>CM061102.1:6286071-7578928 GCA_030770545.1 Macropodus opercularis | reverse complement strand
CACTTTTCAGAGTCAAAAAAATTGTTTATCTGACTAAAGCAGAACCAGTGAAAAGGTTATTTTGCAGTACACGTACCTTTCATGTAAAAATATTTGCGATAGTAATGGGCTCCCAGATCAGCATGTTCTATGAAGTAGTTGCTCTTGCCCTGCTGCTGGATGTGACTCTCTCTGGGCTCCTCTAGCACCGACACAGCGTCGTTGGGGGTTCGCAGGCTCGACCAAAGTCCGCGCCTGCCCTGCGACCTACTCAGACCCACCTGTTCTTCTCCTCCTGTCTCATTACGGAAGTGGGGGCAGCTGAGCAGGAGCTCATTATCATTGCCATCCCCTTCGTCCAGCAGCAGAGACTGCTCAGGGTCGTCTGCATTCCCCCCGTTTCCTCCCCCACCCTGGGCGGGTGAGGATGGGGTGGCCTGGGACAGAGGGCGCAGCTGGGAGGCGGCTGAGGCTCCTGATGTGATGTTCTTTTTCCGGCCAATGCTGTCTCTGTTGGTTGCCACCTCTGTGAGGTCAAACAGTATGCTCTGTACGTCATAGTGGGCAAAGTTCCTAACCCAAGCTCCGCCCCCAATGTTGTCGTTGGGTCCTGGTTGAGGGACTGGTGCAGGCATAGGTTTGGCCTTCTTAGTCAGACCTTCAGGCTTTGGCGGCTTGGCAGGTTTTGGCGAGTCCCCTGTGGAAGCAGAGAGACCCCGAAAGAACCCATCAGGCTCTGGAGGGTTGCCCTGCAGTCCTAAAAGCAGGAACGGGTCTTTGAAGCGGAGCGCGCTTGGACTCAGGGGCCCCTGGGCATCTCTGCTAGGTTCTTGCACTTGAGTCTGTCTCTCCAGTGAGGAAAGGCTGCCGTATTCCCTGTGTAGCAGCACACCCGAGTCCCCCTGAGTCCCAGCCCCTGCTTTCTCACCAACGGTCCGGGCTGCTTTGACCCCTGCCTTCCCGGAGGAGTCCAAGTCGCCCAAGGTTACATCGCTGTTACTCCTCTGCATGATGTGTCCCCGTCCCAATGATCTCAGGTTAAGTCCCACAAGACTCGGAGTGAGGGTATCACCATCGACTCTATCCCTTTCCCTCCTGGGCGGCCATTCCACAACACTTGCTTCTCGTTTTGGGTCGAAGCGGACATTGGCAATAGGCGGTCGCACATTCTGACGCCGAAACTTGCGAATGAACAGGTCATCGGACTGCATGGTGCCTGAGGACGCAGCTCAACTGTTTTCTTCTTCACTCTCACTGCTCTCACTGCTCTCCCAGTTTAATTTCTCTCCTTGGTCTCTGTGGTGACCCGAGAGAAAAAGTCCTCATTCACACCCCTTAAGATAGTTGAACAGTTTGAAAGCTTGGTCTCTCATAGATGCATCTGAGAGGTGTTACACTTAGTTTGTGCGTGTAAATGAGTTCTTCAGTGTAAGTGGAGACGACAGAGGATGATATTCAGCTCTTACTCCCAGCGGGGGTCCCTCCAGGTGTGCAGGTTTGTGCTTGGATGGTAGTCTGGTTGTGGGGCGCTCCTTCCTGTGGAGTGAGGATAACAGGCTCATCACTGGAGCCCGACTCTGAGTCCTCTGTGTAGAAGAGGCTCTGCCTGCATCCACCCTTCTATCATGGCATCTACTCGTCTGCACTCTTCTGTGCTTAAAACTTCAGTTTTGCTCTCAACCACTGGCCACCTGTTTAGAAAAAGAGACAAAATCATTCAATGACAGTTTTATACTCAACCCAAAGCAGCCTGTCACTTTATGGAGAAGAATGGCTTCGATAAATATGTATTGAATTCAGTGACGTGTGCTTTATTGTTGAGCATTGCCTTCGTACCTCTGTTTTCTTTTATTGTTATTCGTTCCACTGAATATTTCCCGTTCCAAAGTTTCCCTAAATAGTTTCATAGCAACCTTAATGCCCATCACGTCCACCCTGCACACGCTCACAATGGATGGTATTAACACAGGGGGAGGGGGTCTTCCTGGCTTACTGACGGTGTGCTAACACACACGAGAAACAAGTGCAAACTCTCTCCCACTCTCACAGACAGTACATACACAGTTTAGTGCTTTACAGCAGCAGTATTTAAATGACAACACAAATAATACGGCTATGTTTCGATTATTTTCCACCTATACCTAGCAGTATAACTTTTAGGTGCAGCTGTTACGCGTGGAGCACTGTGCTTCCTCTTCTTAATTTGTTAGGCTTATGCTTACCAAAAAAGTGGCTTTGTTCAGGCACAGATAAGTCCATTTCTCTCCCGTGATGCCTGTGCTCTGTCTTTGACCAATTAAATCAAACTGAAACCTTTTGATTCTCTCAAGAAGCTTCTTCCTGTCTGACTGTTTCACATGCATGTTGCCTAAAGAGCAGGTGCAGCGCAGCAGCACAACTTATAGGCACACACACACACACACACACACACACAAAGCTTAAAATGCTACAGAGTGAGGAAGTCAAACGTGATCTTTGTTTCCCTTCTTTGCCCTCGCATTCGCTCCATTTCCTCTAATCGAAAACTGTTATCTGCTCAGGAGACATTTTTAATTCACATCAATAATTCTTTAAAAGGCTGTAAACAAAAACTGAAAGTTGTGTAACTAGCTCACAAGGAGAGATTTTCAATCGTGTTTCAAGATATTCAAATGAGTGTCGTGCACTTACACTATCTAGAAGACGTTCTGTGACTGAGACGTGTTTGCAGGAAGTGATGCTGAAGTAGTGTCTCTGAAAGTTTTTTCTCAACAGAGAAGTGGAATATGGCCACTGAAAAAGGTTTGATGCAGCATTTGTTTGCTTTCGATCCTGTGTTCTCTTCTTGTTTTTTATAGTAAGTAATAGTATTAGGACATACCGTAAAAACAGTAATGAATGCTGTTGATATACAGGACATAGACTTTTATATTTGCCCTAGAAACCCTCATTAAAACCCTTAATAACTGCAGCAGCTGTGTGTTTCAAAGTGTGCACAGCATGGACAAATATGAACATGCTAGAAAAACAATTTTCATTTGTACCGCAATCATGGTACTCATCATTGTGAGATGATTCACCTCCCAACAAGCACAGCTTGGTGATCCTGCACCAAAACAGGCTGACACAGAGACGCACACAAATCTAAGAAAGCAAACAGAACTAAATAGTCAAAATTTGTGCAAATTCCTGTCCAACCTAAAAAGGCTAATAAAATTATCTGTTATGCTCATAGTTTACGTAAGGAATCATGACTCATCAGCAAACAATGGCCATTTACATGTTCGACTGTGTGTGGAACATCAGACTATTAAAGGACATCTACTTGTTCTACTGTCTGTCTAAGTTTTGCATATGCTACTGTTTTATGCAGCAGTGCAGAACCAGACATTTGACTGGTGTCTTTATGACATAATATCCTGCATTACATTGTTTATGCTTCTTTCTTGGAAACCTTAAATGAGCTAAAACAACAATAATCGCGTGGGCTCAAACTATGTTTTTCTGTCTTCAGTTATAAGTCCGTGGATGTTTCACTATAATTTGAAAAAGTGCTCACACGTTTTTCTCCGCTGTCTCTATGTGCCATGGTGTATCATTGGCAGCAGGGTTGTTTTAAAAATCACACATTGCCTTCGTGTTGTTGCTACAACAAGAGAATCCAGGATGAGACAGAAAGACTCCTGCTCTCCACCGGCACAGCGAGGGTTGAACTCGGACAATAACTGGCTTCATACAAATCACTTATTCCTGAGCTTCTAAAGATCCTCAACCCATAAATCGGTCCTTGTTTCCATAGCAACCTGTCTGGTGCCACCCTTTGTTGATGTGCTATCCAGTTTATCATTACGTGCGTTATGATAAGCCTGTTTACTCAAAGGTGGGATTGCTCCACTTTTGTCAAAACGGACCGAGGCTGAGGTTTTGGGTCATTTATCCTCAGTAAACAACAAGAATTCATTAATCATAAAGCAACGTTATGATCACAGAATGCTTTACAGATTTCATGTGCATAGATCTAAATGGACTAAATGAACTTGAACCGATGTGAAGTATGAAAGCAAATGAGCAAATTCAGTGTAGTTGACATTTTGATTTCTTGACTTTATGAAAGAGACTTTCTAATGAGCCCCTGAGGCACCTTTGTATTCTCTACCTAGAACAGATGCGAGACACTACATTTAACTACTAACTGAAAATCAGTGCCTGTGTGTTTTCAGTATTTATAGTTGTTAATTAATCTGAACTTACTTTAATTAGCAACAAAGAGGAGCTGCACAGAACATCACATAGTTCACATCTACATAACATGTCTGCTGTTTTACTATTTTTCTATTCTCGTTTCTACTTCTACTATTTTTCATCTGTGTTTATCCTTGAACAACAATACAAACACGATCTCTTTGACTCAGAATCAAACCCTGGAAAAGAAAATAGCAGTTTCATTATTGAGAAGCATTTTAAAAGCCAGACAGTCATGCTCTTACCAATTCAGACACGAGAAATCTTCAATCAAATCTTCACACTCTAGTGCTTAAACATGCTACCGACACCTTCCAGCGTGGCCTCTGTGTAAAAAGCAACTGTCACAGCTACCATATAGAGAAGTACAACAGGAGGAGGAACTTCATTGTTGTCCTTTCACATTTCTGCTTATTTATTTGGAAACCCATTGTTTTTATTGACAGTTCAATTCCTACTACATGCTTCAGAGTGGTCATCTGGACGTCACTGTAACTCACATCCTCCCAACACAAACTCACTCAAGCTGCATCATGCAAAGGAGGCCGTTGTGGATTTTCATCTTGCTTCATCCTTCGAGCTAAAGTGAAGGGAACTTGATGAAAGGTACTAAGTTTGTCTTTATGTTTCCCACATTAAAAGAACTCTCTGCATTTAGTGTGTTTCAAATGAAATTATCTTATACTATGGAGGCTGTGCCCTTGGTCATCCTCCTCCAGATGAAGCTGTCTTTTAGAACTACTTGATATGAAATGTGCTACACAAGAAAAATACATCAGTTACCAAAAAAGCAGACCAAAACCTAATAAAGACATAAATGGATCAATTCGAAGAAGCAGGACTGACTGAATGGTAATAAAACTCTAAAGGATATGGTTGAGGCTTGGAATAACAAAGAGTAGCAAGAAGCTTGTGAACAAGCCTTTAAGAACGATGCCTGTTATCAGGTTACGGTGGTTTAACAGCACAATATCTCAACTTCCCATTCTTCAATTCCTGTTACGGACGGGTTCAGTTAAGAAAGCTAATAACAAATAGCGGACACTCCAAACAGCTGTAAGTACATTCACTCCGGCTCATCACATCCACAGAGCAAACACATTTCTCCCTATCAGTCAGAGCTTGATGGAAAGCGTGCGTGACCTCTGATGCTCCCTGAGCCACAACTCCACCACCATGAGCAGAAACTTGACCCTTCACTGGACCAGTCAGCAGGAAACACTTAGACACTTTGTGATAAATAGCAGCACAGATTTGATTTGCTGACTTTTTGCCACGATTTATATCTCAATGACCTGGAAGCTGTGCAGTGTATGATCCCTGATGTTCATCTGCAATTGGCTCTAAAGAAAAGTCTTAGTCATTGTACATTTCTACAGTTGGACAATTTCATTTTTCAACTCGATGCTTATGGGCTTGCAGGGTGTTTTACACTATTTAATGGATAATCCGTTCAAAAATGAAAACAATTAAACAGTTTTAATAGTGGGGCGATAACACGAGCATGCAGATCAGCCTGCTGAGGGTTTCAATGGTGTTTCAAGATATTCTGCATAGATCCCATCATGGCATCAGAGCCATCTCTGTCCCACATAGTCAGTAATACAGGTTCTGTGTCTCAGGGCTTAAACGTAGCCAGTGAATGGTCTGGATGTCACTATGTACCCACATGCAAAAATGAAGTATCATTTATACTGAAAAGCTATGAGTCAACTGGGCAGAAAAGGTGACGCTCAGAACTAGGATTACTGATTGTTTTTGCACCAGGTTGACTTTGAAGGGTCATGGCTGCCCAGGGTGGACGTTTGGATTAACCGATAACAGTAAAGGAGATCCACTTCCATATTAAGTCCAGGACAAGGTTAATCGGCCTCTGGTGTACGCTGTCAGGACTAAAACTGAAGTCGGAGGACAGCGTAATAGGCACATATGGTTTTGGGGAAGTCACGGCCACCTAACTTATTTTGCACCCGCTCGTGGAAGTCTGTGTCCTGTGAAACAGGAAGAGACGCCTGACATCTGAACTTCGAGAGGATGGGTGTCGTCATTGTTTCTACTCAACACTTCCACACCTATGCTGGAGCAGCTGCCATAGCATGAATTGAGGCGCTTTTCATTTTTGCTGCCAGTAAATGAAACTAACCTGAAGTCAACCTCATGTGCTTTTCTCGTAATTAAAGCTGATGGCGCAGTGTTTCAAGTATTCCGTGGTAAAAAAGGAGAGCGTGAGAGTCCTCCTGATACAAACCAGTGAGATTTAATCTGCCTTTCCTTCAGGTGAAGTTGCAGGAATCGGCTTAACAGCTCAGCAGCAATTAGACGTGATCAGTGGCAAACGTTATGCTCTCACTGCAGCCTTATCAGCTCTAACACACCAAGTTGCAGCAGCTGCAGCAACATGCAGATTAATGCTGCGCCGGTCCCTCCGTCATATCTGAAGACTAACGCTGTAAATTACAAGACATGGCTGTGAAAACCTAGAGAGGCAGACACACAGTTACGTGTTGTGGCAAACATGCGTAACACTGCATTAATGTAACAAGTCTGCTTTGAGACTGAGCATGGTTTTAACTCTCCCACAATCAATCCCCATTAGGACCTGATTTATCAACTTTATGTAACTGTGTATCACTAGCCTTTATCAGAGCGGTGGTCAGCTGCTTGACTGTCACTGTCTATCCTTACAAGCTAGTTAAAAGCTGCCCCACAGGGTCCTAACCACAAGGTCTAAATCAAATCCTAATCGTGATTGATTTCGAGAAACTTAAAGCCGAGCTCACTCTCACTTTCATTATTGATTCAATGCAGCGCTGCTACATTTGAGATCAGGTTGCATGCTTTGCTGCTGCACGTGACCGTGGGCTGGTTACAGCCCTTTTAGGAGTAAATTTGTTTTAATGTTGCTGGATCTAATTCAGAAAATAAGTTCATTCTCACGCCCAACATTTGCTCCAGGCATCCTCAGTCTCCCGCCCCCTCCCCTTCACCACACTGCGGACGGCGAACTGGGCCGAGTCCAGAAGCTGCTAAGTGAGTGGTACTGCAGCACTCTCTTTTTGTAATGTGTTTTATCTCCCTTCTCATTTAAACTGTTTGCAAACGCCAGTCTGAGCAATTGGTCCCTAAAGACAGAAAAGCCAACATCCTGGGAACCTGGTGCTCAATGGGCTGGTATTAAAAACACTGTTTATGTGGCCAGAAACATTTGGAGATTTCTACCGACGGCACTGGAAATTAAAAATCTACGTGTCACCACTCATGGAGTGAGCTTCACTTTCACATTACTAAGCTAATCGTGTTTTCACAGCACTTCAAGGTGATGCTGAGACATAATGCAAAAGCAGTTACATCAGCAGTGGTTGGTGTTTTTCTTTGCTTGACGAGGAGAATCATACAGCTCATTACTGTCTCCTTGTCACTTATGGTTCAGCACGTTGATGACCACGCTTCTTATAAATGACTTATTAGCATGTGCTGTCATACAGCAGGGGCATGATGAGCTACGAAACCTCTTCAGAGGACAATGCTTCATGTATTACAAGTGTTAAATGCATCTTCCTGTGAAAGCACCAATGAACAAGAGTCAGTGTGAATGTCCCTGATGTGAACCTAAAAACTGGAAGTCATCTGCCTGTGACGATAATATTAATGATGCTGGGTCAAGTGGCCAAGGGTGACTAAGATGTTTGTCAAGTATTGTTTGATTGCCAGTTTGTTGTTGAACTCTCAGTGTGTTACTTTTTTTACTTTGTGCATACGTGTCTCGTGTAAAGTCATCGGGCTGAGGTCATCTAATGTGTCGCCTTAGCTGCGTCTGCTCCAGTTTCGTTTCATTAAAGCAAGTGATCACACGCTTTAGCTGGGGTGTACAATATTTAACTCAAAGCAGATGCATCATCAGTGAACCTGCCTCCTTCAGTAAATGCAGAGGAAGTGTGTTCAGAAAAGCTCCTTCTATAGTAATTTCCATATTCAAGCCCAACTTCCTCTTTTAAAGCACTACAGCAGAACTCAAAAGCAGCTAAATCTACTGTACGTGCTGCTCTGCCACACAAACAAGTCCCTAACTTGCACTATTGTTTGACGTGTTATTTGCCAACAACATTGTATGCAGGGAGAGAACTGCCACTTCCTGTGTATCTGAAAATACACCTTGTGATAGGCCGTGTGTGCGACTGGGGGGGGGTCTGGGAAGTGAGATTTAAGGCCAAACACAAGAGACCACTTCAGTGCGTGTTGCTGACTCGGTAAAAGTGTTCGAGACTAGATGTGGCGCACGGTTCGCACAGTGACAGGAAGAGCAGCTGCCCCTCTGTGACTGCTTTGTGTGTGTGCGTGAGCATGTGTGACATGAAAAGGAACTGACCTTCAGCGTCATGACTGTATCTATTATGTTGAGCTCAATGCTCCTCTGTTGCCCCTCCGTCATCTGTGTAAGCAGCTCTGAGTAAACCCACTGCTCGGGAAGGAGATTGCTCAATATCGCTTCAATAGCGCTGTGAGCTGCTCCCCTACCTTGCCTGCTTTCAGAGGAAGAGCAGCTGCCCTCGCCTGCTTCCTCACCGTCCCTCTCGTCTGCAGAAACGTTGTAGCTGAGTGTCCGTGAAAATGGCTGCAGCGCCAACAAACCCATCCCCATTTCTCAAATGTCTCAAAGCTGTCTTCACTTACTATCCATAAGCGGATACAGCAGTGGGGAAAGGCCACCTCTAAATGGCAGCCATCAAGTTCTTTCTGCGTGCATTTTGATCTCGGTGGACACAAATTGTTGTCATTATTTGGAGAAATAGACGTTTGTGTCAGCACAGACATCGGTAAAATCAGAGATCGTCGATTCTTTCAACTTTTCAAGCTCTTGAGAAACTTGAGATGGAGAGGAAGCTTGGGAAGAGATTACAGCTGTCATTACTGTACAAACTCGTGATAATGCCACATTTATAGTTATCACCAGATGTCATTGAAAAAATACTTTGTGCATTCATGCAATACATCAACCATGAAGCTGCAGTAACTCACATCTCTGCTAATCTGCAGGTTGCAGGTTAGAGCCTCTCCTGCCTGGTGGCCTCATGTTATTTACACCAGCAGCTCCACACCTTCTGACCTACATAAGAAAACGAGCTGCTTATGCACCAATATGCTAACTGTGGTGATGCAGACAGCAGCTGATTTACTGTAGCTTGCCTGTGATGCTATATAATGTGCGTAAGCGGCAGGCGAGAAAGGGGAACAGGTTCTGTACGGCCGTGGTTTTACACCTGCACGAAACCACACAGTGCGTCACGAGGAGCCTGTTATATGCTTCCTGCATATTATTAGTTTTTATGCATGGAACAAGTCAATGAACCATTACAGACAGAACCTGTTTAATGATAACGTTTGCACCTCTGCCCGGAGTCAACGTTACTGTTTCGGCTGCTAATTATTTTTACTAATGCATAAAATGACGGTAAAGCAGGTATTAGGGCTATTCTTCGAAAAATGACCAACAATTTGGCAAAGTGAGGCAAAACTTCAATTGAAAGCAAACGTAAGCTGCCCCCCCCGCCCCCACCTTCCCTCAGAGTCTCATGTCTTAGTCAGTTTCCTGTGTGTGGTCGCTGTTTGGCTCCGTAAGGAAACAAACAGCAGAGGTACCCGTCGAAACTGCTTTCTCTCCTCACTTCTTCGGTTGCAGACTTCATCCTCATGACTGTGACGGCACCAAGTGATGAACCAGCCAATCCTTCTATTCCTAAATGCTTCATGTCCTCGCCTGAGAACGGAATAAAGTTCACTAAGGTTTTCTGACTGGTTGGTCCCGATCTGCACTAAACCTCCACTGCATTATTTAATGGTAAAGGTATATTTTACATCAGGGTGTTGGAATAGATATACACAACTCTCTGTAATGGTATAATAGTAATAAAAATAATGGCATTGTATTAGCTACATTTAGAACACACCAGTTTAGAGGCTGACATGTTGAAATGTGAGATGTGATTGCAGTAAAGAAAGTGTTACAGGACGGACACAAACAGGCAACAGCTTTGACCGAACCTGCTGAGGCCTGACGTTCTATTAGGACCACCAGCCAACGGGCCAGGTGACAGCCGAGCACAAGCTGAGCGGATCCACCCAGCGGCTTGCGGTGCCAGCACCCAGCCATCCGACACAGAGTCTTCCAAGTTTAACGCCCGTGTAGAAGGCTCCGCCTGTCCAGCTGCCTGCTGAGCCCCCACAGGGAGCCTGACAGGGTGTAGCCATGCAAAATGGCTCCAAGTGAGAGGAATGATGCGATGCTGACTCAGAACAGAGCAAGATCTGCCTGGTAACCTCACAGCATGTTCACGTTTAATGACGAGTGCAAGCAGAACATAACTATGCCCACAAAAATGAAATGGGGAGACAGTTAAGGAGTCACTGTCATTCTACACAGACACATGACAAACAGCGAGTATAAATGGCTTCAGAAGATATTGTCCTGGATCTTCTGGCCCTGACAGTGACTCGGTCTCATTGCACAACCGCGTGAAGCTGCTAACAAGCCGTCATCATGATTATTCAGTGCAAAGCACATGAAGGTTATTCACTTTCTCAATCAGCGCAACATAACCCTACAGCTATCTGTGTCTTTTTTTTTACGATTTGGTTTCACAATGATGACGATGAAGATGATGGTGATGTCAGAGGTTAGCATGACTGATGGACTAATATTTCAACAGTACTCTCGCTGTTTAAACAATACAGACAAAGATTTGACATTGCATCATGACACACACGTATACTGTCAAGTGCTGTTGGCTCTGGTGCAGAAAATAAAACTGGGCCGATCGATTCCAGAGACTCCTCTGACTCTGCTCCTCTCTACTCAACCTGGAATAGTCACAATGAGGAGGAAACCATAACCAGAGGTTGTTGCACTTAAATAAACAAAACTCATCATGATTTATAGAAATAGAAGTGACTATATATGAGCTGATCAACAAAAGATTCAGCCTACAGGATGTTTTTAGAGTGACTTTTACTTAGTTGGACAGAACTAAACTAAACTAAAAGTGTATATTTGGTTAGAATACACACACACACACACACATATATATATATATACATAGTGCTATGAAACAGATTTTTCAGGGCATCTTCAGGCCAAGCATTCCATGAATTGAGATGATAATCCACAGATTATTCAAGAATAAAATAAATCATACTTGCGGCCTTAATCCAAATGTTTATCACTCGTCATCCCTCACATTCCAAGCTCTGTGCAAAGCAGGGACAATTAATAAGGACTTTTAGGAAAGAAAACAGGATTATTAAGTTTTCTGGAGAAAGAAAACCAAGTTTATGGACCATGATGCTTCACAAAGGGTTTTAACTTGTCTAACCAAATCCACAACCTAACCGCTAAAGCTAGAAGGCTAAAACCAAACCTTACAGATTACAACAGCCATTTCACATGTCCACGCAGTGTGAAAACAAAATACACACACACAAACGCACAACAACCCTAAAAGTTCATCCAGATGAAGAACATCACACTCTCCTCACAGTCTAGTTGGAAATATGAGGAGTCAACGTCCAGTGGTCACACGTCCTTCCATCACTTGTAGTCAAACTGCTTCTTAACGCTGGAAACACTACGGTCTACCACACAGATCCCATATTGCATGACGAGCCATGCAGCTCAGTGTAAATTAAATGGCCTGTCTGTTGAGTGCACTGGCTTATATAAGCCCCCCCCCCCCAGCCCCCTTTGAACTAACTCTCCATCTCTTTTTCTTTCTCCTCAGCAGCCTTATCCAGCCCCTGAAACCCAAACGTCTCGTAAACACACTCACACACAGACCCATCCTAATTTAGAGAACGCAGGAGGTGGTGGGGAGGAGGGGAAGGGAGCCTGACTCCCGCATCCCTCATTTTCTCGGCCACCTTGAAAACAACACCCAATTCTGGTTTTGTCTCTCCATTCCATCATTGTCTGTGCACATCACATGCAGTGGTGCTACAATCCTCTTTATCCACACAAATCCCCTGCACAGCCTCTAACCGATGGCTCTTTTTTTAAAAATTGTTGTTGTTGCTTTTGAAAATATTTATCAGGAATAAATCCTGCTCCTCTTTTTGTTCCTGCATCTTCTTTCTCTCAGTGTCTCTCCCTCCAACCCTCCCCCTCCTCCCTCCACCTTGCCCTCATCTCCGAGCCACAAGCGCCCTACAGCATGGCTTTGCAGTGGCTTCTTGACAATGTCATACCGCTGTTTTTAAGACAATCCGGCCTCACTGGAGAGCGCACAATGGAGGGAGACAGGAAAGATGATGATGGTGAGGGGGGGGGGTTGTGTTGGGAGAGGAGGAGGGGAGGTAAGGGGAGGCTGGGGATGAAATGCGACAAAGGTTGCAAGCTGGATTCGAACCTTGCGTGTAAGTGCCATGAACAGCACCTCAGCCCTGTGAGCAAAATGCATTTTTAAGGTTGACGGCAACACAATGGGCAGAGAGGCAGAGGGAGGGCAGGCTGCATGATGATATGATAATGGCAAGCTGTTATTTCACATCCTCTTCGCTCTCTTACATTGTCTCCGGCTGGATTGTGCGAGCATAAGGCCAAATGCATGCCTATACAGAGGTACGAGGCATTCACGGTGTGCACATCTGAAATCATTACCATCAGAAAGGGGACACAAGGAGGCTGGAATGTGAATTCGCTGTAACGCCAGCACAGAGAAAAAGACTTACCTCCACATTTCAACTCCGCTCGACCCTGCCTTGCTTCATCCTGTTCCTCTCTGCCGACAACCTCCCCTTCTGCCTCCCCATGACAGCATTTTTCTGCTATCTATCTCCACGGTGAGGCTCTTTCTCCTCCTCCTTCAGTTCCTCCTGTAGGCTGTTCTCTTCCTCTCTCCAAAAATAAAATAAACCAGCAGAAGACGCACACTTCCCGATCTGTGTGTGTGTGTGTCTGCGAGCGTCTGCCTGCGCCTCTATTCGGTTCTTAAAGTCAAGAAGCAGGTTGATTTGTGCTGTCCTCCTCCCTCTTGCTTCGAATCTATTCCATTCACATCATGCTAGAGCCAACCCCCTCTTTCTCCTCCCCTCTGCCTCTTACACACACAGACACACAGCTTTACCCGGCCTCTCTCTCCTCCCCCTCGTCATCCCCTTGTCAGAGAGCGAGGCTGAGGCAGCGACAGACAAGCAGCCAAGCTCTGTGCCTCAAACTGAAATTTAAAAGGCTTCACAAGGATGAGTTTAAGAAATAAACTCTGAATCGACTGCTCATACACAACCAGAAACGTGCCAGATTAAAAACTGATGCAATTTCTCGTATTTTTTTTAATAACATACTGACAACTGCTATCAAACACATTGATTCAAAGTCTAATTTCGCTGTGACACAAGCAACACGTGCCCAAAAGACTTCACTGCAGCCACGAGCACAACAGATGACACTGGCTGTGCGTTTGTGTTTGTGTAGGACTGTGTGTTTATTTGTGCAGACCTCTGTGTACTCCCCAAACGGTCCGTGTGAGGGTTGAGACCCCTTTGAAAAAAATCAACCTGCTTCAGAGCAACAACAGTGCAGCAGCATAACAACCCAGCCTTCGCCTACCCCATCGGGTTCTGCACAACCTTTTCCGAACACTCACCTGTGAATATGGATAAAGACGCATCGCGCTGCTTGGCCTCCACCGCAGCGGAGCCAAGTGTCCAGCACCATCCCCCTAATTACTGTGCGGAGTCTCGTCCTGTACCATATGGCCGCGTGTGTTACCAGGTCAGCGGCTCTGGTCAGGGGCTGGGGGCGGGGAGGAGAAGCCTGCTTGTTGGTGGTGTGTGTCCTGAAGAGATAAGAAATATAAGATCCAGAGCCACTAGTTGATAGAGGTTAAAGTGCTTTCTCAAAAACAATCGCTGGTCAGGAAATGTTTTTGGAGCTTCATGAGCTAAATAATAATAATAATTATTATTATTATTGCTGTTATTATCCCACTCTGATGCCACCAAAACCTTCCACACTTTGTAATATAGAAAGTCTTGCATGTACTGCTTTCATTTCTGGTGCATGATGTGTGACGGCGTGAATCCTATGAGCTTCAAAAACTGTCACACCAGAGGTCACTTTGGTGACGAAACAGCCCCACAACGATCAGTGCTACAGTGACACCATGTGGAGAGTTTGACGCAGGCTTCGAGTGCTTCCAGCTTTTCTTTGTGAAGATGTGTCCAACTTGTGACACATCAGACATACGTTTACATGCAGCTTTTAATATGCAAAAATAAAATCTTAAAATTCATATAAAATATAAATAGAACTTAATTGTGGTCGTGCTGGAATAGTTTTGAACCATCTGAGCTGCTGCTTACCTGGTTATAATGTTCCAGATTTTTCTGTTGACTATCTAGTTGACTAATCTGGTAAATCTTTCAACGCTTTGACACATAACACCAGTCTATGTAATGCCCCGTTTTCCCCAGATCCAGATAACAGGCACACTCTCTGCCACCAGTCAGGAATCGGGATGAGGAATGTCGTACATGTCAGGAAGACTGGCTGAATGAGTAATGTGTCCAGGATACTGGATCAGTGTGAACTTCCTCTCTGTCCTCATGGGGACCTGGGCGACTCTGCCAGGTGTAAATGAGCGACATGTGATTTGGGAGACTCTCAGACTGCTGAGGAACTGTCCCCATTTAAGGGGAAAAAGGCAAAGTACTGATGGTGTTTGTAAGAGTGAGGCGTAAGCTTTGCCTGCCTTTCTGTGCCAGCTCAGCAGCAGCACAGTACCATTACTCACACGGTGATGACATCAGGCTACTTCATCTTTCATCTTGGTGCTTGTGTTGCCACTTCGGCTCAGTCCAGTAATAACGTCACAACGAACAGGTTGCGGTTACATTTTAACGCGCCTCGTCCAATTCTAGTCTGCAGTGAAGGGTGTTTTTAACGCTGCCTCCTAGTTGTCACCTCACCATTAAAGTAAACTGCTGCTCTCTCGTGTAAAAAGCACAAACCTACCGAACCGCTTTGTTAATGGCACCCATCAAACTGTCTGTGCTCCTCACCTGCATCTACAGCAGAAAGTGGCTGTGAAACCACCTTCTGTATAAACGATAGAGAGGGAAGGCTTCAATTTAAAGTCACAGATTAAAACATCTTTTAGGCCTTTATACCTTTTTGTTAGCATTTTTAACCAATTTATGAAGTTTTTTTTCACACCAAACATTCATACCCTCAACTGTGTTGCACATAAAGATATACGAAGTAACAGGGTCAATTTATCATCTTTTGACATGTAAACACAAAAAGTAATATATCGCTTGTATGGTCTCCTCCTGTTAACAATGCACAGCGTATTAGTACATTAAGTAAAAAAAAGACAACTGTACAAAAAAAATTTACATTCCTCTAACAGTTTAACATGGCTTCTGTCTTCTAATCAATTTTACAATCAGCTTCAGTACAAACACAGGGACAATGTTTAACTTGGGGGAAGTGACTGCACATGGTGCACAGAAGGTCATAACAGTGTTATCTGGAAAAAAAAAAAAAAAAAAAGAAATATTCACCTGAATCATCACAGAATATAAATACGTCCAACTATTTAAAACAAAGGGAAATGAAAAGCAGCATTACTGTCATAAAAGATAAACCTGATTTGACCATGTTGGTTGTTAAGCAGCAATACGTTAGGTCTCGTTTTGGGTTTTTGTGTGCCCCCCATTAAAGTAATTCTGGCATTGTGGCTTTAAATACTCCAACAAGTGAACCACGTTTGATTTATACGTCGACACAAATAGCTGCAGTCCTACGCATGGGTTTTTCTGAGCACTGTCCTCAAGACAGTAAAATTTCTGTGACGACTGTGTTGAAATGTGACTCTAAAAGTATCACACATAGACCTGAAAATGTGATTCCCTGTGCTTTTCTCTATATACACATTCAGGACACATATCTCACTAAGCCATGATTAATAAGTGTGGCAGTAAATGTAACAGGTCCCTTTATCAGTGGGTTCCGGTTCCAAGGAACAGGCTTTTCACAGGTGTTTCGAAATCTGCACACGGTAAAGAATTCATTTTTCAAGATGACAGAGGAGTGTTGTTCAGATATTTGTTGTCCCATTGCTCAATGAGTGGTAAAGTCTAATACAGTATACACCAACTAAGATTTTTTGCATGACACCACACAAGAAACTCGGCTGGCCTGTGGTCATGGGAAACATAATTCTCTTGACTTTTTAATTGTTCTTTGTGTGGCAGACACAAAGGAAGTCGACAAAAAATGCCCGTAATATTTTGCAAAACATGAAAAAAATGTGTCTCTAACAGACTGGACATTTTTGATCCATAACACCAGCATTTTGTTTTCATTAGATTGTTGGTACAGTATATCCACCATTGTAGACTTTCATTTACACTTCAGTCACAAACAGCTTTACACAGTAGAATTTGTTTTTTTTTGGCTGTTTCACTGTTGACCAGTCTCTACTGTTGGAGAGCTTTTAAAAGTCACCATATACCAAGAATATTCACAATAAAACCTCACTCTTCCCCAGTGAGTTCGTGTTCATTGTTTTTTCATAGGAGTCCACAGTCCCAAGACGTTTCAAGGTTTTTGATTAGACTGTTAAAAGCTTTATCTGATCCACTGTTTCAGGCCTATGACGGTGCCTCTACCACTTGCCCCTCTTGCTCCAATCCTTAGGCGTGAAGTGAAGGCATTTAGGATCAATGCGCAAGTGTCTCTTCTGCATTGCTCTTTCATGTCCGTCCACAATGTCCTCAGAAAGAGTCAGGATATACTGACCCTGGATTCAAATGACAAGGCAAAGTGATTACAAGGTCTGTGCCGCATTATGAATCTATTTTCAACAGTGGTCACGGTTCTTAATTAACTGCAACATTCAGAAAACAAATGCAAAGAATTAAAAAGTAAAAGGGACAGTTATCAGTCAGTTAAACAATTCTGATTTCTCACCTTGTAATAGTTGATTAAATTGAGGTACTGAAGGGTTGAAATAACATCCTCCTTCTTTACACTTGTGATCTCACTGATCTCACTATGGGCATATAAAATAAGTAAATGAACCTAAAAAAACATCATGCATTTCCATTCTGAAAGTTTTTCCTGATTGTGTAGAATTGATATGTGTCACATACTTAATTGTGATCTGTGGCCTTTCTCCGTTGTCAGGTTTAAGGTCCATGAGAATTTCCAAGATGGTCTGTGACCAGTAGGAACGATAGGACAGAAGCCCAAGGTCAGAAAGTGGCTTTTCCGGGGTGCCGGTCTTTCCCTCTACCTTTGAAAGCTCATAACCTGCCAGAAACATGCAGTCAATAGATAATTAGCAGACATGAAATGAACACGATTTAAATTTAGAACTAATCACTGAACATGATGCTACTGTTTTCATAGGACACTTACTGAACTCAATGAGCAGTTTGCCGTAACCTCTACGCTGGTAAGGAGGCAAAGTCAGGATACAGGCAACGTTATAATCTTCTGTTGACTCTTTTTCCTGCACTCACAAAATAAAGTATATTTAGTTTTGGAGGCTGGACAGAGGTCAGTTTCCAAGCTTTAATAAGTAGATGTTCATCTATATTACATCAGTAGTACGTGTACCTTAGAGAAGTATCCCACTATGTGGAAGCCTTTGGAGTCATATTCCGTCATTACGTAGAAAAGAAAAGGGTCTGTGTCGTAATATAAAGTTTTGTGGTCCAGAAAACATTTGGCAAGTAAACACAGGTTCTGGGAATAATTCTGGAAATATAAAAAAAAAATACATCACATCACAAAACACAACAAAAAAGAAGTGTAGCAACAAACAGAGCAGAGAGAAAGATATGCTGCAACTAACTTTGTTTTTCCTGCCATCAATCTCAAAGAATGAGATGGTGCCTTTACGGTAGATCTCATTGCCTGGAGGATGTCTCAGATTGCATTTTGTCTGATGACAGAAACAAAAGTGAGATTACTGTGCGACAATCCATGGAGCCCAAAATGAATGTCCAAATATAATGACGTTTGAAAATATTTACCAAATGCCTCTGGAGACACTTGAGACTTTTGAGATACTTGAGGCAGAATTCACAGAGGTAGAGGATGGGCAATGTGGTGAGCTCCTGTGGGTATGGTGAGAAGTACCAGGGCTTCAGTCTGTGACGTCCCAGCTCTATACACTCTATGTTTTTCATCCGGGTCACAATGTCATCATGGCTGCGGTCAGACACCAGACTGCCTGTCATGCGGGGTGCAGTCGGGATACCATCCGAACTGTCCTGGGAATCCTGGTGGCAAACATAAAGACATTAGGCACAGCTAGTGTAGTTATTTCTAGGTAGTTGAAAATGTGATTAAACAAAACGGTTCTTGATCAAACGAAGGACATGTACTTTAGGATTTCTGCATTTCTAGATGTCTTTAACACATAAAATCACAAATTGTTGAACTTGTTATTACAAGGATTAAATTTCAGCACCGTTTGAATTTGTTTGAATTTGGAGAGCAATACACAATCATTGGGCAATAATAGGAAATACAACAGACCTCTGGTGGTGGTAGAAAGACACTGGCACTTTGAGGGTTGTTATACTGCAAAACCTTTATCATCTAGCAGAAAAAAAGACACAAAACACGGGCTATTGGAAACTTAAAAGGGGAATAAAATAATTCTTATGTACACTGGAAAGTGGTTAGGGGACAAGTTCGAGTGAAACATTTGTTATTAATACATTTCATGGCGGATTCAGTAACAGCTAGTCAGCACTACTGCCAATCTTAGTTAGTGACAGAGGTGTTAGAAAATTAGCAAGATAAAGCGTAAGGACAAGCATTACACCAATTATTTTATGCCAGTTTGTCGGATACGATGAATCCACTGGCCACTGATCAGGGTCAATGAGAATATGGAAGGCTAGTTAGAAGCACGCAGAATTGCTAAATTTGGTCTTATTCAACTGTTCAATTATTATAAGTATTATACATATAAAACTATTAAGTTGAAAAATGATTACTACAGTTTAATAAGCCTACAAACGACCCTTGTCATAATGTTAATGCGTTATAAGCTCTGGTCGCAGCACTGACTGAAGAAAAAGCCAACTTAACTGAAATAAACATCATACGAAACTTAAATTCACACGGGTGAAATGATTGGACAATGATAATCTAAATGTACGAAGGTACAACAATTGCAATTCTGAATACCCGAAAGAATGTGAATGTTATATTCATTTACTCTTCTGTGAATTGTACAATTCAGTAATAAAATGTTTATAAAACTTAAGCAATGTCCTAAACAAAAACCAATGTTAGGCACAGAAACAAAACATGCAAGACCCTTCTGTAGAAACAATGACAAATGAGACATGTAAACACAAACAAATTTAAACCTATCACTGGAAAACATTGTTGTTAACACAATTATCCACTTGTGGTTTCTGTAATGGTGTATGCTAAACATGTAAACATGTATGGTGAAAAATGTAAATCTAAAATTCACTCTCAGTCAATGGTATTGAAGGTACGTTTCAAGTAATAGTCTGGAAGTTGAGTCATGGCTACTAGACAACTTCTACCACCCATCCAAGCAGCTTCTTCAGTCTGAGGGAAGTTGGTAGAGACCAAAGAAGCGTCCTGATATGTCCAGTTGCCATGACTCAACTTTCAAACTTCAACTGGGTGGCTGAGAATCTCCACAACATGTTTCAAGTAATAGTAAGTACTTTTTTTGTACTTTTATTGTGCTAAACCATTGATCAAGAATTGAGACTACTGTGACAAATATTTAACTTAGAATTGTACCACAACTGAGCAGTAACTCAAAATAAAAGGAAAGGTTATATATTGCTCTTGAAACAATGTTTGATGTGAAACAACAAAAGCAAAACAAACAAAAAAGAAGTTGTTAAGCTAAATTTCATACCTCATCAGCTGGCCCACAGTTAGCTTTCCTCTTCCTCCCAGGCTGTGCGGGTATGAGTCGTCGAGCAGTGCCATTTTGCTGTCATAAGAAAACAGAACATCATGCCTTATATAACAGATTTTTAAACTCAAACTAAAAGAAACCCAGATAAGTATCATTACCGTGGTAAGTGAGGAGAGCGGTTCATGTTCTTCACGAGCCTTAAAGGTTGTGGTTTCCCTCACAGCAGGAAAAACAGAGGCCTGAGAGGCTTCAGTTGAACTTGGCAGAGAGGGGACAGGGGTGACCGGTGGTACCTGAGTCGCCAAGGGGACAGTCTCCACTTTCCTTTTTTGCTGCTAGTAAAAAAATTGTATACATTTGTCTTAAAATTAATGTCAACACATAAAAACATACAACTTCCAAACATGATTTTTTTTTTGCCGGCAGACCAAACAAACACACTGAAGTTCTCAAAATACAAAACAGTTTAAAGCTGGGTACTCCAGTTTTTAGGAAGGAGTGCCATCTAAAGCTTGATCTGTAATAAAGCGCAGACTGTGTGTTTAATAGCCACAAATTAAATTAAGCAGGGTTTACCAATGCCAGGTTAAACTACTCCAAATTATAAATTGTTGCCCATTTAAACCTGGTATTAATATGTAAAAGACACAAATCAGCTGCTCCGGCCACTAAAGACAGGGTAATGAAAAGTACATCCAGTCTACAAACACTTTTGCAGTTTATATCTTTTTTATATTTTACTCTATTACTGGTTCAAGGCATTTTTCTAAATTCAAAATATGTTATGCCTGCTGCTAATTAACGCATGTCATTGCACTTGAAGCTGAAATTGTGGTTCAACTAGTCTGATGTGTAAAAACGACACATCTGACGTACATTTGTATTGTCGGCTAAACTGCTTCCAGATTGATTGGCCCGTCTAGATCATTATTTTGGATCACAGTCTGTTTATTTTCATGTATAACAGCACGATGTATGATCATACATGAATTGTAATACCAGGTTTAAACAAGGTCTCAGTCATTCTGTGAATGGGTAAAGTCAAGTTGTACCAGTGTGGGGAGTGTTTTGCCTCTGGAAGGTGGTGTGGGAGATTGTAGATTGAGATCTAGACTCTTCCTCTGAATTGAATGGAAAGGAAGAGAAGGAAGGGGGTTAACTCACATTCATGTTAACCCTGAGATTACTCAGGTATTCACTATGTACACACTTAAATTAAAATAATAAGCAACCATAAAGTAAACTTTTACTGTGACAGTAAATAGAAACAAATTAGAACTGAAACCATATAACTTTGGATTATGATTATGAGCACATAAAAGGTGTTCAAACAGCAACTGGCATATTGTAGGACATTAGAAAAACAAAAAACAACAAATGATCTTAATATCCTGCATACAAATCAACTACTAATACAAGGTTATTCATGTTTACTTACTGAAGTATAATTACTTACATTTACTACTAAAGTAATCATAGTAAGCATCTTTGCAGTAATTATGTAGGCATCAACAATCCTTGACAAGACTGATCTTACTAGAACTGTACTGGTACAGATGGCATTTTTGCAGTTAATCAGCTGATACTTATATAGAGTGTGTAGGTTAATCATACGCTTGTGCTTAAAAACAATTGGACTAAAAACCCTGACCGTATTACTGCTGTGTGTGGACATGAGAGAAACATTTGGTGATGGAGTGAATTCTTACCACTTCCCTCTCTGGAGAGCTGGGGCGAGACCCTGGTAGACCATTCTTCGTTGGGGTTTTAGCTTCCTTCTTAGGGAACTGAAGCTTCTTCATATCCAGCCTGTCTGATGTGACCCACTCA
The DNA here is from genome assembly GCA_030770545.1 of Macropodus opercularis. NCBI lineage: Eukaryota > Metazoa > Chordata > Actinopteri > Anabantiformes > Osphronemidae > Macropodus > Macropodus opercularis. The sequence goes on along the minus strand of CM061102.1, from coordinate 7,556,975 downwards.
TCCAGACGCTTGTTGACTTTTAACATGTAAAAAATGACACCAACTTGAATACACCTGCTGTGATGTTTCTATGCAAAGTCATTCAAACTACAGTGAGAATACGGTAGTTTACCTGTCAAAGTAATAGAAGAGAGAATATTATACTCACAGTCGATGTAGTGAACATAGTAGAGTTTTCTGGAAGAAGCTTCCTTTACACTTAAAATTTCAGCAAGTGCTGCAAGAATAGCAGATGTCATATTAAAGCTTAGACTCCACTGAAATAATCATATTTATTGTGACAATAATAAATACGTTAAAACAAGCACATGTACCAATAACAACAACAATAATAATGCACGTTTTTAACAAAACAGATAGTTGCTGAAATTATTACATTTCAGAATAATTATTTTCTTAATACACAAAACCAAATTGAATGTGAGATTGAAAAGTCTAGTAATACGGTCAGCGAGTGTCACTAGGATTCTCGGCTCATTTGGTTCATTTTAATGTACTTGTTACTGATTTTCCGTGCAGGCAAAACCAACCAACCAACCTGGATCAAAGTCAAAACAAGGTGTATTTTGGTAACAACTCTTGCCAAGAATGCTATTTAACTCAATAAATGTTACAGTTACAGTCAAGCGACTTTTATAACACTGTCCTTGACATCTGTCTACGCATATTGTTCGTTACGGATAACTGTGGCTGTGCAAGAATTCAAATTAGACTCTCTCACATTGTGACTGCATGTGTCCCATGTGAACGCAGTGTTTACACCGCTTCAAGGATAGGCCGCAGCGTCTTTTAACAACAGCTGAGCTAGTTAGCATTAGCATTAGCTAGCGAAGCGCTGGAAACACAGGACAATACTTACGCCACTCGTCCTCGTGTTCTTGATTTTTACGAAGAACGGGAAGGCGACAGCCTTCAACAATTTCGACCTGTTGAAAATAATCGCTTAAATTACGCATTCAAAAGGGGAAAGGTCTGTAAAATAAAAATACATATTTCTCGAACCTACCGATGATGCGTTGTCCGCCATTTTCATCATCTGTTCGAGAAGGAGCAGGGTGTTGTGGGAAAATGCCGGTTCACATCAAAGACAAATAAACGACAAGATAGACCGTCTCCGCTCATTGTGAGGAGCGGAAGTCGAAAAAGAACCCCGGAAAAGACCAGGTTAGACGAACATAGAAATAATTAAGGTCCAATGTACCGTAATAAACTAGATTTAGATCGCAGCTATTAAAAAAAATCAGCAAATTTACTCCTTACTATTTTTCAGGTAGTTTTGGAAAAAACGAGGATATTAAACTGCCTTGTAGCTACAGTGACTCTATTAAAACGTTGTGTCCACCCAGGAACAGTGTACCTGCTTCCCCAGAGGCACAGGGCTCTGAAAGAATTCAGTAAAACAAACCATGGATGATCATTTCGTTGTCCTACCTCCTCGTGGGCATTTACTTTAACATGCCGATAATACAGCACATACCTTAACTAATTGAAGCGCATGTGATGTGATGTATATGCCATAACCATAAACAACCAAACAGCGAATTAAAAAAAAAATCATGCGTGTACACGAAGATACAGTTTGTGTTTATGTTTTCAAAATGAGGCTTGTACTAGCGGTAATAGATAATACATTGAGGAACGTGCTTTACAAAGTACCAGCAGGGGTCGCCGTTGTCACATTTATCTGACTTCACAAGAAAACTACAAAAACTATGTACATAATGTGTATTTTCTAATAAATGAACACATATGTATTCATTAAAAACACTTGTATAGAGTACAGCAACATGAGTAGGCCAATAAACTTAAATCTTCTTCAGATGTGATATTTTGTGACGCAAATTAATTATGACCACATTTCGTCACCATACTGAATAAAGTCCAGCTTGGCATTATTTTTTAAAGCAATCATATACACTGGATGTTGCTCATTCTCGTCTTCGGTAGCAGCTTTATTCCTCCTTTGACTCTAACACCAGTGTCCATTTATCCATTCATGCTACAGCCAATCCCAGCTGTCACTAGGTCGACCGTCCAAGGACTTGCTGTTAGATTAGGTGAATTGGAGACTCTAAATTGCCTATCAATATGAATGAGAGCGTGAGTGGCTGTCTGTCTTTATGTGTGGGCACTGTGATGGACTGGCGACCTGCTTAACCCAATGACAGCTGGGATTGGCTGTGGCACTTACGGGGATTTACAATGGATGTCTCTTTTAACCAAAAATATAGAATTCTAAAAAAAAATGGACTCAGATCAATTAGTTTGGATTTCTGACCTTGTTTGATCATCATCAGCAAATGGGAAGCAAAGAATGTCACTGAGCAAGGGCAAAGGTTATAAATGATCTTTATTATAATCCTTGAAATAGCGTGTAGTATAGAGAACTTGCATTTTTTTGAGTTGAGAAACCACAAATTAAACCTGAAAGATAAACAAATTAAGCAGACTTAAAGAAAAATCTGTGTTAAACAGCCTTTCACACTCGCCTTCTGCTTATTATTATTGTTCACCATGCATGGCTGAGTGCACTGAAGTATGACAAACAGGTGAAAGTGCTTGCTAATAAATTAAAGTCTGAAGAGAGTTATTTGAACAAATGCTCACCAGCTGCATCCCATATAGTCACTTTCCAGAAACATGTCTACGTTTGATAAAAACTGAATCAGTGGAGTCAAATGATATGTGCTAACAATAATTACATTTTTGACATCAAGACACTGGAAAAAAAGGGGAGTGAAACTTCAGAAAAAAGACAATCTATGATATGATATGAATTACTATGAGCATTACTTGATGTCAGTTACAAGCACTTTCTTTGGTCATGAAATTAACCAGAACACGTGACAACATTATCTCACTGAGAAGTGCTCTCAATATATTTTTCAGTTTGCAGCAGAGGAAGGATGATTTGTTTTTTCTTTGGTACCACACACATTTCCAGACTTATTAATGACAACACTGCTAACTGGCAATGCTTCGCTCCTGGGTTGAAGCTCTTCACTTCCTGTAACTTATTTTTTCTACGTTTCTATTTTAACCCTACAAAGCCATAGGTATTACATATGAAGACATAAGACAAATTTTTTTGTGTTGGCAGTAAAACCGAGTTCATACAACATGGTCCACATAATACAACGTTTTCTGCATTGACTTGGCTATTTTATCAGGGTAAAATAATCAATCCAACATCCATCTACATTAGGTTTTAATATCTTTTTTTTTTCTCACTTGAATTCAATGAAATCATTTGAGATTCATCCACTAAGGTTGTAGCAACAAAGGCACAAATGAAATGAAATGATGAAAAGAAGCCGATTGTAGCCTCACTTCCCTTCACAAATTGGTGTCATAGATTTGAAAAGAAGTTTGGATGTTTATTGCACACAATAAACCTGGTAGAAACAAAATATTTCAAATTATGTTCTTAATATAAAACATATCTACAGCATTGGGAGGTTTAACAGTTAAACATCACAACGCTGACTATTGCTATTAATGAAAAAACCTGCAGCCGCCCTGTCGCACATCCTCCGTGATGCAGCTGTTTCCTAAAGACACTGCCAGTGTCAATAGCTACATAATGATACATTTGGTTTTGTTGTTGTATATTTTTGCCTTCTTCTATCTGGTACATTTCACACACCTTATCTTATAACTCTTTCTTTTGTTTTTTATACCTATACCAGTGATGCACACTTGATTCCAGATATTTTAAGAACGTTCAGCAGAGAGCAGAGGGTCCATATCTCCTCAAACATGGCAGAATACATGAGGAAAATAAATGATGCCATAATCTGAAATTTAGTATTTCATAAATTTCATTCCTAAAGTGAACATGCAACATTCAGTTGCTGTTTTCCCATTATACTTTCAAGCAGCACTTGTCACATACATATATTTATATATATATATAAAAATAAAATTAAATACAAATAAATTAAAAAGTAATAGTAAGAATTAACATACACTGAAAAGTGCAAATATACATTTGTTTACAGCATGGCATACTCACTGTACAATCATTGATTATATACTCACATTATTTTATGCATTATAATAAGGATTACTAAGAAGCATAGTTTAAGTAAGAAATGTTTCATAGCAAGTATATTGGAAAATATTTGCATTGTCCTGTGACAAGAAGAGGCTATTTTATACATTGCCCAGGGTGAATGTCTGCATGTGTGTGTGGGTTTGTGTGTGTGGGTTTGTGTGTGTGTGTGTGTACTGTATGCGTGACAATGGGAGAACCACCATGTATGTTGACATTAAGTGTATGTACAAACAATGAAGCAGAGAAAACTCAAATCATTCTAGTTCTGAGGCACCAAAAACTGCCCAGCCAGCAATTCAAGTATCTAGCATTGGTTTGGACACATCGGTCAGACATCAGCAAAGCAGAGAGAAAGAGAAGAATAGAAACAGGAGGGGAGGCAGCTAGAGAGTCAAACAACAAGTGGAAACAAGCAGTTCAAAGAAGAGTGTCAAAAGAGAGACACTGATCAGACAAACATCGCTGTTTTGAACCGTAGAACAGGCTATTGCACTTCTTCAGTAACATTGCTCTCGTGTTGGGCCAGAAACAACAGTCACGCTCGCCTTTACGTTCAGCCCCCAGTTCACGGGATGCTTCCTCAGTTGTGGCAGAAACCAACGTGAGCTGAGGAGGAGCATGTGAGGAGTCATGGGCCAGGTTTCAGGGTAAGACACACATTTTTGCAAACATTTATTCCGTGTCCAAATTATCCCGCGACCGTGGGAGTGGGAGAGCAGAAGGTATTTTAAAATGATCCACACAAGAAATGGAACATAAGGAAAATCATCCACTGGCAGTCGTTGGTTTCATTTTGTAAGACAAGCCTTTGTGGTCAGTGTCTTGGTAAGGTCACCTGACGATTAGCCAGGTTGGAGTAGTGCTGCAAAACATCTTTGGGCGTGGACAACTGCCACTTTTGTGACAACAGGAAGGCATCCATATTGAAATTTTGCTCCAGTGACATCTTTATGGGTGATGTCCAATCAGATATAAGTAAACTAGATTCTGACCTGGACCTTTCAGTGGGAAGCTACAGGTTATTACATACTCCTGCACCATGATGGATACTATGGCTCCTCATAAATCCAAATGCTTTAGAGTCACATGGCATCTTCTTGGTGTGGCCAAATAAGCAGGCTACAAATTCAAATTTCTCAGTTCATAGAAACATGCTTCCTGCTTCTGTGTCAGGTTAAAGTTATTATTACTATTACCAAAAGAACCACCAATTATGGACAGAGAAAACTTTCCTTTTTCTGGAACAACATACCAGTTTAAAGATGATACACTGTACAGTCTGGTTAATGGTTCAGTACAGCTTTGCTGGATGTGCGTAAGTCTTGTATGCATGTGAGGAACAGACAGAGAAAGAGAGTCTACAGGTTTGTTTATCTCACACTGCTGCGATGTACGAGCATCCAAACACATCTGTGATTGTAAGCGAATGGCTTAACGCTCTGACTTGACTTTGTAGCGGAGGACCAGGTAGGTGGCCAATCTGAGGACCAGGAAGAAAACCCCCAGAACCATGAAGTCCACATAAAGTTTTGCATCCTCCACATCCAGCAGCTGCAGAACCTCCTCCGGCTTTTGGAACTTACACACCAGGCCTGGACACTCCAGTTCTGACCGGTTCATGCCATAGATGGAGAGTATGACCCCTTCAAAGCCATATCTGCAAGTCAGTGGCAGAGAATAATGTCAGACTTCAGAAAGCCTGCATATGAAGACCAACACTATAAGTTAACTGAAGGTGATGTCTCACCTGACGTAAGAGACGTAGGAGCTCCACTGTAGGTATTTGGGAATGGTGTCAAAATTGACAAAGAAACCAGAGAAGAGGAGCACCGGGATGGCCGTGACTGGACCCACAAAAGTTGCCACCTGTGGAACAAATAAGCAGTAAACGAAAAAGTGTCGCTGTTAAGTATCTTGAGAACAGATTCTTGAAATAGGTTTTAAAGCGTCTGGTGCACATATAAACAGGGGAATAGTTTTTACTTGCTGCTATCATTGACACTGGCCTTGCTTTAGCAGCGTTAATGGAACGTTGCCTGCGTTACCTGCAGAGATGTAGACGCAGCCCCTATAAGCAGACCCAGGGATTGGGCTACCAGGGCCGTGGATGTGGACAAGGCCATGAAAAGCAGGTAGCGACCCGCCTCTGGAGGCTGTTCTGTCATCCAGTACACAATACTACAGTACATGATCGGACAAATCACCTATGAAGGAAAGTTTTTAGTGTCATTATTTTAGATACATATTCAAACCACTCTGTTGGATCATTCAAATGCTACCTGGAAAGGTACGTCAGCCATGGTCTTGGCTAAGTAATAAGCTTTTAGGCTGTACCAGTAGTTGAGATGTTCTCTTATAAACACGGACATCTCAAGAGGAACTGTGGAGCAAGAACATTGTTAAAACACTTTCCACTTCAAGCAGAAAAAAAAGTCAAACTGAGCCAATGTTTCCTTTCAGCATCTTACAGGTTAGGACAGTGGGCATCAGGGCAGCAAACATGAGGAACAGCATGGAGAAAAAGAGGAAGCCAGTGTTGTTGAAAACTTTGCTGGCATCATTTCCAATTTTAAGATAAAGCAGGCCAATCAACACTCCAATAAACAGGTGGGACATCACCCTGAGGTGGGTCAGCACCTTGAAAACGGAGCAACAACAAAACATCAACACAAGAAACAGATGAACCTGTCAGAAATAAAATAAAACTAGAGAAAGAAGCGTATTTACCGTGTCTCTGCATATTGTAATGAAGGTTCTTTTAAAGAGGATGCAGAACTGTGTGAATGTACTGGTGGCAAAGCTGTGCTTCTCAAGTGTTCCTGTGTCCTGTGGACAAAGACAGTCAGATTGGAGAGTATGTCTATGTCAGCCTCCTGCACCCAACACAGACAGGCTACAATAAGCTCAACCACATCTGGTAATAGCCTTGTATTTAAGTCCTCAATACAAACCTTCCACCTAATAGCAATTTGCTTTACTAAATGTCAAACTACTCCCCAAACAGTGGTGAGATGTCAGCATAGACATACATTTTATCCCCAAACTAATTAAAACCTTAAAAACCAGAATGTGTCTGCACCACTTTTAGATTCTGATACACTGAGTAAAAGCTGTGTAATGAAAGAGGCCTAAAGTTACTCAAAGCATCAATATCAAGAAAATGATTAACTGGAGTAGAAACTGCTGTAAAGGTTACTGGTTGGTGCCTATACACAAAAGTCCACGAAGTAGAAAGGTGTACAGAAAATAATCGATAAACTAATCAAACATTTAAAGATGTAAAAGGGCAAAACTGCACCTAGATTATCACTTTGGTGAGTGAGTGAGTGAGTGAGTGAGTTAATTATAGAATAAGAATAGTTGAATAGATACAATGTCTGAGACAAGAAATACAAATTATTACAACTCAGTACATTTTACTGGAGTTTTATTGTCTATTTAATGATTAGATAGTACACCATGCTAACTTCCAAGCTGGTATCACTCACACTATAGCACTGAGAAGGACAGGAAGAGTCACTCTTGTCTCTGGAGTTCTTCTTGCCCTCATCAGAGCACAGACCACCCTGAACCGCTTCAAACAGCACTGGGTTTAGGTCCCCATACTCCCCTGATGCCACTTCAATGACTGGGAAAGGAGAAGACCGATTCGTATGACTGAACACTCACAGATAAGCATTGACTTACAGTATATTCCCGATGTTTGACTTACTAAAATCAGCTGGATTGTGATATGTTGGGCAGTGCAGCCCCAGGTTCTTCAGATAAGGGATGAGATAAGGGACGGTGCCCTTGTATATGCATTGACCCTGACTGAGGATGTACAGCTGGACAAAGAATACAGATAAAGAGTAATCAACATATTGTAGTTTCCAACACACTCAGTCTCTGAATAATATATGAAGACAAAACAAGAGGTCCAGATATCGACTACTGCTTCTTGTCAGCTGGATTAAATGAATTATGCTAACCCGTGTTTAGCTGTGGCCAGACAGGTCCAGTTTTATAAGCATTAGCTACCTTATCAAACATCTCGAAGAGCTTGGCACTGGGTTGATGAATGGTGCAGATGATTGTCCTTCCGCCTAGAGCCAGTGACTTCATGAGGGAAACCACCTGGAAGCAGGAGGCGCTGTCCAGACCACTGTAAGTGGAGGTGAGTCCCACACGTGCACCATTTAATCTGGGTTTCTGCTGCAATTGATCAGTTAATGTGGATGAGTGACGCTTTACCTGGTGGGCTCATCGAAGAACATGACAGGGGGATTATTGACCAGCTCCAGGGCAATAGCCAGCCTTTTACACTGACCCCCAGAAAGACAGTTGGTACGTGTCTGAGCACACTCCTGAAGACCAAGTGCAGTCAGGATCTCATCCACCTTAGAAACAACAGGACATCACTGTTGTCGCATACTCAACTGCCACCTCTCAGTATTTTGTGTAATATTCACTGCCACCAAACTGTAAAAACTGTACAAACGTCTATATGGGCAAGAGTCTACAAACCCCTGGTTGACAATAACAGTAACAAGTTTTACAAGAGCAATATCAGCAATGCCATCTACACGTTCAGACTTACTAGTTCTTTTTTGACCTGCATGCTCTCATTCAGCTTCAGATTGGCAGAAACCTGAAACACAGAAACAAACATGTTCTTATTTTTGAGCAGGACAAAATTAGGGCTCGGGAGTTTTTTCCTGACCTCACCATCATTGCCTCCCTTGCAGTGAGGTGTGGTAGCAGCATGTCATCCTGCATGATGTAGCAGGACATCTTCCTGAACGTCCTCAGATCCCTAGGTCGACCATTCACCAGGATCCTTCCCTTCATCCCCGTTTCCCTTTTTCCAAAAACAAAAGAGAAAATAATAATAATGTAGTCGCTCTATGAAAACTACATAACTAACAAACTAACTGAATGTAAGCTATTCAAGAATCTGCTTAAACCCTATAAAGATTCACCTGTATCCTGCCAGAATGTTCATGAGAGTGGACTTCCCGGCTCCGGAAGGCCCCATGATGCCGATCAGCTCTTTGCTATTGAATCTTCCCGACAGACACTTGAGGAGAGCCTTGTAACCTGACAGAGAGGAAGCCGTGCAGTTGTTTAACCTGGAGTTACTTTTTAGTATTTAACATGTACAATATATCTACATAATGGTTGGAACACAGTGAACATAATTTCACTCCTGCAGTATTGCAACTGTGTTTTCTGTGCTTAGCATGTTATAAAGATTAGTAAAAAGCAGCACACTACATTCAAAATGCAAACGTTATTAAGATGCAACATTTTATCCGTGTTCAGTGAAAAGAAGAACTTTAAAGTGACCAGTCATATTTACCAGTCTGTATTTAATACATGTAGGCATCGGTTATGAACCAACACCAAAGGAGGATTTAACGCGATGACGCCCTCAGTGGCGCCAACAGAAAAACCACAGACATGACTTCTCTGCAGATGTTTCAAAACAGGTTGACCATTAACCGCTGCAGTACCAGACATGGAATAGATGCTGTAAATACCCTGACCTGTTGTCCCTTCCTGGCCTCACCCATCTCTTCCCTGTCTGCACAGATGCCTCTTCCTGTCTCAGGCTGTGTAATTAGGGTCTCGCCAGAGCATCCAGCCCCCTTAAACCCTCACTAATGGTAGCTCCCCCGTCCTCCCCCTCAGTATTATTTCATCAGTCAACCTCCACTCAGACAGCAGAAAAACAGTGAGTGCAGCAGCCTGCTCATGTGCTCTGTCATGTGGCGCATACTGATGATCTAACCTGGTGCAGCAGGCTGTGCATAGCAATGGTCTTATCTGTATGAGACTGCAGGCACATCCTGAACGTCGTCTCATGAGAGCCACAGATAGTGCAGCTCACCTCTCTGCTCTGTCTACTCCTGACACCACAAAGACTCCCTGACATAACAGCATTTGACAGCATTTGCTCAGTAACTCTAGGCTGAACTCCAAGTAATTGTTAAGCAAATTCTTTTCAAGGCTGAAATGGGATCGTGTCTGAACCTAGAGCTCATGATACAAACACGCCAGGAATATGGCGACAAATATGCAAACTATACAAATAATAACTAATAAGAAATATAGAGTTTTCCATTTCCAACTGGTTCTGGAAGCAGCCACAAAACGAGTTAACAAGCCAGTTGGGGAGACATTTTCGTTCATTAATTTCTTTCTATTATTAAATTAAACTTAAATTAATTGAACTAATCTGATTTGTCAGAGAGTGCCATAGTGTTTGGAAAGCCCACAGAGTCAAAGGTCACCTTTAAGATCATGCAATGTTATTCAATTTTTATTTAGTTGTCTCTCATGGGATGAGACTATGCCTCAAAAATGACCACAGATCACAGCAGCATCATCCCAACAGGAGTAAGGCAGCAGAAGGGCAGCCTTTAAATTATAAGAATTAGTCTTCACTTAGTAATGTGTTCCTGTTTGTCACAGACATTTAGAAATGACTCAGAGCGCGCCAGTGACTCAAAGACTAAAATACAGGGCTCATGGTTCCTTTCGCTAATCAGCCTTTGTGCACTATTTTCTTTCCTCCAGCTGCGTAATTGTATTCAGTATAATTTGGCAGAAAAAAAATGTAATCTATATGTTTTTATTTATAAGGAGAATTAATCACAGCAGCACACTATAGAACAACAGCGTTAAGCTCTGTGTGATTACACATTTATGCAGGATGACAGCGACTGCAGAGAACAGCTCATAGCTGCTTAAATGAGACATAAATACTGACAAATCCCCCACAACCAAGTGCAGCATGTGTCAAATATTAGCCACACTGTACCTTAATAAAACAAGGTGAGGCAGGTTATGAGGAACAGGGCGGCAGGAAGCTAAGTGACACTGACTAGAAGTAAAATGTCTTTTTATGGAAGACACTGCTTAATAAGTACAAGCTGAGACATGAGCATCAATGCAATGCAGCAAAACCTGATTGATTGACCACAGCAACAATCCCTCACGGCTCCTCTTTCTCGCCATGATTCTCCTCATGAACGCTCACCATACATTAAGGCTTGGAACGACGCCTAACTTTCATAATGCAAATCAATATTGCAAAAAACTGAAAATAACACAAGGCAACCTATAAAACATCGTGGAGGGCCTCCTTACGGATACTGTGTTTGGCGGTAGTGTGATATTGGTATGGTGGTATTAAGTCTCCTGTCCCTGCCCTGTTAAACACACAGACCTTCACAATAGCAGCAAAATTAATAGTTTACACAGGGTGGTTTATTTGGCAAGTGGAGATAACTGAATGTGGGAGATTCTTCCCCATCAGGGATGGTGAGTTTGAAAGCTGCCCATATTTGATGAGCAGATCAATCATAGGCCTGACTGAACGCCGCCGCCCATCGACACACAACACAGGGAGAAGAGAACAGAGCAACGTGCCAACCTGCAAGTGTAAATTATTTACTATGTCTAAACTCTGCTGAGTGCAGCACCGTTTGCAGGCACACTGTCAGCTATAACATGGTGGAAGTCCCTAAGTGTGTGGGTGTGTGTGTGTGTGAGAGAGAGGACTGAGCTGGGCTGTATGTGGCAGAACAATAGAACAAGGCCAAACAGAACAAGACAGAAAACTCTGAAGGGAAAAATAGTTTTCCTAAATGTCACGACGGCTTCTAAAGGCCTCCCCTGAATTTTCTACACTCCAAATATTGATCGTCATGGGTGGTGCTTGCTTGCTCATCCATCATACTCAGTGTTTAAACTGAACATGCAGTACCTCTCCTCTTCCACCAGGGACCTTCTCGGATCGTGTAGGACAGCTCGTTGAACTCTAGGTCCACAGCAGAGCGGCGAGGGAGGTGGGAGAAGCGCTGAGCCTCAGTGATGTGGTTCTCCACTTTCTTCAGGTGGGTGAGCAGCGGTGCCTCCTGCGGTGCTCCGCTATGGAGCTTAGTCTCCTCCATAGGGATGCTGACCGAGCCCTGCTCCAGCATCTTCTCAGCCATGACCAAAGTCTGCAAGGAAGGACAGACAAGTCAGTTTTTAAACTCTGCTCCACTGTTTCATGAGATGTTTCTTTTAAATGCATCTTGCAATACATATATACTTGTTTCATTGAAAAGATACTATAATAAAGTTAAATAAAACAAAACACTGCCTAGCAAACAGACAAAAAGAGACAAAAGAGTTTTTACTCGTTTAAATTATTTTGTGGTTTGTTCATTGACTGACTTGTTGGCTCAGAGGATGTGTTGCTGGAAAGAGTTCGGATGACTGCTGTCATTGTCTTTAAACTAGGTGCTGGACAGGATCTGATTATAGTTTATTTAATGGGTCAGCTGCTTGAGGGCAATGAGCTTGTGAGTGTGGGGAGTTAGGATCTGGTTTCAGCCCTGCAGTCTGCTTTTATTGCTGCCTGTCTGTAGTGTACAGCCATCTAATGTCTTACGGTCCATGAGCTGTTGAGTCATCAAAAATAAACAATAATCTGTTTCTCTAATTTCATTATGAGCAGAACACTTCTACTATATGTAAATTACATAAAGAAACTAACGTAAAACTGAAGGTAATTTTGTTTATATGGCAACAGTACAATGATTTATAATGTTACATACTTAAATGCTGTAAAATTGATTGATACTTCTTAAATGTGTTTCTCTTTTTACTTGCTGACTTTGCGTATACAGAATGTACTTGACTAATGCTCTTGTTTACGCATTAATGTGAAAAGTGTTGCATTTACACCAGTAGAGTGGGATCTCTGATATTGTCTGATATGACTTTTCTGTAATAAAGACATTTGTCTTTAAATAAGAATTTTGATCATAATGCGATAAGTGCAAAAAAGAAATTTTGCAATGAATGATTTACTTTTTGGGGTCCGAAACATATTAGTGAAGCCTCTGTTTGTTCTTCTTCTGACCTCTATAGCTTGTTGAGAGGAGCTGGGATCAGTTCAGGCCCACAAAGCATCATTTTTGACATTTTGAAGCATTTTGAGGCAAAACACTGACGAACGCGATGCAGTCATCACTCTCATCAGCAGTAAACAAATTAGAGAGCACATTATGGAGAAAACTAAACCTATCGCAATCAGCATGTACAAGCATTGTAATAACAAAACTAATGTTATGCATACATACAGACACTGCCTTGTAGTAGCCAGCAGCCACTATCCACGACCTACTGTACAGTATGTGTAATAAAATATCCTGATGTGAAGAGGACGAGCGCAGAAAACTGACCATGGCTCCTATTGATCATCCTGCCATTAGTGAATTTCCATTATCAGCCTACACATAAGACTTTAATGGCCTCTCAGTCATCCGAAGGCCCTTCTACGGCCCCAGAGCCAGAACATGTGCGCTGTAAAAGTCCCCTAAGGGGATGGAACGTGATTATTAACCGTGTGTGCCAGGCTGTGTGCCTGGCTCAGCAGCACAGAGGCAGGCCCCAGGAGCTCCGAGGAGCACCTGTTACCGGCAGGCTGATGGGAGTGGACGCAGAGTGGCTGCATGTCATCCATGAACCTGCTCTGCGTCTGTGGCTCTACCACACGCACGCGCACACACGCAGGACATACTTATTGTTGAGCGTTGAATGGCGCGCGCGGCTGAGCCCTGGTTCTCCTCTCCGGGTGAGCGCTTAGTTGATCCCGTCAGACGAGGCAGAGCGAGCCCTCTTCATCAGCAGCCCGAGCCGGCCAAAAACAACACGATGCTCACTGTGCGCCACAGTCCAGGAAAAATCCGCTCGGCACTTGAGGCAGGCTGTTACAGAACCGAGCTGCGTTCTTCCTATTATCAGAATCCCTCGGGGTGCGGTGCACAACATCCCGCATCCTCTACAGCAAGTCCCGAGATCAAAACCATGTCCGGCCTCAAACTATGCATCCCAGAGAATCGTCAGGGATGCAGTGTCGTGTGTCCTCTCGGCTGGATTAACCCGGTGGCTAAATCCATCCGTCCTGAGATCGTGTCGAAATATTCACACTCTTCCTCAGAACTGTTGTCGATAACACTGTTCAGCCGCCGACATCTGGAAGGGAACAGTCAGACAGACACCGCAGCAGATGCTCCAGCAGCAGAAGCAGCTCGATATGTGCTGTAGCCGTCGCGCTGCTCTCCCCGGTTGGTGCGTCTGTGTACGCCAGCACACAGACTGGGGTCTGGGATGCAGGGCGTTGCTGGCAGGATGCTGCTGGAGGAGAAAGACGTCGTTATGGCTCCGTTTCCGCGTAACCCCGATGTTATAAATTCACTTTCACACAACAGAAAAAATGTAGGACACAACATCACGAAGGGAAAATGTAATTAGAGATGGAGAGTATGTTAAGGAGTTTATAACCGGGTGATTTAAGGCTGGAGCACCGGTGGGATGACTTCAGAGCTACCAGAGCCTGTTTCGTTAATTGGCCTCTTGGACATTTTAGATTTATTACGAGTTTTTTTTCCCTTAGTCTTGGGGAAATTGGATACATTTTACTGGATTGAATGAGATTATTTGTTTCTTATCTGTCACACACTGATACTAAAGGTAAACATGGCCCATAGTTACGGGACATTACTCTGCTGTTAACTGTTGGTGTAAAGATGAGGAAGGCTTTGATGAAATTTAGGCCCCACTGTCTCTTTAAAGGCCGCACCTGCGCAGCTGCCTGGTGCTGATGCTGCAGTGCCCGGGTTATTTTCGGTGGAACGGACGGGGTTACTCGCGTTCAAGCGGGCCTACATGCCTTACATCACCCTTGAGAGGAAATCAAAGCCAAATTTAGCCAATCTCACCTGTCTCCTAATTAGACCCATCTGAACTACATTCCCTCTTACAGATAGATACTAATAACATAGGACGACGTGTAAACACTCATTTCAGAAGCTCATTTTCAGTTGTTTCTTAAAATCTGCCTTGGTCTCATGCTGATAAATCACACAAATACATCGCATGGCTCTATGAATTGCATATTTCCAAGCCTAGATGATGAAACTGCACCAAAGACAAATATTGCATCAATGGCCTTCAATGAAAGAGACATTTGTTTTAACATAGTCCACACATGTCATTTAAAAGCAGTGTTCTCATTCAAGGCAGCTCATTAATCAACTAAACGATCAATAGGTCACTTCAGAGGTGATGTTACTGAGTTCATGTACAGTCATCATACATTAGCTGTCACTGGCTGTTAGATCTTTGAGAACAGAGCAAACACTTGTGTTGGTACATTAAAAGGTGACTGGGATAAAGGTGTTGGTCAGGTACAGTATAAATACTGAGCTCTGTGTCGTTAGGCTCACATCTAAGAGGAAAAGCCAGGATGGAGCTCAGAACAGCTGCTCTGCTCTCTCTGAGCTTTCTCTTGTTGCTGACACGCAGAGGTCTTACAGATCAAGGTAAATTTATATTAAATGTATACATTCATATTTCTGGCCGTGTTGTCTTACTGTAACTTTACATACGTTATTGTGTGTCTCCAGCGTCTCTCCCTATCAGGCTGACTGTAGAGAGCGAGTTGCCGAACATGAGTCCTCAGTCCTATTCCAGCTCTGTGACGGAGGGAGGGGTGCTGGTGAGTGCGCTGAGGAGACTGCAGGAAACCCAGCAGGGTTTCAAGTAAGACCACAAAACGTTTCTTGTAATATCCCTGCAATTTCGCCTTTGTTCTCTGTCAAAGACCAATTGCATTTCTAAAAGAAGCTTTAAGAAACGATGTCATGACTGGTATTTGACAGGTTTACAGTGAAAGAGGATCCAAACTTCGGCCTGTTTCTGGAGAGTGTGAATGGAGTAGCTGGAAATGAGCAAGATCAGACGTACTGGAGCATCCTGTCAGAGAGCTCAGGAGAATACACCAGGCTGAGTGTGGGTGAGTATCCTCCCTAGAGTTTCAATACATCACAGGGGAGGCCTAATGAGCCGTAATGAGGCAGATAAATTGGTTATCCTTTCACTTATTACCACAAGTAGCCCCTTAGAGTGATTATTCTCAAGCTGTATTAACATGACAGGATTGTTTGACATTTATCTATTTAACTACATAACTTAATTCATTATTATGTAATACAAAGAGCATTAATTAATTTCTTTGATTTATGGACAATAGTTTATTGTTAAGGACTCAAATACTGTATGACCATGTCTAATCTAAACTCTTGTCCCTGTTGGCAGGAATTGGCTGCTACATACCAGCAGCCAATGAACACATCATCCTCAGGTTCAGCACCTGGTCCAAACAGGGATGAGCTCTGCTATTGAGCAGAAAGGTTACAGAGCAGCTGAGAAAAAAAAAAACAAACTTTCATTTTCATTTTCAGTTTTAAATCAATACCTGTTTGTGGATGACAAGTTGCAGTGAAGTGGTGTTAAATGCTGTGATCTGACGTATGAGAAAAATCTAAACAGCAGCGTCTGGTGGCTTTTGGGACCAAAACACGAACCAAATTGTGACTTTCCTCAAGGAGTCCAAAGTATCAACATTTAGCCGTTTAGAGTGAGTTACAATTGTATTATTAGTGTATGTGGAATAAATACAACAAAGAGCACAGCAAACACAGATAACACGAAGAAATTATTAAAAGTTAACCCTTTATACAAACACTTTCTCTCCAATCAGCACAGTTTTATTCTTTCAAATGTATCAAATCGTCATTTACATGTATTCATTCCATCTATATGAAAGTAAAGGTTTGATTTAGCAACAAAATAGATTATTTGTGCTATTTTCCAGTGTACACACTTTATTATCTGTTTACAAGGTCTATTCAGTCCTCTTCATGTCCACACTCAGCTTTCTTTGTAATAAGATTAAGGTTTCAGCTCCTCCAGAATATGTTGAGTGTGAAAAGAGCAACGAGTCAGAGACACTAATCTCTGTGATTACACTCCTCTCACTCTCTTTATTTCTTCCTTTCTCTTAGAAGTGCAAGTTAATGAGCAAATGCTCAATAGTAAATAACAATAAAACTAACTATCAATTGTTAGCTTATCTCAGAGTTTATTTTATGACCCTCTCATCATTAGTTGAGTGAATTTATCATTTCTGCTTATTTCATACTATATGTTGCCAATGACTCAGAGATGGATCAGGTGAATCTGAGGCACTGAAACCTTATTTTCAAACCCTATACATGGAAAAATAGAAACTGTTTGCTTTAGTGTGTCACTGATTTGTCCATGAAACCAAACAGGGAACTTGGCAAACCGTGAGCTGATAATGAGTCGTAGAACCTGTAGGCCAACAGGTTGAGTCTCATTGAGTCCCACAAACCAAGCCTTCACTGGAAATTCGTTCGGTGTCCTGTTTTCAGTTGCATACTTCCATGATGCTATCAGCCTCTAGGGGCAAAGCATATGACAAAACCAACGAGGGAGCCAATCAGACTGTTCAGTAAACCCGATGTGGCTGCCATGGCTAATATAAACTCGCAGAGCCTGAGCTGTAGCACAGTTTCTACTTCTTCACCTACAGCAGCGATTTTAACAGTAAGGTTTACTTTTAAATGTTTTTTTTTCTTTGCTTTTCTAGTGTCAAGCTTTATTTTGGCTAAGTCATAAGAAGATGCCAGGGGTTGTTTTACAAATGTTCAGCCTAGCCTGGTCTAGAGCAGGCCAGCATCCAGGATGAGTTCATTCCAACCACCTACTTCAGTTTAGCTCCCTGTTCAATTGGAAATGACTGAATGTAATATGTTGCCTCATTGTAATGTTGAATATTTGTTATATATGTTATTTAATATATATAGTTTTGGTAATGGCTTTGGCAATGGCTTAGTTTTATGAGGATTACTGATTATTGTGGATTGATGAGTAACGTGTATTATTGCAGTTGCTGAGTTCAGAAAAATCTGAAACTTGATGAACTTGGATATTCAATTTGTGGTACAAGTCCAATGTTTCTCCACTGTCGACTTGTAGTTTAGTTGAGTTTTTTTCTTAAATGCTAAAGTGAGTATTGATAAAATCTGAGACTCATTCTCTGGTTTTGTAAGTTTTTCATTATTAGAAACAATTACTGAACAGCCGTGTAAATATTCTTTTACTTTTCTGTGAGCTGCTGCAAGGTTCTCTTTTAGGCTACAACAGGCTTATTCTTAAAGCTACCAGGTACTAAAGCGCAGGTAACTATTTAGAGGTTATGATGATTCCTCTGAAGCACTGTTTATTAATTATTTCTGGACTACATCTGCATCTAAATGCATACGACCCATAGAATGAAAGAAAATCTATTGAAAAATCTATCTTGCACAAGTTTTGTCCATTTTTAATCAGTAATTGATGATTGATGCATGTGGGCCTTTACACAACACTGTGAACGTGCCTGCTATTTTAAATATTTGGTAAAGCTGTGCTGGCTACTCTACCTTGTTGGCTCTGTGTCACCACAGCGGATCCTGTGACTTGACACCAAACAAAGCAGGATTGTTTCATTTTTGGGCTCTGGCCAAGTTCTCACTCCTCACCCTTCGGGAGAAACGGGCCCAGAACCACCACGACAAATGTCCTTGTTCGCACGTTTCAGAGCTAATAGGCAGGTTTACCCCATGCTCTTGTTTCTGTAAATCTGCATTGATGTCATGCAAATAAATCACATAAATCCATTCTGGTTCTATTGGTTGTGTAGAAGGTTTTATGCCTAAATGCACTAAAGACAAATGTTAATTCAATGGTTTTTACATTGTTCACATGTGTCATCTAAAAAAGTCTCATTCATATCTTTAAGGTAGATCATAAATTCAAATTCACAGTGTTTATGTTCATGTGCACAGTGAAAACCTGTTTTCATTAACAATGAAATTCTTCCTTTGTTGTTCACAGTGAGTGCCAGAAGAATTATGAGCAGTAAGCTGGAAGGAGGTAAAAATAAAACTATGCTCAGTGGAAATATGGACTGTGTACAACTGTGTGTGCAAAACATCAGTGGCTGTAGCAGCAGTAGTATTGGCTATGTGCAAATCGTACTTTGTGTGCAAATTAAGTAGAAATTACAAATCAGTCAAATTGCTCATCTATGGACAGATGAGGCCAGACTGGATCCACTGGCTACCTGTTACATAGTGGCCATGGGGAAGAAGGAATCCTGAGCCTGGTAGTCCTGCATTTGTCACTCCTGTACCTACAACCTGAGATTAGGAGTGTGAACAGTTCGTGTTGGGACTGTGTGGGATCCTTAGTGGTGGAGGCAGCTGTGCTGTACACTCTGCTGTGCTGGTAGATAGATGATGAGAGTCCAGGTAAGGTCCTCACTGATAGGGACCCCCAGGAATCTAAAGCTGCTCACCCTCTTCACTTCCAAGCTTCAAAACAGTGGCCGATGAGTTCTCCTCTCCTGCCACTGTCATCTCCTTCATGTTGACGTTGTTGTGCTCATAGCATTTGACCAGACTGGTGACCTCCCTCTTGTAGGCAGCTCCACCCCCACCAGTGACCCACCATCCTTACTCAGCAAACCTCATGATGATTGTTCTTCTTATGGAATGTTGAACGCAGCACCATCGATAAAGACCATCCTGATCCTGAGTCCTTATGTCCCACGTGTGTGAGGCAAATATGGAGAACAATGGTGATGGCGTCTGAGGTGGATCGGTTGGACACTAAGTATACTGCATAGGGTCCTCATGGTGGTGCTGTAGTCTGTAATGTGCTGCAGACCTCACCACATCTTCCTTCAGTGGAATAGAAGCTGTCCAGCTTCTCCCTGTACTCCATGCAGAATGGAGCTCAGAACAGCTGCTCGGCTCTCTGAGCTTTCACCTGTTGTTGACGTGGGGAAGGTGCAATGATATCTGAATACAACGTGATCTTAAGTAACTCAAGTTTCTGGGTGTCATGCCTCACTGTAACTTTACATATGTTATGCTGCGTAGGTCCAGATATTTTGCCTATTAAACTGACTGTAGAGAACAACATCAGCCATGTGGCGTCTCAACACTATGACACCACTGTGATAAAAGGAGCCGTGCTGGTGAGCGCTTTGAGGAGACTGCATGAATCCAATAAGAACTTCACGTAAGACCACACATGACATTTCACTGTTGTTCTCAACGGCGTCTCTGTTAAAGACCAGTTGCTTTCCTTAAAGAAGCTCTAGCTGATCCATGACCTGACTTGATTTTTGTCAGGTATGAAGTGACAGTGGATCCAAACTTCGGCCTATATCTGGAGTGTGTGAATGGAGTACGTGGAAATGACAAAGATCACACGTTCTGGCTCCTCCTGTCAAGGAAAACAAGAAAACCAAAAGAGCTAGATGTGGGTGAGTATCCTCCCTAGAGGTTCAATACATCATAGCGGAGACCTAATGAGCTGTAATGAGGCAAAAACATTGGTTATCATTTCACTTATTGCCACAAGTAGCCCCTTAGAGTGATTATTCTCAAGCTGTATTAACGTGACAGGATTGTTTTACATTTTTCTACATTGTATAATTACAAAAATTTATTGATTATTATGTAATACAAGGAATTTGTAGACAATAGTTTGTTGAAAAACTCAGATATAACCATTTCTAACCTAAAGTCTTGTCCCCATCGGCAGGAATTGGCTGCTATGAACCAGCAGCCAATGAAGAAATTATCTTAAGATTCACCAAATGGTCCAAACAGGGATGAGCTGTGCAGTTCAGCAGAAAGGTTTCCAGGGCAGTTGAGAAAATAAAATTAACTTTATTTCATTTTCAGCTTTACATCATTACCTGTGTGTGGATGATCAAATTCCTGTTAAGTGTTAAATGCTGTGACCTAACGTATGAGAAAAATCAAAACAGCAGCATCTGGAGGCTTTTAGGACCAAAAAAACAAACCAAAACAGGACTTTCCTCATATAAACTCAACTTTCCTGGACTTCATAGTATAAAAATAATACAATTTTATAATTAGTGTATCTGAAACAAATACAACATTGAACAAAGAGGAGAAAGACAATAAAAAGAAATGATGACTTTTCATTTACATGTATTCATTCCATCTATATGAAAGTAAAGGTTTGCTTTAGCAACAAAATAGATTATTTGTGCTATTTTCCAGTGTACACACTTTATTATCTGTTTATAAGGTCTATTCAGTCCTCTTCATGTCCACACTCAGCTTTCTTTGTAATAAGATTAAGGTTTCAGCTCCTCCAGGATATGTTGAGTGTGAAAAGAGCAACGAGTCAGAGACACTAATCTCTGTGATTACACTCCTCTCACTCTCTTTATTTCTTCCATTCTCTTAAAAATGCAAGTTAATGAGCACATGCTTAGTAATAAATAACAGTAGTAAACAGTAAAACGTTAGAACAGTATTTAAATACGCATTTTACACAAATCTATGCTTGTATCAATTGTTGTACATGGAAAAATAGAAACTGTTTGCTTTAGTGTGTCACTGATGGTCAACTGATTTGTCCATGAAACCAAACAGGGAACTTCTGGGGTCTGTCAGGTGCCTCACTGTCCAGTCAGCACCGTGTTTTCTCCGTGTCTTAGCCTGCAGATGCTAAAGATTAAAAACAATTCTTTTTGCATGCAGTTTCTCACAGGAGTGAAAAAGGGGCACATTTAGTGTTTAGAGTATTTTAAGCTTCCATTGCAAATGTCTGACTGTGCAGAGAGGAAACTACTCACCACATGACAGAGCACAGTCACAAATGCAAGGGACACACTGTGCAAAGAACCTCTTCCAGCCCGTCTCCTTCTTCCTACAGTTGTCTATGCGTGTGCAGCCTTGTTTGGGTGGGCCCACATAGCTTTTAAATGTGCAGGTGGAGTTACAGGTGCCATTTAGTTCCCTTTCACTGATTTCAACGTGTCCTCGCCGACACATTCCTAGACAGGTAGATGAAATCATACAATAAGCTAAAAAGAATGATAAAATACATGTGTCATGCAGTGAGTTTACTCACTGAGGCATGAAGGTTTTGGAGTCCAGAGGCCATTAGGCTGGCAAAACCTGGTGGAATTTCCCACCAACATAAAGCCAGAGCGACAGGTGTACCTCACCACTGAGCCCACCCACCAGTCATTACCGTACACGACGCCATTATAGTCCACATCAGGTCTCCCACAGTTCACTGGCATGGAAAGAAAAGACAATTCAAAGGCAAAGCAGACAAATATGAGCAGACACACGCACAAAACAAAATGCTTTCCATGGTTGTTTTCTAATTTTGACCTCTGCACAGAGACTTGTAGCCAAACCAGCAGCAGCTTGAATCTCCACAGGGATCTCGCTTTAGCTCCTGGTGCTGCGCCTTGCAGC
The DNA here is from genome assembly GCA_030770545.1 of Macropodus opercularis. NCBI lineage: Eukaryota > Metazoa > Chordata > Actinopteri > Anabantiformes > Osphronemidae > Macropodus > Macropodus opercularis. The sequence continues at coordinate 7,534,712 of CM061102.1, read as the reverse complement.
CTCCTACACAAACTGGTGCTGAACCAGACCAGTATGTGTCATCCACAAAATCTGGTTGGGGAATCCATCCCGTCTCAACTACAAAAAACACATTTATTCGTTTCTTCGTACATCACAATTAAACAGACATTCATGAAGTTTAATCTCTTAAATGTGGGATTTGAGTCTTACCACTACCTTCCACTTCAATCCATCCAGGCAGCTGAGATGTTGCTCCCTGGAAGGACTCAGCAAACAACAGCAGCAGTGGATAAAACCTCATGATACCCCTCCTTTGATACAGTTCAGCTGATGTGAAAAATCTACACATGCATCTGAGAAGCTATCAGCAAAATTATACTATACATCCTCGTCCTGGCAGAGGCAACAGACATAACATCAAAAGATATCCCATGAGAGCCGAGTCCACTGACTGGACAAGCAGAGCGCAGGATGTAACACTTCAACTAAGCTCTGTGTGCTGTCTAATCGCGTACACACAGTTAATGCTATTACCTACCGTAAATCATGTAATTACTGAAAACACGTGTGATGTTTGACACTGAAGTGCTAATCTGGGTTACGTTTTACATCTCTCTTTGTCTATATAATATCTATATGTATTGTCACAGCAATCCCTGCTAATATATTCTGTATTATCTACGTAGGCTCAGAAAACTGTTGGTACCATGGTAGTACGTACAGCACATCACTCACAAGATACTGTGAAATATACGATAGAAAGCCAAAATGCTACAGTTTCAGTCTTATGAACAAGCTGAATGATTACGATGGTATGAATTGCAATAAAAACAATAAAAGTAATAAATTATCTGACTATGTTACAGATAAATCAAGAAAGACATGGTAACGACCCTTTTGATTAAATGCACCAGAGGGCGCCATAATGAAGAGATCCATGCTTCAGCTGCTGTTACATAGAGTTACAGTAAAACATTCAGTATTTCTTTAAGAAATAATTAAACTGAATTAGAGGCAAAAATGAGAAAAACACACAAGCGACATAAATAATCTGAAAAAGTCAAACTTATACCAAATGTATACGTTATACATTATACTTATGTCACAACTTTATTCAAGCATCAAAAACACAGACTTTGATGCTGCTAGATTCTTTTCATTTTGGTAAACATTACTGATAAAACATAATTTTGGTCTCTCAAGTTGAGTCTTCGGGTTGTGGATGATGCCTTTCTAAACATTAGGATCTTCTGTACATGTTAACGTTACAATAACATTAAAAAAAATGTCAAAATAACTGACGATAAGTTACCACAAGACTTGCATTTGTAACAAAACACACCTAAATCACATTTAACACCCAAAGTAGACTTTTAGTCAAGCTGGGTCTTCATGGATCACCATGGAGTAAGTCTTACTTCATCTAGAGGATTTCTTTTATTAGTGCCATGTGCTTCTTTTAAAATCAAGGCTACATCTCTGCACCAACCCTCATTTAAAGGGTCAGAAACGCCACCAACGTTCTGAAACACCACAGCTGATAACATCATGTACTTTGATTTATTACACATTTGTGCTGGTAGTTCTGGCAGTCAGACCACATGCATTCCTTGTTGCTGAGCAGCATCCTGGAGCTGCAGCAAGACAGAGTCCTCCCCTTCCTGTGACAGACCTCCAGTTAGGATGTACAACATGCCCTCTTCCTGACCGCCCTCCTCAATACTGACTGTCGGTTTCTCATTCCTTTGCTCCTCCAGCAACAATCCTCTTAGTTCTGGCTCTGAAGGAGCTGCATGTGGTGAGGCTTCCTCTGGCTCCTGTGCTTCACTCTGGCCACTGTCTTCATCCTCCTCACCTTGTCTGTTTTGTCTTTCCCTCATCAACTGCTCGGTCAGTTCCACACTCTCATAGCGAATTAGCTGCAGTCGCAAGAAGCCATCCTCGTGCTCCTTGTACCTAATAAGAGTGATAAAATGACAATTTGATAAGATTTCTTTGGCGCAATTCTCCATCTTGGTTCAACGCAAGACTTACCTAAACCTGGGATGTCCAGAGGGCCATTTGAATTGGTGCTTTTTATGCAGATGGACAGTTAGGTTGTTTCCTCTGGTAAAGCACTGGCCACACACATGGCACTTGTAGCGAGCTACAAAATTCCCCTAATTAGGAAAAGGTCACAAAAGAATGATGAGCAAAAGTGAACATATAGTATTATATAGAGTATATATATATAAAAAGTTAAGATTATATCCACATACTTCGTGTTCCTTTTTGTGATGAATCTTTAAAGTGCCATGGGTACGAGAAGTGAAACCACAACCAGGCATGTCACAGTGAAATGCTGGTTTGCTGCTGTGGGTATCCAGATGTTTGCGCAAGTCAATCAAGTTCTTACAGCTACAATTACAGAAAGAGGAAAACTCCAGTCAAAGTCTTAACAACCTAATGATTTGCTGCAGCTACAGAGTATATGATACCTGTATTCACAGTATTCACAACTGTACGGCTTCTCATTGCTGTGACGGAACTTGATATGATTGCGAAGTGAAGACGGTGATGGACAGGTCATGTCACAGAGCGGGCATTTGTAGTGGCTCACTGCACAAAGACAACAGACAAGCAGACAACAGTGACTTTGTTTGGTGTTTTAACTTAGGAGGTTCATAAATACTGGTAAAATTATTCATTTCTTTATCTAATGATAGAGTTAGTTCTTCAAAGAAAGCATATTTTATAGTAGTTTGGATGAATTGTTTAGGGTGGAACTTACCGTGGGTTCTCATGTGGTCTCTTAGTAGTCGTTCTGTTGCAAAACGTTTGGAACAGTGAGAACATTGGAACCTCTGACCTAAAGACACGTACAAGAAAGGACATTTAAATTGAAGTGTAAGTAAGATGTCAACACTGCCGTCCATTCATTGTGACAGGTTTTCACCTTCCATGGCGCTCTGTCGTATGATGTGGTCAAACAGCTTGGTGTTGCTGGCGTACATCCCCCCACAGCCTGGACATGCCACTACTTTCTCCTGGGTGTGGCTTCGCAGATGCTCCCGCAGTTTAGGACGCCCCTTAGCAGTGGCTTCACAATCTGGAGAGTGCAGAAATTTCACTCAACAACCACATATCCGTATTATGATATAGGAAATCTACTCATTCTTTTAATCTCTCTCTGATCCTAAATCCAAACGACACCTCTGAAGTTAAAATGAAAAAGGTTACCTTTCCATCCACAGCGAAGAGGGAATTCACAATCTCCTGCTGGTATGTCTATACTCAGACTATGCATCTCCACATGTCGATAAAACCACTCGGGGTTGTCATAGGGTGGTTGCTTTGACAAATGTAGACAACATATAAATACACAGATAGAAATACGCATGGCTTAGGAAGAAATGACGATAACCACTTCATATTGTACCTCACATTCCTCCCAAAGGCAGAAAAAATTGTCTGGGATTTCAGGAATGATGTTTCGGTTCTGGAAACCAATGGAGCAGCTCCCGATCTCTGGTTGGGCATTAAGCACCTGCTGGCCCAGCTGTTTCAGCTTAGTGTGGTAACAGTGGAAGAACACATGCCGTCGTAGCTCTTCAGGACCCTCCACAGAGCAGAAACCACAGTCTCTCCAGAGGCAAGTTCTTTCAACTTTTACAAGAACCAAGCGTTGGATTATATCACCAGCACCTTTATGGAGCTTATTCGACTGTTGGGAGGCATCACGTTTAAATGCACATGTTGGAGCCCTTACCTTCTGTTTCTTCGTCGTCGTCCATCGTGTTCAAAGCATTGAGGTGCGCCTCCACATGCTTGCAGAAGTTTTCCATACGGCTAAAGGACTCTTGACATGGACCCCACTCACATTCAAGTTTAAGGGTTTTCTTCTGTATCCGCTTGTTCGGCGGCATCTTTCTGGTTCCAGACGTTCAATTCAGCGATTCAGACCTGAGCTACAATTTTCCAATCTAGGTTTGACATCACCTTATACCCACCAGGTGTTGACATTAGCTAACACCAGGAGCTGACTGGTAACTGTGACCACATAGACTCGAACATATTTACCAGGAACAAAACAATTCTAGAAACATCGGCCTATTTGAAACAAAGTAACACGAAAACAGCGCATTTCAAATAAGTAGAACATTTAACACAAACAATTACTGCTAAAAGCAGAATGAAAATATCGGACGTGTTTTGGATACGAACCGCGGGGCTGTGTGCAGCGTTAATGTCCCCCCCAGAAACAGATCCCATTACAATTGTTCCGGATTTGATGCATTCCCCACCTCACGTCAGTGATGTTTAGATAATCACGACTAGAATGCGAGGTGCCAATTTTAGATACTCAACTAAAATCATTTTATGCTATTGTAATATTTTTCACTTCATTTCAGAGGTAGATGGTAAATTTCATTTTGCAGTTGTTTGTAAACATCAAAGTTAAATATAAAATTGCTTCAGAATGTTTAGCACATCAAATTAAAACACGGGATACTAGGTTTGTGAAAATAAATCCTCTTGCCTTTTGGTTATAATACTTGCGTGCACATTGTTATTCACCACATGCCATCTCACATGGTCCCATATGTTTGCTATATTTTCATCAGGAGTCAGAATAGTTCTACCAATAATAACGGTGACACAATCTTAGATTAAAATCATTTATTTCATAACTAGCCTTCCATCCCACCATTAAACACATTCTTATGGAGCCGGGGAAGGGACATGTGAAACATAAATTAATGGTTGAAAAAAACATTCTGCAAGATCTCACATTAAAACCATTATTTTCTCACATCCCCTCCCTCCCTCTGCAGATTCTCATGCTTTGAAAATAAAAAAAGAAAAAGGCCAGTGCCAGTTAACTTCACATTTTTGTTTGCTGTTCCCTTAGAACAAGGGGTTAGAAATTAAAAAAAACTCTATGTATCCAAAATGAACCATTTTTCACTTTTGTGTAATTAATCAGGACATTACTCATCATTTATATACTTTGCCTCCACTTGTTTCCTTCTTACGAGAATAATAGTTATAATAATAATAATTATATTTTATTACTTTTATTCATAAAGTCCATTCTGTGTGCATTCATTCAGAGGGTTTTTTCCCCACCCATAGGACCACAGACATGGAAAAGTGTGAGCTATTTGTACCTCACCGTCATATTTAAGGAAAACACTACAGTGTGAATCAGCTTTTCATTTTATAGAACCTCTACATCCATAATGGCAATCTAGAAGTACTGAACACGGGAAGCCATCCCCCTGACCTACACCTTATCAGTAGGAAATACCCTTCAGGGTGGACCCACAAGCTTATTGAGATGTAATTACTTTCCTCCTCATAATTACCGCAACACATATTAGAAGAAAAGCACTGCTGCTGTGCTCAGACCATGAACCTTGTACGTCTGTAAGTGAAAATGGTCTACCAAAGTGAAATACAACTTTAACCATTGTACTGTGTTTTTACTGCAAGTTGAGTTTGAGGCAAAAATTAACTGTGAGGTAATAGAATCCATTAAGAGGCAGATGAGAAAAATTATTTCCACACCAAGAGCATATTTTCTCAGTCTGCGTTCTCTTCAGCTCCCTGGAGAACTAGACGTCGTAGAAGAGACGCACCAGATGATAACGGATCCCAAAAGCGACTACACTGCCCATCACCTGGAAGGTGAGACATGGAAAGAAGCACAAGTAAAACACTCAAATCATCATCATGGCCAACACCGTGTATTTGAACTCAGCTTGTGTTTCGTTATACCTGTATGATGAGCATTATGACTGTGAGATTCCTCTCGTGGATGGGGCCAAGTAATTTCAGAACCAGATTTATTAAGGTCATGTTGTTGCACTCGATAAAATCATCATCTTTCTCCTGAACTCTTCGCACCTCGAGCAACTTCAGTAACTCTGCAACCTGTTGAGAACCAATAGCAGCTTTAGAATACATACAGGTTTTGGGTGAAATGTGCCAGCTATGTTATTCTCAGCCTAAGGAAATAAAAGTACATTGAAAAATAAATAAAACTTTACCTTCATAATGATGTGTCCTAATTTAGAAAGGTCTTTTCTCTTGAATTTAGAATAGCTCATCCCCAGTTTGCCTGTGTCTGGATTCAGTCTTCCATTCACAGCAAAAGTCAGAGAAAAAAAAAAAAAAAGAGTACACTTTGAGTTTAAATGTTTTTTGAAAAGACATGACAAAATACTTACATGAGCAGCAGCCTACCTCGGTAGCCGGTGTCTGGGACAGGGGATGATGCGAAAGAGCTGAGGCAAGGAGTAGACAAAGTTAACTACTTGAGGAATGAAGAACAACAGCATTGTTTTGCTGAAGTGTCCCAGGATGCCAACCACAGCAAAGGTCATCCCGGCAAAGTAACAGAAAGTGTCTCCCACAAACACCGATGAGGGGTACCTGGAATTAAACGGCGTATAAGTTGACAGACTTCATGAAATATACCTTTGCACTTTCAAAACATCACAGCCTCTACACTACTCACCAATTGTGGTAAAAAAGTGCTAATGTTGTAAAGAAGAATGGTATCATAAAGTAGAGAGAGAAGATATGATCATCACGATAATCTCCTGATAAATAAAACACAAGAAGCCTAAAGTCACAAAGAGGTAAAATATCATACTGTATAAACCATGCAACATATATGTACACACACACACACAAACACACAGTATGTCTGATTTTACTCTTTCTTGAAAGTACCACAATGAAAAAACAAGTCTACCACACACCACTGAGCTCCAGCAGGTTGAAGATGACAATGGAGCCAGAGATAAAAAGGGCTTGACCAGACTCAATGCCATTGATGCCTGCTAAGATGTTGATGGCATTTGTGCAAAACACTGCAAGCATCCCCATGTAGACATAGTAGAGAATACCTGTGGAGATGACAATTTATATTATTGAAAGAACATTTATCTCATACAAATATTACTTCTGATGTTAACTGCTACGCGTAAAGGGGTTGAATCGACATAATCAGATATATTGTATTTGCTCTAAAAGATGTGTCAGACTAAGACTAAACTAACTGGCCTGAAATTGTTGCCCCACAAAGAGTGGGATGAGAGATGGATGAAGGATTTCTGAACTACTTAGCTTGCCATTACCTGCACTATTTATCAAACAAACAACTACACAACTAACCCAAATCTAAGTGCAGTCCAAGCAGGGCTCTGAAGGGCTTGGGCACCACAATGACGGTGTTGCCAAAATTGGTAAAATAGACCATGAGTAGTGGCAGCGAAGCCACTGTGGGAAGCAGAAGTTTGTGTCGCCACCGTAGGTTGAGCACATCATCAGCGAAGCCCAGAAAGATCATGCAACAGATGGCCAGAAGTGCACCGATCAGCTGGACAAACTGACCAAAGACAAGGCAGGTTTCAGGGCTGTGTTTCAAATGTGAGGAGTATCACACAAGTTCATAACACATCGATCAACTCACCTCATCGTGGGGGAAGCCCATGCACTGATCTCCTACAAAACAGCTAAGGAAAGGCACTGGGATGAAGAAGAAGAGGATGATGAGGAAGACCGTGCCACTGATGACTCCTTGTGACTCTGGCCTGCAGAGCAGAGGAGCAAAGTGAGAATCCCCTGTTTCCGACAGTATTAGGTTTGGGAATACAACAAAGCCACATTAAAGATAAACTAAAACGACAAATCAAACAGACATACACTTCCTTCTTGGACGTTTTGTTGAGATCTATTCCGTACAACCTGGCTGAGATGAAATGGTCTTTGAAAGCAGGAATTAGTTTCAGTGTGGCCATGCAGCCGAGGAGCGACAGGAAGCCGTTCATCACCAGCGGCAGTACCGGCACTGGTGACATGTTCTCCGGCATGTTGATGTGTCCGTTTCTGAAAGATCAGATCACGTTTCTAGCTAATCTGACGGTGAACGAGTGTTCGGCTGTCTCTCCACTCAGGCAACAACACGTCATTCCGTCATATCTGAACAAAACACAGCTCAGCAACTCCGATGTCGATGGGTCCATCCGTAATCCATCAGTCACAACGACGATGTCTTACTACTACCACAGAACCTACAATAACGAGAAGTTGACGCTTTTATCTGCACAGTGTGTGACTGTTCAAACTCCAGCATTCAGCCCTGAGTCTGGAGCTTCCAACAGAGAGCTTCCAACAGAGAACTTCCGGAAAAACTTCCGGATAAACGTTTCAAAATAAAGGCAACTGACACTGACAGGAAATTTTGAAGAGTTGTGTTGTAGATGAAGGTATAGGTACATATTTTAAACGTAACAACAATTCTCATAGTTGTTAAAGTTCACTTAACACAAACAATTATCACAACAAGCTGCTTGTCATCTATAATTGGTGCATTTCTGTCATGCTTTGTCAAAAACATTTTTTTGCACTTTTTATGCCCATAGAACACGTGGTTGGGTAATACTGCAGAAGCCAGTATATATTCTATTTAAGATATAAAAATCACATGTTTATTCTCATTTAATAAGTCGATTGTGTAAACAGGCGCAGCAATTTTCATATCCTTTATTTTTCCGCTTTTATTTCGAAAGATCTGTTTAAACATCCTTTAGCTGTACAGCGCCCCCTCACGGCCACTGCTATTTATAGTGAAACCAGTATAGTTGGAGGGGAGCGATCGGCGGGTATAGTAAACCTACCGGAGCCTGTGATGCATTAAGGGACAGCGGGAGGTTCGTGCTTGAATCGATAGATGACGGTAGAGAGGCATCGGGCGGCTGCTCGCCGTTGACTCGGAGAGCGCACGGACACATTTGTTGTTGGCAGCGCAGCGTTTCTCCGCGGAGCCAGTTACACGTTACCGATGCCTCGCTTTCGATTCCCTGCAGCCTGCACCTCGGACCCTTTAAGGTAAACGGTAGGTAGCTACACCCGGTGCCTGATGGTCTGAGTGGTATTCATTTGCTTTCGCAGCATCGCCTTTTTCTCTGTTTTTACGTAACGCTAACGCTTCAACGTGACATGGGGAGAGTAGGTAATTTCAAGTTGAGTCCAGTCCTGTGCGTGTCTGGGATGTTCCTCAGTGTCTGTTGCCTCTCACAGGCTACAGAGAGCTGATCTACTCCGACTGATCGTCCTAGTATTTCCATCTGGACCTGATGATATGAGAGGCTCCGGGAGGCGGTGATGGAGCTCCTGGAGTCGGGCTGGCTGCTTCTGGTGGGTCTCTTTCTCGCCTCCTTGCTGGTTGTGCTGGGATGGCTCCTCCAGTACTTGCAGGCGGTACTGCGACTGTGGAGATCCAAGAAGACAGCCAAGCAGGACAGGGCAGGACCAGTCTGGCAGCATCTCTTCGCTCAGCCCCACGGGAGGTGCACAGCAGGTGTGTGGGGCTTCCTGATGAAGCTCCGCACAGGCCGGGATGGAGCACCTGCATCAGAAGCCGGGGTTAAAGGCCTTGTGACCTCTCTGCTCTCCTTCAAGTCCTTCAGGGAACACTGGCAGAGAACCTGGCTCAAAGCTCTCAATGAGCAAGCGTGCAGACAAGGGGTGAGTTGCTGATTTGAAATGTATTAACCATGAAAGGAGCACACTGAATAAACATGGTGGAACTGTGTAGTAGAGAACACGTAAGGTTACTTCACTAAGCAAGAGGCATAAATATTTAAAGGAGAGCTGCTACAGTCGGTGTACCCCTGTGTGTAGGCAGGGAGGTGGAGGTGTGGGAGTTGGAGTGCCTCTAATCGGTGAGAGGATGGGGGTGCAGAGCCTTGCGTAACAGCTGTGAATCGATGCACAGTGGAGAGGCAAGACCAGCCAGCGTAGCCGCACAGCATTAAACACCCACACCTCGTAAAAATAGTGCGATACCCCTGCCTGAGGTATTATCAGAAGAACGGGAAGGGGACCTTTGGTTCGGCAGATAACCTTCACTCTTCGAGTTAAAGGAAGACAAAAAGCTGCACGTACGATGTCGGACTCACAAGTGCGTTCAGTGCTGCAGACAGGTGTCGGTCGTGCACGTGCCAGAGGCTCACCGGACGTTTCTAAAGGTCTTTTTCCTTTTCAAGCCTTTCTTTTTATCTGTGCGAATCAAAGTTCAGCACACAGTCAGACGCATGAGCACGGGGAGAGCAGATAGATCCTCTCCCCCTACTTAGAAGCTGGTGTGTGTGTGTGTGTTGAGTAAGAGTCTCATCAATCCACAGCACTGGATGTCTGAAAGTCTCACCCTCCCCACATGTTGAAGTTGACATGAATACTCACTTGGAGGTGATTAGTGCAAGTTCACTTCTTGGTTTGGAAAAACTACACTTGGTGCTTAGCCGCACAAAGCTATTAATAGGTCACCGTTTTCGCAGCCAGATTAGGAAGATGTCCAACTTGCTCGCTCAGACGTCAGGAGCATTCATCAAACGATCGAGCTTTCAACATTACATTAACTGATGCTGTAGCTCAGGGGTATTCAACTAAAATTGAAAGAGGTCCGGTTACGCACATTTTTTGGAAGCAAAGGTCCAGAAGATTATAATGTCTAACTATTTACTGTGATATATTAAGTAGCCTGCATGTAATCAGTACTTCACTGTCAAATCAAATTAATTCAGTACAATTCAAAAACCTTTTGACAAACTGAAACTCCAACTGAACATATATTTACAATGTAATCTAATTCATGAAATAAAAGCAGGGCTGATTTTCAAAATAAGCAGGAACACAAATGGAAGGTATAAAAAAATATTTTACAATTTGAATCAAAAAGTCTCAACCAATTTAACTGGTTAAAAAACCTGAACATATCCTAACAACTGAACAGTTTTGGAGGCTCATCTTCTTCCCCTCATATATTTAACCCACATACAGGACTCAGTGCTGGGAGGTATCGTCTGTCTGCGGCCGTTTGATCCAACCCTTGTGTCTGTTTTTGAGCTTTTGTAGCTTCTATCGTCTGTCTCTCCCTTTGTTGTCGCTAGCTACACGCAACTGTTATCGCCGTATGTGTTTGTTAATTCCTTTGCAACCTCGAACTTTCTTTTAGCTGCAGGTGCTCTTGAGTCGCAAAATTTAGCGCCTGTGATCCACAGAATCGATTGGCTAAGCGAAGTCACGTGGTTAACGCACATTCAATTGGCCTTCACCAAATAACTACCGTAAAGATCACAATAGCCGCGCCGATTAAAAGTAAAGTGCTCCGCTAGATTCTGAATCAAAACGTTCCGTTTGGTCTGTAGCTCCGGGTCCGTATGGGACAGCTTCTGGGTCCGGATCCGGACCGCGGTCCGCCTGTTAGTGACCCCTGCTGTAGCTAAAGTCTGTCAGTCCACCAGGTGGGGTTTAGCTGCTCGACCAACAACACAGCAGAAAAAATATAAGAAGAGTATAATAATAGAATATCACTAGTTCAACAGAGCCATAATTGATTATACCCCCTGTAGGTTGAAGTCTATTTTGAAACATATCAGACTTTTTCCTGACGGTGGATGGAGGCCTGAAACGTTACTGTGTTGTATTTAGACAGTGCTGAAATTACAGGGGGCACAAACTAGAAAACATCAGAGCTCGGAAGACTGAAGCGTCCCTGTTTAGCCATTTTAGGTGCATGCTTGGGTATAAAGCTGGGGTAAAGTTTGCAGTGTTTAATTACAGTTTGCTGCATTCAAACACTGATGAAAACTAAGCCAGTGCATCCTAGCAATTGTTTCCTTCAGCACAGCTACTCTGGGATATGGTTAGTCACTCTAAACGTTACTTGGCTACACCAGGGCTTAGAAATTACTCAAGCTGCCTTTAAGGGGTTGCTATGGATATTTTGTTTTGGTGAAGTAAAAACCTCTTCCCTTCGTGGCTCTCTGTGGGCTTGATTTATGTCTGTATGACCTTTAGGCTTATGAATCCAAAGAGAGGGACTTGAAAGACATTTAAATGGGACTTTTTACCCAGCAGCACAGCAGTGTGGTGTTCCTTCTACGAGGCGTCTCCAGACTGTCAGCTCTGGAGCAGACACAGTGGAGCGATCCACGTCTGTGTGAGCATGTGGTGTTTGTTAACTCAGAATGTGAGCCAAAGCTGCTCGAGCGCAAACCCAATAAAATATCAGCTAGTCATCGTGTCTGCATCCACAGTCTGTTTGTCCAAATGCGTCTGGGATCTATGCAAATGCTTTGTGAGTTTGGTAATGAAACTTTGACCACTGACACCGAGATTACAAATCTCAAACATGTCTTGATAAACTGCAGGATTTCATCTACGCGCCAGTCTGGCCTAGTGATTGATGACTACATCAAGTCTTTTAACTAAATAGTCACGGCCGTGCATGAAAACTACTTTTGTCTTCACGTCCTCTCTGAGACCTGACTGGAAGAACCTGCTGAGGAGGTTTAAAGCTTAGACTGAAGAGTCGAGTGGTAAACTAGTAAAGTCAGCTGCGGCCACCTGCCAGGCAGGTTGCTGGGGCCTTTGAAAACCGACACTAGAGCAACCACGTTTATGATTGCGTTTCCACAGTTCTACAGACGAAACTAAACGTGAGCCTCTCTGAAGAAACGCAGCTCAGCTTCATGTCGTTCTGCAGGGATTAGCAGCCAAATCCTTCATAGCATTAGCCTAAGTACTACTCCAGCATTTACGGCCTTTAAATTAGAGATCGTTTAGAGAAATTAAAAATGTCTCTAAATAAAGGTCAGATGAATGCACCTGCATGGAATGTTATAAAAATACAAAGGGCTTTCCACTGCTGCCATGTTTGGTCAACAAATGTGGTTTGGCTACTTGGCTTTTCAGGTATATTTAATGTGTTGATTAATTGATATCGACACATTGGTCATTTAAAGCACTTTTTAAATATGTTTAGATTGGACAGGGTATTGTGTAATATTATATATAGATGTTAGCACTTATTTGATTTGACTTGTTCGATTTGGCTTTGATTTGACAGACTGACTAAAATCATTCTTATATGAGCCTACTGTCTTTTACCATTTACAGTTTTAATACGCTTTTTTATAAATGGTGTAAAATTGATTGTGAAATGAAATTAAAGCTAAAATATATACGTATTCACCCAGAGTGTGCTTTGTTGAGGATGAAGAACAGACAGGATGCGAAAGACGTCATACTCACACAGGTTTCCTACATGTTTCTCCACTAACACATATCCGCTTATATACAGTGTGTGTGTGTGTTTTACATGAGCAGACTTATTTTCAGCCTAAATGCAGCATTAGCTCAGTGTGACTGACAGACTGACTTATGCAATGGTGAAATTTAAGAGCATCTTAGTAAATCCCCCACAGCCTTTGTTCTCACTAGAACCGTGAAATCTCATGGTTGTTCCTTAATATGCAGATTAGACCTTTTTGTTTCTATTCTTTCAAGTCAAGTCTTTCTTGTCATCTTCATACAACATCCATAGTTGAGTCTGGATTCGTGTGTGGTGAGAGAAAAGCTGAGAGTTTCTGAACTTCTGAGCTACTAATTGAGATGAAGTGTCAGTGATTTATATATTTTGATACGTCTGGTCTGGGCCTTATTGATGTTGATTGTTGAACCCTCCAACACTCACATGGGGCCATGTAAACACTACTAGCCCATAAAACTGTGCTGCCTGAGCTACAGTCTGTTGCCATGTCCTTGTAGCAAAACACTCGTCCTGAGGGGAGACGTGACCCTGAGCCCTGAAGTCTGCTAGTTGACTGAATAATGATTCAAACAGATAGAAACTGACAGGAAGCCTAGAGTTGTTACATAACATAGCAGCGAATGCATCGTATGGGTTTGTAGTTTGTTCTCAGCATATTTCACACTCTGGTGGGAAATGCTTATATGTTCTGCTAGGTTAGGTTGCAGACCTTCTAAGGACAGTGACTGAGCACTGGTTCTGTGTTGCAGTTGGTATTTTCATAATTTTGTAGGCGTGTGTTTACAGTGTTTCTGTCCCTGTAATGCAGGGATGTGACCTGACCTCTTTCATGCGTTATTAAGTGTCACATTCCTGTCATAGGCTACTTGGCAGCACACCCTGTGATAACGATAACTCTGCACGTCTAAAGGTTAACGTCAATGAAACTCAAGGCATAAGCATGCGTCCAGTTTGGTTTCATTTAAACACAAGCTGTATGAACTGAGTAATTAAAGATTACTGTATTTATGGTTTTATGAGTCCGTCATACAGCTTGTTTCATGACTCAGTTGTTTATTCAGAGAAGATGTCTGTCTGCCACTGTTACTGCGGGAGCCTCTGGATAGAGTCTTGCCTTGGCAGAATATACTTGATATGGAGCTACTCAAATGTCTGTGGATGGATTAGTCTGTGGAGGAGGCTTGAAGGAGCGGACTGGTTGGCCTCTCCAGGCCGGCAGCTCATAACAGCATCGTCAGACTGTGTGAGCATCTGCAGCTGACACATGATGTAAAGTCCTGGACACTGGGCTCAGTGGGTGGAAGAGGACGACTAATAGAGCATGCAAGTGTGCATCTGCAGGGAAGGAAGCTCCCTGTCCATTCAAGATCCGCAATTATGAAGAGGCTGGTGATTATCCTGAGGCCAGAGTTCACTTATTTCCTTCTGAGTATGAACTGCTGGTAGATGATTAATTCCCTGTAATTATACTCAAGTAGGTTTCTACTTAATGACAGGCCACTCAATGCTCGTTTGCTATGATAGTGCAGGAAGCGAACCATTTTATCTGTCAGTTCCAGATTTAAATTTAGCGCTATAACATTTCCTGCAAAGTCACTAGATTATTAACATCTGTCTGTGGTGCTGAAGCTGCTCTTTGGTTGAACCATGATACACAATGCATTCTGCAAATTCTTATTGTAGGTATTATACTATGTGAAGTGAGATTAAATCAGAATTTCTTAAGAACTACTTTCAGATCACTATATTAAATTAAATAGACTCAAGCACAGCTTTCTACTGTTCCCTTACATCTAATTCATGACTGTGCCCGTGTAAGGATGTCACAGCAGGACACCTTGAGGCTGAATGCTAACAGCAGTATTTCTGCATACTACCACGTTGATAATTGTCGTATTGTGTATTCGCACGCTGACGTCTGACACAAAGAGAGCATGTCAACACTTGGCTTCCATTTTTCTGAAGGTAAAAATATCTAAAGCCAGTTTAAGGTTAAAAGTCTGCGCTGTGTCGTTTGGTGAAACTCAGATACACGTGACCCCTAAAAAACAAGACAGGAGTGGAAGATGAGGGTCATCGGCAGCCTCAGGGGGAGTGTATTTGTTGTTGACCCACATGCTTTTCAGAGGCGTTCAGCCATTTGGACCTAAAGGGGTGACTCTGACAAACCTGAAGTGACACCATGGATGTCCTCAGGAACTGTCTCTTTCCAGAAATACCCTCCTCATACACAGCTGAACAGCGGTGCTTCACAAGGACAAATGTGTGGTTATGCTGCTAGAGTTGCCCTCTCCATGATGAAATGAGCTCTGTAGACTCTGCCAGGAGGAAACAGCACCACAGTGCAGCAGATGGCTAACGATGCAGCCAATGGATGCAAAATGTCTAAATGAACTCCCTTTGGAAAGAGCAGAAACCTCAAATATACTATAAGTTAGATATCCCAGATTTTACCTAACACCTAGTCAATAATATAATAATGTTTTCTATATTTTTCCTGATTACTTTGCACATAAAATCTGGGTGATGGCTGTTTGAAAATGCTGACCTACCACGTTGGAAAAATCCTAAATGCATATTGCTGGTATTTGAGAATGTCTAGTGGGTTTTATACAGAAAATTATATAAGCAAAACATAGACTGAAAATATGACGACCTAGTCCTCTCTACGCTATGCAAGATTCTGACTGACACATCTTGGCAGGCCCATGCAGCTGTGCATCCTAAAGCAATGAAAAAGATACAACGTTGTCCGTTTCATTTGTCACAGATTTCATTTTAAAGCACGACAGGCCAAAGCCTGGAGCTGAGCAGCGTTAGCCGTGATACTGGGAGGCATTTGATGACCTAGTAATGATGTGTAATTATTATATAATTACTCTTCCAGCTCTACGTTTACATTTTTGCTCTTGATGTCTAATTAGGGCAAAATGGCAAAAATGCAGTAGAATTGAAAACGGTGATCATACGGTTTATAGAACCAGACTCTTATATCCTGGCATTATATATCCTTATATCCAGACACTAACCGGTGCCTTTACTTTGGTGCAAGTGGTGTTTAAACTGCTGTGATTTAAGCTTCAGTAACACACATGTGCCGGATGAGCTAAACACAACAAGAAGCCTGTGATTAATGTGTTTCTTCTATATCCTCACAGTCTGAAAAACATCAGTGTATTTGCTCTGCTCTCTGGATGTAATGCGCAGTTGGGTGACTGAGCAGTTCTAGAGGTTCCAGCCAACCAAAGGAAACACGGCCAGTTGGACTCTGTAGTCGTGTGACTGCCGTGTTGGTCCAGGGAACCTGCGTAAGCTTACAGCATTGCGCTTGGCTTCCTGCCCTTCTGGAACAACACTGGGCACATGCACAATCAGACACAGCACAAACTTTGTCATGTCATCTTTTATCTGTGTGCCTCCTACTTTGTTCTGTGTGTGTGATGGAGATTGGACTCAGACCTAGAGTAACATATGTCTTGACAATAGGGGAGTTTGTTTTCGCTCGCTTTTGTCTTCTGAGCCAGTTAAAGCCGTCCAGTGAAACAGATCCTCTGGCACACTCCCACTGTGATAGTAGGCCACTAGTGCTATTTTTCTTACAGCTTAAATCCCTTTTATCGCCCAAGTGTAATACTCAGGCATGCAGTAAGGGCTGCCTTGCTGTAAGCATGACTAAGCGTTGACTAATGCAATCTTAATAATGCATCCTGCCCTGAGGTCTGAGAAGCCTGGACCCGTTGCAGTGTGATAAGAGATTCCTTGACTTCTTATTAACTTTAATGTACTATTACTACTAAGTGTTGCAGTTTTTTTATACTGTCTTGAGGCAGTGTTCCTCTGAGTTCACAAATCTTGCCTGGACTTGAAATCCCATTTGTGATTGGCCATGCTTTTTAAATACAAAAATGAATCATCTTGAATGTCACAATATTTGTTATGTGAATGTTGTTAGTGATTAGGGAAGCATATGTACTCATGCTGTTTTTATATATTTCAGGACGGCGTTATGTAATTGGCTGTTGTATAAAGTTTGTCTATGTTTGATACAAAACAAACCTCATTTAATAAAACTATTACAGCTGTACCCTAATTTACTAGAGTAGACTTGCAAGACTAGAGGCTGTGTGATTGCAGGGTTCAGTCTTGTATGTCTTCCTCTGTCTCTGCGCTTTCTCTTATGTCATCTTTAGGACTTGTTTTGTTTCTCCGTCTCTCCCAGAGCTCCATCCAGATCACTTTCGACAGTGGTCTCCAGTTAACTGCTGCTTCTGCAATAGATAGCGTGACCTGCACTGACCAATCGCCACACAGAATGGTGAGCAATCATTTTGGTCCGTGTTCACTACAGCTGTAAATAAACACGGGGAGTAACTTCTGCAGCAGGCATATTTAACCAGCCACCCAGTAAGTTTTAATAGGAGCAATACAGTACATCTCACAAGAAATTATCTACGCAGACACACACATTTTAATAGGCAATGAGAAGTTAATGTACTGTAGTATTGTGGGAATCTTTCTGTTCTGTTGCACTATCCCAGCACTTTCTTTATTTTACAGGTCTTGCACTGCAAATGTTGGGTGGACACTGTGACATTTCCTGTGACGGTCACCCAGCAGTCACCTGCTGCTGTTTCCATGGACACCTATCAGATCACTATAGCACCTATGATGGCAAAGGTACAAAAACTACACCACCTGGATTTTCTGCAATTTGCACTTTTGGGGACAGGCCTCTA
Source organism: Macropodus opercularis (assembly GCA_030770545.1). Taxonomy (NCBI): domain Eukaryota; kingdom Metazoa; phylum Chordata; class Actinopteri; order Anabantiformes; family Osphronemidae; genus Macropodus; species Macropodus opercularis. The sequence continues at coordinate 7,516,907 of CM061102.1, read as the reverse complement.
AAACAAATGAGACTGTCAGAGCATCATTTGCATTGTTATTCAAATGTGTGAATTTACACATAATCATGATATCGCTCCGTCACTGTCGCTGTGATTGCATGTAGAGGTTATATAGCCTCCGTCTGGTCCAGATACTGTTGTGTCCACTTGTTGTTTGTGGAAATTAAGAATTAATATAATAAATATTTATGAACACTACATGTTGAGTCCATACTGTTTATCTGTCTCAGTTTGCCAGTGTTTTCCAACTTCAGCTTTCATGTCTGTCTCTGTCAGGTGGTGGTGTATTTGGAGGAGGTGGAGGACGAAGGCTTGCTGATGTCTTGGACTCTTTCCAAGCAGCCGTCATTTTCTTTGACGGTGTCTCCGTGCAAGCTGCAGAGACAAGTGAGAACATCTGACACTGAAACCACCCATGTGATAGGTGTCATGCCTCAGCAGGGGCCTCATTTCTGAAATGTTTACAACTTAGAAGGTTGTAATGTATGTGTTATAAAAATAAACATCCTTCATAAATCTGAGGAAATATGTCATGTTTGGTGTGAGAGTCACATTCTAACACTATAAATGCCATCTATGAATGTCATTATGTGAAAAAGACAGTATATATGAAATATAAAATATATGAAAACAAATTTGATAATTTTGCAATAGTACTATATGTAAGTAACTACTCCATTTTTGAATTGAAATCAGATATGACATAATAAATGATAAATTAAATGCTTCGATACTTAGACCACTACTGCTACAATATCGTAATCTGTTTCTGCTTTTTGTTCCCAGGGCGCTGAGGTGGAGGCAGACCTATGCACAATTAAGGGACTGATAGAGGACACTCTGTTCAGCACTCAACCTGCCATGGTCCTCAAGCTCAAGACCTGTGCACACAGTCCTGTTGTAAGAGCAATAAGACAAGTTAACCACCAAAACCAGCAACAAATAAAGAACTGTGCAAAAGCCATGTAGAGGACATAGAGCACCGTGACTGGATTCAGTATGATAGATGCTTTGCTTAAACAGATTTTAATTAGAGCTTTTCACCTTTTTTCCCTGAATGCTCATAGTACCCTATGGACCATCTATCAGTGGGACTAAACTCGGTATCCCAGGGTGTCTTTGTGCAACGACTACTGCTCCGACAGCTCACAGCGACTTTAAGCAAAGGTCAGGTATTTTCCGTCACCATCAGATAATTTCTGTCTGGCTTCCAGCAGACTACTGGAGGCGTCACCGTGTGGCTGTGTCTTTGCAGATCAGTGGTCCAGATCTGGGGAGCTGTGCTGTGTTCTGAACCTGGACCAACCCTCCACGGAAAAGTCAACCCACTTCCTGCCTGTGCCCAGCAACCCCAACAGCCCACTGCAATGGAGTGAAGACATTCCTCTGTACGCTGGCATCTGTGACTAAACTGCTATTAATGTATTGAGACTGTGTAGATTCATCGCACTAGTAACATTTTCTTTGTGTTAAAGGGAGCTTGGCCCAGAATCTAAAGAGCTGAGAATAAGACTTCTGGAGCGGAACGGGAAAAGGGAACGTAAGCCATTGCTTGATAACAATTTAGTTTTGGCTGCTGTTCAGTAACTTCGTCAGCAGGAATGTTTAGACTGCTTAAGCAGAATCACCAGTGCCTACAATGCACCGCTGACAGCCTCACTGTAATGGTTTTTGTTAGCATTTTAGGTTCTGTAAAATACCTCAAGATGGTTTTGCTGTAGCCTCAGAACAGCACAGTAAAGTATTGCATGTTCTTTTTACGTATGCTAAGATTGTATTGTTTGTTGAACAGAATTCCTGCCTGGTCATGCATCCATTGCTTTGGACCCACGGTGCAGATTTTCTGCTGGACAACATATACTGTCCATAAGTCCTGGCCACGGTTTGGCACCAAACGCTACTGTCACAGCAGAGGTGAACGACAAGTTGTGTTTGTTTTCTGTGAAATTATGGAAAATAGTTTGAAAGCCATTATCATGATTTGAAGTACACAGTTATATCAGAGTTATTATCTAACACGGGGTAAGCTTGAGTGAAACAAAGATTCATAACAAGGCAGAGGTAGTGTTGTATAACATCTGGTACATAGTGCAGCCTATAATAGCTGTTTCACGTCACTTGCAATAAAAACTATTTTCTTCCCTCTTTCAGTTTTCCTAAATATCACTTTCATCTCCTTAGTCTAACATTTCTAGCAAGAATAGTGTGCAGCATACTTCAGAACATGTCCTGCATTCATGCGGCATGTTTTACTGACTAATGGATCATCTGAAATTATCTGTGCATGTTGAAATCTCTGTTAATTGAATGACCTCCTTTTTAATGAAGTGCCCTCTTACTTAATGAAGTCCTCACTTCCTGTGCGCATTTGCTAAATGAGAAGTGCCCGTTTAAATGTGGGATCATCTGACTCCACGCAGTGAACCATTGTTTTGTTTTCTGATTCCTCCAGCTGCTGTATGGGGAAACTGAGGATGGGTGCAATGCCCACAATGCGTTGCCACTTCGTTCTTCACTCACTCCCACCAAGAAAGTCGATGTGGACCGAACTATCATGCCAGATGGAACCATTGTCACCACGGTGACGACTGTCCAGTCCCGACTTAAAGTGGAACGCAGCCCAGGTAGATTTGCAGAGGAAAATATGGCCAGGTTCTGTGTATAATGTGAGCTAGTAACAAAGTTACTAATATTAACAATGACACATAGCTGTAATGCATTGCAGGTGATTCTCCTTTGCGTTCGCCATCAAAAGTAGAGGTGACTGAAAAGAAACCCACCATTCTGTCTGATGGCAGAGGCAACACCAGCCCCAATCCCAGCAGTGAGTTCTACACTGAAAGGCTAGACAGTGTTTTACATAACAGATGCAAAGCAGGATAAGCAACAAGCAGCAGTACAAGATGAGATAAGAGCTCTGTACTGATCGTGCAGGTACTCCTGTTCAAAGCCTAGAAACCCCAGCAACACTTGTGCAGACGACTACTTGCTCATATACAGCTATATTAAAAAAAAAAGCCTGAAACGTAACCGAATGAAGGCGTTTTGTATCTACACATACAACGGACATGCACTACAACAAAAATCTGTTCAACATTATGCATATATCAAAAAACAAACTAGTCTAGTGCAGATTTACATATTCATGCTGTCATTGCCCAGGAAGCAGCCGTCTGTCTAATGGCCTGGATCCTGTTGCAGAGACGGCCATTCGGCAGCTGACGGAGTCCGCCTCCAAAGTAGCGCGGAAGACACCAACAAAAAGGAGCACACTGATCATTTCGGGTGTGTCAAAGGTCAGAAAATGGAAACTTAGTGGACCGTTGAATTTGTGCAATCACTGGTGAAACAAAACAAATCGAATGAGTCATTATTTTCCACTGTTTTAGAAATGCAGTACAGTTTATTTAATTGCTCTATTTTTAGTACCTGTTCACTCGAGCAGGAGGATTCTGATTACATGCACAGCTTTTTTGGAAATTGAAAATAATATTTCAACACAGCTTTGTTTGTTCTAGGGTTTATCAAACTTCACTCTAAGGTATTAATTGCCAGTCTATAAACTCTACAAATCTTGGGAAATCTAACGTAGAATTGGGAATTCAGCAAAATTAGCTTATTCTAAATTTATTCTACAGGCCCCACTGGTCGACATTATAGCAGAAGTCTTCTGACATGATTTTTGCCTGTAAAAATATATATTTAGCCTTTGAGGCTCCATGTGAAACCAGAAATTAAAATAGCTGAAATGTTCAGGTGTTCTCAAAGTGTAAGAATGAATTTATTCGGTTCAAACAAAAAAAATATTCTTCTGAGACCTGGGCTAGAATTTCATCTCTGCCCCTGTGTCCTGTATTACCCTTTAGTTAATCATGCTAACATGCATACAGACACATGATGAATTTAAATTGATTCAGTATCGAACACTCACCAGGTTCCGCTCACAGAAGATGACTGTGTGTTATCAAGTGGCTATGCTGCTGCCATGGATGCAGCCATGCATGGCAACCATTTTGGGGCAGGGCACCACCAGGACCCAGATGAAACCACAACATCTGATGTGTCAGAGCGTCCATCTGTGGAAGATGTGGAATCAGATACTGGTTCGACTGGCGCCTTGGAAACCCGTAGCCTCAAGGACCATAAAGGTAACCTGTTCCTTGTTGGTTTCTTGGTCTGTACAAGAAAAATCAATGAAGGCAGAAGTTCAGTTTTCCAAGAAGTGTTCAACTGTAAACATAATTTTCAGTTACTGTGTGTTACACTTTTCTTGTTTTTGGTCTAAATTATAGAATTACATTTGTTTTTCTGAGCTGATATACACTATACTCTTCATAACTCACTGTTATCCTGATCTCATACAGCCTTAATTAAAGACTTTGATCGAGCGACCCCTGATTTACAAGACATGAGTGTGTCTGACATTCTGCTTCCCTCTGGTGGCTGTGCTGCAGGCTGCACTGGTGCTAAATTCAATCTAAACAGCAATGCGATAAGGAAACAATTTCACGGATCCCAGTTATAGATTCCTATTTTAATAAAAGTCACATGTTCTGTCTACTTTATACAGTGGGCTTTCTGCAGAGTGGCACGAAACTCTTGTTTCGCAGAAGACAACGGGAGAAGGAGTCTTGCCTCAGCCAGTCCCATGAAGACATCTCCAATATGGGCAATAACTTTGCTGCTGCAGCAACTATTAACCGTAAAAAGTCTGGCAGCTTCTCCCGGCGACTCATCAAACGTTTCTCTTTCCGCTCATCAGGCAAATCAAAAGGCAAAAATGCTGCTACCAATGGAGGAGCAAGCTCACTGGATAACTAGTGATGACTGTGTTGTCATTTTGACTTAAAAGGATTGTTTCAGGTCATCTCTTGCAATCAAGTCATTGATTGCAGCTCCTAAATCCTGCAGCCAGGATCAGATGCTTCAAGGCAGATAACAAGTTTAAACTGTTTAAGTTCTGATGATATTCTGTCATTAATAAAAAAACATGATCAGGTTATCCTCACCTTGTGTTTCAACTCACTCCAGCAAGTGAGAAGTGCATCAAAGCAAATGATAAAGACTGCTTTTTTATTATTGCAATAACTATAATTATTTTGCAGCAAGATTGTTGACATGTGATCAACTTATAATTATAATGGCAACAAAAGAAAATTAGGAGTTATCATAATGTAGTTCTTTTTAATTGTGTTTAGGTCTCATATAAGTGACAAGCTGAAGCAAGACGTCTACTAAAACACTTAGCTAACAATAAATAATAAGTAATAAAGTTCGTGATGGGCGGTAAGTGGTGTCAATGTACTCAGGGTTAGAAATGGAATTGCTACTAACAACTAGAGGTGTGAGGAAATGTGCTGTGTCCTTCAATGACAAACAGGACCAGAGTGTAAAAAAAAAGTACATACATTTTTGGCTATTTGTGTTTCGACAAAAAACATTTTAACTGTGTGTGTTAAATATGGGAATTTAGAACAACCAGATTTAATTATTTTGATTCATTGTTTGTGTTTGTTTGCACTAGTCTAAACATAGCAAATAAAAGGGATCACTGACGCTGTCAAAGGGACACAAATGGACATGTTCCTTGTACAACCAAATTGAAATGCTGAAGAAATGAACAAAGCACTACACTGACTAAAGGCACATTATATACTGTATATATGGCTAGAATGTGAAAGAGAACGTGATTGCAAAATTTAAAATATGTATTTCTCTTGTTATATTTAAGCAGTTTAATTTATTGAAAATAAATTATTTTTGAAGCATCACTTAGTCTTTACCTGGGTTCTTTTTGCTATGGTATTTATTGTTTTTGATGTATCCAGTTTCTGCTGGATTCTATGCTTTAATAGATGTTATACTAAGGAGGTGTGTTTCATTTAGTCTGTGATCAATATCAACATTGTTTTACTATAACATTTGCAAACGCGCCAAAAGCTTTAAAGCTGGAGGGAGAACATTGGATTGGTGCGCTGTAGTAGAACTGATGTCAACAGCCAATCGGCGCTGCGTCATGTCTGGAAACCATCAGGATTGGGCTGGAGCGGATTTGTTCGACCAATAGTGTGAGACTTCCTGTCTTCTTTGACCTGTCAAAGCCTATCACGCTGGGCTCTACTCACGCCAATAGCCAATCGTGGGGTTGGGCGGGACACACCATGGGGTTTATATCCGGGTTGTGTCAATTGTTGTTCTTGTCGCCTACGAGCTCTTACAGATTTACTTAGATTCCGCTCGACTATCGACAATGTCTGGACGAGGAAAGACTGGAGCCAAGGCCCGCGCTAAGGCTAAGACCCGTAGCTCCCGCGCCGGTCTGCAGTTCCCCGTTGGCCGTGTCCATCGTCTTCTCCGCAAAGGTAACTATGCAGAGAGAGTCGGCGCCGGCGCCCCCGTGTACCTGGCCGCTGTGCTGGAGTACCTCACCGCTGAGATCCTGGAGTTGGCCGGCAACGCCGCCAGGGACAACAAGAAGACCCGCATCATCCCGCGTCACCTCCAGCTGGCTGTCCGCAACGACGAGGAGCTGAACAAGCTGCTCGGCGGTGTCACCATCGCTCAGGGCGGTGTCCTGCCTAACATCCAGGCTGTCCTGCTGCCCAAGAAGACCGGCCAGTCCGCACCGAGCACCGGCAAGGCGGGAAAGAAGGCTTCGTCTCAGTCCCAGGAGTACTAGCTTGCTAGCTAACGCCGCTCACCCCAAAGGCCCTTTTAAGGGCCGCCACTCACCGAAAGAGCAACTTTTCCTTCGATCACTGACTTGTTTTACGTTTGATTTGGATTTTAATAAACGCTTGTTTTGTAAACGTGCTTGTTGCCGTTAGTGGTGTTGCTAATCTAACTGAAGCTACTTGGTAAGTTTGCGTGTAGCAGCTTTTGACGACACAACACTGCACCCATGAGTTGACTGGGTTTATTTACTGACTGACCTACTTATGGCCCCAAATCTAAAGCGGTTTTCTCGAGGCATTTCGTAAAGTTCGAGACCTAATGCACGCAGATACACAAAACACTCCATGCAACACAACGTGCAGGCGGATCTTCACGCGTTTCTAGAATGACTGTGCACGTTGGGGTGTTTGTAATCAATAAAACGTGTACACGTTCGTGAAATCCATCTAGAGACCCGCAACAGCTTCTGTACATATGCTTCCATCCATGAGCATTTTATCCGTTGACAGGTGGCCTAACGGGAGCATCTGTGGTTAAAGTCTGCTCGACACCGTAACGGCTCCTTCTGCTTGAGCTTCCAGGTGTTTCCCTCTTACACAGGAAGGAGCGCGTGCAGCCAGTTAACGCGAGCCCAGTGACGTCATCAGTCCCTCACACACGTGCTTGCACATCATTTAGTTTGTCCCCTAACGCACTCAAGTAACACGTTTTTGAGCGTGGCAAGCACCTTCCTAACCTTATTAGAGGGCAATCTCAGCTTTTTACACACCTCCATAATAATATTGACATTTATGTAACGATACCGGTCCAGTCTGAAAAAGTTTGAGTCGTCTGCCATTTATTCCATAAGTCAGTAAATCACGCTAGTGAAAGTAACTTAGTCAAAGTTAGGATGGTCGGAGTGCACAGCCCTGTCTTTACCACCAGGGGTCAGCCGCTTCACGGCTACACATTGGTGTCATACGTCAACCGTATGTCCATGTATGTTTTATTTTACAACTGATGGAAGTTCATCTGTTCCAAAAAACGGTCCATTATAATCCCCTTTTTTCAATTTAGAGTAAGATTACGTCTTATATTACATTGTCCAGAAAGCTGTCTTGGTTGTTGTGGTTATATTATGTTATCCCTGGTGCAGGTTACTTGTTTTCCTCATGTCTCAAATATGTGCAGCTAAAATCAACCAGACCTTTTCCACAGTAGGAAAGCCTGCTGATGTTTCTGTCTGCTTTGACTGTTTTATTGATGCCAAAAGCAGCGTGACGCACCAAATTTGAACTGAACAGAGAACAGGCTGAACCAATTACTTAGGACTTGACAACGTGTCCAGCACCAGCAGCCAGGCTAAAAATTCCAGCCTGAGAGGAAAATGTGACTGTCCAATAGCTGTGATAGCTATAGTTTCCTGACTGGCGCTTCGTCAGACTTCGGAATTACTGCTGCTCCTTTCAGCTGTTTGTGACAGCTTTGGCACAGTGCTACAGCAATTCTGTGCATTAAAAAAGAGACATGACATCACATGTGGTTGACTCCAGTACTCGCTTGCGTTGCTGCTGTCAAAGTGCAAACAAACTTCCAGATGTCTGCCGATTAAACTATGAGGGAAAGGAACAGCAAAGGTCTTTTAGTGTTTCTGAAGAGATAAAAGAAAAGTATGCGCTGCTTATGATCTGTATCTGAGAATCAAGACATCTAAAGTACAAATCTGCCCTGTTTGAAGCAGAGCATGGGTGCAGTGTGGGTTGATTCTGGATAAATGGGAAAAGCACTGAAGTGGGGAGGGTAGAGGGGTGGACGCAGCAGACAGATGTATGCAGATCCACTGAAAGTCTGAAGCAGCACTAGAGAAATACTGACGGCGTGTTTCCATCCTCAAGAAGAACTGGGAAGAGGCCTTGTTTCTGGTGTCTAACCCGGGGACAAGAAGATGTACTTGGGTAATAGGAAAAGTATATTTGCTTGATGGTACTTATGTGTTGCATGGAGACAGGCAGCATTACTGGAAGACAGGAGGAGATAATGTGGCAGCTTGTAATTGTAGGTTGTGACCCAGTTATCTCACTGTTTTTAGGGAGCTTTTCCTGTGCATGCAGTCATTACCATTATTCCACTTACATCTTCAATATTACAAAGCAGTGGGAGCAGGTGGTCACCTGGTTGTTGTTTTTCTGAAAGAGACAGGAACACAGCTGGATGTGTGACTGGACATAGTGTGTGTGTGAGATCACGCTGCCTTTGGGGCTTGTGTGTCTAGTAAAATACTTTGGTGGAATTACAGACTGATGAAGAGTTTCCTCAACGGGAGTGTGAGCAGTACACGTGCCTGAGTGAGTATATTTTCAAACTTTTAAATACTAAAACTTTCCAGTGTGATCAACTGTAAGGGGAGAAAATGGACTGAATACAGTTACAGTTGTTTACGTGTAGATACGTGTCTTATTTTCTCGAACACAGTGGGAGACAAGTAGATGGTGAACTGAGATGCAGGTTTTGGGAATCTTAGCAGCTTCCTGTTGTTCATTTTATCAGTTCTGTTTTGTCTGGGGTTGTATCTCCTCAGAATAACATTTGACTGATGACAAGCTCTTCTCTGTGGTTAGAAAGCAACTGGGAGTCATCTCTATCACAGCTGTAGCTCACACATCAGCACCGACAAACTTCACTTTAACTGCAAGTCTGGTTACTTAGCTGCGTCTGTTTGTTTGTTTAGTATTTTCCTCGGTGAGTCATCTGCTTCATTTCCTCACTTCTCTCTGGCTCACGACCATGGGAAAAGCCTTGAGAGATCAATAGTGGAGTCTCTCTCCCACTTTCTTGAACTCTCTCTCGCTCTGTCTCTCAGCCAGCTTTTTCCTGTGGGATGTGAAAAGATGGCTCACATGTATTCCCTTACATCCTGTGGAACTCACATTTCTCTGTCCGATCATCACTGATGTAGTAAGTGGGCGATTTATGACACTGTAGCATGTCATATTATCATCAATTGTTATTCAACAGTTTTCCAAATTGGAAATTCCCTTTTTCCACTGTTACATCAGCGGCACACAGCTCGGAGCAGGAACTTTGAGGACACAGGGTCTTTTCCATCTCCAACTCCTACACCACATGTTATTTCCTCCCTGGATCAGCCGTTAACACCTGCTTTACCAATAGACGATGCTGAGGGGAGTCACAGCACTGCAAGGGTTGGTTTCCAGCCTCCTTTGATCATCTGGTGTGGTCCATCTGATCTTTCAGTCTGTAGGACTAAATGCATCTCAGGGAGTCTCTGAGGAGGATGTGAACTTTTTGTTATGTTTGGAAATTGGAGTCCAGTGTGAGAGTAAAGTTCTTTAGGTTCTTTTTTTTATAAACAGCAAGGATGACAAAACAGAACTTTTAGTTGAAGAGGAAAGCTAAAAGTTCCTTTTAGAGGGCAGTGCCGATTATGGGTCCCCCTCTGCAGCGTGTCGGGATGTAACCTTGCACCGGGATGGGGAGGTGAAGGGGATGGGAGGAGGGAAATAGCAGAGGAACTCAGAGAGTGAATGAAAGAAGCAATCAAGCAGCAAGACATAAACAATAATGTGGACAGTGCACTATGGATTAATCGTTTTGAGACACACTCATGGATCTCGCTGTTGTGTGGACGCTGTGAAAGTAGAAGCATGGTAAGAGCTGCATGTCTGCCAACAACACAAATCAGCCTTGAAGTGAGTTTGCCTGAACTGTTCTGCTTTTAATCAGCCTTCTCCCTGTTTAATGTCATAAAACGACACCGTCCTTTCTGTTGATTAATCATTATGAATGTGAATTTCCCCCTGTTGTGTCAGTGTATTCTGCAGAAGTCATTTCTCTTTAAAAGTAGCAGCCCAGACTGTGCGGCTGGTGGTGTCTATTTTCAGAAGCTCATGACAACTCTGAAGGGCATAACTGCCCCCATAATGACAGGTTACAGCGGAAGGCCCTACATTTGCAAGCCTTAAAACTATTCTCTGGCCTGGGTGTGTACATTAAATGACTGTGGCTTGTGGGGGCAGGAACATATGTGTGTGAGTCAGACACACAGAGAGCCATTACCCTGCCTACTCTCCTGTCCTGTGTCCGAGTGCGTGGCTCAATGTGGGCCAGTGTTGACAGCCAGTGGGCTGACAGCAGAGACACGAGGGGCCTAATGTCAGAGCAGAACAAAGAGGAGGGCCTGTTCTCTGTGTCAGTGGGTCCTCTGAGACCCACACACTGGACGGGATTATCAGATATGTGTGGTTTCACCCAGCAGAGTGACATCAGACGCAGCTTGAATGCTCTGTTGTCTAAAACAACCTAAACTTTTTGGGGGGGTTTCATGAATATTACCGGTGAGTGAAAAGAAGGACAGCAGGAAACAGGAGAAAATCCTGAATAGTTTAATAAATAGTTAAATCCCTTCAAGTCAGCATATCTCTAATATACAGTAACTGTCATTTGAGGGAATTTGTGAGGTTTTGGCTGCACCATCAATAAAAATAAAAAAATATCTTTTGGAAAGAGGATGATCCTCCTAATCATAAACACTAGATAAAACAGACCTTTAAACTGTGTCTATTTTCAAATTTCTGCTAAAAGCCAGTATCCACATGTGGGTGACAGTGAAAAATGGAGTCATCTGGGCCGGTTATGTGTCTGATGCTTTGAGACACGTCTGGTCCTAGCGGGTTGTTGTTCCGCTCTGCTCTGATGTGAATGTGATGAGCAGACAGCTGGATCTAATCTGCTGCGTCTGTGTGCGAACGAGGGTGTTTGCAGGATCTGTGCGTGACACACAGTGACTCATGGAGGAAGTAGTGATCTGACACAACCTGATGTTTAAGACACCTGCAGAAGCTCTATTGTGATGATATTCACATAATGTAAGGCTGCTTTAAATGTTTCTAGTCATTCTGCAACACTCATTCTCACACTGAGCAATAAATCAGCTGCAGCTTTCTCCATGAATCGTTTTGTCTTGCGCTTTCTGGAGAAACAATTCCCCACTATAATAGTTGGTCACATGGGCCTATAACTAGGGCACCAGGCTTTCTAAGGAGAGCGCTGTTCCCATTGTAGTACAACTGTAGTAGCAGTATTCCCACTGGTCTCAATCATCCCCTTCTGCTGCTCCTTCTCTCTCTGTATGTGTGTTGGCTTCAGGATCTTCACGTGTCAGACACTTCTGACACTTCAGCCGACATGGAGCGTGTGAGCAGGAGTAAAGTGGAGCGTGGGCGCCAGATGCACCAGATTTTACAGGTGAGGGGCCAGTGTCCATTTAAACGGACTCATCTGGAACTAAATTTTTCAGGATGTTCTACGGTCTGTGAGTAGCTTGTAACACACGAGAACTGCATTTTTACACACTGTATTTATTTGCAGTATCTATCAAATGCTTTAAATGTAAAGATGGAAGTGTGCATGATCACGCTCTGATGAATATTAGTTTACATGTGACAGCTGCTAAATTTACTATTGCTGACATCTCACATATATTAGCATTTAAAGTTATTTTGTCTGCTCACGGTTTGATTACTAAGTGAAGTTTTCATTTTCAGGACTGGCTCCTAAAAAATCTATGTGCTCTGGGTAGAATGTGAAAGACGTTCTCATGCAGTGATCATTTTTACCTCGTTTTTCCCAGAGCACGCCTCTAGACCTGATTGAGACAGGCAAGTCCTTGAAAGTCCAGGCAGAGCGCCCCCACCTGGTCAGTTTGGGAAGTGGACGACTGAGCACAGCCATAACTTTGCTACCGCTGATAGAAGGTAAACAGCTGTGTGTGGAAATGTATGTTGGATGGGCAGAAGCCAAACCGACAAGCTTCACTGTGTATTGTTTTGCTCACATAAATGATATACAATTATTACAATTACTATGTACAAAAAAAACAATGTATATATAAAGTGGCACAACTTGTCATTGACAAAAACTGATGACACATTACCTCTGAACCATCTTGTTGCTACTTCTACTGTGTTAAAGCTACACACCCCACAGCTGTGATTTTCTTGCCTTGTGCGTCTCCACCGAGTCTAGACACCACAGAGAGAGAGAGAGAGAGAGAGAGAGAGAGGAAAGGGTGTGACAGCAGCACCCCAGAATAAAGTCTTCTGGGAGTTTCTTTGTGCTGCATCCCTTCTGTTCTTTGTGTTTGTTTAGGGTTATGTCTCTTATCTCAGACAGTGGCAGAGCAGAAACAATGATCATGCTGCACAGTAAATAGAAGTTTGTTATATTAATTTGAGCAACTAACACGCCAGACACATGCCAACGCATCTAGACTAGCACCTGTTGTTCAGTATTTAGCCACATGCTGATTTTATTGGTGACTCCGCCCCTGTGGCCTTGACCTCTCTGATGAGCACCTAGGAATGCTTCACTGAAGTATTCTTGGTCCACACATATCCCAGTAACCGCCACTGAGAAAATGTTTTGTCTTGTTGCAGGGAGAACCACGCTGGGCAGCGAGGAGACAGATATCCCCCTGCAGGGCCCTGGCATCGCGGCTCAGCATTGCTACATTGAAAACCGAGCGGGCAGCATCACCTTGTACCCGTGTGGAAACCAGTGCTCTGTAGATGGGCTTCCCGTCACCAAACCCTTTCGCCTGACACAAGGTAGCACAGCAATCATCTTATGTCGTTATGAAAATGGATGACTGCGCCTACAGTGTCTATTACAGCTAAGATGAGAAGTGGCCGTGTACAGTCAAATATATAATATTACATATAGATGCTCTGGCTTCACAGAGGCTAATGGTGCTATGTCCTTCCAGTCATTTGCACACTTGCCTTAAAAATGTCAAAACAGTCCCAACCCCCTCACTCCCTCTGAATGGGCTCCGAGCCAGCAGCTACGCCACAATGTCATTTGAAGCCGAGTGGTCTGCCGGTGAGTGTGGATGCAGCAGCTGCCCTTCAAGGATACTTCAGAGACTTTGACTCATTCAGTACAAGAATGATTAAATCCTGAGCATATTATTTGTGATTCGTGAAAACAGCTTGGTTTATTGTCGCAAGGAATTATGCTGACTTTAGTTTGAAGGAGGAAGTGAGCTCTGAACTCCCTGCGGAATATCCATAAGTAGAAACCAAACTTCACCGCGTGACCCTCGGGAATTATATCAGGGGTTTCTGAAAAGCCACCGGAAATGCGAGGAGACAAGAAGCACTTTTTATTTACTGGTTAATTACACGTAAGTTCAGCTTCTCTTTTTATTTATGTCTCTCAGGCATAGAAAGTGTTTAGGAGGTGGGATGCACGACCATCACAATGATCCAAATGAGGCGGAAGGTTTAATAAGGGTTGTAATTTACCACATTTCTAACTACATAAGAACAACATCAGTTTTATTATCTATTAGTAAAATGCTATGTCTGTGTTCATTTTGTTACAGGATCTTATTAAATGTTAGTGTTAAAGCATGTTCCAATGAATCTCACAAAAGATTTGGTTGGTACACCATCTGTTGTACTGAGTAAAAAACAGTAAGCAGCACAACGTCACAAAGCTGTACTGTACAAACACACATTTGTTAAGCTGTGGTAAGGATTCTTTAGAGTAATGTTTAAATATCAAAATACAGGCTTTGCTGTGGATTTAGTAAATGACTAACTGGTGACTCACAGCTTTCTCTCCATATCTTCTTTCGACAGGCTGCATGCTGTGTTTTGGTCAGTCTGCCTTTTTCCGCTTCAACCACCCAGCGGAGGCCCTGAGGATGAAGAGCATGCTGCCGGGAGGAAGCCACGGACCCAGCGCCTCAAAAAGTCTCCCTCAAGGTAGAGCTTAAATGACAACTGTGTGGATGAAAGTTGAAAGGATTCCTCAGCAGCTATTTTGGGCCGCACAAATACTTTAGGGTGTTAGACACGAACACGAGTTGGTACAATCATAACCTTCTTTACGGTAAAAGAAACAAAGTTGCGTGAGTTCCCACTAATTCTAGACAAGGATCACAGTGTTTGATGTTCAGTTAAAGACAATTACAGTATCTGTCTTTGACAAGGATGTTATGATTGCACATGATTAGTTATTTAACATATTCATGTTCTAAGGTTTACATCATCTCAAAATACTACATGCAGAAAATATGATGAAACATCAACGTCAACACTTGATTGATGGTTAGATAATCTGATGTAAAACATGCTGCTTGCTTCTCTAATTTGACTAAATACTTTCACCACTTCAATACTTTAAATACTTTCCATCTCTTTTTTTCCCATATGTTCTGCCTGAGTGGTTTTAAGGTTCGGCTGAAACATTAGTTATTCTTACCGACAACAGGATGCAGAAATAGCTTATTCAGAGCTAATTATCTGTGGCCTACATTGTGATCTGGTTCATTTTCACTGCAGGTCTGACCCCGTTGTGACAAACGTAATTTGGATCTTTAAACGCTGACATAATGCTACGTTACTCTCTTTCCTTACGGTGTTGGTGATATTTAAAATCCATTCTTTTCTGACCTTACTGGTTCGGCTGCACAGTAAGAGCCACCACACCCTGCGCAGTGTGTGCAGCCTACTCTTTCCTGACCAGACCCTGATTTCATCTGCTCTGAATGAGGTACATGGTTATAGCCTTTATATTTAGCAGCTGTAGATCCCTTCTGGATTACAACATAAGTGAGGAGCACAACATCCCAAACTCCGAGCTTGGATTGTGGAGAACACGGACCCTGAGACAGTTATCACTTTTAAAATGGGCCACGGAGACACCGTGTGGGCTGTTGTTTTATGGTTGTTCTACAGCTTTACCTTGAGGTGTGGTGGATGTCAGGACAGGCTCTCCACGCTGTGTGTTTTCACAACTGTCTTTTTGTGTGTTTGACCTCCGTGTTTATTTAACAGGAATAGTCATGCACAAGTGTTTCCGTGTACCTTCTGCAGACTCCCACAGTGTTCTGAACGGAGACCATCAGTCTTCCTCCAGCAACGGAGACTCGAAAATCAACAGCACAACAGAGAAACTCCAGGACTCTATAGGGTTGAAGACCTCATCATCATCATCATTGTCATCATCATCAGCTGGTAAAAGGCCTGTTCCTCAGCCCTCACCTCCAAAAATGCTCAACGGGAAAAATAGTGCTACTACAGAGAACAGCAGCAGCAACAAAACCCCTCCAGTACCTGCTCGGTCCACTCATGCCAACCACAGTCCTGTCTCCCCTGCATACAGTGCTGGTCAGAGAACCCAGGAGAGCCCCAAGCTTCTCAGGAACACGAGGGCAGAGACTATCTCAAGCAACTCAACTAGTGGGGGATCAGGGCAGGGCACGGAAAACATTAGCCTGTCTCACAAACTGTCCTCGGTCAAGTTCTCCCCAGTAATCTGTCCTTCCCTACAGAAGAGATCCCCTAGCCCCATGCGAGAGCAAGGTCATGTGGATGTTCCTCAAAGACACAGGAGTCAAGGGCCAAGCGCATGCACCAGTCTGAGAGAGCTTCCTCCTCACAGCCCTCACATGCCCCGAAGAGGGACTCCAGGAGCTCAGGGCTTGGCTTTCCCTCTTGCCTCACAAGGCTTCCCTGCAAAGCCTGCCCCCGACAGCCCCCAGGCCCACCGTAGACTTACAACCAAAGCAGAAGCAGTGAGATCTCTGTACGCCCAGAGCCCATCACCGCCCTCTGGGTTAGAGAAAGAACCAGGATCTTTGGCGAGGCCTAGTCCAGGAAGCGCCACTAAATCAGGTTTGGATTTGTCTCCTTTTGCTAGTCCTCATAGCCAAAGAAAAAACCCCTGCGCGATCACGGCGAGAGCTTCCAACAAGGAACAGAGTATCATGAAACCATATACCCGGGAACGCAAGAACAGCATCTCTGAGATCAGCGACAATGAGGATGAGCTGCTGGAATATCACCGCTGGCAGAGAGAGGAAAGGCTGCGGGAGCAAGAAATGGAAAAAGTGGTAAGTGATCTGCACTTAAGATACATTTGACTACATAGATATGAGTGGAAAATAATTTTACTATGATAATGACGTCCACTATTCCCAGTATGGTTTTTGCGTTTTTGCTACAGTCTACAGCACAAAACATTACAATTGATTCGGAAAGGATATAAATACAATTAGGGAGATGCTGAGACTGCTGGCATGGCAGACACTATGTCTGCGTTCAGATATCTTGTCTAAATCTCCTGGCATACAGTCACCAGCTCATCTCCCCAGGGCATTACTGGAATGGCCCAAGTGGCACGGGGTGAACATTCTTCCACGTGTCTTAAGGTCCAGAGTGGAGGGCGCGACTGCTTATTGCTCAACACTATTTTCCAAAAAGACCAGACACATTTTGCTTTAAAGAGACCAAAGACGAAGGTTTTTAAAAACTAACTCTATCATAGACAAACATGTTACGTACCTGCAATCTACACCACCAGCCCCCGACACACCAAGCCTTGGCCTCTGACAGCTGAATGGACCACAGAGGCAGGGGGGTCACTGCCAGCCCTCCATGTCCCCAGACTATTTCAGGAACCAAAAGGTTTCTGATAACAAATAAGACTTTACTCACAACAAGCATCTGAGCTGGGTGGTAGGGCTTGACTGCTGTGTACTACGTGTAAGTGTAGCTGTGTTGAGTCATCTTGTGTGTTTACACTGTAAATTGTTACCTGCTGCAAACACAGAAAAGGAGCTTTATAGACAAGGATCAGATATTTCTTGGCCTATAGATGTGTTCATTGGTGCTTTTCTAATCTAAAGTTGCAATTTTGTTACTACATGATTTTAACTTTGTAGACAGTCGTATTTTCTCTGTACTTCTGTAACGTTTAACATGACATATGTTGACTGGTGGTCATGTCTGGCATAATAATAGTATCTATGTTCTCATTCAACTCAACAAGACTGCATTTCAGCATATAATTAATCACCTGCCAGCCTGTCAGGAACCAGATTTGGGGTCATGGTCCAACTGCTGCATGCTTGTAAAAATTAAAAATGTCAAATTTAGACGTACAGCTGGGAGAAACAAAGAGAGGATTTCCTCTGAGTGAAACCAGTGCCCGGTGCCTGGCACACTGCTGTCTTTGCACAGCTGGCACAAATATTGGTGCACTATTAAACCACTTCTTCACTTTAAAAGGAACAATAAATAGTGTGAATTGAGCTGATTCAAATGTTCTTTTTAGCACCAGGACCAAACGTTTTTTTAAAGGAGCTAGAATAAAGAATATTTATAATACTCTAACATCCTTTTAGATTAGGATTAAATGGTAACATGTATTTAATGTAAGTGGAGTATATCTACATATCTACTCATACAGATATGCTCTATCAGTGACAAATCTGTTTGTGAGGTTAATTAAAGCCCTCAGCAACTGCTTGCCTCATTTAACGCAGATGTAACAAATTAAACCTCTGCCATTTAATGCACACAACATTTTATGGTGTTTTAATCAAGGAATAAACAACAGTCTGGCTGTAACAGTCGATACCCACAACAGAGACGTTGGGGTTGTTTTACCAGCCTGAACAGTTTAGATAATTGAGATACCAGACAAAAGTGGGCTGGTGGTAGTGGAAACAACAGTGATTCAGCTGTTACAATTGTTCTTGTCTTGTGAGACTCACTTTGGTTTAACAATAATGAGGATTACACATTTCTCACTGTCATTCAGTAGATCAAGCAGGTATCCTATAAGTGGACCAGACCACAGGCTGTAAAACATTACAAACAAGGAAAAGGAAATGATAAAATATGACTACCTATCATCAAGTGTGTCTGATTTAGGTTTTTATGAACTACGCCCTGTGTGACAGATTTTACTGAGTCCCAGTTTTAAGAGACAAGAGCCTCCAGGTAACAGTTTCAGAGGGATAGCTATATATTGTCATAGAAGGACATGTGAAGCATGTTTATGTCTTATATCCTCAATAGGAGCGACAGAGGCTGGAGACCATCTTGAATCTGTGTGCAGAGTATAATCATGAAGATAGTGCTGTGGAGCTGGCTGAGGTGATGAGGGGTGGTCTGCTGGGGAGCAGTAGAGGAAACAGCTTGGCCCCAGGAGAGAAGGTTTCCCTTCAGGGAGTAGACAGAGCCCAGAGAGCGAGGGAGAATGAGGAGGAAACCCAGAGAGAGGAGTCTAGCAGCACGGAGAGCACACATCAAGAGGTAGTAAGTAAGGTCATGCAATGAATTGTATGATTAGTATTTTACTCCTCTGACAAAGAGGCTGATACGTTTGTTTCTTATAACTGCCTTTAGTTTGAAGACTTGTTAGCTGGTCACGATGAGGTTTACCTGGAGGAGGAGAGGAACAGGATCATGTACAGGGTTGATGACCTGAAGAACAGAGTTTGTGAACTGGAGCAACAACTACAAGAGACCAAACAGGAGGTAAAACTCAACAAGCCGGTTGATGACATGTGGCAGCTGATTTCAATACGATACAGGTTTTGACAGACGTTCTGGGTGAAATGCTTTGTGGTTTACTCGTATGTACCTCTAG
Source organism: Macropodus opercularis (assembly GCA_030770545.1). NCBI lineage: Eukaryota > Metazoa > Chordata > Actinopteri > Anabantiformes > Osphronemidae > Macropodus > Macropodus opercularis. The sequence continues at coordinate 7,497,782 of CM061102.1, read as the reverse complement.
GTGGAAATGGAGCAGGCCCTGCTGCAGGCAGAAAGCCGAGCAGAGCAGGAGCAGGTGGAGGCTGAAAATGAAGTCATCTCTCAGCTGCAGCTCAGACTCAACCAGCTGGACAAAGCCACCCAGCAAGCAAAGGACAAGGTGGGCATCCGAGGCGAAACGCTGTAGTACAACGAACCTTTCAGTTTTCTCTGTGCATGTAAAGGTTGGTCACGTTGTTGAACATCTGTATCTGAACATCTAAAACCTAACCCTGACGTACAGAACCTGTGGACTGTTATCTGACGTCTTGCATTGCTTAGTTATCCTGAAGCACAAAGCACAAACTTCTTCTGTCTGCACTCTTGGATAGTTTGTGTACCAGGCTTTTAGCAGGTATTGTTTATTCAGACTTGCATACACCTTTATAGTTTTTACTGAATATGTGTAACATTTAACCCTTAACACCACCGCCAACCCCACCTCTGCTGCAAATCTCTAATATTTGATCTGTGTTGGCTTATTAACCTAAAAGCTTGGCTGCATGGATTTTAGTTTTCTGTGATTTTTTTGTTTCTCTCTGAGGTGGTACTGTATGTGTGTGATTGTGGACCCAACTGTGTGTGTGTATGTGTGTGTTTTTAGGGCAGGGCTAATGTGTCGGCTGAGCGGAAGGTCCTGGAAAAGCAGAGGAATGAGTACAATGAGCTGAAGAGGCAGTTTGATAAATGCCCCTTGTCTCTAAGGGAACAGTTACAGGAGCAGCTCAGCAGGGTCAGTGTTCTCACGCAGCCCACTGGCTGGATACAGTGAGTTATAATATAATCAAATACCACAGTTCTGTATGACCTGCACAGAAACAGCCACAGACTTAACACAGACTGTCAAAGATGCTGATTAGTCTGCAGATTGTTTATATAAGTCTCTTCAATTGACATTATTTATACATCACATGCTTTTGCTACTTTAGCAGAAATGTTAGTGTGCTGCCTAATCGCTGCTGTGGATGCCTGACAGTGTCAGCTGCAACCAGTAATCCTGAATGTTATTAACAGCTTTGCTCTAAAAGTATGCATGCATTTTAAATGTAACTAGCAATAGTGAGTTTCCTACACCCTTAGAAGCTTTGATTCAAAGTCATCACAAATCACAACAAACAATAAGGAGAAACTATTGTGTTTACTGTGGACTATTTTATACTTAACATGCAGCCTGTAGCAAATAAAGGAATGTGTCACCAGGCATGTTGCCTTGTTGAATTTCGCAGCTTGAGTTATATATTAGACATCTGCTACACAGACATTGAGATCGGTCAACGGTAATGAAATATAGAACGTTGTTTACTGTTAAAATAAGTTTCAGAAACGTATAACTGCACTTGTATTTGAACAGAAAGCTGAAGCTCTGGAGTCTGGGACCAAGCAGTTTGAGGAGCTGGAGTTCTGCCAGCTGGAGGAGGAGAGCAGGCTAGATGAGAAGAAGGAGACACAAAGCTTGCACATTCTCCAAAAACAAGCTGAGTATCGTTGCAGCGTGGCCAAGAGGAAGGTGGGGATGTGTGTAGCTGAAGTGACACACATGTTTGCAGAACACGATCAAAAAGATGACATTTGTGGCAGTGTGACCATGGGCATGTTGATTCCCAGGAGAAGATGGTTGCTCTACAAGCCCAGGTGAAGCAGCTGGGGCTGCAGGCAGCTCAGGACTGTGAGAAGACAGCTAAAGACAAGACAGCGGCTCTGCAGATGTTACACAAGGTCAGCCTCCCATAATGACTACAACTAGACTTTACTGCATTCTAACCCTAACCCTAACAGATAATAGTGAAAGGGTGGTTCCGTCAAGCTGTGAAAGTAAAGGCTCATACTGGTTCTGCCACTTAGGAGCAAGACAGGTTGTCCGTCCTGGAGAAAAGGTACCTCATACTGACCGGCGAGAGACACTTCCCGAAGCAGCCCAACAGCAGCGTGAAAGAGGTGAGCAGGAGCGTGTGAGGCGTGACGCGTGTGCTTTCTACGCTGGAGGGAAATGACACAGCTCAACTTTTTAAACAGGAGTTGCTTCACATCAGCGAACCTGACCTTGTTTGTGTGGATGGTCATCTTCATAGCCCCTGTCCCTCCTCTGCTTCCTTCTCTTCCTCTCACATCACCTCCACTAAACCTTGTCCCGTTAGGCCACAAGAGGTAAACCTTCATAACACAACCTAACTATTCCCAAATGTCTGCTGCAGTAGTAAATGGCATGACGATCTGGATTTCTTTCTAGAGTTGGCTTTGTCGCGCCGTGCATGAGTTTTCAATCAGAGCTGAGTCCAGTCATCTTATCCCTGTGTTCTGGCTGTTGATGCAGGAGTACCTCAGACTGGCTGATGTCTATAGGATGTATGGAAACGCTTCAGTGCAACCTCGTTCTTCTACGCCTGCTGCTCTCCACTGTCTCTCCCTTGCTGTAGCTCCAGCTCTGCCATGTGAGGTAGACATGCTGCCTGTTTCTCTGACTGACCTACGTGCTAAGTAGTGAACCCGCTTAACCACAGTGAAGAATATCAAAACACGTGTCTGACTCCTTCACCTTCCTAATGTCCTTCTCTACTTTCTGCTCTCTCCCTATTGTGTAAACGTGTGTTGTTTGTCTGTGTATCTCTACGTGGTGTGGTTATTTGTGTGAAGGACTACATCACAGTCACGCAGTTAAGTCAGATCTTTGGGCTGCAGAAAGTTGATCCCTCCTCTTCCTCCTCCATTACATCATTCCAACTTGCCTCCGCTGAATCCTTCTCACGCCACTCAACTGCAAGTGTTCCTTCCTCCTTCTCTCTGCACAAGTTTGTCTTCCCTGGTTCATACTATTCAGTCTCTAAGATACATTTTCAGTGACTGCTAAACGGTCAATTTTACCATAATTCATCATTGCTTTCTAAGCTTGAAATTACCACAAAGACTTGTCCATGTTTTTCTTTCCCACCTGCCTGATGCTTCTGTTACCAATAATTTTGCTTTGCTGCTTCCTTTGTTCTTTGGCCTGATGCTTTTCATCACCTCAGAGCCAACCTGAGCTGAGCAGGAATGCAATGCCTCCTATTAACCTCGAACGCTGGTACCAAGACATCATGGCTGCTGGAGAGCCTGAGTCATGTCCTCCACCACTGCCTGCAAAGTCTTTTTCCACACGTAGACACGGGCAGGTAAATTCTTGGTCATGTCTTCTCAGTAGCTGCTTTTCAGTGTGTGAATACAAAGGGCGCTAACAAAGGACAGATGCAGTGCTGTCTGTGACTAATGACTCATTTTTAGTGAATGTCGTGCCCTCTAGTGGACAAAAAGAAAGGACTTCAATATCTTAATGATTGAGATTCAATGCCTTCACAATTTTTATTTGTTTTATTTTTTGTATATTTGATTTATATTTTTATTTCATGAGGTTGCAAAAGCTCATGAACCTCAAGCTAAAGTCAAAAAACGTTTTGACAGAAACCCTCCGAGCATTTTTGCTGCCTTCACAAACAACAACGATACACTTTCTTCCCCCAGCTACTAAAGTCCAAGTCAGATGATGACGTTGGACGAGCAGCATCAGCCACTCAACTTGGCAGCGCTGCGGCCCATCCACACTCCAGTGGTGTTACTCAAGAGAAGAATGCTTCCACTAAGGTGAACATATCAGTTTCACTAACCTAAACCACAAAACGATTTTCATGAGACTCTGTCTGAGGTTTTACATATTTTTCAGGGGTTACAGTTAATGCTGAGAGACCTGTCACACCCATTAGACATGGATCCCAGGAGGCAGTTGGTTCTGCTGAACAAAGGTGCAGCTTGACTCTGTCACTTCAGTCTGATCTGTTAGCTGTGGCAGAGCTACACTGACTCATTTTAAGGACTACCCGTGTGTCTGTTACATGATTTGGATTGATCTAGTCGAAGTGAAGGGACTCTGTCAGTAGAGGGCGCTGTCAGCCTGCGTGACAGCTGTTTGTGCATTCTCTCTGCTTGTACAGATGTGTCTCCCACAGTCCATCACTCCATCCTGCATCATCAGTCGCCACCAAGCGGAAACCAGGCGTATGACACGCTGAGCCTGGAGAGCTCAGATAGCATGGAGACCAGCGTCTCCACCGGCAACTCTGCATGTACCCCAGAAAGGTGAGAGACTGGATAATGAGCCATTTGCTCTGTTTCCATGGGAACACTCAAGTCTGCCCCATCTCTCAGGAGAAGGGTCACTGCGCTTTGTTCCCGTGACAACATGTTTTGTTACATGTGTCCTCCCATGACTACTGGTACACTGGCTGTTGCCATGCCGATGTCTTTAAATTTTCCTTGATTCTTTTGCGCAAGTTCAAAGACTCGATTTTGGCTACTGGAGACTGACGGTGAAACCTTTGTCTTCATCTCCTGCTGCGTTCAGTGTCTAGTTTCCTGGCATTTGTTTTCACTGTTCTCATCCCAAGCTTTGTCATAGCCGTGTCATCAGTTGCTCCTTCCCTCTGTGTGCTGCAGTGCCTGTGGATTAGAGGCCCACAGAATAGAGGAGATGGAGAAGATGTTGAAGGAAGCGCAGCAGGAGAAAGCAAGGCTTATTGAGAACAGAGTGAGTTCATGTCTTTACTGCTGCAGAGTTTTTACATGGCTGGACAACAGATTCCCACCACAAAAAGTCACCTTCAGGTGTATTTCTTTGTCTTTGCTCAATCACATATTCAATTAAAAATACAAATGACAACCACTGTACCGTGATAATTAGTTGGTTTCACTTATGTTACTATTGTCGAACAAAAATAACAAAAATGGGAAAAGATTTTGCTGGTTTCTGAAACATGTCTGAAAAGAGAAAGAATATCTTTGAGTCAAAAACTGAACATGAACCAAAAGCAGCAATTTGAATATAAAGGTTTGTGTCATAGGCGTTTCTGAATTTTCGAATGATTTCACCAGATCAACCTACTGTTACTGCTGTACCTAATTTTGGGTGTGAGCCATTGAACCAAACTAAACTTATTTAGGTTTACCTTATAATTTGCTTGCAGAAAGTTTATTACATCTAACTTTTGTATAGAAGTTTTTAAAAACAGTATCTCAAAGTGGCAAGTGAGGCTAAGATGTGGTGAAATGAAGATGCAAATACTGTATTTACCTTTTGTATTATTTCTTCATATTGAAACAAAATAGACTCTATGTAAGTATCTTAAAGGTGCAAAGGATCATTTTACATCAGCAAAGCTCACACTTCTATCTACAGACTTAAGGGATATATTTTACAAAACCCTGGGTTGGGACTTGAACTCTCCTGTGCCTCTTCTGACAGTCACCCACTTTGTATTGCAATATTTGCCTATCGTTAACATATTCTCCCCGTCTCTCTGTACCCTCTGTTATTTTTTATTCTCTTCTCTCCATCTGTTCCCCTTTCTCCTCTCCCGACGCTCCCAGGAGAGGGAGGTGCAGACTCGGCGGCAGATGTTGGAGGAGGAGCGGAGGAGGCGAGAAGAGGCCGAGAAGAGGCTTCAGGATGAGACGGCCCACAGGCAGAGGCTGGTGGAGGAGGAGGTGAAGATGAGAGAGAAACACTTCTCCCAGGTCAGTGGAGCAGCGGGAGGAGACGGCAGCGGGAAGAAGAGAGGGGAGGGGAGGCGGGGGGATGGAGGGGAAGGGTTTCGGAGACTTAGAGGAGAGGATGAGAGGCGAGACACTAAAGAGAGGCTCGGTATGAGGAAAGATCAAAGATTGTCAGAGACAGAGGAGAGAAAGAGCTTGGGTGTGGAAGGATCGTTGTACAAAAGTGCACACATAATTTAAGCTTTAATCTTGAGGAGTGTCTGTTTACTGACTACAAATATGGTCACATTCGAAGCAGTCATACACCTACATCATTTTAATATGAGCAGTAGTCAGTGGAGGACAGTGAAAATGAGACAAACATGCAGAGAACTATCATCCAACATCAATCACGTTCTGCGCAGGCCCGTCCGATGACGCGCTACCTGCCCAATCGCAAGGAGGAGTTCGACCTGCGCGCCCACGTAGAGTCGTCCGGCCACAGCATCGACACCTGTCCCTTTGTCATCCTCACGGAGAAGATGTGCAAGGGCCACCTGGTCAAGATGGGCGGCAAAATCAAATCCTGGAAGAAACGCTGGTTCGTTTTTGACCGTCTCAAGAGAAACTTCTGTTATTACGTGGGTGAGGAAACACATTTTATCTATTGTATGAGGGTAAATCTGTCAATTAAGCACTAGTAGCTGGTGAGGAGCAAGAAACAGCTACATGTGACAGATGCAAATATTAATACACAAATGCATTAAATATAAATATCTAAGAGGAAAGTGTCCTTCTCCCATGTTTCCTGCCTGCCTCCTTATGAGCACATTCAAACAATGGCAAACCCAAACAAACAAATCCAGCCGGTTTCAAACTGTAGCACTGTTAGAGGTGGCTGAACACCGTCCAGGTGTGCGTGATGTGCAGCCCCAGTGTCATCCCACAGATTCTGAAGGGTGCGTGTTCATGGAAGCTCAGCCAGTCTTTAGGCTGCGCTCAGACAGCTCCAGCTGGACCACTGATGACTACTGACACTGAGGCAGACGCTACACACGTGGTGGTTGGACTTTTTGCCTGTGAGGCGTAGAAGTTACAACACACTGTTACACGTCCACTCCAAGCTCATTTACAGAAGAGAGTCGAATGTGTTCAAACCGTCTCCTCACATAAAAATCCACCAGCATATTGTTCACTTAAACTTTAAGTTGAACAGTTGTACACTACTGTGTCCCCCAGACCTCTGATCCAACCGGTACTGACTCATCTGGAACCAAACACTAATCCAAGATGCTCTAAGTGAAACCTAAGTGAAGTCATCTTTGTTGAAAGTAAAATCAGTTCGTGCTTCGCTGTCGCCTGCATTTGAAACAACGACATTTAGTTTAATAATTCACAAGCATGTTATGAGACATTATTTTACCATCGAGTTCAAAATGGAATTCAAGTATCATTTCATTACTGTCGCCCCTGTTCTCTTTGCTGCGCTCCCTCCACTCACTTGCCTAGCCTTTTCACCCCCTCACTCCTGACGAAGATGATGGTGATGATGGTGATGAAATAAGATGCAATACTTTCTCTGGATGTGTTTTTCTTGGGGAGGAGGCTAGCTCCTGGCTTGTTCGTGACTAATAAAACGAAACTCACATTTCAAAAACATTTATCTCATTACTAAGCAGATTTGACTTGTGGAAAAAGGAAAGCAAGAGAAAGCGTTGGACGCATTTCAAAACAGTGCCCTAATTGTTGCTGGGTGTTTGCTTCTTAGCTGAGCAACGGAGTCTGCACGGAAAAGACAAAAAGAAAAGGCCACTGTTTATTTGAACAAAGCTGGAATTCAGAAAGTCTTGAAACAGATTTAATTTGAGGAAAACTGATCTTAAACAAGAAAAAAGTGTAAATGCTTGCAGTTTAGGTTTAAAACGGAAAAAATAAAAGTCTGGTTGTTGTGTCCGCAACAGCATCAGCTGCAGGTTTTCCTCCAAACTCCTTAGGATGGATTGAATTATTCTGTGAGCAGAGAAACACAATCCTAAGCACCGGACACAAGGTCTGACCTGCCTGAAGGGAAATGCAGAAGTGAAAGATCAAATCCTAAATTCAAAACCGGCATTTCTTCTTAAGATTAAAAAAAATTCTACCTCGCCAGCAGGGAAGCGGCTAAAAAAACAGAGACAATTCAGAAAGAGAGACTGAAGAAAACAAGTCAGATTAATAGGATGGTGAAGACTGCAGGCATAGCTTGAAATAGACTTGCACTTGTAATTAACTTTTATCTGATTCAGTGCTGCTCATATCTATTCATGGGTTTTGTGTTGCTGGGAAAAAATGTTAACACCTTTCTCCTTTAACTCTGTTTTTATGTCTGGTCTCCTCATTCATATGCAAGTTATTTTACTTTGGCTGCAACTACTTTTGTGAAAGCATTTAAGAATTCAGGAAAATAATGCTTTTGCAAAGGTATAATTGAATCTGATTAAGCTTCATGAAGCATCTACATACATTCAGTTTTTCACCATTTAGCTGCTTTTGGCACTTTTATTTGTATTTAGTGAAAAATCACAAATCAATCACAACGAGAGCATGTAAAATATTATTTGTATATTTATTAAACTATACTAGTTGTTACTTTGGATTTAAAACAACTGATTTGAGAACGAGTGACCTTTATTATATGAACAGAAACGAACATGTCACCCCACATCACTCGCTGGTGTTACTGCCTGGTGTTAAGGCTGGCAGAGGTCTTGCATCAGTAGGAGACGTAATGTAATGTATCTTAATATTTTTTCCTATTTCTCCTCTCAGACAAGCATGAGACCAAGCTGAAAGGACTCATTTACTTTCAGGCGATTGAAGAGGTTTATTATGATCATCTGCGCATTGCCACCAAGGTAAACACTGCTTCTTTACTACCTACAATTAAGAACGTCACCAGCTATTTTATATCTTGCATGTTTATCATTTTGAAGTATAATGATATAATTAACAGACTCAAATCTGAAGGATTTAGATTCAAATATTTTTTTCATTCATATTAGGAAAAGAGTTTACTACTACTTTACTCAAAAAATTAAACACATTTGTTCCGATCCTGAACCAGTTTTACCTTTAACAATTACCTTTAAAACATGTTTTTCAGTGTCTGAATGAGAGTGTAGATTTTTTTTAATCTATTTTCCTCTTACATTTGTATAATTTTATAGTTTGTACTTGTAAAACAATGCCTCTGACATAAACGATGCAACAGGTGCAGCTTGCAGCCTTTACTCTACGTCTCCCTTTTTCTCTGTGACTCCAGAGTCCCAACCCGTCTCTGACCTTCTGTGTAAAAACCCACGATCGGCTCTACTACATGGTGGCTCCCTCCCCAGAGGCCATGAGGATCTGGATGGATGTCATAGTAACAGGTGCCGAGGGCTACACACAGTTTATGAGCTGAGGGGCCACTGGGGGACAGATGTGGAGCTTGACAGGAACTGAGCAAGCACCCACACACCTGCAAGTGGACCTGAGCTGCTCTCTGCCCGAGCTGGAGCTAACACTGACGACACCCGACCTCACGGCGTGAAACAAAACGACGTCTGAGGAGACGAACAAACTGGTGCTCACATTAAAAGTCAGACGCTGTTGAGAAACGTGACAGAAATGAATTTATGACTACGCCTTATGAGTTGTATTTATCATTCTGCCCATTTGGGAGGAAAAGCCATTTGTACAACCTGCCAGTGGATCTATAAGGGAAGATGGACAAAGCAGCATCACAGCTAATAAAATGTATTATTATTAATTAAAATATCACTTGGAAGATTTTCTACTTCATATAAGCTCAAACAGTTTACACCTCTGAAGTCTGTGTTACCACTGACTTAGATACATTTGTACTTTTTTTTTTGGTTTGTTAACTTTTCTCAGACAAATATCTCCTCATTTCAAATAAATTTAAAGTATGTAAAAACATTTTAGCAGGAAATAGAAAATATATTAAACATCTATAAAAAAACATACTTATTGAATTAACTGACTTGGAGCCAAATGCAACGATTTGTAAGCTTATTACAATATAAATGTTAAATTCAATCTATATTGTATATTGTTTAACACAGCATTATCGTTTCAGTAGTTCACATAAATATTTTAAAGTAAACGTATTATAAACTAAACATAACTAAATTTTATCCCCGATGATATTGTAAATGTCATAAATAAAACTATGAGGAATTGGTTTGTTTGTCTGGTAAACTTTGTTACTGACAGATTAGCTACACTGAACACATTTACAGTAGGTGCTTCATTAATTAGTGCTCCTCTAAAACAAATCATTAATCCTTTCTCTAAACAATCTCATGACCTGAGCTACATTCATATTTAATTGCGAGGATAAAACAGGTACAAGTTTGCAGGACAAGTATGAGAATTGTCTTCTAAAGTCAAATTATTTATTATTTGTCCTGGAAGTGGTGAAATCATACCTTGTTTGTATTTTTCAGCTCAGTGTAATTAATTATATGGCTCCTGTTGCACTAGGGAGGCCACGTTAAAGTGAAAACAACTGGAATGAAATTACATGTAACATAACATGCATGATTCAATGTTGAGAAATTCTGCATCAAGTTAAAAACACAAATCAAGGAGAGGATGCCTCGAGTTCCAGCAAACAAATTTTTTCCACGTATTCTGTCCAGATTCAACTCATAGAAACACAGATAGATAATAATATATGCCAGACTGTTGTGTTGTTGTGTGATTAATTTATTGCAGGGATCACTGGAATATTTAACACATGTGCAAGTAATCGTGTAAATGCACCTTGATCCTGTCAGGCACCGATTAGAGTCAACACTTGAAGATGTTCATTTTAAATGGCTCAAAGTGAAAACGCATTGTTCTGCCTTTTTTCTCCTTCCGTTCTCGCTGCAGGTGAATGTTTTGACTCACTATATTTCTTACAGCCTCAGTGACATTTGCATTCTTCTGACCTTGGGAGAGATTTTCACACATCACGCCTTTCAGTATCTTTGAGGCTTTAGTATGCCTGACTGAATAATAAACAGATCTTCAAGAGGGCAGCTCATTTCTGTGGTGATCAGCATGAGTGACACCCAGCGCTATTGTTGGTGAAATATTAATGGGCTATGGGTGCTCTCTTCTCACTTCCACAACTGCAGACTGGCCCTTTCCCTGGGCCTTAGATCACAAATAAGCTACTCAGGCAGTGAATTAGTGAAGGTCACACATGATTTTGTCAATATAAATGGGAGACATTAACCTTGTCGGAAAACAAGCTCAAAAAATCTGATGAAACATAGATTTCAGTCAGCTCTGAGGGTAAGTTTAAAGCAGCATCTGTCAAAAACTTCCACTCCCACATCTTTCACAACATTTTTACTAAAGACATTTGTAATTTATAAGGTTCAGAGTAATTTAGGAGATTAAAGAGAAAAATCTCCTGCCCGGCCTCCTATTCACACACAGACACACACACGCACTAAGACAGCAGATGAAAGCATTTTTCACTCAGCTCGTACACAAATCAAAGTTCCATATTTAATGTTTACCAATTTGAACAAATGATCTGCTCTCTCTTGAAGGGAACATGGAATGAAATCAAAACAGGGCGCACGTTATGCAAATCATTAAATTACAATAAAAGAAACATGGGTTTCATGACAAGAGCAACAATACCATCTGAAAAACATCTACAGGGGAAATGTACCAGCGTTGACCTAATGAGGCCAACATACAATAAACAGCTGCGTGGCGGGTGTATTATGTATGACATTTTATCATAGTCAGATTATTTCACATGAAGTATACACATAAAATATATGCATAACTAGTATTATATGACTGCTGTTCTAAAGTGTATCCTACATTGCATGCGTAGCCCAACAACATAATTCTGTTGTTCAATTTAATCAAACATGAACAGAGAAGAATGATATTTTAAATTCCACATAAAATAAACTGAGTAGCAGTTAAATGTAGATCTGTTGAGTTCACTGTTTAAGCACGAAGCATACGAGCTGAATGAATAAATGTTAAGTGCAGGAAGCACAAAGGTGACAGACGTTGACTCTCTGGGGTTTAAATGGTTCTGCAGAGCAACTTATCACAGCTTGAGTGCTGTGATCGACACTGAGGAACCATCAGGGACCTGTTTGACATGTTTGCTTAAAGAGCTACACATTTGAAAAACTCGACAGAGACACGAATGAAAATTGATTCAATGAAGATGTTTTTCTGTGACTATAACTTCTAGAGCCTATGAAAGCTTTTTGTTTGCGCCACTAAATCTACAGCTATAAACCCTTGTACAGTATGGATTATAATGTCTGTGACACCAGGTACATTTTGTGTATCTTGCATGACTTCAGTGAGATGCCTTTAGCAGCTGGAGCTGCTGGAGTGATCTCCTAAAAGCGGTTACATCCCAAAGGAAGACAAAGCAGACGCTGTAGTCCTTTACATCAAACACCTCTAATTTACCATAAAGTCCTTGAGGAACAGTAAGTAAACATAATCATGTGAGTGACTGGTTCAGATGTGCCACAGATGAATGCAAATGAAGTTAGCCTAGTTTGAACATTTCAGAATACAAAATCCCATTATGTTTGTCACTTAAAAAAATTTTGATTAGCAGTTTTTATGCAGTGTCCAAATGAATATTTTTTAGACTGAACACATACAAAAACATCCCCAAATCCCCTCTGAGCGCCTTCCATTCACAAGTTGTAACTGAATTCCATGTTTTCTTCATGTGTTCAAAGAGGGGCAAAAGTTGAGGACAATAAATTCTGAGAGAGATGATGATGAAATGATGGTGTAAGCCTTACTAACATGCCATACATGTACTTGGCATGCGGCATTGACTTTTCTGACTTCTCGCCTTATACACAACATCCAGACAATGAATGTGAATATCAGTGGATGGCCAGCCTTGCCTCGCTATAGAAAACTATTAATAAACATGTTGTGTGTCTGAAAGTGTAGGTGATCTAAATGTGTTTATGTCAAATAATTTTTCCCTAAATCAGCACTTATTTAAAGTGTGGTTGTTATAAACTAACCCACTGAATGATCTAGCAAGCAGGAGAATTAAAGGGATTTTGTTGTGTAACTAACTCATTTTGTGTCTTTTCCTAAATGATGATGGAGTAGGTTGTATCTAATAGTGGAGACAACAGGGAAATGCAGCAGCGCTGTCAAGAGCAGCACCTTGGATTCCTCTCGTGATGCGCAGACAGGAAGCCCTCTGTGGACCAATTAACACAGACAGAGAGAGCAGTCAGCAATTTCCTGGGAGACCCTCTAACTTCAGCAGCTACTATCTCAATCAGCTCTCCATTACGACCACATTTATCTGGATTGCATCAGGTTGCTTTTCTACAGACCCCTTAAAGTTCCACTCATGTGATACCACACAGTGGGCATTTTGCTGAATAGCCAGTCTATATCAGAGCTGTCCCTTTAAATGACTCAGATAAAGCAAAGACTGACTTAGAGTTCCACATAAAACATTTCTATTTTTTCCAGAACCGATTAAGGACATGTCTCCTCCTGTGTAATCTGTCTGGATAATGGTAGAACGGCAACGGTTTCATGACTTTCACACAATTCGTAGACATGTCGCTCAACTGACAAATCAATTAGAAGCTATGGCTGCTAGTGTCCCATCTATATGCAAATTCAGCAAACCTGGAAATGGACCAGCTGGTTTGGACACAGTGATAAAACCACAAGGATGCAACTCAGCAAATGAGAAGAAGGAATGGTTGGACAGGGAGGGGTACGGAAACACAGTGAGGTGGAAAGAAAACAGCAGGTAAGAGAGAGAAAGAGAGAGAAAGAGAGAGAGAAAGATGCAAATCCCATGGCAACAGCAACCAGAAAACAAGTCTAAAATAGGGGGCAGTGTCCGTTATTACTATAGCAACAGGAGAACGGCACTTTCACTCAGCTTGAGGATTTGCTGAAAAAAGATAAATGCAGCTTTATTCCTCACATAATTGTTATTGACGTCCATTATCAGTAAATTACATTGTTCCACCAGATGGTCCCATTAAATGAACCACAAAAGTAAAGCTCCTTAAGTAGCTTAGCGTGATAGTCAACAAAAAAGGAACAATTGATCGTGTTCCTCACTGACACCATGTAATGCCATTAAGCGATGCACTGCTCGATTTGATGCTCATATGAGTCAAAATGAAAATACTATAAACTAAACCATGACTACATATATTTACTTATAAATAACATGACAATATATCATAACATCAAAAGACTTTGTGCCTGTGATGACAGCATGAACTGAATAGTATCAAAAAAGAAAAAAGAAAAGCTTTTTAAAAACTTGATACCACACCAGCTTCTGTTTTGATGGTGTGTGAATGAGCTCGTTACAACTGCAACACGATACACTAAAGCTTTTCACAGCTGTGCAGGGTGTAGCGCGTCTCCACGCCCGGTTTGTTTACCTGAAACATGTGCACTGCAAAAAAAAAAAAAAGAAAGAACAGAATATCCGCACGGCGATGCTCTGCCTTGCCTACCGCCGACCAATCAGATTTCACATGGAGCTGAACCCAACCAATCACTGATGGGTTCTCTGAGCACGCGCAGCCAATCGCTCTGAGCGCAGACCACTGATGCAATGCAAGTGCAACAGCGTCGTAGTGAACAACAAAGTGCGTTGTGAATAAAATAGTCCCCCTTCAAAACAGCACCACGACTCACAGCGCAGCACAGTGTGTTCACGTAAATCCACGTTTATTTTAAGCACCGCGTAAAGTACGTAAACTAACTGGACAGGCAGGAGCGCTGCCCCGTTTCTATGGGAACAAAGGGCAGTGAGAGTCCCAGTAGCAAAGTGCGATTGTTGTGATTATTTACCGTATTACTTCTAAAATATCATCACTAAAACGAGACGAGGATGTTCATTTTACTTTCTTTAAATCCAGTTTCGTCAAATAGTGAACTAGTTGATAAAGAAATGGTCTTCGCATGACATTGCAACAAAGTAGCCAGTTTCGCTTGGTTTGACAGAGGCAAGTTTGTAGCCGTGTGCGGACAATGTGTTAGAACTTACATTTCATTGTAACCAGAAGTCTGGAGTGTTGTGATGTGTGTTTTCCAGCGCGCATTAAGTCGCGCGCTGCTGGAGGAGCTGGTGGGACGTCCTTCGGCGAAGGGGGCGGAGGGATCTGAGCGCCACGGTTTGTCCCGGTGACGCAGTCGGTTGCTAGGTGTGAATGGACTGATGCTTTCTCACAATTAAGCTGCTCCTCAGTTTACAGGTCGACCACAGCAAGGAAACAACCGTGTGTTTGCGCTGCAACGGATATTCCGAGCTTAAATATGGCTCTTTAGACTCGCGAACTTGTTGGATCCGAAGAGAAGTCGTGCTTTGCTTTAGCAACGCACCCAGAAGTGCTCTACGATTTTTCTGCAAGAATGGAGTAAGTGAAAGTCTACTTGCTGTACAGCTGGACAAGTTTGTGACTGTGTTGTTGTTGTTGTTGTTACAGCTCTTTGTTGTGTCGGCATGGGCCACAGCTGGCTACAGTTATCACGGGGACCATTATCTGACTGCTTATCTGCTTTTATTTCATTTATTTAAAATTATTTTTATAGACAGTTGCATTGATTTTTATGTATCTTTAAGGATTTGCTTTCTAGGATTTAGCAGGAAGTGTGTGTCGGGCTCAACATCAGATAGATGTGTAGCTGTTATTTGATGATGCAGTGGAAAAGCAGCCTGCTGCACATTTTGGTCACATTTTTGTCGTTTTCTGGCTCATGTCTTGCCAGGTTGTCAATTAGTTATCACTTGAGGTGGATTAGAAGGAACATACCACCGGATGTATGCAACCTGCATCAGTCCTGTTTAACAACCAGACTGTCTCTTGGAGAGAGAGTAATACTTGTCAGCAGGTGGGCCTTTGACAGAATCTATGTCCCATGTGTTAACAGAAAGTTGTCATTGCTTCGGGGCAGTTGACACATCAACGGACCATGTTCACCTCTCTACCTCTAATTGCTAGATTGACAGGATTGTTGATCTAATGTTGAGGTTGTTTGTTGATGATACTTTTTTGTAACTGACGTTTGCCGGAAAGTTCATGTATAGGATGCTTAATTAATTAATTGGGGTTTGCATGAAGCTGAGAACTTGTGGGTTCGTCATTATGGTCAAAATAGAGTCATGCTGAGAAACTTGCTGATGGCAACAAGAGTGATGTTCCTGATTCCACCAGTCGTATAAGTTGGAGCGTTTCTAGGGGCGTGCGTTTCTGATCCTTGTGTCTGTTCACCCTCTAGGTTTCATTATGCTCACCCAGCCCTGCTCTCTGTGGCCCATCTGTCAGACCCTGCTAGCTCTCAGCATATGCTTGGACTTGGACTGAATCAAAGCGCCAACAGACAAAATGATGGCAACATCAGCTCCTGTTTGGAAGACTCTTCATGTCTGCCCAGCAGACCTCCTCGCTCTCTCTCACCCACAGGCTAACCACAGCCAATCACAGGGGTGCAGGGGGGAGGTGTCAGAGGAGAGTCAGCACTTAATTGGTGAGTTGCAGTGAGTACGCTTTTTTATATTTTTCCCCATTTCAGGTGGGCTCGGCACTGCAGCACATTCGTCCTCCTTGAGCAGTAAGTAATAAACTTGCTACGTCTAACATACCTTTACGGTGCAACTTTATTTTGAAAACTCTTCTTTAGCATACTGCACTATTTTCGATTTGATTATGCTTTTAGGGAAATGCTACGTGCACTGCTGGATGACTGATATTTGCATGAACGCCATTTTTTAGCTATAATATATTTTTCTACTAGACACTTTTTAAGTGTAATTTTTATACCGTCCTAAATAGGTGATGGTCTCGCTGACTGGATGACGGAAGAAGTGGATTTCTCCTCGTACCTCCCAAACCCTCCTTCCCCTCCCTCCTCCACCAATGCATCCCTTCCCCCTTCACCCCTTCAGAATGATATTCAGGTGCCCTCTGACTTGGAGGTCATGACCTCTCTGCTGCAAGAGGAACTAGCTCAACTAGAGGACTACTTCCTGTCTGAACCACTGCCAGAGAAAGGTCCGAGGCTGGGAAAATGTGACAGGGGTCCACTGCCGGCGGGTCCTCAGCCGTTCAGTCAGCTGCCATATGCATCATACTCGACATCGAACCAATCAGAATCCAGCCCGCTTCTTGTTACCCTGGCAACCGGAGAACTGGACCTGCTGAGCATCTGTGGTGGGCCCATTGGGCGATCCAAAATACCAAGACACACCCCATACAGCTGCAGTCGCCCCACTGGGTGTGGTAGGAAAAGAGTTGATGGAGTGAGGTTCAGTGAAGGCTACGATAGCAGTTTGTTGAGTTCCAAAGGAAGTATCTCAGGTAACTCAGCAGTGACCCTCGCAGGTAATTATGGCTGTGTAGAGGACGAGCAGCTGGTAGGAAAAAGCTACTGTCTGGGCAGCGCAGTTGAAGTGAGAAGATGCGCCGTTCTACCCAAAGAAGAGAAAAATTGCTGTTACAGTCAAGATGCGATGGGTGGTACAAAGGTTGTTGGTGGAGGATTTGGCTTTGGCGGATCACTTGATGTCCCACATAAAAAAGAGGATTTGTTGATGTATAGTATGAGGGAGGTCAGCGGGGCCACTGCTAACAGCGAGGTGCTGAACAGCATCAAGACTAGTGTGGAAGTGACAAAAGCCACTGTTTCTTGGAAAAGCGAGAGCGAAGGTTGTTACCTCACACCAGCACCACAGTCTGAGGCCTATCATGGCTTCATAGGCAGCATCAACGAACAGGTCAAAGCAGAGAGTCTACAGATAGGGCAACACGACTTGCACTGTAATTTCCTCGACGATCAGGGCCCAGAGTGTGTTTTAATGGCTAGGGAGAGTCTGAACTTAGAGTCTTCTGGTCACAGACAAGCTTGCAGGCTGAAAGACGACCACTGTGCTGTGAAATACGAAGTGGACATCCTTCCAGCCGAAGGCGGGGAGCGCAAACAGAAAAAAAGAGATCAGAATAAAACTGCTGCCCACAGGTATTTTTTTCCTAGTTTTTGCTCAAAGAAATAGAAATTTTAACGTGATTTAACAAGTGAATTTCCTCAATAAATTGTTATTATTCCTTTATTGAGGTATCGCCAGCGAAAACGAGCAGAGCTCGATTCTTTGGAGGAACAATTGCACTGCCTTGAAGGGAGGAACCGGGAGCTACGGGACAAGGCAGAGTCTGTAGAACGAGAAATCCAGTACGTCAAAGACCTGCTGATTGAAGTTTACAAGGCCCGCAGCCAGAGGCTCAAGCAGGACACAACAGCCTAACACAAAGCTACTGCAAGTACAATTAAAGAGGATGTAACAGGGAAAATGTTGTAGTGTCTTTATGATTGTCCAGATCTGAATGTTAAATTTTTTTAAATGGTGAGCTGGATAAATGCATGCTTTGCTAATGTGAGTCATTTTTTACATTTTAAAATAACACTCTATCCAATGCTTCCATCGCTGTCACTCTCCAGTCACTTGAGCCTGCACTGTGGCATTGCAATGCTTTAAATGACAATCATTTATAACAGGTCCCACACTGCTTGAAAATTTCGGAAGCGATGTTATTCATTATGCAGGTTTAATCTTTTAATAGCCTTACATTGGAATTGATGTCAGCAATAGAACTTGTTTTTCCTCATTTAATTTTTTTTTATTTGCAGTTAAGTTGTCGAATTTGTTTGTTGTCAACACTTGAAACAGCATCCTTTTATTTTCAATACATTGTTCAAACCAAATATTTCCCTAGAGTCATTTTATCCTGACATAGACGCGAATGGAATTAATACTTTTAATT
The DNA here is from genome assembly GCA_030770545.1 of Macropodus opercularis. Classification (NCBI taxonomy): domain Eukaryota; kingdom Metazoa; phylum Chordata; class Actinopteri; order Anabantiformes; family Osphronemidae; genus Macropodus; species Macropodus opercularis. The sequence continues at coordinate 7,479,412 of CM061102.1, read as the reverse complement.
AATATAATCATTTTAAAAAATTAAAATAGCATTTGTTTATGCATCGACACTTGTGGAAACAAATTCGGATATTCAGAAAACAAGAACATTTTGTCATCCTGAGCAAAAACAATGTTTAATATTTCTGAAGTTTTTCTGGAAGGACGTGATGTATTTAACATTTAGTGCATCTGCCCCTGCTTTTTAAGAACAAATTGGTTTTACTTCAGATATTTTATTAACTTAACAAATCACCTGCTGTTTTCAGATTGCAAATTATAATTATATGACCAAAAGAAATCCTATTTAATATTCATACTCTTTCCAAGGTGGATACTGTCATTACATGATGTTTGTGGAAGTTTTTTGCATATTAGTGCAAATTTAAAAAAAAAATTGCTTTGAAGCTCAGGATATGCAGTTTATCTAAAATAACTCGTAGCAGACAGTTTCCATCTGTGTCCGTCTTTGCACACGATTTTACAAAAAATTCACAAGGTTCTCCTAACATACAAACTGGTTTTCCTTATGTACAAATATTGTAAGTAAAGGAGTTTTAGCAGCCTCTCTCTGCATGTTATTTCCATAAATGTACTCTCTCTCTCTCCGGAATAGAAAATGTAGGTTTTCAGAAATAAGTCGGGGAATCTTCCTGCAAACTGCTTGTTAAGGCAATAAGTTTTATAGGCCTCTGGCTGATCTGCACTAATTTGTAACAACTTTTGTATATTCAGGGAGTGGAGTGTATTAGCGTTTTCTTTGTAGAAAATTAGGTAAAAAAAATCTTATTACAATATTTGTTTGGGCTTTTGCAGTGTTAGCTTTGGTGTAAGAGGAAACTGTGTCTATTTTTCAATCCATTCGTTGCTGTTCTAATAAAATAATACTTATTGTTATACATGCCTATAATGAGGGTTGATTTTTTTCTATGCATTTTAATTTAAGACAATCTTAAATATAAGCGCTATTGTATGGATATTTATTCATGCTGTTTATTTAGTTTTTAACAATTGTTTACTCCCGATTGTTAAAACCAAAAATGTGAAACGAAGGCACCGGCTGGAAGTCGTTTGAAAACACACGATATTTCTTTGTAATGCCGACTTTATTCCATCTAATACACATTTACTTTGTGCGTCGTCAGCTTTTTTCATTTGAAATAAAGTGTGTCACCAACTCAGTTCGTTGTGCTTCTTTAAAGCTTTCTGCCGAAAGGTCCGTCAGACACGGCGTTAACCTGCAGCCACCATCCAATCTGTTGCATTTACCACACGCAGAATGTTGTGTGATTGCGCTTCAACACTTTCCTATAGTGTCCTATAAATTCCCTTTTTCCTGGCAAAACAAAGTTCAACCCTCCGGGGCCTGAGAGACGCTGTCGTGCGTGTGCCGCGGCCCTTGGTCCTTAATATTCAGATGTTCCTATTCGATGCTGGGATCTTCGAACGGCCAACGCCTCCCCTATAAAATGACGAAGGTTCAATATTATTTTGGCTCTGCGGCTCCAGTCAAAAGTCAAATTGACTTGTGTCGCCTACGTGAAGCTGCTTTAAAGTCTCCAGCCAACAGCAGCTCAGACCCTTGATTCTCACCTGGAAAAGACGCAAACTACAAAATACAAAAACCGACAAAGAAGCGCAGCTGTGAAAAATAAAGCTAATCAACAACTTATTTCCCCTACTATTAAGTTAAATAAGCTCATGTAATAATTACACAAAAGCATGTGACACGTCAGGTAACAGCCTGACCAAAGTTTTTAATTTTTTATTTCAAAGCACACAGCTCCTGTGCAACTGCAGTGATGTCAAACAATATGACACGTCCTGTCTGAGCTGTACGGACACAGTTACAGCAGTTCAATGAGTTGATCATAATCACACTGTGGAGCTGCATGCTGAGATGCTTTAAGAAGTTTCTCACTGGCATGCAGGGAAATCAGGACCTAGAAAAGAAATAATAATGTTCAAATAGCAAATACATGTGCACAGAGATATGTAAAATGATTGAGCAAACTTTTAATGATATACAATTATATATGACAGGGATAAAATGTAGCTAAGATGAAAACCTTGATTAAAGGGAAATACTGTGAACTATTTATCTTCCACTAAAATACCAACTACATTCTCATATCCAACCTGCCAGAAACTTGATTGTGTTACCTGACGTATTGCGTCCTGCTGGCTGTACAGACACAGCGTTGCTATGGCAGCTTGTCTCACTGCATCATGGGAATCCGTGCAAGCGGCTTTTAGAAGTAAACTCGTCACACCTTCCTCCAGCAACAAGGACACAGCACCATCAACATTTACCAGGTTGGCCAAGGCAGCACAACAGTAACGCCGTGTGTGGGCATCAGAGTCAGTGATCAGCGAAGCAAACATGGTGGCTGTCCTCCCAGCTCCCTCGATCCACCTGCTCCCCTCGTCATCGCTCTCTGCCTGTTTTACCATAGTAGCAATCTCTCCTGCTGTTTCACTTTGTGAACATTTGTTTTTATTTAGTTTTTTCTCACTGCCCCACCCCACAAAGTCACTGCCCTTTCCATTGGACCAACTCATTTTAAACCCTGCCTCTGCTGAAATATATCCCAACCAGTTCCCAACTGCTCTGCAAGCCATTCGACGCACAGGCAAGCAGGGATCTTGAAGACAGTTTACCATGCTATTGAAAATGTCAAGCTGTCGGGTAGGAACTCTGATTGGATCCAGATTTGCCACAAGTCTGCATGTGGCAGCCCTAATCTGGTCATAAGAGTGATGCAGGCCCTGGTGAAGCACTGAGGCTTTCAGCTGAAGCTGAAGGCAGGCAGGTTGATCAGAACATCGAGCTACTTGGGACAACAGTGTTAGGAGCTCCACAGCAGAGTCCCACAACACATCCAGCTGCAGCAAGTCAAAGAGCAGAGAACTGGCAGTTCTGGTTACTGATGTCTGGTGTTTGGAGGCAGAGCACTGGCTATTCCTGGGCGGCATAAAAAAATCACAAGCAGCCTTCCTGAGATGGGAAACTGAGTGCTCGGGGTCACACAGTAGCAGGCGGCTCAGAAGGGAGAGAGGCACCTCTAATTGAGGAGGAGGAAGAGTCTGAATTACCTGCCAAAGCATGAAAAACAAAACAACAACCTGTCATGGATCAAACATCTGACAAGAAACCACCCAATGCTCTCACAAAAGTACAGAGGCATTAAGATGTACATTGATGACTGATATGAGCCTATTGCAAGAGTTATCCTGTGTTGCATCAGAGTGTTATGTCTGCAAATGAGGTCTATATTAGAGGAAGGGGAGGCCCTAACCTGCATGAGGCTTGTGACAATACCACCACTGTCATACAGCTGGAGAACTGTGGACATGGTGTGTGAAGACAGGTCCAAGGCAAATGGAAAACACAACAAGTGGCAGCTTAACTCGCTCAGACTCTCATGACTAAGTTCAGACTGCAGTCTCCCAGGATTGCCTTCGGCAAACAAATGAAGACTGTAGGGTATAAAAGAGGGTATTGTTAGCTCCACCCCCCTCGATGTGTTGCTCTAATATACATGGTACAGTACACATGAAACAGTAGGCTCATTAAGACATCTGCACACCAACCAGTCAGTTCCCAGCAGCCGTCCAAGAGTGTACACGCATTTTGATTCGCTTTGAGAAAACAGAGGAATGGAAGAGTATGGATCCTTGGTGAAGACAAGCAACGAAGCAGACAGAAACGAGTACAGCCCTAGAGATAAAGTAACACGAAGAATTAAACAAAAAACAAGAACGCTAATACATAGTGGATCACAGGATGCATGTATTTACCTTTTGCTGTACAGAAGTCTGTGTCTGCAGTTGTCATTGCTAGTGAAGCACCAATTTTCTCCCATAAAGCTATGAATGTCACTGGTTCTAAACACGATGATGCACAGACATTTTTTTCCTAGTAAAAGAAAAAAAATGACATTTGATCACTGGTATTGATTAATTTCAAATAATCACATTGGAGTTATTGACTGACCTCGGACAGTGTGTGCAGGATTAACGACAGTATGCCATCACAGCGTCCCCAGCCAGAGGGAAGAGAAAGCTGAGGCTGAAAAGGCAGAGAAGATGCTTAAAGTAACGCTTGGACAGTAGTGGATCACTGCAGGAAAACTGTCAGCTTATTGCACAACTTACCTCATATGAGTCCAAGAGCAAAGAGTTCAGCAAAGAGTTCAGGTTGTCAGTATCAAGGTTGACATCAACATGTTGTGTAAAGAGAGACAAAACAGATGCAGCCAAAGGCTAAAACAAAACAACAAAATCAACTTAGTCACACAACCAGCAAGAGTCACAAAATGGACAGCATGTGGCGATCGTAGTTGACATTAACTTTAAGTAACTTACTGCCAAAGTAAGGAGGTCTGGATGACTGAGAATAGTGTTGAAGGGCTTGGTAAAGTCTTCCAGTCTACAATAAGTAACAGGTGATAAACTGTATTAACTAACTGTGCTGCATGATGATCTGTGGCCTGCATGCAGAACAGACAATGTACAAAATTAAGTTGTGTGGAGACAAAATATTTAATTAAATAAACCTATGTTCCCCTTCCATCCAGTCACAGTGTTTCTCCCAGTAGAGCAAGAGCACAACGATAACTTCTCCAAGCGCTTGCACCCTCCATGAATGCTGAAAAGGCAAGACAAAAAATGTCTGAAGGTGTGTCACAGGAATATTATGTAATAATAATAATAATGTTCATATCTTTCTAATCCTGGGGATTAACCTTCAGTAAATTGAAATTTTCCACAGTATCACTGATCAGGTTGAAGAGGATGTGGGGTAGTCCAAGTTCTTGGCTGATGTGGTTTAACTTGTCAGAGTCAGAAGTCAGAATCAAGTTATATAAGCTCTTCAGTGGTTGGTGAATCTGCCATGTTTCCTTAACCACACCACTCGTTAGCTGGTTTAACAAAAACAAACAAACAAAATATACATAAATAAATACACTATTAATTTGATATAGGTTTTATAATAATAATATAGTAAATACAACATAATACCTTGATTGATAACTGTACCTACATACCTGAGATTTAAAGGCCAGAACCTTAGCTTTAAGTTCAGGTAGAATGGAATTATAGTTTAACAGGTCTTTCTGCTGCCTGCCTGGATCTGATTCTTGGGCCAGTTTCTCCCAAGACTCCTCACTGTTAACATCCTGAAAAAAAACATTTACGTTTAAGACAGAAACTGCTTTCTTTATTTTCCACAGTAAATTTGCTACTGGCAACTGGCCCACTGACCTGCTTATGCGGTGCAGTCTGACTGTTCTCATGGCATCTGCGCTCCAGCCGTGGTCCGACCTCTATAGAAGGGAATTCCTGCTCATAATCTCTGCTGATCTGACCCCTGCAGAGGAAATGAACATGAATACATGTCTGTTTTATATGTAAGTGTAAGTGTAATGAACCTTCACTCACAAATATGATAAACACCTATTTTTTGATCTCATGTAGGCTTGAACTTTTGGGCTAAGGGTTTGCTTGTCAGGTGCCATAACCGCATTAACAGAGGTAACAGAGACATCACTGATGGAGGACTTGGCTCTAGATGGTGCTTCCACGATTGCAGGGTTGGCCCTTTCTTTCTCCACTCCATTCTTCCCTTTCTGTCAATGTACATAAAGCTCTTCCGTAACTACCACATGACTGATCTAAAAAGAAATTAATATACATAAATTATTATTATTAATATATTCACCACAGTGTTCCCTCTGTTACTGTTGTCTCTCTGTTCTCTGGCCTTTCTTAATAATCTACTGCCTCCAGTAGTTGGTACGGTCTTTGCTGCAACTTGTTGACGTTTCAGTGCCAGCATGTCTGGAGTGGGTGTGACTGTCAGGGGGCTGTCGCTTGTGTCTGAAAGCACTGTGCCAACACATTAATACAGGAGGAGAACTGTTTAAATTAGATACATGTTAAATTCAGTGAGAAGAATAAAACATATCAGTGACATGAATATTTAGAAACGTTTAATCAAAATGAATAGTTTTAAGCATTACCCAGAACACCATCAGCCACAAAGGGATGGTGCAGGAGGTCTGGCCATGACAATCGCTTCTGAGGATCTTTGGTCAACAAACCTTTTAGAAAACCCTGTATAGGGAAATGCACAATACACATTTAAAAAGGATTGTGACTGAGAAATTATGTTGTCATGACTCCCAGAGGTGCAGAATACAGCCACGCAATAAATCAGCCCTTAAAGAATTTATTACGTGTGACAATTATTATTACACTCTTATCACTCTACTGTACCGTGCAGGTGCTGCTCATGGTGTCTGGCCATTTTACTTGGTCTCCTACAATAAGTTGCACCAGGTGGAAGATGGAGTTAGTATAGAACGGAGGCGCCCCCGTGTGGAGCTCATAGAGGATGCACCCTAACGACCACAGATCAGCAGTGTGGTCATATGGCTTCTCCTCCACCAGCTCAGGAGACATGTATAACGGTGTTCCCTTTATAGAAGTCAACACCAAGGTGGAGACGCTCATAGCTCTGGCAAACCTACAGATAGAATATCACACATATATCCACATATACCATATAATATATATGTCAATAATCCTTTAAATATCATGTACCTACCCAAAGTCACAGAGTTTCACCACCCCACCTTTCCCCAGCAGTATATTTTGTGGTTTCATGTCACGATGGAGAATACGATGGGAGTGTAAATAATACAGGGCGGAGACCAGCTGACACGCAATCTCACGAACCTAGGAAAAAACACAGCACAGTCATCCGCGAACGCCTGATAAATGTACAGATGATGCCAGTAACAGGTGCATGGGCTGGGACTACCTGGCCTTCTGGTAGGAACCCATCGTCCTCAAGGATCTGGAACAACTGACCCTCTGCATACTCTGTTACAACCACGACCTAATGCAAACACAGTAACTCGTACGCGTGGATTTTGAATACACAACCGCAAAGATGCACTCGAGAGGATACGTGTAGACATTAGACTATAATAAACCTACGTCTGATTCCGTCTCGAAGTTGTCGAAGAGCTGGACTATGTTTGGATGCTGCAGGTCTCTCATGATCTCAATCTCCCTCCTGAGATTTCGTAGCTCTTTTTCAGAGCGACCCAGCTTCGGCATGAACTTCAGGGCCACCACCTACAGACACACGGGCAAAACGGCGCGTTTGAGCAAACCACACGCTACAAACTACAAGCTCACACATCGACCACTTACCTGGCCGGTAAATTTCTTCCTTCCTTTATAAACTCGGCCAAACGAGCCCTCTCCCACTAGCTCCAGGACATGATACGAATCCATGCTGGCAGCAGGAGCCACAACTTGCGTTATATGTCTTCAACTGTTAGCGTCGTCATCTGTTAGATCAGCAGACAGACTTCATTCTACACGTGCACGGACTTAACACGTGAAATAAGTTAGATTTGCAGTCACGGATTCTAAATGTTAACGTACAAGTTTTGCTAAACGTTACACACAGCAGACGCAGGCGTTATTTTACTGGAGGTTACAACTTTACTGAGTACTGCTAATTTCTAGGCACCGCAACATATTTGATAGCCGCTAAAGCGCGAGTCCAACTGCCGCTTCATAAAAATAATAAAACGTAATATTAAGTTAGGATTACGTTACATATATACACAAAACACACATGTGTGCATACGGCGAAAAACGTACGCTATCAGTGAATCTGTTATTTTGATTAGTTCTTTACCGAGTAGTGCAACGATTGAAACAGGCTTCTCTGTGGACAACCCCTAAGAAAAGGTCCTTAGCCTAGCAACCACTTCTGCGTCCATAGAAACGGGCTGCCAACGGGAAAACACAAAGGGTTTATTTGAGCACACTTTACTGAACAATGCAGAGCACAACACATTTCACATATGAGTGTCTCTGAGTCTTTCTTCACAGCTCTGCTTAATATCCCTTTATCACCTCTTCGTGCTGTCAACCAAAGGACAAACAACCAAACCGTGTTTATTTTCTAATGATATTATCTTACTACAGTCAAATTCTAGTGCCAGGCTCCACAATATAGTCTGTAGTGAAAATAATTGGAGATAATCGAATGTAAGACTGGGTTCATTCATTTAGTTAGTTAAGGTCAATAATCCCAGTTCCTCGGTCGTCCACTAGATGGCGGTCGCGCCTTACGCACAGGTGCATCTCTATGGCCTGAGAACTAACAAAGAATAAACGTACATTTTAGTATATTTTGGGAAAGATTGTTACTCGTGCAGGTGATGGTATTTCAGGTGTTTGACAGCTGAAGCGTTAAGGGGCGTTTTACTGTTTACTGAAGTCGTTAACACCTGGTGAGCTCTGTTCCCGTCATTGACTACGTTGTGTGTCTTGGTTTATGCGTGAACGGTGATGACAGATGATACAAACGACGTCCAGGTGTCCAAGGAGAAGTGAAAGACACCTTCCTTATGTGGGTGTGCGGCATTTTTGTCTGCTTTGGCGTGGTGCTCTTCAGGAAGTAATTTCCACGGCGTGGACAAAAGTGAGGAGTTCGAGGAGTTCATCAGAGTACTTGTGTGTCTGGGCACAGAGTTTCCGAGTGTGACATTAAAACACGCTGGTGGTTTTGCAGAGTGACCACGGAGAAGCTGCGGCGCGCGTCCAATGCGCTGCTCCACAGACTGCGCCCCTCCAGGAAGATTGAGCGCGTGCGTTTTTTTTTTTTTTTTACACATGACGAAAATGCATAAAGTCTACAAAAGGCAACAGCCGACTCAGCACACGCAGATGGTGGATGGGAATGGGCCATGACCAGGAGGAGTTTACTCTGCTGCGCTGTTTCAGAATCCCTCACATCGGATTATGCTCTTCATTGTGATCAGAGTCTGTCACCGCTGCCACTGAGCCTCCTCATTTAACACCGCTCTCTCGTTGCATTCTTTACTGAATGCAAGCATCGTCATGTTTATCAGAACGACTCTTCTCCTCTACTTAGTGTTCTCACTCTCAGACCGTGTTAGATGCATGGAAAGTGACATTTGCTTTCCAGTCAGGCTGGATCACCACAACCATGACAGGATGGATTTTGACAACGACGTGGATACCATGAATGGAAAACATATAATAAAAATACAAGCTTTCGAGCAAGAGTTTGTGATTGATTTACATCAAGACTCTAATTTCATTTCACCTTCCATCTATAACCAAGACTCGCTCTGGCTCTCCAACACCGATGTCACCAGTGACCTGAGCCGGTGTTTTTACTCGGGATATGTGAATTCTGACCGCTACTCTTATGCTGCTTTGAGCCTCTGTAAGGGCTTCCAAGGTGCGTTTGGCTTCAGAGGATGGGAGTATTTCATCAGCCCTCTGCAAAATGACACCAGGGGCACAGAAGGTGCGCACATCATACGGCGTAGAGCCAGTAGCAACCTAAAGCCCAATTCAACATCGAGGTGCGCGGTGGACAGCGACGTGAGTCTCCAGGTGCTTCGGTCCCTGGAGAAGTACAGGCTACTAAAGGACCACAGCAATGTGACCGCAACGATGCTGAAGAGAATGGGAAGAGCCAAAAGGTTCGCCTCGGTCCCCAGGTACGTGGAGACGCTCGTGGTGGCGGACGAGTCCATGGCGCAATTCCACGGAGATGACCTGAAACACTACCTCCTGACGCTGATGTCCGTGGCAGCGAGGCTCTACAAACACCCCAGTATACTCAACTCCATCAGCATCGTAGTTGTTAAGATCGTGATTATAACGGAAGAGGACAAAGGACCCAAGGTGTCTGGGAACGCGGCGATGACGCTGCGCAACTTTTGCACGTGGCAGAAAAAGATGAACAAAAACAGCGACAAGCACCCAGACTACTGGGACACGGCCATCCTGTTCACTAGACAGGTAAAATACTTATCTGAATTCACTTTACAGACTGTCGAGCTACAGGATAGAGGAGAGTATTGATTTATGCACATATGATCCAATTTCCATGAGTTATGAGTGATAAGGCAGGGATATGGTTCATGCAGCCATTATACGACAGGGTTCACCTCAGTCACTCCTGCTGTGTGAGTTGATTGCGTTACTCTCCTGTGTTGAACTTGGAGAGCAGCCACTATAGTCTCATCCCAGCTTTGACACTGAGGCTGGGTCACAAAGAAAATAAATTACCCTCAGCAGAGAAGTGGAGCCTCAGTGACTCTTTGCCGCTCCTCAGAGGATAGTTTTATAGACTTGGAACGCACCTCTGAGTTCTGCACTCCCAACATATTTGGCAGAGGACAGAGGGTCAGAGATGAAGTCATCACTCATATTCATGGGTCAGTGAGTAACTAAATAATCAATGATGAACTGTCTGCTTTGGGAATGTGATTCCATTTGGTGTTGAGTACTTGGAATGAAGTTGACAAATGAGCCCAGTAGACACATATTTAGTGACTGACCTGCATAATGTTTGGATGTTGCTCAGTTTGCAGTCACTGGGTTCAAGGATGCAATTTCAGTGTCAGCCTAAAAGCATACAGCACCAGAATTAAGAAGTCAAAGACAGGAAATAAAGGTGCTGTATTATCCTTGGCCAGTGTCTCTAACACTACACATTTCAAGGATCATATTAGGCCTCAAACAAATACATGTTATGCCCACGGCTTTACCACATATTCAGTCTGTGGGTGCCCTGAGGGACTCACTAGTCGGATGTGTTTCTCTCAGTCCTTCCCATTCTTCCTCCAGCTGTGGGGTTTCCAGCCCTACCCACCATCTTTCCTGCTCCTCATTAAAAAGGCCCCCGAAGGGAGACAACGTTTAATACCCCACCTGCTCATCCTAAGTCTAAAACAAGCTGCTCCAGAGGGGCAGTTCTGCACAGCTGCAGCCAGTCTGCACGGTTGCATGTTTACAATACATCCTTCAAGCTGTCATACGTTTCCTCTCTCATTCACTCATTCCACAGCGCATGCTTCCTGTTTAGGACATGCTCTCAAAGACTGGCAGTGTGTTTCATAAGTATTTTAGATACTGAATCTGTTACTGGGGTTGAGTTCATAAGGTCCATACACAGCACAGAGCTGTAATGTGAACTGTATAAAGCAGAACTGTAGTTATTGTTTAAGTTAATATGTCATTTAAGCGGCTTAATCAATGATTTTACAAACTTTAATCTATATTGGATTTTAGAAGCAGCTGGATATTAAGAACATGTCACGTGTATATGTAAAGGTACCAGGTCTCGTTTAACATCATCTAATGGAAACACATACAGGTATTTACACTTCAGGTACAGAATGAGTCAACGCAGTCAGTGGTATTGTTTTGCTTTACCAAAGCTCTCAACAGGCATTTAAGGCAAGTTCATTGTCTGCTGTTTACCAGACCACAGTGTAATTTGCAGGTTTTATGAAGACCAACTCAGTGTTGTCCAGAGGCAGCTGTAATTGTCTGTACTGTACAGCCACTGCTACAACTAAGGATGTTGCAACATTAGTCATTTCAATTTAGAAAGCAAATTTTATGACGAGCCAGTCCTCACATCTGGTCCTCCGTTGCTAGTAACTCCATTTACAGTGGTGCCTTTACTTACAGTATAATGGTTTTAAAAAAGAAAAGGATGCTTCCATTTGTTCCTGTCTCTCATTCTGCTTCATCAGGCTTGTTTTAGCTCTGTCTAGTTAAATAGTTGGGTAGAATTTAAACATTACAGCCAAACCCAAACTGTAACAGGAGTTCGTACAGAAAATCCAACTGAAAGATTAGTTTTTGTAATGTTGGTCTTTTCAACTTGCAAAAGCACAAAAAAAAGGCAAAGATAGATTCAGATTCAGGAAGTAGGTCACATCTCAAACTCTGTTACATGTTTCTTCTTCACTTTTCTTCTTTAGATTTTTTTAATTTTTTTTATCCAGAATAGCTCAAATGTTCAGATACTGTCTGTGCACATAAGCACATCTGGAATAGATTTACACTGACCGACAACTGTGGTTTTATGGTTTATTCTAGGAATGATTTGTCATAGCACTCAAAGTCTTCACTTGGCACTGAAGGCAACGTGTACATTCAGTGCAACACATGATTGCAAGGACCGTGTCATGTTAAACCAGAATCTGTAATAGCTGGCAGTCACAGGATTTCTTTGTTTCAGAGTGTGCACAGGCTCGGCTGTTTAGGGACCAAGCAGATGGGCGGGTCTTCGTGGCATTTACTGAAAAAGTTGTCCTGTGATTAAGAGTTAAGCTGCAAATGAATGCTCAGGAAGATTGTGTTTTAAAAACTTGCGGTGGAGAAATAGGTCATCTGGAAACTCTGTTATGGCATGGAAATGTTATGATTGGGGACAGTTACATTCCCTCATAGAAGAAGGTGTGCTCTAAACACTGCTGCCCACTAAAACGCTTAAAAGAGTGGGTGGTGGAAAGCCTTGCTCACCAGTATCAGATCTTTTCAAAATAACGTGTCTAGCAAATCTGGTGATGACGGTTGAAACGCCTTGCAAATGTTTTTAATCTCTGAGCGTCAAGAGTGGGAACTCACACAAAACGCACAAAACAGAAGGATTCAGCTGAAGTTACACTTTGTTAGAAGTGTGTTAATGCGTCTTGGTCACTCTTGGTTTTAATACATTTTAAATGTATTATAACGGACTTGGGAGGAAACTGACCTCACAAAACTCGGTCACGCCATCAGACAGCTTTCAGGAGAACCCACAGAATTACCAAATGTTTGGATGAGAAAACAAAGGGGAGTGGTGAAGCCATTATCCTTACTGCTGCACTCACTCCTCCCTCTTCTGCAGCTCATCTTGGTTGAAACTGAGATCTAAGCGAGCCAAGGTTTCACCAGTTACAGTGCATCAGATGATGTATGTTAGAATAAAAATAACGTAATCTGCAATAAACTGGATGTTCACAACCATGTTCTGCTGACCGTTTATGACACCAGATATGCATTAGTGTAAATATTATTTCTTGTTCAGGACCTGTGTGGAGCCTCGACCTGTGACACTCTTGGCATGGCAGACGTGGGCACCATGTGCGATCCCAAGAGGAGCTGCTCTGTGATCGAGGACGATGGCCTGCCTTCAGCCTTCACAACCGCTCACGAGCTTGGTCAGCCTGCCAACATCCTGCGTCACATCATTACTGCGATATCTCATATGGAGTTAGTGCACGAGCACGATCATCAATGAATGTCTGTCTGTTCTTGCAGGTCACGTTTTCAACATGCCACACGACACCGTGAAGGCGTGCGAGAACGTGTTTGGGAAATTGCAGGACAACCACATGATGTCTCCAACGCTTATTCAGATCAACCGCACTAGCCCCTGGTCCCCCTGCAGTGCTGCAATCATCACTGAATTTCTAGACAGTGGGCATGGTGAGTTCTCACGCCCCCTGACCCCTCTGTTTGACTGCAAACATCCTAATGGTGTGTTTGAAGAGGTGTGAAGCCAAAGTTTAGACAGACAATTATTAATGGATCTTGGGGCCCTATTAGTCAACAAACAGGTGTCAGGTATTGACTGAGGTGTTCAGTGTATTCATTTACATTTCAGCTTCCATACTGTTCTCAGTGCCAAGCAGTTTGACTGAATATACAGATCTGTCTTTGAAGATCTGTGATCCATCTTTCACTAACTTACAGCAGCGTGCTCTTAGAAATGACTAGAAAAAGCCAAAAAGACATTGGTTGGACACAGATTGTTTGCCAAGCAGACCAGACCACAAGACTTAGCCTTGAAGCAAAGCTTAACTTTGTTTTTTATTTTAAAACTGCCCTCGCATCTGTCCTAAATTAGAGGGCTTGTCTTAGGGAGAGTCACCACAGTGGTTTGGACACCAAGACATGTCTATCCAGTGCTTCCCATGTTGGTTTACACCAAACAGGCAAACGTTGTTGCCTCTCTAGGCATCCATTTTAGAGATGGCCTGAAATTCAACACACAGACACACAGAGCAGATTTTTGACTTGACAGGCAGTGATTTCTACTTATTTTTGTTGCTCCAAAACCCACACTTCAAAATGTAGTCAACAGGAAAGCTCACACAATTCAATCTATTGTTTTCCGTGAATCCTCTTGGGAAAGAAAATGGGAAGGAACAGGTGAGGTTCAGCTTAGTCAGTGTAGAATGGAGAAGGTTATGTATTGTCTTTTAATCTGAGCCTTTTTTTCTACAATATGAGGAAGTAGATTTGTCTGCTTATTCACTCACTGTATTGTTATCTTTATGTGAGCTGCAGAAGAAATAAATAATAAATATATAGAGTCCCCAAGCAGATAAGAATCTTCTGGGGGATAAAAACCTGGAAACTTTCTCCAGTTATGGTAACATTTCATGTTTTAAAACCCCTCCGCTTCAGTTCCTGGAAAGGTTTCTGTGCCCTTTATGGTAAAAGGAGTCACTGACTTTGACCTTTGAACTCCTTGGTAGCTTCATGAGCTGCAACTTGAAACCCAAACGTTAACGCTTAAGTTTAACTTCCTGTGATTCCTGTGAGTCATGGAACAAATGTGGGACAAGCCTTCTGGTTTTTGAAGGTAGCTTGTGGGCCGGTTGTGTGTACATATGTCTGTGTGTGGTATGTGGCATACATTGTACACACTGCATCATGGTTTACTTCTTACTTCAAAGAGCCCAAATTACAGTCAGGCCATTGGCTGCACACTGCCTCCAACCTTCAAGTCTAACCACCAACAAAACCAACTTTTAATGAAAAGAACGCCGCAAACTCCTGAGCACAGGGTGCATTGTTTCTCATGATTTACTGAATGTATTTTTAATCAAACACTTACTTTTTTAATAAATGGACCTAAGTGCTACCAGCTGGTATGTTAAAGATGGGTTGTGTATAGCTTCGCTGTGTGGCTTACAGAGTTTCCCTCTTCCAGGTGAATGTCTCCTCGACCAGCCTCAGAAACCACTGGGCCTGCCGGAGGTGTTGCCCGGAGTATCTTACAACTTGGACCGTCAGTGCGAGCTTGCATTTGGAGAAGCCTCCAAGCCGTGTCCCTTCATGCAACCTCCATGCAGTCGTCTGTGGTGCACAGGAAAATCCAATGGCCATTTGGTGTGTATGACTCGACACTTTCCATGGGCAGATGGCACAAACTGTGGGGATGGAAAGGTCTGTGACCGAGGTGTCTGCTCTGAAAAACAAGCGCATAATGTGAAGGTAAGATTGAACACGACCCCAGTTCTTGATTTCAACATGTACTTACATTGTGGTGTGATTTATTATAATTGTGTTTTTCCAGGTGGATGGCCGCTGGGGTAAGTGGAGCATGTTCGGTTCCTGCTCTAGAACATGTGGAGGTGGCATCCAGCTGTCTAAAAGAGAGTGTAACAACCCGGTTCCTTCAAATGAGGGTAAATACTGCCAAGGTGTTCGGGTCAAATATCGCTCCTGCAACCTGAACCCCTGCCCAGACACAGGTACAAAACAAAACCAAACAAGAAACACTTTGTTGACGTTTTCCCCAAACAGCATTCTCATGCCCCACCTATTTCATCATCCCTCCTTTTCCTTTGTGTAGGTAAGACCTACCGCGAAGAGCAATGTGAGACCGGTGGCCGCAGCTTTAACAACAACCGCATTGCGCCCTCTGTGGTGTGGGTCCCTAAATACTCTGGAGTATCCCCTGACGACAGATGCAAACTCATCTGCAGGGCTAATGGCACGGGTTATTTCTACGTCCTGTCACCCAAGGTAAAGAAATGCACTGTGCGCTTCTGCTTTACCTAAAGAAGATAACTGAATTAGGGATTGGATAAAAGTTTGAATAAATTAAGACTGAATGATGACGCAGATAACAATGGGTCCATGTGGGAGAATGTGAACATGTATACAAGCCAGCTGTGTCTGGTCTAACAGCAGAGGAAAGAATGAAGGGGGAGCAGTTTATATCTTTCAGATAACAGAGTGTGAGGTGAGCTTTAGCAGCAGCGAGACACTGCTCACACTTCACTCCATCATGAGGAGCAGTAGATAAGATTTCTCAGGGGAGACATTGCTCTGCTCTCAGAGCAGCTGGACGCTGTAATCACAGAGTCCTGACTTCAAACCAAAACATACAAGTTAGTCCGTTCTGTGTCCTGTTCATTGTAAAACGTGAGATAGAATTTGGTTCTTTTACTATGCATGTGAATAAATAGCACATGAAGGAATACTTTCAACATGTACTTTAAGATATAATAAACTGTATGTGTGTTTCCAGCAAAGAACACATTATAAATTAAGAAGAGTTTTACAAAATGAGAATGAGACAAAATTTAAAAGACAGGGTAAATATTCATATTAAAGGGAAGAGCTTTTTAAAATGTGGGATGTAGGTGACCCCATGATCTGTTATGTTTGCCTCTCATGACTTAAAATGATACTGTTTATGCTTTTTCGGTTTATTTCTGTTATGTATAACGCACATGACATGACTTAATGTTTGCACGCCCAAGGTTGTGGACGGAACTCCCTGCTCCCCGGACTCCACTGGAGTGTGTGTCCAAGGAAAGTGCATTAAAGCTGGCTGTGATGGAAAAATTGGCTCAACAAAGAAGTTTGATAAGTGTGGAATCTGTGGAGGTGATAACAAGAGCTGCAAGAAGGTGTCAGGACTCTTCACAAAGCCTATGTGAGTAAGACCCACCACGTCATGGGATAAGCCTTAGAGAGTGCTGCTTATGTCATTATTTTTCCCTCTTGTGTTAACATGATACATTTATCAACTCCATTCCAGTCTTATAACTTCTTGTTGCCTATAATGTGTTTTGGCTTTTAGGCACGGCTACAACTTTGTGGTCACTCTACCAGTGGGTGCAGCCAACGTAGACATCCGTCAGCGAGGCTACAAGGGAATGTTGAGTGATGACAACTACTTGGCGGTGAAAAACAGCGAGGGCCATTACCTGCTCAATGGGAACTACATTGTTTCCGCCGGGGAGAGGGACGTTATTGTGAAGAACAGCTTGTTTCGCTACAGTGGCACTGATGGCCTCTCTGAGACCCTGCAGGCTGTAAAGCCTTTGGGAGAAGCCCTGACTGTGGAGGTTCTGTGTGCAGGCAAGATGACGCCTCCACGAATCCGCTATTCCTTCTACCTTCCTCGTCAAATCAAGGTGGACAAGACTCTGAAGAAGGAGGCGCATTTGAACTCCCACAACAGTGTCCTGTCTGAGGACAGCGCAAAGGAAAAAGAAGGAGACACCCTGAAGAGGCCTTATAGCAAGGAAGATCCAGCTCTGGAGAAATGGACATCCACAAACTGGGATGAGTGCTCTGTGACGTGTGGTAGTGGCATCCAGAGGAGGTTGGTGCAGTGTCTAAAACCAGACGGGAAGCCAGGTTTGGACTGTGATTCTTCACAAAGACCTTCAGCCATCAAGGTTTGTGGAGACCCATGCCCTGAGTGGCATATTGGCCAGTGGTCACCTTGCTCCAGAACCTGTGGGAAGGGCTTCAAGAGACGACCTTTGCAATGCAAAACCCAAACTGGGCATCTGCTCCCAAGGAACCAATGCGCTGACTTACGCAAGCCGCAGGAGCTGGACTTCTGTAGCTTCAGACCTTGCTAGTGGATGATACCTATTACACACAACTAATGGACTGAAGCAAACGTAAATACACACACACACCACGTCTGTCAGGTGCAGATTTCCACCTACATTTTGAGATACACTACTTGCTTGGAAGAACAATGAAGAATGACATTTGAAAAATAGTGAGAACTGCAGGATGAACGCAGTATTTTTGATACTGGATGCCCAGGTCTAACTCTAGCAACAGTCACGTATAAAGTCCACGTCAGGTGTGAAATTTGGCTTAGCAAGAAATCCTGTTTAGTTTAGGGCACATCACAGTAGCAACAGCTGCATTGTCAGGTAACCCTGCTTTCCTGAAGCAGAGATATGTGATGCAACAGCAGAAAGCATGTTAGCCTTGACATCAAATAATAATAAAGGTAAAGTCATATTTCTTGTACCTTCTGGTGTTGTGCTGAGCAGGTTGTCCAGAAGCGAAGTCCACTCACTCGCTGTGAATTCTCCAGACAGTTACCTGCTGTATTCGCACATTGACTCAACCGGTTATTTCTCAGACTTTGTGCCATAGAGCTGGTAGCATAATGTCCATTCGTCCAGGACGTTAGTGTTCGCATATACGTCTCCTCCGGGTAGTTTCTGGAGAAGTTCGGGGTTTCAGTGTACGTCCGAAAACAACTTTTGACACTAAAAAACAGCATGTTTCCTGGATCCACTGTATTGTCAGCAGATGCACAACATCCATGTGGAAATTTCCTTTTTCAGGAGCCCATTTAATGTCAGAATTGTGCAGGTTTCAAATTTTTCATAGGTCTGACATACAGTATAGTGTACAACTTTCTATCAATTGGACTATATAACGTAAATGGGCTGCACAATTCGTTATACAGTAAAAATTATGCTTTTTGCGTCACCAACTATCCTTTACATGCTTTTTTTTCAGGGAAAAGTTTGAAATAGAATTTGAGCAGAAATGTTGCTTTAATGCTATGTGTGCTGCTGCTACACCCAAATTTACATCCATACATGTATACTATTGAACCTGCTGTTTGGAAGTTAACAATGGACATCTACTCTAACTGTATAGTCTTTAATGTTCCCTATACAGCAGTGATTTGAACTCAAGTCAGGTGATGGTTTTACATTGTACTTCCATTTGTCTTCATGGAACCATTTAGTACAAACTGAAATCACTCACGACATCGAACTAAACAGCGAATGGCAGTAATGACCAGGCGCTTGTCCTCTGGCCTGCTTACGCTGATAGGTCACACGCATACTCACTCACGCACCAACAATCTGTGCCTTGTGGTCTTCTCAGTTCATAGTGTTCAGCCAGTTGTGAATGCCTGTTAGCTCACGCCTGTCTAGCACAGTTATCCCACGTAATTTATTATCAATGACATGATAAAGTAGAGCGGGAAGAAAACTGGCAAGCCCTCTGTTATTCTGTGCAGAAGATGTGTTTTCTGGATATCATTGTTCATGGCTTCACAGCCTGAGTCAAGCTGTTTTTTCTACCCACCTGATGAAAACCCATAATCCATTATAATATTGTTTTGTTTCTTAAAGGGGCCACATGGTCCAGTCCAACATTCAGCTTCGGGATCTTGGGTCTTGCGTTAGATGAATTACTATTTTCATTTCATCAGCTTTTGCACTTGTACAGCAAAAGACCAAAGACCTACATGGGCTGTGTTGTATACTATGTATACATTTATTCAGCCCTGTTAAGAATTATTGTAAATACTTTTTTTAAGTCTTTTTTACATAGGCATTTGTAATTGTCTTCTGTGTATTTATTCCAAAAATAAAAACTTTCATTATAACTGATCACTGCATTTTTCCTATATTGGGAGGTTTTAAAATGACGGTGTGTTTTGATACATCTTAAATTAAATTGTTTGCCGAGGTGATAAAATCTGAAGACATCCCAGCTTTAGCTTCAGTGCCACAGCTCAACTAGCCGAACACTGTGGTGAGTTTGGGATATTTACTGTTAATGCCGTCTGACGTGTCAAGTAATAACATGAGGTGGATCATCATCAGTACAGTGAAGAACACAGATAGATGGTGGTGAATGTGCCTTGCAGCAGTTCACTGGCTCATAAAGTCTTCTTTGCTGTGCATTTGTGTCACGGTCAACATCTCACAGATATTTTCCACTGGCTGATTTAGACTCATTATTTCTGTCTGTGCCTATGACCAGTTCAACAACACAGCTGTGTGTGAGAAGGTGGAAATTGTGAATTGTGCAACCTTGACATGATGACTTATGCATGTCTGAGGGCTTTGAGTCTTGCATGGGAGACCTTCAGACATTTTTTAACATTTTTTAAAAGGAAGCAGTATGTCAAAAAAGGCTGACTAGTCTGACCTACTTAAGAGCTGATAGAAGAAAAGCTGGATGAGGGCCAGTGGAAATATTTACATGCTCCTCTAGTTGCCTTTTGCTAAAGTTTATAGTCATCTCTTGTTGCAGGTTTGATGATTTTAATTGAGCCAGACTCCTTATCAAAAAGAATTTGAGGTTTTCTGATTTGGGGGAAAAACATACAATCATGTAGTTATGAGACCAAGACCAAAGACGAATGATCTCAGTCTGCAAAAGAAGTGTCAGGTTTATATAAAACACGTTTGGTTTTCATTATTTAAAAAAACGATTGTTTTTAACTGTTCTGTTGGTTTTTAATATCAGCCTATAACTAGCATAGTTACCTGTGAACATATGCACATTTTAAACTGAATGACTAAGTACAGACTCTGGACACTGAAAATCATGTAGTAAGTCCAACTTACAGCGTGAAAAACAAACAGAAGGGAAGAAGAAGATGGATCCAGCAAACTTGACCAAAATGGTCTTTAAACTTCCAAAGTGCATAGACTTCAGGTCTACGCTCCGGTCACTGGCATCAAAACCAATTCCAACAGTCAGCTGAAGGTCAAATTCCTGTAAAGTAAGTCATAGAGACTGTGATTTGGCCTAAATAATGGAGCTTCTATTTATCAAGACCATCTGCAATAGGCACAGACATACTAAAAATAGGAAGGGTGACAAATGATATCAGCATCAGGGAGAAATCTCAAAAATTACTGAAGAACTCAGTCCCACACGAAGCTTGAATATCAACAGGGCCCAATTTGCCTTACAGACAGCAATCAAGAGTAACAAAAGAAACATTTTTTCCGTTCAAAACATTAGAAAACTTTAACAGATGGCTGTCCAGCATGTATAAGAACATATAATAACGAGTTAGTAGATACAGCATGTGCCTTAACCTTCAGATGCTGCTGCCTCTGGCTTAATGAGTGAGAACAGAGGGAGCACGCTGCTTCGTCTCTTCTAGATTCTGCCAGTTGTAGGCCTTGAAATTAGTGATAAAACAGCTACAAGACAGGATAACTACAATCTACTGCATTTGTCCACAGCAGTAATTATTCACCAGCCTTCAACCGTGGGTCTAAAAACATTCGAATGGTAAAGAGAGAAGTGTAGCTGACCTAGAGTCTCCAACCTCTCTAGGACCTTTTGAAAGGGTTCATCCCATAAAACTAGAGGATGGTGAAAGTATGATCTGTAATCCAGCGTCCAGGTCATAAAAGAACAGAGTCTACAGATGTTTGAACAGTTCAGCGATGAAATAAAGAGTCTAGATCAGATTTCCTTAAGTAGCTTGAAACAAGAAGCCTACAACATCAAAAACGGAAAAGCCTCAGATTACGGTGACCCTTTAAGGCACAACTTACAGAGACACAGTCAATTAATCAAATATCAAAATATACATTTCAGGTCCACTGAGTCATGTTAAAACTCAAATTTGCGAGGTTAGCCCATAGCTTTGCAGTTCCTGTTTACAATAAACAACACATAACTCCACATTCTTAAGCATTTTATATTCCCCATCCAAAGAAGGGCTTAACCCTAATTAGTAAAACTACTTTAAATTGAAGAGCTGAGAGTTTCTGGAGGTAATTAAAGTGTGGAGCTTTGTGACAAACCCTCCATGTGGCGTCTTCAGTCTGATCAGCAGATTTTTGTTTGTGCAGCTATTGCTGAGTCAGATGGACTCCACACCACAGACCATTTTACAGATATCCACTCTAAAAACGTGCTTTGTACGCAGCCCTACACAGAAACGAGCAGCCCCAGTGATGCACATCTTCGAGGAGGGAGCTGTCTGTAAGCAATAGTGATGACGGATCCACAGCTGACCTCTGCTCATAGAAAGCTATTCTAACGATTCAGCTTCACGTGGCTGAGTCAAACTGAATGACACCTTTTTGACACATTCATTTTTATTGTGTGGTTGTGGCTTCGTGAGCCACCAAACATTATCAAGTCAAAAGCAATTCCCACAACACATCATTTCTTTCTTCACTGCCAGTAAAACGAAACAAAACAAAAAAAAACAACCAAAACATCTTTAAGTGAAGAAGTTTGGTAAATGTATCTGTTAGGTGAGAAGACTGGTGCTTTGTGTTTGTGCTTAGGAAACACAAATAAAAGAAACCAGCTCATCTATCTCTCTAAGTTTCAATAACAATTTACAGCACACTAAAACATGTTTAGTTTCTAATTTTACACTGAATGTGGTGTAACAGAAAGATCAAAGTTTGTGTTTATTTAATGTATTTTTGCTGCATTGGAAGATGATAGAGTTCAGTGTAATATACTCTGCTAGTTCATTAGTGCAAAATACAAGTTGGAATAAGTTTGAATACAAAGAACATTGAGAAATAAATAAGAAATGATCGAATTGTTAATTTGAGGTGCCCATCCACATGCACACACCATCAGGCCTAGATCTGAGGTTTTATATTCGATTTACTCTAATCAGGAGGTTTTTAAAGTCCTAGAATGAAGAGAGAGATTAAGTACAACCATATGTGTCTTTATGAATATGGTTAGAACCCAAAATGGGGGTCTTGTTTTAGAGGTCTGACATTTAGTCTTCACACTGTAATTTGGATCACAAAGACAAATCCAGGCAGATGAAAAATATGGCATCAATTACAGAGCTGTGATCAAAGTCACAGTGTATACAGAGCAGGACACAAGCTGGCTGCTTTGGCTCCTCGCACTGTTACTCTTGAATGCTTTGGGTGGTCTGGCTGCTTCGGATCATTTATTTAGCCTGAACTCAGAACAAGTTGGACTCGTGTGACCATGAACTGACGAGAAAATGACCAACAGTTGACGTTTCTATATTCAAGTTTAAATTCAATTCAGAAGTATCACATATGCATAATGTATTCAGGTAAGAATGTACAGCAGAGACTCTCTCTCTGTCTGCATCTGTCCTGCAAGTTTCTCATTTCCTGTTCGTCCTAGTTTCAGCCGGGAATGGTAATAATGCATCATCAGAGGCGTTTTGGGGGGAAAAGACAAAAAGGTTTTCCCATTAAGTGAGTTTTTATTGTATTTCAACACTTCAAGCTACACGTTTAACTCAGCCCTGAAGAAAAGAAAAGACCTGCTGCCTATAGTTAGTGTGCACATGGATATTGGCCACATTTGTCTGGCTCTGCCAATCCCGGAAGACCGAGTTTGTTTCTCAGTGGCTAAGCATCTTGAAGGCAGAAGTGAGAGGATGATGTCATGGGATGATGCTATAAACCTATAAAACTGGGTGTTTAAAAAAAAGCAAGGCCATTTTATTTCACTGCCTCTCTGCCTGCAGTAAAACTGAGACAATGCCCAACAGACAACGTTATATTATAATTATTATAAACATTACCTGTCCCAACGTAGGACCCCTATCCCTCAACAAACAGCTGAGAGCTCTAATTATAAGCCAAGAGTTATACACAAGAGCAACCGAGGCCAGGATCCCACTAATTCAAACCTGCTGTCTGTGTAACACCCACAAAAACATGCTTGAAAATACATTAGATCTGTTCAACATTACACATCATATGCTGAAAGCGGATGACGCTCACCATACAGACATGACACAAGCTTAGCTGAGAGAATTCAGGTCAAGGCCTCATGCAGTGGACGATGGGAAAAGGAAGGAGTAAAAAAGCAGCAGACCTCATACTGTACTTCCTGTTCGCTTCAAAATGCCAGCATGGGGTGAACTGGAATCCATATCCACAAAGCAGAGCAACTGAGGTCATTAATCGTGGTGAACTGTAAATAGCAAATCCCTGCAGGTCTCTCGTTTCTTGCCAGGCTGTATAGCAAACTCCATCATGTTTCCCATATTCGTTTAGCGCTATTTTGTTTTGATCCCGCTTCAGTCAGTCTAATATGAAATAATGTCAACATCCCAAACTTTTGTCGTGGATCGCACCACATTAAACAGTGGCAACATTAAGAAGATAGACAAGAAGTTAAAGATGTGAGCGATAACCATTTCAACTGCCCCCTGTTTGTTGGCACTTCGGTCGTCGTTAAAAATGAGCCTTAAGAGTCTGATTCATTAAACCAGCGTCACATCATCATGGTTATCATTTTCCAGCTGCAGTAATGGTTTTGTTGATGATGAATACTTTGGGTAAGCTGGGGGGGGGGCCAGAAGACTTGAGGGCAAGTTACAAACAACCAATAAATACTCAGGTCCAAGGAGAGAGAGGAAGGCACAGACATGTTTTGCAAGGCCTGCATTACAAATAGCGAATTTTATGCTTCTCGTGTTGCACAATCAAAATTTTAAGCACTTTAAGCAGCACATGTGTTAAAAGCAGTATAGGAATGTCCAGGGGATCACTCATGTCATTACGATTTATCTGCTGGGATCCAGGAATGTGTTGACAACGATTTAAAACAAACTGTCCGGCACTGATGGAGCTGTCTGGACCAAGCCCCACCCAAGTCGCAAATGGTGAAGTCCAATTGGAGACCAGCAGAAGAGCTATTAGTTTTAGAGTTTGCTCCATAAAGCAAATGTTTCCACTATAGTTATTGAACCATTCCAGGAAAAAATAACACTGTAAACATACTGACTTGCCCTTGGAGACATCAATACGCTTATAGTTAATGAAAAGCAAAATAGTATAAAACACATGGAAGTAATAGTCCTCTTTTATTCTTCAACACATTTAATCAACTTGTTTTGAAGAGAATCTCGGTTTGGTGTCATTTTATGTGACGGTTTTACACAAGCTCAGGGTCTCACAAACCACAGGACTGTTTCTATTGCACATTTCTTGAGTGTGATGAAATCAGGGATTGATGTACAGTATTAACCCTTTGTGTCCGCGTGTTCAATATGTATATATTTGATAGACTCACCTCTATTGGCTCCCACAGAGGGCTGCTATGAGCAACAAAATGTCTTGACTGATCAAATATTTTGACTCATAGTTTACAGAAGAGCAGCACAAAAATTGTAATTGGTAGTAATTAATAATTCCCAAATTTACAGGACACAAATATAAAGCCAAAGTTGACTTTGGCAGTTGGTCAGTTTACGGCCGTTTCTGTTCAACTGAATCCTCTAGTCCTCCTCGGTGGACCGGCGACTCCACCGTGTACCCTGCCTCTCATCTGATCGACAGCTGGGATGGGCTCCTTCATGCCCGTGACCCTCAGAGGGCTAAGCGGTAGAAAGTGAGTGAGTGAATCCTATGGGCAGAAACAGATTTTGGTTTAAATCTTCTGAGCTGAATTTTAAAACCTAGAGGATTGGGCGTAGTGAACTGATGAGTAAAATAAATCATAAGCCTACATTTGCTTGAGACACAAGACAATGAAGTTCTCATTATTAGCCAAAACAACACAGAGCCATGTTTTATGTCAGTGATTCCCACATCCCAGATGAATAACACCAACTGGACACAGGGCCAAACATTATGCATTATGAGCCTATTGCTCAAAGGGCTGTAATGATTAGAGGCTGGGCTGCTGTGTGTAAGTGAGCTTTCCACAAAAAGACATGTATGTATGTTTCACTCAATATTAAGTTGGGGAAAAATCATGTTTAAATGTGATGGTTAACGTACAGTAGATGGAAATGTTAGAAAACCTGAATTAAGCATTAACTGCATTAAAAGAAATCTGGACACTGATACTCTTTTGATGTTTAAGTTTGCATTTGTGTACATTTAAACGCAGATAAAAATGACTTTATTCTACTTAAGTGAAGAATTCCTCAACGTCAAGTTTGTTCTTGTTGTGTAATTTGTTCAGGCTTTACTTAACCTACAGTACATTTATGTTTACTTTGGTCTTGTAAAAGAAACACCCAGACAAAATGTTGTGATTTAATACCATTACTACTGCATCTCGCTGACTGTGCCGTTTGTACATAATGGATGAAGATGACACGGAACCTTGCACAGCTGTAGCATGTCTGGTTTTCGTGTAGATAAAATGCAGATAAAGCTCACTGAGAAAGCGAAGAGGGGTTTTAAAGACGTTTATCTCTTCATACCTGAGCCAGCGCTGGGGTGATATGGTGGAACAGCTGTCAGTGCAGTTTTGCTTGTGGACACAAAGTGCAGACACACGCTCTGTTTTATGTCAAGACATCTCCTGACTCATTAGTCTCTGAATATCTGTCTTCTTTGAAAGCAAGGAGGAAGAACTTGATCCTAAACCAGGTGATTTAGTCTCACAGGAAAATATGATTGTTCTGTTTATTATTTTCTGTTAAGGGGTGGTTAATAATGAAAAGATTAGAGTAGAACTTGTCTTATTCTTATCTGAGTTTTCAGCACCAACAGACGTCCACTTTATTATCCACAGAGAATTGAAGCCAGCGAATGTAAAATATCGGATGAGATGTGATACTTATTACTAATGTGATATTGCGTTTGATCCCAGCCACATTAAAAATGACTGTGGTCGCACTGTGGTGATGAATGTCCCATGAGAGGTGGTCCCCTGAGTCTAGCGGTCAGAATCTCACAACGACGGCCAACGTTCCTTCAGTCCGTGAGGCTTACTTTAAACGTATAAGCTGTGATTGATGTTCATGGTTTAGCTGGGAAAACGAAAAGGTCCCTGGAGTTAAGGTCGTGACACACTTGCCTGGGAAACAGTTTTGGGGAATGGTTTTGCTTCAAGACTTTGAATTCCAATAAACAACATTCCAGTGACATGGTCTGGCTTGCCACCAACACCAGTGCTCAGCGCAGACCCAGGTTTACTGGCCGATTTGAACTGCATCAAAACATTTATTCCAGGAACAAAGTGATGCAAATGAAACCTTTGAATTTATAGGAAGAATCATTTGTCTTTGGTGTCTCTTTTAAAATGACACATGAGTTGAAGTGCATTTCAAGCATTTCATGGGATTCCTGGTCCCACTTCCTCAGCTCAAAGGCTACACTAGAAATCATCAGGTATTATAAACATATGAAGAGCAGCACAGTTTTTCATTTGTAGAACTTTTTAATTAACTCATATATCTGATATTTTTGATTACACACAGGCTTCATAGCCAAACACCTCTCAACAAATCATCCAGTGTCAGACACTAATCACAGATGTGCTTCAGATGCAGTTTCCTCTTAAAACCACGTGCTCTAGATGCTTTATGCTGCTGTGTCTCCTTGAAGTTAAGGTGAGTGTTTTAGTTCACATTTAGCCTGATGTCATCAAAGCCACTTCTTCTGCTGCACATACACACACTGACAATAAAAGAGAAACGTATTAAAGCAGTGACACTACATGGGTCGTCTTTTCACCTAGAGAGGTCTAAGAGAAACTAAAACAATCCAACTTTGTGTGTCTGTGTTGTAGATCAGCCCTGTGATAGACACGATCTGTACAAACCGTTAAAACCAAACAGTTAATTGGATCACGGTGCTCCACAGCTAGAGAAGCTTTCACTGAAGTGAATTTAATAAAATCTGAATCCAAAACACCTCTTTAAAACTAAAAATCTGACTGTTGACCCAGTTTCTGAAAATACGTTACAGTACCTCTTTGTTAAACTCACATTTTTCTGCAAATAACTGAACAGCTTCACGTTTTTTCCACGTCTTCAGTGCCAATACAATAATTACTGAAAGGTTGTCCTTGTTGTTAATTTCACTGCATTTCTCATGGCCTTGAAACATCAATTATCATTTTAAAAGCTGTTCCTCTGGGCAGATGAAAAACTGCATACTGTGTTCTTTGGAGGTTTGTTGTACAAGGGAGGCCAGTTCAAACAGTTACAGGTGCTCTAAGTGCAACAACATCAAGTGTACACACGTCTGACAGGATATTCATGTCTTCAGCTGACAGCCCTGCACAGTCTTGACCCACAGGCTCTGGCTGGCTGCCAGAGGTGTCAGCCGAAGAGAGATTTGAGTTCATCCCAAACGGATCCGCGTGTCTTTATGGTGGTTGTCACAGCAGCTCATGGTGCTTCTAACATGCAGGCGTATCTGGCTTCCCCTTACAGGTGTGGTTTTGGATCTGTGCCAGATCAAACGATGATATCAGTGCATGAATTTATGTGAACACAGGGCAGAACAGTAAATCTGTGCCTCTGACAATGTCTGACAATAGAAAGAGATCTAATGGGATCTTTGAGCAAGCCTGAGTCTTGGAAGCAACCTAGAAACAAAGCTACTCCCATCAGTTATGTTTAAGTTAAACTCAAGACTTTACACAGCTCTCACTTCTTACTATACTGCAGCAAAAGGACAGGAGGCAAACTGCTACATAGAAAAACAGAAGCTTGACTTGGATGATGTAGGGAGCAGATTTCTAAAACTGCGTAGTGACAGATGGTAGCTGAGGTTTCTCTGTTTAGTTCATGGCCCGCTGTAGGCAGTAAACAGACACCAGCATGGAGACGTCAGCCGGAAGTGGTGAGAAACCGTTCAACACCCATTTATATAAGAGGAAGGTCAAAGCGGATTATTGTTCAAATTACTGCAATTAGCAGGAGAGTAGCAATGGAATTCAAAGTCAATAGCGAAGCAGAGATTAGGGTGTCAGCAAGCTTCCTCTAACGCATGACAAGAGGATTTAGGCAGAAAGAAACAGAGGAAATGGTTTAAATGGGGCAGAGAGGGTAAAAATGAATCTGGGGGTAGGAACTAACCAGTTCTTGGCAGAAGCGGTTTTGACAAAGTTCCTCACCACACTCAAAATGAATTGGGTCACCTCAGAAGTGACTCATTGGCTGCGGCTGCAGTGGGGCCACAAAATGAATTATCCATTCAAACTATTTTGTTTTGGCAGCTGTTTCTATGCCTACAGCAGGTAATTACCGTCCTGGAGGATATCCTGCATTTACTGTCTTCTTCTAGTGCTTCTTCTATAAATTAGTAACCGAAAAGTGCAACAGATAAATCAGTTAAGTTCTTATGCCACAGTACATGAAGTTGGATGTGTTTGAATTTGTGGTTTGGTGACCACTGAACAAATGACTGACCTTCATTCTTGGGTCTGCTCACAATGTTCACAGTAAAAGCTTTGAGCCAACGCAAGCTTACTGCCACGCAGTGAGTTTATGAAAGGCAGCTGTCTAACCGGGCTGATTCCACCAAAGCCAAAATCTGCTGCAACTAATGTTTCTGTAAAAGCTGTTTAAGCTGGAGTGTGACTCCCTTTTTGCTGGAGATGATGACTGATTTTAGGTCCTGAGGTTTTACGTGCGGATTATTCTAAACGTGTGACTGACCTACTGACTGTCTGTGAACATCAAAGCTGCAGTATATACACCCATGCAGGCCCATGCAGAGCTAACGAATCACAAGTAGTGGATGTCAGCGCGACTATGTAAACAGACTTTGATGATCCTCAGACTAATGGTAAAGCTAAATGCTCTCACTGTATGTATTTGAGCAGGCAGATTATCCCCCCAGAATATGGTTATAAGCAGTTGAAGCTAATCCCATTACCCTTAAAACAACCCTTGACAAGTCCTGATAACATCTACACCTGAAATTTCTGTCTGCTAATGTGCTGTGGACAGGATCCCACACAGGCCCAAACACAGAGCACGTCCATAATGTACAGTTTCTTCTTCTTCTTTTCTTAATTTTTAGTATAAGAAATGTGTATAAGAAATTTGATTGAAAGGCTTCAGTGTCTGATATTTCCTTCCCAGCTGCAGCAGGCAGGTGAATGCTTTTCTTTCTCAAGTGTTCTGTGCTTTCTTGCTATTGCCAAAGAGCAAACATGTGATAACATAAGACAGAGATAAACCAGTGTTATCAGAAGAATGAAAGCCACAGTCATGCTGGTTAAGAATCCACAATAATGACTCTGAAACCAGGCACTGCTCAAATAAACTTATTGTACATACAGTAAGAACTTTACATTGCAGGTCTGCAGATTTGAAGCAGACGTCCTCTTAGAGCTTGGGCCTTACCTCCATCATGTTGTTTTGACTTATTTGAGGAACGCCTCTTTAAATCTGGCACAAAAGCTTCCTGCAGGACTCAAGACTGGAGTGATCATTTCATTATATCTGCAACTTTGCTGGTTTGCGTAAGCATAGAACAGCATTGCGGTAACTCTGGTTATTACTGCATTCTGCACAGTTTCCATGCTCCAGCTCAACGCCCAGGTGAATGGACCAGCAAACAGCTGTGGATTACAGAGATGCATAAAATGCTGTCATCAGACTGAATGTAATCCTCCACGCTGATTTTCCTCTTACAGCATGTGAACATATGTCAATTTCTGGTGACATTAACTTTAAGAGGAAATGGTTAAATGCTTGGGAATACTGTAAACGCACACAATACTGGTCAAAGCTATGAAAACCAAGCATCTGGCTGACCAGTGGCTCCGCCAGCTGACTCTGAGCCACAGCTGGACACGACTTTCATTCCAAAACAGGGAAAATTGCAACATGATAAAAGTGTGTTTCATTATTATTATTAATTTGACATTTGTTGTTGTTCACAACGTGAACGTAGCAAAATTGCAAATGTGTACCTCAAACCTAAAGTGTTATTTTATTCCTGGCAGGTCCAGAGGGCCCCAGTGATCCTCATGGTGCCCCCTCCACCCGCAACAGACTCACACCCACACGCTTTCTCAGCCGTGACTCATTCACAGAACATTTTATTTTCCCCTTATTTTTTACACTTCTTTCCCAAGACTATCCAGTTCATTTTGCAATGACCTTTAAACAGCTGTGTTGTAATGCGCACATCTTCAGCAGAAAATTGACACATCAGCAGTAGTTTATTACTTGTACATGCACATTACGCTGTTTCTACAGACACGCACGTTGTCATTTCTATTCAAAACAGTTCTTGTTAATATTACAGAAAAAAGATCTAATTTGGGTCCCAATACAAATAGGAAATTCATGAATTTTTGTTCTGTTTGAAATCTGTAGCTCAACTTACAAGTTGAGAGAAAACATCTGATCACAAAAAATGAAATCCAAGGTAAACATGAAACCTAATATGCGTGTGCCCTGAGAAACAATGCAGGCTACAGTTACCTCAGGCTAACTGCACTTATCTGCTCTCTGGTCCCGACTGCAGTGTAGCACGCAACGACTCCAACCACCTGCAAAAGTCATTAAGTCACGTCAGATTGGTTCCACATGTAGAGATGCACTCCGGCACAGATGATACATAGAATGGAAATCCTGGCATGAAATCGTGTCAAAGGAAAAAAGCGTTTAAAGAAGCTTTGTTGGACGACTAATTTGAGCTTTGTACTTTCCTGATTTAAGACAGAACACAGAGAACATTATCAGCAACATAATGGTTTCAAGGATCAATGGATCAACACGGTCCCTCCTTTCAGCTTTCGTGTTTTCATTTTTGTGCACATAAAGCTGCAGTAGCTCCAGTATCTTGTACTTACTGTGCACCAGTTGTCCTGTAATTTTTACTTTACTCAACCCTTCAATTACCTCAATAAAGATATTCTATAGACCTCTTTAAACCTTTAATCTTTTTTGTGTGTGGGAGGTTTACTCTATTCAAGATGATGGCCTGTACAGTTACAGGGTGCAAGCTGCTGGGTGTTTTGGGTCTGGGGGAAGTTTTGCCCTCCACCATCTATTTATCTGCAGGTGTGAACCTGCCGTCAGGTGCCATGAGTGTCTCTTAGGAGACATTCAGACTGAACAACCTTGCATTAAAAGAAATCAAGTGTCTGTGTTGGTGCGGACCTGTTGCTGGTGAGACACAGAATATGATTCAGTTCAGTCTGATCTGAACAGGTGTGTAAGGTGTAAGAGAAGATGTGACTGGACTTGTAAACTCTTTTATATGTGTTGAAAGGTGTGAACAAATATGTGAGTCCAGAGTCTGATAAATAAAACTGTTTTTACTTAGGATGTGATCCATCAGAACAGATAACAGATGGGTGGACACAAATTCCAACAGCTGCAGTATTTACTTGTTGCCCATGTGTGAAAATTGACAACGCAACACTATATGTGCAACATGGGAAAAGTCATGACCGTGCACTGTTTTCTGGGAAAAGGCTCAACATGTAACGTATAATATCAGCAAATATCAAATATTTGAATGTGGGCTAATGTCTATGTACAATATATTATGTAACTCTGCAAGTGGGAGGGCACTGACCTTAAAACATATGGAAACAACTTTTGCATCGGGGTGGTTTTGTTAAACCTAGCCCAGCAAGACTTTAAAAATGTTAATTGGCATGAGTTTATTTACATTATTAACTTTCCTCACCTGGGAATCTCTAAATGTTACAAGTTGTGTTAAGTTCTTGCTTCAAGGCCTAAACACAAAGCTCCAATCTGCAAATAATTAGCAGAACGCTTATAGCCTCAAAAAGATGCCTCCCTTACTTTTGGCCTCATCCTTTAAAATAGATTTAGATTCTTCATTGCACACATTAAACTTTAACATTATAAAAACCAGGATTAAATGTTCAACTAGTGCAGTAAAGGATGTTAAATGTGTTGTGTAACCAGTGCAATCGTAGATTCAGTCTTTCCATATATGAGCTGACAGTAAGACAGATGTTGCTCCTCATGCTTTGAAGGACACATCGTGGCCTTACTTAACATTTCCCAAAGGCACATATGCTCTGTGGTCTTATAGCTCAGATGGTAACTGAACGTCCTATTAATCTCAGCTCCCACATCTGAATACATCTCTGGATGGTGGTGACACTGACCACGGCTATAACGAGAACATGTGAATTCAACGGGCCCCTCTCTTAGAAATGGATTCTCCTCTTTCTCAAGTGAAACCACATCTAGAGATGATCTGGACATGAGAAAAATGTTCACGTCAGATCCAAAGCAGGTTTAAAATCCTCACTGTCATCACCAATTGGCAGTGAGTGCAACTTTCTAGCAAGTTGGGGGGATTTACCCTGAAATCAAAGATGTGTGGAGCCCCGAGAGCGTATTCCGTCATGATCTCCTCTTTTGTTGTGAAAGATCTTTTTCATGATGACCTAAACTGAGAAAGACAAAAAAAAAAGGCTTCGAAATGTAAAGTAAGAACATACCACCGATCTATAGCAAGAGATCCCATTATGTTAATGGACATACAGTATTACAGATAGATCATAAGTGTTGATGTGAGTCATATTCTCACTCCTGACATCTCAAGTTTCTATACATTTCACTTTGTGAAACTGACCTGGATACTTTTATTCCGAGTTCATCACACAATATCACAGCCCCTGCGGATAGAACAATGCAGCAAGCAGGCAGAAAATCCTGGATGTGGAACCCATCCAAGAGCTGCAGCGTTGATACCTCCCAGAGTAATGATTAAAACAGCGAGCGGGTTTTATAGTGTGAGGGATGGCTGCCAGGCATGATGAAGAGGAGGAGAAATTCATGTTAGCACTGAGGTCATGAAATGGGAGGTGAGGCCGACATACATTTGTTTTCAGCTGGATGTTCTATGTTATAAAATAATACTAACACCTGTTTCATTTTAGGCTTTTTGGAGTAACAAATATGCCGAATAGAGAATGTACAGCGAACAGAAGAAGTACAGAATTTGTTATTAGAAAGTAGTGAAGTAAAAGTAAAAGTTCGCAGAAATATAAAATCTGAAGTAAAGTACAAAATCTCTCATAAAATACTTCATTATTATAAAAAATGTGCTCAGCCGCTGTATTGTGACACGTTGTGACGCTTTCCTTCTGCCTCCAGCTAATCCACACCTAAATGAAGTTCAACACCTTCACTTTTATCAGGACCTCAACAAAACGAGTCCTATTTTAACGAAGCCCAATCACTGTCCAACGTCTGTCCCTGCATCTCTCTGTATTTGGATGGTTGCCTTGAACGCAAACAGTAGATTTGGACGCGAATGGTTTTACCGTATGATTGTGTTTATAGAAAACAGATGTGCAATTAAAAATGTTTTTTATAGTGATTTTATGGTCACTGTACTCTTGACGTGGCTGCCTGTACGCAAGGCCATGTTTTCAGAAGA
The DNA here is from genome assembly GCA_030770545.1 of Macropodus opercularis. Lineage (NCBI taxonomy): Eukaryota > Metazoa > Chordata > Actinopteri > Anabantiformes > Osphronemidae > Macropodus > Macropodus opercularis. The sequence goes on along the minus strand of CM061102.1, from coordinate 7,445,640 downwards.
AGGATTAAGATTCACTTGATCATTTTTGGAGGCCTTTGTAGGAACAATATTTAGTAAATATCCACACTTGAATAAGCAATACACTGCATGTCTCAAGGTCAGCGGCATGTTTAACAAGTTACAGTATAGATAAGGAAGCTGGAAACGCTGGTGTGTAAACAAAGTTAAATAATGAGGGACACACCATTTGGCTCAATCACCAACACTGGCAGCTTTTCAGGAGTAACATTCAAAACAGACGTACAGTAAAAACTGTTCTGTATTTGTCCTCTGCGACCTCAGAAATAATTTAAGATATTTTGGCCAATTTCCTCTAAGTTCTTCATGCAGATCGACGGTATCTAGTTTCTGTATAGTCTAAAGAGGCGACGTAAACAATGTTTTAAGCTGTCAAACCAACAGCAGCTGTTAAACTGAAGGTAAATTGTATTTTCATTTGCTCCACACAGATACAGAGAAAATTGTGTCGTGGGATTTAAAGCCACATGTAGGCAGAACAGGACGAACTGTCCCTGTTCGGCTAATGAAACACAGTATGTCAAGGAGCCTGACAGGATGGAGGCTATTACAAGCATTGTGGAAATCCCATCCGAGTCTGCAGGGTACACTAAAGCTGCCCCCGTCCTTCAGCTTTGGAAATAAAACGGTGCTTGACACGGTGATTTCAGAATCAGCACGCAGACGAGAAGTCTGCCCAGTTTTCCTAGAGGTCTAGGAGGGACTCGTTTCTATCTCACTTTTATTTTTCCTCTGTTGCATCGGCCACAAAGTTGCTTTCACACAGAATGATCATAAAACGTCAAGTATTATAAGGAATTGTAGTTACTCACCCCATGGCAGATTGTCCTTGTTGCCTCTGTGGGAGATAATTTTATAGAAACATTGTTTCTATTTGTTCATTTTTAATTAGATGTTTTATTAACGCATATTTTAAAGCATGTGAGTTCAATAACAAACTGGCTTTGATCTGGTGGTTAAATTCTCATGTCTTTGTCAGAAGTCACAGAGATGAGGAAGCTGTGCAAACATGTATATTGAGTTTTTCATTTTATTGAAGCAACTATTAATAATTTGAAACTAAACTAGACTGAAGAAACATGTCAATTGCTGAAATATTGACAAGAAAACATGTTTTGCAACAAATGTTGGAGGATGGAGGATTGTGTCATAAATTCTTTCACACCTCCGGATCTTTTCTTTTCCAGAAACAAGCGCAGATTTCAGAGAAGTAAAGTCACATTTGATAGATCAAATTAATCATTAAACATAAACAGTGAAATATAGCATTTTACAATGTCAGGATACTTCTTGATTTCATATCATTTCCGTGTAATTAGTAAATATAAAGATATTAAGGCCTGGCTGATTTACTAGCTCCAAATGAGTGCTGACATAAATTGATGTGGTGGCCGTCTTGTAGAGAGGAGAGTGGCTTTAATCAGAACCACAAGACCTGAACATTGCCAGAGTTTTAAAGCTCTGCCTCACCAAACCTTGGCGCCTGTGAGCTCTGCACAGCCAGCAATTTGTTTTTCATCTGCACCATCAGAGCAAATGAGAAACATCAGTTCAGGCACGTCGAATGGATAAAATATAAAGTCTAACTTGCAAAAGACGTTGAAAAGGTGGGGCCACGACTTGGTCACGTTGCACAGGAGACCCAACAGATGCAGCGAAAGGTGTCTAATAGAGATACAATGAACTGTTGTGGTGATGTCAGTATTAGATAGTGAAAATCATGATACCAAACAAATGTGTTTGATAATTATGAGCCTTTATGCCTTAGCAGGAACACGTAGCTAACAACGCCAACGAGGTCATGTGTAGCACTGCATGTTCTTTCCATTCAACAGTTTTCTATTAGTGTGTGGATTGTTAGGTCCTAATGTTTTTTTAATGCTTTGACAGTGTCTTTGATTAAGTCTTCACATGTTGCTTTTGGCTTCTGATTGCATGGACCCCATCACACCTGGACCCCCGCCCGGAGACTGTTAAACTGTTGATGAATGAATGTCACCGTGTCTTATATATGATTTTATGATCAGCCTAAAGTTGTGGAGCTGCTGACCCTGTGTGCATGGCCATAAAGTGCAACCCCACACATGTCCACGTTGGTTTGAAGACAGGAAGCCCCTCAGGTGATGCTCTGTACGTGACCTCATGATGTGAGAGGAAAGGTACTGTGCTGACTCACTTCTCTGGTGACTCATTGTCCGCAATTTATGCTGGTAATCCTGCCATTCAATTAATCAAACAGTGTTTTGTCAAACAGCGACGGACATGTTTCTGCAGGAATTATGAAATTATGAAAATTGAAAAACATGTAAGAAACTGCTAAATGGAAGGAGGATACTTACAGAACATCGTGTTGCAACGCAGTCTACTTAGTCATAAAAACCCAAAGCACAGTTCTAAGATCATGTTTGAACGGAGAGAGCTCCAGTGTGACACAGAGCTACAGAAAGAGCTGCATCATCATGTTCGCAGTTTAGGAAGTTCAATTTAAAACTGAACTGAAAGGCAACTAAACCATCTGTCAAGTAAACCCTTTGTGATGTCACCTAATTTGAGAATGAGGACCACAGAAAGTCTATTAAACAGTTAGCAGCAAAGCAGTATTTAGTCAAGAAAAGCAAATATGGGTTACACTGTAGTGGAAATCAGGGTAGCATCAATGCTACAGTATAACGATAAATAACAAACCACAACTTTTTTTTCCATGTTTTTTCAAGGAGATGGATAGGTCAGCCCCAACGTGCAGTTGGTGATCAGTGGTGATGCTGCGTGCGTGAATGCTTCCATTGTGAAAAACGTGCAAAAAAAAAAAACGCGCAGCATACTTAAATATTTATTGCCTGAAATAAACTCCAAACCCGCACTCCCACACTCAACATGAAGACCCGGCTATACAGCGGCAGGAAGGAGCTGGAACCAGCAGACGATGGATGCCAGGTTTGATCCCAAACACAGCCACCTCCCTGTGTGCCATTTCCTGAACTTCCTTAGTAACAAGGTCCTGTGTTTTAAATCTGTTGCCAGACGTTCGCTCTAACTTTACACTGGCAGCCAGGGAGACGTGAAAGGCAGCAAGTCCGCTTTACTCCACAGCAACATGTAGGCCAGGCTTTAACAGCCATTGTGTGCTGAGTAAATGCCGCTTGTGCCTGTTTAGCAGAGTTGATTTGAGGATAGATATAAATTGAGCAATGGTATTTTCCATTAGCTCTGACCCATATCCTTTTCCTCCAGGATGTCCTGTGAGGAACCGAGCTCGGCTTCAGCAGGGAAGTGAACGCTAGGGGTTGACTGAGCTTCGTGTGGGGATCACATGAGACAAAAACAATCAGGCTTTTGCTTTCCTTTAAAAACGCCTGAAACGTCAGGTTCAAGTTCATGACAAGTTAACTGTCCTGCTCACATTTCACTAGTTGACACTTTAACAGGACACCAATTAATACAGTCTGGTGACTTTGGATGTTTCCTTCTCATACAAGCCAACTTCATGGCACACGTACCATAACAATACAGAAGTGTGCTTGCACAAGACTTACTGTGTACTTTATGAACATCTGTTTGCTGGTGCTGTTGTTGTTTTGTCCACATCTGTAATCTCTGGTGTGTACTTTATTGAGTACGGTGGAGTCAAGATTACGATTACCAAATCCATGTTTATCTGTATTTATTACTGCCCCACAGAGGGAGTGAGCAAGCGAAGGCAGCAGCAGGATGCTCGGGTTTGTGACAGTCCAGACCAGCTGTCGTCGAAGCTCTTAAAAACATATTTTGCTTTACACAAAGATCACAATTAAACAGCAGGTCTTGTATTTCTTACATTACATCTCGACTCTCCTAAATCACACATGTGATGTAGTTTGGAGTCAGTCTGACGTTGTTCAGGTTGCAATTAAATTGTATCTTCATATTTTATATTTAATAGCAACTGCACTGGCGGATCTCACCAACATGGAGCCATCTGTGCAAACATTTCACTGCGGGCTTTTTCAGCAAGAAGCCGTTTTGTGTATCTAACATCTTCATGATTGTTTCTCTTCTTCTCGTCCTGTTTAATTCGTCCTGATTAATGACACATTGACTTTTATTTCTTATTTATTAAGTTCCTACAGTGATACCAAAACAGCAGTGTTAACTCAGTGTTAACTCAGAAACCTGTTAAACACATATAAATCTAGAAATACGTAAATCTTATATCTAAGAGCATTTTCTTAGAGAAGTATGTTGTGTTTGTTTCTGAGTAAGTGAACTACTGGTCTCTTTAAGTCACATCTGAGTAATCTTTCATTATTTTCCTGTTTCAGCCCAAAGTGCAGGGCACATTGAGATATATATTATAGCATGTTGTTGTGTGATTGGCTCATTAAATCAGTGAGCCAGGTCCCCATAAATTCAGAAAACTGATGATTAATTTTGCTCTTGTGGAGGAAAAGAAGCAGAATAGTAAATGCGCCCAGCGAGTCACCATATAAGGAGATGTTCATACTGAAGGAACCTGATTAAAAGCACCTGGTAGTAGGAGCAGCAGACAGACAGGTTGTCAGACTGCTGGACTCTCAGGGATCGAGAGGCCTCTGTAAACACAGGCATGACTCCTATTTTATTCTGACATAAATTTTCCCTTGTCAGAGCTCGAGTTGGACAGAAAAAGCTTTCGTGAGTCTTATCTCAAATATCTGTGATCTCACACACACTAGGAGGTCAACACCAACTCTTATGTGCAGTGCAGTATAATGTAGCGCCATTAGCACTAAATGTTGTAAGAGCGCATCTAGAAAATAAATGTCTGACAGTGTGTAATCTCCTGCCTGCTGAATGCAAATCAACCTCACTGTTAGTTGAGCTACTACACTAAATGTTGATCAAACGTTTTGTTGACAAAAGAAACGACAAAACAGAAAATCAGGTCCTGTAAAAAATGTCTTTAAAATTCTTGTTGAAATCCTCCATTTAGCTTTGACTAATACCAGAACCTTGCAGGAAGAAAAATCTGTTCAAGGTTCACTTTTTCTTTTTACATCTCTTCAACTCTGTTTGAAATTTGAGTTTCTCCTTGGTTCGTTGGAGAATTGACACAGTGATGCAAAAGTTCAACAACACGTTTTATTGAGCTTAGTGTTTTATAAGGTTCTGGTGGTTTCACAATAGATCACGGTGTCAAGGTTTGCATGGCTTTAATGCAGGTTTTGAGTTAAAAAAAGGAAGAATAAGAAGTTCCCAGAGATATATTACTAATTCAGCAAGTACCGATCATTCTGGAAGAAAAACTCTGCTTGTGCACGTGGTTGTGTGTATGTGTGAGTGTAGCAGCAGATTCCTGGAAGCCTGGCAGACACAATGAGTCCTCGCCTGCAGCTCAAAGCACTAAGTGTCTCAGCATTAAATGTTTTGTTCTATGACTGAAGTCAGGGCTCATAAAACCACAGCGCCCTGCAGTGTGTTACTCAAGCCACTTTTACAAATAAAATATATGGACATGTAGAGTCAAAGAACAGCAATGACGACAACAGCGTGTTATTACTCTACTCGTTCCATAGACTCTGCACGTGTCAACATTTCCACTGTTATCTCTCAGGGGAAAATAGCTTTGACTACAGCCATCAGCATGTTGTTGTTACAGATTACACTTTGACTCCAGTGTTCCTGGACATTGAGTCACAGCCATGTTGTAATGGCATCACAGCACAGTCACCACACGGCAAAAAACACCAAAGCAGCAAAGCCGCATCAGTGTCTCTGAAAAACTGGAGGCTCCTTTCCAAACGACACGACTAGAGAGCAGGGACAGACTGGGAGTGTAGCCAACACAGAGAATCCAGGGGAAATTGGCAGTGAAATAACATCAGAAACATCCAACGTGGTGTGAGGCATTCAAATGAAAGTTTCTGTTGAACATTTTTGGGAGGGGTTTGATGGTTTAGCCAAAAAGTGCGAAACACCAGCTTGTTTGTTTTTTTCAAACTATTTCTTGCGATGAAACACATTTTACGTTCAGATATTTGGTTCCAGTATTTATATTACTGAACATTTTGTGTCGGCTATTCACTGCTAACATTAGCATCCGACGAAACACAAACAAAAGTGAATCAGGCTCTTTTATTCTGTAATCACCACAGATTCACTTTGGTGAATTATGAAGTAGTATCAGTTATTAATAATTATTACATCCAACCTCATAGCTAGTATCTACGTCTGGTTTTACTTCTGTCATGATGCTTTCTTAATCATTGCAGTAACTGTTGTTGCTTAGGTCTACAGCCGACTTCTTTGAACAGGCTAAATGATTTATTTGCATGTCTTTACTTCAAAGTACACATTCCTGTTTTCCAGATTTTGGGTAAGAAAATACTGTAACACCTCAGGGTTTTTTGGAAGTAATGAGGGGAAACAGTTGAGGAGAATGTTTAAATTTAGCTGGACCAATAATCCATTTATTGGTCACAACTGCACTGTTCAGTCATCCAGAGGCAGATCTTCATCATCAGCATTATTCTGACAGTGTTTGATCTTGGTAACTTCTAAACGCTATAATCCTAAACAGACATTGAGCCCGAGGCCCAACATACAGGAATGATTGTACATGGAGCTCCAAACTACTTGGGCCAGTATTGGTCTACACTTACTGTGTATTAACATGAAATAATAGTAATGCAGCTGCTCCTGAACAGCTTAGTAGCTACCAAGATACAGTGAACATAAAGTGAAATTATACATGACTTGATAGCCTTCATTAGGTAAAAATCTATGCAGACATAAGTTTTTATGGCATTGGGTTCCTGGAGCAGAGAAACTTGCAGTCACGTACAGTTTCTAGAAATCGATTCCAAAAGCTTGGTTAGACTTCTACCCAGTGGTGTAGAGCATGTGGGACATGTCCATCACATATAATAATTCAAAATGTGTTTGATACTGACCTGCTCTTCCTCCGCCATCATCTCCCACAATTCCCTTTGCCTTGAAACCACTCACTGCCATCTCAGGGTGATTTTCTCCTTCAGTCTAACCAGAGCCTCCCTTTGTCAGGAGCACGTTGGTGATACCAGGAGAGCTGGACAGGCCATTAGAGGGGAACAGGAGAAACACTGCAAGTCACTTACAAAATGACCCCCAGGAGGCTCTGTGAGGTAGGCACGAGGGTCTGGTGTCCTCTAGTACATCTTGTGCTCATAACCTGCCACTGTGGCATTTGCTAGAGGACACCAACACTGGCAGGTCCAGCAACGACGTGTGTATGGTCCGTTCTGCCCTGGACACGGAGTTCTCATCTGCAAATTGAGAAATAGCATTAAAAATATAAAAACACACAGGACCTTAATTTGTGTGTGAGAGTGAACTGAATGTCCTTCAGAGATGCTACAATGCTTACATGCAAGAATTTACCCAAAAGTCATTGCTTCCGTTTCTGCACATTCTTCATACTAGTGAGAGTAGTGAAACTCAATGTCCCTGACATGTGGATGCGTGGCTCTGGATCAGGGCAATCATATTCCAGACAGAAGATCTGCGTGTGTGACTCAAGACCAACCTGCAAACATAGATCCATCTGACTGCAGAGTGATGTCCCGAGTCAAGATATGGCTGAGTTTATGTAACCGTGCGTTCCTGTGTTTATCTTGTGCAGTGATGTAAGAGCTCAAGCATTTTAAGGAGAAAACATAGATGTTACATATAGTACAAGTCACCCTGCTCTTAGTGTTTTAAAGACATTAATTATTCACAAGCAAATACACTATTTTAACTATAATACGAGAAACTGTTAATGTTAATGTAATGAGTCTTATGGAGAGTTTGTGGGGAATGTTAAATGGAAACAATTGTTCAATCTGAGCAGATATCTTTCCTTCCAAACTTCCTGTCTGAAATCTCCATAAAACAAGGCCTGATATTTGGGATTCATGAAGTTTGACAAATGCCTCAGGCCTCCGCTGCATGTGATTAAATCGAATACACAGAGCAGTAGAATACAAGGAGCAAACATCAGTGAACTTGTGTTCTCGGTCAAATAAATCTCTGTATGCAGCGTGTTGTTGGAGTCCAAGAGCTTCCACCTGCATGCGAATGGAGGCAAACATGTGTTTTCACCTGTCTGCATGTGTGTCTTGACCCTGCTCGTCTGCCGACTTGCCCCTAGCTTTGTTTTATGGCTGCACCACCTCTGAGTCTCTCATCACCCAAACAATAAATCACCAGCTCTGTCCTGCGGGCGCTACATAACCGGAACTATCTGCATCGGAGGGCTGTCAACTCATCTTCTGCATTGTCAGGTGCTCAGAGACATACTTTCAAGTAATGACGGTGTTGCTGCAGGATGTCTTAAAATACTAAGAAACTGTAAAAAATGCTGTAGTTAAATAAGACATCATGAAGGGAAACTGCTTCTGCCACTACATTAATGTCACATGTTGGATTTTTAAAAACAGATTTAGAAATCCTCTGCTTCAGACTGATTATAGTCTCACAGCTGGGATGTGAAATGTAAACCAGCTGCAGCTTGTCATGTATTTATGAGAATAACTTAAATACGTAACATGCACAGGGGAAAAAGTGATGTGAGCGCAAACTTAAATAAATAAGTGGCAATGTGAGGATGTCCAGTGGTGATGTAAGCTGATGAAATACATACTGTACAGCAATTACAGTTTTTATTATTGTTACAGTGTTTTGAGAGCCACTAGAAGCCAAAGTTAAATTCCTGTAAGTGCAAACATACTTGGTCATGGGCTCTAAGGCTGACTGACTGATTACAGTCCAATCACAGGGAGATGCCAGAGCAAAGGGTAAACACTTGCACGCTGCTCATGTTCATGTGCTTCAGCCTTGTTTGTGCAGATCCCATGGCTTTCGACTGACGCCGGGTTGTGGCAGAGAGAGAGAGATCTTCCAAGTATTCGGCTCAGAAAGTCCCCGTCTGTGCAGCCAAGTGTTACTGCGAACCCTCCAACTCTACAGGTCTGAGGGTGGAGGATGTGAAACCAGCTCTGCCACAAGAGCAGTTCAGGCAAGCGATTCCTCTGAGTTTATCGTCCTCGCATGAGAGGCCTTCGTGTAAAGTAACAAGTGAACCATGCTCTCTCCAGTAGGTCCATGTAAAGGTGCACGTGATGATTATGCAGTTAAGAAAGAAAAAGTAGACATGATCTCACACATAACAGCAATAGAATATACAGTACTAACAAACCCAAGTGTGTAGTTCTGCAACAATGGACACGAGCCTCAGAGTTCGTACTGTAGCCTTATTGTAACATAAGCTCCACCAAACATTTTTTCTAAGCGTTTATTAAAACAGGCACTTTAGTGGACTTTGCTGTTCCGTCCCCACCCTGGGTCTTCCAGCTAAGTCTTTGCAGCTGGCGCGCAGCCCGCAGAGAGCTCTCCTAGTTTGTGTTACGTCAGTTCGGATCAACTCAACGCTGGTAGAATTAAGCCCCGACAGACAATGAGGTGACTGCAGCTCTACGTCACCACTGGCTTCGCTTCAGTGTGGTTATTCTGTGTTTTGTCAGCTGTCATATGTTTCTCATGTGTTGCATGCTACAGCTGTGGTTCCTCCCTCCACCCTCGCTTATTTTTTCCACGTTTCAATGTTTGAAATCGGCAGAACATCATTTTTTGCAATGACGCTTTTGGCGAACAATGTGTATTTCATCTCTGGCTTGAATTCGTTAAAATGAACACACATTTTTTTGGAATACTTAGAGGAAACACATTATATATCATTTACAAAGATTTCACAAAACACCTATTTACTCTGCTCATTCAGGTTTAACAGGATTATTTCGTTTTTCAAGACTATTCTCAGCCTTTTGTTCATTTGACATAGCAGGAGGAGATTCGTGTTTACCCCAGTTTCTCTTCTGAAACCTGATGCTGGTTGCTGACATTTCAGAACTTTCGTCTCACCTCAGGGGAACAGTCACACTTTAAACCCAATTACCATTGTTTCCCAGAAATTCCACAGCCCCCATGAAGCCATCAGACCTCATTAAACCCAGGTCACTTACGAACAGACGTGCGAGGGGCTGACTACTACAGTTTCACATAGACGTCAAGAAAGGAAAAAAGCCCGAAGAACATTTGCAAATATCACAGCTGTGTGAAAGGATAACTCAAATGAAGTTCAGTTCATAAGATGCAGTATGCTCTAAATTATTATGGTACACAGTGCAACCCTGTTCATACTCTGATCTCTGCCTGTTCTGATATCTAATGAGAATAATGGTGTAGGTCCTGGAAAGATGTCAAATTGGACTCAGTGACCTTGAATATCCCCACACACTGAAGTAGAAATGTGTCCACTTGTCTAACAACCTCCCAACTCCACAACCTATAGTCTAATCTGAATGAAGGTTGTTGCTAAAGGCTGCGCTTTTCCAGCTGTACATGGTTGGTCAGGGCTGGTGAAAATACAAAATTACACTTATAAGCATAGATATTTTTACGTATAAGTTATTTTGTTATAAGAATGAATGCACAAGGACTTGAAACTTGAAAACCAGTTAATATTCACCACTTTTAACTGCTGTGGTCTTTTGCACTGAGCCCTGTACTGTTTGTGCTGGAAGTCAACCATGTGCCCGTTTAAACAGAGAAGCGCTTACTGCGAGTGTCGGTCTGGTCTGTGCTTGCAGAGGCTGCTTAGAGAGAATAGTTTGCTTGATTATGTGAAGAGAGTCGACTGAAGGCGAGTAACTCAACAATTAAAAAAGAGAATTCACTGTCATGTGTGGTGCTTGGTCAACCTGAGACAGCTGCTGTCAGAAGCTGCAATGATACTGACATCTAGATACTGGCAACTTTACAAAGAAATATAATTATGAAGGAACAACAATAAAAGAGTAGCATGGACACGATGTTCAAACGTTTTACGCCTCAAAAGAACAGATTTGACCTTACATGGCTCTCAGTTATTATAATAACAAAAACAGCTTCTTCCATGATTCAGAAATGTGGAAAGTTACAGTAAGATCTTTATTTTAATCCATCCTCTCACAAATCATGAGGAGTAAGGATCTCTTTATAGCAGCTATAAAACTGTTGAGCAGGAACAAAAACATTAAGTGAAACTCCTCCTGAGCCTCTACATGTGATTGCATAATAAATTAAAGTCAACCTAATCCATGTCCAACAGTTCAACAACTGGAGATGTGTCCACCATCACCAACCACGTTTGTTTGTTAGAGAACTGTTATCCTTCTGGGTCTGTTGGGGACATACTGCTGTGTGTAATATCTTGAGAACTGCAATCACTCTTCCTTCTATTGCTCGGTTCACTGACATGTAACAGGGTAAATGGTTGACTGCTGTAGCTACAAATGGTAACAAGCTAAAAAGATGTAAACCAGCAGTTCTTATGATAATTTCACTATACTATAAAGACACCTGGAGCGGTCTCTGACGTCTCTCATGAAAACCACGGCAGAAACAAACACTCAAACACATCCCACCCTTGAAACACATACCAGAAATTTGACCTCAGTAAAGGATGTCTTCTAAAGGGAGCTGCTCAAAGTAACATCTGTCACCGTTGAGGAGCCTGTGGCAGCAAGAATTCATCCTGCTGAAGTTTCTTCGGGCTAGATGCTGACTCCTCAGCTGCTCCGGGGCATCTCTGCACGTGCTGACCTGACAGAAAGGTCTGGGCAGAGCAGTTCTCCCTCAGGCACTGATGAAAAACACCAAACACTTGATTTCTGGGAAGTCCCTTTTGCCTCACAGGTACCTTTACTTACTTACACAGCAAACCAACAGAGCTGGGTAAGATCATAGAAATGTACACACGAAGCTTTAAAGGTGAGTTATTTCCATCACTGCAATCATCCATTATTGTAACGACTGCAGCAGTGCTGGAGTCCGTCCCGGCGAGGCACACCCTGGACGGGTCGCCAGCTGGTGAGCGCAGAGCAGTTACCATTAATTAAAGAAATGATGTTAGCTGTGCTGTGATCCTTCACTTATTTTGAACTATCTGCAGTTTTATGCACCGTTAATGCACATTTACTGATCTGCCGAGTAATGAATGAATGGACTCTCCTATGTTTAATGATGTAATGAATCATCAGTTAAACATCATATTCTTTTTCTCAGATTTCTCTAATGACCTTTTATTCGCTTTCACTCTGCTTAATGTGTTTCTCTCTAGAATTCGAGAGAATAAAGTGACTTTTCAAGTCCCCTCACAGTTGCCTACCTCTGTCCACTCACTGTCTGTAACTACTGGCCACACTAAAGTAAAATCTATAAATCTTCCCTCTGTTCAGGGTGGAGTATAGAAGCCAGTAATGCAAGTGGATAAAGACATTTTGCAATTAAAATGCCATTATTTTCCAGAACATTTTCCAGCGAGGCGGAGTGTCCGGAGTCCTTGAAGACCTCACTGCACATCTGCACTGTGCAGCACAGGACACACCGCCAGCCAGAGCCAGATTCACGGCGTTGGAAGGTCAGACGCACCGGAAGACGTTGGTGGATTCCTGTAGAACATTCATATTCCAGTATCGTTGTTGGATGTTGTTGCAAGCGACAGAACTGCCAAAAAAAAAAAAAAAAATCTAATTGAATCCTGGTCTTCATCACACAGATGGAAAACAAATCCTCCTGTATGTAGCACAGAAACACTTGTTAACCTCAGCTGGTGATACTCCTGCTATGAATAATCACTACATCTGGGAGTGTACACACAAGTGTGCATGAGTATGTAATCCATCTTTTAAAGATGGAATTCCCCCGTAAAACGCATTCATGATACTACAGCTGTTAGTCAGCTTTGCGTGGACTGCCAGTGCTGTGGACCCCCAGAAAGTGCACTGAAATATAGAACATATGTTATGGTACGAGGAACCATCAGGAGTATAATATATCATCATCATGTTTCTGGGCACCATCATCAAGAGCAGCATCTTGTCCCACTCCCAAGTCCAGTAGAGTGGGACTGTGTGAGCTTGATCCAGAAGACAAACATTTTCCACAAAACAGCCACAGCATCTGCTGAAAAGGGGCTTTGATAATTACTCCACCAAATATCCCGCGAACAGCAGGAAGAGAAAATATCCTCAGGATGACCAGAATGGAAATGCTAACGAATAGCCACATTAAAATCTGAGTGGATCAAGGGTTGAAGAAACTAACATAAGTTAAGTTAAGTTAAGTTAAGTTAAGTTAAGTTAAGTTAAGTTAAGTTAAGTTCAGTTCAGTTCAGTTCAGTTAAGTTAAGTTAAGTTAAGTTAAGTTAAGTTAAGTTAAGTTCAGTTCAGTTCAGTTCAGTTCAGTTCAGTTCAGTTTAGTTCAGTTAAGTTAAGTTAGGTTTTCTTGGCTTGGTTCAGTAGCAGGTGAATTTGAGAAAATAGTTCACACCAGCAGCTGGAGAATTTTCTTTTCCTTTTTTTGCCAGAGAAATCCCAAAGCATAAGCCAGGATTAACCCAAGCTTTCATGAGAAATGAAGCGAGCTGTGCTAAATGTGATCCAACATCAGGGTGACGTCAGGTGCTGCTTGATTTACGGTGGGTTGTCAGGTACTTCTTTCACACATAGTGTCATGTTGAAGCTCCACAACACACAGGGTTTATTGCAGGCATCTATTTCTTTTGTATGAAACATCTGAATCCAACTGGAAACACTGTACTTAGAGAACGTTTCACAATAAAATATTCAACAGATAATCAGAGGTGCCTTATGTTTCTGAGACTACAGGTGATTCACTGCTCAAGTTAAACATGAAGGGAACATGTATACAGTAAAGTGTCCATCCTTCATGCTGTGTGAAGCACAGTTTGAGTGTATTTCAAATACTGGTCAGGATCAAAGGCTCAGTGTAACTATAAAACTGTCTGTGTTTACTTTTACTGAGTAAATATGAGTCTGGGATCTTAAGTAGGTGAATCACAAAAAGCGCATGTGTCAAATAATTGTGCATTTTATAATACGTTATATTCATTCATGAATAGTTCCCACAGATGGTCGTGAAAAAAGGTTTAATAAGACATTATTACGTTTTCATCTGTCCCTGCATATACATACATCCTCCCTGTGAATCCGCACAATATGCTGTTCCTCAAATGAAATAAACAACACTTGCCCTTCTGCATGTTTTAGTTTAATAAACCGTTGTTGTCTTCTGTGCGTAGGGACGTTTACTAAAAATCCATGGAGGCACACAGAGCCCCGTCATGAATATGCTGACATGAGCTACAGTATAAGGGGCTAATCATCTGTAAGAGCTGCTCCTCTCTGTGTCTTTAGCCAAACTCTGAAGCAGGGACTTCTGGAAGAGCTCGTCACATGATTCAGGGATCAGAAGCTCCAGCAGCAGGTCGCAGACGCAGTAGATGAGGTGCCTGTAATACGGTTATGGAATATGATGCAGTTCACTGTGGTACAGACAACAGCTGCTCTTGACTATAGGCTACAACAATTTGGCTGCTGACTCACTTGTTTATCTGATAGTCCTGTAAAGACTCCAGCATGGTCTCCAAGCTCAGCCTGTACTTCTCTCTGCCCAGCATGTCAGTGATGAGCTCTGTTAAAGCACAAGCAATGAGACAAATCCAACATGGACACCTTAAGCAGCAGTCAGGAGGCGCTGGACACAGTCAAGCAGCTCCAGTCTGAGTCTAATCTAGCTGCTGTGTACTGTACCCGGAATCAGCTGCATTAGACAGTTCAGGCATTGCTCCTTAGTTTCTTCTCTTTCTGCGGCACTACGCTCGGGCCGAGGTTGAACAGGCAGCGTTCCTCCAGGCCACACAGTTTCCTGCAGCACTTGCAGGTAAATCACCCAGCAGGAGGCACTGGTCAGGTGGGCAACGCCAATATCCAGCCATCTGAGACACAATCAGTACTTTAGGACAATAGTTCTCTGCCTTTGTACTAAATATGTGCCTCTATATGACATATAGATGTAAAAATCTGTAACTAGAAACACTGCAGCAAGGAAGAGCAGCACAAATAATGCAAACTCCGTAAACCAGTGCAGGAGGACGTATTTACTGACATTCTCTCAAAACTCCCTAAGGCATCTGTGGTCCACAGATGGAGGCAAGTATAATCAGCAGGTCGCTGGAGATTAGTTCCCACAGACTGTGTGGTAACAGTGGAGCAACCCCCAATGGTAACTCTAGAACAGGCTTTGTTTGAGACTGTGTACCTAGTAAGGCACAAACACTGGATTTTAAGGAAAGCGATGAAAACTATATTTTGAGAATCTCATGCGTTGTTGGTGTCGCTCGTGATGTTTTGTAGTCCACAAAAAGAAGCAGTGTTGATGTTCTACTGTGTGATGGAATCCTTCTAAAGCTGGGAGAGACATCTCACAAACACAGCACTGATTTATTTATGTGATAAATGTGAATCAGAAGAAAACTACACATACTGTACCTTTCAATAAAGGTGCCAAACAGCAGTCTGATGGTCTTCTGTATGTTCTCAGTGCACAGCCAGCTCCACTGGTCCTTCATCAATAGACAGAGGATGTTCAAAGCAACATCTGCCACAGCTGTGTCTGCAGGTCACATACGAAACACCAGAATAAAATACATCTGTAACACACAGGACACTAACCGCACATCATTTGTAGGAGATGAGTGGAAGATTTAGAGAATGGACCTTTGCTGCACCCAGGTGGTAAAGGTGTGTTACTGCATGTAGTAGTAGTAGTAGTAGTAGTAGGTCTGTAAGTGTTAACCTGTGCCATGAGTCTTCTTGTCGCTGCTTGGATGCTCACAGCTGCGCGTGTCCCTCCCATCGCCCTCACAGATCAGTCTTTCCTGCTCCTTGATGAAGCTCTCCAGGCCAGACATCGACATACCATTGAGGACCTTAACAATCACCGTGAGCAAAAATGTCAGCTGTTTCCTGAATTTGTTTGAAACGGATAATCAAAGATGACGAATGTTAACTTACACGACTCCCTTCACTGAAGCAGTACGTCACTTTGGGATGTGGGTCAGGTATATTAAGAGACGGGGACATTTTGCTTGGGAACATGAGCCTCCTGACACACAAAATATGAAAATACGTAGAAATCAGGTGGTGTCTCAGTAAATCCCAATCCAAGGCGTTTGTGTGAATTACTCACAGGATGTGGGTAAATGTAAACTATAGCTGTATCCTACACGATCACAAGGCAAAGGTGGCGAAATAAAGCCGTCACCTGTATTTTCTGCTGTCCATCGCTCTGCCGTCACCATCTCCGTCAAGTTCCTCCGTTGGACTAAGAAGCTCAGGATGAGGAAAAGCTGTCTTCAAGGTGTCTAAAGCGTTTTCCATCATCTTCAATGCAAATCAGGTTGGAAAAGATTTACATTAATTAAACTCTCTCCACATTACCTACAGTATGCAGATTAATTCTCACCTTATCTATCTTTGACTTGACAACAGGCTTTCTTCCAAAATATGTTGCAGGGTCAGAGCTGAGAGCCAGGAACTCATGCATGTCCTCACTGTGGGCTGTCTCAGGAATGCTGCTTAATTGCTAACAAATGTCACAAATGTCACGTTACACGGCCACGCAATAGATCACGGATCTAGTGAATCTGATCCAAATACGTACTTTTAGGAATGTGTCCAGTTGGCTTTTACGGTGTTCAACCTTTTCGTTGTCTGCATTGCCAAATGGGAGGTCAGGGAACATTTTCTTCGGGCCTTTGACATCTGAAATGCATTACACTGAAAATCACTTGCTGTTTAGTTATCTACTCTTGTTTTATGGTCAGTTAAAGCAGAGGACGGTTTCTCACTCTTAATCAGTTTCTTCCCTTCCAGGTTTTCCTCTAAACGTGTCTGCAAGTTGAGGAACTCGCTGTATCTGCGGTTGACACTGCGACAGGCTGGATGCTGCAGACCGACACCATTTTCTGCTCCAGATACCGCGTCAAACTGTAAAACGGGACGTGTACAATCACTGAAAACACATATTGAAATGTCACTTCAACATAAAATGCAAATGGATGAGATCTTACCTTTATGGTGTACAGAGTACAGGGGTGCGTGCTAGTGCCACGCTGGTCCTTGGCCGTGACAGTTCCAGAAATATGCACATTCTGGACACTGACATGTGCAGCTGGGTTGTTGGGAGTCTCGCCGCTGTAGGTACGAAATCTTTTTGGGGGACAAGCCTGGGATTTTTCCTGAGCTATACCTGCAGGCCAGTGAGAGGCTTCAGACACAACCACCTTCGGACCAAGATTCTTCAGAGGACCGAAGCAGCCAAACGCCTCATCGTCCTTTAAAGGCATCCTGCTGCATAAGTTTGTTGGAGGACCACAGTCACAAAAGCCTCCAGAAAAGTCGTCTTCTGAATCTGACAGGATCACTGATTCCACTGAAATCATTTTAGACTTGGATAAGGGCGAACAATGGCCAGATGCGAGTGAACAGCAGTTTACTTTGCATGGTGTGAGCAGCCCTGAGTGGCAGTTGTGTATTTTCTCAGCGGACGCCAGACTAACCATGCTGCTGTCTGAGGAGTCGCATTCACGCATCGTACCCTGGGTCTCAGGAACAAGGGGGTCACATGTGCTCGTGCTACTGACATCTGCTTGCTCTGAAGAGGACGGTGACCTGCAGGTGGTCCAGGACTCTTGCTGCACCTGACATCTGTAAAGTGCAGGCGACGGGAGCTGATCCACACGGACGTCCTGCTGTTCTCTGGTTCTGGTGAATACGTCAACGATGATCTGGTTGAGCCAGTCAGGGTCAGACACTCTGCTGATTAGTGGCATCAGCACATTGCAGGTGATGAGTTCTGTAACCACATAACCACCCGTTCTGCTTTCCATGTGTGGATATGGAACGAGGACATGTAGGACAAGGTTCACTAGAGCTCTTGAGTAGCTGAGCTCAGTAACCGCACTGCTCACAGCTGGATGAGCAGCATCAACGTCACTGTAGAGCTGCCAGAGGCTGCTGCTCTCCTTCTGCGTGGACTGGATCTGCCTCGCTGTCATGTAGCTCTGCAGGTGACAGCCATACAGCTCTAGCAGCCGTTGCACCAACACCTTTCTGTCCACATGCCGTGCACGCTCCTTTAGCTCCATTACCGACTCCAACATTGTGTTACACACCACACGCTCAAACTCCCCCTCCACCTCGGGCAGCAGAGTTCGATACCACGAGGACACAAAGTCTCGCACGGCTTTGTGGACGGCGCTGTGGATCTCATGGTTCAACCTCCACTCGTGTTCAGGCGAATGCAGTGGCAGGTTAACTCTGCCAAGGGGCAAAAAATGTTCCAAGTGCAGGAGACTGTTTGCGTCCAGTAATGCGCGGGACCCGAGCCAACCCCCGAGAACCACCAGCAGACTGGTGAAGACGCAAAGGAGCCAAACGTTGACGAGAAGATGGAAGAGGATGAGCCATGCCAGCAGCGCTCCGAGCCCCAACAGCCTCGGCTGCCCAAGCAACTCTGAGAAAGTCCAGTGAGCAGAGCTCTGTGTGGAAGGCATCACAGTCAACAGGTCAAATGCGTCCTGCTGGAAGAAGACAATGCTAAATGGGGATCAGTGCTTGGGTTTGTAACAATTACTGTGTCTCTTCTGCTGAGACCAGCGTGTTCCAGAGCTTCAAATCCCTTTACAGGAAAATCAGAGGTTGTACAGCAGCATTCATGAACATATGAATCAAACAGCCACTACTGTATAACAACATCACCCATATTAAAATGAAGTGTCATTATAATCAGTTTAATGTAACAGCACAGTTAATGACATTAGAGCAAGGCCTGTTGCCACGGCAACTTGTAAACCTAATGAGACAGTTAATCAGCTTCCTGTGGTTTGATGACAAGCTACTGGCTTTATATTCTTTTCCGTGGAATCTTAACTTACCTTTCAAAAGCTGTTTACAAACCAAGTGCAGACAAAGACATGATGTCTCTGCAGTGCTGAGCAGGATTCATTCTGGTTCTAATACCAGCAATAAAACAGTAACGCAGGCAGTACCTGCACGGAGCCTTACAGCATGAGCACAGACTGCATAAGATGTCGTCCTCCTCTGCTCGGACGTTACTTTAATCCTCCAACAAAGATTATCTGGATCAGTCTGCCAGTCAAGGCGGACGCGCACTGTCCATATGGACATTAACTCACAGTTACAGTAGGTCTCCACTTGACCTGCTAGCAGGCAAAGACACCCCCACTCACAGCTCTTTGGGGGGTTCCACGTCCCCCAGCTTTGTGTCTGAGAGCAAAAACGTCACTGCAGTCACTACAGTGAATGGACTGGAGTTAGAGGAAAACAAGTGACTGGAGTAAAGTTAGGTCAATTATGTCTACAGCTCACTTTGACAGTAAATTCAATGTTTTTGACAGTATGTGATGCTTTTTGCTTGAGAAAGATTTAAAGGTTGGCAAACAAAACAAGATGGTTTCATATTTAGCCAAATTAATATACTGTAATCAATATTTAATTATTTAATGGAAATTACAGGAGGGAGCTGCAGGGCTGTGTCGCATGAATTATATAATCATTGTACAGTGTTTCTTATAACAGATCCTGTTAATATAAATTTTAATACAGTATATCCTATGTTTCATATTAACATTATTTAGTGTAATCGCTGCCTCATATATGAAGTGTGACTTGCAGAATCAAAACAACTCATGGTGTTGCATACGTTCACAGGTCGTACTGCAGGTCCTGAATAACACGGAGATGAATTTTGAAAATATATGCATAAATATATATAAAATGTGTCTTTAAGTACCATGTTAAAGAACCTCTACACTGCCACTGCAGGTAGGAAGATGTACTAGCATGTCTGTGAAACAGGATGTGTCACAAGAATTTAATTTAACCTTATTACTTCTGCCTGGTTTGCAGCTGAGACAACAATTCTTGTCTGTTCATTCTTCATATGACGGGAATAAATAAATACGCTTATACATTCGCATATCTTGCTTATTGTGCTGAAATACACATTGCGCATAATAGAAACACATGATGATAATGGTAATAACACATACTTTTGCAAAACAAAACACTACACTGTACATCATGCACACTACTGCATTGCATAACCGGATTAGAGGCCACTGAAGCAGTTGCCTGCGGCTCCAGTGGCGTTTGCGCTCAGTAGAGACCACTTCACGGTCCAGTGGGACGCAGATGCTGTGGAGAGGATCGCTGTGTCCTGTAACCAGAACCATGTCCTCAGTGAAGCCGGGCAGCGCAGGTGAGCCGCCTCCATTTTGTGCTTGCTGTGCTGCGCAGCGGACGCGCTTTTATTCTACACCTGCTCGCGTTTGCAGTTATTGCGGCAAATGACGAAGAGGCGACGCGCACGTCGTAGGCGCAGTGGGCGACTTTGCGGTCGCTGGGACTTAAAGCCGCGTATTTACAGTATGTGACTGCAGCCAGTGGGTCGTTGTTTGATGTGAAAGCTGCTGTGGGCGATGGGCGATCAAGCTTGAGCAACATGCTTCTAGTACAGTGCGTGTGTACACGCTGTTATTTTTAGTTTGATGCCGACACACCTGTTCTGACACGTAGTGTTGTATCAGTATTACAGACCAAGTATATATTTACTAAATGTGAGTAATGGCTGCAGTTAGTACATTTTATTTAGTTTAATTATATCACACCTTTTATTTATTATATTACACATTGATAATTTAAGAGGCACATTTCGTAAACGCAGCACATGCAGCATCTATGCTCACTGTCATGCTCCCTGGCCTGCTGCTCTCCCTCCCTCTCTCACTCCAGCCTCACCTTTCCTCTGTTCTGTGCCTCTTTACTGGTCACTGGACTGACACTTACCTCTGCCTTTCTGCCTTCAGTACTTCAGAAGAGGCCGCTACTCAGTGAGCATAGTTCATTCAGATGACAAAGTTAAGTTACTGTGGCCCAACTGAGTGTGGAGCATTTTGTAACGGAGAAGCTGAACTTTAGCCACAGCCAGCTTTTCCCCAAATATAACTGCTCTAGTGTATCACTGGAAAATACAGGCCTGTCACTCACTTGGATGAGAATCTGAGGGACTAAAGTTCAGTATTGGTACATTTTGTTTTGCAACATTATCACATAACGAATAATAACGAATTATCACTCAGTTTTCAAAACAATTACTATTAAGTATTCACTGGTGAACTATCAATTATTCTTGAATAGTGCATTAAAATTTTTCAGGTGTAGTAATTCAGCAGCCAAACAATCACCAAAATGAAAACATATATAATTGTTGATCTTTCTAAATATGTTTAGTTTTAGTGTGTTTGGTTCCCACAGTTGAGGTCAAACCTGATGACAACAGCAAACCCATAATGAGGAACCTGGAGTCGATCGCGCCTTTAGTTTGTTCTGTAGAAGAGACCCTTGAGCCGATTTCTACCCAAGTACAAGGCATCATTCCCACCTGGATCAATGGCAAGTTCCTCCGCAATGGCCCAGGGAAGTTTGAGTTTGGAAACACACAGTGAGTTGGAGACACTTCAGCACACAACACATCACTAACCTGCAAAGACATATGAGTGTACTTAAGCTTTAATGTGTGTACTTCACCACAGCTACAACCACTGGTTTGATGGGATGGCTTTGCTTCATCAGTTCAGGATAGAGAAAGGACAGGTGACGTACATGAGCCGCTTTTTGCGCAGCGACGCCTACAAGAAGAACAGTGAAAGGAACCGTATCATGATCTCAGAGTTTGGTACCCTGGCCATGCCTGACCCGTGTAAAAGCTTCTTTCAGCGCTTCCTGTCTCGCTTTGAGATTATGGGTAAGGCCACTAACAGAATATGTGATGAATATTAATTTGAACGGATAACAAGGAAAAGTTCAACTGTCAATAGTCTCATGACTTGCTGTGTAAGAATGTTGGCAAGTACAGGTTTGTCAAGATCAGCTTGACAATTTGTGAACAAGCAGTAAAAACAAACATTTCATATGACTGTAATAACAACTTTGTGAGCTGTAGGAATTAAGAGCTACTCTAGGCAACCTGTCAAAGCAGCAGCCGTTGAAATTCTGGCATAAATAATGTCTATGTTAACACAAATGTTTCAGGCTCTGTGACCAAGGTTACATAATATCATGAACGACTTAGTGTTTTCCATTTCTGCTGGACCTTTAGTGCAGCAACAAGCTGCAGTGGCTGACCGACATTTCACATGCTTTGATTTGCTGAAAGGCCTCTGCTTTCCTTTGTTACAGATGTCACAGACAATGCAAGCGTGAGCTTTGTAAAATACAAAGGCGACTACTATGTCAGCACAGAAACAAACCTCATGCACAAAGTCGACCCAGAAAACCTGGAGACACTGGAAAAGGTTGTGAGACTGTTGGATTATATACTGTACATATATGTCACGATTACGAATGAACACAGAGCTTTATACTTTTTTCTTTTTTTGTAGTTCATAACCCTGATCTTTAGAGTCTGGTGCTCTGACTCTCTGACTCCTCTGCTGTCTCTTGTAGGTGGACTGGAGCAAGTTCATTGCCGTAAATGGAGCCACTGCCCACCCTCACAACGACCCTGATGGAACCACCTACAACATGGGGAACTCTTATGGAAGTAAAGGTTAGCCCCAAAGTCTGCAAAACGCACCCACGTTGTTACAGAGTCATCCTGCCCTGTAAGACCAGCCACGGTGATGGCTGAATATCTACAGCCCTGTTCTCCAGTTTGTCAACGTTGTCAAATCTGTTAAAACACTCCAGGAGCTCTGTACAACATTATTAAAGTGCCTCCAGAGAAGAGGGATGCCAAAGACACGCTACAAGGAGCCACAATACTCTGTTCCATTGTGCCTGCGAAAAGGTCCCATCCCTCCTACTACCACAGCTTTGGTAAGCCAGCTCTCCTCATCAGATGCTGCTGTTCATCTGCTGCCCAGTAAAGCTTCCTTTTGTTTCCAGCCATGTCTGAGAACTATGTGGTGTTTATCGAGCAACCAATCAAGATGGACCTGCTGAAGATAGTCACCTGTAAGCTGAGGGGGAAGGCTCTGGGTGAGGGCGTTTACTGGGATCCCAAACAGGAAACTGTCTTCCATCTGGCTGACAAGCGTACAGGGGAGGTTAGACACGACTGTGCAGCTTAATAACAGCTTAACAAGGACATATCAACAACATCAAAGTAGTAAACACGCAAACTCTGTGTACAGTAGGTAGCAAGTAAGGTTGGAGGATGCTCCTGCTTTACTGATTGTATTCTGTGCCACAGGTCACCTCAGTGAAGTACCACACCAAAGCGCTGTCCACCTTCCACCAGATCAATGCCTTCGAAGAGGATGGATTCCTGATGGTTGACATGTGCTGCTCAGACGACGGCCAAGCCATCAACAACTACCTCATCCAAAACTTACGGCAGTCAGGAGAAGCACTCGATGAGGTACGAAGAGAGTCTTATCCTAACAGGCATCACTAGGCAGCAAGACGAGACACTGTGTGCCGTATTTCATTACATTTTGGTTCTGTACTGTACTCCCTCCCAGGTGTACAACACCGGCTGCAGGGCTTTCCCCCGCCGATTTGTTTTGCCTCTTAACGTGAACGATGAAACACCAACAGGCCAGAACCTGAACACGCGGTTCGCCAGTGAAGCATCCTGCGTCAAAATAAGCAAAAATAAGGTGAGTTGAAACATGAAATATGCTCATTTAAAGCAACTGAAAGGAAAAAACGCTTAAATCTTAATAAAATGTCGCTGATGTGCCCTGAAACTATATTATAACCAATCACCGGAGAACAGAGACGTGACATTGGTAATGTGGTTGCGACAGGTGTTCTGCGTGCACGAGGACCTCCATGGAGACGACCTCCACGACTACGGAGGCCTGGAGTTCCCTCAGATCAACTACGGCAAATATAACGCTCAGCCGTACCGTTATTTCTACGGTTGTGGCTTCAGACACCTGGTTGGAGACTCTCTGCTCAAGATGGACCTGAAGGACAAAACGCTCAAGGTGTGTGTGGAGATGATGAGACACCGACAGTACAGCAGTCTGTGACTTAATGGGTTTTGCTTACCTTTCCAGACGTAGCTGGAAACGTAACTTAGTAGTTGTGGATGTGCTGCACTGCAGGTCTGGTACCAGAAGGGCTTTTACCCCTCAGAGCCTGTGTTTGTGCCCTCACCTGATGCGGTGGAGGAGGACGACGGCATTATCCTCTCTGTGGTTCTCACCCCCTCACGGGTAAGACAGTGTTATGCAGCGAACCAAATCTGTCATCACTAAAATGATGGAGCCTTTCAAACCTACATATTTCCAATCTACAGCAGACCTTCACGTCTCATTCGTAAATTGCTTTGGGTAAAAGCCTCTAGTAAATGTAATCGCCCACCTTTGACTTCTCTGAAACGTCAGTACTGGATGTGTACGCAGCTGTTGCTGTGCAGTACGGCCATTGGTGTAGGGTTTCTTGAGTCTGGGTTACCACCAGGCAGATGGTCTGTGGCTTGACCTGAGCCCAGATGAATTTCTTCTTTATTTCAGTGATTAGCTGGACTATTATATTATTTAAAACGTAATAATGTCGTTGTAATTAAAACAAAACAGTTTGATTTAGGTAAAAAACAAACAAACTAAGAGTGTGTATTTTAAAATGTTTCAGATTTTTTTTGCAGGGATACAGCAAAGGACTTAGTTCTCCCAGTCAAATGTCTTTATTTCTATTTTAAGAGGCATAGAAGAGAAACGTGTGACCATCTGGAGGTGGCGTTGTTCCGACAGCCTGTCTGGCGGCTTGAGTCTAAGTTGTGCTACAGTGTGTTATTAATATCCTCCCTTCTTTTAACTTTAAAGCAAATCAAATGCTGAAGGAGAATTTAAGATGAAATTAAACTGTATCAAGACCGGCAGCAGCTCATCTTGCCTTTCTTTTTGAGGGATTTATTTGCAGCCCCTTTAATTGTCTCACCAATTGTAGTAAGGCCTTGTGCACGTCTTCTCTTGTCAAAGAGTGAGCTCATTCTTTTCAGAGCTTCTCTACTGATACAGTCTCTAAATTGAGCTAACGTACCATTTTCAGCCCCTGTTGTGTGCAGAGACTCATTGTTAGCTCGCATCTTATTTCTTTTGATGAAAGTTCTTCAAATGTTTCTCTGCAGGATAAAGGGACCTTCCTCCTGGTTTTAGAGGCCAAGACTATGGAAGAGCTTGGACGGGCCAACGTTCCTGTGAACATACCTTATGGCTTCCATGGTGCCTTTAATCCATCTTCACAAATGTAACGTTGTTAAATCTGTAATCACCAGGCTCCTTATGGTACTGCATAACTGAAGCGCTATACTGTTACAGGAGTGGCATGAACATGTCATCAGCGTTTAAAACAATGAATAAACATTCATTTAATGATTAATCAGACTGTAATAAGTCATTTATTCGTTTTCAAGCCACCATCACCTCTTTTGCTGTTTTATATCTACTTACAGTTTATTATGAAGTTTGAATGATAACTCTAATAAGACTCACATTATTGTTTATGAATACACTGACATACCTTTATAACCGTTTTTGTACATATTGCATGGATATGTTTAATAAAAAGCGTAACTTTCGTTGCTACATGGTTTCTATAGATATACACAGAACACTCCCACCCTTGATGCTGTGAGCACAGCACAGACTGTATTGTAGGTTCTTTAGAGTTACTGTGAACATTTCCTAAGTTATCAAATTCCTTCTCAGCACTCTACACAATACAGGGTAGTAATCCATCCTTCCTGAGCTGCGTTGCAGGTATTATTCCAGTTTAAAACTACTTCATGTCAAACTTTTGTAAATATTGGTGGTGATGTAGATTTTTTGTGAAGAACCAGTTACTGCATTTTCATAATTGGTCCACTTAGTTTAATTTTCACATAATTAAAAAAAAGTGACGCCATGAGTGTCGGTTATTCTAAATAATTTTTAGTTATTAATTATAGCACAAGCTGCTTAAATATCTTTACTATTAATATAATAATTTAATACAAATAATAATGATGCAGGACAAAAGTAGTAAAGTTTTACAGTATCAATAGCAGGTATAACTACTGTGAACTGCTGTTGGTCAAGCAGGAGACTGATCCTGATACAGCACTGAGGATTAAGGCTAAATAAAGCCTTGGGTTCACTGTTACAGTTCTGTTAGTTGATGCCAAGCCAATAAATAAAGGGTTTCATGAGTGGTTCAGACGTTTGTCTGCTGTAACGTGTCAAGCTTCAGCCACTAGAGGGCAGCATGTAACACCATATACTGTTAAGCACCTTCAGCCTTGCTATGAGTCAGAAGATGAATTCACTCTCAGGATGTATTGATAAAACTTTTCAAGGACTGGAAAAAGGAAAGAAAGAAGAGACGCTGCGTGTTGGTTTGTGCCGTGCGAGTATCACAACAGCAGCAAGTCCTTGGGTTTGTGAGAGACTGTGGCGCATTCTGCATTGTAATCCCTGTGAGGAGCGGTTCTCAGTCGTGTGATTGTGAATCTTAACGGATTCGCTTTCTGGCTCAGGCTTCGGCTTCAACAAAGGAGGCAGGAGCAACATCTGTGAAGGAGGCGGATTCAACACGGGCACACCAGCTATAAGAGGGATCAGACCTGTGACCCTCAAACAATGGGACTGTCTGTAATTGCCAGCCCACCCTGTCTCCTCACAAATATAGAACAAACATTGGTGAAGCCTGGCATTGAACCCCAGACGGACGATTCCCAAGTCTGTGACCTTAAAAACTGCATTTATAAGACACTTGAGCCAGAAAGTTTCCTCTCACAAAAGAATCAAGAAATTGTAAGATGGAAATAAAAAACAAATATGTTCAGCAACAGAATTAAATATAAAAAACCCTGGAATAAATCCAAGTCAAAGCCATGGATACTAGCAACAGCTACTTGCTGTTTCACTTCTTTAGGCTGCGTGTGTGGCCAAAGGACATCTTTGCATAGAGGAGCGAACAAAAAGGGGAGAGCTCTGCGAATGCGTGTGTGTGTGTTCCTGACACCCAGTTAAAGTGACAGAAACCAAAATCTTTTTGCACAGAAGTTGTTGTTTTTTTAGCTAATATTACTTTTTATAATTTACATGAATCATTCATGGTTTCACGATCTCAGTCAGGTTACAGCATTTGTTTTCTCTGCCTTGTCTCTCTAGTACTCCCTGTAAGACAGCAGCACTCATTTATTCTACAGTATACAGCCAACTGAGGGAATGTGAAATGACAAGACAAAGTAGGCATCGGAAATAATACTGTGATAAATCAGAGATTTGATGTGATTTTCCATTGATCCTCTTCAATCAGAACAGCTCACTGAACTGGAATTCACCAGCTGCTTCTCGTGATTTATTCAGTAAAGAGAAGTGCTGACAGATATCTTCCCCATAGCAAATCTAGGAGAAAACAAACCCCATGTTCACAGCTTTGAAATGCGCTACATATACTATTAGACCAGGCTTGAGGTTTGAACGACACCTTAGTTTGATATACTGAAAGAATGGCACAATGTGTACATAATCGTTTACATGTGAACTACCGGCTCCGTGAGCATGTTTGTTAAAGCTATTGAAGCAGTCAGCGGCGTCTCAGGTCAGGAGTTCTGATGTTCTGGCATCATAATAGTTTGTGATCAGCATAAAAAGCACAACACTTATTTTTAGCTCGTTTCTTTTTTGGTGATATGAATAGCTATGAAAGTTTCTGCCGCCTGTCAGACAACAGAACATCTGCACGTCCTCAGCCACCAGGACCCCACTAAGACATATCGTTATGAAACTGAGTTATTCTTTTGTTAGTGCTATTATTTAAAAGTCACTACTGTAAAACACTAAGCAGCTGGAAACAACCTCACCTGTAAATATAAGGAACAGACACACATACGTTCGAAAGAATAAGAATAGATTAGAATAAGAATAACAATAAATTAGGAACTGAAAATCTAAATACATGTAGGTGAGCATGCAAACAATTACTGTGCTGTGCTATTAATATCTCATAATCTCACAATCTCATAATAAATAAACTCTCTTTTTCGCTCTCAACATTGTTTCCATCCTAGTAACCAAAACAATGACCTGAAACACTAAAAAACAAAGGTCTGTGCTGTTTTGATGTGTGTTTTTATCTCTATGCAGCATCAAGACAATAAGAGCAAGAAATGTTCATAACTTACAGAGGCCAGGATGGATAAGCCATGTGTCACATCTGGCACTCCACCAAAATGATTTACCCTCAAAATGTAATTTAATATTTTCCTTACTGAGCTGCTGTAAGTCAAAAAAATGTTAATTGGCCTTTCACACTCTCCCAGGTGTTTCCACTTACTCTCCACTGATTGGACATCTGCTCAGACTGACAGTAGGTGGAGCTAAAATGGAAATTACAGTACTGTTTGTGAACCCCCTCCATCTAATCACCAGAAGAAGATGTGGTATGAAATAAAAGACAGTTGTTCCACACTAAGCTGTATTAAAGTTCATCAGCTCAAAACGAGCTCGTCGGTGAGGGACGTGCCAGTGAGGCGGTGAGCGTCAGCCCACACAGTCCTGAGCAGAGGTGTAATCAGCGAAAGTGAAAACACCTGCATGCACAGATCTTAACGCAGACGGAGAAACGTGTATAAATAGCTGAAACGACCTAAATTTGGATGTTACACAAACGTCGGTTTTAACAGCATCATTTATCCAGCTGTAACTGTTTATACTCAACAGATATGGAATCTGGATTTTTTTACCTTTTGCTTTTACAAACGCCACCTCATGCTTAAATCTGCACTGACCATTTAAGGCCAAATGATTTGGAGGGATCCTTTTCCAATAAGACTCCTTTCTGGAAAACATTTGGACATGTAACACAATACTGTTCGGAGCCAAAAGTCTGACGTTCATTTCGGTGTCGTTTCAGTTTCTGTTCAGATTAAACAAATGAGAGCTGCTTCCCGTTTGCCTCGTCTTTGTGCTCAGCTGAGGTGAGTCCAGTCTTGGAACTAAGTTAGGCTGCGGACACAATTCATCCTACAGTACTTACACACAAAAAAAACACTGAAACCTGTTAATCATATGAAATTTGCATTCATTCTCCTACAAAATTCTAGTTCAGCCTTTTGACAACTATCTTGCGTTTCCCTGTTTCGTGCTGCTCTCTCGCGATAATCACACACACGTGAGGAATCCTATTTCATATTTCCCCTCTATCCTGTTTTCAGTTTGCTGCTTATGGGAGGATTTTTCAGAATTCAGAGCATCGTTTGACTTCAAAGTGTCGTGTGTAGACCCCCCCCCCCCACACACACACACACACTCAACTTATACAGTTTCCACACAGCATGCGCGCTGCAGTCTTTTCATTACATCTAGCCTGATTCACGTTAACCCATAAAACATGTCTGACATATTAATCAGGTCTGCATGTGGGGGTAGCTCTACTATGGCACTGCTGTGAGGGGGAGGGCTCTCATTGGGCCAACTTACGCATCCTAGCGGCCAATAAGAGAAGGCTGAATCACTCCTCTCCTAGCAACAAGACTCCTTTTCTCCACGCAGTGCAATCAGCAAACTGACACCCATAATTTTACAATATGAATAATTGCAACTTAACAGCTTTGCAGCAGCAGCAGAGAGACACAGGTTTATCCTTTTCCACATGACTAGAAGAGCTCTGCTTTCTGTCCTGCTGCTTTCTCCCTCTCCCTCCTTCTCTCTATCTTGGCTGCAGCTCTGTCTCTGAATGCTTTCAGGCAGCTCCTGACTTACAATCTTAAAGGAACAGGCCTGCATATTTAAGGGTTTTTTTTTCCTGTTGTGGGGCATTGTGGGTAATGGTCTGTACTTGTTGACCTCACAGCGCTGAATGGCAGGGCCTCTCTCGGGAGGGAGAAGGAATACCTTGGCACAGAGCTATTATTACCGAGAGACACTACCAAGCTCTCAACTACAAGCTTCTCTTTCTGTGCAGATGTTCCACTTACAGCTCGCCGTGTTTAGCGCCTAACGCTCACTGCACAACAAAACGAGTCTCAAAAAGGAGACCACACTTCAGAGGTGCAATGTAAAAAATAAGAACAAGAGGAAATGTAGAGGAGCACCTTGCTCAATGTAAGATTTACTGCACTTTTAATAATCTGCCTGTGCCTCTCGCACAGCACCTGTTGCCAGGCTACAGCAGCGTACGTGCACACGGTTGTCCGACCCCTGACCCTGAACGCATTCCTATCCTTGCCGCTCTGGGAGTTGAGGAGAGCGGACCACATGCTACATGTCTGCACAACAGCCTCAGACAACCACAAATACGCAGAATTTTTCAGCTATCGTGTTGCTCTCAGCGAGCTCAGGTATAGGTCACACTTTGCTGTGCTCCACTCTGTTATGGCGTGTTATGGTTCACTTAGTGACCTGCTACGAGATCTAAAAGACTGTTGCTCTCTGGATGTTAGTGTATTCGGTTCGGAGCAGGATGCTGCAGGGTTGGATATCGGAAGAGAAATGCCCGCACTCAAGTACAAAGTCTCTGCCTCATGGCTGTGTGAAATTTGACATGGGGCAATTGTAGGAACAGTCTGACCTTACACTTGCTAGACCTCTCAAAATTATTAGAAAGGTCTATCTCATAGACATTACAGGTCCATTTAGGTAGCCTGCAGAAAGTGTCTGGCAGGTTGAGAAGCAGATAATTAACTACCCATATGACCTCCTGTTCCTTTCGGCATCTTCCGTCCAGTCTGTGAATTGTCTAACAGCAGGAACAAAAGCTCCCACAAAGCTCATTTAGCCCAGTTTCAATGAGGATAGACAAGGAAAAGCGCTCTCTCTTTGAAGTGTGTTCGCTCCATCCTGCTCCGGCCCCACCTCCTGTCCAGTGGATCAGACCGTTACAGTACGAGCAGCTCGAACACACAACCACTGTTCAACCTTACGTGACCCTTGCTCACATCAGACCCCTCCACCCTCCACTGGAGGAATGCTGCTGATGGGAGTTCTTAATATTCCCCGGCCCTCTGTGCTCTCAAATTTGGCGGTGCGGCGTTAACACAAGCTGACACCACAGATTAGCCACAGACATCAGGAATGCTGTGGCCTTTTTGTGCCACGTGGACTTTGGCCAAAAGAGCCTTTGGTTGCAGTGGCCAAAGAGTCCTGCAAAAAAACAGGTCCATGACAGAAGGATGGACACTTCCTGGCGTGATCGCCCTAACGTTAGCTATCCGGGGATCTAACGACGCGTGCACAGGGAGAGGCAGCCTGTACATGATCCACCTGTTTCGTGAGGTCTGGACAAGCCACACTAATTTAACAAAAATGTGTTCACTTCACATTCATTCAACAGGTAAACATGAACCAGCAAGAGAAGAATTAAAAGATAACTGTCATTTTCCAAAACATAAAATACGTATAAATGAGCATCAGTGGGTGAAAATGGTCCAGTCTGCAAATGCAAGTAAGAGGCAACTGCACTTGTGCAACATCTCTGTATTTTTGGGTCCAATTCAAACAATTTGATGCATCCACGGTTTTGGAATAAGGAAGCATGTCACCAGATGGTGTGGTGATAAATATGAGCCATATAAAAATAACTGCAGTTCCTATTTAAGGAAGGATTGTCCCTTAATATGTTAAAATGTCCCTTCATGCATTTGTTTGTTGTTATTTACTGTATGTACATGCCACCATGCGTTCAGAGTGATACATGAAACTACAGGATCTTCTGATGTGTTGCTCACATAGAGCTCAGACTTAGCTCACCGTGAATAAAATGCACCTGACGTGTGACGCAGAGCTTCAAACTGAGTCGTCACAATAGAGTTTAAGCCCCTTTCAAACGAAAACAGCTTTAGGTCTTTATCAGCAGTGAAGCGCACAAAACTGAAATTTATAACTTCTAAAGACATATGGTGCAAGAAGACTGGAAAACACTGTTGAGAAGCAAACTTGAGCCAACAGACACACGATCACAGGTGAAAATGAAAAAGTACACAAACTAAGAGAAACAGGTTCGATAAAAGTGAGGACAGGAGCGCTGCACTGAGGCATAATTGTTCTTTTTGCTTGAAGTTACTTAATTAATTTTCATATTACCTAAATTCCCTGCTTTTACTGCTTTTACCATGAAATGTGAATGATATACATATATATACAAATACCGATTTGTGTATTGTGTGTCCTGATGTTCTGTAGTAACCTTGGTAAAACTATCTAATCAGAATTATTCGTAATATTCAATAGAAATGCAAATGTTTTATTATTATATTATTACATTGTAAGAATGAGCTTTATTTACCAGAATCACTTGACAAAAAGACTAGTTAGAAATGATGCTGAACACCTTGAACACAACATGTCATTGTAAAAAAAAACAAGTTCAACAAGTTCATCCAGAAGCAGCCCAACCAAATAAAATCATATCACCACTGAATGTGATATTTATTTATTCACTATCGATTCATCGGAAGAAACATAATCGTTGGCCACAAACCAGAACATGCACCTCGTTACTGTATCTGAATTCCCAGCGTGACCAGTTTGCTTGGCTGCAACAGGCATGTGTTTGACACAATGGTATTTTCCTCTGAAATACTACAGAATTAAAACTTTACTCTGGCACTTTACTTATGGAACCAACTGGCTGAAGTTATCATCTGCCATCACACCTGACAGGTCCTTATACTACGTGTAGTAGTTATTCATTCTTGTATTATCGCACAAATCCATTATTAGTCTTTTAATTGAATTGAGACAGACTGTACTATACTGGAGGGTAACAAATAACCTTACAGTACATTTTGAACTCGGTGGAATTAGAAAATGGTTGGTTTGGTTGGGACATTCAAGAACAGTCAGTATGTTCTGTATCACTGTCAGACTAAAACTCATGCACACTAGACAATATTTTACCCAAATAGGTTTTTCAAGCTCCTCGCTTTACTAAGAGCTCTGCTGACAACCAAATTGCTTCCCGTCCCTTGGCCTGATCTTTTCCTGATAACGAGAAGTTACTGTGGACATATACAAAGTTTTTTTTAGGACTTTGTGACTTGGTTTATGTCCTGACCTGCTGCGTGAATAGTAGGGCCTTATATAAATGTGTGTTTCTAAACCACACACTTAATTCAATCTGTCCATTCAGGTTCTAGACAAGGAGAAGTGAAGTGAATCGGTTGCACCTGACCACAACTTGTTGTGGTTTATAGTTTAATGTTTTGAAAAATAAAATAATGTTTTCCATTTGTAGATGGTGGTTAGAGAGTTCACACCAAAGCTACAGTATGGTCCTTAAAAAATTAAAAAATGGAGAACAGCAGTTCATCACTTTTTCCCAGAGTCATTTCTTAACACAACGAACATGGCACAAACACATCAGACAACATCACTAACCTCCACACAGTGTGAAAATGACAGACTGGAGCAACACTTTGTTTAGCTTGAGAGCAGCTGCTGATGAGAAACTGAGATCACAAGAGCTCGGTTTCAGCAGCCATGCTAGCAGCTGCACCGTGATGCTCAGTGCAGAGAGAAGAAGACCTGAGCTGGGCGGATGCTTCGCGTGATAAAAAATATCCATCTGCGCCTTTCAAATCTTGGATCGTTCTAGAGCATCAAACTAATTTTGAGCCGTCGCCCAGCTGTTTGTGGAGTAATCGTACCTGCCAGCCACAGCTCACCTCAGTGCGCTGGGTGTAAAAACTATCACCGGACTGTTCATGGTGCAATATGTGAATAAACACAGAAATGATCCTCAAACATGTCTGTTTTCTGTTCAATCTGTGACAACGTGGCTAATTTAAAGCCACAAGATTCTTACATTAACGCAGTAAATCAGATGAGACAGAAACAGGCTGAGAAGAAGGAAGAATACTGATCGGGAAATTATCTGAGAAGAGGACAAGATGGAAGCGAAATCCAGAGCTGAATGGGGGAAAGGGGAAAGAGTTTGTCTCGGAGGCCTCTGTCATTTACGCTTGGATAAAAAAAAAGAAAAAAAAATCACAGCCTGGGCCTCTGTTTCATTTCTATGGCAACCTGAAGGCCATTATCGTACCTTGCCATTCATTATGAAAAGACTTAGAGGAGAGTGCAGTGTATTTTTCCTGCCTACAGCCGGGAAACAGAAGGAAAAGAAATGAATGAGTGAAAAAAGAAACTCCACTCTGCTGCCTGGTGCAGAGTAGTTCGAGCAGTTTATTAACACGAGGAGTTTTCTGCTTCTGCGCAAATCGGGATAACTTTTTAAAAGTAATGAAAAGAAAGATAACACACTCAGTTATTATCCTAACTGCTTATATGGTCTGTAAATACTGCAGGTCGGAAAAGTTACATGATGAGTAAACCAAAGTGCATCCTGAACCTGAGCAGGTGTTAATGCACATGCAGTTTTATTCAGCTGTTGTTTTAGCTAATGAGCTAAATGATATATTCCCAGCAGAAACGCAGCATGACGTTGGAGAAATAATACTGAAACGGAAAAGGAAAAAAATGTTAATATAAGAGTTAAGTTAAAGAACACGCTTTATTTAGTAACACAAGAAATAATTTAATCAAAGAATGAAACACTGGGTAGTAAGAGCTCATACATCTGCTAGTAAATGGGCCAAAGCAAACCAAACACACTGTGCTTGATGAAATATTTTCATTTTCATTTTTCATTGAACCACAAGAAAAATGTTTTCAATTTCTGCCCAATAGTTTAAGTTGCTTAAATATGACACTGAGTTCATCCCTTCACCCTTAACTTGCTCAGTACCGCGTCTATGACGTTGTTAATATACTGTAATCCGGGAATGAATTTAAAAACTGCTCTTAGGCTCACTGTTCAGGAATGTTTCCCCTAAAACAAGGCGCGTAACCTTGGAGTTTAGATTAGAGCCACTGGCGACAGAAGAAAATGTGCTCATCAAGCCTCTTTAGCTCGTATTTGCTGGTTGGGTTTGGTTTGACTAATCCTGCAGGATTGAGTTAACGTTGTGAGTGTAGGTAAATACATTTGAGTGCTGCTGTTGCTAACTGTGTGAGAAGGCAGAGCCTGGGTTAGTGTAACAGTGCATTAGCAGCCACAGTCCATTCTCTGTGTCCCCAGAGAGACCAGAGCGGGCATATTAACATTCTCCTCAGAAGGGCCACAGGATCTGCCTTCAATGCCGTCTGACTCCAAACAAAAGACGGTGTGTGTGTGTGTGCGTGTGTGTGTGTGAGAGAGCGAGAGACAGGCTGGGATTGTGTGTGTAACTGTGCGTAAGATGAGGAGGAAAGAGAGCGAAAGGGGGGAAAAGGGCCAGAGTAGAAAGAAGGGATGACTTTCAGTACTTTGTGCTGTTGCTTTGTGCAGTGAAAATCAAGAATACTTACATAAAAAATCACTGCTCTGCCCTAGAAACTATATATATCCAAAATATTTTAAGCAAGTCAGACTTTATAAACGTTGTTTGTCATCTTGAGACCACCTTTGAAGTGTGCAACGGACAAGTAGCTGTTGAATCATAGAGAAACATCAATGCTGTAAAGTAACAATCTGATTCACAGCTTCATGACGCCTAACTTGTAGTCAATATATGCTTTAACTAATCACTGTGATCAGCAGCCTTGTCAGCCAGTGACTGTTAAGGTTTATGTATTTTATTATATGCTTTTTACTTAGGTTTAGTTGCTATGCAAACTGTAACCAGGGGCTGCGTGAGCAACTCATACTTACAGCACTCACTCATATACCGTTTCTATTTTTATTTTTGCACTTGTGTTTATGTGATGTTCTTTGAAGACCGAGCACATGTACTGGTTATATACCAGCTATAATATGTGAGGGCTTTTTTGAATTTGATTATGTAACAGATACTGAGCCAGTGCTGGTGCCTGGCTGCATCACTGTCATACCGACGAGCGACTGCTGACAATTGACTTCCTATGCATAACTCAAACATCTGGCTTTCATCAATGAGAGCCTGAAATCTTTCTACATTCCATGTGGAAACTGGACCATGTCATGCAATGTATGAGCAGTTTGCTGCTGTTAGCATAAATCACCACAGCGTTGTTGCCCCGACTACAGTATATGTAGTAACTATGATGCAGTTCAGTAGTTGCAAAACTACAGGTAGCGTCTTCTGACCGATGTGAGAATCACTAACTTGCTGTGTGTTATGTTCTGTATAACTGTGACCAATCAGACTGAAGTCAGGACACACCTTATTTTTTCCCACATTTCATAAAATATTTTGGCTGATGCCTTTTATTACCCTCAGGTGTTGCTTTTAAACACCTTTATACAATAAATCAAACGAGCAATAATAGAAGTGTCACATCACACAATAATGATCAAAGTAAAATTGTTTTGTGAATTTTACAGTGCACATTGCAATATACAGTAAAATAAAGCATTTATTGAAATATATACATTTTTAGCAGTGCAACAGCTTGGATTCTGTCACAGCAGCACACTCCTGCCTCAGTGTCTAGGAATACAGCTGCATTGTAGCAGAGACTCCTGCAGCTGACGCCTGATCATTATCTGAAAAATCGCTAAATCTGTTCAATAAATGATAGTGAAGAAAATTTAGATAGTACCTGTAATGTTGTAAAGTAAAAGAACATTAACTGGACATATTTATGAAAATGCATTTATATGAAGAGACGTTAGGGCTCAAAGTGAAAGGTGTCAAAGTGAAAACCCTTCACAGTCCAGGAACCATAGACCTAGTCATCAAATTTATGTCGTGTCCACTCCCTGGAGAAATTTCACCAGAAAGAGCTAAAACACTAGACGGTCCATGTACTGTAGTATCCATTGTGTGTAGGCCATGACATGTCTAAAGTAAAGGCAACAATGGATTCATATTCCGTGTTTTCTAAACCTGTTGATTTCATTTATGGCCTTTAATAGAATAGATCTATCAGAACATAAATGAATACTTTATATATATATATATATATATATATATATATATATATATATATATATATATATATATACACATTAAGAATCAGTTTGACTGTTGCTATTAAATTGCAGCATTTATATTTATTGCAGTTTGACCACTTTTTCAAAAATATTATAATATAAAATGCATACTGTGCCGTACTGACCTGATCTTTGAAAAAAGCTTGCGCTCATCATAAAGTATAGCCCACTTAGCATTTTATTTGCTGGATTGTGATTTTGCACGCATTCAAGAATGACTTATCAATCTGAGCTAAAAAGGGCAAACTTCTGGCTATTTTTCAATTTGACTCACATCACCTTCAGCTTAAATATAATTATGATAAGGTGTGACTGAACGGCTCAGTGGTTGGACAGAGGGCATCCTCCATAGACCTGCAAGGAGGAAGGTCAAAGAAAAGCTGAAAGATTTCATCCTGGCATGAGGCAGCTCTCAGCCGTAACATGTGGAATCCCTGCAAAGGTTCTTTTTACCTAAAACACTGGCTTAGATACACAGATGTATTATCAAGGGACAGGTTGTGTTTTTCCTCCTCTTTATGATTTTATTAGTAGAGTTTGTTCTTGGCAGATTGTCTGAGAGGATCTGAGACCTGAACTCCACCTACTCACATCAACTTGTTTTTCACCAAAGCGCATACAGCACAATATTTCCATTAGCTGAAATGTTCCTTCTGCATCTGACCGCTTTGCTTTAACACCAGTGGTCCGTGTCACAGCAAAAGACGCACGTCATCAGTTTAACCTGTGAAATGAAATTGTGTTTTTGGTATGATGTGAATATTCAAAAGTAGAATAGAAAGCAGGCATTTCTAACTGGAAAAGACTGTAGTTGTCTAAACAAAGTAATAATGTTACATTTCATTATGTAAAAATACTGTAGTGTCGAGTAAAAACGTGTGCGTGGTTGTGAGAACTGGCTGGTGAAATGCACACCTTAATGTTCCAGGTGTGTCTACATGTGCAGCGATAAAGCCCTTCCATTAGCTGGGTCCGGGGAGGTGCTGTGATAAAGCTATGCTAAGGCACGCTTGGCACGGCACTACACAAAATGCGGCAGGAGAAAGACTCTGGCAAACACTTGAGGCTGGCTTAGATGATTTGGTTTGAGTGCAGCAAAGGCGGGCACACCGTCAGCACAAGCAGTAACAAGATGGCGGCGATCTGCAACAGAGAGTGTAGTGAGCTCAGGCCAGGGTTTAGAGGAGACACAAGTCTGTGAGCATAACCTGCTCGGAGCGACTGGGTGCCAAGTATCACAGAGTGCTGGTGCCAGTGTCTCTGATGGGTTGGGATGGGCATCCAGCACCCATAGAAACACTGATAGGAACAATGGAATGGCTGCCTCCCAGACAGAGCTGCCGTACTGCAGTGATAAGGGAACAGGAAGGGGGGGGGGGGGGGGGTAGACTGCCGTTTGCTCCAGCTGCTTCTGCAGCTGGAGCAAACGGCAGCTACTGTAACAAGCACCGGAGAGAGGAAGGCTGAGCCGGACTCCGATTTCCAGCCTCTCATCCCGTGATCAGAGGGCATCTCAGGACTCGCGTGAGATTATGAGTGATGTGGCAAAGAGCTGGAAACGACAGATGAAAGAAGACATAAAGCTGACACATCTACACTCGCTGACATGCACTATCCTGTACATTCACATAGCACAGATGAGTTCATTCATGTAGGGCACTGTTTGAATGAATGGACGGATTTTCCTTCATGCCTAAAGTGGAAGTACAACATCCGTACAAACATTTGCTTCAGTCATGTTGCCTTCTTTCAAATAATGTCCACAGTCGTGTTCACTACACCTTCCTGTGCCACCGAGCAGTGAGCGACCCTGAACGATCTGCAGTCGTCTCTATGGTCAGCCATTTTACAAGTTGAAAACCTCTAGCAGGCCAGGGGGCAAGGCTGTGGTGGGAGGTCTTAATAATGTTGGATGTGCATGCACGCACACGCAAACACACTCAGTGACACACAGAGTGGTGGAAGCACAGTGAGCTGGTTGGTGGTTGGCTGGTTCCACATTCGTTAGTCACTCCTTTTGTGTCAGAGCAGCAGATGACATTTCAAAATCTAAACAAAAATGATATCTGCCTCACTAAAAATAACGAGTGTATTCCTTGGTCTTTTCTTAGAGAAGTACCGTCTCTGCAAGATTCTGCTGAACAAGTCAAACTCTGACACTATGACCTACTGCTGCAGCTGGTTACCAGTAAATGCTCGAAAAAAGCCATGATCTTAGAAAATACGCCCACTGACAAACAACTGCTTTTCACACAAGTTCTTTAGGATGAAATTCACAAAGAGACTCAAAGATACAATAACATATAAACATAAAATTATATATTACACACACATATACAGTATATGTACTGTGTGTGTGTGTGTGTGTGTGTGTGTGTAAAATCGTATACACTGCAATATACATTCATTTAGCAGCAGAGACTCAAGTAAGATGCACAAAATGCGTCTTAAATCTAACCTAGTAATGACGTGATTATCAAACTGCATCAGAAGAGCTAGAATGACATCATCATTCCCATTAAGAGTCTTTGTGGGACCTCAGTTATAGCTTCTCTGTACAGTATCTTCATGGTCAACTGAAACCAGGCTGGGAAGCAAAGCCCCAAAAAGACAAAGTGCAAGTCAATGTGAAAGAGTCGTAGACATGCAGAAGCCACTGCTCACTGAGAGCATTCAACCACACACTAAAAATGTCTAATGAATCTCTAACGTCCTTATGCACGTGGGGATTGTACCAAAAATGGCAGCAGTTTATCTTAACTGCTCATCTGATATGGCTAAAAAATGCCTTCAAAGCTCACAGCACAACTGGTTTTTCAAAGCTACCTGTCCTTCAACCGCGTAATGACTACAACACATCCCGTCCGAACTAATGAAAGAATGAGGACAAAACATCAAACGCTGTCTCTGTTCTAATGCTGCTGAAGCTCCCTGAAAGACTGAGCGTGACTTCAGAGTGGCTGAAGAAGGAGGGAACATGTAAAGGCTGTAGGTGTGGATAAAGCTCGGAAAGAAGCTGCTACTGTGATCACAGATCACCGACCAGTTCTAGGAACAGACGTTTGCCTCCAGACACATTTCAGCACACTTTGCGGTAGTTTTAGGGAAACAGTTGGCACTGACGCGACAGTCCTTGGCATGATACACTGGTCATCAGCAGCAGAAGACCTGAAGAGGCTCGTTATACAGTGCTGCACTAAAAACACGAGCGGTCTCACTCATTTTACCCTTAATTAACACCCATCATCACACAGTATACACTATAACAGCTTTTTACACCTCATTACAGTCCTGCTTTCATCCACGGTTTCATGACTTGGCAGCCACGAGGCGGTGGCACCCAGAGCTCACGCACATGTACTGTACGACTAAGTAATGTTCATTCAACCGTCGCTTTTTCAGCATCTTCTCTTCACATGCAGCAAACAAAGCCGCACGCACTAATAGGTGCATCAGGTATAAATAAGGCACAAAGACGAGTTTTCATGAGGTCAAACACAAGTGTACTGAGCTTTCAATGTCACGCTCTCAACAGTACTTTGTGCTGCTCTCAAGATATGGCGTGAAGATTCAAGCAGTCGAAGTAAGAGGAGTCCTGACGAATCTGAATCTTTTTCTAGTCCTGTATGAGAAAATAAATAATAGTAGTGAATATGATGATGCGTAACAAGTGACATGACGTGTGCTACATTATTGCTGCTGTGTGTGAATTATATGTACTGTTATGTTATAGTTATATGTGTGCTTATCATGTGGCCGCGTCTTACACACTGAGTAAAGTCCTCTTAGCATGTGCAGCATTATTCGCTGTGGGTGTAGCCTTAGTCTCAGATTTGTTCATTGTACCTGCCCAAACAAACGTGGAGACCATGAATATGACAGTGCTCTGCCATATTAGTCTGGACATCCCTCCATCCTGGTCACGTTCTTCATACTCGCATTTTTCAGCCCAGCCCCCCCCCCCAACCCCCCCTCCCCTGTCCTACCCAGCGCCCCACACGCTGTGTCTGCCTGTGGCTCTAAACCCCTTCATATCCTGAAAGAAGCCCGACGTCCCTCCTCTCTACTCCCCTCGCTCTCGGTTTTCTCTGTGGGTGGATCAAACGAGCATTCTCTGTCACTGTGCCTAGATAAGAAATGCGAAACGTCCCATCTTCTCCGCACTTTCTGTGTCGTTCCCCCGACATGTTACTTTCTTCTCTTTCTCGTTTTAGGTTGCAAAGATGTGTGAGTGCCCCTCACAGCTCCCAAGAACCCAACCCGTGCACATCACAGCAAAACGTCACAAGTTAGGGTCTCAGGGAATGAGAGAGGTACAGATCGCTTTTGTGTCTGGCCTTTCCTGTGCGCTATACAGTATATGAGCTGCTGCTTCAGCGCTATGGCTGAGACTAGAGCAGACAATGGCAGTTTTCTCCATCCCTGGCTTTGTGCTCGTCCGTACTCTAAATCTCAGTTTTGCCACTAAGTCCTGTCTGCTCTCGGTAAGCCGAGGATGGCACAGCTCTGCTATATATGCATACATCACCCGCAACTCTTTGTACTATATTGTAGAGTAGCAATCTGCTAAATACAGATAAACGCAGTAAATCCGCAGCGCATCACGCATAAAGATTAATAAAAAAAAAGAAAAACAGCCAGCACGCACGTATTATAGTCGCCACACACGCCCAGACAGACAGTACTTAATTATCACATGTTGATAAGGCTGCCACAGCAGATTTCGGCCTCCCTGTCAGTGCAAAACCCCGACGTGCGAGAGCCATGCTACGGGAACGGATGGTCAAGCATTGTTGATTTTTTTAACTTAAAATGCCAGAATCCTGCACTGTGCACATGCGCACTCAGAGTCAGATGACAAGGACAGCAGCACAGACTGAAAATGGGCTGCCGCGGTCTCACTTCGAGCAACTCCCTCCCCATCACTAAAAAGCCAAAGCTCCTTACTACTGACATGGACCCTGTGAGCGATCCCTGCTCCAGAGACACCACAATTGTCATTCGTCTGAGATGGCACCTGTCAATCATTTAGCTCTGGCTTTATGGAGGCAAAACTAATTCGTCAGGCAGACAGGATGAACGCTCCGATGAAGAGGAGAAACAGGAGGCTGGGATGGTGATATGAGATGCGTCGAAGGAGAGTAGGAAAGAAGAAAACTCACCCGGCTGACCGTGGTGGCTGCCGCAGTCTTCCCTGTGTGTCTGCGCTGGTCAGCGTAGCACAGAGGAGGAGAGGATGTGGCCAGACAAAATGAAACGGCACAGATCTGTGAGAGAAAAAAATAAATCTGGAGAGAGAAGTCGAGGAAGAGCTTTTAGTGCTACGGGCTCAGGCTTTGTTGACCGGATCATTCGAACTAGCACATGAGGCTGCTCTAGCAGATTGCTGCTGTCTAGCCG
Source organism: Macropodus opercularis (assembly GCA_030770545.1). Lineage (NCBI taxonomy): Eukaryota > Metazoa > Chordata > Actinopteri > Anabantiformes > Osphronemidae > Macropodus > Macropodus opercularis. Next base: position 7,403,374 of record CM061102.1, on the reverse strand, counting down.
TCTGCTGCTCAGACATGCAAGACTGTACCATGTGCAGCCAGAGAGAGAGAGACAGAGAGACAGAGAGAGAGAGAGAGAGAGAGAGTGACAGAAAGAGAGATGAAAGGGAGGGCAGGTGCCAGGTTAAGGGATTAAAGTAGATGGAAAAGAAACATGGGAAGGATGGATTTAGATAGTGATGTAATAAAAACACTTGACACTACAGTACATTTGGAGAAAAAAAGTCACCTTGTCAAGCTGTCAAGCTGTTACAGAAAATGCTGAGGGACTTTCTGAAATTAATTGCACGGACTTCCGTTTTTAGGGATCGTACCGAGATGTTGCAGTGAGAATGGTTAGGAAAATGGCGAGCACAATGATTGTGCACCGCTCCAGAACGTGCATGCTTGGTAACACAGGAGAGCACGGTCAAACGGCACAAAAACATCAGAAGAGCTGCAGACGATCAGTATTAAGACATTCGAAGCATTCCTGCAAAGCATTTACACACATTTTGATTTGTGTTGCAAAATATCAGCTACACATTAGACCTTAAAAAGAGAAGTTATGATTAGATTTTGCAGATATGGTTCAAATCTACGAGACAGAAAACAGCCACAAGAGAGAATAATAGGAAAAACCGTGTAACGCCTGTTGCTGTGGTCCTCCTGCGGCTACTCACCGCTTTCTCCATGTGACTCTACTACCTTTCTTTCTCTTGCCCTGCCTGTCTGCCTCCCGGATCCATCTGTCTCACATTTTCTTTCTGTTCTCGCTCGGTGCTTTGGCCTCTCTACATCACACCTCTCTGTCCGTGTCTCTCTGTTTTCTTTTCCTCCTCTGCCTCGCATGCTTCATGGATCGCAGTCTCAAGTCCCCAGAGCAGAGAGAGAAAAAAAAAAAAAAAAAAAAAAAACGCCGTAGAGCCTGTGCATGCCCCTCTGCCCATACAGCATCGGTACAGCAGCAGCAGAGCGGGGAAAGAGAAATAAATAACATCCATTCATTTCCTCCCACAGCTGAAATCAGTTACACTCTAAAGGCCTGCTATATGTAGAGAAGGAGAGATAAGGAAAGGTAGAGAGAAAGGGCAGTGGTAAAAGACAGCGACAAGCAGCCGGGGGGAGAAAGAAAGCAGGGAAAGATAGACAATCGTGTTTCCATCTTACAATGTCTATTTTCAGGCTCCTTTTCATTTAAGAGAGAAAAAAAAATCCTTCTCCGGTCGGCAAGTCCAGCATTCTGTTCCTTTCTCTCTCCCGCTCGGTGTCTGTGAGAGTGACTGGGTATTACAGCGTGCATTTCATGGAGAAAAGGAGGGTGGGAACAAGAGGAGATTGAAAGAAAAAAGGAGGGAGCAAGGGAGAGAAATGCACGAGTTCAGGGAGCGGTAAAGGAAATGTAACTGGAAGCCCGGTGCTGTGGTTGTCTTATATTTTATCAGAATTAGCTGCTGTGAAGCAGCAGAATAAGGCTGTGAAAAAGCGCGAGGGACAAGATGGTAGGAAAGCGAGACAAACGGGGAAAAGAGGGAGCTGCCACAACAGGGTTCCTCTGACAACCAACACACAATGGGCTGAGATCAGTGACGGCAAAAAAAATGGCCTGTGCGGTCTCTCTCCCACTGCCTTTTCCTGGTTTCACTTCATTTCTGCAAGCGCGTGTTCAACATCAATTAGGAAATCACAAACCTGGTCTGTCGCTTCACGTACATGTGTTTTTATTCCACTCCTGAGCCTTGTTAGTCTTGTGCTTTTTGGACTATGTTGCAGCACTTTTGTAAAGGAAGCACATCACTGGGTCAAAGACATCACATGATGTGTTGTCTCAACACATCACATGCACTTAGAGTGAAGGGTCTGTGCATAGTATCTGTTTTACAAAGTGCCTTTCGTTACTTCCTCTTCCTTTCCAGCAATGCTGACACTCGGTCGGCCTCACACACAACTAACATTAGAACAGCTAAACGGGACTATTTATAGACATTTTAATGAAGACAAAACCCTTCGATTCCACGCGGATGGTGGGGCGTGTGTGCTGGGAGAGTAGGGGTGGCTGTCACTACAGAGAGCTCCTGTATGCCTCCTGCTGCACACTGCAACAGACTCGACTCAGAAAACATGTCACACAAACAAGGACGAAAACAAAACCTTTCTCGTATCAGAGGGGGAAAACTAACAAAAGCAATGTCACACTGAAAATAAATTCACGTTGAGTCTACTCGAGCAGTTTTCTCGCTCTTTCGAGCTGCTGAAGCTGCCCCGTACCAAGGCCCCAGCTTCATTCTGGCCCAAACTCCTTACCCCACCTCTATCGAACCCGGCGGCCTTGGGACAGGGAGCGAAGAGTTTAAGTAGAAACAGTCTTTCTTCATCATACCACTCCCTGCTCTTCACATCTGCACACAGCAGCAGACCGCACTACAGGGACACCATCTCCCTCTAACAGGAGAGCATCCAATCTCCTTTTATTTATGAGATCGGTTAAGATGACAAAGGTATAAGGAACGTACTTATTTGGCAGAACAATTCAAAATGTAGCAGTAATAATTTATTTTCACAGCAGTGCAGAGAACTGACCACAATGATTAATATCGCTCGATGACAATGTCGTAAAAAATATGATTTTTCCTTACGCTGATGTTATTCGTGTGTGCGTTTAGGTGCGTACATCTGTGGGTAATAATCATAAAGCAAATCCCAAAATCTGAATCTAGGAGAGAATGCGATGTCTTCAAAACAAATCCAATTATGCAGCGAAAACGGGCTGAAGAGCAGCTAAACACCACTTGAGACAAAGCACAAAAAATAGTCAAATATGCTTAAAAGGTAGAAATAAATCAACATATTTTACATTGCTGTAAAGGACAAATGTGATTCCATGGGTGAGCTGGTTTCTTGGGCTGAAGCAGTGAAAGTTGTTACAGGCTGTTTTGATCCCAGCAGTGTCTTTGCCACAGAGTTGCACAGAGAAAATATATCGTTGTGGTTAAAGTGAAACTGAACTTTGTACATAATTGGCTACCATGACCGTGTTCTTCCCCCGTGGCTGGATAGTGTTTACCTTCAGTGGCATCTCTTTCATTAGAGCAGCCCACAGACCTCAATGCAGCAGTATTTCAGTGCTTTCTCCACAAATCTCAAACCTGTCCCCCCCTCACTGTTCTCTGCTCTTTTAATTTAAGTGACAAATAAGGTCATGCTGTCGATAGATGGACACAATTCACGCCAGTGGCGGCAAAATATATTTTTCTCTATTCCTGTGGTCTGTAATAAATGTCAGCATGAACAGAAGTAGAGACAATTCAAAATCTCTATTTCGGGTCCAGACAAACCTGATGTAAAAGAATAAAGCAACAATTACCACCAATGACATTCCATGCCCAGTTCAATAAAGCCCAAAATGTGTGTACTAAAATAAATCTGCATTGTCCAGGGTGTGTAGTGTTTCCTCAGGGAAAGCTAGGAGGCTGTACAGTTATCTCCTATGATGTCACTCTGAACTATACAACCTACTACCTCAACCTGCGGAACACTGCAACTGTTTAGCGTCCGATTATTAAGAGTGGACAGACATCGAAGTTCTCCTTCTGCAGTAGCGAACAATATCCCAATTTTGAAGAATATTCACAGTGTCTACAGTTATAACACATCGAAATGTCCAGTTCTTGCCCATCTACTAAAAATGGCCAACGAATGAATTCAATGCAAACATCTGTGAACGTATTATGGAAATTAGGCAGGCGGCTTCCTATTTTGTAGCACTGACCCATTGACCTAATTCAGTCATACCGTCATATAGCCCAGCCCTACTATGTTGGGTGGGGTCACTGAGTAAAGCTGGGGCACGTGGGGATAAGCTTGGCAGAGAATATGCTGTCACCCAGGGTTTAGAGTTGACAGGGTGGGTGCTGTTTGATTGTGTGAAGCCAGGTATGGAGAGCTTGTGTTCCTGTATGAGTAACGTACTGTGACTCTAACGAAGTCTGACAATTCACATCTTTATGACTATTGTGTCAAAACCTGCTTTCCAAGTTAATTGCGCTGGGTTAGTTGTTTTTCTTACAGGCATGGGTGCAGATGCTGAACTTGCCAGGAAGACACATACCTATAGATACGAGCTTGTGCAGCCAGTCACCACAAGTTCGGATCTACGGGTTTGTGGCAGCTGGCGTTACCCCTGAAACTGCAAATCAGGCAGACGAGCCCGGCAAACATAAAAACCAGCCATTCCACTATGTGAACTTGTGAGGTCACCTCATTCAGTGGACTTCCAAGCAAACATGCCACAATGAACACTGCAGTATTTAATAAGAGGCAGAGTTAAAATGTTAATAACATTTTCCTTCTATGTGGACATCTCCCACTTCATGTTAGCACATTTCAGAGGACAGGACAATTGAGATTTTTTTTTTTTTACAATATTTAAACAATAAATCCTCAACTAATAGTACAAATGTAATAAAAGGTTGTCGCGTTCATGTATTTTGGCTTGTTTTACATCTAATAGTCCAATGTTCCTTCAACAATATGTTTCCTGTTTGGAAAGGCTTGGAATTATTACTACACTGAACAGGCCACAGCACATGACTGTGAGATGGACATGGTGTTTGTGTAACCTACTGATCACATTCTTTTTTAGGTCAGCACTTATTTTTGAAATGTCAGACAGAATAATATTCTCAGTTTTGTTGTTATGTCAGGATCTAAATCACAACATTCTGCTTCCACTGGAATTATGTGAATATTAAAAATAAATCTGTTAATCGCGATTTCAGGCTTCTTGGCATTTATATGAAAAAGCAAAAACATCCCAAGACCATAACAAACATTTCTACTATGAGCAAAATACTCCAATATAACTACAATTGCAACAGAGATCAAAAGCTGATTTTACAACAGATCCTCGACCAAACTATGCATGAAAATGTGAAATTATATTAAACGCACCTGCTCAGAATATAATCACTAATCTGTTGCCAGGTTATATGATAAAAATCTCAGTCGTTTATAAATACTCTTTGTGTAATTCTCTAAAGAAGATGCAAACGAAAGAAAATATACAACGTAAACACAAACAGCGAACATGATTTTAAAAAAACCACATAAAACAGTCACACACATTGTGCGGATTCAAAATGAAAAACTCCAATAGAGACAGAACTAAAAGTAAATAAATCACCAACATACCATTAGGGCACACGCTGGACCTGATGGTCAGACATCCTGTGGAATCAGATGGAGTCAGGCTTGAGGAGTAGTACAGGCCAGTGCTTCAACAGAAATTAGGAAACCTACAGAAAGACAAAAGCAAATCATCACAAACTGGCTGAACAGAACACAAAGTCTGATGCTACCAGATAAAATATTCGTGCACACACATTGCTAAAACCACACACTTAACAAAAATGGTAATCCAAGCGTAACCCTCCAATACGTAAAAAGACTAAAAACTACAAGCAGCACAACAGTCACTCTACATTAGTAATAGTAAAAACGCTGAATAACAAGCAAAAGTAAAAAGTTAACATCCCCCCGTTCTTTCCCTGTTACGCCCTCCTAACCCGCTGTCCAGTCCCCATTTTCCGGGGTACAAAAACCTCAAATCGCCTTAAAAAAAAGGTACGGCAAGAGAGAAATGGCAAAAGGTTGAATGCTGTAAGATGAGGAGGAGTCGTATCGCAGGGCTGGCTACAGAGAAAGTGGAATTTGTGACCAAGCAAAGGAAAGGGTGGTGTTTTCTTTTTTTTTTTTTTTGGTGCTTCATTCTGCCTAGCTTTTTGGGATCCCAGCAGGATCCTTGGCTGCAGCTCTGTCTCCTCTTAGTGCTGCCAAAATCTGGACATATCCCTTTGTCTTAAACTTTGTTGCATAAAATCAAATTGAGAGATGAAAAAAGAAATGACTTAAACGTGGCGAGGGGAAAGAACCTATGAACAAGTTATGAAAGAAAAGGCACAGCATGAGTTAACGTGCACAGGAGCGAGACGCAAACTGCAAGGGAAACAAAAATTCAGTTAAAAAAAAAAGTCAAAATAGGTAAAAAAAGGTTTTTTCGCGAATATTTTTTCCCTGCAAACATAATATCCCCCAAGTGCGAGCTGCAAAGTGTGTCTTCTGTGCTGCTGCAACACAGCAGTCGAGCCTTTCCAAAGCTATGCCACGTAGTGAGAGAGGGAGAGAGAAAGCAGACACTTTTTCCTCTCTCCAAAATGGCTGAGGGCCGGGGAAAAGCTGCTCTGAGCGCAGGCGAAGAGTGGAGCTCCCCGTCCTGCTCAGAGGAGGTCTGGGCGATTCAGCGAGCATCTCTCCCTCGTTTCTCTGTCCTCACTCACACCCTTTGTCCCATTAGCCGTCTTAGCCGACAAATGGCATACAGCTGTGTTGTCGGGCTGTCAGAAACTCTAGCTGGCCCACCATCCAGGGTGAAGGCTATGAGAGTAAACGAGTGAGGCTGACACGGTTTATTGTGCGTCTGCCACATCCTGATGCTCTGCACTGTTGCTCTCGGGTAAGCTATTTTGTCCTGAATCCATATCAGTGAAATCATAAAGTAGATCGTGTGCAGTCGCGTTGTTTTGTATTTATTAAATCAAGACAGTCATTTATATCTTACCATAATAATTATTTTCCCTTGGTGTGGTTATGGCTTTCGTTCAACATGGCACATCAAAACAGTAACACCTACTAACTTATCAGCTTTTCACTTTGTGTTCTTAGCAACTGGTCTGGTCCTATTGTTTGTTTGTGATATATTCTGTGTGTATAATTTCCCCCTAAACATCAACATAAAAGGCTTATCACAAACGATTATTTACTTGAACCGGTTGCTCTTGCAGGCATCTTTCTTGCTGTGCCTAACCTCAGTACCACTTCAGACATCAACTGCAATCGCAGTTCAATAGCCAGGCTAATGCAGTCAATACATTCTCATTTAGTGGAGTATCTCAAGGTTCTGTCTATGGGCTGACTCTGTTTTTTCTCTCTTTGCCCCTATGCTCCAGAGAACGCGCTACATATTCAACATAAGTTATTATAGTATAAAACCAAAGAGCTCACCCTTTAAATTGCGGAAACTGAAAATAGGAAAGACCTTAGCGAACCTGTATTATACGTTAGAACGTGAACTATTGCTACACTGACACATCCTTATATTATCCTGCATATTATAGATTTTTTGGACAAAACACCACGGTACCATTCAAAAGCAAAATTATTTTTTCAAAAATGTCCTGGTGAGCAGATTTTATTCAACTTAGATTTTATATGTGAACCCCTTGTTCCCACTTAAAGGCCTAAGGGGGAAAAAATCCTCCTCCATGCATTTGATGCTGTCCTTCGTTTACAGCTGTATACAGTACCTCACTTGTTCCTGGGTTTTTACACAAACCAGTAACCATTTAGGAAATATTTCCATTCTACAGAGAAATGAAGCCACCACTGAGAAAGGCTGCACTAACATTGGAAGCATTATTATTTTCATTACTGTGCAGTTACAGTGCATTCACATAAGCCATAAACCAGTAAGCTGCAGCCTTACTAAAGTGCCATTAAGCAAGATGTGAAAATCCCTATTAGGGCGTTACTGACTGCTGACCTTTAAAGGAACCATAGGGTCATTTGTAAAGATGTTATGAGCAGTTACAAATTACACAAGAAGCTAAAGTCTGTGCCAGATTTTAAAAACACAATATCCACCATTCCACGTACAGTAGAAGGCCCACGGACATCAGCTTGTTAGTGATATGAAAAAGGACAAATGCTGGGTTCAGGATATTAAGTGGCCTAGATACTAGTTTAGCCACAGCATGCCAATGGGCGGCTGTCTGCTCCATGGCCACCACTTGAATGTAAATGAACGGATTTGACTTTCAGGATATTGCCAAGATCTCTGTCACAGTGCCGACACAGAGAGGGGCCTCTCCAAAAACAGAAGGTTGAAGAAAACAGAGCGACCGGCGTGGGCAGAACCCCAAACCTCTAACAAGGTAACCCCTCGAAGCCACTCACAGAGCCTGGGAAAGTACAGAAGAGAGAGCGCACTGCCAGCGATGACAAAAAAAAACAAATAAACAAGCAAAACAACTAACATCATTACCACATTTTCTTGAAACAGTAACAGTACAGGACAGTGTAAAAAAGTCACAATCAAGATGGATTTTTCAGTCAGGCCGGGGCGTTTAGTCTCGGGGCGTGCACGCGACTTGATGGGAACAGCTAGGAGGCGTTTGCTTTTGTAATGTCAGTTGTATATCATACATGCGTAAGCAGCACACAGCAGCAGCAGCAGCGGCAGCTTCGGTGCTGAGTCTGTACAGTGTCTCCACAGGAGGCGTTCATGCGCAGCACAAAGTGTAGGTTACCCGCGTTTTGGACGTGCTCAGAGCCCAGTGCACAATCACTGTGGTTCTACTTATACTGTAAGCATCAAGAACTGAAACTGAATAGTAAGAAGGAGCTTTGTTTGGCTTTAAGTGTGCGTTTAATGTGCGTCCTCACCAGGATGTGTACACAGCTGCACTGATTGAAATAAGGGCATATGTGTTGAATGTGATCTGGACCCAGACTCTTTCTTGACTGCAAAGATGCGCAAAAAAATAATAAACCTTGCAACAAGATGCATTTATCAGGTCCAGCGTGTGCCCTAATGGTATGTTGGTGATTTATTTACTTTCGTCTGAACGTCAGAAGACATTGGCACTGTGCAGGTTAAATTCACATGTATACGGTACAGCGCCGCAAACATATACAGCAAATCAGATTTGACTTATCCCAGAACCAGCTGCCGAGCCGCTGGATCCAACACCTTCTCTACAAAGAAAGCCGAGAAAGGCCAGCACGTAAGCAGAGCAACAGCAGCAGCTTCTGTGAATGTGAACGCAATGGCCATGATAAAAGAGAAACAGCCAGCTTTTCTAAATTCAGTGTTCACAAATGAATAGACACACAATGATGCAGCTATTCCCACTACAACAAAGGCAGGAAAGTCACTGTACTATACATGTTCTGCTGCAACGAGTTCAATCATAACATCTCTGCAAAAACATACACAGTAAACTCTCATAAACTCTGTTGCTTAGGCTGTAGACAAAATATACTTATTAATTTTATTTATTTTTCAGCCTGAAAAACTGTATTTACTAATTATGCTATTAAATTAATGATGGGGAAATATTAAAGTCAACGTTAGAGAATTAAAGCTGCTGTAAATGTTAATATGAGAATATGCCCACATTTATTTGACAGCAACTTTAAGCTGCCGCGTTGTATTGCTTTGTTGTAGCCCAAGAATATGGAATGACGAACATTCAACTTTAACTCAGTAAAGAAATACTTTTTATTAAATCAAATTCTGACATTAGACATTATCTACAGTAAGTTATTGTTAACTCACAACTCAATTATGTGCAACCTTTCATTAGTTTGAGCATAAGAATGAATTCATTCATGGGAATCTACTCTAAATAACTACGCAATAAAAAAGAAAAATGTCTGTTGTTAGCAGCTGAAAACATTTTCCTGGACATTGTCTGAGGAGAACCTGAATGAATTCAAGTGTTTTCACTCAAAAGCTGCATTTATTGCTAAGGTAGTGTTATCCAGAAAGTTGATGTACTCACATATTATGATAATCCATTGTCTGATTTAATAATCTCATCCTGAAGAAAATACATTTTAGCTATACCGTTTATTTTTAGAACGAGTGCACTTCAAACTTGAACAACTCTACTATATTTATAATTAAAATACCTCAATAAAAATTAAAAATCAGGCTCATTTGAAGAAGATATAAGGAAAGTCTACGACCTGCATCAGTCACTTCCTCTCATAGCTGTCAGTTTTAACTCATTGTTGCGTTTTGGGGGAAGTTTGTCTGCTAGTCATTGTAATCAAGTGATAGCTGGGCAACTGGTGATTTCCAAAAGGCACAGCCAGTCATGTTCCTCTTTCAGGCTGAATTCTTGCAACACAATGTTTAAATGCAATGTGTACAGATGCTAAAACTGATAAGGATGATATTGGTTCACAGATCTACAGTATCAGTCACCTTATTGTTGAGTTTATAATCCAGGCAGGTGTCTGTGTTCAGTTCCCCTACTTTCAGTGCTAAACTATACCACTGGAAAACCACTGGATCATTTTTAGTTTTAAATGTTGTTGAAAGGACATTAGATGTATCCAAACCTTGTGTCTCATTCAGACCTGCTGGGACGGGTACTGGGCTCCTGAAGTGCGTCTCAGGAAGTACTCAGAGTCAGTTAATTTCCAGCATATCAAACCTAGATAAGTAGATATTTTTACTGAGTCGATGGAGTTATATCTTTCCGCTGCCTGTGACGAAGGCCTTTATGTACATTGTATCACCATATTCACTCCAGTACAACACACTGAATGTGTAAAATCATGCATCACACTGTAGACGAGTGAGGAGAATAAAGCATCAGACACAAATCAACAGCAGCATTTATTACTGTACGTTTTCATTCATCCTTGCTTCTTGGATGTTTTAGTCCGTTTTTATCTTTTCCACCCTTTCATCTCACCCATCTCTTGCAGTTGCCTGTCCCTCACTGTTCCCTCCTCTCACTTCCCCTATCAAATATTCTGCTCACGCACAACTGCGGCACCCTTTCTCCAGTCCTCCCCATTAATCCACACCACAGACATCTTGGCCCACTGTCTCGTCTCTTTCTCTCTCTCTCTCTCTTGCAACGTGCATTTGAAACTCTCAAAGTCTGGGCCATTTGAGCAGAGAGTGGTCGAGCGTTTTCAAGGCACACTGCTGAACATGCTTTTTACTGTACAGCCAGACTAGAAGCGTCTCACCCTCTCCCTCGGTCTAAACGCCACTGATCAGAACATGGAGTACAGCCTGCTAGTAAAAGCAAAGGTCACACGAGGATAAGCATCACTTCAATCCTGCAGTGTATGTAAACTGTATGTTCAGCCATGCCTAATATTGACTTTCGCCACCAAAAGAAAAGCACGACGAAACAACCTGGTGGTAGTCAGCCATGTGATATGTGGCTCGCTCGACCCTGTTAGAGCCAAGTCTGGTCAAGACAACAAAGATGCTGCCTACAATATGAAGGAAAACCAACTACACACCCAGGAGGTAAAACCTAATGGTGAAGATTAAAACCTGGCTCCATTGTCTCCTCCTATATGTTTGAGTTTGTTCATCACAATAGGTCAGTCTTGGTTTTGCAAAATGCAGAAGGATCAAGAGGCTCGTCTCTCAACAAGTTGTATTATTTACAAACATAAATCACAGTAAATGAGTGATTTGTTGAAATTACTGACATAACCTTTCCAATGTTATGTTTTATGTTTTAGACATTAATTATATTTTTAATTTAAATGTTTCAGTTAACATCAGTATAATTACAGTAGTTACATTGAATGTAATTTTACATACCAAATTACTAATCATGGTTGGATTGATCCGCAGTGTTTGACAACATACTAGTAAACTGTGTGTATCAGAGTCAGGCTACAGAGTTAAACTGTCCATCATGGGTGGCTTCTTAAAGATACTGCACAGAAAGAGTTGAGAAAGAACGAGCACAATGACATAGCAGGGGTAAGGCTGTAGGAAGGAGAAAGGGATCTAATTACTGTATTAATTACTTAATTTCTATTCATCTGCAGGATCCACTGGTTTGTACTAATCACTTCAAGAATGCAGCCAAATGCTCAAAATTAACACATCCTCCATGACAGGAGGAAGAGTGTGGGTCCAGGAGGGGGATGAAGAAACGCGGAGATTTACAGGGAAATTAAAGCAATAAATGCCATCAGACTTGCAAAGGAAGCAGCTCGATGTGAACATCAAGGAGGGAAACTCAAGGAGTGCCCTTTTTTCCCCTTTCTTTGTGAAGGGTGCCTTTTCTTTCCATAAATGCCTACTTTTATGTGGCGGGGCACAAAAGCAAAATGCAGATGGACAGAAACTGTATTTTCATGTACGACCCTGGGTGGATTTCCAGTTTACTTGTGCCTTCTTCCTTTTCTGAAATAAGAGTTCAAGTTAAATTTTGCAGCAGTGCTTACAAATAGCCCACAGAGCTTCATCAGCCACCCTCCTCTCTTACCATTTCTTTCTTTCTCTCACCCTCCACTCCTGCCATTTCAGACCCTTATTTCCCTGCCCTCCTCCCCCTCCCTCCTCTGTCTCTCATTCATTCAGTTTAATTTTGAACTCTGCACCGGTAGACAGGCAAAGAGGGTAGCTCCATGGTTACCTGGCACCAAGCCATCTCATTACACTGCCAATTGATTCTTGCTTGCCGCCATGTCCGCGCCCTACCTCCCCCACACCCCACCCCATCCACCATCTCTGCACCCCAGACTGTCTGCAGCAAAGGAGATTTCAGAACACGCAAGGAAGGAGGGAAAGAGGCAAACAGCTTCACTTAGGCACATCCAACCTTGCTCGCATTCACGCGCCCGATGCAAATAATAAGTGAGAGAAGACATAAATGCGATACTCATTCGCATGAACAATAGACAGAAAGGTTTGATCAAGAGTAAAATGTCTGCAGTCTATTTAATTCCTCTCATAACCAGTCGTCACACAAGTCAGCATTAGCATTGTTCTGAGAGGATAAGTAAAGCATTTACCCATTAGCCAAGTACCTGTAAATCCCAAAGTATTCTACAAAAAGCAACAGCAAATGAAAGCTGTTTTTATGCATTTACTATTTGTTGAATTCTGTATCATCACCTTGATCATCAGTCGTGAAACCTAAAAAGTTGAAGCATATTTGGCAACAACCTGATTTACTGTATCTAAAACAGTAAAGTGGTTGGAGTGGTTTTCCAATTCAAAATCCATACATCAGAGAAAAGTAAAATTTCATTATTCATATGTTTAAGGGAGATGAAACAGGTGACATCAGGTGTCTCATTTTTATGTTGATGACCAGTCATTGTTTTACTTTTTAACACTGGAAGTGTGTGTGAGTTTCATTTGAGCGTATTACTCGGTCCTGCAGTTACAGATGTTACCGACTTGGTTATTTGACTTTATATTGAGACTATTGTACAAGTAGTTCTCGATAAAACCTAATCTAAAGGGCGTTAAGTCTGAATGTTTTTTGTGTTGCTCACAGTCAAAAAGTTCAAATCTGTGACTAACGAAGCGTCTCCTCCTATGAATCCTTGAGCCATGGCACTGACTCTAGGGCCCGGACCACTGCTCACATCTTACAGAGCATCTATCTACTGTAGGTGTGAGTCACTCTCCTTCTGCAACTGGCAGATGCTGGGGTCACGGCCTCTGAGACACCAGGGATTTGAGGGGCTCAGGAGTCAAAGGGATCATAGAGCCATATGACAGTGTGCCTACTGTGTCCTCAGTGTCCCCATATTTAACAGCCATTCATTCATCTTCCAGTTCAGGGAATAAAAGCACAAGGTCATATTTTTATTGTGAGGACATTGCTTAGCCATGATCCACAATAGTCCATCTGCAGTTGACAGAATTGTCCAACTGCTGTAACCGTGGTTTCAGATGTTTCCAAATTTATATGAAGCATTTTAAAATGTAGTTCAGACAAACAGTAAATGCAACACATGTCTACAGTACTACTACTACTGTTTGCCTTGATTATATTATTTATATCTCAATGCTAGAATTAACTTTGAACCATAATATAACGTTGAATCTATTTCACGTGATTTGGCTGACTAAGATATAATAAGAACGACTAGAGACCCACAATATGTATGGTGTTCTTTCCAGTTAATACTGTGATGATAGTACAGTACAGGCAAATCCATTTATGTTATGGCTTAGCATGTTATTTTTACATTAATATACACCTTTTCAAACTGCTCGACAAGAGGTGGCTCCATTTATGAATACAACACATCTGAAATTCAAATCCAATCAAAAGTCGTTTCATCACTTAAAAATTCAGCCCTGAAAAATGACTTCCTCTGGATTTTCTACGGCAAATTCACTAGCAGATACTGTGCTTCTCTACAGGTGCATTAAAAGGGTTATAATCACATTTGCTTATATTGCCTTTCTCGGATTCAAATAACCAATTAAGTAGCCATAAAAACACCAGCGCTGCACCTCAGGAAACTCATCCTTACATTGTCCAGTTTCACCTGCACCTACCTTGCTTTTCCTAACACTGATGCTCCTCTTTACAACACTGATAAACACTGATAACCTCTCACAGAAAACCAATAAATTCATACTAAACTGTTTTTCAAAGTCAGTTTTTCAAGGACTTTCAAAACGCACAAGAGGGCAAAAAAACCAAACATTACTGCAGTATCAACAGCCCAGAAACACAGCATGTGCGTATAAAAATAGATTCTGGCAAAAGCAGTGCATCATGCTGTATATCCCAAATATCATAAACCTTTATTCTTGCGTGTATTTTAAAAACGGACAAAAAACGCTGATGACTGTGATAACTGTGACAGCCTGGAGTCGGTATTGAGATTTTACAGTGAAAAACCAAGGACTAGAGATGGGCCACCCCACTTTAGGGCCCCTTTCCTGTACATGCACACGGGTTGTTTAAGGACACAGTGAACCAGGCTACCCCGATCTAGGGAAGGGGCCAGGCAAGGGGAACAGTGACGGGACGGCCAAGTGGAAGAAACTCTCATGGAATCCTAAGAGCTCACACTGCTGGCTTAATACTGGAGGGAGGAGAGCCGGGGAACAGAGGAAGGGGATTGGCTAATGTGGAAAGAGAAGGCGGATCCTGTTCCCCAGGAGGAGAGCAGATATGTTCATGGACTCTTCTGGCAGTGAGGAGAAAAAAGGAATTAAGGTGGTGGCGGGCGCGGGTACAAGTGTTTTCAAAGAGGACATTTTCTTACAGTAACATTACAGTACAGATGAGAAACATTACAAAGCATCTCTGTAATAACCCACTCGAATTTGGAACGAGCGCTCACTCAATCACTAGTAAACAAAGGTCGCATCTGTGTGTTTCAGGCAAGAAATACTGCAGTCGAGTTCAAAGCAAAGTAGACTTGGTTTGCTCCTGTTGTACACCACAGCCCATCACACCTGCATTCTTGAAAGAATGGGAGCCACAGCACAGACCTTCAATGCCTCCTCCCTCCCATTCTCCATTTTCTCTCCCCTTGTTACCTTGTCTCCCCCTCTCCTGCGTCTCTCTCCTTCTGTCGCTCCCCTTCCTGTGTGAGTGTGTGTCTGGGTCCTGCTGGAGAGGCTTTGTCTGTGAACAGAGGAGCCCGGACCAGCCCATGGGGGCCAGATCCATGAATACCCACACTGTGAGAGCCGCTCTTTCACTTCACACCACTTTCTCTACTAGAATGCCTGAGCAGTGAGGTAAGAAACGCATGCACGCACCGTCATGTGCGCACACACACACTGCTCGCAGAACAAGTGCACACGCATTTTCTCACTTTCTCTGCTTTGCACACATGCACCCACATCTACACATACACCGCACTTTACACACACAACGCACACACCACTGAGTGAGTCATGCAGTGATGAAAAGCCAGTGTTTTGTGTGTGAACCCCCTCACCCTGGACTCACATCCTGAGAGCCTTTCTCCTCCATCAGTCCCTGCCAAGCTCTCCCTCTAATTAAAGATCGTTGGGTCCAATAGCATTGGCCCAGCCTCCCCCAGACCATGTCCCATCTCCAGCTCATAGAAGTCCTAAGCAGAGTAGAGTCTATGTGGAATGTGAATGGCTGTGGTGATTAGAAACTTCTCAGGGTTTCTAATTCCTCACTTAATGGTGTGCTTGGCCACAACACTCAGCTTTACAGAGAGGCCGCTCTAATAGTTGGACCTGACAGAAGCATCTCAAAAGACATTTAAGTAGTTTGATCTGTTGGTTTATTTGTGGTAATTAACAGAGTTACTGCACAGAGTGATCAAATCCATAGCAGGAAATCCAGTGACCAACAAAATAAAAACATTTGACGTGCTTCTCCCCCAGGCCAAGTCATGCCATTTTAATTAGTGTTAATTGGCTACAATGAGTACAGTTACACCATTAGATAATATGGCAGCATCTGAATCTAGTTATTAATAATGGTGCAACAGACTCTGTACATAATAGCCCTGAAAGAGCATCACAGTGCGTTATGCTCTGTCAGATCTGTTATTGAAGCCCATGGATGATTTTCTGCAAGGTGCAGGTCGCTCAAAAGACGGCGCAGTTTGCTTCATTGCTTTAATTAGCGCTGCAGGACCTCAGCAGGCAAAGCAGCCAACAAGCCAAGCATGTGAGGGACAGGCCACTCCATCTGTGTGCAGAAAAACCCTGCACTGGGTCCGTTCAAACACTGTTTGTCGGGCGGCATATTTGTGCCAGAACTTGATTTGCATAAATGTCTTTAAATCCTCCAGAAAACTTCAGAAACCAAGCAAAAGTAGGCGAGTATATTGAAAAGGTTTTTTGCATCAAATCACTGCATCAGAAAAAAAAAAAAAAAGGTAACAACACAAAACCACGATTACAGATAAAAAGCCCAAGCAGCAGGCAGCACTGCTGAGGTGTGATACCGATGAAGTGCACATTAAGCAGCAATTTTTTCAAATGGTCTCTCAATGCAGCTCCAGGACAACTCAGCTTTTCTTTGAGGGGAACAAATTTCAGTCACGAATATTTTGCTCCAGATGTTGCGTTTTGTTAAGCCGAGGTGGCTTATGTAGCCTGTCAATGACTGTTTGTTGCCCTCAAGGGAAAAAAGAAAATCCTGTTTTACATGATAGCCATACATTTATCACCATGCATTTACAGTGGTAGTGCTTGGAAAGTGCATCTTGTCCAAATGATGCCACTCAAACGCAGAATCGAGGACAAAATGACAAGGGTTAGGGAACAGAAACATTGTTTAACATTGTCTATATACTGAATCACCAGACAGGGTGTATTAATGTGTAGCATTAAAATTATTCAGTTTTAGATCAGAGGCAAAAGTATCTGTCCAGTTCAAGACTAGATTTATTTGACGGACAGGCCTTTCAGCCTCTTGCAGTAAGTTGCATCCATTTTTCTCCGCATGTCCAAATTTGGAACAACCAGCCCAAAATCCTCCCTTCAATAAACTGTGGGTGACGTCACAGACACTGCGTCCGTGTAGCGTCTACAGCCTGGAGTCACGCCTTTCACCTCTAACAACTTACTCTGTTTCATTTTGGACATCACTCAGTAGAAGCTGCATAACAGACTCATTTTCATAAACATCTAGAGGAGAAGTCTGGTTTGGAAAATGTCAAGCATTACACAGACATCCCCAGACTATTACACATGTCTGCTGTGGAGGAGGAAAAGGATCTGAGCACAGCGGTAACTAGTCTGAAGGAGTTGGTATAAGACAACAAACAAGTCCCCCCCTCAGGCTTTACCAGTAATATTCATACTACTGGCTGCATCGAGACAAAGACAAGGGCAGACAATCGTAAACCTTCTCCTGGCCGTGGTTCTTCAGGGGTTTGGCTTTTGTGCCTCATATGTCTGAGGTTTTGATTCTTGATGTGGTGCAAAAATAGCATAACTATAAAGCAGACTCATGGCCATGACTACGTAGCCACTGGAGGAGGAACAACTGGTTTGACACGATTTATACTAAGAACAATAATAAACACAAGGAAAATGTCTCTTTCACCTTGTAGGCTTTGAGTTCCTCTCCCTCTACATGCAGTCAGTTTTGTTAATGTATTTCAACTCCTTTATTATCTTTCTGAAAGGTTCAGTTGTTTGTTGCGTATTGTTGACCACTTCGTCAGTCTTTAGGTAAAACTGATCGTTTTTTGAATTGTTGCTCTAGACATGAGCTCAGATTCCCTTTATATGTTCTCACTGCATTGGTCGGGCATTTGACTAATATTTGTCAATATATTTGATTAATAGATTTTTATAGACATTCCTACAATTTCATCTCCAGAATGAAAGGGAATGAAATGGGCATTTTGTGCCACAAATTTAATACCAAACCACGTTTTGTAAAATAAAAACCTAAACTACAAATTCACCTTCTAATAATGTTCTTTGTATACATGTACTGACATTAGGAAAAGAGCACAACTCGTGTCACTGAGCATTTCTTTAACTCTAGGTCAGTAGGTGGGGTGAATGACTCAGCTCTGTCCATGTCTCTAAAGATCAAATGATTAGTTCACAAGCAACAAATCTGGCAACTTTGCTGGGTGGGTTCCTCCGAAAGACTCAGACATGATTCAAAGAGGCTGTTACGAAGAAGCAAAAACCCCGAGTTCAGCAATCAATTAACTCAAGTGTGTGTACGTATGTACTTACGGCACAAGGGTGTGTGGACACCACTGTGATTTCCTGTACTATTGTGTCCGATGACTCACTTGCACTTTCACTTGAGGATATGAAACACGCCGGTCACTGCACTGCTGAAACACAGCCTGAATCATATCCTTGACCACACGCACGCACAAACACGCTGAAACAATCAAACATTGGTTGTCTTGCCTAGTCACATCGTCTGGTGGAGAAAGCATGAAGCAGAGATCCACCCAACACGCTGTGCTGTCTCCTTCTCAGCTTTTCCAGAGCACGAGTACACACCAAACACAAACACACACACGCTACCTAGTGAGTCATGAACCATGGCTGTGAGGCTGGGAGGGACAGACATACACAGACAGTGGGTAGACAGCAGCCTGTCTCCTCAGTGCAGCTCCAAAAGATGCACCTAGCGATCACATTCCCGAAACCCACATCAAGCTGTCCTCAGACTCAGTAGTGTTAAAGCACAAATCGTTTGAGAATGGAGAATTTGTTTCTCGATACGAATCCACCGTAATAATTTAGTATTTTAGAAAACAGATACATGATACAGTGACGCCACATTCAAATAATCATTTGGTTGGAAAATCTATTAAACTGTAATACTTTAAGAAAAGGAAATGCAGTATGTACTCTGAGCAAAACTAATAAATTACAGCACAAGTATTTATAACATATGACATATTTTACTTCTGACATTATAGCATTTTAAGGGCTCTCCCAGTTTTAGGCAGCCTGGTTCCAGCCCACATTCACAATCTCTGATTCAAACATGTCAAGCAGCAACATGAAATCATCAGAAGGATTATCAGTCTGTTTAAACTGAGACTGAGTGTTACTGTGAATATGGCGTTTTCCCTTTCTTTGTCTTTTTCATGTCCTTGTGTGCTGATGTGGACAAATTGAGAAACCAGATACATTTTTCAGATGCCCTGTAAAACTAGAAGAATCTGTTACGTGGCTGCCATCCCACTGCTGCTGTGAACAACAGTTACGGTATAAAGGAATAAAAAGGCATCGTGATCAAACGCAGATGTGATGTACAGTGTTACCGCACGTTTCCAAAGCTACAGGTTATTAGAACTTGGCTGACATTTTATATTTGACAGTACAGTATGAAGGAGTGTTGCTACTTGTGTTAAATCCATACTGCATGTTAACAAATAGTAATACTCATCTTTCCTAAACCTTCACGTATGCAGAGTGTTTTTAAGTGAAAAATAAAGACATAAATTAAAAAACTACAATTTGTTCTCTCAAAGGGCACATTTCTGTAAAAGCACACATAACTGTTTTTTAATGTTTTATGATTCTCTGAATGTGCATGAGCATCTGCATCAAAGCAAAATGTGAAAGACGATCGCAGTGCGCGTCAGACTTTTCCATTCAAATGTACTGGTTCTTGATGAAATACATAAAACAAATTAGAGATCTCTCAAAAATATCATCAAATATCAAATATTTCTTGACCCGCAACCTGATTCGGGCCCACACTGAAATATGACACCGGGGGTCACGTTGACCGAGGCAGTGATGCCACTCCACCCCAACGCAAAGCACTGGTAGCTTCAGAAAGTCTTTCATTTTGTGTTCAGATATGTCTCATATAGTCTCTAAACGTCCTGATTCTACTGAGATCATATGAAAATAAAATATTTGCGATATTTTCTGATGAGCTATTGAAAATGACAGAGATAGAGCCTAGCTTCAAATTGTTATATCCCTGTGATGTATCAAACATTAGGTTAAACAGAACCCTGCATTGTTCTGTTTTTTGTTTAGTTTTTTGTCTGTGTATGCTGGTAACACCATCGTCAAATCAAGAAAGTCACACAACCAATAACAACCCAGAACACTGGCTCAGTGCACACAGAATTAATGACGCAGAGGAAGGAGCCCACTGATAGAGAGGTTCTCTGCCGGCTTGTCACTCTGTCTGGCGTGTGTCTGTACCCATTAATACAGTACTGCCACGCTGTGTCAGCCGAGGTAATAGGCTTTTTTTCGGCAGCGCCTGAATCTGCAGATGCTGGAACCGTCCGCATCCTCGGCTGCTTCTTTAGGAGCGGCTGAGTTCAGCGGCATCAGGAAGCGTCATGCGCCGTATGCATGCGCGTCTCTAATTGGTTATGCTCCACCGTTTGGCAGGAAGGGGCCGCTGCCTCCGATGCCCAGACAAACCTGCTCATGCTTTTCTCATTAGCAGCACTAACTGCTGTTGCATGGATCATGTAGGAATTAATGTCTGCCATCTATATTCATTACAGCATTTTGTTTTTCATGTTAAGGGCTAATTTTATTGCCATTTTGCCATCACACGCGTGCAACACTGTGCCTTGTAGAAGCAGAGCTCAGCAACGCTCCCACCTTGTACTAAACTGTATTTACTGTATACCTTTTGGCCACCGCTCCTTTCTTTGCTGCAGTGCTCTGTGATTGGTCGGATACATGTGTCAAATCACTTCAGCGCTGCCTGCACGAGGCGAGTTATTGGCTGGTGCTCTAAGCCCAGTCCGCCCACTCCAACCACCCACCTCCCCGAGCCATGGCATGAAGGAGCGGCCAAGCTGCATCAGGTGGTGCGCTCCTGAAGAGGAGGAGGGATCACTCGGGGCCATCCCAGGTAACACACTACCAGCATGGAAACAGTGCAGCAGCTACATGCGCAGGGATGCAGGGGAGGTTTTATGCACCTGTGCTGTATTTACCCAGTGTGAATACATTCATCATTCGTATTCATACCAGCAAGCAACATTAAAACGGTGAAACTAGGCCAGAAGAGGATTTAAAGTATTTTAAGCAATATGATTTCTAAAAAAAACCTCTTCATCTGAGCTCATATAGAGGGTAATTTGCCTTATAGTGATTATCGACTACAGGTCATATCACTCCATATTAAGTCAGCAGACTTCAAACTAAAATCCCCTTTTTCCAGATAAGTCAAAGTCGTGGCAGCGCTAAACTCTAATTCAATCCTCTCTGACTGTACTCACTGACAAGCTCCAAGCTCACTTTAGGGCAGCACATGAAAGCTTGACAGTATTAGCCAAGCCGGCTGGCATCACGCAGAACTCACAATGACACTGTCGTAAAGAAAATTTAGGTCACGCCAGTGCTGTGAGTCACTTTCTAGCATAAATAGAATCACAGCCACAAAGACAAAACGCAAAATACACAGATGCAGACTCGTGCTTTGTAGAGC
Organism: Macropodus opercularis; assembly: GCA_030770545.1. NCBI lineage: Eukaryota > Metazoa > Chordata > Actinopteri > Anabantiformes > Osphronemidae > Macropodus > Macropodus opercularis. The sequence continues at coordinate 7,381,914 of CM061102.1, read as the reverse complement.
TGAGGTGAAGGCTATTAACAATCTGTCGCTTTGTCACATCACGCCCAACTTGGCAAAGACGAGAGAATTGTGAAATCAGGTGTAGATTTTCTGTTCCAGCAGCGGCGCTCTTATTGTGGCGTGCAGCGGGTGTGACTTCCACCTGCAGGCCAGCCCGGTGAGTGAGGTGAGGAGAAGACACGACTTACCGATGGGACTCGTGGCTGCTGCTTTCCATCCGCTGCAGACGTTCAGCGACCTGGAGAAGAGGACAGCATTGGTGAATGGTTCATATTTAGAGGAAGAATCTGTCCAACGCATCCAATACTGACTTCAAACATGGCTACGTCTGACTTTTTTGCATTGCAGACACTCACACACTTCAGTGCTTACATAGAGTTTTGATCACAAGAGTAGCTGTTTTGCAGATTGAGGTCAGGATTTGGCTTCGAGTGTTATGTAATCTGCTATATAGGCCAGAATAATAGTATTACATATGAGATTGCAGTTCATTTGGAAGTCATGGTGGTGAAAGGCAGGCTGATGCAGACTGCGGCAGTGTCTGTGTTTTCAGGCTGTGGCTCTGTGCTCAGAACAGACAGAGATGCCCCAGAGAGTCTTTTTCTTCTTGCCTTTTTCTCATTTCTCTCCTTCCCCATCAGTTTGTGTTCTCCCCTGCTCTCACCCACGCTTTGCTGCTCTGCTTCTTACATTTTGTTTTCTTAATTTGCCTGATTGCACCGTTGCCACACTTTAATGTTTCTACGTCCCCATTTAAATTCTCGCTGTGGCAAGCCGGCGAAAAATCAATCAGACAGACAGATAAATCTGAGAAACGCGCAGGCAGAGATAGATGGTCTCTGTATCAAGGATCTCATTAGGGTCTTGTCAATCTGTCATTGCCACTTCTGTTTTTTTGTTTTTTTTTTTCTGTCTTGCTCTAGAAGGGTGGGATATCCGCATTGGTTGCTATGGCACCAGACAGCTCCTCGTTTCCTTAGACAACGGCTAACTGCAATTGTGTGTCAGGGTGTGCACGTGTGTGTGTGTGTGCATGTGTGTGCATCCACATGCCAGATTGTGTGTGTGAGCGCAGCACTTCTGTGTGAGGCGCCTCGTGCTTAACGTGATGAGGTGCAGCGAGGTGATAATTGACGGTTCCTACTTTACTGCACCTTCACTGCATTCAGTGATGAAATCTGTTTAGGAATTATAATCCACAACGTGCGCGCTATGTTTTAGGTGGATCTACCACCTGATGATTTACAGCAGATGATTTATGAGCCTAAATTTGAACAGGCTTACAGACGAAATGCTCGTGAGAGCTATTGGAGTAACAGGTTCTTTCGGTCCTAGATTCCAGCATCTCTGCCCTCCTGCACTCTTTTTTCTGCGTACTCTGTAAATCGGTGTCATCTTAGAGCATCCAGCATGGCTGACCTGCCCTTTCTCCTCTGTTTGCACTCCAGCAGAGGGCAGTGTCTGCTTGTTACGATACCATTTCTTTTTCTATTGGTTTTCCTAACTTTATGCACTATTTTAAGCAGGCAAAAAGCTGATTTTATGCAAAGACATAAAAAGCCTGACCTCAGATTTTTAATACAAAAAGCTTTCATTTTCCACCCACGTTTGAAAGTGAAAAATATAATTTTTCCTAGACGAGATAGCAAATGGACAAATCTAATAATGTACATTGTTCTTTATTCAAGATGAAAGACGAAAGAAGAACATTCAATAAGTTTGCAGTGTTTAACCTGACGCTGCTGCTGGAACAGCTGTCGAGGTAAAGAAAGGAGCCTCATGAGCACTTGTCTGTCTGCATGTGTGTCTGTTCATTTCTGCATGTGTGTGTTTATACAGTATGTGAGGAGTATGCGGTGTTGGGTGAAAGAGGTGTATTTTTTCTCCACCCTGAGGGGCCTCATGCTGGGGAAGGGCGAGGCGGAGCTTTGGGGAGGCACAGCATGGGGCGGGCCGTTTCAGCTGAACTCAGTGCACTTGTAACAGCACTCGGGGCGGGAGGTCACTGAGTCCAGCATTCCTCTAGATCGCTGTCTGTTTACACGACTGCCGCTGGGCCAGGGGGAGGTGGCAGCTCTGCATAACACCATCAGATAACATGTATTGCTTGCATTTATGTTCATCATCCACTAAAAGAGAACAATGTGACATCTGTTCTTTTAAAAGATGACAGCATTCTAACAGTACATGCATCTTAATGTCTGCCTTTGCATATTTTCAGTCAAGTCTTTGTTGTCCCAGTAATACAGGTATAGTGTACATATTGTAATTGTCAGTTCTTTCTCCTTTGTGCCAAACATGCACATGCGTAGATACCAAAGAAAAGTACTTCACTGACTTTATGTATTCAGCAAATCCTCAACACTAGACCTGTGCTGCATCAAATACACGGTAGCTACGGCTCCCTGTCAGCATCGCTAACGCAACTTAAATTTTTGTAAAGATGATAAATACAATTTCAAATAAAGTTTTTTTAATACACTGAATATATTCCTTAATAAAAATATATATACAACAATTATATTTAAATAGGTTTGCTTAACAAACAAAATGTTGACTTAAAAAATTAAGAATTACTAAAATAAATCTAGCAAATTAGTTTGATATTGTATGTAAACAAAACAATCCCAGTTTTCACAGAGCAGCCTCAGTGAAAGTCAAAAGTATCCGTGAGCGAGACCGAGGAGCCAAACCTCCTCAAGGGCGGCTCAGATTAAAAAGGCCCAGTTCATCCTCATCTACACTGGCCAAGCTTATCGAGTTATTTGCGTATGCAGGAATAGCTTGGACTTGGCTCGGCGGAGATGCTGCTGGCCTCTCAGCTGGGCTAATGTGGGCTGAACGTTGACTGTACCTCCACTGTGCTGCTGCTTTCACGTCTCGGAGCCTAGAAGCCAGCTGGTCAGCTCCAGGGGAGCACAACAGAGATGGGGAGTGACACCCAAGCCCTAGAGAGACAGTGCTCTGACTGTACTGTGAACTAGGGAGGGGGCATGGCTGTCAAAGGCTCCATTGTTTGACAGACCAGCATGGTTTCACGTGCAGCGCATGATTCTTGCTGTGGGTCTGAACTATAGCCCAGTCTGACCTAAACTGTCAGGGAGGATGTAGCTGTGGCCTCCCTTGGCAGGTTAAAGTGTAACCATGTCCATGTTTTCTCAGGAAAGTGTGTTTATCTAGAGGACCAACACGGAGGCCCTTTTGTTTAACTAAGTAGCGAGGCTCGCCCTGTAAGTAAAGCTCTGTGAAACACACAGGAACCAGGTGGCCCTTCTGTTCCATTTGCTGCTAGTTATGTACAGTGTGCATGAGCATGTGCGTGCTTCAGCATTTATTTACATGTGTGTAGGAGAAAGCAGGCGCACAGAAAATGACAAGTCAAATAAATCTGTAAGATCTGCGCTGCGCTGAGAAACACGAGCTGGGATTTTTCATCCAGCGCTTAGTGAAGAAAAGACATCTATCTTCTGAGTGAAGTGACACAGCTGCAGCCGATTAAATGCAAATAGTGCAATGTAAATAATCAAGAACAATGCAGCACAATACAATGTTAATGAGTGGGCTTCTCAGTGTTTCTCCTGTTCTCATCATTGTAGCTATAAAGGCTCATAATAACTAACATAACAACGCAGAGGTTTCACATGCTAAGAAATAATAACACGCAACAGAAACCGGTATATTATTATTACTAATGTCCAGCCATGGACACAACGGCCTTAAACAAAACCGCACAAACAGCAAAGAGGCAACAAAGCCAGAGAATGATCACACTACATGCCTTCAGTAGACGACCCTGTTTACCATCTTACCTAATAATTTACCTACGTACTTATCTGCTTATTAGTTGGAATCATGAAGCTCTCGCTGCACAGGAGTCTGCTTGTGTCAGTCAACAATGCCACGGCCACCAAAGCAAGTCGGTGTTAGTTACAGCTGCTTTGCCTCTCTGTGTCAGGACATACTGTACAGCAACACAGCAGCCTGGTGGCAGGAAGGGACATTCTTGATGTTGCCCTGTAATAAAAGTAGCAATAAATTGAAGTTACGTACAAAGCATTCAGCAAAGTTGCATCACTAGTGCAACCTGCATCATGCATGTGTGTCCACACTATCATCACATGTTGAGACTGACATATAGAATTAAGCAGGCAACCAGCTACTGTGCGTTCTGCTCTCCAAGGTTCGGAGAAACAAATATAAACCTCTGTCTTTTTGCCACTACCAGAAATGCACATTCAGCAAGGATGAGTCTCTCGGAGCGGATATAAATGTCTTTTCTGTGGCCCTGGGGTCTGGATTTGCACTGGTGATGCTGATTCAGCCCACGATGCAGAGGCTTTCTACCGAGAGGACATCCCAGGCTCAAAGACGTCGCAAACAAAATAGAAACGGTAAAGAGGAAACATTTGAGGACTAAAGAAATCTTTTTAGTGTTTAGCAGATAACTTGCTCATTAACTTGACACTTGACCAAATTCAGTATTCATTAAGGATACAGCATGACATACATTTCCAGACTAATAAACAGTTTAAATTGTTTTCTGAAAATGTGTAATTTTATTGTTTTTTCCACATTATTTTAACATTGCTTGACTTCCTGTAGCATCTATCACTGATCCGACAGCCATTCAAGACCTCAGTCTGACGCTCACTGCTCATTCTATTTTGTTTTTCCGCCCCCTGATCTACAGGCACCAATTCAAATCTGCCCCCTTCATCCTGAAATGACGGAAAATCCAAGCGACACACATACCTGGTCAAGAAACGTCAACGTTGAGCAAGTTGAAGTGACTATTGTTCCCAGGAGGGGGCAGAAAAACAAAACTAGGAGCTTGACTGGTAGTGAATGAATTACATGCACCACTGACAGGAAAAAAAGACTTAATTGATGTTGATGTTGCTGTAGCTCTTTGCCACCACAGGGAAAGCAGTTGTGTAAATGAATAAATAAATCATAATTGTCATTGTAATGTAAACAGAGCCATAGTTGAAGTTATTAGTTGAGGGTAACATCCACAATGAACTGTGGAAATATGTAAAAGCACATTAAAACTATTGCTGCTCTGTCTGTGAACCTGCAGAAACCAGTGACAGCATTTCTTTGGCAAGAGAGTCCGTTGCCTTAAGTGAGTTCTCTAAAGGAGCCTGTGCTCATTTACTGCCAGAACAAGAAAAAACATCTAAACTTAACATTAATCACTTATAACCTAAACAGAACCAGTTGCGCTTTGGAGAACGTCACGGACACACAGCACAGCTTCTTCTCACGTCTCTGGCTGACGGTTGAAAAGATAAATGTGCATAAAATGCATATACTTTATATAAACCTAATCCATTTTACAGTCTTCTACAACTAAATACACTGTCATTAGGAACCACTATGAGAAGGAGTTGGACCCATCAATTCCTAATATGATACCTGTGTGGGAGACCATATGTTGGGGCATTAAGTTATTTTATTATTAAGTTAAGTCATTAATTATTTTATTCTGTTGTGAATGTGACCAGCAGCCAGTTTAAAACGTAAGAACAGCAATAATACTTTCCACTTTTACTGTTTGTTAGCAGAAAGCTGTATTTTGAACAAGTGAGAAGGAATCAATAAACTTTTTTTAATGTGTGTGGGACTTTTCTCTTTGTTTGTTTTTTGGTAAAAGCAGATCGACTTGAGCAAATGTTAACAGCAAAGGCTTTGGTCACTGAAGTTGTGCCCCTAAAGGTCCCTCATTCTACCTCTGTCATCATCCACTTGATGTGTGTCATTCAGAGACTGTAGATGCAGTAGCTACGTACGGTGACACCCTCTTTCCTTCGAGCAGGCCTCAATCCCACTCCAGCAAATCAACTTGACTCCATGTGCAAAGAGAATTAAAATATTACAATATTACAATATTACACACAGTTAGGCCAGAGGGTCTCTCCTGCCAAGCTTAGGTGTGTGTACACGACAGCACTGTCACGTGTGTTACCTGAGGAAAACCAGAGCGACAGCATCTGGATCAGTTCCGAGAGCTGTCACCTCACACCATGTTGTTTATTTTGCATTAATAAGCAGATTTCTGTAATTTCAGTAATTGTCTGCTCTTCTGAAGATGCTGAAGAAGTTTCCTGGATATGTGACGAAACGTTTCTACGGAAAAGAACAAGTCCAGTTGCCACGACTCAACTTTTAGACAACTTCACCTGGATGACAGAGAATCTCCACAGACTTCTCTTCTGAAGCTGCTACAAAACAAAAGAATAACAACAACCACCTTTTAGAGCCTTTTTTTGTTGCTTTTTTCGACTGGGTTACATTTGTCTGTGAAAAGCTGTTCTTCCATTTCTAGAAAGACACTTGAATTCAATACAGCAGTGAAACCGCAAAAATTAGGAAGAGTGAAGTTTGAGAGACAGACAGAGGGAAGCAGTACAGACAGAGAAGGAAGGAAGGACCAAACATAAGAAGATGGAGCGAGACAGACGAAAATGAGAAAGGGTCAAAAGGGCAGAGAGGGGAGAGTCAGAGTAGCAGCAGCATGGGCCTGTTTTACAGCAGACAGCCAACGTGTGGTCTGGGAGGGGATAGTTTATTAGCCCTCATTTTAAACGGGGGCTAAAACAAATTAGCAGGTTCAAACCAGTCGTGTCCACCCACTGTCCAGACACGAGGATCTGGAAAGAGTGCAAAGCCTTTCTCATATAACCAATTCAAATGACTCTCCATGGTCCCATCAAATGTTCTCTGAGCCACAGACACTGAATGTAAAGTCTCCTCTGACTAAGTTTAATGTTCACAACTAGACACATGACATTTCAAATATCTGTATCTTATCTATACTCAATGTGTTGGACTAAGAGAGAAAACACGACATGTCACCTCTAAAGACATGTCAAAGGTTCTCAACATAAATATTAAGCCAAGAAATTGTTTTGTCAAGGAAATAAATATGATTTTGAATTTTCACTGGCATGAGGAGAGATCAGGCTCGTTAGTTCGTTTAGATTACTCTAAAACGTGTGTGATCACTGCGGAGATACTGTCTCTACAGCACTAAGCCTCACGCCAGTTACTGCAGTCAAACTGTTTTTCTGTCACATCCTTTAATCCACTGCTTTGCGTTAGCTTGGACAAATGACCTCAGCCCTTTCATTTTCCACGCAAAATAAATTTGACCTGATTTCCTGACTGTAACTATCCACCCTAAACAGATAACACCTCACACTCGAGCCTAAATATTTCCATGTGGGAAACTTTCTCAATTTGTTGTACTACATTTCTGTTTATTCTATAAAGCCATCACTTTATTGATAAATGGACACAGTCTCTTAGCCATTTATAAAGCTTTCACACCGAAACAACAAAACAAAGCAAAAACAAAACAATTTCCCAGCAACCTTTGCCCTAGTGTAAAACTGATACCTATGACATCATATGTCCCCTAATCACATCTGGTCTCAGAAGGCAAAGCTGAGCGAGATGAAAACATGACTTTAGACTTAAATGTCTACATTATTTACTCTGGGTGTGTTTTTCATGTTTTCAGCACAATATTAACTATCTCCCCACTAACACATTATGTGTCAGGATATAACAGAGTTAGGCTTACAAACATCAGGCTTGGCACCACTCAGTAGTCAGCCACTGGCCACAGCAGTGTGACCTTCAAGGCCGGCTGTTGTTATTTTCCATAGAGGTCAACAGCTAAGAATGTGAAGCATGCAGAGGCTCTCGCTTCCCAACCCCACCACCAGTTTTTGTTAAATAATTCCACTGCTATTCGCATACAGTACCAACGTTTCTCTTTCTGCCTCTGTGTCACGTTGTGTTCATGTCATACTTTACATTTAGTTGTACGCCACAGCACTTGAGCTCACTAAACATGGTGTCATCAGTGATGGTCAGTATTTCCAAGACCAACAACCACTGGAGAGACCTATAGCAGAGCTATTTTTATCGGTTTCCCTGCAGGATATCCTTGAACAGCATGTACTGTAGGTTTTCAAACTGGAGTTGATGGTCAGCCATTCTCAGTGTGTTTAACCTCAGGGGAGCGTGCTGTGCTAAACAACACATAATCCAAAAGTAAGAACTATAAAATTGCATTAAAATGACTTGACTTCCTGTTTGTTAATATTTTGGAGATACTGTGTCATCACACTCCAAAGACAATATCACCACATGGATTGTTCCTCTGTAGCACAACTGTTACTTGTTACTTGATATTTATCCGCAGAAGATGCACAATTACTGGAGTTGTACTGATAAATGTGATGACAGAACATGAGTTATTGTCCAACAGTTTGCCTCTTGCACGAAAACAAACATCTCATATTTAACACATACTTTGAAAGGTTTGTGGCGACGGCAAAGTACCACAGCTAAAACTGTGTAAAAGAAAAGTGTTGCACTCAGCAAGTGTTACTCCAAACGAATGCTCCGTTTCTGCTGGGCGTGTGAACAAGCAACCGTTTGCTTACACAGTCCTCCCCACTCAAATTAAAATGTATGTCAGGGTTGTGTCTCTGTGAGCTTGTTGAGGCTTCTGCCCACATGTGCTTTAGAATGTGATAAACACAGCTTTAAAGTTTATTATCTGTTGCCTTTTCTTGAGTTCAGGCACAAATGATGCAAGATGTTGCATTTTTTTGTGTTTCTACTAAACAAACTGTGATTCACCAGCACTTTAGACAGTGTCATTAGAACTAAAGGAAGGATTCTCCTCAGAATGTGGGCTTGATAGAAAATGTTTTTTAACCAACAGGAGTAAATCCTGACTGTTTTGGAGTAAAGACATCACATCGTACTTGCTTCCTGTGTGTAGAAGTGTGCGCATGTTTGTGTGTGTGCGTATAGCTCTGGACATGTGAGATGTCTGAACAAATAAACAAAAGAAAACAAGACATATCCTGACAGAACCACGGCAGCTGAGCCTAATCCAAAGACGACCCGCAGGCCAGCCAATGCACCACGAAATTAGACAAACACAAAGCTGCCACGTGTGTGTCTGTGTGTGTGTGCGTGCTTGTGTGCATGCATGCACAAAGAGACATCCACGTAAAAGCAAAAGACATTATACTAGTGCTACAGTTTGATACGGTTTACTGACAGCTGTTGAACCAGACAAGTTAAAGAGGTAAAAACTCATGTCCTGGTTGAAATCAAGTTATGGCAACTCAAGTTCTTACCCTGTTCCACAAAACCCTGCTTGTGTCAGTCCCTCATTCCAGCTACGCAAGTTTGCTCCTCAGACAGCTTTCGTCTCAAGATGGAGGCAGAAACTCTCCAAACAATTCCTTTGCTGTGAGTTTTTTTTTTTTTTTTTTTGCTGTTGTTGTTGTTATTTGAGTCTACCAGGTCCGGTTCTGCTTCTCTCCTGCTGCACGAGCTGCAAACATGACAGCACTGATAAACAACCGGTTGGAATGAGAGAGACCTGTGAGTGCTGAAACCCACAGGTGCATGCTGGCTCCCGGCAAATACAAACAGAGAGAGGCTCAGACAGCCCAGAGAAGCACAGTATGAAACGGCTTCTTTGCCCGTGGTTCCCCTTGTGTGGGACTCCAACCTTACTCCACCTCCCTCCTCCTCCTCCTCCTCCTCCTCCTCCTCCTCCTCCCTTGGCTGCACCTCCCCTCCCTCGCTCCCAAACAGCTCCAAGACAGAGCAGAAAAGAAAGGACAACTCAGAAGTGCAGCTTCTTGAACATTTTCCTGTGAGTAAAGAACACAGATGATTTGCTCTTTATAATATGCAGAACCGCTAATAGTATGTAAACGAGATAATAAATACAGCTAAACTACATCCACACTGTGCCTGGAAAAGAAAACATTCCTCAGCTACTGTCATTTCATATTTAGCCGTCTGTGTAAGCAAGTCTTAACCATAGAGGCTTGTAAAGACATGGTGAAAAAAATGATGCTACTCCCTTTGTTTCCTTCTTCCTATTATTTAACATGTGCTTAATGCTCCATCCACCCTATTTAGTCAAAATTAATAGTGTAACCATAATCTAAATGCTTTGAAATACAAAATATAGTTCCATGCAAACATATGATTGCAATGTAACATCTGTTTCATGAAATGCCCTCAAACACAGGCCAAATTCAAAATAAACCTCACCCTAAACCTATTTTACGCATGACTGAATACAGGAGCTGTGATTTCTGGCCTGGGTCAGGCAAGCAGGTCTGTCTCCACAGTGTTAAAATATTAATTTGATAAAAAACAGGAAGGACTCATGAAGAACTCTGGAAACATAACTCAATGACTCCCTCGGGCAAACGCTGACTTCAAACAGCTCCAACTCGCTCTGCTTGCCCAAGTTCTAAAACCCAGAGTTCACAAGGGCCAAGGCAGAACTTTACCTTGTACCTCATCTGCCACTGAATATTTTCAATCAAAGTCCTCTTTTTGCATTTGCTGGTGTGTTCACGTCCAGCCCATCATGTAGTGACCTCACTAACTTGATTCGCTTTGTTGTCCATGGGCCATACAAAATAAATCAAGTAAACGCACTGGGTCACATTTATGTCCATTTGACCAGTATTATCCTGGGTTATGTCAATAGGAAGAATCAACTCTAAACCACTAAGAAACCGCCAAGTAATTCAAGCACTGTGTACGCTGGAGTAATGCTACACTGTGAATATGACACTGTAATGGCGCCATATGTTTGCCTGCACTGACTAACAGATCTGTTACTGTAACACTAACCCAACTGCATTTTTGTAGCAGCCTTGCCTTGAGCCTTGACTTTATTTTACCTAAACATAAACTCCATTATGCCTCAACAGAGTCAGCAGCAGGTGAAATACTGAAATGTGAGGCTTGGCCTATTGTGAGAACAGTTTTTTTTCCCCCCTTCAAGGTAAAGTTTCAAATATGAAGTCGCTGAGAGACGCAGTTAACTTCAGTCCTTTATATGAATACTGGGACTACTGGGACAGGATAAGCAGCTAGTGGTGCTAACTATAGGTAACTATAGGTAATAGTTGGTTTGGATGATGAACATGTTTGTTTCAAGTTTGTTTCTCTTTTCGGCCAATGGTGATAACTTTTCCACGTCGTAGCCTGGTGCACCAAACACACGTACATGTCAGCTTCCCACATAGTGCGGTGCATTCACTGTAATCTAGGAGAAAATGGACCTGAGTGCAACATGGCTGAAGCTCCTTGAACACAACACAAGGTTATGTCCCACTAATGGTGTTGAGCATTGCAACACACAGTAAAGAACCCAGAACGCAACTTGGGCCATTCCTTCTGTGTTAAACGCTGCTCTTGCTTTTGCTCTTAATAGAATGAGGGATGTGGCTCTTTCCACAATTTCTTGAAAACCAAGATTTCACATCCCCCAGTGTCCTGTCTGATGTCATAATCCACAGGAAACCCAGCAGACGTGCTTGACACTTCAGACACCTCTAACCCTGTTTCATGAAGTATGTGACGATCCTCAACGGGTGCAGCATGGGAACGCAGCCAGCGCTAGAGGACATAAACCATGCCACATGTGAACCAGAATTCAAATATCGAATTAGATTTCACAGTGAGCGGGAGGCTGCTCTAACTATCCACAGCCTGGATCCAACATTGTGAATTTCTGAAATAATCAGTGACAGCTTACGATGCTGACAATACTGACTAAAGAAAAAATGCTTAAAAAGGCTTAAAAGTCTTTACCCCAGTCAGCTACAATACAAAACTGACTGGGAAAAGTCAGCTACAGATTCTCAAATCAATAATTTCATGTTAACCACTGATGAAGTTGTTGCACCGCTGTGTAAAATGCGGGTGGATGCTGAACCTACACACTCTTTTAAATCAGTTCTCAGCTTTAGAAAGGGTTTCTCTAATTGCTTGGTCTTGGTTTTACAGCCTACAGCCTCCATAGTCATACCCAGCAGTATGTCTGCATGTCAGAGAAAGTAAGAGGCTGGTAAACATACTAATAGACACATCCGAGAACCAAGAACCTGGAGATTTCTATCAGGAGTTGATGTTAAAGGGAAAATAAAAATAGACAGGCAGCAAAATCCGTGACAGCAAATTAATGCTAACGTTGCAGTGTCAGTTAGACGTGTAAATAATCAGCTGGCATTATAATCATCACAACGACTGTGTCTGTTGCTCTAGCAAGAGGATTTCACTGCCTCGTGAAAAGGGAAATCTCTGGGGTGTGGGATTCAAACAACTCATTTACCATTGTTGATATATCATGTGACGAGACGTCAGCGCGGCTGCATGTGTATTTCAGTTTTATGTGTGGGGGGAAGTAAATCTTTTAATTTAATAAAAGGTTTACAATATTTATCAAATGCTATTTTTCACCACTTTATGTACTGAAAAACCTGAGAACAAATGGCATCAACTTTTAGTTATTATTGAAAATTGATTACTACTTTCGTATTAATATACATACTCATACTCTACTACTACACATGGCCTGCAGTAAAAAGGAGGAAGTAGGTGACAGCAACTTACTGTCTGCAAAAACAAGTGAAATAAATAGTGCATATAAATGTCAAAATATTTATCTCTCAATATTACAATTGTAAAGTCCTGTCACCGCTGGTAAAACTCTGGACGTTAGCACACATAACCTACAGAAAGTGGCAGAGTAAGTTTGTTATTGGTCATCAAACAGCGCCCTCCAGTGTTTGCTGTGCAGAGTGCAACATGTGGGAGTAAGACCTATTGTTTTACATTCATTCACTGTCTAGTATTACATAGTATATCTAGTATGTTTAGACTATTTATGTGTTTATGTACAGTTCTACTGTCCAGGAATCACCTTGTAAGATTAACACAAATTTTACCACCAGAGTTGTGCTGATCTGTGTTTACTGCTGGCAAAGCTGCACTGAACCTTTAAGTCCTGATCGTCTGTGTCACAGTTTTGTTCGACAGCATTCAGGTCAAAAAAAGTGAAGTTAAAACCGTATGACTGCAGCAGCTTGATTTCACTACATTGCGGTTTGTAACGTGACATCACTTCCAAGTTTAAAAAGGACACACATGAGCCAAGTGTGTTGTCAAGCAGACATGACTAAAGGTAGTTTCTGTACCAAAGGTGAATTGTGATTCTTAGGTTTAGAGCAAACTGATGTTTAAGCAATTAATAAAAGCCTTTAATTCCATAATCTAACACCTGTACACAAAACTTATTGTCTTACCTGACGCTGGAATAGTTAGAGAACTACCCAGACTACAATCCCTAAAATAAACACTTTATATACTATATACAGATCATATTATTATAGATATTCTGATTAAATAATTGTTGATTATCTAGGCAGCAACGACTTCACCCTATGGCCCAAACAAGCCCAGATCATTAAACCCCACATAAGAAGACAATCCACATGTGCAGTGAATAACAGGAGCAGTTCACTGAGACACTTGACTGAGTTAAACCGTCATTTGTGTTATTACTTTCACCTCTGCTTTTCATTTCACGTCTGAAATAAAATTTCCCTCATTTTCTTCCAAACGCAAATGTTCTGATTAATAACCGACTACTAACATGCAGAGCAAATGTTTCTACAGAACACATGGCACGGGCTGCTATGAACTGGCCTTCAAAACTCCACAATCGTGCTTTATTGATTTTTGAGAGTATCAATAAGTTCTGGAGTCATAAAACAAATAATCATTATAGGCAGTAAGCGCTTAAAAACATGTGACATTAAAAATAATAATAAAATGCTCCTAGTATTAAGAAAGCAGTGTGATTATCAGGCGTTATTACAGAGAGTTTCAAGAAAATGATAAACAAGCAATAGTTGAAGTGAGTGCACCTGGATAAAATCAATAACCAAGAGTTGCTCATCTTGTGATAACAGGAACTGCACTGCCTCCACATAATGTCTGCAGTCCGGAAGCTTTAAAGATTCATGTGGGCACCAAAACGTTAACTAGGAAAAATCACTTCATGATATGACATTTACAGCTCAACAGGCTGGAAGAACCCACCTCAGCACCAGAAACAATGAAGATCAGTTCCCCTCGCTCTGATTGTCACTATTTCTTTTGTGCTTTTGTTGTGCAGGAAGGTTGTAGCTACAAGTTAAATAATAATGTATGACACATGGAAAAATATTTCTTTCTGCGGTACAAGTCTTTCTCTTGTAATTTATGTCACAGTGTGTGAGAAGGCAGCAGAATACAAAGTCTTCACATCCCCACCGGAGACAAAGCTGAACGACCTTCTCGTGGCGTAAAACCTGATTCATCAGCAGTCATTGAGACATACCCAGACTTCATAGCACCTCCACATTTTGGGCTGAGACGTGGAACGTGGAGAAAAGGCAACCGTCTGCAGCCCAAACACATTTTTTGCTGTGATCTCCACACAAGCTGTACTTTCTCATTCCTGAGCGACGCGTCTGGATACATTTGCCTCAATGAATGCTCTTTTTTTTTTGCATGATGTCTTTGATGGAAACCAGACTTTTTGGTAGTTGGGCTGGATTTTACAGTATAGCAATATAATCAGTTCATAATAAATACTTATTTTTCCAGAGGTTCAGGGCCACCGAATGATAAATAGCCTAATGGCACACCCTAGTCCTGCATTAGCATCTCCCTCCAGTTGAAACTGTGATTGGGTCCATGTGTCAGAGGCAGAATGGGAGGGTCGACCAGGTGCCACACCCCTGTCTCTCCCATTTCTTCACAAGCGCAGAAACCTAAGTATGGAATCTACACAGAGAAAAGACAAAGAGATTAGGTGAGGAAAGAAGATGCTGCAGACACGAAGAGTGTGTATCTAAAGCAGTAAACTGACCTTTCGCACAACCTGGACAAAGTCCTTGGAGTTTTGGGGACTGAGGCCCTGTATCTGGCGCGTGCAGGCCTCCAGGGAGGAAGCGTGGGCCACAATCAGGATCGTGTTTCCTGTGTGGAACAAAACCACATTTCACAGATACTAGTAATTAACAGTTCTAACATTCAGCAGTCAACAATGTGCAGCATGAAATACAGGGTCTTGACATCAAAGCACAGGAAAAACGATGCAGATTTGTTAGTTTTATTGTGTTTTATGGACACGTAACACATGTGGGATCAAGCACACATGATTTCATCTTTTGTTGGATGGCATATATTATACAGTACACCTCCATGTGGTAAACAGCACCACAGCTGAACCTCACCTGTGTTTTTGCACTCTGTCAGGATCTCTCGAGTCACTTGGAAGCTCCGACTGATGTAGGTTTCATAAGACTCTGACACCGTCAACTTACTTACAGGAATATGAGGTCTACAGGCAAAACAAGAGGCGGACAAGGTTTTCATGAATATCAGATCACAACTCAATATGTTCTACAGTAGTGCCGCTGCTGTGAACCTGTATGTTGTGTCCACGCTCAGGTTAGCAGCAGCCAGCTCAGCTGGGGGGATCCAGGTTGGTAAAGATGTGCCTGACACCCACTTGGTCCATTCAAACAATCCAGGCTCCACGCGGATTTTTATCTTTCCATCCTGCTGGAGGCCTGGTATAAGAAATACAGAGGGAAGTTTAACATTAGTTCAATCATTTTAAAAAATAAAAGCAAATGGCAAAAACATTTAAATGTCCAAATTCCATATAATTACTCTCAGCGCAGTACCAGAGATGTTTTGTTGTAATGCACTGAATTAGGAGATGGGGAGGTCTTACCCTGCAGAATGTTCTGAGCGGTCTGGACGCACCGCAGAGAGGGAGAGCAGTAAATAAAGTCTAATGCTGTGTGACTTTCCAACAGGGCTTCACCTTAAATAGGAATAAGAATAATAATATGTTTTCTGCACACCATAATAATCTCTATTTTAATCTCTAACTATCGTAAACATATGCAGAAAATAAAATGTACTGACCTACAAGATGGGCCTGGGTGGAGCCAAACACAGTAATTGGACAGTCTTTATCATAGTCCCGGTGGCCTCCGCTTCTAGGGGGCAGGCTGGACGGCATGTTAAGATTAGAGCGAAAGTATCGGCCTACGCAACGGCAAAGAAGAACGTTACAGAAGTCGAGTGTCAGGCATTTTCCTGGAGTATAAAAATGTGCCGTTCGTGCTAACCCTTGGAGTCAAAGCACTGAGTGATCCAGTGTTTCCCAAACACCACGTCCATCCTCTCCCCATGGCGACACACAAACAGCCTCATCTTAGACAGGGAGGGCTGACTAGCTAGACGCAACGCCTGAAAAAAAAGATGTGTTTTCATTTGTTAGTCAGAGGAAAAGGCAGCGCGCAGCTCCTGCTAGAAGCCGATGCAGCGTTTATTCTTATTAACACACAACAATATTGCCACACAGCGACAGTTTCACCTTATTCTCTTTACACCAGCAATTACTTTATTCTGCAAGCACAGGAACAATGAGATAATAAAGCAAAGCTGGACCTGTATAGGGGGACAGAGACCGCTGAGGGAGGAAGGGTCCATTAAAGTGTCGAGAAGACTGTTGTTCAGCTCGCCGTCAAACAATAACCCACCCACAGCGCTGCCAGAGTTAGGTGGAGCGGAGTAGTTGAGGATGGAGTGAGACCTGACGATCAGACAAATGCAGATTCTGATCAGCACTGCTCCTTGATCTAGTCTCACAGTAAAAGGTAAATAAACATACAGGTCATCCACAGAGCATAGACGGGTTTTACGAGTCTTGGCAGGAGGAAGGAAATTCAACATTTTCCTGTCACATACTCATCAACGTGACCTACTGAATGTGTGTGTTGTAGCGTGGGCGAACAATCCCAGCTGAAGGATTACCCAGGAAGCTTTGAGAGGCTGAGCTATACTGCACGTACACTACGTTTATCTTCCGTCCACTTCCAGGGCCTTACAGCTGGGATTTGTCACGGTGTGTCACTTCCTTACCCATGGACAACCCAGGTGTCAGACTCATCAGCACGGCTGACGTAGTTCTCGGGCAGCAGACCGGACAGCCCTGTGCCCAGCGAGGTGCCATACACCCAGCCCTCGCTGGCTGTGGTCTGCTCCACTGGAGACATGAAGATGAAGTCCCCTGTCAGCAGCTCCAGCTCATCATCATTCTGAGGCACATACGGGTACATGACTTGCAGTGTCTGCAACGAGCAGAGAGTTAACGTGTTAGAAATCTTGTAAATTCACTGATATGTCAGTTATCAGTAAGAATGGGACGAACGGGTTTCATAGAAACCAGATCTACCTCATGATTAGCAAACCGAATATCCCGAGAGAAGAGGACAGCAAGCCAGTCACACGCCAGAGACACTTCTATGTTCTTGGCTAACTTCTCCAGGACTGGAAGGTGACTGGCTTGGAAGTGGTAGGCCAGGGTGACATGAAGCTGCTTCTTATGGGGCTCGACATGAGCATCTGGACAAAAGGAAACAGGACAGTAACGTATATTTAACTACATACACAGAACTGACTTTCATTTAATGTTCACTATTGGTTGTATGTATTCTTTTACGTTTCCCTACAGTGATTGTCCATTAAGGTAACATCTACTGTTTGTACATGAAGCTGGTTGTTTACAAAGTCTAAAATCAGGGACGTTTCGAAATAGACCAAAAGACAAAGTGCGTAGAAACCTGCTTTAGCTTCTGCTTCAGTAGCGAAATCTGCAGCGAAATGCTTCAGCACCTCTGCCACCTGCTCCTCCACAAAGAGGCCGATAAATGATGAGGAAATATAGAGCTCCAGGGGCAGAGGCATGGGTATGCGCCCTTTCCACTTCGCCGCGGTGGCCTGGAGAGCTTCGGACAGAGCCTCCACCTTCCCATCAGGACACTGGAAGGAAAACGCAACAAACACAGAGTTAGACAGGCCTCACTGAAATACAGTACAATCACTCATAGCAATTCATATGTGATATGACCTGAGGTTTAAGGTAAGGAAGAGTAAAGCACAGGTGATTCAGAGACGATCTAAACACGTACACACTCAGAACAAGCTTGACACTGACCATGAAGAACTGGCACAGGGTGATGTGAGGGAAGATGTTGTGTGCTTTATTCTTGCCACACGAGAGGCGGGACTGCTGCCAGAAGTGTGAGAGCTGCTGGAGCAGGGGGCCACTGGGTCGCAGATATAAGACATATTCTCTGGGTAGAGGGTCATCCAGGAAAGGGTCGTCCACGTGGGAGAAGAGCCTGACGCAGCAGAGGGAAGTAGGTGAGAGGACAGCTAATGCCCAGCAGAGGGCAGCACTGCTGTGACGGCACACTGTGTGAAGTTGGCAGGTAGCTGTTCGGTTTACTTGTGTATTCATACGTGTGAAAGCAGCGTGTGGCGATGGACACGCCTAGCTCTTACCAGTCACAAGCAGCCTGGACGTTTTTGCCTCCTGTCGAAACTAAAGCTTTCAAGCTGCAAAGAGAAAGAGAAAGGCAGATCAGAGTACAGTCACAAAATCTTATTAGGAATCTGCTGCTGCTTCACGTGACTAAGAATGAAGAACAAACATCCCAAGAGAGCAGT
Source organism: Macropodus opercularis (assembly GCA_030770545.1). Taxonomy (NCBI): domain Eukaryota; kingdom Metazoa; phylum Chordata; class Actinopteri; order Anabantiformes; family Osphronemidae; genus Macropodus; species Macropodus opercularis. The sequence continues at coordinate 7,363,485 of CM061102.1, read as the reverse complement.
AAAACAACAACAAGCGCACAATAACAGGGTTTCATTACTCATACCAGAGCTTCACAAAACCACACTGATTCCTATCTGAATCAGCCTTAATGGAAATATTGAACAGCGCCGGTACTGTACATGTTGGGTATACTGTGAAACTGTACGTGACCAAAACCCTCACACACAAAATAAAAAAACAAATTAAGTTTTTATTTTATTCGTGTTTATTCGAACACACAAAATGCAGCATTCACGTCCTCCAGCAAAATTCATCTGTGTCACTTCATGACGCCTGGCTACTTGAGGCTTTCTGAGAGGAATGATTACATGATTACTCTCGAGTGCTCCAAATCTAATTAGTGTCTTTTTATATAAGCCTCTGGTTTTGCAGGCCGCCTCTGAAGGGATTCTCTCATTGAGCAGCTTTCTCCGACTGTAGGAGGACTGACACAGGGCAAGTAGATAATTGTCAGCACAGCATCACAGCAACTTTCTCTCTGTCAATCAGAACAACAAACCCGCTGCAGACTTACTACGGTATGTCTGACGCTTTCATGCAATTAGATGCTTTAGATGCACTGATCATTTTATTGTTAAGCAAGTCAAAGCTGAAGTTGACATTTCTGCTACTGTCCTTCAACGCTGCTCACAATGGTTATTTTAATCAAGCAGAAAATGACATTTCAGCAGGAACAGTTGCTATTAATGTTCACATGGACAAGCAGGAAGCGGTAGAGACAGGCTGATAAAGACGTGCCGTCAAACCTCTATGTGTGGCGACGTTGGTTTTCATTGTGCCACCCAAGCATTAAAATTCAATGAGCTATTTTTAAATCTGTCCCACTGAGAGGGTCCTAGATAAGCCAACGTCCCCGAACCCTGGGGCAGCGAGCCCTGACAGAGAACAGCGGGCAGTGCGGGAGCACCGAGGCTTCAGCATCACAGCAGATGGCTCACGCTGATCTCCTACACAGAAATGTATGCAGTGCAAGCATGAATTAAATACGAGCAGCAAAGAGAGACTAAAGTGTTCACTCATCTGCTGCGGCCTAGTGCTGGAAAACGAGGGTCACAGCATTTTACCTAAGTGGACTGTACAGTGTGAGCTACTGCTGCTTGGAGAACACTCAGGTTGTCTTTTGCTAAACTCGTGATATTCAAAGATTCCACCTGGTGCTGACGGGAGGAAATCTTTCTTCAGAGCGGATGATGAGACCACAGGCAAACGGGACAGAGATCACAGAATCCACAGACGACTGCTTCTTATCTTACTGTCTTTATGAGACACGCTCACATGGTTCACTCGAATTTTGACTGATGACAACCCTGTTCCTGGATTACAGCACAATACCGCTTGATATTTTTACTATTTAATATTATTTTACTTAACATGTCTAACACACAAGAGTTTATGGTTCATGTGTTTTACAATATGAAATCCCTCTTATCTTCATAACACATTATGAGTTGAGCTAAGCAGGGACTGCTTCAGTGCACGTGCGCCCAGAGGCCCATTAGTTCTGTTCGAGATGCATCTTAATATCTGCTTCCTTGTGCCGTGAAGCAAGATGGGATTAGACGGGTCAGACAGTACGACCAGCGAGCTGGTGAGCAGCTGACCCAGCACCATGCGCTCTGCCCTGCTACACTTCACTGATTGATTGCTTGTGTTGTTTTAATCCATACAATAGTTCGTGGCAATAACAAACGATTAAGCAGAACTTCATCAAGCAGAACATTGTAAACTTGTATGAACATTTAAAACATTAAATAAAATGTGTTTTAATTAAATTTGTTTGAGGTGAGACTGCAGTGTAAAAAAAAATTGGACCTACAGATAAGCAGGAGGATAACTCCCTGAAGTGAAGCACCACAGTGAGTCATAGCTTGTCCTGATGTAATAATCTAAAGACTTTGCATGATGCAGATTCCTCCTTCTCCACCCAGGCACAGATACACAGATAAGTGAAGTCACGGGACAGCAAAACAAATGACTATGTTGTAGATATAGCATAATCTTCCACCTCATAGCATTTCGAAATTGTTTTCTTTTTCAATGTCACTGTTAAAATTCAGACGAAGACTTTTCCAAAGCACCTGCTTGTTCTGTCCACACCCAGAGACTCTTCCTGCTGATGCCAAACCAGCAGACACCAAAAACATCTGTCACAAATATGTCTGTTGAACTGTTTATTCTTTGAACAATGACAAAATGCAGACAATGACAGAACCATGAGGCTTTTTCTCTTCAAGCATTGTGAACAATTAGTTTTTTCCCACGTCATGGCCAAGCTGTTCTCAAAAACTATACGTATCTAAACCTACATCTCCTAGCGAGGACCGTGTGAGTTAGTTATAATTAGCATTTCCTGTTCACAGCTAAGCGAAGATAAGAAAGATCAGCCTGTGCAAGGGAGAGAAGTCATTCTGCATTAGTTATGCCTTGAAACACGCTCACATGCTGGAAATGATGGTGACCATCACGGGACTGTTTAAACAGCCGTGTTTGTGGCTTTTCATACACAACATGTAAACATTCTTTGGAGTGTTTCTTATAGCTGAAGTTGCTAAATTTAGGCAACTTCCAGGCGGCTGAACTCAGCTATCACTTTATATCAAAGTATATAATAACAAAGGTCACTCTGATCCCTGTAAATTCCGTGTTTCATCATCTGGAACTGAACAGAAAAAGGCCTGACACCCTCTCACATAACAGACATACGCGCACGCACACACACAGGCTGCAACACTTCCAGCTATATGGTCCCAAAGGCGTCTTCCTGACTCAACATTTCCTGTTTACAAGTTGATGGCGAACACACATCTCTAACCACTTATCGCACTAACGGTGCTGCGAGTCCTGCTGCTCCACGACGCCGGTCTGCACCCATAGGCGAGCGGGGGAAAGGTGAAGCCCAGCGTTCAGCCTGCTGTGCCCAGACGCGTTGGTCAACCTCCCCAGTGCAGATGCAAAGACCAACAAGTTTGTTTAATTTGTGTCTAGAATCTGATAAAGGTTAATAGGTTGATGTCTGGCATTGGTAGGTTATGCATGAATAAGTGGCTAGAACTGTGACTTAAACCTCTGTTGCTGAAAAATGGTGTACTCTTAGAGTTCGTAACATTTTACTTCAGTGTCTGTAAAAACACTAACTGTGTACAGGCTGTGTTTAGAATCACTTCTCTTCTTCTCAAACTGTGAAAAGTGAGAAGTCCTAGAGGTCAGGCAGAGCAAGTCAGAGACTGACACCAGTGAATGAACTGTGTGGGTCTTTGTGCGAGTAAACAGGGTTCATATTCCACACAGTGGTATTGTAGCAATGCTGTCAAAGCACAAGTTTAGTGCTGTTTAAGCATGAGTGTTATATTTAGCACTGCCTGACGACACAAGTCAGAGTGCACAAAGCAAATGTTTCACTGAAAATATGAGGCGTGATGCATCACACAGCACTCCTCATAGTCCCAGGATGCACCATTCAAGTACAGCCTCGCTTAGTACGAGGCAGGATGGAGGTCTTACAAAAACACTCTGATCACCCTTTGAAGGCCTTCGAATTTTAATGAACACTTGAAATGTGAAAGTTTAAAGTGAGCAGCAGCAAAGATTTAGAAGTAAACAGGCAAACAGTAAAAATCAAAATGCACATAAAACATGCAGGTATTTCTATTAGTTCAAGAGAAGTCAGCTCAAGTCAGCAGTGTTTCACCCTTCTGCGTTTAAAAACGATGTAGTATCTCAGTATATTAAACTCCTCCCTCTGCGTCAGGCATGTGAGTCTCCTGCTTCATGCGCCCTAAAGCCACCACTCTAAGCAGAACACAGTAGAAGTCACAAGCCACTTCCGGATATGAGCGATTTCATCTCAGTCGTGCTAATACAAGCTTTGAACTTTGTATTTAAGCATTAACATCGCATATGCACGTGGCTTCTCATAATGCCTCGATGCAAGTTAAATAACAATATCGATTGTGGCTGTGGGTAAGGCAGACGTTATGAAACTGCTCGGGGAAGTCGGGGGAAGAGTCTCTCTCATACAGTCAGCATCCACTCCGACTTCCTCTTCAGCACACAAAGGGCTTCAGAGGGTGACAGGGTGAAAAAACATATGCATTTACCGTACATAACGTTTATCGCAGCCAGATGTGTCGCAGCTCAGTAACCATAGCAGCTCTCATGTCTTTGTTCTAGAAGCGAACATGTGGGAGATTAAGACCATTATTTCAGCATAAAAAGACCCAAAGAACTGTGACACAAAACTAAGCCCACTTTTCAGATTGTGTCTGTGCTGGATTAACTGCAGCTTCTTATCAGCACTTTTATAACAATTATAATAATAGTTCATTTCAAAGCCAACAACCAATTTATTGCAAATAGAATGAAGAGGATGATGATGATAAAAAAAAAATAAAGAGGTCGACGACACTCTCCAGATGCCGTCCGGATTGAACTTCATGCATGGCTCTTAAAACTGTATTTGGTCCCTAAAGTATAATTTAAACTACTTCACTGCATTAACTGTAGACAATAGTCCTACTTGTCTAAGGCCACGTGTGGCCAGGAAAGACCAGGAATCACCACCAACCCAATAAACCCAACTTCATGTCTCTTAATTAGCATTAGCACAAAACATCACCTCATGACATTTGACCATGTTACTTCAACCGTCTTTTCCAACATTAAAAACTTAACTCTGTTTTAGTAACTATCCTCTGAGGAAGACGCTTCGTCTCTAAACAAATCCAGACGTTCTTACTAAAAAGGTTTGCTTCTAAATAATAACGTATGCGCTTCAGGCCCCAGATTTGTGAGAACATCTGTAATTGTTCTGAAATATCCCATAACACTGCTGTGTTGCCTTCTGGTTCAAGGTATTAGGAACAGAAAGATTGAAAGGGGCCGCAAAATGTTGAATTCTGTTTAATCCTCCTCCGCTGTCTGTGTCACTACAGCCTCTGTTCTGGTACATTTCGGTCATCAACTTCCTGTTTCCTTTAGTCATAATTGCTACATTATTCTTCAGAGAAGTGACAAAACAAAGCACCAGTTGGTGATTATACTCTAATCTGTAAACTTATCGTATTCAAACGTGCTTCTATTTCAGTTTATCTGTATGCAGATGCTTTAAAGCTTGCCTGTGCTTCTTCATGCATAGCTGACAAGCCACAGTCTGTTTGCGGTGAAGTTTCCTTGCACCTTTGTGTCAAGTCGAGTGGTTGTTTTTCAGCTCGACACTTTTTAGACGCGCTCAGTCACTGTGTGGAGGGGTCTTCTGGGTGATTCACACTGTCTCTGGTTTTTAGGTGTGGCAGCCTACTTGGATGCCTACTATTTAACAAAGCTTTTAAAACCTGCATGAAGCATGAATCAGATTTCAAACCCCTCTGTCTTATTTGTCTGCTCCAGACAGTTTAGACAGTCTAAATATGAAACTAAAATACAAAAGCTAAAAAATAAAGTGGACTCTAGCTCTTGAGGACTTTAACAGAGACTTCCTCTGAAGTGTTTGAATTCCAGACTCCGGTGCTGGTTAGACCAGGTGATGACTCAGGGGGAATGACTAATAATAACGCGTGACATGGGAGTGACAAGCAGAGTGACAGCTCACTTTTTCCATTAGAAAGTATTTAGCTCCTGCTTCACTATATTCTACCTTGGTAAAATCACCATGATCCAGCTGGATCGACAGGGCACTGTCCACCCAGCTCCCAGCTGATCATGCTGGTCAGTCTGAATGACTCAGCAGTAAAAACCCCAATTAAAGGGGGGGGGGGGGGTGTTTGTGTGTGTGTCTTGTTCCGTGCTGGTTTAGAAAAAAAAAACTCAAACACAATGATGTTCTTGTTCCCTGAAGCTATGACTGATAAATCATTTTCCGCTTCTCCCTTCTCCCACCGACATTTAAGCAAAGGTTGAATAGAAAAATATGAAAAAACTTTCTTGCTAAAGCGAAAAGTCTGCCATTCTTTGCATATTTACTGATTTATCATCCTCTTATTCAAATCTGAATTTGAACAGTCTTCACAGTATCACCCCAACGTTCTTGAATAACACTGCTAAAATAGCTATGTTATTTCATTTCATAGACACTGAGCAACAGTAACATCTGTTTGTATGAGTGTGAGGATACAGCCATGCAAAGAAGCGGGCTCACGCGATGCTAGATGGAGATCTTGACATTGCTTGGATGAGCTGGAAATTAGCTCATGAGCAAGTTTATCCCTTAAACCACGTGCTAGTATTGTTGTTGTTTAGAGAGCTTTGCGGGACAAATTAGTCGCTTTATCACTAAACGACCAAATTAGTGTGGAAGAGCAAATGTCACTTTAGAGTGTAACCAACGCTACAGTGAGCGATAGCCAAAAAAAGGATCTGACCTGGAAAACCAAAATGCAAAAAAGTACGAAGCAACATACTGAAACGCTCAACAGAGCTGGGACACGATTAACATGTTGCACAACTTTATCTTTTAAGCATTGTATTTGCATGAAGCCTTAGATTTCATATCACTAGATAAGATGTATTTACACAAGACTTTGTGTAAAGCTGCTTAACGATTCTGCTGCATTGTGACTTGACAGCCTTGATCTTAAAAATGTATTAGTCTGTCATCAATAATAGACGTGAGTCCGCAAATCCAACTAACAGTCAGTCATTTTGTCTGTAGCCCTTCATCAGGCAGGAGAGAGCTGCAGTCTGACAGCTTTGATGACCTTAGAGACATTTTAGAGATTCTGTCTCTCTAGTTGAAAGAGAAAAGGCTGTTGAATAGTTTTGGCCTACTTGGCAAAACTCTGATTATCATAGAGCCCCATTGCTTTACTGCAATCTCTTGTTCTACATTGGAGAGTTATTCACAGCGCTCTGATATTACTGCTTCTGTAAAACGGGACACACGAAGAAAAGCCACGATACATGAAGGGTTTTGTGTTTCTGTTCTAATCACTGAGCTTAATATATAATACTGGAGTCACTGATATCTACGATAACAATGAGGAATGACGATATAATTATAGTTTATGTGAATAGAGTTCAAGCAGTGGCTGAGGCTGAGATGAACTAATTCAGCCAAGCTACTAGGTTACTCTCCACTAACTGAGCATGTGGCACCCCAATAGTTTTTATTAATATTATTTCTCCTGTTTAATAGACAAATAACTACTTTTGTTGTTTTTGTATAATTACATAAGGTCAGATACCACCACACTACACACTCATTTCAAGGATGAATGAGTACACGCGCTGAGGAGCAGAATGCCCCAGAGGGTGAAGCCTTCACTAAAATCTGAGCTCCCTGACTCACATAACACCACAGAAATAGTAGCAGTAGTAGTAGGACTAGCAAAAATTATTTATTATAATTTTTACATTAAAAAACTTCCCTTCCAAAATTAGCCTCAATGTAAAGTGAATATTTGCTTAGTGACTTTATTTTTCATTATTAAACGTAAGTGAAAATCATACAATCATACTACATAATTATAGCTGTATAGCAGCCTTAAACACATGTGTATATTTACTATTTATTAAGTCCTTGTATTGAGTATTTTTGCGAAAAGTTTTCTAAACTACATTTATATTTTCTAAATATTTATTATTATTAGCAGTAGTAGTAGTAGTAAGTTGTTATTTAGGATTTTAAAAATAGAAACACTTTAAACTATAGTCTAAAGTATGTTTACTTAGGTGTGTGGAGTACTTTTGCAGTGTAGAATTGTTACTAAATGTCATCTAAGGCTGTAGTATTATGTACAACAACGTAACGACTATGTAGATCTGCCAAACATCCAAACTGAGCTTCATCTCCTTTATTAATGTTATTCAATCCTACAAACCCATAAACGTGTGTTGTCTGCGGATCTAAAAGCACAAACCGAAGACTGAACAGTGATGTGTCAACAAGTTACAGCAGAGCAGAAATGAGCCTGTGGAGATGTTTCATATCAGCTGCTGGCGTTGATAGCAAAGCATGCAGAGACACAGATAAAGGGAAGTGCAGATAAACAGTGAGAACATGAGTAGTTAGGCTGTAATAGCGTGTGTGTGTCTTGGGACAGTGCAGCTGTGCAGCCTACTCACGCCCTGGTCTTGGGGAAGCCCATGGACAGCAGCACGTCCAGAGTGGACCCATGTTTGACGGTGCTCGGCCGGTTCTGGCGCTGCCTCCGTGGTGTCACTTTGGCATAAAGGTCCTCTTTAGCAGCCATAACTCACTGCTCCATCGGTATGTCAGGTCCTCGGCTCCTCTGACGTATTGTCATTTACTCAAATGTAACACAGGAAAAAAAACGATGTAAGCGGCGGAGTATTTAAATCAGAACGAATCGAGTCGAGCGGAAGCACAGACGCAGCATCAAACCCTGCGCGGAAACGAGCGTTTCTGTGGTCTGTGAAAGGCTCTGAGCTGGATCAAGCTGCCTGCTGACGGCTCGCACATGAAGTCAAAGCCATCAGCAGGGGGGTCAGCCATGGGAAGTCACTTCTGCTCTCTCAGCCGTGGCCCCGATTCACACACCAGCGTCGAGGTGAACATGTCGGGTTCCTGCTCAACCCTCGCATCCGGTTCGCTGAATGAAAAAAAAAAAAAATCAGACGCGACTCCCCGAGCTCCCTTTGCACACGATGTCTTATTTATGAATGGATCCTGAGAGAGCGGAGGTTCGGCCGCTGGCAGGGTGAAGCTCCAGCTGCGTGGCCTCCTTAGTTTAAAGGGACAGAGGCAGGAAGTCAGTGCGGTTTTAGGCGGAATAAGTTAAAAGTGAAAGCAACACACGCCGCTGTCCACTGATCGAGCGGCCGTCACGCTTTCTGAAATGAGTCACACCAGCTGACGCAGTGTGATGGGAAGCGTCCGCGCAGGGCTGGGCAGTGGAAAAAGTTTCGCAGACGCTTCCGGTCTGTGGAAGTGGGTGTCGACAATCCTCGCATGCGCGTTGCGCCACAAGGGTAACGGTACGCCATCAGCAGTTGCCATAGAAACGTCGTCCTGGTGAATTTTAAAAGAACTCCATAATGTATATTTTATTAAGTTGTGCTATGTGCAACTACTCCTACGTTTAGCAGCACGCGTGTTATTTTGAAATGCGCGTGTGCGCACTTTGACTTAATTGCCTATTCTGAGCATTTCAAAGAATAAAGAAACCGTATTTTGAATAATCGGACTCTATACTCAGTTTAGCTCATCATGGTCAGTTCCACTATTGCGTGCTTTTATTTTGAGACCCTAGTAACATCCGTTTGCCACATTGCCATTAATGTCAATGCTTGACCGTCATGTTAACATTCAGGAGGAAAAAACACTGTAATTATACTGTAATTTACCAATACTTTCCACTCAAGTCGTTGTTTCGTGTTGTGTTTTACCATGAGAACATGCAACTCCAGGGGAATTTACAGTACACACGCCATTTAGTGCCACAGCTGATACATTGTGTTATTTATAATTTGTCAAGTTCACTATGCTGATGGTCTGATTATTATGACTGAGTGTATCTGTACTACACTGGTAGCGTAGTTTAGTAGTAGTACATACCATCTGAAACACAGACTGCCTTCATCAAGTTGTCAGAATGTTTACACGTTGATCTATGACAATACAACCAATTGAACAAACCTTTTATTTATTCTTTCTAGCCATTTACTATAATTCAGTTGTCAAACTAAAATCACAGATCAAGATATAAAGTGGGACTATAAAATTCGGACTGAAATTTTATTTGTCTAGCAAGACTCACACATCTTGTTGAGCAGACAGTTTGACATCTGTCATAAATGAAGTCAAACACAGCGTACTTTAGTTAAATACCAGGAAGCTCACCATTTTAAAAATTGTTCTAGATTACAAATAAAGAAACACTATTTACAAAAGGGAACAATCTTAAATGTTATTAGACAAGAATTTACAATTGTTAGATTAAAAAAAAAAACACAATAATAAGTAGGATTGCCTGTTGTACACAACTTCTGTGCAAGTACATTTATACAACAGGGAAAAAAAATTCTGCTATTAAGAAATATAAAAGACAAACATTACACACACTCCAAATAAAAGTGGAAAAATGTTTGATATTCAAATGGTGTCTGGTAGTAACGACTCACTACTAAAGAGGTCTCATTAGCCACATGTACAGAATTATATTAGAAAGCCGAGATCACTAAACCCTTGAAAAACAAACGTGCTGAGAGACACGAGATTTAAAGATCCCCCAGTAGAGACTTCAGTTTGCACGCTATACCACAAATGACGACTTTGGTTTGAATTCCCCCTGAGAACAAATACATCAAATATTATTACAGCAACCAGTCTCTTTAAAATAGATATGTTTTGAACTGGAGATTAAAAGAAAACATTTTAAATGGGTCATACTTACATCGCCATCATCATCCCCATGCAATGGCAAAGGCTGGCGCACCACGTTGGACTGAGGTTTGCTGTAAGGAAAGACAAGATAATATATACATACATACATACAATCTGACAGAAACCAGTATATTACATAGAAAAAAAATAAGAGTACAGTAGCAGGACTGTTTGCATTCAAATGTACAGAATACCCTTACCTTTTTTTAGGAGCTGTAAAAGAAAGAAAGGGAAGGAGACATTAATAAAACTCCTTTTAGTCTCTTCAAGACACAAATTATACAAAACACTTCGCATTAGTGTTAAATTTTAAATACAAATATAAAAACAGACGAAGTTTAAGATGGAACCAATTTTAGGCAATTGGAAATTAGGGGTAATAATAGAGGAAACATTAACCCAATCTAACATGGATTGCAAATAATAAGGAAAACAGTAATAATCTTTTTTGGAGATGTCTAATGGGCTGAGCAGAACTTTGTTCCAGTATTTAGAGCTAACAGGCCTAATGTGTGGACTGCAGGCTGTGACCCACATCCAGAGGCAGTAGGGGGTAGTAATGCTGCAATTACACAGATTGCCAACAGTCATTGAAACACGCAAACGCACATAATCAGAGGCACACAGGACAGAAAATCTTTTCAGTCTTCGCTACTAACATTGGTTTTTTTATTTAAGTTTAGACCCAAGGAGTTACTAGCTGGGTAGAATATTGATGAATGCAATAAATGTAAATCATATTATTTTAACAAAAATACTCACGTGGAAGATATCCTCGCTTATAGGCAAACCAGATGGCAAGTATCAGTAGGATTAGCAGCAGCAGACACACTATTACCCCAGCAACAATCCCTCCGGTGTTTAGGTCACCTAGGTGAGAGATAAAGGCCTTTGAGTTTCAACCAAATCAGTCACACATCTTAAAAGGGACAGGTTAGACAAATAAGAAAATTAAATGCTTACATCTAAAATAAAAAAAAAAAAGTCCAAATTATGTTTCTTAAAAAAGCACCAAAGCAGACTTACGGACTTCCATCATCATCGCCTTACAACTCTGAGGAGAACCAACTCCGTTAGAAGCCTGACAGTAATACTGGGATGTGTCTGTCTTGGCTGCAGAAGGAAACTCCTGAGGAGAGACGTTGTTTTTAGATTTAAATGCACAACACAAACAAACCACAGATGTCATTTTTAAGATGGCACATAATAATGGATTGTAACTGACCAGCGTGCCAGCTTTGGCATTTAGCTTGTAAGTTGCATTCTTGAAGGCATCAATAGTACTCGGGTCAGCAGGCAGAGGGGTGTTACCCTTGTACCACGTATAAGTAGGAGGAGGTGATCCAACGTCGTCATGGCAAAAAAGCACAGCCGTGGTGCCTGTAGTCACTGAGGAGGGGACCTTGCACACAGGAGCAGATGGAGGCACTGTGGAACGTAAAGTTCAGTTTTCAGCGAGTCTGCTCATTTACAATTCAGCCTGCGCTGCAATGCTGAAAGGCAAGACAAAGCTCGTACAGACAAAAGTATTTTGTGGTAGCAATTCTGACAATTTAAACTATAAGCTTATAAATTAAATGACGCATAATAAATGAAAATATATGTTTTCATAGTGTTAACTGTATTCTTACCCTGAACAGTCAGCTGGACCGCGGCTTCTGCAAATTGATTGTTGCCAAACACCTCACAGGTGTACTTTCCATTATCCGTACGGGTCAGTGTGGTGAATCTTAGGTTAGCACCATTAAATAGTGTCACTCGGTTTGCATATGTTCCTGCAGAAAAATTGCAGCTTTACATACCAGAAACACATTCAGAGGACACATTATTCTACCAAAAACGTGCTTGTGCGTCTCTTAACTAACAGAACGAAACAGAAATTCAACTGATCGGCTGTACATGTGAAATTAAATGTCACCCTACTTACCAGTTGGCTTCCCATCAAAGACCACATATGTCTGTGAGCCTTTTAGATTCTGAAATTTCCATTCAATTCTGGCACTTGAACCAAAGTCTGCTGTAAAGGTGCATAGCAGGTCGGCCCCTGAAATAACAGAGTAGTTTGTAAATGATCATTGCATTGTTTTTGCATGATCTTCCACAACCTACCCACCTATCTGCAAAACCAAACCTTGTGAGTTACCTCAAATTTTGTGTTATCACAATTTTTATTAAGATGGAATTGATGAACAACAACGCCTGGACTAGATGGTGGTTATCCTCAAAAACCCAGTTATGTTAACAATGAATCGGTGCAGTTGATAACGAGAAGCCATTTGATAGCAAACATTGTGATGACCAAACATCCAAATTGAACTCATTTACAAATCAGTAAACATACACCTACTACACCAACTGTATGATTACACACACATACCTTGCTTATCTTCTACATTTATATTTTCAAGACTCACCCACATTCTCCTTCACCTGCACATCTGGAGTGCTCGTACTGACTGTAAATTGACCTGGAAAAAAAAGATTAAATAAAAGATATGTATAATATTAAGCCTCTTAAAGCAACTTAATGTCCACCATCACAATTTTAGGACGCTGCACTAAAAACATTTCCATGTCCTTCATCACGCCCATTTAAGGGTATCAACATTATTATAGGGTCAGTTTCTGCAGAAACTGTGAGCAGAAGCATTTGTATTGTTCTAATCAGACAAAGGAGTCATGTTATAGTTGCAGCTCTGTATTTTTTCAAGTTCCCCTTTTGAGAATAGGCAGGGTAGAAGTTAGGACAAGAGCACTATGACAAAATATTTATAAGGTTGGACACAAGAAACAGTAGCAGACAGTAGACATACAACATTATTGAGAACATTGGGGTCAGATGGAAACAATTATTACTTACAGCCCTGCAAATAAGTCAGTAAAATTTAAAAAAAAAGGCAGCAGTCTGACTGAATAACACACCCACTGGCAAATCCTTGGAGATTGTTCTCAAGCCTTCAGGGTGTGGTAGATGAAACGGGCTCATTCCTAACTGCTGAGCCAGAACACGCTGAAACTCAACCTGGCTGAAACTCGGTTCTGCCACGTTCCGCTGTGCTCTGCTACTGTAACGGAAACACTGTGACCTACTCATTTACGCAGCGTCACTACTTTAAATACTGGGAGCTACACAATTTAAACACTACCTTGTTGCTTAACAAGCCATTGAAAGGATTTAACCACACTGAAGGGAGGCAGGAGCCAGTTAATCATCAACTGTGTGTCGTCATTGTTTGTACTCATCACCCACGTTAACACAAAATGGTCACATAAACAAACTACGGTCTTACATTGACTTGTGGTACAATATAAAACTTTAATGGACAAGAGTCATAAGTGACATTTCTATTGTAAATTCTTGAAGGACTGAATAATCGTCTGGCAGCTCAGCGGAGATAAGGCAGCACAGCTACAGTTTTGGTTGGATAGAGAGATAAGGCTCTAGTGTAAAATGAAACCGGCTCTCCATGACCTGGTCTGTTTGCATACTTTGGAGGTTTCAGGGTTGGCAAGGTAAATGAACTTCAAGGTAAATACCAGGAATACGTCCATGTTAGACGGAAACATGAAACTCAGCTGAAAGGCTGCGCGTCCATTTCACACAAACGCTTGCTTTGTACTTCCCGATGATATTTGGAGTCTACTACACAGGCACAGAAATGTATCTGACCAATAAGTAAACAAATTAAAAGGTAAATGAAATCAATATACTGGGAAAACTAAACTTACAAAAAACTATCACCAGACGGAAGAGTTCTATTGTATAATCACTTCTACCTTACATCTCATTTTTGCACACGTACTTGCGCCAGTTTGCAGCTGAGGCGAATTTCCTCACTGTGGGATCAATAAACAATTAACTTTTCTTATTAGTGTCTACTTCATTTGCCACCAACGAAGAAATCGCTCTATTCAAATCGAGGACCAACCGTGTGTCTGACTTTTAGACTAAATCGCGTACCTATTACTGCTGCTGGTGTAAAACCTCCCCACTAAACCTCGTATTACCAGAGTCGCTCACCTGCTGCTGTGGAGAAGAAGAACGCCACCGAAACCAACACGCTCACAAACATGTCGGCTCGCTTGCTCCCTGTTCGTGACACTCGCGTCTGTCGTCAGTAAAACCCACTAGAACCAACGTGGGTAAAGCCACAAACTCTTCCTTGCGTCGAATAAGCGCACGATGTCCTTTTAAACGGCCGCGCTCGCTGTTTCGACGTTTCCACTTAGAACAGCAACCTGCTCTCAACTCAGGTGTTTGTCCAGGTGACAACAGCGCTTTGACTTCCGGTTATGGCGTCTCCGCTCAGGTGTGTGGGTGACGTCAGAGCGGAAGAACCGGTTGGACCAAAACTCGCCCGAGCTCTTCGGCTCGAGCAGTAAACGCGAAGTCGCAGCTGCTGTTGACACGGACTCGGTCACTGCTGTGTCTCAACAGACGGCTGCGTCATTCATTTCAGTTCCTTGTGCGGAGTCCGGAATCGTCATTTGTGCTGATTTCTTTGAAACATTTAAATTGATTTTATAATAATCATGAATCAACTACTGTGGCGCGATATTAGAGGGACTGTATGTATGTAAGAGGTTTGTAAGGTGTTCGTAGCAGGCAAACAGAGAACTGATAAGAGTTGTTTCCTATTATTGTAGGAGATTCCTGTAGCTGTGACTGGTCGGTCCGGCCCATCCTGTCTTACTCTAAGCACCGTCCCTGCAGGTAGTCTCAGCTCTGCATGCAAATTAGGTACATTTCTAGTAAACACAGGTACAAAAGGTAGGCGTCAATTTAAAATATGGGGCCATGTGGAAACATTTCATTTTTAGTTATTATTATTGTATCCTTATTTTCATAATGTCACTAATGCCATCAGTTCTTGAAGCTGCCCAGAGCAGGCAAATGGTTCAGTGTGTATCATTTTGTCCATTTATAAATAATATTTTAGTCTTTGTGTCACCCATACAAATATTATTCTCATGACATCTTTATATTATGTTTGCTTTATTGTTATACAATACAGTACAGCAGTGCTTTTCAGTGCATTTAAATGGTTGTGCTTTGGCTACACACTACCTATTCATCTATTCACAGGAGTAAAAATTCATTTCATTATCAGGGAAAACGTCGCATCATAAAAGTCATATTCAATGTACATTTATAAACTGGAGCATTGATGTGGATTTAAAGTGATCGCCCTCAGAGGCAAAAGATTTATGAAAACAAGCTTCAGCTGAACACACAATGTGTCTCAGGCACAAGTGAAAGATGAAATAAAAACGTCTGTGAGGGACTTTATATATTGTCTCCTCAGAACAGAACAGTATAGAGTTTTTATTGCTCATGCATCCCTTAGTAGTTAACCAACATCAGCTGGGGACATTTTAAAAATCAGCCCTATCTTCGTTTATTGTTATTAAGACTTGTGGCTAAAGTACAGGATGTTTTATTACTTTGAAAAGTTGCAAAAAAATTTTCATATTCACATTTCTTGCTCATAACCCTGTTAAAAACGAAATCAGATCATAGTTACTTGTAAGTTTCAAGAGCTGTTTATATGAGTGTACTGTAGAATATATACGTATATGCAGCAGTACGTGTGCTTACAGTCGAGTGCATGATATATGATGCAGGCTGGGGCTTAAAAATACAGCGTTTAATAGGCGCACATCCGGTCAAACTCAGTACGTTATGCATATTCACTACATGTAGAGAGCCCTGCAGCAGGCACCAGATCAGTACTAGTGTATTGTTAACGTCTGCAGCGATTTGGCGCCTTGTTCACAGCCAGTGAATTTCCAGCAGCATGGAAAGTGTCATCAAGGTCAGCAGTAGGCCACTGCAGCTTTGTAATAGGACACTCCACGCTGAGCAGGGGAGGAGGAGCTCTGCAATAAGAAAATACCATGTGAGATTGGAAGGAGGAGCATAGTTATACAACTGTCATCAACAGGATGTGCACATCTGTGATAAACAAAGGTAGCATCATGAGCATTAACAGCTTACTTTTATCAACCACTGACGTCTTCGTGACTAAGGCTGAGTCGCCCTGTTTGATGTTGCAGGTGAAGTTGGACTTGTTGGGGGGCAGATTTTTAAATATCATGCGGCAAATGTTGCCTGGAAAGACGCGAACTTTGGCGCGGTTCTTGAACGGGGCGTGTTGCTCCTCGTTTGGGAAGGTGGTGTCAAGCAGCCTTTCACCCTGTGTGAACTTGCAAAACGGTTCTGGTGATTCAGTGGGAAGAGAATATTTGCACTCCATCCTGAGAGTTTGGTCATCTAATGAGCAGTAGGCCAACTGGAGCACCTTCTGGGCTGGTGCACAGCCTGTGTACAGTGTAACGCAAAGACAAGTTCCACAGCATCAAAATGATGAGAGATATTAGTTATGGATTTTTTGTGACCTCCTTTTATGAGGAAAAACATGCATTATGCAATTTATGTATCATTATTACTATTATGTAAGTAAAATGAGTCATGAATGATCTTACCAAACAGTAAAACTGTGACGAGGAGAAACATTCTCACAACTTTTCTGAAATACATGTTAAACAAATCAGAGTTCTTTTCATTCATATCTTCACACAACTGAGGATGCAAACAGATAAAGCTGACACTGCTGTAAGGAGAGTTCAGATTACAGAGCCATGGATACCACGCTTCAGCAACTCTTAGACAAATCCACAGAGGTTACTGTAGAGAAGTCCACACATCGTGATACTGAACAACTGAGCAGAATACTCCTCACTGTTTCCTCTGCAAAGAGAAGAACTGCAAACTTCCCTGGTCACTTGCCAACACTGACGCATTTTTGTTTTTTAGCATTCTAGAGAACGTGTTGTGTTATTTGCACACTTGCAGTGAATATGTGAGAAGATGCATGAGGCAGATCGGTTACGTTCTGTTAGGTCACCGTCACGTATTTGCTTCAGCCCTGTCTTAAATACAATATTTAATCAAATTTCATGCAGGATACAAGCAAAACAGAAAATGGTTTGCAAAACACAGTTTGATCGTTTGTCGTTTTCTGCATTCATAGTGAAATTGTATAGAAATCATTCTCACCTTGTGCGATGCTGTTTGAGCTTCCCAGTCTTCTGCAGTGTGATACCAGGGGTAGATACAGTGGAGGTCGCCTCACAGAAAAAAAACGAAGGGAGAGGGACAGGGAGAGAGGGAGGGGGAGGAAGGAGGTTGGCAAAAACTGCTGCTCCACTAGATTTTGGGGACACTCTTCATTGTTGTGTGTTTATTTTGCTGATTTTATCCTCTGCCTTAGCAGAACACAGAGCTTCACATGTCAAAACACAAATCTCTGGACATTGTTCTACACATCACCTGCAATTATACACTAGCAATCGAAATTATGGACACACCTCTTATTCTCCTTCGACGGTTCTTTATTTGTATTAATGTCATCATTGCACACTGAACACTAAACTATGAAGAACATGTGTGGCTTTTTTTTTTTCTCACAGGAAGGTCTGTGATAAGCCAAGTGTGAAACGAAAGAATAGTGTAAACAGCTGCCACAGCCTCTGACAGCATGACAGCAGCACTTTGTAGGTGAACAACAAATACTGTGACATAATTTAAGTGAATGACATCCGTCGCTTATGTCATCTGAAAGTGCAGATCGATTCCCATCTGTAACCACTGTGTCCAGTTTACCTTTAAGGTAAGGACCTTTACAGGCAGCTGCTGAACAACCTCCACAGTGAAGCAGTCTCCCGTGACACAGACGGAGGTGTTGCAGAGGTGCGTGAAAGCCACACACCATCACAAGTACCAGAGGGTGAGTTAGCACAACACACCGGGTCTTAAATAGCAGTACAGCGAGACTACATATGTTTATAAGGATGTCTCCTCATTTTTGATTGTCAGCAGCAGGATAAGCATCTGCTGTGATCCCTGCTGTTCCAGAGCTGCTGGTGATACGTTGTGGATGGAACCCAGAGCCACAATCTATTGTATTGTATGAGTATGAACTACACTCTTTTATTACTGCATACTGTATATCACATAACACGTTTCATGGAGCTTCATGTGTTTCATGTGGGTTAAGTTCCCTAAAGCTTTAACCAGCTTTAGGGAAATTACCTTAATGGTGTTTGTTGTGCATAAAATCTGTGGATGATTGGCTGAGACTGCAGAAAACCATCCAGAGGTAAAATAGGTAACGGCATCACTGCTCCTACTTTATCTTAGCATAGTTTGACAAAAGATTGCATATTTACTTGTCTGTTTGCATGCATTAAAAATCTCCACTATTATGCTTACAAGGCTCTTTGTTTCACTAGAGCACATTCAGTCACAGTCAGCAGCAATGGTGAAAAAATAAATAATGGTATCCTGCCCCAGCTGTACAGTATCTATGCAGTAAAGCTTCAGTTGACTTCTGTTTGTGCTCCGGTTCAATAGCTCATCACACATATCGCTCTGTCTGAGTCTTGGTGTCTTTATTAGTAGTAGACTCATTCAGTCTGTCAGACAAAACCGCTGAGTTACTGAAGCGTACGTCCTCTGTTTCCATGCTCCACTATGCTCATCGTCTACTGCCTGCTACACTGTCTGATAAAAAAACAAAAAGTGAAGCTCGCTGTCCCTCTGGACCACTGTTCCACGAGTCTGACCTCAAACAGGGCTGTCACCCCACATAGTACTAATAAGTTAAAATATGAGTAATATAACTACATATCCCATAATCATTATATTGTAGTTTGGATAAATAACTAACATAATTAATGTACAATTAATTAACATTACTTATTCACATATTTGTTTACTTTTATGGGTTGTTGCTGATTATTCCATGAAAGTGTAGACAACAAAAGCAGAAAAGGTCTGTTGTGGTTTGGTTTGAGATTTATGTTGTGCTGTTCTTAGTGCTACATAGGATTGAAATATTTGATGATTCTAGGAATAGAGATTTCAGCCGTTCTGTTCCGCATTGGATGTCATCAAAACTCTTATTGTTGTATTGTTTTATTTGAATTATTGTTGTTTTTAGTAGTGGTGGAACATCCCAGTGTTAATGTCAGACTGACTTTCCAGTGTGTCTGCTGTCCATCCTGCAGAGGGAGATGTGCTGTTACACCAACAGAGCAGTGGCGTCATTGATTCAACAAAATCACTAAACGTCCAACATAATAAATACGTTAAGGCTGAATTGATTTATTGAATGGCACAATTTAATATAACATACTGTATATACATATAATTAGTATCTGACATAATAGGATAAGAGCACAGTTAGCTCCTGATGTCAGCAGGACGCCGCTGCCTGCGTCCTGCGTCTCCGGGAGTCAGGACTCAGAGCTGGAGCTTGGTGTCCTCTGTGCCTCCAGCGCATCCTCAGCACAGGACCCGTACTGGTAAGACTTTAAAAGCACGACGCCTGGTCTGTGCGTGGTTCTGCAAATCGGCTGTGCGTGTCAGGGAAACGTCTGCGTGGTTGTCCGGCTGTTTAATCCGCAGCAATGACAAACCGTGCGCATACACCGGCGGCGCCACGGTGGTTTGCTGCAGTGCGAAGCCGCTGCATGGGCGTAGTCCGACCTGAATACTGCAGCAGCCGCGTCCGCAAGTAGACACCAAACGCAGAGTCTGAGGCTGTTTGTGTGTTTGGCTTTCGTGCTCATTTTACGTCTGTGCATGTTACGTGTGTTGTGCTGTTCTGCATCAACGACGGATGGTTTTGTGGGACAGTTCAACTTTCTCGTGATGTCCCGTCTTGCTCCCTGGCAGGTGATCAGGTGGTGTGGATGCTACTGGTCTGTCGCCATGGAGCTGCAGCTGGTCGCCACGGCCTGTCTCCTCTTTGGCAGCGTAGTGATAACGCATCAAACGCACAGTATGTATTATAACAATGATGTTAATGTTCGTGTTCGTTTTCATAGATACAGCTGCAAAAAGTAGTAAATACACATCTATATATAAATAATTGGTACAAATACGTGTTCAATTGTTATAGGGTAAACACATGTTATCATGGGTTCTTATTTGGAAATTCTTTTCTGATATCACTCTACTTTAGTGTATTTCTCTCACCATAAGTGTTTTCTATGCAAGTGACTGATCCATAACCTGTTTACTTCTCTTTCAGTGAATTCAGTTTCCACATTTCTGTTCACTCCACGTGGACCTCAGATGTTCATATGTCTAACCTACCTGGAGCGAAACGTTAGGGTAGATTGCGAGTTCCCACCCACCTATGAGATCCCCGGCCCCTACTGTGAGTATCGGCAGGACAGCCGGCTGGTGGGCAGCACCTACCCTAACACCATCACATATGTGTCCCATGATGATCGCAGAAGGAGCAACGTCAGCCTGGTCGGGCCCAACCTGTGCCGCCTCACCTGGGCTCCGCTGGCTGATGACAAGCCTTACACCTACACCTGCAGGGTTTACCAGGGCAACAGCTGGAAGGAGAACAGCTTGGCCGTGCATCAGAGTGAGTAGCGAATACTTTAGAGTCTGATTTAATTGGGCTAGAACCTCCCCTAAACTGACATTCTGCTCTGTTGCAGGACATTTATTATACTGTTCTGCAAGCTGTGTAATGTTTCAGTATGGACCCTGGCTTCTGTCACTGATGATGTCACTCTCCATGGCTGTCGGTCTTCTGCGTCCATAAACACCCATCAACTGTGGGATATAATCAGTGGATGACTTAACAGTATTATATTTAAATAATTTTTAGGCAGAATGTAGACGCCAAACAAACACTATAAGCAGATAAGACTGAAAATCAGCTTCTCATTGACTGAACTGGTTTAGAGGTTTAGAGTAAGATGTAACTGGCTTCATTGTCACCACTGTACCTTGATCACTGTTGTTTCATTAAAAGGAGGATAAACTACAGCATTATAATATCAAATACAAGAAGGTGAACTGTATTGATTTTCTATTCTACTGGCAAGTTAAAAATGAACATATTACAGAAAGCTTTTATAAACAGTCTTGATTAGCTCTCCCTTGCAAATTAATTTGGACCCATCCAGCCAAATAAAATTAATTTTGTGCTTTTGTATTTTTTTTAAAGAAACAGAGAAGCTTCTTATAGATTTCTATTGCAAACTATTGGTGTTTCCTACACAAATGTATTATACTGTGTACTCACATTAATGGCTTCACGAATGTCAACACTAAGATCTGGTGCTCGAGACAGTGAAAAACGCTCGGATTGGACTTCGTTTGCTTTAGTTATGTAGGAGAGTAAAAGCAGTTTGCTCAACGACATTATTCAGGGGATGTACTGTATGTGTTCAGCTCCTCTATATTAATTAAGCTGTTATCTCTACACAGGATCGCCATGTGAAATTCACCTGGATGCAACAAGTGCAGTATCTTTTTTTTCATTGCTTCTGACCTTTCGGTAAAAGGTTTTAAGCCAGTTTCCTATATTTGATTCTGTCCTGTCATGTTAATCTAAGTGATTGCATATTCTGTTTAATCATGTAGTTCAGGATTCAGCTCTGCTGTTATGAAGTCAGGCCGATGGTGGAAGTGTAATGTTTGCACCAAAAATATTGACTATAATAACATAATAGCCTCACAAAGCCGTTGCTCAGTCTGTAGTCATTTTAATGTGCATAGTGTGCTTCTAGTATGACTGAATGTTCAATCTTTATGTGTTTTTTGAAGCTGCATCAGTTTTATCATGCTATATTTTAGAGTTTACACACCTACAGCACTTTACTGTATGAATATGATTTAACAGTTGTGGACTTTAATATATGCTATCATCTTATGTCGCTGCACTTCAGTATTCATTAAAAAGCAGTACTGATAATAATATAACAAAGAAGTCCTTATATTTTTCAATAATAGATTTTGTTTAAAAAAAGCCCACTGTTCATCTTACTGTACTTAGTGTACTGAATACTATATGGCAAACTCCAGTGTCCAATAAAGGTTACAGTATGCACAATACTTTACTGTGTTTTCTAAACATTATCTGATATTCATACCAACCTGAAACTGTGATTTGCTTCCCACACACCTTGCTTTCCCGCTAGATGTCACCAAAACCAGCTGCTGTGTTCAGTTGGGTGGCCATGCTTCCACTTATTGTCCTGCAGGGGGCGCTCTTGTTGTGAGTCAGCGTTTGAGAGCCCCAAACCACAGCTACACATGTGAGTTGAGGAATAAATCAGGGTCTGTGGGTCTCTGTCCTGTTCTATTAGGTTCCTGCTGAAGTATGAAGCTCGGTCTTCAGTACTAGTAATGATAATAAAGTAATAAAGTATTTACAGAGCACAATAGACTTTCCACTTTATTATGTGACACCATAGAGTTACTAGTCCAACAGATCAGTTCATGAGCTACACTGATAATTCTACATGTTCTATCCAGTAGTTAGTAGTTAAAACCAGCTTGGTTTGCAGGCATTTGCCTGTAGTTCACTGGTCAAGCTGTAAATTCTTGTATGATCATCTTTGGTTTTTCAGTTTGCTCTTATGTCATATCAGTAATTTTAAAGTTGAACTCACTTCCTGTAATTTTAAATGCCTGCACTTCAGAGAAACCAGTGGAAATATTTTCTGTATGGAAATGAGGTTTTAGTACATAAAATCACACAAAAAGCCTTCCTGTGCCTATAAATAACCTGCAACCAACCAAAACCACCTTTCAACGCAGACTCTGCTTTTCCACAGTTAATGAATTGATCATAAAATATAGAAAACACGTTCAATTTCAGTGCAACAGCACATTAACCATGCTGTGACCTCCTGTTGTGCGAGCATTTTGTTGGAATGATTGAACACATCATTGTATCCTAACTGAGCCCTGAGGTGCAGGTATGAAGAGATACTTAGTCATATAACCATCCTGATTTTTTGCAGGTTCATCTTATCATGAATTAATCTTCATCCCGGCCTCCTTCTGAGGGCTGCAGCGATCCTCTGATGCTCGATGTGCCGGTGCATATTGTGTTTAGTATTAGCACAGCTCTAATGACTCAACTACTTAATTTCCTGGCTTTGTGCCTTGGCCACATAGATGAATTAGAACGGCCACAGCTCCAGGGCCCTTCTGAGAGAAACCCCATCTCAAAATGGTTGATCTTATTTATACAAGCATGGACAGAATAATCGCCAGCAGCTCAGAGGAGCATTATAAACATTCATCTTCCTTTTTGTGGATATGTTAATAGAGATCCTGCTGCTTTTTCTGTGAAGCACAGCTCGACACCCTCTTAACAAATCTGCATCACGATGTAATATTGGGAGAGTTTTGTATGTACTGTACTGTGATTCTACTAACGCTCAGAATAACATCAATAACATTATGCCATTCAGTTTAAAATTATATTAGTAGAAAGAAGTTGGCACTAATCAATGTAAAACAGCCAGCTGATTTATTTACAATACAAATTGTAGGAAATACAATAAAACACCACTCACACACATGAACTGCAAACACAGTGTACTTGTTTGAGGCATATTAAAGTTATAAATAAACCTGAATTGCTTTTAACTAATGACTTCCAGTGATTTAGCTGGGATCCCTGCCGGATGCCAGAAACTGTAAGAAAGTCATCCGGACGGGTTGAATGTGCGCTATGATAGCAATCAGAGCTTGAGTAGAAACTAGCGGTGGACCTTGGGAGTTTATCATGGAAGTATTTGGAAAAAGCAGACAATGCTAGAGGCAAAGTGCTTTTACTGGCTTAATATGACATAATTCACACATTTCATTTATTCACTGTTCTTCCCACAAGTACATGCGCAAATAATTTCTGGTAACATTAACCATGACTACTTCGAAGTACAAGGAACTAGTAGAACAAACTCAGCAGCTTCTCAAAATTCAAAATTGAACTGTGGTTGAACATAATCTCATTAGTGTCATTGCACATTGTCTGCAGAGGTGTACGTACCTTAGTGACTCATTAACGGAAATGTGTTTTTCTAAAGGTTGCTTAAGTGACATGGCCCAGACCATATAGATGCTTTCATCTCAAAAATCCCCGCTCCAAATGGCAGCGAATGGTTACTGATCTGTGAAACTCTGGCTCTGCATGAAAGCAAGTGAGCTGTAGCGTATGTTTAATGATGGGTGTCCATGGTCCATAAGAAATGTTACTCAAAGTCAAAGGCAGTCTCACTGTTTAATTATACATTCCTGGAATATTGTAATAAAACACTTAAATACAGTCCTGTTTCTCTTTTTAATGGTACAAGCATCTAAACATTAAATAGGCTACATAGAAAAAAACATGTTCTTTAAAATACGCACTCAAAGGCAAAATTTGAATTTGAAAAATTTGTGTAATGTCAGATGTAGCACGTAAAATGCTACATGTTCTCACACCAAGCACATTTTTAACTTCAGTCTCATTTATGTCAACTGATGAATAAATACTCCATTAATATATGCCACAAAACAACAGAATATTTCACTGAACTGATTCAATTAAGATTCTTTCATCTTTCAAAATGTAAAATTTTTATTACGATTATTTAAGGCGTGTTCACATATCATTCAGAAACATATGAACAATCTCTCAGAACATATACAAGTAGTTTCAGCGTTCATCAAAGTTTATATACAAAACTGTGGATATTTGAGGTATGATTGTTGATTTATTCTTTGGAACAGTTTAGGCTGAGCTATGTAAACACAAATGGAAAGAAAGTAATATACAGATTATAATGTTCCACTATAGTCTCCACTCGTGGGCTGTGTGAATTGGCACGTGTTCTTCAAAATGCATTTATAAAACAGTTCGGTGCATAAAAACTGTGTGAGGTAAACAGGAAGCCTGCAGCTAAACTTAAAAACCAGCCTCCCTTTCCAGTCAGCCTGGGATCTCGTCATCAGCCCTGCAGCCTCTTCCTGCTTCACCTGTTCCACACAACTTACAGTAAGTCAGCAAAAATATTAAATCCCTTTGTTTTAGAAAATACTAAAAGTTTTGTAAAAAGCTTTTGCATGGCAATCACTTTGACACTCAAAGGTTTTGTTCCAGATAGGTGTCCTAACACATTTTCTATACAACCTGTAATCACTGCATAAAAACCTCAGTATTAGTTTGATTACAAAACAAAAGTTCAACAGTATCATGTAACTCAAATACATTATTTACATTGTACGCAACATATATTTTCTGCTTACAAGGTTTTAAACTTGATTACTGTTGTAATATGTCATTAATCAGTATAAATATGCAAATACACACTTTGGGCTATTGTGTCTATACAGTGAATTACGATGAATGAGAATCTTTATTTCTCTTATTCAAGACATGCATTAAGGAGAGCAGATGACCTGTGCAGCAGTTTGGAACACAGCACAGATTTAGAATATGCTTCAGCAGGTGTAATATTACATATTATATTGACAAACTAATTGTTTTTCTCACATGTAAGTGATGAACTGTGTATCTTAGCCTGACACCCAGCTGTGTGTGTTGGTCTTCACCCTCTGAGGAAACCCATGAGGCCCAACTGCAGGGTCAAAATTAAAGTCCAGGCCACCCCCATCCATGAGGGTGTCGTGGAGCACTGACTCCATGTCACATTCAAATCTCTCAATGGACATGTTGTCCAGGTCACTCGGCAGCCGCTCCTGGTGATGACCATGCGGATGAACTGAGTTAAGTTCCCTGTAGCCTTTGCTGCTGTAGCTTGCTGAGACATTCTTCGCTTGTGTGAGGCCCTGGGGCACTTGCATGCATGTTCTGAGCCTGGTCATTTGAGGAGAGGCCCCTGAAAGACTAGTCATACTAGTCAGAGGGATCATGTTACATCTATTCAAGTCTTGTGAGGTTGAAGGAGCCTGGCTGCGGATAGTTTGCGGATTAACGTGACGAATTGTGTGACTCTGAGGAGGCTTCATCCGTGTTACTCCATTATGACCAACCATGCTGCTGCTGTAGGTGGCCATTAGGGAACCTCCCCTCCCAACCTGAGACATCTGTGTATCCCTTGAGGGCATCATGTCCCTGCTGGCATCTGCGTCTGAGGTCAGCAACTCTTTGAGGAGGCCAGCAGCGCACATATATTGGTTCTCATAGGCCCCAAAGCTCAGCTTAGTCTCTGGCACACTTTGCATGGGCGCAGGGGAAAGAGAGTTGATCCTTATCTGGCCATACATGCACTTATGGTAGTTCTGCTGTGGATGCGAGGACAAGCCAGAGGAGCTGTAGGGAGCACTTGGAAGCATGGCAGCATTTGTGGAATGTGGGGAGTCAGAACCCAGCTGTGGGTTTTTAGGAGACAGCAGGTTCAGGTTATCCAGCAGACTCTCCATGACATTCTCTGAACCGTGCTGCGCCATGGATCCTGCCACTTTGGAAAGTCTGGGTAAGGTGGGGGTTATTTTAGTCCCAGACGCCCCAGAATACATCATATGTCCGTCAGACTCCCCAAGGTCATCCTGTTCAGAAGGAAAGGGTGAATGGTGACCGCTCAGAGTGCTGGCGTTAGAGCTGGTGCGTGTCCGAAAGGAGTTCCAAGCTTCAAAGTCCTCGTTACTGTGGGAGTTTGGGCTTCCCAGCCAGTTGGAATAGTGGGAAGCGGGGCTTGGTGATCCTCCCTCAACCTCTTCTTGTAGAGCCACCTGGGTAGAGAAAAATGTGACAACCTCAAACGTATTGCTGTAAACTGTACCACAATGTATAAACATAAAAAACGTATTAAAATGTTTAGCCAATTAGAGCATATGGGTATCAACAAAACAAGCAGAAGGGCAGAATTGTAAGACAAACACATGCCTCAATGATAATTATATGAGTATAATACAAATAATGGAACCATACTTTCTTCTTTGTGGCCCTTCCTTTGCTCTTGGCGAACTTGCTGTTGTTGTCCATGGAGGCAGCTCTGCGCCGCGGTGACTTTCCATTCTTTCCCCCCTCTGGGTTCAGCATCCACCAGGAACTTTTTCCTGTCCCCTCGTTCTGTATGCGCACAAAGCGGCTATGCAGAGACAGGTTGTGTCTGATGGAGTTCTGGATTGGAAAAGATACACTCATTTGTTTTGTCTAAAAACAGTTGCCTCCTGCAAAAACAAAGATGGTTGAACAGACAGACAGTCATGCAGCTGTACTATACAGCCTTTAGACAATATCTGCCTGTTACACAACTCTGAGCAGTGCTGGATGGAGGGTATACATATATATATATACACACACACACCCTCCCTATATACCCTATATATATACATATATATATATCAAAATTTAAAGAACAATACAAGATGTTCTAGCAAAGAACTTCCCCTCAATACCCTTGTGATTCTAAAAGCAGCTCCCTGCAGTTAGTAAAGCCAGATGTCCCCAACCACAGCATTCATCGGGGGATGCACAAAGCATGGGCATAAAGACACTCCAGCAGAAACAATACATCGACTGTGTGAGTGAGTCTGTGAAATATTGGCTGCGGGTTTGTGTTTGGCTTTTCTCAAAAGGCTTTGGTGCTTGAGAACAATCAACAGAATATGACATTTATTCAGCTTCGTTAATATATGAACTAATATATAATTAAAATGTGATTTATTACAGAATGATTTACAGAACAGAAAATTACTTTCTAATAAAAAATACATAGTTATAGTAAATAACTATAGTTGAGGATGGCTACGTGAAATTAGCACCTTGTGTTCAAGTGAAAATTATACATATATATATATGTGTGTGTGTGTGTGTATGGAATATAATGCTGATTATTTTGAATGACTGCCTTGCAACAAAGGAACTGTATCACAGGCAAGTTCAACCACAAACTATACATCCACAGTTGGCAGTTGTGAAGCCTGATCCTAAAAGTGGAGGCAACAAGCTGTGCATGAATGAGAATCTTTACAAAAAAGAAAGCAAGGGGAGGTTACAGAGTTCAAAGTGAGCACGGGGTGGGCGACAGAGTGAGACGTTGATGCTGGTTCAGGTCACTGAGTTCACCGTGTGCTAAACACGAGCCCCTCAGCCGACGCTGAAAGAGACATGCAAACAAGTTGACTGGAGTCCCAGAGACAGAGCAGGAGAGAAGCATCAGGTACTACACGCCGGGTCGGTCCGTCTGCCTTCGGACTCACTCTAACAGAACCCTACCCCAAAACCGGACTCCTCCCTTTGCTTCCACTGACGTTTAAATAATGCTTCCTGTGTCAAAAGACATCCTGCACATGCAGGCTAGAAAGACGTTAGGTGGCCACAAAACGCAATGCTGACTCTAAGCGTTTACTGTGTTTAATGCATGACCTTTCTCACCCTCTATTCCTTTTTACTAGATATCAATCAGTAACTGCAGACAGGAAATGAGTCATTAGTGGAGGACCTGAGATGTGTGTTCTGCACAGATCTGCAAGTAGACCAAGTTTCATTCTGTTAAATAACCTCAATATCTTGCTCACACATAGCTGAGATCACTGTTGCTATGAACTTGACTACAGCCTCTGATTAGTGCCCACAATGGATCATAAACTGCATGACTGGGCCCTGGGAAAGGGCATTCTCTGCCTGCCATTGGTTAATCCTTGTCTGAGACAGACCGTGCCTCAGCCAAAAGAGAACAAAAGACATCCCCTGCCTTAATAATGCAGAAGCTCCCCCATTCACCCACTAATCGACATTATGAAAAGCCCAGCCCAAGGTATATATGTTTTATTGTTTCCACTATTGGTAACCTATTGTTACGTAGTAAAATACAGCACCTGTAGCTACATGTCAGCTCACGTGAAGGTGTCTATGATCTGACCTGGGGAATTCCTAGACACAAATTACGTAGGACTGGAGAGAGAACAACAAGAGAGCTGAGGCTGGTACCACAGTAGAGATGACTGCATACTACATACATCATCATATGCATCATTTTCCAGTCACTGTGAGTTTTATTATCAAACTAGTCAGAGGTTGGCTGGTACAAGGATTTGTCAGATTTTGCTTCTGACAGAAGCTATTTTCAGTTTGACATACTGGGCAGCAAACTGTAACAAAGGTCAGACATCAGTCTGGCCATAGGCGGACTTGCTGTGAAGCAACCTGTTGTCACCCAGCTCATGTGTTCGTGGTCACATTTACAAGGCCTTGATTTCTGCTATCATACATGATCAACTATACCCCATACCCAACAACCTCTAAATGATCTGCGATCAATAGTGGGACAAACTGCTGCAGCACAAAACGACTCCTCCTAATGGACTTCAAAACAATTGAAATGGCACAGCTGCTGTTTCTTGTGTAGTGAAGCATGAGACTTGCAGTAACGGTCACAGGATAAGTAAACAAACAAGGCCCCACTGCAGCGACAGGTGCTGCCTCAGTGAAAGTGGCTTCACTTGCAATTGGTCCAAATATTTTACATACAGCAACAGAAACAACCACAAACCGGACAGAAGATCCCCCAGGAGAGCAAGCGCTGGAGACCACCTGCAACTCAAATCACTGACAGGGTTTTATGACAGTGATGATGAATTAAGGACTTGAGGGGAAACACTTAAAGTTATAAAGCTTAGTAGTAGTAAAGCTTTAGGTGCTAAAGCTTTTCTTTTGTTGATATGATACAGTTGTACATAAATCAAAGCTTTGTTAACTCACAATACCCACTTAATCAAACTTAAAAAATAAAAAAACAGACGTATTACTTTTAATAACTGTGATCACAGTCTCATTACCACAGACCAGATGCATATCTAGTATATCTAAGCAAATAAAAGCGCACAACACTTGCAGAGATTACAGTAAAAAGACAAGCCACTTCCTGGTAGTGACTTCCTGTGCACCCCTCCTCCCCTTGCGCCTCTGACCCAGGAAGTGCAAGCATCTACATAGCTCCTGACACAACGCGGGCTACTAAACTGAGCATCAAACCGAGTGACCTACTTCTACAATGGTTTCAAAGTGGGGTCCTGAGAAGCAAGGGAGGGCTTTGCCTGAGGACAAATAAGAAACCTTGAAACTTCAAAAACGTGGACACTTAAACTCCTAACTACTTATCTGAGACACTTTTGATCTCGCCTTAACCTCACTCTGTACCTATTAATTTGTACTTTGCAAAATTGAGTTGAGGCAAAATTGTTTGTGAGCATCACATGGAGGGTGAGTGTTATTCTGCGCGAGCTGGATCACAATGTAAACATGCAACAGACCCAACAGACTCACACATGTCCAGGCAGCAGACTGTACACAAGCCCCAGCAGACTCAGCTGACTGCTCTTCTCTTTCCCTCAAGCCGTGGTGGCTCTGTTTTAAAAGCCCCTGCCCTGAGCTCGCCTTTCTTCACGGGTTTCTGTGAAGCCTTCCATTGGCCTCTAAGGTTTAGAACAGGCCTCCCTTTTGAACCTTGTAGTCCCAAGACAAGGAGCTGCCTTTTTAGTAGCTGTTCTCTTTTTAGGCTTGTGTCCATAAACCCAGTCCATAAATCAATAGAAAAACACCAATTATTGTGATTCACTGTAGAATTGAACCTTTACTCAACAAAAGTCAATGGGAGTCATTCTCTGGGGATCCTGACTGTTAAAACTCTGAACTCCCCAGGTTACTTAGGACACGTTAGGTAAAGTGTGCACATATGTAAGAAAAGTAAGTGAAGAATGTTTTTGTTAATTAAAGCTATAATCTGTAAACATTAATTACTTTAGAGTTGGATGTGCGGCACAGCTCTGCAGCTTGGTCCCGCCCTGGTGGGAACGTTCATCAGTTACCTAGAGGATGCTCAAATGGACTTAGAGTAAACTTTTCCACTGAGTAGCTACGTTCATCCTAGATAAATACTGTCTTTCACTAGTTTCCATAGTGGTTGTATGCAAAGAGCACAATCAACAGGCTTCTGCTTTGTAGCGTAGGGGTCATTTTGATGAAGATAAGCTAAAACTGCTGACAAACAGGCAGTTTTGTACACATTGCTGCAGACTGCCACCGAAATTTTCCATCCACCCATTACATAAATACCCAAAGTGCTTTCTGACTGTGCAGCACTAAACTACCAAATTTTAGGCGTTCTTGGTTTCTTGTAATTTCCCTGTTGTGAGCACTTCAGAACTTCAGAGGGGCCACTTCCTGTTCCAGCATTAAAGGTCACAGTTCACTGAGAAAAACAGTGGCAACCCAGTAGAATACCACCTCGTATGCTACACTTTATATACAGTAATATCCCAGGGGAAGGGGTCATCCCAGCTGGCAGGGCCCTGTCTCACGCCAGATACTATAAGATCTCTACGCTGCCGCAAAAAATGAGACAGGAAGCTCTAGTAGCAGCGAGATTGCCTCCTTCCTGTCCTCCACCCACCTTCAGTTTTCTAGGTGGAGCTATATAATCATTGAGGTTCAAGCCCAATGCCCAACGCCCAACGCCCTCCACCCACGGGGTCTCAGGCTTCTCTCCATCTGCCATCATAATAAGGGACACTGATGTATGTGGGTTCTAAAGTCAACACCTAGGCCAGTACACAGCCACAAAACATACTCAATCAGACGTATGACTTATTACTAATGTAAAACATATTAACCTACATGACATTACATGCACAAACGTTATCTACACACGCGCTTTCCTTTAGTTAAGCCTTTTTTTCCAGTTGTCTGACCCGCACGTTTCGCAGGGCGGGGATGTTAACACACGGCACTGTTTTCCATCCACTGGGCAGGAAATGCATCATAGTTCATGTGTGTGTGTGTGGGGGGGGGGGGGGGGGGATGTCAGGTTGTTTTTAACAGGAAAATGTAAAAATAACTATTAGCTGGTGGTTCCAAGGACCAATGAGCACGCAGACTTGGGAATGCACAGGCTGAATTAGATGTGTGTCCATTTAACACTTCACGAACATGCTGGATCTGAAGACACCAGATGATAGTTACTTTAGTTTAGATTACTCATCTGAGCATCTGTGTCTTTAAGGCTCCATCGCATACACAAGCCTACCTGTGGACTGAACTGAGCCCAGGTGGACCTTCATCATTAAGGAATGCAGCATTCAGTGCATCATCAGTTTCCTCTGCTGCACTACTTCACCTCAGAAGATGTTTTTCAAAGTGCTGCAGAGATCAGATGTCTTGAACGCAAACACACACGGCAAAACGCTTGACAAAGGGTACAAAAGGAAGTGATAGTATAAAGAGCAGCAAATCCCTTTCTCCAAGCTGTAGCATCCGCTGAGGAAACTCTAGAAGACAGGGGCACAAAGATACGAGCACAGGGCTCAGGAATGGAGGATGTCTGACGTGGTTCCCAGCATCCCCCTCTCCCAGCCCCTTCCCCTTCAACGCACTCCACAGCAGCGATAGAGCTGTTTGTGTCGCCTCCTGTTATTGTCGGGGGAGCTCTGAACAGTTTACTCCAAGCTGCTTCGCTGGCAAGAGCCTGTCTGCATTCACACCAGCCAGAGCACTTACTTAACAAATGTATGCGAACAACTGCATAAAGTGTAACAAAAACAAAGAAACGGAGGGAAAGCAGAATCAGAGGTCATGATACTAGCTGATGAAGCTTTTTGTGTGGGAGTGTTAAACAATGGAAACTATATTTGATTGAGGTTCACAAAGGCATTTCCTGACATAACTTTGAAATGACGTCTCTAAAGAATGTAATGGTTACAGGAAGGTCCTTTAAAGCTGAAATAAGATGTTGACTCAGATTTGGCTACTTAAGGTGCATCTTTGACTTTGTGTGACCTGTATTAAGATGCATTAGGCAAATGATTTCCCACTGAAGCCTTTGTGCTGCACACAAAGCTGGAAATTGATGCTCACTGCATTCTCTACTTGAAATATGTTGCAGTCACTATTTTTGCAGTGCTTCATAGCTGCATTAAGATAAAATATTCTGAGGCAGCTGTGTGGTTACAGTAACACATGCTGCTTTAGAGCTGTGTTTTCTCACTGACGCAGCAGTGAGAAATGTGCCTGCTACTACAAACAGAGGGAAACTATACCAAACATTAAACTTTACAGAGGCCACAAGTTTGTTTCTTTTATCTTTTATTTATCATATTTCCTGTAATGACCTCTGGTCGAGCAGTAATAAACTTTGACATGTAGGCAGACACTCACCTTCCAGCCCGCGGAGCTGTTGCTGTCTCCTTTATCCTTGAAGTACGGCACACTCTTGACCATCCAGTCGTAAATCTGGGACAGCGTCAGCCTCTTCTCCGGAGAGCTGTCGATCGCCTTGGTGATCAGGTCCGCGTAGGACATGTTGCCCCACGCGTTGCGACGGGACGAGCTGCTCTTCCTCTGGACGGAGCCGCCTAAAGGTGCGACGCCGGGCGGAGGCACCTGTTGCTGAGGCTGCAGCTTCGGACCCTGGAGCTGCTGCTGAAGAAGGTGGTGCTGATGGTGGTGGTGGTGATGCAGATGGACGCAGTTTTCCTCTCGACAGCGAAACTCGTTGCAGGCCACCGTAGGTTTCTGCTCTGCGTACTCAGCATAGTCCTCCTCTAACAGACTGAGGTTACTAATGAACTCGGAGTTTCCTCCTGGCTCCTGCTGCACCGACTGTGCAGGGGACGATGTGTTGGAGCTGGAAGGGTCGATGAATTCCGGACGGGGAAGCGGCCAAGTGCAGGACCGAGGTCGGGAGAGCGGCTCAAAGTCCGGGTCTATCTCAACCGGCTGCGTCGGGGGTGGAGGTGCCTGAGCCATGAGTCGGAGTTCAGTGTTGTGAAGACGCTCACATAAAAGTAGATAAAAACGAGTCTAACTACAACAAATGACACAGGATGAGCTCCCACGTCCGATGCTGCCAGACTACGAAACCAGGCAAGCGTTGGTTTAAAGGTCAGGAGCCGCTGCTCAGGTCACACCATCCCGCACGGAGCAGCTGCGACTCTCAAGGCTGCTCTCCACCCGTCAGCGTAGCGCAGAGGAGCTGCCTTCACGGCCCTCCCACAAGCCCCGGCTTCTGCCTGCAAGGTTATATGTTTCATAAAGGGATCGGTTTAAAATCAAATGGTCTCTATATGGGAAATGCACCACTTTACAGATGAGTTTAAGTGTGTAATATTTTGACGTAGCACATTAATCCATAACGTGACAAACTTCCGGAATCCCACCTCATTAGGTTGCAAAACTTGCCACATTCGTCTTTGTACAATGTTAACGGATTTGGGCGGTACCTAAACACACCATGAGGGCAGACGCACAGATTCGGGAGGCGTCCGTCCGACCATCAGTCACTCTGAACAGCCTGCGGTGTCCTTCATAGTTTATTCTGCTCACCGATTCAATTTTCACCTTTTCAAACAAGTCGGTTGATCCTGTTCACTTTTATGACAGAAGCTGATGCAAATGCTTTTAATTTAGTTCAGACTGGAAACAACCTTGGTCAATTGTTGGACGTTGTCTTATCCGTAGCACCATCTAGTGTTTCATGGTATGTATGACGTTCTGAACAGAAGCAGGTATTTCCACACAAACACTGCTTAAGCAAGGAAGTGTCGCTAACATCTTATCATGCCAATCACTGCTGTGTTTAAGGAAAAGTGAACAAAATGTGGAAATGAGGCACTTTCAAATGTCAGGCTGTTATTTTCCACACTTTCTTAGACAATAGATTACAGAGGTTGTTTTAGACTAGAAGGAAATTGTGTGGTACATTGTTAACATGTGTTTGTTTTGTTTTTTTACTTTAAAAGCATTCCCCTTACAAAGGGCATACGGTTCAAGGTCCAAGTATGCTCCTACTGTAAACTGATCCAAGGTCCTGGATGCTGCAAGATCACAAAAATATCTGTATAGTATAACAGTAACATTCTTTTTACAAATCTTTGACAACCTATCCAACCTAGCAGCTGTTTTTATAATATATGCACTAGATGCAATACAAAATACTTGTTTTTATCAACCAGCACTAAATTCTACAAGAATGTAAACTAATTGTCTTAACTGGTAGATTATTAAAGAATCGAAAATGATTTTGCTTTTCTATATTGTTTGCATACTTTGTACAAGAACTTTAATCAGCAATATTTCACATTTGTCCTGTAATTTCCCTATCAGACAACAAACCAGGCTAAAGAAAACAGAAGATATTGTATATGAGACAGTGACATAGACCTCTCTGTGCAGGAATTCATTCAAACATATGGTTAATGATATTAACCATATGTTGCACAGCCATGCTGAAAAAAACAATTCTATTTGTGTGAAAATATATTTAACAGTCCAAAGTTTAGTTTAGGAAAACATCAGCATCCTTAAGAACATCCTCCTTTTGGTGGAAGTAGTCTCTGAACCAGGAGATGTGCTCCCTTTTCTGTTGCACTGTCAGGTAAGGATTTTTGGACAGTCCCGTCACCACAAGTTCCATGAAATGACGCACTGGTCCCTCACGGGGGAAGCCCTCTTCCAAGTGTTTCTCCAAGAAGACATGCTCATGGAATGGGACACTGGCTTCTTCTTCAAGACCTAATGCAAAACAGTAGACCTCAATCACTGTCCCCCGACCAAAGTTCATTCTGTCAGATTACTGTCCAAATACACCATTCAATACTCACCAGCTTCATTGTTGATTGGATACTGCCACATTTTGCCCTCTTTAGTCCACTGGATCATTTCTTCAAATCTGTTGCGAGGCATTTGGTTGGTTGACAAACACAACTGATTGGCAAAGTCTAAGTCCCATAGAGTTGGTCTTCCTGAAAATATTGCAAAAGCATTATATGCAGAGGTATAGATAAAATTAAAAACGCCATTTGTTTGCAATATGTCATATAAACTGTAATATAAACAAGACAAGACAAATGTCACACACAAGTTGAAAAAGCAGTTGTTTGACAAATGTTAACATAATATGTTATTACCAACAGTTGATTCAACTCCATC
This sequence comes from Macropodus opercularis, assembly GCA_030770545.1. Classification (NCBI taxonomy): domain Eukaryota; kingdom Metazoa; phylum Chordata; class Actinopteri; order Anabantiformes; family Osphronemidae; genus Macropodus; species Macropodus opercularis. Next base: position 7,327,385 of record CM061102.1, on the reverse strand, counting down.
TTTATCTGTGGCAGGGGAGAAGATGTTAAGTCTTTTCCCTGTGAACAAATTCCTCCTGAAAAAGTAAATCCACTCATTACACACAAAACCCATCTACCTCAGTATGTCAGTAAAGGTGTAACTAAGTATTTACCTTCGCCGCACACCATCTAGTTCAGCAGTTATTCCTCTGTCGTGTGTATATCCTTGTCCATCTTCGTCAAACCTAATTGGATTGGTTGACCAAGCCTTCTGTCGGTTGGGATTCTTTCCTACTTTCATGTCAGCAATAATTACTCTGAGGAAATAAATTTGGCTTAATGGTTATTATATGAATAATACATACATAGTGGAACCAGTAAAATGTCTATATTGTTGACATACACTAATATTTGGATTCCAGCTAACATACCCCAAACTGTTCATGTCACCTTTCTTCTGAGCTTCAGTAATGGCCTCGTGCTGCCTCAACTGTCTGAGCAGCTCAGACTCTGCCTGGGTCCGGTTAGGAAGAGTAGAGGCTGCGGCAGCTGCAGCTTCCACTAGCTCTGGATCCAGTGTTTCACTTAAAAGTGTAGAGATGCTTGAATCAGTACATACAGTGGGACCAAGAAAGCTCCTATCCTCCTGAAGTATAAAATACACTGGCCACTTTATTGGATACACATGTACAATCTAATGCTAATTAATATTGAAACTTACAAAGCAACGCTGCCATTAATTCTGTTGTATTGGATTGAATTCGACTGTACCTAATAAAGTTGCCAGTGAGTGTCAGTGAAAAAGTAAAAGTCAAACTCTCACCTCTTTGATGAAGTTTCCACTTTAGCCTTCTGAAACATACTGATTGTACTCTCCATAGCTGCTGGTGTTGACTTTAGACCAGGTTGATAACTTTGCTTCACTTTCACGTTTTTGAGCTTCCTTTTGTTGGTAACTTCCACCTTCATGGCTCCAAGAAGATCCAGGAGACTCTCTTTTCCACTCTTAGGTGCATCAGTCTTTACAAGTTTAGGTTTTTCGCTAAGGTGTTGCTGAGTGGAACCTCCATTCTCTGTCTTCAGTGTCACTGTCTCCTCCCTTTGTTCGTCTATCTTGGACACTTTGGCATCATCTTTATCTTTCTGTGTAACCAAACCTGAACCTTTGGTTTGGTCGGTCACTTTATCAGCATTTCTTTTCTCACTATGATCGGCATCACAAAGACTGACGAAACCTGTGCTGAAGGGTTTGTCTCTGTATCCTTTTGTAAGCCTTTAAAAGGAAAAAAGAAAATGTCATACATAGAAAGAGAAAAGATCCCATCACACCTCAAATCGTCATCTAATACTATCATGACAAAACTGTGATTTTGCATAATTACATTTTGATTCTTTGTAATAAATCACGTAATAAAAACGTACCACTAAATATTCTAGTAAGACACCGGTGTTGATAAAGATTGTTGTATTTATCCACTCATTAACAGGCTCAACCTACCTTAAAACTGGAGCAGCAGTCTTGTCGCATTTAGTTGATAAGACAAACGATTCGTAAAAACTGCCCGGGGAACTTCGAGCCGCGTAAACAGACCTCAACAACATTTTATACATGTTTCTTGCAATGTCCTTCCACGTTCCTAACGTTCGTCTCCTTTGCTACATCATAATGTCTCCCCCGGCAAATGAAGAGTAACATTTCTGGTTCCGGGATGGTGACACTTCTCGCGCTCTCAGTAAAAATAAAATACTGATATTTTAATGGGAAGTCATTTAAACGTATTTTATCGGGACAGTGGCTGTTTTGCTATTTACATACATTTTAAATATCATAAAATCATTTTCCTAACAACTTTGTGACGGTTAATGCAATCACGATTATACTCTCGCGATATCGGCATAACCGGAACGCGACTCAAAATGTCGACGGAATACAAGCGCTAATTCATGAACGGAGATCTCAGTCGGATTCCGTGAATTAGTTAGAAGCTTATATCGAAAGATGGATATAATTAGCAAAGAATTTGCTTTATGAAGTAATTATTGTTGCGGTTCTATACATTAACGGTTTTATTCTATTGTAAGAAGTTCGGGTAACTTCGAACAGGTAAAAACGTTAACCGATGCTACAATTATTAGCATACTAGCTAACAAACACTGTATGTATAGAAACTATATTTAGACAATGTATGTATAGAAAGAAACAAAAACAGCACATGCTTAAAACCAATGCAGTTGTATTATAACTGTGAATGTGCTGCATTTCAATGAATGTACCACTATGCATGATACGGCTTGTGTGTGGTTTGAAGAGAATGTGAACTAGTTGATTTTAGTTTCGACAGACTAACTCCTCGCTTTCTGTGAAAGTCCGTGTTTTGTTCACAATCACTAAGCACATAAAAAAAATTGAAGAGGTTGAATTGTTAATTTTAACGGGCAGTTATCTGAAGCGTATTGTATATGTATTTACTGTACAAGCATCTCTGAGCATTTTGTATAATCTACAATCACCACCCGTTACCTTCTTGGGGATATTGTGTTTTGTTGATCTGTTGTATTTGGCTTTTCCTTGTTGTACTTTGTTCTTTTTAGTTATATTCATGCTTTCTGACAGACACAATGATTAGGAATATGTGGAATTTTTATTTTTTTCTAACAATGTCATTTACCAGCAGATGTTATATGCACAATGTCTAAGTATCAGCCACAGAAATATAAAGCTTCTTCGCTTACACTACAACACTAACCCATAGTTATTAAAATATTTGAATAAGCTCCAAGAAAATATACAAGTTTAGTTAAATCATCTGTAAGCTATAGAGGTTTACTATTAAAATGTAGCGTTAATTTCTATTTATAGTTCCAAAGAAAGTTGTGGGTTGTGTCTGTTTACATTTGACCCATTATGTTGTGTTTTTGTTTTTTTTTTAGCCATGGCAGAAGAACGGAGACAGAAGCAGTGTTCAGTCGTCCTGCCCACAGAGTCCATGAAAGCCATGGCAGAGTCCATCGGGGTTGGGCAGTTACAAGAGGAAAGCTGTGTAGCACTAAGCGAGGAAGTCAGCTACAGAATAAAGGAAATTGCACAGGTAAATCATGGTTGGTTTAGGCAGATGTTTTTTGTCTTAGTCTGTAGATCCAGCAATTTATAAACATAATTGCATGTTTGGATGTCTGTCTGATGTTTCAGTGTAATTTTATTCTTTAGGATGCTCTCAAATTTATGCACCACGGGAAGAGACGTAAATTAACCACCAGTGACATAGATCATGCTCTTAAACTTAAAAATGTAGAGGTAAGGGAGAGCTTGAATACCCAACCTTAAGATCTGTTGTTTTTTCTTTGATTCTGCATTCTAAAAAAAAAAATCCTATCTTGTTGTAGCCACTCTATGGTTTCCAGTCGCAAGAATTTATCCCTTTTCGCTTTGCAAGTGGTGGTGGAAGAGAGCTTCATTTTTATGAGGAAAAGGAAGTTGACCTCAGTGATATTATCAACACTCCTCTTCCCAGGGTTCCACTAGATGTATCGCTGAAAGGTATGCATATATTATATTTAACAGAATTGTTGTCTTGTGTGTTCTGAACTTATACATAAAACTTGTTTGTTGTAGCTCACTGGTTAAGTATTGAGGGGATGCAGCCTGCTATTCCAGAAAATCCACCACCAGGTGAGGAATTTATGAAGTTTCTTCTGTCAAATATTCAAAATTAAAAAACGGATAACAAAAATATTTTTTCTATTGCAGCACCAAAAGAGCAACAGAAGGCTGAATCTACGGAGCCCCTCAAAGTTGTCAAACCTGGTCAGGAGGAGGAAGGTGCAATTCAAGGCAAGAGTCAGGGGGCGACTGCTGCTGATGGCAAAGGTCGGTAACTAAAATAAACATAGTCTTATGTGCCCTCCTCCCATTTTTTCCTTCTGCTTTTTCTTGCATATTTATTCTTTATGTTTTGTTTTTTCATTTGTTCAGCAAAAGAGAAGGGTCTGATAAGGTTGAAGCCACGCAGCACTCATGAACTGTCTGTCGAACAGCAGCTCTACTACAAGGAAATTACAGAAGCATGTGTTGGCTCCTGTGAAGCCAAGAGAGCTGTAAGTTCAGACTGTAATTTATTTTGCAAATAGTGTACTAATGGAATTTGTTTTGGGGTTTTTTTGCAAAGAAAATTTTATTTTCATTTGATACATGTTTTCTCTTCATTCATTCAGGAGGCTTTACAGAGTATTGCTACAGATCCTGGATTGTATCAGATGCTTCCAAGATTCAGCACATTTATTTCTGAAGGAGTGAGCATTTATTCAGTTTTCTTCTAATGTTTAGAACATGAGAAACCTGCCTCATATGAAGTACACAAATGCATTTCTAATGTTAGTCCTAACTTAATGCTCTCCTCCAAGGTGCGTGTAAATGTAGTGCAAAACAACCTGGCTCTTCTGATATATCTAATGCGGATGGTCAAAGCTCTAATGGACAACCCCACTCTCTATTTGGAAAAATATGTGAGTCAGTAAATCAAGAATTTATATGTTATTTAATCAAAGGGTATAAATCTAATTTTTTTCTGTCTGTATTTGTAGCTGCATGAGCTCATCCCCGCTGTGGTGACCTGTATTGTGAGTAAACAGCTGTGTTTACGGCCAGATGTTGACAATCACTGGGCTTTACGAGACTTTGCAGCTCGCCTCATGGCCCAAATCTGTAAGACTTTCAGTACTACTACCAACAACATCCAGTCCCGTATTACCAAGACTTTTACTAAGGTGGGCTTTTGTTTTTGTGTAATTCATTTCAAAATACTGCGGTAAAGGCAGGTCATGCATATGTAATATTTTACATACTAACTAGAGTCACCTGTTTCCTCAGAGTTTGTTGGATGACAAAACCCAGTGGACAACTCGTTATGGCTGCATTGCTGGACTTGCTGAACTGGGAGCTGATGTGAGTGAAGTTGTTAGTAGGCTTTTCTTTATCAGAGAATAATTTGTTCCTAACATCTCATTTTTGTTTTTTCTAGGTGATTAAGACGCTGATTCTTCCTCGGCTTTCTGTAGAGGGTGCTCGCATCAAAGCAGTGATGGAAGGCCCAGTGGTCTCTAATATTGATAAAATCGGAGCTGAACATGTTCAAAGTCTCTTACTGGTAAGAGGCATTGAGTTGAATATATTATACATGTAAAAGTAGATAATTAGCGAATATGATAAAGGTGTGGCGGGAAAAAAACAGAAGAATTCCACAAAACATGGGATTAATCAGATTTTTTTATTTATTTATATTACATCAGTACATATGTTTCATATTTACAAAATGTGTCCCGTTTTGTTTTCAAAGAAACATTGTGCCAGTGTTATTGCCAAAATACGACCTCAGCCTGATATCGTGGAGCAGTATCGAACAGACTATAGTTACCTCGGACCCATGCTATGCTCTCATGTAATGAAGGCCAGGACTCAAGCAGCATTGCAAGCTCAACAGGTCAACAGAACCACATTAACAATCACACAGGTGCGTTTTGGTACTTGATATACATATGTTTATCAGGTTTCTGTTTATGTCCATAAACGTAGACATAAATCTCATCTGACATAAAGACAAATGACAGCCATAAAAATGTATATAGTGTGTGTCCTACAGATATTACATTTACCAACCAGAGTTGCAGAATGACAGCAGTAAGTAAACTCACAAACAGCGTTGCAGTAATAGATTGTGATTGTTTCTCGTAGCCTCGTCCCACACTTTCAGTGTCACAAAGTGGTTTAAGTGGGTCAGGAGGGCCTCGTACTCCCAGCATCATTAAGGTACCAAGTTCCCTCACCTTGATGTCCCCTCGACCTGGGACCCCATCACAGCCCTCTCCACCAGCAACAAAGTACATTGTCATGGCAACCAGTGCTGGAGCTGCCTCAACCCAGCAGGTACTTTTATGTTCAAAATGCTGTTCTCCAGTGCCACTACTTTAGAAACAGGGCACCTGTTTATATGGATATGGTGATAAGATAAAGGTATTAAGCCTTGTTAATACACTTGAATAATCCTTCATATCTTATAATGACATTAGGCAATTTATTGCATTGTGAAGCACCAAACAATTCAAAACAGTCAATACAAATTTATCTGTTTATTAATTGTGTATTTGATACAATGCGGGTAATTTGCTAAAACCTGTGTTTATTCAAAGCTGCAACCATTAGTTTACATATGTCTTTTTATCTCACATTTAGGTAATCACCCTCAGCTCCTCCCAGTCAGCTTCGCCTGTAACTAGCACTGTTCCCAGTGCTGCTGCAACTTTGCAGCCCCTGGTAAAACTGGAGTCTGGCAGTGGACCTGGACTGACAGGTTCACGACCTATGCAAAAATACATCGTGGTGTCCTTGCCCTCGTCTGCCTCTTCTTCCTTGGAGCCTAAGAGTTCTGTGCTACCATCAATATCATCAGTCCCGCTAGAATCAGGGATGAAGCTAGATCGTTCTGAGTCTCCTGGAGCAAGCACACAGTCACCACACTGAGACCTGTGTAGCTAGTGGTGATTTTAGCCGTGTTTGTGCAGCTGAGGACTGAAGGAGCAAATGTGATAAGACTTTGTAAATATGTTAATGCCCAGTGAACTATGATGTCAATCAGCGAGGTCTCGAATGTTTCATTCTATATTCTAACTGATTTCATGTTGTTTTTTACTCTAAAATAAATGAGATTTTGTATGAATTCTTATGTGGATGTGTTTTTATATCACTGTCCTATAGGAAAACAAGAATTCACAGGTCTAAGCAATTACACCATGTGGACTTGGTAGTTAATGTTAGTGGCCACCAATTGGTTTGGTGTAATTCGTAACCAGTTTAATATGCAGTAACAGCCTACAACACAAGATGAGAAGGCGGCAAATTTATAGTAGATTATTTAAATAATCTTATTAGGAAAAATAATATTTGTGTGCAGCTTTGTCGGTGGTTGTGGTTGATAAGTCACTGCTAGTTGAATCAAGTTGTGCTGTGTTCTATGCAGGTGTAACCACATGACATAACTGCTACTCAGTATTTCTCTGTTTAGTAGTGAAATCAAAGATTATTAAACCAAACATAAACGTAGAATTTAACGAGTTTTTATAATTTCATCAGAGAAAATATAATGTTGTAACAGTAAGTAGCAGCGCTGCTGCACTGGACTGACCGGGTATGAATGGATCGCTCTCTTATTGCGGAAGCGCATGCGCTGCTTTGGATCCACTTCCGGCTCGTCGCGTGTCTGGTCTGTTCCGCTGTGAGGCGCGACGCGCTGCGGACGGAGGCTCTTCGCGGTGGGAAGCAGACATGCAGTTCAAAATACGCGCTGCAGCAAAAGAAGACTGTAAAGAAATCTCGAGAATGATCATGGTGAGCCAGTGTCAAGTGGCAACTGCAGGAGCTAAGCTAAAGTGTATTGTGATGTGACGTTAGATTAGCTTTTTTAGCAGGTTTCGGTCATTAACCATACTTACTATGACACCTTTCAGGAACTGGCGGTTTATGAAAAAATGCCCGACCAAGTCAAGATATTACATGAAGGTAAAACGTTTACATAGCCCTAACTTTAGAAGCGGAATTGGACTGAACCAGTCTGATCTGTGGTCAGGTGCAACCCTTTCTTACTGGGAGTCGACTGAACCTTAAAAAGTGACCACAAGCACAAGCTCCAACTGTGAAAAACGGCATCGTCCTCCAGTTAATCTGAGCTGTTGTTAGTTGTTGTTGTCAGCCGACATGAAGCTCCACTGTTTGACTTCTTGTTGATCTAGTGCAACCTTTTCTTTTTTTGCTAAAACGTCTACACCAAGTGGATCAGTGTGTTCAACCAACTTTTTTTTGTTTTTGTTTTTTTTGATAACACACATTTGTATTGTAGAATTTGGTGAACGTTCATACAAACAAGCCCCAGAAGCAAAGACCTAAGACTGCTGTCCAAGTATCTTTGTTCATCCAGTACATAGGCCTGAGCTTGTTGTGATATCTGATAAGGTGTAACACCCACCGCGGTCATGTTTGTGTCTGAACTGGACAATGCTTGGCTGACATTAGTTATTCAACTGTAATCAGTGCAAGACTTTGCTACCACATATGTTAAACAATAAAGGGAACGTAGTAATCAGTAACGGTAGTGAGATTGTGGCCCGTTTGATAAGCAGGAGCAAAGCTGAGATCAGCAGGACAGAAGCTCATTGAGACAATGGGATTTCAAAAGTGTCTCAATTTAAAATACACAGTTGAGTGGCAAGCTCGGGAGTAACTCGCACACAAGCGCGGCACCTTTTTCTGACCACTGAAGATAATTTATGCCAGTGGAGTGATGAATAATGAGCAGGTTGCAATTCACCGAACAGAGCGAAAAAGAAGAAAACTTCAAGCTGAGGTAGGTTTGAAACATTCAAGAAATGACTTTGCTAGTCGTGATAGAACCTGCAGATTTCTAGTGTAGGGTTTAGTTGATGCACTCCATTGTTCGAGCAGTGTAATGTTGTTTTGTTTTAACAGTACATTGAATGTACAGATGTGCATAATTTACCTGTGTTGTTTTACTAGAACTGGAGCGTGATGGTTTCTGCCAGAATCCTTTCTTTGAATGTCTTATAGCAGAAGTACCTGAACATCATAAGTCTAAAGAAGGTAAAGTGTGGGCCGACTGTAGTTGTTTGTCAGTTTGAGCTTGTTGGTGTCATACGTAGATTATAAAGACTTGTGCCCTCATTATGTAGATATGCCAACATCATGACTGCCCGTCATAAAATAAAAGTGATCGGTCCAGTCGCTCTACTGCTTATTGTCTGTAGGTAAAAGTTACCTAACAATCATTGACTTTGCCCAGTGAACAGAAAACATTGTTGATTCTTCTGATATTCCCTCTGATACTTTCTTAATATATTGTGTCTTGTGTGTAGGATTCACAGTTGTTGGCTACGCCCTTTACTTTTACACTTACAGCACTTGGAAGGGGAGATCTCAATATCTGGAAGATCTGTATGTGATGCCAGAGTTCAGAGGTAAAATACTGTATTTGCTACAGAAGCTTATATAAAACCTTTACAGTCAAAGGTTTGGACATACCGTCTTCTTTAAAAAATGTCTTTTATTTAAAAAACTAAGAATAAAAGTAACTAAACTACAACTACAATAGCACATGGAAGCATTTTGTAACCAAAAAGTATTGAACAACCTGGATTATGTTTCATACTTTAGATTCAGTCCAAAGTATATGCTCCACTTTAATTAGTTTAATAATGGGCTTCATTCCACCTCTTAATGCCACCACACTACTGACTGTTTTTCTTCTTTGCAGGAAATGGCATTGGAAAGAGTCTGCTGAGCAAAGTCGCTGAAGTAAGACAGTTCTGTGGATTATTTGGCCATTACATGTGTACAAATAATAGTTTTTCAATATAGCTGTGATATAAATGTCATTAACAAAAAATGTATATTCTAAACTTGATTTTCATGTTTAATTGTCGATTCTTTAGCTGTCCTGTGTGATGAATATGTAACTCGATAACCACTGTGCTTGTTTAGGTTGGCAAACATAAAGGATGTGTGCGGCTGCAGTTGTCTGTGTTGAACTGGAATACGCCTTCTCGTGATTTCTATGCTGCCAGAGGTGCTCAGGACCTCACTGTCAGTGAAGGCTGGCACTCTATACGTTTTGATGGACAGAACCTGGAGAATTTAGTAAATGAAGCACCTAAAAACGAGTAGTTTTGGAAGAAAACATAATTAATATCAGCTGTTTCTTCATTCAACTTTAAAGAATCAGAATAAAAGGAAAGCAAGTCAAGTCTTGCTTTATTGTCGTTTTTTCCACATGTACATACAGAGAAATGAAATTGGGTTACTCTCAGACCCATGGTGCATACATTTAACACTAATAAGCTTCACTGTACTCGTATAAATACCACAATTAAAAACCTTCTTTCGTGCTCAGTCTCAGATGTGACCACTCTGTTTTGAGAGTCAAGGAAGATGCACAAACAAGCTCTGTCTTATTATTAACACTGGATAATTACTTTTCTCAACAGTTTATGAAAACTGTCTATTTCTCACTACAAAAATTATTGACAAAGCCTGGCCAGTAATTTCCCCTTAAAACTGAGATTACAGTACATTAACTTTTAAAAATACATATTGCAAAAAAACAAACAAGAATAATAAGAATGCACAAAACCCAAAAAGTCAATATTTACACAAGCAGTTTATATTTTTCTACATTAACACTTACATTGAACTTTCACAAGTGTATAAAGGTTAAAAACATGTAGACCTGTAGAACATTTTCAAAGCAAATATACATTAAATATACATTGAAAATATATGTCTAAGGATCTAAGTTTCATAAAGCCAATAAATCAAAGTTACTACTCTTCAACTATAACAAAACGCTGCTCTTATACTGCATCCAAATTAATCCCATTTCATTTCTTAAATAAAATCTGTGTTTTAGCTGATTCCATCCTAGTGATTGTCTTTTCAGCACCATCATTTTTCAGACATATACATTTTTACTATAGTTGCTTGGCACAGACTGAGGTGTTGACGCAGTTGACAGAACACGTCTTCCTTGGGCTTGTGTGTATGAATAGTTCCTAAAATACAAGAGACATGTTTGAGTTGGCGCAATATTACATCCACTGAATAAAGGGAACACTTGAAATAAATACACACGTTTTTTCACTGGTTGTTTTGACTTGGCAAGAACACATCAGGAGTGAACCCCCACAGATGGCAAGCGTGGCAGAACACCAGCCGATATACAAGGCCTCTCCGAACTCATACCTGTGAAACAAACACATTTAAAAACGATGTTTTGTGCACTGCTGTTTAATTTATGGTAAAGCCGTCAGATTGTGCTGTTCAGCTCTTGTGTTGACTTACTTAATTCCTGGGTAAAGCTCATTAAAAAAGTCTCGTGTGATGTTGGCTGCATACCAAGATATAGTAATCATAGTGCAGATACCTACAAAACATAGTTCAGAGTTATTTCAGTGCACAGTTAGAAGCTAAAATAAAATCTGTCATTTAACCCTTAAGGAGGTTTGTCTGTTTTATGCCACATCTGTCATAAAGACTTTACCTTGTAGTAAAAATAACAGTCCTCCGCTTGCAGCGATTTTTCCCTTCAAGGTGTAGTTTTCGCCTCCTATTTTTGAGCAGCGCATTCCTACCAGTGTTGCCACCAGTCCAAATTTTCCAAACACAATGGAAGTAATCATGAGTGCCCGGGAGGCCTGAACGTACCCTGTGGGCAAGCAAAGACATGCATTTGGTTAAAAGCGATGAGCCTCCTTCAAATAAAGCTCACTGGGAGTAACCCAGTTAACCACAACATTAGGCCCAACAAACATTTATGTTTGCTACCCCTTCATTCACTATGTCCCCAAGGTGAAATACAGTCACTGGGGTTTATGTTTGGCTAAAGGGGAACAGCTTTCACTCTTGACTATGAAATTCTCCATCCTATCAAAACAGAAGTATCTAGTGCCTGTGGTTCTGATTTGAGGGCATGTGATCCCACTCTGGACTAAATAAATATGTAAATGTTTCAAGTAATGTACAGTACATAATTCCACAGGTGCTTGGAAGAGTGCAACTAATATTAGTTCTTATAAACAAGTTAAATATTTATTAGTTTATCAGTATCTACTGTAGGTATTTGTCTGGGTTCACCGGGGCCATTGTCGTTTTTAGTCTTATCTCTATGATATATTACCACTATTTAATATTGATATGGCCAGTACAATAGAGGTCCTAGTACCATCACATACAAATAATAGACATGAAAAAAACAAGGCTCCCTGTGTTTCCCTCTTCTGCAAGTGAAATGCGTGTGCAATTGGGTAAAGGTTGTCATATTTGTTGAGTCGGCAATATGCTTTGGAATCATTGTTTTTGCTGCATGTCAATAATTGTCCTAAGTTTTGATGCATTTCTGTGTGAACTTGCAGACATGTTTCTGTGCGTGTCTGAACTCATTCACCGCTGCGTCAGCATCTGCATCACTATTGTAACTGGTGATGTTGTGCTTGCTTCATCAACTGCTGTTGATTTCTGTGACGGACCTGTTTTGTGCGTTGCTCAGTATTCCAGTGGTTTCTTTCTGTTTTAGAACCTTCCAAATGTACTAGCTATGCCCAGAGACTAGGACGTGTCAGGCCTTTGTGTCGAGTCCTTATTCTTTTAGCTACAAATGCAGTGTTTTAAAGCAAAACCCAAGACTAAAATCTATAAAAGTCAGTTTCACTGTACACATGTAGGTACAAAGAGACACTGGTAGCATGTTTGAACGTTCTTGCTGACTTGAAATACTGTCACAATATCTATTACACAATATTATATTTCATGTTGTTTAACAAATACTTCTTTAGGTCTTCAGTGTACAGCAACGCATTTGTGCTGACTCATGATTCCAGGACCTTTAGTAAAACATGTTTGTTTAAGGTTATTTTCTCTGCACAACTTTCATACATGCAGATTCTCTCCGCGTAAGGCTATGGTCTTTAACTGCTGTGGAGTGAGTTGCACAGCACGTCCATTGGTTTACAAACATTAGCATCCATTCCAGAGACATTCATTATTTAATTGGAAGGAACCTCTTAACCATCAATCAAACATAAAAACTAGTTAGTTAGTCCTTCTCCATGCTTTCCACCCCTATTAAAGTTAAAGAGCAATCCAAATTTAATGTAAATTCAAATCATATTTTCAAATAACTCAACTCTGCATAACATTTTCAAAACCTTTAAACCTGACCCAACTCAAAGCTCAGAAGGCCAAGCCGAGTATTATGATTTGTTTAACAACCTGCAGTAAGCTTAAACTATTTTAAGTTTGTTTTAAAATGTTGTTAATAATGTGAAACTATTACTGAGAGGATTACAGTCGCCTGGTTTTAAACAGCATTGCATTTACGGGGCTTTTAATAATCAGGCTTTTGTCACTTTGGAGGTGAAGTAGCAGCTTTTGGTCACACACACACAAACATTTTACATAGATGTTACCTGCATAGAAAAGAGACACAGTCTTATTATTATTATAACTTGAATAATTTTGATAAGACATTGAATTCATATAATTGTGAAATCAGAGATTTAGAGAAAAGTGCTCTGCTGATTATTTTGTAGATTTTTTATTAATGTTTGCAAAGTTTCTGAGGTTTTCAATCAGGACAGTTTACGTCTTTAGGGAGGTTTTTCAAAGAAAGTGCACATTCTTCAGTAAGTCAGAACAATATGAAGCTATGGTTTATTCACTTATAGGCAAATACAGAATTACTACTTACCCGGAAGAGCAAAAAGGGAGGGAAATTCACGGCAGTTATAGACTCCTGTTGAATCACTAGCACAAGACATCCAGAGGTTCTCATAGATTGCAGAAGTTAAAATGACGCTACCGTCTTGAGTGGACACTCTCCAGTACTGGTTTTGCAGAGCTATGAAAACCATTACCCAGCTTACAAATCCAAGCAAGAGTGACACTACCTCACTGACCCCTTTCATCTTTTTAATTAGCAAAGCTGAGTAGATGTAATGCCTGTGAGAGCTCTATTCACAGCCTCTGTGCCTAACATACATTTTGGGAGTGTGAGAACACACACAGGACTTTTCCCATACACAAATCTGAATATTGTACTTCTGTTCTCTAAATAGGCTGCGCCCTCCCAAATTTATGACATTTCACGTGCCTGGAATGTTATCAGTGGTAGTAATAATAAAGATAATAACTTAAATCAACGACGCTAAAAGGTTTAAAGGATTAGACTCTAACACCATGATTCATGGCATTTAACGTCACAGGAGTTAATTATTTTATTAAGTAGGAGTTGTTCAGGAGGAGACAGCGTCGCCTTGAGCATGTCATTAAACCTTCTTGCTAGTGTCTCCTTTTGAAATGTGGGTAGTTATTTTAAGAAGGTTATTTGACTGTTTGAATATTGGCAAGGCATTAATTATAGGGGGACAAAAGATGTATTGAAACATTGCTCTTCGTGAATGAATTTCGTAAATATCTTGTGTTTAGGAAATGTTGTGTTGATGTAGTACAGGGCTGTCAAAGCAAGTTGGCAGAAGACTCTCCTCCTCGCTCCATGTGGAACTTCAAACCTTCTGTTTATGGGCAGTATCTTATCACATGTGAATTCCCTTATGCTGATCAGTCCTCTGAGGCATAGTTCAAAGTTCTGTTTTATACTTGTAAGTATTGGACAGATACCCTGTGTAATTATAAAACCCCCTGGCTGTTAATAATTACCTGCCATTCATTTAATGAGCTTAAGGTTTCTTTAGATGTTTCCGCACACGCCTACCTACTAGTACACATCAAACAATCTCAAAGGAGATTTTGTCCTTAACCTCTGACTCTGACTTGTTAGTCTATGGCTCCTTAGGACCTGATAAATGCACTAATGAGACGCATAACATTCAAATGTAAATGCTGAATTCTGGATATGTACGTTATCTGCTTTAGTAGCTGACTTTTTTGAGGAAACGTGTGGAGCTGCTTTAAATAATGAGGTAGCTGGTCACCACATCTGCACGGTTGGTTTCCCATTAGAACATCACTTTCACTAGCATCTGCCTCCAATAGCTTGTCTTTTTCCCATGATGCATCCTGGAGCCACGTGTTTCACAATAAGTGATGTCCATGTACCCGTGATCATGATTCATCAGACCAGGACATCTTCCATTGCTCCATGGTCCAGTTCTTCAGCACTGTGAACGAGTTGTTTTCAAAACACACACGGCTTCCATAGACAGAGGACACAATTTTATTGATTGCTTCAAACTTGTCTCTATAACGGTTTCCATAATCATAACATAGACTTTATTTAATAATGAAATAAATAATTACATGACATTATAACATCAATTCAGTGGCTTTTTTGTCCAAACAATAAATATAATATAAAGACATTTCTTTATTGTCTATACAAAAGAATTGTATTAGTTAATGCTAAGCAAATAAACTGACATATATAATGTCATATTTACATTTTTGTTATATAAGATTTCAACTACGTGATGTTAAATGCTTCTATTTTTAGAGTTGTACTATTAATATTACAAATAATACAATATACAGTAGGTACATAATATGTGTAAATAAGAAATTAAAATAGGTTATTGTATAAATTAGATAGCGTAGGAGTAAATGGCACCCAATGATCTCAGTGAATCTATGTGTTTAAATTCAATAGATATTCTTCCCTCTGCTGTTTCTGTTTGCTGCTCTAACTCAGAGCAACACGCATCCTCCGCCTTTGGCTTCCACATAGTTTGGGTTGAGATCGTTGGGCAGCTTGCCATTCTCTCCCCAGATATTCATTTCTCCAAACACACCTGTCTCGATCATTTCCTCCTGCCATGGGATTGGGACCTTGCCAGAAGCAAAGTCGTTGTAGAACTCGGTATCCGTGTTATCCAGGACCACGCCTTTGATTGTGCTGAAAGCGCCCACATCATCAAGGTCTTTGGCATAGACCATTTTGGGATCAGGTACAAATGGTGGAGGTAGCATCCCTGTGGAAGAAACGCAGCCAGTGTGTATATTGGTGTTTCATTTATTCATTTTTGAATAAATGAAATGTTTTTAATGTCTCCCACCTGCTTCCAGACGCCCCCAGTTAATTTCTCTGAAAAACGGTTGGTTCTTGAGTTCAGTGCAGTCATTATTTTTGAACCCGAGGCGTTTCAATGGGTCCTTTGCCATTAGACCTTCACAAATATCCTTGGCCTCTTTGCTAAAGCTCGGTGTATAAGTAACTGGATCATTTATGATTCTACGAGCCACCTCGTCATTCTCAACCTAAAGAGGAAAATGTAAAGATGATTTTTGTTTGAATTTAGGCATTTTTTAGTGACACCGTTCTGTTCTGCCCTCTGTGTACCTTCTCTCCTCGTTGTCTAAAAGGCCCTTTGGCAGCAATCATCTCAAACACAGTGACTCCCAGAGTGAAGTAGTCAACTGTGTAGTCATACTCCTTCTTCTGTATCAGCTCTGGAGCCATAAAACCTGTATAGACGTAATGATTTCTGGTCTTTAGAGATGCTGTTTGCTTAGTGTTACACATCAACCTTGTTAACAGGCTCTTCTCTAGTCTGGTTCACATACCAGGGGTTCCTGCATATCCAGTGGTTTTGTCTTTTCCTGGAGGAATTTCAGCAGCCAGACCCAAATCCGACAGGCGGACGTGTCCTAAGTTAGAAGGCTTTGGTTACAGCAGTGTTATAGAGCAACCAAACTATGATGTGCAGATAATATTAGTATAAATTAATTTGAACAAAATGTGTGATTGTTACTACAAAATCCATTTTTGTAGTATTTATGTCACATTAAATGCTGCGAAACGAAATCTTTCACCTGCGTCGTCCAGCAGGACGTTCTCCGGCTTCAGGTCTCTGTAGATGATCCTGTGCTGATGAAGGTGCTCCAACCCGCAGATGATTTGAGCTGTATAAAAACATGTTCTCTTCTCATCAAAGCCAGGATTTTTTTCATCCACGTTGTACATATGGTACCTGTGAGAAGAGGGAGATGTTACGATAGTGTCTGCAGCCTGAAACCTGAGTTGTTGAGTGACTTATAGAACCTGAGGGTCTAGTCCATATGTTAATCTACCTTATTTAAGACAAGAGGGGATTTCCACAGTCTTTGGCTAGTTAACAGTACGTCGCATGTACTTTAGAGACCGTGTTTATGTCAGAGCATGGTACAGTAAGTGAGTACCTGAGGTCTCCGCCATTCATAATGGTCATAACTAGGCAGAGGTCAGTCTTGGTCTGGAATGCATAAGCCAGCGAGACAATGAAGCGACTGTGAACCTTTGCAAGGATGCGCTTCTCCACGATCGCTCCCTAAACACAGCCACAAGGGTTTTATTTAGGTGTGACAGATCCATGGTGTAGATTCATATTTTCATATGTAATAGCTTCATAATGCAGGAACACAAACAGCAGATATGAGCTTTACTCACAATGATTGCACTTCATTTTACAACCCAAAAGAATAACTGCATACAACCACAGCGGGATCACTCAAGCTTACTGACGCTAATTTTTAACTTTGTATTCTTTCATAACAAGGGCCTGTCTTTTATTATAATATTTATACATCAACAATGAAAAAGTGTTGCAACGCTGCTCTAGTCTCAGTGAACTACTTTAAAAGTGAATTATTTACGGATGTTTACTGTGACAATTTGTGAACACATCCGTGTAACAGGCTCTGCCTCTGAGTCATTAGCAATGTGAGTGTTTCCTGCTCGTAAATTATTGTAAAGCCTGTGTTATGTCACACTGAGAGTCTCATCCCTGCTTTACCTCATAGCCTTTGCGTTTCTTCAGCCTCTTTTTTTCCAGCTTCTTGTTGGCGTACATTTTGCCCGTTGCCTTCGCCTGGCATGCGTACACTTCCCCAAAACCCCCTTTCCCCAGGACCCTGAAGTCCATGAACCACTCCTCGTCAATGGGCTGGCTCTCCAGCCATTTGAACTGAACATAACGCAGGAAATACATGCTGTTCTTGAAGCCATCTAGGGCTTTCTGCTCCAGGTGTTTGAGCAGCTGCTTTTCACTCTCTTTAAACAGGTCACTGCGGATGTTTTTGAAGTCTTCCTTCACTCGAGTGACGACCTTCTCTTCCAGGAAGCTGCAAAAATGTTTTGAAGCAGACTCATAGTACTTATTGGCTACTGTTTGAGCCTTCTTCTGTCTGTCCTCCTCTTGGCATGTAGTGTAGTCTTCTATGTCTTTCCACAGCTCGACAGCATTTTTGTGGTTGGGTTCACTCTCCAGATACTGTTGGAAGAGACGCTTGCCGATGGGCTGTTTTATGCACATGCTGTCAAAGGTTGCGTCTACCGTTGCCTTCATGTTTTCACAATCTCTGATGTGAGGGAGTTTTAACCGGGCTCGCATCTTCTTGTCACGCATGGAGGCAGCGGCAGCTCCGTCCACGCTGCCACGGGCTGAAACGTAGGCCGAGTTTGCCACCACTGTTTCCAGTCCACCGATGTCCATGGCTGCACCTTTGTTGTGCTGCACACAACAGAGACAGTGCTGAGAAATGTTCCTGTTTGGCATCTGCTGTTCATCATGATATATGTATTTTCTATACATGTACTGTAACCCCAGAAGGGAGCTCTGCTGCACACTCACTGAGTTTTTGTACTGATGAATTTATATATATATTTTAAGGGTCGTTGCCAGATTATAATGCAAACAGTCTTTTTGAGACGCATTTTGAGTGAATCAGTTTTCATATTATGCTCTTGATGTTTCTACCTTTATTTAATCTGTCCGTCAAAGACGGACTTTTTGTATAATCAATAACACACACAGTCTATGTGTCATGTTCATAATAAGATGGGTTCTGGTGACATTATGACATAGAACAAAGAATGTGCAATAATCTGTAGATGGCATAATGCTGTGACATGCTGAACCCTGCTGTTAGTCAGTGAGGACAGCTTCTTACAGACAGCACAGGCGTGGTATAAAATTAGCATGTGCACACACTCACACACAGTTAGGGCTTGAGCCAGCTGCAGGAAGTAAAGCATTATCTCATATTGGCCGAGCTGACTTCTTTTCTCTTGCTTAGCCTGATTCTCTTCTGTCCGTTCCGTTTTGCAGATTACCTTCCTGATGCGAAGCGAACAAATTGTTCTCTTCCTTTCTGAATTATTACGTTTACAGAAGGTTTTATGACTTGGCTCCTGTAGCATAATTGTATATACATGTATAACCTACAGTTTGAGGGAGACTCTCCATCTGTTGCATTAATTAGGCTTTTCCATTTATTAAATATTGATTTAAATTGTAGGCTTTTACCAAATGAAAACTGGAAACCGTGTTGCTGTTTTTGCCTGCATATTTCATATATATATATAAACTTCTGCCTATGAACTAATACACCTCCGAAAGTGATCCTGTACAGGACCTTTCCTGACTTTGTGTAATCCAGTTAACACTAACTATTGATACCACAGATTCACTTATAAAGTAGGTGACTGACCTGATTGTAAAGATGTCGGTGGAACACCTAAAGTGAGCATCAAATCTACCGTTACTATATGTTGAATTTTGATTTCTGTTGTGCTTTTTGGTTATGACAGAAATTAGACTTAATTTATGGAATATTTTGTAACATTACATTAGAAAAGATGTAATGTCACAATATGTCACTCTGATATCTCTTCGTTAAAGTCATGGCATTACATTACATTATAGGCAAATTAATGCATTATCGATAAAAGCAGGATTGATTAATCCACTCACCTTTGTTGATGTTGCAGGGAATCAAATGAGAACTTAAAATCAACAAATAAAATCCAGCTGTGCAGGATCCAACATATATGATCTTCTTTTGTTTGCTCCTTTTTCTTCCATCAAATTTCCTGCCAGATTCTTGGAAACGCTCACTCTGTCCTTCTCACCCTCGATCCTGCAGTGCAGCGTGAACAAGAATGGGGAATCAGGTTGAAGTTTACTCTGCACCTGAAATCCTACTTTGCACTTCATTAGGTGGTGAGGATTACACCATGACATTATTGGAGAGAGCAACTAGGCAAAAGCTATTAGTGTAACTCAGGAGCAGTGGCAGTAATTGCTAATGAGGAATCTTAAGCTATCTCTAAGCACACCTGAACCGCTTTCATGCTTGGTGTCAATATCAACTGTAACTCTTAACAATTTCAGCCTGGTTGGATTTCATTTACAGAACAATACTTATGGCTCAGTTTTCACAGTGACCTTCCAGTTTTCCACTTTGAGCAAAATAACATTTAAGTATGCATTCCTTGCATAATTTAAGACATCAAACTTAATTCTAGTTTTATCATCTAAATCTTAATCTACCAATATACAGTACTGGACTATTTACACAGGGTTAACAGACTATGTAGAATTTCATCAAGGTGCAATGAACTGCACGTGTTTATTCAGTTTTTCAATTTCAACATTGGTCGTATATGTTAGTGAAGGACTTTGGCGCATCGATCACCAGTGGCGTTAAAATAAAGACAAACACTGAAGCCTCTCTGTGTGGAGTTTAAATGCTTACTCCAGCTTATTCCCACATGCAGGCGAGCTGAACTGATTCTAAACAGCCTGCGTGTGTGAATGTGAGCGTGATTAGCTGTCTGTATCCATTTGTGTCTCCTGTGGTAGACCTACTTGTCCAGCGTGCACCCTGCCTCCCGCTCCATGTCACGGAGCAAATCCTATTTGAAGTGCGTTAGGCGGAGGTGAACCAGATTTTGCTTTCAGGTCTAATCCAGCTCAGTGAAGGAGAACAAACCCACCCACCCAGACCAGGAGTTTAGTCTGTAGCTCAGAACCTAAGATCTACATAGATTGTGCCACTGTCATCTAACAACCCAGGAGGAAGATCACAGAAATAGAGCCAGTGTCAAACATTTTCTGGGCTTATGCTCATGCTTCCTGCCTGGCATTGCTACATCTTTGCTTGGGGCTGATACGGTTTGACGTAATGATGGCATGTTACTGTTTTACTGTGCTTCTAGGCCAATGAGTCACCTTTTCTTATTCAGCGTAACTTAAAATTTGTCTTACACACACACACACACACACACACACACACACATGCTAGAATTGTCAAATGTGTATGAATCCTGGACAGCTGGGACCTAAGTGCTCTTGAGCTGATTAAACAGAGATGTGGTTAAAAACAGCATTGAAAGTCTGAGTTGTCCCTCCAACAGTAATCTAATTGATTTGGGGCACTGTCCCGTTGACCTCGTACTTAACCGAACTCTCTTCCTTTTATCAACCAATGCTCAGACTGAAATACAGAACAAGGTGTCGAGTCAAGGCCCGTTGTCAAAGTTAAATGTCAAGAAATGCATAATTATGTCCAAACATTATTTAATCAACTCACTAAACATATATATATATCAACAATGTAGTTCTCCTTTAACAGAGGCACAGTAGACACTGTGTTCTTAGAAAGACAATCATCCCTTAATCAGAGCAACTACAGCTTATATGTTGTGACCTGACATTTGACCTACATGCACATTAGGCCTGTAAATATGCAATATCTTATTCCATGCATGCAGAAAGATGTCAGAAGTCAGACGGTAGAGGCTGAAAGGCTTTCTGGCCTACATCCGAGCTGGTTTATGAAGCGATGATGATAATTTAAATTTAATGGGGCGGATGTTTATTATTTTTTGTAACAATTTATTCAGAATTCCTCCGTTTAAAAAACGTGGGAAGCTAAGAGCAGGTGGATGTGACGTGATTCCATATTATCTGGGTCCCTTGTACATTTTCTGTCTGTCACTAAGCGTTGACACAACAATTACTGCAGTGGACACTTGGCAGTTTCCTTTGACGACATTAAATCGGGATCATAAATTTGTGCAGCTGTTGAAAACGTTGCTCCTCGTCTGGCTGCAGCTTGTTTCTCTGGCACTAGATGGCGCTGTCTGACATGAACAGGCACGTTGAAGAGAGAGGGCGGGTCCTGCGATCCAAGCTGCTATGACTAAACTAAAGACCCGTTTTCATTGGCTGACGGGGCGAGCGGCAGACATGCGCAGTCTGTGTGGCTCTGAACGTACCGATCTCCGGGATGAGACGTTTACGGGGCGATAAACGTGCACGGCCAATATATAATCAAACTGAATCTCTTATTCTTAACGTAGCCTGATGTAAACAACTGTGTTTACATATTTTAGGTATTTCTTTCTGCTTTACATACAAAATAACTTTTTCTCCATGGAATTGTAAAACTCGCATTTTTTAATTAATTAAGTAATTACTAATTTAAATCCGATGTAGCATGTAAAATGGTTCGCTGTTGTTTAAAATTAATACTAATATATTATGTGTGTTTGTTATAAACTATTATTGAGGATTGGAGGGTTTTGCAAGGATGTAAGCCTGGCCAAAATAAAAAAAAAAACGGACATTTGAAAACAACATTTAAGCCTAATCCACGTATGTATGTTTTGGAATGATTACATAAACATGTCACGCGTGAGCTGTCTAATCCAGACATCAATCATATTGATCAATAATAATAGATTACAATCAGTAATACTTTCGCTTCACAGGCGAATCACGTGTGGGCGGTGAGAGTTTCGAGGAGCTCGTGAAGTGCTCATGCGTCTACACACTGATGTAACGCATCGATGTGTCTGTGTGCGATAGATTACAGTAGATCTGTGAGGGAGGAGGGGACGCGGCTGAGCAGCCACCCACGGGAATGAAGGACGGATCGGACTAGCAGCTGGTCTGAGCACGCATCTGTCCCCGGGTCTTCCGTCATGGATTTCCTCCTGAGCGGCGTGGCGGCGTGCGGAGCGTGTCTGTTCACCAACCCGCTGGAGGTGGTGAAAACGCGCATGCAGCTTCAAGGGGAGCTCCAGAGCCGGGGCACCTACCGGGTTTACTACCGCAACGTGTTCCACGCCTTCTACACCATCGGGAAAGTGGACGGGCTGGCCGGCTTGCAGAAAGGACTGGTTCCCGGGCTGTTTTATCAGTTCTTCATGAATGGAGTTCGGCTGGGCTCTTACGCCGTTATCGAGTCCTCCGGGTACATCCACACAAATGGACGGGTCAGCGCCGTCAAAACCACCGTATCAGGGGCTCTGGCTGGAGTAGTGGGAGCCGTGATGGGCAGCCCCATATACCTGGTCAGTATCTGGCTTTGTTCTGGTCACAGCAGCCTGTGCTCGCTCTGCACCGTAACAAGTGTGACATTTCAAGGTGAGAGTGAAAACACAAACGGCCTCTGTTGACAGGTCAAGACTCATCTACAGAGCCAGGCCACCTCCTCTATTGCTGTTGGACATCAGTATAAACACCAGGTAACAACACGAGTCAAACTGAAGGAGTCCAGGCGTCGTGTGTTTCCTCATGTGTACCTCCTCTTCCTGCCAGGGGATGATCCACGCACTGGCAGCCATCTATAGGGAGCATGGCATTCTGGGACTGTGGAGGGGCTCCAGTGCTGCTGTACCAAGGGTCAGCGTGGGGTCAGCTGCTCAGCTCTCCACGTTCTCCTCAGCCAAGGAGTTTGTGACCGACTTACAGGTTGGCCTTCCACCAAGTGTGCAGACTACACTGTTCGAGAATAAACATGACAGCAGACTTAGTGCCAGCTCTTACTACAATCTGTCATTCAATCGAAATCATTTTTGCTTGTGCGAGGTTCAAATGAAGCTGCTTTTAGCCCGAAGCTCAGACATGTAGGCTTGAGAAAAGCTCATTTGCAGTCAGTAGCCATGCACACGTTACAAAAGCAGCGATTGTGACATTGACAATGCTCTGGGCACTGCACACTTCTCGAATAGGAATCTGACGCCTTTCACCCCCCCCCCCCCCTGAAAACACAGAGCTTATCCAACTCGTCCACTGGGTGCCCGTAGCTGCTGACCCAGTTCTGTAAAAAATGCTGTAACGACACTGATGAGCAGGTAACAGACATCGCTCCATACAGCTGTTTGAGCTCTTTTCTTCAAATCGGCAAGTCCATTTGAGCTGTTAGCTGGTTGTGGTGGGTGGGGGAGGGCTGAGGAGGGGTCTGTTGACTCTACACACCCTAGGCTCCAACTGCTGCTTGCATAAGTTGCTACATTACTGCAGGGGAATGTTGCTGGGGTTTTTTTTGTTTACACTTAACAGCTGGATCATTTAGGACCAAACTGCACCATGTTAATACAGGCGTCACTTGTAAGGAAAAGATTGTGAAAAGAAGTGAACAGTGTTCAAATATACTTTGTATTGTATAGTTTGATAAAACATCAGGGCAAATATAGTCGACACTAAAATAGAACCTCTGTAGGAGATGATGACTAGTTAAAATTAGATGGTTGCACATATGGTGGGACACTGATGACTTGGACTGGTCTATTTTCACTGGTGCTAGGAACGTGCTACATCCTAACGTTTCTCATATGTGTCATGCTGCGACCAGAACCTCACATAGTCATGCTGTGAGTGTTTCGCCGCGTGATGTCTCATTCGCGTGTGTTCTTCCTCCGTAGGTGTTCTCTAAGGACAGCTGGCTGGTGGCCCTGAGCGCCGGCATGGTCAGCAGTGTGGTGGTGGTGCTGGCTATGACACCTTTTGATGTGGTGAGCACACGACTCTACAATCAACCTGTGGACCACTTGGGCAAGGTGAGAAGCACACGGCAGCAGAGGTGTTAGACACACTCAACTTTACTGCTTGGTTTCATGGTCATTACAAAGAATGTAACACAAAATAAAAATACTTCAGTAAAGTACAAGAACCTCAAAACTGTACAGTAAGTGCAGTACTTGGACTAATTTAGTTAGTTATTTACTTACTTTAGTTGTTTTTTACCACGTCTGACTGAGCCACTGTTTAACTTGAGCTACGTTTCCCACGGTGTCTGAGGGAACATTCTTCTCTATGTATAACGTGTAATATACCTTTTAGGGTCAGCTTTATAAAGGAGTTGTGGACTGCTTCTCTCGGACACTAAAGAAGGAGAGCCTGACGGGACTCTACAAAGGACTGGGAGCCTCTTATTTCCGACTTGGTCCTCACACAATTCTGTCTTTGTTCTTCTGGGACGAACTTCGCAAATTCTACAAGCAGCTCAGATAACAGCAGGGGCGAGGAACCTGAAAGCTCAGTAACTCATTAAGCTCAGAGAGCATAGTTTAAATGTGTGCTTTAATGAGGTTACTGTTATGAGGTCAAATAAAACCAGCAGCAGTGATGGTATACACTCCAATAAAGAACACTGTAGTACAGGCAAAACGCATCAGGAAGCAGGGTGAAGAAGCTCTGATGTATATCAGGGATGCACTTAATTTTTCTTATTTTGGCTCAAAAACAAACTTATTCTACCATGAAATTCAAAAACATACGCTTTGAACCGACGCGTATCTTCTGCTGAAGGCATCGAATATGGCTCCGAATTTGAGAGAATGAAGTGATTGTGCCAACAGCCGCACAAGTGGAATTTATGCTCTGATGTGAAATAGTCTATTGACCAACACAGACAGTCTAAACCACTGTAACTGTGGCAGACATTTAGCTCATACACTACCAGTCAACGCATTTCATTTCTACGCAGGGGCTTTAAACAAAGAACTAAAGGCAAAGCAGAAGAAGAACTTTCTCCCTCTAAGCAACTATTGCTTTCAAAGTAACAAAGAGTCAAAGAGAACCTGCTGATTAGTGACCCACGGCTTTGTACAGTCAGTAAAACTCTCTTTCATCATCTTGCTCTAAATATTTTACTCCAAAATTAGCTTAAACCTAGAATTTCTGAATTTTCTACTGACACAAAATATGTGATGGATTCCTTTATGAGATGTGAACATGGTACAGCTAATGCACCAAGTTAGCATCAGAAATTCTCCCCCGTCCCCTGGATAAGACGACCATAGCGACCGTCTCATTTCTTCATTGTCACTCCAGAAGTGTCTTAACATTTCACATTTTTATTGGTAAATCTATGCTTCATTGTCAACATTATTTATTAATTAATTATTTTTAGTTTTATTTTATTTTTTTAAGTCATACACCTGTACGGTAATGATAAATGTGTAGTTAAGTAAATAGACTGGTTCTTTGTTTCAATACAGCCTGAGCAAATATATTTGACCTAGTTTGGCTTTTCTAAGGGAATTGATAAGCAATAAAAAATTAGCTCATGTACATTCAGAAAAAGAAAAGATTGTGCATGTTGTGGAACTACTGTAGTTCCTCATAGGTCTGTGATTGCTCATCTATGGAAAGTCAGGAGACATTGTGTCAGTGTCCTTTCACAAAGGACAGAGTCACACTTTGAGCTCCTTCATCAGAGCTGTCTGACGTGTTTCTTTCCATTGTTTCATCATAGCTCAAATCAACCCTGTCTCTTATAATGTATAATTGCTTCCTGTGGATCGTACTTATTAAGGACTACTTCACAGTAACTCCCTGAGGTCACCATCGGTCAACTAAATTGATTTACTTACTCTTAGCAGCTTAGCTACTGCAGTATTTATTGTTATGATTTAGTTTTTGTGACAACTCAGTTCTTTTCAGAATATCAATAATTAAAACATTTTGATTTGTGTGATATTGTTGCTATAATAACACAAATGTGCCAAGAATTGCTACAGCAATATTAATCATGTAACAATAATTCACATGTAGATACGAGCTGATTATTTACATGTCAGCAGTGCGGTACAGCCAGTACTAAAGGATCCAGTCAGGCCAGTTCTTTAGCATTGTTTCTCACATTCCCTCTTGTCTTACACAAACAATCATTCACTACATGGGGGTGCAATTTGTCTGTGATTCACTTTAACCCACGACTGGCTGCCGTGAAATGGACAGAGACTCAACCCCTCTATTACACGTGCTGCTATGGTGTGAGCCTCATTTGATGCTTTTGTTTTAAAGTGAACAACTCTGTGCTAAGTGTCAAGATTTACTACTTTTTCTAGAATACCTTATTATAGTGATTGTAGTGGCTGACCATGTGTTACTGTGACGACACATTGTGTTTGTCATGACTTTTAATAAATGTACTGTACACACTCATATTCTTTGACTTATTTCCATAAGAAAAGATGAGACTAGATTTACTTGAGATTGTTTTTTTACAATGAAATCAAAGGTTTGGTTTTCATACAGACAGAATGTTACTACATCAGACGGTTGGAACTTTGTACTTGAAGCAACTTTGTTTTCTTGGTGTATACAGTGGTTGAGGAGCTTTATTTAAAACTTAAACTAATCCAAATGGTCAAGAGCTGCCCTAAAGTAGTATTAGTATTAGACACGATTCACAACATGGTGTGAATGCGTTTAATTCAGCCCAGATAAACAGGAGTAAATGATTTCAAATAAGCTGGGGAACAACTGATGGTGATTGTGTCAAATCTAGTTTGAAACCTTTAGTAAATTGTTTAGCTCATCTAAATATGGCTCACGTGTAACAGTGGTTGGTGATGAAACTGGATTAATGAATGGAACTGGATTAATGAATGGAGCGTGCAGCAGCTTGATAATGTTTCATGAATGTTTTACTAAAATGTATTTCAGCGAACTGAGCAAATAAAGACAGACTTTATTGTGACTCTGTGGCATTAGTGCGTTTTCAATGTGCTGAATTAAATTTGGACATTGAAATATGTTCATATTAAACTCAGCCTTTCATTTTCGTAATGACATTTAGTGAGCTGACACACGCGGCCTGTGGTTGACTTTAAGATTCACTTCCTCAATTTCCAAAAGAACTGAAACATCAGCACCATATTAGAACCAGATCATCTGATGAATGTTGGGATTAGAGAACAGAAAGTGCAGCCCTTTGGTGTTTCACGTCTGATTTACTCATCAGGTGATGATAATTAGTGTACAGCCCTGGGAGTGTCTCCTGCCTCAGGCCTGTGAGCCCAAAGTGCTTGATGTATTGTCAACAGTCAGTGCTGTGAAAGTTAGCAAACTGTAAATAAACTATAAACAGGTTAAGGTGCAGCTCGAGGGAAATGTAGGACGAAATCCTTTTTTGTGCACCCAGGAATGACGAGACAGTGACAGTCAATGTCATTTCTGCATGCGTTCGCTCTCAAATATGAAAAACCATACCAATCTAAAACTACCATAAAAATACATGAAGCAAATATTTACCACGGTGAAGAAGTACATACCAAAACAAGCAAGCGTCATGTTGATCAGCTAACTGTCCACGTTGTACACAGTGGTTCAAAGTGGATGAAGCTCAGAGGTTCATGAAAAACAATCACTGGTCCCAGAATATTCCAAACTTTAAACAGAGGTAAATAAAGGTTTTCGCTGTTAACTCTGACATAATTCACAGAAGCTATCATAGCACTTTCTGCAACTATTTCATTGTGACAGTCTACTGCTGAGACTACAGTAATTACCGCTATGACCACTAGAGGGCGACAAGACGTTTTATTCCTTGTGACTATAGGTAGATGCACGTGACGTCATGCAGCAGGAGGGCAGTGCAGGCACAACACCACTGGGAGGCAGCATTGAGCTCTACACTGCTGTCCAACGTCATCCCTTTGAGAGAAGAGTTACTGTAATGCACTACAAAATTGTTCTGAATCTTCACTTTGACCATCTCGTTCTACGTCAACAGAGTTTAGCTCAGTTCCTAGAGATTAAGGTTCAAAGGTGTTTTTATTTCACCCTCATGTAACAGCAAAATGAAAATTCAAAAGATGTGATGGAAAGACTTTGAAAGAGTTGTCACACAAATACGTTGCAATGTTTTACAGGTGTCACACTAGTAAGATATTTAAATTGTTTACGTCGAGTTAGGAATCTCGAGTCATTTATTACCATATGAATTTAAAGTAATGCTGATTTGTTGCTGTCCTCCGCCTCTATTCACTCTTCGCTTTAGTGCTGGTTTGGCTCCTGTAGCACAGAACCTGGGCCAGGAGGGCACAGCTGAGGCAGGCTGACAGTGTGTGCGAGAGGGTCACGACAGAACTTCCCGTCTCCTGCACGTTGAAGCATTTTCAGTATATACAGGCAACAGTAAAGACTGTCGGTGTAAAACGTGCGTTAGTGCAGCGGTTCTTCACTGCTTACCTGCAAAGAATGAAAGGTGACTCCCAGAGAGCCTGCCCACGTCAGAAACAGAGACACACTGGACAGTTGCCCTGTGTGTCCGTTACAGTAATTAGCTCCAGCCTGGAGAGCCTGGAATCAACAAATCCATCAATAGTTGTTCACATCTACTGCCGGTGACGAGCTTTAAGCTTATTAATCCTTAATCAACAGCAGACAACACCTTGCTTGCAATTACGGCCGCCACACTGGAGCTCTGCATCACTGAGATGACCTTTGCAGCTGCGTAGTGAGCGAGGAGGAACATTACTCCGCTGTAAGCCAAGACGAACAGCAATCCTGCCATGGAAACATACAAGGGTCCACAACACATAGATGAGAAGGATGACACTGTGTTCACAAAAATGTGCTGCAGAAGAAACATCATGCAGATCATACACTGTGTATCACAGAACCAATTATTATATTTTATTAGTTGCCTGGACCTGTGAGTAAAACAGCTTTTTTTCTTGAGGGCACCTCTGCTAAAAAAAAAAAAAAAAAAAAAAGCTCAGTGAAGTGTGACTAGTCACCACAAGGCGGCGCTGCAGCAAAGCACAGACTGCTGCATTCTGCACATTTACTCCGTGAAAAAAATGCTTTTATTCCTATAATGTTGTGTGCAAAGCCACTGTGCAGCACATAATGTGAAAAACACATTTTAAACTGCGCATTAATGTTTGAGCAGACCTTTGAGTGTTTCACCACGGTAATGCAGGATGAGGAAAACAATCGCAGCTGTCTGGGCCAGTGTGAAGGTCCTCTCGGCCCAGGCACTGAAGCAAATGAAGCAAAGCACGCATATTAATATGCGTCTATAAACAGGACACAAATGCTTTGTATCTACAGGAATGTCACTTAATGAATGAGCCCATGTCTAATACCAGTGATTCAGCACCGACTGTTACAGTATTTCAATCTAGAGACACTAGGTGAGCAAATACAGTAACATGGTGTTGATTACATACAAGAGTGGAAAGTTGTTGGCCACGGCGTAGACGACTGGACATGAGAAAGCGTAAAGCTGCAGGATGACCGAGGCCAGACTCAGGCCCTCTGCACTTCCTCTCCACAGAATCTTCAGCAGCTGTGCCACCTGAGCTGCAGAGAGAGATGCATTATGAATTACACAACTAGACACTGCGCTAGTTGTGTATTAGCAATGGATTTACAAACAATACGGCAAATAGGCAAAGACACTACTGATAATAAAGTCCTTCTAAACAACTTTTAAGTAGTTACATAATTGTAATTGTGTAATTCAGTTTCAGACGAATTCAGCGTCTGAGCGTCTGTATTCTGCAGATAAGACCAGTGTTGTGGTAAGTCGTTAGTCTGCGGCCGTGGTGTGACGAAGGGAGGGAGTCTTACCCAGCAATGTGTCCAGTAACATCCAAAACCCGGCAGCTTTGGTCAGCACAAACTTCACGCACGGCGCTTTGGCAGAAATGACAGACGGCAGAGTGGTCAGATTTCAGCAGACGCACAATGGCGATCTGTGTGTTTACTCACAGCGTCACATTCTCGAACGTAACTTAGTTTTCAGGCACCAACTAGTTTGCAGCCTTGCGCTGGAAGAGCCAGAGGCGCAAACGTCGCCGCCTCCCCGCCCCCACGCGCCACACATCTGGACAGACCTCAACACTTCCACGGTTCAACACCCAAACTGAGCCTCACCGTGCAAATGGAGCTTGACGAACATCTCCTCGTAGCATCTCTCCGGCATTAAATAAGTCACCAGGAACTGTTTGACGGGAGACGAGGCCATTGTGAGACAAGTATGCGCAGGTCGCCAGGAGCGATCCTGTGTAGGGGGAGTCGCACAAAGGTTGTTTACGGCTAAAGAGGAGCATCGGCTTGTCTGCGCGTTGTCGTTCAGAGGAGCCAGAGCATTCAAAAAGCTACAGTCACTGGCCTTTAATGGAAAAAAGAATCCTGCAATTTAAAGACAAATATAGGAATTATTAAAACCAATTACTGTTAAACTAATGGCTCCGTTTCCCATGTAGTGCATGTCAGTGCAACAACAAAACATCAACTGCTTCTGTTCCACTTCAACGGGGGAGAAGAGACTTTTGGTTGGAACAGAAAGCCCAGAATGTCCAGGCGCAAAGAGAGAGAGATGTATTATGAAATAGACAATTAGAAACGGCACTAGTTGCATATTAACAATTAATATACATGCAATCTTGCAAATATAGGCAAAAAAACTATTGATAATAAAGTCCTTCTAAACAAAAAGTGACACCAACTTCACTGTGTAATTCAATTTCAAATTCAGCGTCTGAGCTTCTGCATTCTGCAGATAAGACCAGTGTTCTGGTAACTAGTTAGTCTGCGGCCGTGGTGTGAAGAAGGGAGGGAGTCTTACCCAGCAATGTGTCCAGTAACATCCAAAACCCGGCAGCTTTGGTCAGCACAAACTTTTCAGCAGACGCACAACGACAATGACAAATTTAAGAATTATTAAAAAACCATTATCTCATTTTATCCCTTCAAAACGTTTTAGTCTTGGTTTTCATCTCACAACACTACAAAAAGAAACCATCTGGAACATTTAACCATTGTTAAGTTTTTCCATTCCAATTTATACAGTATCGTCTTATCTCGCACGTCAAATTAAGTGATTTTACTTTCAGCTGTTCTCTGCGGTGGGCGTTCCTGGCGGCCTGTACAGTTTCTGTGTTGCCTTAGATGGAGTCATACTAAACTCACTGATGAGTACGGTCCACTGGGGACCAGGACAGAAAAAGACTCAACAAGCTGGTTAGGAGGACCACGCTGTCATTGGCTTCTCATTACACCTCCCACATCTCTGAACCACAGCATTTAAGTAGTTTCTGCTACCAGTGAAGAAATGTTTCCTCTTTAAGTTGCTCTTTGACTTTCAGTGGGGACCTTCCCGACAAACACAAGTGTTTGAGCGTAAAATTTGTAGAACAGGACTTTTACACCAGATTTGTCAACATGTGCACTGGAAGGTGTTCCCTGTGCATTGCTACGTCTCTGTACCCACTGGCTGTGATATCCATCATCTGCAACATTGTGTTGTTCTTTCCTGCTGGGGACGTCAAGTACGCACAAGATGGACATATTACTGAGGAAGTGAAGTACATGGGGGGACTCGTTGGAGGGGGTTTAATGGTGAGTTGTCTTCTCTCTGTAGTTTTATTGATGGGTGTGACACTGGATCATAGCAAGTCCACACGTCTATACAGTGTTCACCTGCAGCAACGTCTTTTTTTCATATGTAGAGATAAACTCAAGTCCAGCTTCGTGCCTTCGCTTATATTTTGTGCAGCTTTATACTCACTAATTCACATCACATTAAATTACTGAGTTCAGTGCAGCTTGAAGTGTAAGTGTTGACGACTGACCTTTCAGGATCTCTAAGCGCTGTGAACAACAACATGCTG
The DNA here is from genome assembly GCA_030770545.1 of Macropodus opercularis. Taxonomy (NCBI): domain Eukaryota; kingdom Metazoa; phylum Chordata; class Actinopteri; order Anabantiformes; family Osphronemidae; genus Macropodus; species Macropodus opercularis. Next base: position 7,295,395 of record CM061102.1, on the reverse strand, counting down.
TAAAGGTAACTGAACTGTCCTGTGGCAGGTCCTGGTCCCAGCACTTTACATCCACTTAACTGGAAAACAGGGATGCTGTGGAAATCGCTGTGGGGTGAGTCACACAACAGCTTAGATCCTCAATAAACAATAACGGTTGGATTTGAAGGTAAAGCACATAACTTGTAAACAATATTTTTAGTAGCAGTCAAATTCATTGTCCTCTCTGAACTGAAAAGAATGATTCAATTTAAAGATGTGCATTTTTTAATAACAACGTCAGAATGAGATTTATACTCTGAGATCTTCCTGCTAGTTATGGTGACGTCCTTCTCTAGTTGTCAGGGAAGTGAAAACCTGCTCTGATTAGATTCTAGACATTTAGACTCATAACAAAGGAAGGAAACAGACTGATGCTTGATTGGCCTGGTTCGTAAATCACGTGAGGATAAAATGGGAGAGTAGAGATGGAACATTTCTGGGTGGACGATAGAGAGCAGCCTTAAACTCAACAGACTCACTTTTTGTTCTATCAGGAAACCATAACTGTCAGCGTAGGCGTATGACAATGAACTCAGAGTAGTTATTAAACTGAACTAAACATCAGAAATGTTTCTGACTTTTGCTTACGTTTTTATTTCTGCAGATGTTTTTGTCCATTGCTTTTGCTGCAGAGGGTTTGGCTGGTGCCTTGTACAGTTTTATTGTGGCGGTGCTTGGCCTGAGGAATGGGCCCCTATGTGAAAACTCTTCATCCTGGACAACGCCTTTTAAAGACAGGTGACACAGAGAAGCTTTCCAACGGCACCTTGTATGTTTGTGGTTGGTTCTGGTCTTCATAGAGCTCCTCTGTCCCACAGCGACCCCAGCTACCTCACCGATCACTCACGGTGGTCAACATGCACAAGCCCTGAGAACATCGTGTCGTTCAACGTTGGACTCTTCGCTACCCTGCTGGTCACAAGCGCACTGCAGCTCATTCTCTGCGCCATTCAGATGATCAACGGCCTCTTCGGCTGTCTGTGCGGAACCTGCACTAACAAAGGGGTGAGATACAATCTGAAAGAAACACACTGTGGGTTTAATTTGACTCACACTCAACTAAACAATTCTTGGTGTTTATTACTTACAGCCGCTGTGAGTCCCAGGCAGCTGACCAGCTCTCCCTGCTGGAGGACGGAGGACGGCCTCCCTGCTCCTGAGTCCGTTTTCCTTTACAACCTTCTATTTCACAGCAGCTTTTTATATTTTTACCTGTATATCATGATGCTTTGTACTCTATTAAATTAACCAGCATGTAATTCAGAAATGTACATAATGGGCTTCATTGAATTATTGTATGTTCCTAAAATGAAAACATTACATTTTCTTATTTTTTTAAGATAAACTATAATAAATCACAGGGCAACCATGAGCTTATTTTGTTTTGCATTCTACTAATAAAACATTTCATAAGTCTACTGACCCCTCAACTGCACATCCCATAATAGTAGTTCAGTAACACAATGATCAGCAGGAGCAAGAAGGAATGATGCTGCATGTTTTTTGTCACACTTCGGTCCTCTTGACACATCGTAATCTCAGCTCAGTGCACTTCTCATTTTATCTCCCTCAAAACGTTTTAGTCTTGGTTTTCATCTCACAACACTACCAAAAAAAACCATCTGGAAAATTTTACAACAATTATTATGTTTTTCCATTTCAATTTATACAGTATTGTCTTGTGTCACACTTCAAATAAAGTGCTTTTACTTTCAGCTGTCTCCAGTTGGGACTTTCTGCAGCTGTTCTCAGCGGTGGGCGTTCCTGGCGGCCTGTACAGTTCCTGTGTTGGCTTAGATGGCGTCCTACTAAACTCACTGATGAGTAATCCTGCCTCTCCCAGGTGTTGCCTAGAGACAGATATGTGTTTTGACATAAATTGTGTGACTAATGCAGAATCGACTTCTCCACAGAGAAACTAAAAAAAGGTCCAGTCCTTGTTTGAGTACAAACAGCAGGGTCATTTATCACTGTTTTCAGTGGAAGCCAAAGACAAATGACTCTCGGTCCACCTACCATGTTGCTACAGGTCCAAAGTCCAACCGTGACTGATCCTGCAGTCACAGTGTCAATACAGCACCTAACCGTAACATTGTGTAGGTGGAGCTAAAGCATGCGTCACAGTAAATGTAAGCTTTATGTTTCATTCATTAATTTTAGCAGCTCTAAACAAACACTAAATCCTCACAGTAAATTATACGCGACTCTAAAACAGGTCACACTCAGATGACTTGAGTGCATTCCCATCCTTAACAGAATATGTGCATCTACCCATTATCTCCCAACAAAACACCCACTGTCTCTCAAACATACCAGGACATGTGTGACATTTCCTTCCTCAGCCCATCCCAGGGTGTTTGTCCACGCTGTCATTGGCTTCTCATTACACCTCCCACATCTCTGAACCACAGTATTTAAGTAGTTTCTGCTACCAGTGAAGAAATGTTTCCTCTTTAAGTTGCTCTTTGACTTTCAGTGGGGACCTTCCGGACAAACACAAGTGTTTGAGCGTAAAATTTGTAGAACAGGACTTTTACACCAGATTTGTCAACATGTGCACTGGAAGGTGTTCCCTGTGCATTGCTACGTCTCTGTACCCACTGGCTGTGATATCCATCATCTGCAACATTGTGTTGTTCTTTCCTGCTGGGGACGTCAAGTACGCACAAGATGGACATATTACTGAGGAAGTGAAGTACATGGGGGGACTCGTTGGAGGGGGTTTAATGGTGAGTTGTCTTCTCTCTGTAGTTTTATTGATGGGTGTGACACTGGATCATAGCAAGTCCACACGTTTATTCAGTGTTCACCTGCAGCAACGTCTTATTTTCATATGTAGAGATAAACTCAAGTCCAGCTTCGTGCATTCGCTTATATTTTGTGCAGCTTTATACTCACTAATTCACATCACATTAAATTACTGAGTTCAGTGCAGCTTGAAGTGTAAGTGTTGACGACTGACCTTGAAGGATCTCTAAGTGCTGTGAACAACAACATGCTGTAAAGGTAACTGAACTGTCCTGTGGCAGGTCCTGGTCCCAGCACTTTACATCCACTTAACTGGAAAACAGGGATGCTGTGGAAATCGCTGTGGGGTGAGTCACACAACAGCTTAGATTCTCAATAAACAATAACGATTTGAAGGTAAAGCACATAACTTGTAAACAATATTTTTAGTAGCAGTCAAATTCATTGTCCTCTCTGAACTGAAAAGAATGATTAAACTTAAAGATGTGCATTTTTTAATAACAACGTCAGAATGAGATTTATACTCTGAGATCTTCCTGCTAGTTATGGTGACGTCCTTCTCTAGTTGTCAGGGAAGTGAAAACCTGCTCTGATTAGATTCTAGACATTTAGACTCATAACAAAGGAAGGAAACAGACTGATGCTTGATTGGCCTGGTTCGTAAATCACGTGAGGATAAAATGGGAGAGTAGAGATGGAACATTTCTGGGTGGACGATAGAGAGCAGCCTTAAACTCAACAGACTCACTTTTTGTTTTACCAGGAAACCATAACTGTCAGCGTAGGCGTATGACAATGAACTCAGAGTAGTTATTAAACTGAACTAAATATTAGGAATTTTTCTGACTTTTGCTTACGTTTTTATTTCTGCAGATGTTTTTGTCCATTGCTTTTGCTGCAGTGGGTGTGGCTGGTGCCTTGTACAGTTTTATTGTGGCGGTGCTTGGCCTACAGAATGGGCCCCTATGCAAAGTCCTTCTAATCTGGACAACGCCTTTTAAAAACAGGTGACACAGAGAAGCTTTCCAACTGCACCTTGTATGTTTGTGGTTGGTTCTGGTCTTCATAGAGCTCCTCTGTCCCACAGCGACCCCAGCTACCTCACCGATCACTCACGGTGGTCAACATGCACAAGCCCTGAGAACATCGTGTCGTTCAACGTTGGACTCTTCGCTACCCTGCTGGTCACAAGCGCACTGCAGCTCATTCTCTGCGCCATTCAGATGATCAACGGCCTCTTCGGCTGTCTGTGCGGAACCTGCACTAACAAAGGGGTGAGATACAATCTGAAAGAAACACACTGTGGGTTTAATTTGACTCACACTCAACTAAACAATTCTTGGTGTTTATTACTTACAGCCGCTGTGAGTCCCAGGCAGCTGACCAGCTCTCCCTGCTGGAGGACGGAGGACGGCCTCCCTGCTCCTGAGTCCGTTTTCCTTTACAACCTTCTATTTCACAGCAGCTTTTTATATTTTTACCTGTATATCATGATGCTTTGTACTCTATTAAATTTACCAGCATGTAATTCGGAAATGTACATAATATGTTTCAGTGAATTATTGTATGTTCCTAAAATGAAAATATTAAATTTTCTTCTTTTTTAAAGACCAAGTATAATAAATCACAGGAAACGTTTGCCTTCTTTTACACCTTTAAGTTAGGTTTCATTACTAGAATTTATTACTTTTCTTTTCTCTACTGCTCACAAGTAAAAACTCCACAGATGGAACACTGTGCAAATGACATTTGTGATGTGGCAGCACATTAAAATCTTTCATAAGTAATTTACACATATCACACAACAAAAAAGAAAAATGCAATGATTCAAAAGGCAAACATCTAAAAACAGTGGGCACTTGCTCTCAACATAAGCAAAACTTAGAATCATTCTTTGCTGAAAAACTACAATGTATTTTTGGCAACTTAATTGAATTCGTTTATGCCGCTTAATTTTTTATGTCAACGTTCAAAAATTGTCTGAAGTAACATCGAGATGTAGTGAACACACAGACAAACTATTTAAAATTACTGGCAGAGGAAATGAGGTCTGTGCGAATTCAGCTCTTGAGGTAGACGTATAAAATCATCAGTAGTGTCCAGTCCCTCATAACGTGGCTGGTTAGTGTTGCTCACTGCTCAACACTATACTGCAGCTTTACTTACATACACTTACACACTAAGAGAACTTATGGAGTGTTGATGCCAGAGAATATTCAGAGCTCAAAAATAAATTAAGATGTAAACACATTATAAAAGTCTTTTTTAAGTTTAAAAGAGATGGAGTGTAGCAGTTTTTAGAAAAAAATATCAAAAGCAGGAAATGGCAAAGACCAGATCCTACACATAACCTTGAAAGCTTCAACTGCAGTCGTGCTGAGGTTGTAGGGCTCTAAGGTCCGTGCACTGTGTGACCCACAGATTCTGATAATTAACCTAGTGGCAATATTTGTTGTGCAGAAACTGGTTTAGTCACATACAAGCAACATGTCCCTTGTGCTGACGTCCAGGACAAAAATAAAAGCTAAACTGAAAGAAAAGAAATGTTGCCACATACTTGTCTGGCTAAAATTGGATAAAAGGTCAAAGGCTGTGAACCTAAAGGCAGTTCTCACATGTCAAAACAAAAACTGTAGGCCACCAAGTACACTGACCATGTAATGAGTCACTTCTGGGTCAGTGCTCATTACTGTTATACTAGTATACGAGCGGACTCAGTCAAACTGCTTCATCATGAGCTTCCAACTGGCCTCGTAACCCAGGAACAGTGCTCCGTTTGCAGGAAAAGTGCGGATCATGGTGGGGGTAAGACCCGAGTAGAGAGCCCTCACACCTACACACAAAAGACAGCAAACGTCAGCATCTGAGTAATACAGGCAACAAAAAAACACAAACTCGTCCACCTACCTTCAGAACGAGCGATGGCCATGAAGGTTTGGAAAAACCCTGCCTGTTTGCCTGTCATAGACATGACCTGGATGCGAGACTTGACGCAGTCCATAGGATACACCACAAGCCACAGGCAAGCACCCCCGAAGCCGCCACTGAACACGATGGGAGCCACACCTTTAACACACACACACACACACACATGCAGTGACATCTGTTAAACTAACACAAACCGCAGCAAAAACACAACATTTCGATGGGTAATACAGCTTTAGACCAAGTAAGCTCCATCAACACAAACGAGACAACCATCACTCTACTAATGAAACAATTCAAGCAGAATATTTGGTCACTACCTATGTCGTCCTTGTCACATTTCATGTAATCTGCAAAGCCGGTGCGGCAGAGCTCATAGGCACCGAAGAAGCAGAAGTACCCCGGCACCTCTCTTGCTATAGTCGTGGTCAGGCCCTGGAAGAAGCCCTGTGGTCCCTCGTGCTTCATAATGGATTTGACCACAGACCACACTGTGCTGCAGAGCGAGATGAGGTTCAGCTCAGTCAGAAACTGCTACAAATAAGCTTGGGTTTGTATTCAAGCTGTAAAATAGCACTTAAACATTAAGTTAGTAATAGAAACTGGATAATAGACTGGTTTGTATCATTATGTTTTCATTTGTACACTAATAACTGAATTTATTCTAACTCATCTCTACATATTGTGAAACATGCATTGTAATTAAAAGCCACTTACTTCTGGCTCTTTGCGATCTTGCCTGACGCCTCCATTTCATACATTGCTTGCAGCCGGCACTTGACGAGCTCAGTGGGGCAGAGTACTAGTGAGGAGAAGATGGACGCTACGGAGCCAGCACAGGCTTTCTGCACGTCACTAGCAGATCGCCAAGGACACAGAGAAGACAGTTAGAGATCAGTCGCGACTTCTCAGCCTAAGGCCGGTTCGGTGTCGACAGGAACGCTACCTTAGCGCAGATTCACTGGGCAGCCCGGCTGTGAAGCGGACGACCTGCTGGCAGAAGCCGTAGCTCATGAAGAGCACAGAGTTCTCTGCGATGTTGGCCATCAGCGCCGGCGTGGTGCCCTGGTACAGACCACGAATACCCACTTGTTTGTAGGTGGACACGATGCAGTGAACGAATCCTCGGTAAAGAGTAGGAAAGGTCTGCATCTTGACCTTGGTTGTGTCTAAAGGCTGGCCACTGAAAACACAAGCAGCTCCCCCTTGGAGAAAGACACGAGAAGAGCATGAAAAGCTACATACAGAAGAATGTCTGGTACACGGAGGAAAATCAGTCTGTCCTGGTTTTATGTGCTGGGAGTATAGACGAGAATCACAGACGCTTTTCAGAGGGTTGCACTTTCACACAAACGGTCCATGTAAACCCAGAGACAAATCAGCTGGAAAAACACAGGAGTCATCACAATGTCCTGCTTCATCAGACACACAGAAACCAGCGGCAAACCAACGGTATTATTTCATGGATTAAACACGTGTGTGTGCCTCATTGTGTTGAGATGCCGTTGTTCACTTTGACAGACTGTTCTGAAGACTGTAGTTACCTATGGCTCCGGCTGAGAGGTCAATGACGGCCTGGACGACCGGGTGAGGGGCCATGGTGCAAGAGCTTGTCACAGGAGGCCTCCTTGTCTTTCAAATACCTAACAAACAGCAAATATTTGTTTATTTACTTTTTACCTGCATGTATACAAAGCTAATATTAGAGCACTGTTCTACACACACATAGCAAACACTATGCAAGCCTGCAATTTGGTTCTAGTCAGTAAGAAACACGCAGAAACAGACGCCAGGGTGAACAGGGCTCCAGCAGAGGGGGACAAAACGCTGCTCGTCAGGAGAAACATCAAAACCAAGGACACGTGTAATCTGTCACTGTCGTTTAGGACCAACAACACACAACACAAACGCAACAACAGCTCAACACGAACGTGTCACTAACTTCTCTACACGGCAGGAAAGAAAACATCAACTTCATATAAGACCATATAAGACCCTTTCCCATGTAGAGTGTGAGAGGTTCTAGATGCATTGTCAGTGCAACAATAAAACATCAGCTCATGCAGACGGGGCTGGAGGCCACTTCAACAGAGAAGAGACTTTTGGTTGGGACAGAAAGCCCAGAATGTCCAGGAGCATCCTGCAGCCGCAGCCACCCAGCCTGGACGGTGCTCAGCTGACCTTCATAGACCTGCTCTCTCTCTGGCAACGCAACGGATCTGAGCTAAAAGCACATGAAGTTATTTCACATTCACCTTTTGCTCGGACACCATGTGAAATACAAAATGAAACCTTAGATTATAGGGAAAGTTGTTTTTCCACAGTGATTTGCAGTGGTGACATATGTTGCTTATATTAGTCTACTGACCCCTCAACTGCACATCCCATAATAGTAGTTCAGTAACACAATGATCAAAAGGAGCAAGAAGGAATGATGCTGCATCTTCTTTGTCACACTTCTGTCCTCTTGACACATCGTAATCTCAGCTCAGTGCACTTCTCACTTTATCCCCCTCAAAACGTTTTAGTCTATAAACAGGACACAAATGCTCTGTATCTACAGGAATGTCACTTAATGAATGAGCCCATGTCTAATACCAGTGATTACAGTATTTCAATCTAGAGACACTAGGTGAGCAAATACAGTAACATGGTGTTGATTACATACAAGAGTGGAAAGTTGTTGGCCACGGCGTAGACGACTGGACATGAGAAAGCGTAAAGCTGCAGGATGACCGAGGCCAGACTCAGGCCCTCTGCACTTCCTCTCCACAGAATCTTCAGCAGCTGTGCGACCTGAGCTGCAGAGAGAGAGATGCATTATGAATTAGACAACTAGAAACTGCTCTAGCTGCATATTAGCAATGAATTTACAAACAATACGGCAAATAGGCAAAGCCACTATTGATAATAAAGTCCTTCTAAACAACTTTTAAATAGGTACATAAAATGGCGTCAACTTCAGTGAGTAATTCGGTTTCACACAAATAGGTATTCTGCAAATAGCATCAGTGTTGTGGTTAGTCGTTAGTTTGCGGCTGTGGTGTGAAGAAGGGAGGGAGTCTTACCCAGCAATGTGTGCAGTAACATCCAAAACCCGGCAGCTTTGGTCAGCACAAACTTCACGCACAGCTCTTTGGCAGAAATGACAGACGGCAGAGTGGTCAGATTTCAGCAGACGCACAATGACAATGACAAATATAGGAATTATTAAAACCAATTACTGTTAAACTAATTGCTCCCTTTCCCATGTAGAGTGTGAGAGGTTCTAGATGCATTGTCAGTGCAACAATAAAACATCAGCTCATGCAGACGGGGCTGGAGGCCACTTCAACAGAGAAGAGACTTTTGGTTGGGACAGAAAGCCCAGAATGTCCAGGAGCATCCTGCAGCCGCAGCCACCCAGCCTGGACGGTGCTCAGCTGACCTTCATAGACCTGCTCTCTCTCTGGCAACGCAACGGATCTGAGCTAAAAGCACATGAAGTTATTTCACATTCACCTTTTGCTCGGACACCATGTGAAATACAAAATGAAACCTTAGATTATAGGGAAAGTTGTTTTTCCACAGTGATTTGCAGTGGTGACATATGTTGCTTATATTAGTCTACTGACCCCTCAACTGCACATCCCATAATAGTAGTTCAGTAACACAATGATCAAAAGGAGCAAGAAGGAATGATGCTGCATCTTCTTTGTCACACTTCTGTCCTCTTGACACATCGTAATCTCAGCTCAGTGCACTTCTCACTTTATCCCCCTCAAAACGTTTTAGTCTATAAACAGGACACAAATGCTCTGTATCTACAGGAATGTCACTTAATGAATGAGCCCATGTCTAATACCAGTGATTACAGTATTTCAATCTAGAGACACTAGGTGAGCAAATACAGTAACATGGTGTTGATTACATACAAGAGTGGAAAGTTGTTGGCCACGGCGTAGACGACTGGACATGAGAAAGCGTAAAGCTGCAGGATGACCGAGGCCAGACTCAGGCCCTCTGCACTTCCTCTCCACAGAATCTTCAGCAGCTGTGCGACCTGAGCTGCAGAGAGAGAGATGCATTATGAATTAGACAACTAGAAACTGCTCTAGCTGCATATTAGCAATGAATTTACAAACAATACGGCAAATAGGCAAAGCCACTATTGATAATAAAGTCCTTCTAAACAACTTTTAAATAGGTACATAAAATGGCGTCAACTTCAGTGAGTAATTCGGTTTCACACAAATAGGTATTCTGCAAATAGCATCAGTGTTGTGGTTAGTCGTTAGTTTGCGGCTGTGGTGTGAAGAAGGGAGGGAGTCTTACCCAGCAATGTGTGCAGTAACATCCAAAACCCGGCAGCTTTGGTCAGCACAAACTTCACGCACAGCTCTTTGGCAGAAATGACAGACGGCAGAGTGGTCAGATTTCAGCAGACGCACAATGACAATGACAAATATAGGAATTATTAAAACCAATTACTGTTAAACTAATTGCTCCCTTTCCCATGTAGAGTGTGAGAGGTTCTAGATGCATTGTCAGTGCAACAATAAAACATCAGCTCATGCAGACGGGGCTGGAGGCCACTTCAACAGAGAAGAGACTTTTGGTTGGGACAGAAAGCCCAGAATGTCCAGGAGCATCCTGCAGCCGCAGCCACCCAGCCTGGACGGTGCTCAGCTGACCTTCATAGACCTGCTCTCTCTCTGGCAACGCAACGGATCTGAGCTAAAAGCACATGAAGTTATTTCACATTCACCTTTTGCTCGGACACCATGTGAAATACAAAATGAAACCTTAGATTATAGGGAAAGTTGTTTTTCCACAGTGATTTGCAGTGGTGACATATGTTGCTTATATTAGTCTACTGACCCCTCAACTGCACATCCCATAATAGTAGTTCAGTAACACAATGATCAAAAGGAGCAAGAAGGAATGATGCTGCATCTTCTTTGTCACACTTCTGTCCTCTTGACACATCGTAATCTCAGCTCAGTGCACTTCTCACTTTATCCCCCTCAAAACGTTTTAGTCTATAAACAGGACACAAATGCTCTGTATCTACAGGAATGTCACTTAATGAATGAGCCCATGTCTAATACCAGTGATTACAGTATTTCAATCTAGAGACACTAGGTGAGCAAATACAGTAACATGGTGTTGATTACATACAAGAGTGGAAAGTTGTTGGCCACGGCGTAGACGACTGGACATGAGAAAGCGTAAAGCTGCAGGATGACCGAGGCCAGACTCAGGCCCTCTGCACTTCCTCTCCACAGAATCTTCAGCAGCTGTGCCACCTGAGCTGCAGAGAGAGATGCATTATGAATTACACAACTAGACACTGCGCTAGTTGTGTATTAGCAATGGATTTACAAACAATACGGCAAATAGGCAAAGCCACTATTGATAATAAAGTCCTTCTAAACAACTTTTAAATAGGTACATAAAATGGCGTCAACTTCAGTGAGTAATTCGGTTTCACACAAATAGGTATTCTGCAAATAGCATCAGTGTTGTGGTTAGTCGTTAGTTTGCGGCTGTGGTGTGAAGAAGGGAGGGAGTCTTACCCAGCAATGTGTGCAGTAACATCCAAAACCCGGCAGCTTTGGTCAGCACAAACTTCACGCACAGCTCTTTGGCAGAAATGACAGACGGCAGAGTGGTCAGATTTCAGCAGACGCACAATGACAATGACAAATATAGGAATTATTAAAACCAATTACTGTTAAACTAATTGCTCCCTTTCCCATGTAGAGTGTGAGAGGTTCTAGATGCATTGTCAGTGCAACAATAAAACATCAGCTCATGCAGACGGGGCTGGAGGCCACTTCAACAGAGAAGAGACTTTTGGTTGGGACAGAAAGCCCAGAATGTCCAGGAGCATCCTGCAGCCGCAGCCACCCAGCCTGGACGGTGCTCAGCTGACCTTCATAGACCTGCTCTCTCTCTGGCAACGCAACGGATCTGAGCTAAAAGCACATGAAGTTATTTCACATTCACCTTTTGCTCGGTGTGGTGGCCACAACTTCAGCCACCCCATAACTTACCAGTCTGTTGGTCTAACCGGATGCATCCAGGCAAAGGGATGCAGTGAGGCTGGCGTCAGGCTTTAATGCCTTCAGTAGGCCTGGACTGTGCCACCTTGCTCAATTACTTGGGGGGGGGGGTTGAAGGAAGCCGGAAAATGTTTTGTTTATTCTTATAGTTAAAATGGGAAGTTCTTTTTGTTGTTGTTGCTTTACTTTGTTCTTTTATTTTGTATTCTAAGAGGTCTGTGTCTGTTAGAGTTATTGGTTAGTGTTAGGTGTTAGTGTTGGTAATGTCAATCCCCCATGTGTCATGACTGGTTTGGCCAACCAGTATATATGTTGCCCTTGTGTGTCTTTTGGCAGGTCAGGTTTTGTCTTTTGTTTGTAGTAATGCTTGTGTTAAAGATTTACCATTATGGTTTTGTTCAGTTAGTTTAGGTTGGCCTCTTTTAGGGAATGCTTTTCATTATTAATATGATTTGTTTATGTCTCTATATTTTGTTTTTGGATAAATAAATCCATTTTTTTGGAAATAATCCATTTGTGTTCTGCGCCTGACTACCCGGTCCCTGACATTTGGTGGCAGTGGTGGGATCGTCCAGTAGAGGGCACAGGATAATTTTTTTTCTACTTTTTTTCCTTTTTACCTGCTTCATTCCCTCCCTTTTTCTGGTGTTTATTCACAATTTGAGTTAGTCTTTCTCTAATTGTTTAAATGCCAAGGAGGGGAAGAGGACCAAGGATAGATGGTGGAGAGGAACAGCATCAGGAGTTGTGTTTTAATACAGAAGAAATGGAGAAAGGAGCTTCTGGAGGGGCGGATTGGCAATGAGGGTGAAGGTGAAGAGCCTGGGATCTCAGATGTGTATGCAATATTACGGACCCTTATGGGGCAGCAGGAGACCCGGGAGGTGCGGTATAAAGAAGACACTGCAAGGCAAGAACAGCGCTTTAAAGCTTTACAGCATCAGTTTCAGTTACTGCAGCTGGAGGTGCAGGTCCGTACCACCCCGACTCCTGCCCCCACTCCTATGGAATTGGGTGCTGAACCATATCAGGTGCCTTCTAAGGTGACTTCTGTTTTGGAGGATGATACACCGTCACAGCTTCCATCAGGTCAGTCCCAGTTACATTATGTACCCAGATTGCTAAAACTTTCGGAAGAGGATGATGTGGAACACTTCCTTATTACTTTTGAGCGTATTGCGACGTCATGTCGATGGCCTAAGGCAGACTGGGTGTTTCATCTAATACCACTGCTGACAGGTAAGGCTAGAAGTGCCTATGTGCATATGGACTTGGATGATGCCCAGGATTATGATAAAGTAAAATCTGCTATTCTTACAAAATATGACATAAATACTGAAACCTATAGACAGCGATTTCGCTCCATGGATAGTAATGCAGAGGAAAGCCCAAGGGAGCTTTATGCAAGGCTTAAGGAACTGTATGGAAAGTGGGTCCAGCCGAAAGGTAAAACAACACAAGAGATTGGTGAAATTATCATTTTGGAACAATACTTGAGAATGGTGTCCCCTGAGTTACAGGTGTGGCTCAAGGAGCACAGCCCAAAAACAGCAGCTGATGCTGCTGCCTTAGCTAAGAAAACTCAGCCTTGGAGCTACACGGCCTGGAAAACCACCAACTACAGTCGAAGGTCAACGTCTCCTCAGTACCAACAGAGGCCTGGTATGGGTAAGCCACCTGCAAGGGACCCTGTGGTGCCAAAACTGCCTTCAAAGTCTTATACTAAACTACCAGTGTGCTATCTGTGTGGGCAGGAGGGCCATACTAAGCCACTTTGCCCGAAAAACCCGGTTAAGCTGACTCAGGTGTGTTTTGTACCACGTCATACTGTCTCATCTGAGGATGACTGTAATAAGGAAATAGGAATGACATCTGTTGAAGTAAATGGACAAACTGTACAGGCTTTGGTCGATACTGGCAGTGAGCAGACACTAGTGCATTGCAGCTTGGTGTCACCTAACATGGTTATGGCTAAAAATAGAATTCAGATTTGCTGTGTTCATGGAGATGAAAAGTCTTGCCCCACAGCGGATGTGTATTTGAAAGTTCAGGGACAGGTCTACCTGTTGAATGTTTGGGTCGTGCAGAATTTACCATTTTCTGTGGTGTTGGGCCGTGATCTGCCAGTACTTTTTGACATGTTACAACCAAAACAAAAATGTGGTGTGGCAGTCACTAGGGCTCAATCTAAACAGGTTGATCTGCAACAAGAAACCCTTCAAACCTTGCCTTATTTTGATGCTGACCTGGAGGCTGCACCCGGGAAGTCTCGGAAGTCACGCAGACAAAAGAGGCAAGCAAAGTTCCAACATACGATCGTAGAACCAGCAGTTGATCTGGAGCCTGACCTGCAGATGGGCTTAAAGATCCCCACAGACATTATCAACCTACAAAGATGTGATCTCACTTTGAGCCCGTTATTGCGGAACGCTAAAGAGGGGAAGGAAGGCATCACACCTGATGCAGATGGCGATTTCTTTCTGGAAAATGGTGTGCTCTATCGTCAGCAGGGGGCAGCAAAGCAGATGGTGGTCCCTCAGGCTGTTCGGGAGGCTGTCCTTACAATGGGCCACACCATTCCTTGGGCTGGCCACTTGGGAAAACATAAGACTGCTGCTCGTATTAGGCAACATTTTTTTTGGCCTGGGATGCGTACTGATGTTGCTGATTTCTGTAAAAGTTGCCCTCAATGCCAGAAAACGTCATCTAAAGTCCCCTCCAGAGCTCCTCTGCAACCTCTCCCCATCATATCTACACCTTTTGAGCGATTGGGGATGGATATTGTTGGCCCAGTGGAGAGGAGTAAAACGGGAAATCGTTACATGCTTGTGATAGTGGACTATGCTACAAAATATCCTGAAGTCTTCCCCTTAAGATCAATCAAAGCCAAGCCTGTTGCCTTCTGTTTGGTGCAGTTGTTTTCTAGAGTGGGGTTTCCCGGTGAAATATTAACAGACCAAGGAACTAACTTTATGTCCACACTGCTCAAACAGGTTTATCAGCTGCTTGGGATTAAGAGTTTGCGGACGACCCCTTACCACCCTCAAACGGATGGCCTGACAGAGCGTTTTAATCAGACTCTCAAGCAGATGCTGCGCAAGTTTGTGAACAAAACCGGGTCAGACTGGGATCAGTGGCTGCCATATTTGCTGTTTGCGTATCGGGAAGTACCTCAAGCCTCCACTGGGTTTTCCCCCTTTGAACTTTTGTATGGTCATGAAGTGAGGGGGCCTCTTTCATTGCTAAATAAAGTATGGGGAGGGGGTGACCAGGTGAGGGCGGGGCCTGTGAATGTGGTGTCGTATGTTTTACAGATGAGAGAGCGGTTACAGGGCATGACGGAATTGGCCCAATCCCATATGGCAGAGGCATCAGAAGAAATGGTATGACCAGTCGGCCCGGCAGAGAATCTTTAATCCTGGACAAAAAGTTTTGATACTGCTGCCTACTGAGGATAGCAAACTGCTGGCCAAGTGGCAAGGGCCGTTTGAGGTTCAGGAGCGTCTGGGACCAACAACCTATCGAGTCTCCACCCCAGGGCAGCAGCGTACCAGCCGGGTCCTTCATGTGAACCTGCTGAAGGAGTGGGTTGAGAGGCCAGTGGAGGTTTTGCTTGTCAAGAGTGTGTTGGAAGAGGTGGATGAGCAATATTTACCATCTTCTGCACCAGCCGTCCTGGATTTGTACCACCTGCCAGAAAAGAAGCAGTCGCAGGTGAGAGGATTATGTGGATCTGAGGTTTTCCAGGTGAAACCTGGGAGGACAAATATGATCGAGCATGACATTGTTTTGAAAGATGGAGCTTCTGTAAGGCGCATGAGTTACAGGGTCCCAGAGAGGTTACTGGGGTCGCTAAAGGAGGAGGTGGACCTGATGCTGTCACTGGGGATAATTGAAAGGTCAAAAAGTGAGTGGTGCCATCCAGTGGTCCTGGTCCCAAAGAAGGATGGTGCTATAAGATTCTGCATTGATTTCAGGTATCTTAATTCAGTGTCTCAATTTGATTCTTATCCCACTCCCCGGATTGATGATCTGATTGAACGTGTGGGGAAGGCCAAGTATTTAACCACCATAGATCTGTGTAAAGGATATTGGCAGGTTCCTCTCACTCAACGATCTCGTGAGCTGACAGCCTTTAGAACACCGTGGGGACTGTTTCAGTTTACTGTGTTACCTTTTGGATTACATGGGGCTCCTGCAACTTTCCAAAGACTCATGGATCAGGTACTGTGTGAATTTTCTGAGTTTACCTCTGCATACTTGGATGATATAGTCATCTACAGTGGCACTTGGGAAGAGCATCTGGAACATCTGCGAGCAGTGTTGCTGCACTTAAAGGCAGTTGGGTTGACGGTTAATCCAGCCAAGTGTGCCATTGCTAAAACTGAGACTGAGTATTTGGGCTTTGTCATTGGTAATGGGGTTGTTAGACCACAGGTTAGCAAGGTCATGGCCCTTGAATCTTGCCCTGTGCCACAAACTAAGAAACAGTTGAGATCCTTTTTGGGGATGGCAGGATTTTATCACCGTTTCATCCCCAGTTTCTCCTCTAGAGCGGCACTACTTACAGACATGACTGGAGCGAGGTGCAGCAATCGGCTCCAATGGTCAGAGGAGGCATTAGCAGCCTTCCGGGATCTTCGACAATCGTTAAGTAGGGAGCCTGTTTTGCATAGTCCTGATTTTGAAAGGCACTTTGTTTTACAAACTGATTCATCTGAGAGGGGTCTAGGGGCTGTGCTGCTGCAAGGATCGGAGGATGATCGGCATCCAGTGGCATACATCAGTCGTAAACTGTTACCAAGGGAGGTTCGTTACTCCACAGTGGAAAAGGAAGCACTTGCAATAAAGTGGGCTCTGGACACACTCAAGTACTATCTGCTGGGAAGAGACCCTGGAAACAGACCACAAGGCCCTTCAATGGTTGGAGAGAATGAAGGATACGAATGGGAGGATTACACGCTGGTACCTGGCCATGCAGCCTTTCAGGTTTTCTGTTCGTCACATTCCCGGCAGAACCAATGCCACAGCAGACTACCTCTCTCGCTGTATTAGCGAGGATTCCGAAGAGGGGGGGTGTGTGGTGGCCACAACTTCAGCCACCCCATAACTTACCAGTCTGTTGGTCTAACCGGATGCATCCAGGCAAAGGGATGCAGTGAGGCTGGCGTCAGGCTTTAATGCCTTCAGTAGGCCTGGACTGTGCCACCTTGCTCAATTACTTGGGGGGGGGGGGGGGTTGAAGGAAGCCGGAAAATGTTTTGTTTATTCTTATAGTTAAAATGGGAAGTTCTTTTTGTTGTTGTTGCTTTACTTTGTTCTTTTATTTTGTATTCTAAGAGGTCTGTGTCTGTTAGAGTTATTGGTTAGTGTTAGGTGTTAGTGTTGGTAATGTCAATCCCCCATGTGTCATGACTGGTTTGGCCAACCAGTATATATGTTGCCCTTGTGTGTCTTTTGGCAGGTCAGGTTTTGTCTTTTGTTTGTAGTAATGCTTGTGTTAAAGATTTACCATTATGGTTTTGTTCAGTTAGTTTAGGTTGACCTCTTTTAGGGAATGCTTTTCATTATTAATATGATTTGTTTATGTCTCTATATTTTGTTTTTGGATAAATAAATCAATTTTTTTGGAAATAATCCATTTGTGTTCTGCGCCTGACTACCCGGTCCCTGACACTCGGACACCATGTGAAATACAAAATGAAACCTTAGATTATAGGGAAAGTTGTTTTTCCACAGTGATTTGCAGTGGTGACATATGTTGCTTATATTAGTCTCAACTGGAGGACCAGTTCTGTTCTGGGCTGTCCACTGAACTCTGTGGAGCAGTCTGACATCCATCATGGACAATGCTTCTCACCCACTGCGTTAGACAGTGAAGGCTCTTAGCAGTTCCTTCAGTGGAGACTGATCCACCCCTAGTGTAGGAAGGAGCGGTGCCACAGATCCTTCATTCCCACTGCTGTTAGACTCTACAACCAATCCGTTTAACAGCCACAATGCAGATAATGTGGAATAGTTCATTGGGAAATGTATGTATCGTATTTTGGGTTTTTTTTCCTTTGCACACTTTTTCACACATGCTATTGAATTTCCCCACTGTGGGATCAATAAAGAATTATCTGATCTGATCTGATTTTGTCTTGTCTTATGTCTCTCAAACATACCAGGACATGTGTGACATTTCCTTCCTCAGCCCATCCCAGGCTGTTTGTCCACGCTGTCATTGGCTTCTCATTACACCTCCCACATCTCTGAACCACAGTATTTAAGTAGTTTCTGCTACCAGTGAAGAAATGTTTCCTCTTTAAGTTGCTCTTTGACTTTCAGTGGGGACCTTCCCAACAAACACAAGTGTTTGAGCGTAGAATTTGTAGAACAGGACCTTTACAGCAGATTTGTCAACATGTGCACTGGAAGGTGTTCCCTGTGCATTGCTACGTCTCTGTACCCACTGGCTGTGATATCCATCATCTGCAACATTGTGTTGTTCTTTCCTGCTGGGGACGTCAAGTACTTAAAAGATGGACATATTACCATTGAAGTGTGGTACATGGGGGGATTCGTTGGAGGGGGTTTAATGGTGAGTTGTCTTCTCTCTGTAGTTTTATTGATGGGTGTGACACTGAATCACAGCAAGTCCACACGTCTATACAGTGTTCACCTGCAGCAACGTCTTATTTTCATATGTAGAGATAAACTCAAGTGCAGCTTCGTGCCTTCGCTTATATTTTGTGCAGCTTTATACTCACTAATTCACATCACATTAAATTACTGAGTTCAGTGCAGCTTGAAGTGTAAGTGTTGACGACTGACCTTGAAGGATCTCTAAGCGCTGTGAACAACAACATGCTGTAAAGGTAACTGACTTGTCCTGTGGCAGGTTCTGGTCCCAGCACTTTACATCCACTTAACTGCAAAACAGGGATGCTGTGGAAATCGCTGTGGGGTGAGTCACAACAGCTTAGATTCTCAATAAACAATAACGGTTTGAAGGTAAAGCACATAACTTGTAAACAATATTTTAGTAGCAGTCAAATTCATTGTCCTCTCTGAACTGAAAAGAATGATTCAACATCAAGATGTGCATTTTTTAAAAAAAACATTAGAATGAGATTTATACTCTGAGATCTTCCTGCTAGTTATGGTGACGTCCTTCTCTAGTTGTCAGGGAAGTGAAAACCTGCTCTGATTAGATTCTAGACATTTAGACTCACAGCAAAGGAAGGAAACAGACTGATGCTTGATTGGCTTGGTTCATAAATCATGTGAGGATAAAATGGGAGAATAGGAGATGGGACATTTCTGGGTGGACGATAGCGAGCAGCCTTAAACTCGACAGACTCACTTTTTGTTTTATCAGGACTACATAACTGTCAGCGTAGGCGTATGACAATGAACTCAGTGTAGTTATTAAACTGAACTAAACATCAGAAATGTTTCTGACTTTTGCTTCCGTTTTTTTTTCTGCAGATGTTTTTCTCCATTGCTTTTGCTGCAGTGGGTGTGGCTGGTGCCTTGTACAGTTTTATTGTGGCGGTGCTTGGCCTACAGAATGGGCCCCTGTGCGAATTCATTCTAATCTGTCACAACGGTGACACAGAGAAGCTTTCCAACGGCACCATGTATGTTTGTGGTTGGTTCTGGTCTTCATAGAGCTCCTCTGTCCCACAGCGACCCCAGCTACCTCACCGATCACTCACGGTGGTCACTTTGCACAAGCCCTGAGAACATCGTGTCGTTCAACGTTGGACTCTTCGCTACCCTGCTGGTCACAAGCGGACTGCAGCTCATTCTGTGCGCCATTCAGATGATCAACGGCCTCTTTGGCTGTCTGTGCGGAACCTGCACTAACAAAGGGGTGAGATACAATCTGAAAGAAACACACTGTGGGTTTTAATTTGACTCACACTCAACTAAACAATTCTTGGTGTTTATTACTTACAGCCGCTGAGAGTCCCAAGTAGCTGACCAGCTCTCCCTGCTGGAGGACGGAGGACGGCCTCCCTGCTCCTGAGTCCGTTTTCCTTTACAACCTTCTATTTGACAGCAGCTTCTTATATTTTTATGTGTATATCATGATGCTTTGTACTCTATTAAATTTACCAGCATGTAATTCGGAAATGTACATAATATGTTTCAGTGAATTATTGTATGTTCCTAAAATGAAAATATTAAATTTTCTTCTCTTTTTTAAAGACAAAGTATAATAAATCACAGGAAACGTTTGCCTTCTTTTACACCTTTAAGTTAGGTTTCATTACTAGAATTTATTACTTTTCTTTTCTCTACTGCTCACAAGTAAAAACTCCACAGATGGAACACTGTGCAAATGACATTTGTGATGTGGCAGCACATTAAAATCTTTCATAAGTAATTTACACATATCACACAACAAAAAAGAAAAATGCAATGATTCAAAAGGCAAACATCTAAAAACAGTGGACACTTGCTCTCAACATAAGCAAAGCTGAGAATCATTCTTTGCTGGAAAACTGTAAGTGACCAAAAAACCCACAATGTATTTTTGGCAACTTAATTGAATTAGTTTATGCCGCTTAATTTTTTATGTCAAGGTTCAAAAATTGTCTGAAGTAACATCGAGATGTAGTGAACACACAGACAAACTATTTAAAATTACTGGCAGAGGAAAAGAGGTCTGTGCGAATTCAGCTCTTGAGGTAGACGTATAAAATCATCTGTAGTGTCCAGTCCCTCATAACGTGGCTGGTTAGTGTTGCTCACTGCTCAACACTATACTGCAGCTTTACTTACATACACTTACACACTAAGAGAACTTATGGAGTGTTGATGCCAGAGAATATTCAGAGCTCAAAAATAAATTAAGATGTAAACACATTATAAAAGTCTTTTTTAAGTTTAAAAGAGATGGAGTGTAGCAGTTTTTAGAAAAAAATATCAAAAGCAGGAAATTGCAAAGACCAGATCCTACACATAACCTTGAAAGCTTCAACTGCAGTCGTGCTGAGGTTGTAGGGCTCTAAGGTCCGTGCACTGTGTGACCCACAGATTCTGATAATTAACCTAGTGGCAATATTTGTTGTGCAGAAACTGGTTTAGTCACATACAAGCAACATGTCCCTTGTGCTGACGTCCAGGACAAAAATAAAAGCTAAACTGAAAGAAAAGAAATGTTGCCACATACTTGTCTGGCTAAAATTGGATAAAAGGTCAAAGGCTGTGAACCTAAAGGCAGTTCTCACATGTCAAAACAAAAACTGTAGGCCACCAAGTACACTGACCATGTAATGAGTCACTTCTGGGTCAGTGCTCATTACTGTTATACTAGTATACGAGCGGACTCAGTCAAACTGCTTCATCATGAGCTTCCGACTGGCCTCGTAACCCAGGAACAGTGCTCCGTTTGCAGGAAAAGTGCGAATCATGGTGGGGGTAAGACCCGAGTAGAGAGCCCTCACACCTACACACAAAAGACAGCAAACGTCAGCATCTGAGTAATACAGGAAACAAAAAAACACAAACTCGTCCACCTACCTTCAGAACGAGCGATGGCCATGAAGGTTTGGAAAAACCCTGCCTGTTTGCCTGTCATAGACATGACCTGGATGCGAGACTTCACGCAGTCCATAGGATACACCACAAGCCACAGGCAAGCACCCCCGAAGCCGCCACTGAACACGATGGGAGCCACACCTTTAACACACACACACACACACACACGCAGTGACATCTGTTAAACACTAACACAAACCGCAACAAAAACACAACATTTCGATGGGTAATACAGCTTTAGACCAAGTAAGCTCCATCAACACAAACGAGACAACCATCACTCTACTAATGAAACAATTCATGCTGAATATTTGGTCACTACCTATGTCGTCCTTGTCACATTTCATGTAATCTGCAAAGCCGGTGCGGCAGAGCTCATAGGCACCGAAGAAGCAGAAGTACCCCGGCACCTCTCTTGCTATAGTCGTGGTCAGGCCCTGGAAGAAGCCCTGTGGTCCCTCGTGCTTCATAATGGATTTGACCACAGACCACACTGTGCTGCAGAGCGAGATGAAGTTCAGCTCAGTCAGAAACTGCTACAAATAAGCTTGGGTTTGTATTCAAGCTGTAAAATAGTACTTAAACATTAAGTTAGTAATAGAAGCTGGATAATAGACTGGTTTGTATCATTATGTTTTCATTTGTACACTAATAACTGAATTTATTCTAACTCATCTCTACATATTGTGAAACATGCATGTCTATTTAAAAGCCACTTACTTCTGGCTCTTTGCGATCTTGCCTGACGCCTCCATTTCATACATGGCTTGCAGCCGGCACTTGACGAGCTCAGTGGGGCAGAGTACTAGTGAGGAGAAGATGGACGCTACGGAGCCAGCACAGGCTTTCTGCATGTCACTAGCAGATCGCCAAGGACACAGAGAAGACAGTTAGAGATCAGTCGCGAATTCTCA
Organism: Macropodus opercularis; assembly: GCA_030770545.1. Taxonomy (NCBI): domain Eukaryota; kingdom Metazoa; phylum Chordata; class Actinopteri; order Anabantiformes; family Osphronemidae; genus Macropodus; species Macropodus opercularis. The sequence continues at coordinate 7,273,206 of CM061102.1, read as the reverse complement.
GCCTAACGCCGGTTCGGTGTCGACAGGAACGCTACCTTAGCGCAGATTCACTGGGCAGCCCGGCTGTGAAGCGGACGACCTGCTGGCAGAAGCCGTAGCTCATGAAGAGCACAGAGTTCTCTGCGATGTTGGCCATCAGCGCCGGCGTGGTGCCCTGGTACAGACCACGAATACCCACTTGTTTGTAGGTGGACACGATGCAGTGAACGAATCCTCGGTAAAGAGTAGGAAAGGTCTGCATCTTGACCTTGGTTGTGTCTAAAGGCTGGCCACTGAAAACACAAGCAGCTCCCCCTTGGAGAAAGACACGAGAAGAGCATGAAAAGCTACATACAGAAGAATGTCTGGTACACGGAGGAAAATCAGTCTGTCCTGGTTTTATGTGCTGGGAGTATAGACGAGAATCACAGACGCTTTTCAGAGGGTTGCACTTTCACACAAACGGTCCATGTAAACCCAGAGACAAATCAGCTGGAAAAACACAGGAGTCATCACAATGTCCTGCTTCATCAGACACACAGAAACCAGCGGCAAACCAACGGTATTATTTCATGGATTAAACACGTGTGTGTGCCTCATTGTGTTGAGATGCCGTTGTTCACTTTGACAGACTGTTCTGAAGACTGTAGTTACCTATGGCTCCGGCTGAGAGGTCAATGACGGCCTGGACGACCGGGTGAGGGGCCATGGTGCAAGAGCTTGTCACAGGAGGCCTCCTTGTCTTTCAAATACCTAACAAACAGCAAATATTTGTTTATTTACTTTTTACCTGCATGTATACAAAGCTAATATTAGAGCACTGTTCTACACACACATAGCAAACACTATGCAAGCCTGCAATTTGGTTCTAGTCAGTAAGAAACACGCAGAAACAGACGCCAGGGTGAACAGGGCTCCAGCAGAGGGGGACAAAACGCTGCTCGTCAGGAGAAACATCAAAACCAAGGACACGTGTAATCTGTCACTGTCGTTTAGGACCAACAACACACAACACAAACGCAACAACAGCTCAACACGAACGTGTCACTAACTTCTCTACACGGCAGGAAAGAAAACATCAACTTTATATAAGACCGGAGCTAAGGTTGGACGTTGACTTCACACACAATAAAATAATAATGATAATACACATAATCATTTTTACCACTCAGGCTTTAGAGAAGAGCGACGAGAGGCCGGAGCATCTAAAAGTGAGAGTGGCCGCGAAGAGTCGAACTCCAGCATATGTGACCCGGTGAGCGGCGGCTGGCGGAAGCTACGTCGGCGGCGGCTGACTGCATGCTCGCTCCCAACGCCGCATAAATCGCGCTGCGCTTATCTGGGTGTTATCTCATGTGCGGCATCCAGCCTGACTCAGCCACTGTTCCCACTGAGTGGATCCGCCATCAGCGATAGCGGAGCTCAGGGGGAGAATCTGGAGGTTGTTGCGTGACAGCGGAGACGAAGCTAACGCCAGGACGTCCCACTCTGCTCCGAATGTCAGGTCTCAATCCGCGCTGCGCGTCCAGTCCGATGTACAGTCACAGCGACAACGTTTGGCTACAAACTGCTGCTCGTGTTGTGTTTTTGCTCTGATTCTGGCTGCGTTTAATTGAAATGTTCTGTCACTGTAACACCGAAGCGTAATTCGTGCTGTGCACTGAACGCTTTGCTTACTTCAAATAAAAACAAAACAAAACATTGCGATGACTGAGATCTGCACACGTCATAAAACTGACAAATCCGAGCAGTCGTTCGATGTTCTGGGTAGATGTTAGCCACATGGCTGCGGTTCACAGCAACCACCACAGAGTGATCATCCTTAAATTACGATCTATGACGCTTCCGTAAAGGTAAAGCTTCCGGTTCATTATCCTTTTTTCACAATAAACCATTATATGGTACAGTAAATAATAATAATAATAAGAAGAATAAATTAAGAAATAAAAAAATATACATATATCAATCATTATTACTATGAAACCCATTACATGGTACAGTAAATAATAATAATAATAATAATAATAATAATGAAGTTGAGTCATCTCTGCTAAGCTTGTGCATAATTATCATAATTATTGCATAATTATCAACTACCGTCTGTATCATTACAACCATCTCAAGCTACCTTCATTTCAATTCAAAGTCAGTCACAGCCAGCGCTTCCAAAGCTTGTGCAACAGTCTTGCAAGCAGTTTTTCTTGTTTATAACCACACAGTAATCTCAGGAGGTTCTTGTCTATGCGATCGTTGGCGTTTTCTAAACAAAGCTATGTAACAGTGTGTTTTTCCACATGTGGACACATCACTTGCAGTGACGCAATGTTACATTTAACACATGGAAACAGAAACAGATGTTTGAATGTAACCCAATGATATGAAGAACTGATCAACAAATGATTAAAAGGAAATCACTTCTGATCATTTCTTCAGATATTTTAACATGAAACCACTTTAAAACCTGATGACTTTAGAGAGGTTCACTCAGTAGAGTATTTCATAACCCATAGCTGGACCACGTTGCTGACAAAGGTCGAATCACTCAATCAATCATCCTTTCCTCAAACACACCTCTGCTACATAGAAATGTGATGATGCAAATTATGAAGCGGTAATTTACCTGCTTGCTTTTCATTTTTGTCATGTGCTTGACAAGCAAAACCATCCAGAAAAAAATGTTTATGAGTAGAAAATAGTCTCTCTTCTTCTATATTTTGGGAGTTTTGTAAAATTGAGTTATTGAAAATATTAGATTTATAATAGCACCCCATTTATTGTTCGGTCCACAGATTTTGATTTAAAAAAAACATGTACAGATCCACACTATTCTTCTTCACCTATGAAATTAAACGCTGCCATAAAACCATCTGTTTAAGCAAAGAAGCCTGGGATTAAATACATGCCTGCTGTCCACAGGCTTATCCTTAAAAACACTCTACACGTTGTAACACCTCATCTGTACTGAGTTTAATGTTCAGGCTTTCTGTCAATAAAAGACACAAACTTTTTTCATCGTTTTGCCTTTTATCAAAAAAAAAAAAAGAAAAAAAAGGAAAAACATTGACGCTGTCTACATCACAGACAAGAATCATCAATATTCTGTGTTAAAACATTTCGCCATGAACAGAATGAACCCCATGCCCTTCCCACCCCTGGAGCAAACTCCTCTATACACAGTATAATTTACATACCTATAGTTCCTGTTCAGTCTTTTTACATTTTACATCATTATCAAAGTAGTATCAATAGCTTTAAAATACATACAATGCTCTTTCCATTGTATTCATAATTGCAGTCCTGATTGTACATACAGTATCATTTCCCACAGTTAGAGTCCGTTGAGCAGTTTATGTGCGTAGTTTTAACGACAGGTTGTTTGGAAAAAACAACTTGTCTCAAAATAACAAGGTGAAATCTGATCATTTGCACGAGAAGCATGTTTTTTTCATGTCTCAAGAATGGACACACTGTAGAGAAGGTCACACTGTCCTGGATGCACGATTCTTTGATTTGTTATCTTTACTGCATGTGTTCCTTCTATATCCTGAACCCTTCTTAGACTCTCCATGGGGTTTACTACCAACTGTTACGTCTGCTTGCGCATGAGATTATGAGGTACACTCAGAGAATATCCGTAATCCCCAATTACATGAGTTCCACCGAAGGAACAACAATGAGATTATAAGTGACCACTATAACAACAGAGCAACACAAGTGTAGCAGAAATGAGAAAAGCTGGATTTCTTCACGTATCTTTCTCGATTTGTCACACAACAGTTTGACAATAATGTTTTCAGTGCTGAGCGCTGAACTGCTGGCAGTAGTGGGCTGTGCTCAGTAAAGTCAATATTGTACCTCATAGGAATGAAAACAGACAAATGTGTAAAAAAAAAAAAAGCAGAATTTGTAAGTGAAACTTTGCATTAGTTTGGTGTGAAGCAGAGAAAAATCAAAATTCCATCTAAATGTGGGAAAAGCTACCAGTGTCAAAAAACCATCAAGAAAGCCTTGGTCATTTGTACCCTGTATACACACAGCCAGAGCCCTGGATGAGACCAGTTTGGCCACCGCAGTTAGTGAAGAGTATGGCGTTGCAACAACATAGCTAGTAGATATTTTTTTTTTATATTTGCTACCAATACAAACTGATTCCGTGCACAGCATCACTAAGGTGGCCAAACTCTCTATCAGCAGCTCTGGATACAGTACACAACCAGTCATAAACTATAAGTCACACTACCTTAAGAAAAACACAGCTGGCTTACAAAAGTTTGACTCCATTTACATTTTCACAACTTATTTTTTGGCCTATCAAGTGAAAAAGTCAGTTTTTGTCCACGACCGATTTTGTGTGTCTACCCTTCCAAATGTTCATCATCATTATCACCATGAGCACATCCACAGTAGACATTCGAATTGTTGTCAGACTTTGTATATATATATTTTTTGGCAAATTCTTTGACAGCAGCAGATGTTTTAAATGGAAGAAGAGAGAAGAAGAGAAAAGGAACGAGCGCTTGTGTGAGTAGGAACGTCATCACCTCCTAGTTGAGACCCAGTCCCATGTTTGAGTGTTGAGAGAATAAGAGAGAGAGCGAGAGAGAGAAGCAGCACTTTTCGCACCCGCGGGGAAGTAAAACTACATCCAGATAAGCCAGATTCAAATCATGAGAGCAATATACAAGCCTGTTAATGATGTTTTAGCTGCCACAGGCCACCAGCACTGGTTGCTCTGAGGCGTCTGTCTAGTACTGTAAAACGTCCCATTAACTTATTTTTGATCTTTCTGCTGCGCTCTGTCCACTAATACTCAGATTCAAATGGTTGACGTCCCATCCGCCTTTACACTGAACCAGTGGCTTCTTGTGAGTAAAGGAAAGACAGCAAAGCCTGAAGCGGATACGAGTATGAAACTACTGAGAGAAAGAGATGCTTCTTTTTTGCCAAACCTCAGATTAACAAGTCCCAGAAAAAGAAACAGAGAGTGCTTACATTGAGGCTGAAATATTAGGCACTGCAAAAAAAAAAAAGAGTTGAGTTTCCTGTGTTTCTGATAAACACAGTAAGGCAATTTGATTACAGTTGTCTAATGGCAATAGAAGTTTCCAAGCTGTCTTGACATATGGACAATTTTGATTCAGGAGAGAGACAAAACTTTTTCTTTTAAATTTATACAACCCATTTTAAGATTATCTGTGTAAAAACAGCTACAATCAAAAATGAGGCACTTTATAAAAGAGTATATAAATATCTAGGCTATATAGTATTAATCATTATATGTGTACTGTATATCTCATATACCATTGTAATGTCACTTTATATAAGAATTGTGTTAAAAGAGGAAAACAAATTACAGTATATACTATAGTTGGTGTCTACTGTAGTATATACGACAGTATAATATACAGTTATCATCAAAAGCACAGTTGCCAAAAAAGTATTTACACTTGACCTACATGTGCTACAAATTAGTTCAAGGCATAGATGAGACGAGTTGTTGTTGATAATTCAGTAACTGAATACTGGGATGACACAACTATTGTGGATTGGACACAACTGGAAATTCATTTTCTAGTTTTACCTGAACATTATCATTATCTATCAAGCACACGAGCTGCTGTTAGGGACTGTAGGGATAATATCACTATTACTGTATGTATTATAATATTAGATGAGTGAGGACATGAGAAAAGGGGAGGGATTTGTTTGCCAGTGCAGAGAAGGGTCTTCAACCCTTGCACCTTCTAAATCCATTTTCCTCTAGTATCACAGAGATGGCTTGTATTTGACCTCTTTTCAGTTTTAACAGCTGTCTGCAACCTCTCCATAAACAGCTGACTAAAGATTTTTAGTCATTCAGAAACCGACCAGGATAATTAGCAGCAAATAAAAAATCGGACCTAGCCCATCAAATGAATAATGTTCATACAGTAACCAAAGAGTTTAAATGTTTCACTGTCAAATTTGTAATGTTCCTCCGAGGTCTGCTTATCAGGCAGCTTTGAAAACCAAGCGTTGTTGACCAAGCAATGCTCCCGACATGCACTGACGTATTGTTCTTCTTGGCACATCAGTCACAGGACATGACAGGACATGTTCAGTTTTGATTGTGTGGGGCATTAGAGATAAAACTTTGAAAAAAATTACAGAATGGATATCTTGAAAGCAGAGAGAGAAATCGTTCTCATCCTTCAGCTACAGATCAAGGGTCATTTTAAAAAAGATATATTCATGTCCTGCGAACATGAAAATCAAAAGGTATGATAATATAATAATATAAATAATAATAATAGTAAATAGTAATAATAAAATAGTAAATGATATCAGTCAGTAGTTTACACAATTAATTTTACAAAAACTGAACAAGCTGATCAGTTCATTTGTAATGAATCAGTTCCTAACACAGTTTCATTGCTAATTTTAAAAAGTGACTTTTAAACATCGTGAAGTCCTTCGGTAGCACAGATAGAAAAGCCAAGTGATATAAAAGCTTTTTGGGCAACTGTATCTAGTAAATCAAATATGTTAATGGTGACAGTGAGATCCCTCCTCGCTGCGTTTTCCTTCCTTTTTAGAGACAAAGTGACATCTGATGATCATTTAACTTAAAATGTAGACAAAGGTGGGCGTGACAATGAATAAGAATGAAAACTTGGCGGATTCAAGATGGCAACAGGAGCCAATAAATAAACACTCTACTATGGTACTATGGTGACTAGTAACACTAGTACTATGGTGACTAAACAGCTGCCACGTTAAGCCTTCATTTGCTTTAGTTCAGTTAACTGGCTCATCTAGTAGCCGTAAGCAAATGTTTTGAAATGTGGATGCACAGATGAAGGTTTCTGCCACCTGTGTGATTCCCTGAAAACTTTGATGAGCTACGACTTTGCCTGCATGATGGACAAAGTGCTGTGATCAGGAGGAGCCAGTTGATGATGTGATCACCAGCAGCCACCTGAGAACTCAAACAATGAAACTGTGACTGATATCTATATTGCGTTAAACAATGATCAAATGTACTTTTTATTCAAAAGAAGGTAAAAACAAACGCTCTCCTTACCCTGTGTCTGTGTGTGTGTGTGTGTGTGTGTGTGTGTGTAGGAGGTGGGTGTGTTGGGGATGGGGGGGTTGGCACACATTTAGTTGACAGAAAACAGCCGACGGGATGGGGCTGAGTTTTCCAGGGTTTCGTTGTGGCAACAGATCGGGCAGCTGACGTCCCCTCGCAGACTGAGTGTGGAGATGTCACACTGGCAACACACTGAGATAAAAGACGAGGACGGAGATCAACAATCTGCAAGAGAAGAGTCAAATGCAGGCGTTAATTAAATCATTTGTTTTGTACAACATTTGAACATTTTAAGGATAATATTATGATTAAATTATATATAATAATATAATCAATATAATCAACAGATCCTGTAGTTTAGACTATACTACTCCCCAAAGCACAGTGCTCTTGTTTAATCTGGCTGCTTGGGTAAATATCACATGACGCATGATATCTTTCTTAAAAGATTTTCTGATTGTCTCGTTTGTCAATATGTGTCTTATCGGGTGCAGGGATTTTCTCCTTTTTAATGAGGCACGTAAACAGCTCAGAGTCACACTGAGGCCAAACAGCAGAGACACGTCTCTGAATAATGTCACATGCTGTTGCACCTGAGTGATCGCACAGTTGAATCAACATCTCACAGTTAGAACACGAAATCAAAGAATGACCCCCCCCTCATTAAGGAGGATGACTGTTTCATCAGACTGCACAGGTTTTAGCTTGGCTGTTCATTAATGTCCACCTACTCTCTGCCAACTTTAGAGCAGCTATTAATTTATATATTTAGATTCATATATATTTTTTTATATATATTCTGCCTTCGTATGCAGAGCTGATGCTATGATGGAGCTTCAGCTAAGGCAAGCAGGATGAACACTGTAGCTTAGCGGATGAGAGCCAGAATCAACCATTATGTAGGTTTTCACAAGATAATAGTGTGAAAAACGTATAAAAGGCTAATTTAAAGAATATTAACATTTTCTGGTTATGCATGTTAAATGTATAACTGCTGTATCCCCAAATGAAACAATGAGGCAATTATTACGCTAATCATCAAACAATTAAGTACCAAATTAACCAAAACCAGCAACCACTAAATAATTGGCTGTACAGCGTGAGGGAAACCACGTAAAATCTTGCAGCAGAAAGCGCACCCACACATAAACATAAACACCTGGCCCGTACTCTGACCCCTCTACCTTCATTTATGTGAAATGGCTCATTACCAGCAGACAAATCAATTGGCTTTGCTCTCTGAACACCCACTTGTGATAATAAGAGACTCTACAGACAACCCACAGCCTGGAAACATGGTTCTGTCCAGCAGCTTGAAGCAAAGGTGCATGAAAGTGGAAAGGAGTGACTAAGACCCAGACATGAGTTTTGTCTCTGAATCTACACCTTATAGGTGGGCAAATGTTATTATGTTTGGGCAAATATTATTATGTTTTGTTTAGCGTCGTTAAGTCTAACAACTAGAGTCCATCAAGATGTTTCTGTGAGTAATTTAATGGAGTCTTCTGAGCACAAATGTGCCTCAGTAACATCTCGAATGTTAGGATGGGATGTACATGCAGTTCTCGTAGTGCTTACCTTGACCATCCTTTTTACTGTTCTGGTGTGCTCTCAGTTCTTCTGATTTACAGAAATCAATACTGGCGTAAGTATTGAGGCTGGAGCCAGCACTGCTGCCCATAGCGCTGTTGTAGGCAGCAGAGGTACACTCCACCCCGGCTTGAGGGCTATCCTTAACAACCAAGTCAAGGTCAATATAGTTAAGGCCTTGTTCAGTGGAGGAGGTGGAGGCTTGTGGTGGAGGTGTGGCAGACAAACTAGCTGCCTGCCCGTTCTCCCACAGTGAGCAGTCTAAGCCATGCCGATGACTCGCTGCCTGGCTGCCCTCTGGGAAGAGCGAGGTAGAAGAGGGTGGGTGGCGTGGTAAAGGGGGTGGTGAGTTAAAAGTCTCCGAGCAGTGGCTTCGCCGTCCCTGCTGGTCACCTCGAGCCAACCTGCCGCTTCGCTCAGGAGACTGGAAGGATTTGACCGGGGAAAAACCAGACTCCTGATTCACAGACATGAGTTGACCAGAGTGGATGGCAGGTCTCGCTGATATGCTGGGGTCTGAACCTTTACTGTCTGTAAATGAAGCAGGGACATCTGTTTGCATTACTACCATCTTTGCTTTTGTTCTGTACCCGGCGTTGCCCTCTGCTGCCAGAGAAGAGGATGTTCCACGTTCGAGTCGGGCCTTGGGGGAAACAGGGGGTGGGCCCTGTGGTTTGCTGAATGTGGATCTAACGGGAGTCAGGGGTTTTGAGGACTTCCCTAAATCCATGCTCACATATTCAGCAGAGGTGGACAATGGTGCAGAGAAGCTGCGAGGAAGGTTAGCAGGATTATCATGGCAAAGGAGTGGCTGATTAGAGTGCCGAAGGGTTCCGTGGATTAAGGGCTGTCCACGTTCAGAGCCTACACATCGCCTTCCATCATACTTATTGTCTTCCTTGAACACAATACTGACATATTCACCAACGTTTTGAGAAACAGATGGCGGCAGATTCTCCTTCACCCTGGGCAGGGTGTTAGCTTTAGTAATGTCTGAAGACATGCTGACAGGACGACCCCTCCTTTGTTGCTTTGGACTCTTACTACTTGACCCCCGTTTTTGATGGTGACGTCCATCTTTTGTGCATGTTCCTGCAGTCTTGTACTCTCCGGTTCTTAACAGACTTAACCCCCTCCCTGCCGATAAGGTCTTGTCTTCTAGGCTTTCACTGCTGGCTGAGCTGGAGGAGAAGGAAGAAGAAGACATGGAGAGTCGGCAGCTTCCAGCGGAGCCCACTGCGATTTTGTTCCTCTTGCTGTATCCGACTCCCCCTCCTTGTGCAGCGCTACCATGCCCACTACTGTCCTTTTTTCCTTCCCCTTTGTTTAAGTCCTCCTCAAAGCGAGTATAAAGAGTATGTTGATAAGCTCGCGGCAGGGAAAAATAGGAATTGAACATTTTTGGTTGCAGCGTGTGCTGCTCAGGGTGGGAAGGCGGCGTGCTACAGGCGGAGTGGCTGCTGACGGGTGAGATGTTCATGTAGTCACTGGCGGCCCGGCTCTCCATGCCGGCCCTACTATCCCACATGCCCAGTCCATGCAGGTCTGTGGAGCTGCTGCTATTGGGAGACATGACCATGTAGCCCTCTGTGCTCGGCTGGCAAATATGCTGAGGGGGGGAAACACTATTGTTGGGTGTCATCGCCATGTACTCGTCATCTGCCCCAGGTTTGCCACTAGTGTCAGACATATCTATCGAGAGAGACAGGGAAACAGGGGGCGACGTCACTCCAGGCAGCATTGACATGTAACCACTATCCGTAGCTGCTCCAGCAGCCACTTCTCGCCTTTTGTCAGCTCGCTTCCGATTCTCCCCGACCACGTCGAGCTGCCCGCCAACAGCAGCCAGACTCCCTGAGCCATGGTGCAAATCAGCTCTCTCTCTGTTAGCACTCTGTGTCATGATAGTATATTCCTCATCATCTTCGTCATCTTCGTCTTTTCTATGTGGGATTAGTCGTTCATGGGCTGCTAAAGGCAAGGAAGCCCGCTTACTTAGTAGTCTGCGCTCTGCCTCAGATTCACGACTGGATGAGCGCCGAAGAATCCTTCGACCTTTGGACCGATGATGGTAACCAAGGTGTCCCTCTCTCTGTCCCATGACTATATAGCTAGAGGAGCCTTCTCCATGAACATGATGTCCAGACAGACTGGGTACAAGCAGCGAGTGTTCCCCAGGACTGGATCCATACTCATCTGAGGAGCCATAGTCGCTTGGTGAACCTGAAACAGAAACTCTCTGAGAAACACGGGGGTAGGAGCAGATCGTCATGCCTCCAACGGCTGCCCCCACTAGGCCACACTCCGAGCCATGACCAGAGCTGGAGGACAGACTTGGGGCAGGAGAGGGAGCAGGGTTAGGCGTGTAACGTGCAAGGCTGAGGGTAATCTTGGCGGGGGTTGGAGCTCTTGTGGGCTTGGGCCTCAGTGTTGGTGTAGTGGAGCAGGATCCATTAAGACTTGGGCTAGAGCTGGCCCATGTCCCTTTGGCACTGGCTCCACTCTCTTCTGACCTGGCCCCTATGCTGGCTGTCCGCGCCCTCGGAAACCCATGGCGTGACGTAGGTGAAGTGCTGGTGCTGCCACTTCCTGTTCCAGGTGTCTCAGTGCGGGCTCGTCTGGAGAAGCCCACCTGGCTTGGCGGCAGATTTGGATGATGACGACGGCTTGGGACACTGATGGGGTTTGAAGCCGTACCACCTCCACACGACGTTCCCACAGATTGAGATTTACTACGCTGACGAAACTCTTCACTTAAAGCCTTCATGGCCTCCAGCAAAGTCTCATGCATGTTTTGAGCCACAACAGAGTCATCCACCTGCATCCAGAACTCTCCGGGGCCAGTAATCGCTGAGCGGCCCACCTCAATAAAGAAGAAATTCTCAGAGTGACCACACCTGCGAACATTCATCAGTTGCAACACCACAGAAGCCACGTCAGAGTTGAGTTTGACAAAGTTGACCGTTTTGTCAGTGAGGCACAGCCGATAGATGCCCACCAAGTTCCTGGCATGTCCAAGACCTTTAGGCCAAACCTTGACCTGCCACACTTCTTTGAAGGTCGGAACAGGAGACGGAGAGCTGCACTCCCCACTGCTGCCATAGTCCTCAGGAGTTTTACCTAAGAAAACCACAGTAAAAAGAAAGTAAAAGACATTAACACACTGAACGACCTTTACCAATAAAACAAGCACTTAAAAGGACTTAAGACACACATTAATACATTTATTTTAAAGTTTCTCTATAACTACTAAATTGCTACGTGTACTATTTCTGCTCAGAAGCTGTTTATTCATGATATAAATAATTATCTACTGAAAACCATCATGCTTGACTGTAAACTACAGCCAACACAACAAAATACCGAAATATGATATTTTCTTGTCAGACTCTCATCTTCAAGAAAAAAATATTAGACGTCTTCCCACCGGAATCACTACAACCCACAGCATATGTTAATGTCTGTCGATCTCATGCGCGCGTGTTGTTAAAAACGAGCATTTAAAATTTAATCACTGTGACCGTGAGACATAATCTTAACAAAATGGGGGTCTGTGCGCCAGCGTGTGTCTATTTAGAGGACCACAACATGACAACACTGGAGCTGGGCAAGCCCATCAGTCTCCACTGACTGAAAGGCAGAGCATAACAGGGAGGGTGGGTGGTGGTGTTCAGCCCCAGCATAAGGATAACAACGTAAACACGAGGATAACCAACAGAGACACATTTCCCAGTGAGAGCGCACCGACGATGCCATCTCCTCCCTGCGAGCAGCGCCGTGTAACACAAATGTAGGTTAGGCGAACGGCAGCCAGAGCTGTGCAGAAAAACAAAAACACGGGCTCCGGCGGAGCGCACCGCGATAGGCTACTACTATGTGATGCATCTCTTGGATGGTTGCTATATGCCCACTGCGCCACGCGAAAACACGCCGTCGCACGAAACGGGCAGCGTTTCGGTCACACAGTGCGACCGCGCAATTAGGATCACATCTAAATGCAATTCAATGCGTCAAATCGAAAACGTGAACGCAGAAGACAATCCGCAGGTTGTGACCGTATTAAACCGCCCCTCGCTGAAATTGTGCGGCACAAACACAGCGCACGCCGCCCATAGTGGTGCTCTGCCCCGCTCCGCCGTGTGCACCTGCCTCATGGTGGAAAACACACCGTCCACGTTTCGTGGCTTACAATAAACGCTGCGCGCTGAACCGGTCAAATAGACCTGCAGTGGAAACACAGACACAATTCACGGCGCTCAAATGCGGCGAGCGATCCGGAATGGCCGAGGCAACACGGTGCGCGGAGAACAAACAGCCTAGGGCAGGACAGGCCTGATGCAGAGACAGACAGCAGGGATCACATCACTCTTCGCGTCTTACAGTGGCACTGAAGGTCCAGCATCGCCTGGTACCACTCGTTCTGGACCTCCTCGCTGTCCGCAGCGATGGCAAAGCTCTCGCTGCGGGTGTAAAGCACTATCATGTGCTTGTTCTTGGAATCTGCCCGCTTGTTGATGTTGAAGCAACTCTCCAGGTTCACGACTTTTTTGGGCACAGGTGATTTACTGCGGAATTTCTTCTCGTTCTCGTAGTACTCAAGGCGAGCAAGACCATGCTCAGAGGCCGCCCTGAGCACGAAGAATCGCCGGTGCATAGATTTATGCTTGCGGAGATACCCGCTCTTCTGTACATCATCATAGTTCTGCGGCTCAGCTGCTTGGTTCTCCATCGCCAAGGCAGGTTGATGAATATTAGAAGCCGATAATCTCAGGGAAATGGTCGAAACCCATGTGCACTGCTCATCAATCCGCTGCAGCTACATCTTCGTCCTCCCCGCGTCCACATTTACGCGCCCAGCATGTGTGCGACGGCTCAGGGTGGGAAAATAAGCCAAAGCACGTTTTGGATCTGGTGTCATACTGTGGATGGAGCAGCTGCAGGAGGATCCGCGCACCGAGCGTGCACAGCGTCCGCCGCCGCTCGCCCTGCAGCCTAGCCCAGTCCTGCCCGATCGGCTCCGACCGCGGTGCAGTTCCGCTGCTTCGGGACGTCTTCTCCACCTGTCTGAGGCTGCCCAGTCAATCCTGAGCCACCACCGTCAAGTTGCGCGGAGTGACAGCTGAACGTCCGGTAAAGACCTTCAAGATAAAACATCGGTCGGCGTGAAAAATGCCCCACGCTTCGCCTGGCACAATAGGCGAAGGTCAGTAACCCTGCAGTGAAACATCACTTGTGCCACGTGCTGATGATATTCATTCAGCGTAAACTCAGTTCTAACCACGAAATTGCTCTATTAAACGCTCGCATCTAAATGCTTTTATGGCGAAAGCAGCCTTCATTTCCGGTCTACCGAGGACGTCTCTGGCTGTTTTGACTGGCACCTTCAAGCCGGTGCCAGTCAAACGTCAGAGCTTCGGAACGGACGAGGTGCACAGACGTGCACGGTTTTCTGCATCACGTGCCCGGACAGTTTATGACAGACAGGTATTCTGGTAACTTCACACAAAGAAGTGAACAGGGAGAATATTTCGGAGGTGTCACTGCTGAATGTAGAGTTATTATAAGAACTATTGAATGTTTTATAGAAACATAACCCAGTCGTTTACTCATGGAAGAAGAGTTTCTAAATGTAAAACCTTGCGTTAACTTCATACGGTTCTGCTTTGCTGCTGTGTAATTCTTTAAATATTTGTTTTCCGATTCAAAAATGTAAAACGTGAGATAGGAAATCATTCATATTAATGTACCGTTGCAATAATTTGACACACACTTGTAAATCATATTTAACATGTTGAGCTACAGTCCAGCACATTTTAAATGTGTTGTGGGCTTAACTAAATAATGTGGAACACCAAGCACACTAAGGCACCAGCGAAGCCAAATCAGCACACAATAGGATAGTTAGCTCAATAATGCAGAGCAGAGAATTAAAAAAAAAAAAGTACTGAGCTACACAGATACACATCGTTCTCTATAAAAATGCTGCATTAGCTGAAACTAATTAAATCAACGAAACGAACAAGATAGTTGTTTAGAAAGAAACTTCCTCATGCTGGAGGTGGTACAGTGTGTGCTTAGATCCCAGGGCGTATTACGGCACCACCAAAGTGCCAGAAAGCTTTGGCATAGGAACCCGTCAAACTGTACAAGCTGTGCTCTCACAAACCTGCTGTTGGCAGAAGTAATAATTGCTTTTGAGCAACATTGTCCTCAGGGCACTGATATGTCTTGTATATGTTCCTGCAAGCAAGGCAGAAAAACATTCAGATTTGAGTAATAACCTCCTAATAATGTCAAAGTTACCTTTAAAATTAATATTTTCAGCTGTAGCCAATACTCAGATAAAGTAGAGATCAGAAATCATTTATGGGTTTTTACTGAATTTGAGGATTTACAGTATAATTCCACATGTTTCAGATTATCATATATTGACAGGACAACATTTTACCAAAATATTAAATACAGAGCAACACAGAGTCAACCTTCACTAAAACCATAATTTATTTACAGAAACACATTAAGATCACGTTTGAAACAAACAATACAGTCCATTCAATTTTAATGATTTCTATCAATTTGGCAAATTGATTAAAAATCTAGAAAACATAACGTTTTTCATATGAGATAGAATAATTGATCAAAGAACCATTCAGACAGTTTCCCCCCTGAGATTTTCTTCATGACTCAGGATTCTGCGTTTCATCATACTCTGAGGTTTAATCACGCGTGACGAGCCAGAGCTGGTGCTAAACACTGTACAGTTTGAACAACACCACAAAACGCTACGTGACCACACACCAAACCACTACATTTCCATTTTATAGTCTACATGCTGAACCACTGAAAGAAGTGGCTGGATGCTAGAAGTGGCCAGCCTGGCTCCCCAGGAAGAAAACCTTCACAGGCTCAAACCCACTGGAGGAACATGACGTCCTGATTCTCAGCGCTGCGGCAGACAAGTGCTGTAGCGAGCCAAAACAGAATGGGTGAATATGCGCTCATTGTGAGTCAGGAGTTTGGAAAACCTAAGAAGAAAACAATCCACTAAAAATCCCTAATCCTGCAGGACACAAAGACAAATATGTACAAATTTACAGTACGTACAATACATTAGTTCAATACACAGCCCTCCCCTCCGTATGCACGCTCCCCCATACAGTATGTTCTGCAAACTGGGGTTCCCTGGGGGTGGGCATGGGAGGTGGACTTGATGAACGTTAGTTCTCAGAGGACCTTCAGATACAGCTGCTGTTTGGGATCCTAGCAAGCCCAAACATAAGATAATGGCAGAAAACCTAAACTGAAGCCTGACGTTTTTGCCCAGGAAACACCAGTGCGTATAAAAAGGCTCAATGTCGAAGCACATTATTAGAAAGGATGTTTTCAGTCAGATGTTCTGCATCGGTGCAGGGCAGGTACACATGGTGTTCTACTTCACTCAGAGCCCATGTTTCTATCACTGAATGCACTACAGCATGTGTAACAGGATTATTTATGACAATAGTTTTTTTTTCATGCTGCTGTGCGTCATATATCTTGTGTTGTGGTAGAAAAGTCAACATAAATGAAAAACATAAAAAGAAATTACATCCTGGATTAAGTACAGCAGCATACAGTGAGTCAATGCTGTCTGCGATGCAGAGCAGGAGCGTTTTAAGGAATCACATTAAAGGAATTCTCTGCTATAGTTTTAGAAATTGATTTTACAGAGCACATTTTAGTTTTCATGCCCAATATTTATAATAAACTTAATATATTAACATAAAGCATAATTGGTGGTCAAATCAAATATAAGTATCTATAAGATATTGTGATACTGATTAATAATAGATAGTTAATAGATAAATTTTTTTATTTACAGTAAATGTATTGTTAAAAATCAATGTGATGTTAAGTAAATACTTTTAAAGTAGCATGACTTCAATAGATAAGTAAACGATAACGGATGAGTAACCAAAGGGATATTCTTGACCTGAAGCATTTTATGAAACGCCTGTGAGGATGTTTGAATGTGTGAAGTCATGTAAAGGCCTGGGCTGTGTGGCGTGTAGGCTCAGCTGTACCTGAGATGAACAGTCTACGCTTCCACCCAACCCCTGACCCCCCCCCCCCCTGTTCTTGATGAAATCTCTTCAACGTTTCTACAAAGCACAAAGATTAGTACAAATACATACAGCACATGATGTACACCAGTATTACACAGACACAACCACCATAATCCCCTGTGTGTGCCATTGTTGTCCTCACATCTCAGATCTGTAAATCAACCGTGGTTTGGATAACGTAACAATTTTTGAACAAATGTGGAGAATCACCTGTTTTGGCTCATTCTTGGAGTAAGTGTTTATCTTGGCACAGCTGTGCTTAAACAATCAATGAAAAGAATAATAATCTCCAAGAAAGTCTAATGTCACCAGCTTTCAGAACCATACATGTGATTGTTTGGATGATTTCAAAATTTCCTAATGTTGTTAAAAAATATTCATGCATCTATATATCGTCTTAGCCCATCCTCTTCTGTCGATCCAAGAACTTTTGTCTTCTGTCAACAGGTATCTCCTCTAAACTTATACCATGATTGCTTCCCCTGATAAAGGAAAAAAAGGACATGTCAATGTGAACTCACATTTAAATCGGTTTTATTATGAATATACTGTATTTGAAAGATGAACAAATGTGGATCAGTAAAGAAAACCTTCTCTTACCCCTGAAGGTCTGGGGGAATGGGCAGAGGTTTCTGGAAATCTTCCCTCCCAACTAACCAGTATGTGTTTTCAATACCTTTACCCTGCAAATAAGTCATCATTAGAAACTACTTAGCTTCCTCCGTGTCTGTCTGAAGACAGTTTCATCTTTTATTTAATTTACCTTCAACTCTGTCAGACCTCTGACTTGAATTTTATATCCCAGCTTCAGGTTGTTCAGGACATCGACTGTGCTTTGGTTGACATGGATTCTATAAGCTGTCGTGGCAAGACAGATAAAACGAACACAGTTATTTTTACAGGTTTAAAACGTATTTAAGAAAGTGAAGCTGTCATGTTTGCATCGAGCCACCTAGGGGCAGTAGACGACCCATGAACACTGTGCTACTTGTCACAAAAATACACCATAATCATGTCCAAATGCACGATGCTGTAGATAAATGTATAATAGCACATTGTGAATGCCACTGAGCTGTAGATGCTGTAATAAAGTAAACTGTTTATTCTATTCCATTACATTCATCTGGGAGCTCCATCAAAGGCAGAGGTTTAATTGTTGCTTTCAGCAGCTAATAATTAAGTTTGAACTAAATTCATGCAGCTTGCAGAGGGTAACCAGGGCAAACTCTGTACTTGACGACATATTCGCTGAAACTTTAAATTGGCTTCCCATTCTGCTGATAGTCTTAAAGGATTAGTAGGACTGTTCACTCAAAGCCCTGTTCAGCCTCGGGCATCATGAACACAAAGTGCCGTACACCTGTCCTCTCAAACACTGTGTCGATTTTTAGGTTCATCAGCCAGCGCTACGTGTTATGTGAGACACTCACGCAACCCTGTGGACTCCATTCTTGACGCTGTGTTGACGGTGTCTCCAAACAGGCAGTACCGAGGCATCGTAAGACCCACTACTCCTGCTACGACCGGGCCTGCAGACAAACACACACACACACACACTGGCTCAAATGATAATTGTTCTGTGCCCCACTGCAGGATTTTCGAACATAAATGTGTCATCTTATCATAACTCCGAAGATCTTCCTTTTTATTCAGTTCTACCTTAGCACATGTATAAAAGTGCACAATGACTTTAACAGAACATGACATTAAAGCTGTGCACTGGCACTGTGTGCTTGAAGAATGTCATAGAACAGAGTTCAACATCCAGTGTGTTAATTGGATGACAGCAGTCTAAGTGGATAGCGTTTCACTGTTCCAGGACGAAGTTCCAGACAAAGATAGAGGAGGTAAAAATACTTTGTTTGATTTCCAATATTCTCATTTTGCCCTAAAATACTTTTACACACTCTGCAGACTGTGTAAGTATCTTAATCATTTGTTTAAAACCTTGCTCACCACTGTGCAGGCCAATACGGATCCGGACTTTTAGTTCAGGCATGTGCCTCATCTTAAAGGTGCCGATGCAGTGGAGGATGTCAAGAGACATGTTGGCCATCTCTGCTGCGTGCCGGTTCCCGTTTCTGGTGGGCACTCCTGAGGCTACCATGTAGGCATCTCCGATAGTTTCCACCTGCACAGCATAAAGGCTTTGTTTTCAAAGTACCACCAAACTAAAACACATCTGCAAGCAAACAGTTAAGACAACGCAAGTCACTGAAAAACTGTACACAACAATAAAATAAAATAAGTTAGTAAGAAGAAATCTTTTAAAAGATTTGTTGTGATAATGTGAAACTAGCAATAATAACAAAAAACGTATTTAAAACAGTGAAATAATGCAGCACTGACCTTGTAGACGTCATGTAGGCCAATGATAGCATCAAAGAGTGAGTAGAGATCATTGAGTAAGTCGACCACTTCAATGGGCTCACTGAGTGCGGAGATGGTGGTAAAGCCCACAATGTCACTGAAGTACAGCGTGACCTCGCTGAAGTGCTCGGGCTTGACGGGCTTGCCTGTCTTCAGTGCCTGAGCCACAGACCTGAAGAAGGAAGACGGTAATGAGAGACGTCAGTGGGTTAATTTCCGGTCCTTAAAGGTGATGATGTCATCAAATCCTTGTTTCTACTGATTGCTGGGGAGTGGAGTGACTGTTGAGATGTGTTGGTCCTTTATTCAGCTTCTGTAAATGAGTCCTAACCTCTCCTGTTTGTCTCCCTCATTAACGTCAACACCACAGTTATCGTTTCTCAGTGGACACTTACTTGGGCAACATCTGAGCCACCAGGTGGTCAGTTTTCTGCCTCTCCACCTCCAGCTCCTCTGTCCTCTCTCGGATCAGATCCTCCAAATTGGAGGAGTACTGCTCCAACATTCGCAGCATTGAGTCAATGATGTTGGTCTTTTTACCCTTGGTGATGCTCTTGAACTGTCACGTGAAAGAAACAAAGAGAATTAGTTTAGCTTTTACACACTACAAGTCAAAATGTTGGACACGCTTTCTTCTTCAGGGATTTCTATAAATGTGCTTCGTTAAAGAAGGCGATGATACTGTATGTGTGTTTTCACCCGTTTAAAGATCTCCTCGAAGGTCGGCCTCTTCTCAGGTTCCTCGCTCCACGCCTGTTTCATGATCTGTATGACATCCAGTGGGGCCTCCTCTACTGACACCGTGGGCCGACACAAAGGAGGAGGGTCTCTGACCTTGTTAATGACCTCTGACATTACAAGAAACACACAGCATAAACATTTCAGGAATCTCAAACACAGACTAAAACAATTATCCAATCTCATATCATCAAGTTAATCATTTTTTAAAATCTTGAATTCATCGGGGTTAGTAAAGCATGGTTCACCTTTGGGAGGCATGTCCAGTTTACAGAAAGGTGCAGAGCGAGAGATGACCTCCTGCACAATGATTGCAAAGCTGTAGACATCCCCAAAGAAAGTACCCCTGCGCCTCAGACTAGAACTTCGCAGCAGTTCGGGAGCCGTCCAATATAGGTCTTTAAAAAAAGCACAACAATTAGAACTAATGTGGAGAAAATTCAAAGACAAATTCATTAAACGAGTCTGTGAGTAAACTCACTCTCTGGCTTTTCTTCGTCATTGTCAATGTTTTGGGCAATCATAATTTCATTGAATCCATAATCGGTCACTTTTAACACGAATCGCCCGTCTACCATACAGTTACGTGATTTCAACCGTCCATGGATGATGTCGCGGTTGTGGAGGTACTTCATCCCCTGATGAGGTGGTAGAAAAAGTCAGAGAAGTAAAAAATGGGCCGTATTGGACGGTGACACATTTAGCAGGATGTTCAATTTCTAATACCCGGATCAGATCCATTAACAGGGACGACTTGAACATCCAGTCAAGGCGCACTTCCTCGTTGCTGAGCAAGTCCTCCAAGCTGCCCCTGCTGCAGTGTTCAATCACGACCCCAAAGATCCCAGAATCAAAGAACAGTCCAAGGAACAGGTTGAGGTTCTCGTGCCTCATGTCTCTGAGCTGCGAGGAACCAAATGAAAAAGTTCGTCTTTCCACGCGTTCAGCTTGATGCATTTTTTTTACTGTGCAGTCAATAATTTCAAATTTACACATTCAAGGTCTAAAGTGGAAATGTGATCACAGATCCAGATTACTTACCTTAACAAAGACCAGTTCAGTGCTGCTGTTGACAGATGAAACGGATCCACTGGGACATTTCTTCAACCAAACCCAGTCACCCTGGGAAGTGAATAGTCCGACACACGTCAGCATAAAACATCCAAAGCTTTGAGCTCTGTAGCACAGTTTACAGATTTGTCTCACCTCAAACACAGCAATGTTTGAGCTGTCTGGCGTTGAGGCCAAGTAGCTGCGACCAGACACCGAGTGGTGAGGCGTCTTCATGTCTAACTGGCTTTTCAGGATACTTTCATCGTTGAGCTTCTGCACACACACGGTTTAAAGAGGAGGGAACAGGTAAGTGCTCTATTACAGCTAAACGACTTCCATTCGTCACATCGGACACTGACCCTTTTGCTGATTTGAGTGTTGATAAACACCAGGTCGTCCAGCGTCAGGACTATTTTTGTTAATCCACTGCTACCACCACCTCCAAAGCTGAACCCAACTCTGCCGCTTCGTCTAGACAGACAACAAAACCATTGACTTCTATGAATCACCCAAGACTGTGCTGAACAAAGCCTTGTGCTCCTCTATTTTTCTGTACATACTTGAAACGAATGAAGATGTTGGCTCCAATTCCAGCCAATGAAATGAACAAGAGGAAGAGAAAGAAGAAAGTGAGTGTGTCCATGCCTTTGGGAAGAGAAGACAGCGTCAGTGCACCAAGTTCAACCAGCTTTTATTTCTGTTTCCTGTGATGTAGCTATTAGTGCACTCACCCCCAGAACAGGCAAAGTAGGATGTGAACCAGCATGTAGAGTCTTTGTAGGGAGTACTGCCCGCGAAGTGAATGGAGCGGCCGAGGTACTTCACTCCCCCTATCCTGCTACTGGTATGCGCCGCTTCCAGAACGTGAGTGGAGTAGAGAGAGTTCCCCATGCCACTGTAGTCCAGTACTACATAGCGAGCCTGCATGCCTTCACCATTCCTGCCGGCTCTTAAGGGTTGATTAAAGCCCTCAAATTCAAAGCCACCTTCACTGTCCCCCAGGCTCCTACCGGTCACCCAACGGCCTTCACTGGTGCGGGCCTGCTCGGCAGCCATAGCTGTGTAGTATATCATATTGTAGATGGTGCCAAAGAATGGAGAAACCTAACAAAGACACAATAATGAGTTTCCTCCAGAGGGTTCGTGATTTTCTGGGAATTACAGGAGTCATTACAAGACAACAGTGTCCTACCTGCTCTGGTGGGGTACCGCTGCGGATTTCGTAGCTGTCCTGAGCGTCTTTGAAGGCCTCATAAAAATTGCGGTCGCCAGAATCCACAGTGATTGTAAGGACCCCATCATAGGCTCTCCTCAGTTTGGTGTCATTGCCCAACATGTAGTAGGCTGCATCGTTGTAGGGTAACGAGTACAGGAGTGTGTCATAGGGGATGAACACGTAGCCACGGTCGATCATACGCATGGCCAGTGCTGTTGTCAGAAGCTGGTACTGGGTTTCGCCGCCAATCAGGACAGACGGCATGCACATGATGACCACTGAGGAGAGAGAATGGCCTCAGTCACGTTTATTTGCATTATTCATATAGCGTGTTGGCTTATAGACGTGTAACCCACCTCTGACGTGATCTGTTTCGCGCACTTTTGTCAGTGCCCTGCGGGGCCCATCCTTATCCACCTCCATGGTGACCACAGGGTTGACAGGCAGGCCAAGGGCTCTCAGTGAGGAGGCCAGCTCCTGCCCTGTGCTTTCCCATATGTCTGTCTCCTCTGAGATTATAGCCACATGGGCCCATCGAAAGTATCGTAACACACTAAAAAGTACATGTGAGGACAGCGGCAGAGGCCTGAGGAAGGTGGGGTACATGCCTGTTGATCCCATGTGAGGTTTCAAACAAGCCCAAGAGAGAATGCCAACATCCCACTCTTTCGTGTACAAAGCTGCTGATGAGCAGTAGCCTGGGTTGGCAGGGCCTAGAAAAGCAGCACCAGAGCCTTTCAGCTCAGCAAAGCGAGCGAGGGCGCGAGATGACTTGCAGTCCTCATTGATCAGGGTGTAGTCATACCAGTAGCCCTTTTTGAGGTAGGGGTCTTTGTTTATCCGGGTTGTGGCAAGACGCGCTGCCAAGTCAGGGAGAGCTTTGGAATATAAAAGGTCACATGTCCACGGCCCAACCAGAGCCACTTTAAAAGTGGTGGCCCAGGCGTGGCCTGGCAGGAATGAGACCATGAGTAAGGGCAGAAGAAACCAGTTCCTCCATGATCTCTGGCTGCACCGCACAGGGGTTGATGGCAACTGTGGTTTTACTGGTGGTGTTGTTGATCTTGATGACAATAACAATGATGATGATGGTGATGTTGATTTAAACAGACTAAACTTTGCAACCTCTGTCCGTACGTGTCTTTTCCTTTTCACTTGTATTGAGTCATGCTGCCATCGCGGGTGGTGAGACAGGTTGTGCAGAAAACGAGGGTCCCTGCGACTTGCCATTTCCTCACACTGCTACTCCGCTGCTCCAGACACAGAAGAAGAGTGGGGGGTTGATAGTGATCAGTGTGACAACTGGTGGGACTGTCTCCCTTGGCACTCAGCAAACCTCTAGTCCAAGGCTGGACATTTGATGACACGATCCAGAGCCATCACTGCCTCCAAGAAAAAAGGAAAAAAAAGTTATAAATCCAAGCTATAACATGCTCTCACAGACCTGATCCCTGACCTGAACTTGAATCATGCTGAGCTGTTTAGCAGAATGTGATTCTTATCAGCATCCATCTGTCTCACTGAGACATGGTTCCAGGACTACTATTTCTTGGAGAATTAATGTCATGTGTGTAACAAGCTGATTATCTCAGTCGGGACTGCAGAGTTTAAAATCAAGTGCCAGGTAATGTGGGGCTAAATCTAGCCTTAATGTCCCTATTTGGTCCTGGATTCGCTTTTCCCTTCCAGAGGCAATCTCTTAAGATCTTCTCAGCCGTCCATGTTTGGCTCGGCTCCTCTGCTCCCACCCAGACAGCTCCTTTACAATCTATATTTATATCAGCTTCTAGAAATATCTCACAACCAAACGATCATTTAGGCTGGTAGTTTAGGTACGTTTGGAAATAGTTCGAAAGAAATAATTAGGTGCAGTTTTACTACTTTAGCTAGAGAATATCTACACGAATATTCAATACTACAGATGATACAACCATGACTGTCATCAGAACATTTCTTTATGATATATTTCTACTTTTAAAACTGTACTTATTAAAAATGACCATATCAAATGTCTTGACACTGAGAGCTGAGGAAAAGGCAAAAGCTAAACATCAGAAATTAGTATTTTACTGCTGTTTCCAGGATTATTCTCTGAACGTGACCGTGGGAATCACTGGAGACTTTCAGTTGGTAAAAACATTTCGTTGATTTAGTTCCTTGTCTTGTCATTGAACAGCAAGCGAGACAGCAGCTACCAACCCACGGCCTGAAGTAACTAATACTGACATCGGCTTATCAGGTTAAGCGGAGGCCCGAGTAGAATATTCTCAACCTGTTAAAGTACAGCTGAAATGTAACAGAAATAAAAATAAAACTTCTAGTTCTATGCATTTATAAAAGAATGAGCCAAACTGTGCTGCCCAGCTCGACCTTTACTGAGCAATAAAACAACAGTGAACAGTGAAGACACACATTAAATAATCAAACTACATAGCGATTCCGTCAAACAGACTTGGTTCTGACCTGGAGCAGTTCTTCTACATAGGAGCCATGTCAGTGTTGCTGGTCACGGAAAAGCAGCGTACGCATTAGATATACGGACGTTACAGCAGGAACAGCTACCTGTGGCCTTTTATTGTGAAAATATACCATAGATAATCCCAATGGCAAGAAAAAATGAAATAAATTGAATTATCTTCTTTTCCGTCCACGTTCCTTAAACACAGTGCGGAAAAATAAAAATCTCCACATTTCCAATAGGTCAGTCTTGTTTTGGACTGGGACCCACCCCAAAGCGCTGAACCACAGGGCCGTGCGTGAGAAGTGCAAAACTGATCCAGAGTTTGGATTGGTAAAAAATAGATTGGCAGAGAGCAGAGACAGCAGGTAAAAGATGGGGAAGAGAGGGAAGGACAACCGAGCTTTGACTTCTCAACCCTCTTTAGCTTTTAATCCATACTGGGGAGGAAAGAGTGCGTGTAGGAGGGTGGGGGCCAAGGAAAGGAGCAAGAACGTCTCTGGCCAAAATATGGTGCATGATCATTATTATTTTAGAAGAAGCTGAAACAAAAATTGGCTTTTTTAGAACTGGGAAGAATTGTAAGGAACATTCGGTAAAATCCGACTGATTTACTGTCCTCCCGTCCACCTCCACCCTGCTTGTGCAGAAAAAGACTCAATTGAGCCTCAAACAATCCCTCTGCTCCATTTAAAAGCCCTTTAAGACCTTTACTTTACTGAAAATCTGCATGGTTTAAAGTCTCCTGATTCAGATTCAGAGAGTAAAACCCTATAAAATCACTATCTATGCTTAAACTGTTTTGTCTTACAATGACCTGTGTATCTTTTATATGGCTACATGACTCTTGCTGACATCTTTGTGACCTCTCTCACTTCAAATTACACACAGATTATAGTCACAGTCCAAACGTTAACACAAGCATCTTACATATGGGGAGTAAGGCTAATAAAGACATAGGAGCTAAAAATATCTTGTGCTAAGCTACTCAAAGTCTGCTGTTGCCCTTTTGACCTGGCAGCATGTACTGTACAGTTCACTGTAGCGCTACAGCTGGATTCAAGCCTTTGGGGAGGACGGGAGACTACACATAAAAAAAGCTTAGATACAAAGATGCTCATAAAAGCTGCACGTTACGTGACCTCGGCAGAGACTTAGGAATATGCTTCCTATGGAAATGCGATGTGTTTGTTCTTGTTTGTCCTGTCTTACACATTGATAGCAGCCTTGTTGAAGTAATCAGATTAGTCAGGCGAGGCTGTGCTAAAACTGATCTGCTGCCTGCAAGCCTCTTAGTGACATGACCAACGGCACTGACAGAGATCACTTCAAAGCAAGGTCAGATATATAGCTGGCTCAGACGAGCCACAATACTGACAGCAGGATTTCAGCCCTTCTGACCTGTGCTCATTATTGTTGGCCCCTGAAGTTGTTCCACTGCAGCGTAAACTAAAAGCCAGGGATGTCGGCAAAATGTCTTTATTTAAGTAGTTCAGCCTGTATTTGTAGAAAGATGTGACGGATTTGTCTTTGGAGGTCACTTCTACATTTTCTTACCCTGGTGTACTAAATTAAAGACGTTCTTACCTTTAGTGAACAGGAATGATGTTCTTAATCTGTGTCATGTGATTAGACTTGTTTATTTTTGAGTATGTTTAACACTAGAAGTCCCAGAGATGGGCCATTTGGCCTTTCTACCTATAAAACCCGCCGGCGGGCCGATCGGCCTGAAGGTTTAAGGCTAATATCCTTAATCAGCTGTGAACGATTGCTTTTGTTATGTTAACAACGTGGGGCCACGCTGAGCCACCTCAAGGAAACTTGTGTTTCACTTTGCATCTTAGGGAGAAATCACCACATGCTTTTTTCCTTTGTTGCAAAGATTTATTGATAAAAAATAGTACAAAATGAATTAAAGAAACCAACCATTTGTACACATATTTACAAATAATATTAAAAAGTGAGTGAGTACATTCCAGCAATCACTCACAATCCTGGCACTGCCATGGTATCTCCCGTCTGCATTTACCACATGTGTATCTGTAGCAGTGAACACATCGCACAGTGGCATGATTGTTCTTGCAGTGGTGTTTGACCTGACACGTGGCTCTTTTTCCAGGGCTTGGTGTGGAGGGTTGGGTCCAAAGCAATTGTTCTTTTCTTGCCTTCTTCGCACACATATGAGAGTTGCAAGCTCTCTTGCAAGCTCCACCAGGAAGTCCACCCGTCTTTCATGCCTTCCGGTGCCTGCTTGATACAGCACATGTGCATTCAGTGCTGCCATGTCAATCATGTTATAGAACACGGCAACTGTCCAGCGCCGTGTCCCTGTGCGGACAGTGTACTCCTGCACCATCTGGTCCATCACATCCACGCCGCACTTTGTGGTGTTGTAAAGGGTGACAGTGTTTGGCTTCCTTTTGGTGGTATTCTCAGTCTGAATCACGCTGTGCATGCTGCTAAGAATGTAGACGGTCTTCTTCCGTTTGGGCGCATACGCCGTCAGCGTAATACGTAGTTTTCCGGCTAAGAAGTTTATGCGCAAGTGACAGCGATGTGAAGAAATTGTCCGTGGTAACATTTCTGCCCTTGTCAAGGAATAGTTCCATCAGCCTCATCACTACATTTTCAGTCAGTCTCTCTCCACTGGGACGACTAGGATCCTTGCCAAGATATGGGAGGACGTTACAAATGTACTTGGATTTTAGGTCACAAGCCACCCAAAACTTGATCCCAAACTTGTCAGGTTTAGTTGCAATATACTGCAGGAAACAGCAGCGAGTCTTTGACGGGAAAAGCCGTTCATCAACGGTGATATGTAGACCAGGGTTGTAGGTCGTGATGCAATTGGTGACAAATGATTTATGTCACTTCACTCTGCTTTTTTGGTGTTTTCCACTTACTGGTTTCCAATGAAATAGGAAATAATATGAAATGAAACCTAACCTGAAGACAGATCCGCTCTGAGTCTGAATCCGGCTGAAGTTCTATGTCTTCTCCATCTGAGTCGCAAGGGTTTACTTCACTCAGGTTCATTTCCAAGGCCTGCTGTGTGGTGAGTCTTCTCTGCATTTTCTTTTCTTGGAGAGGAGGTTCGTACACCACAGAATTCTTGAGGGCACTGAAGTAGTAGGCTATGTGCAGTGAGATTTTATCCACCTCAGTACAAAAGGAATTACCTCTCATCTGAGAGCAAGCAGCGTGCAATTAGATGTGTTAATTCATATCTTTTTACACCTGGGCAAGACCCTACATTCCAATGTGAGAATGAATTGAATTCATGAATGAAGAATTGAATGGTAAATCAAGTCTGTGAAGATTCTCAATCATCCAGGAGACTCAAGTTCTCTGCTTTTAGCAGCTCTCCCTCCCCCACACATACAAACAAGCCACCAGCAACCATTACCAAGGTACTACGTGATGGAACCTTGGTAATCACCCGCAAGATGACAATTGCAATAAATGCCATTAGTTTAGGGAGGACCATGAACATCTTCCTGTGCATGTTTTTATAGTCTATTCTTGAATGCTATGAAGCATGTCAATGAACATGATGATGATGAAACACAGGAAGCTCTGAAGGCGACTCAAGATACTTTTCCTGGCCTTAGCCGTTGGCTCTCCATCTGCAGCCTACGCTTTGATTGGGGTGAAAGGGAGACGCGTCCCCACCTGTTCTTCATGCCACACTGTGCCATCTTTCGCTGTCTCTGTCAGGTCAGTCCACAAACAGGCTCTTTTTTGGTTGAGGAGCAGCAAAGCGGGGGAAATCTGGTCAAACTAGTTCTCTGCTTTTAGCAGCCATCCCTCCCCCACGCATACAAACAAGCCACCAGCAACTATTCACACACACCCCCCCAAACCCCCTGCAGATTGCTCAGGTAATGACCTTATTTACACATGAATTGATGCTAATGATAGCCAAAAGACTAGCCAGTTAGCATCCACTTGGCCAAAGGAGGGTTAGAAATCTCTGGGACTTCTAGTGTTAAATACATTTCTGTCACTAGTTCTTCATTTCTTTGAAAAAACCTATTTGTCAAAATTAATAAAACACAAAGAAAAAGGAAAAAGACCTTCAGGCCAGTGAGTGGAGACATTTGCCTCCTAGTTGACTTCTCCTAATTGATCATGTGAATGTATTTGGCGGCCTGTCACCGTGACATCACACACACCTGTTTTCCAATCAGAGAACCTTCCACTGGAAAAAAACTGTAGCGTTATCTAAAATGTGTGTTAGGTAACAGCAAATCTCCCTAAGACGTTATATTGAACTGTATATACAGCTACACCTTATACATAGCTTAGACATTAAAACCCACAGGAACACAAACTGCCTAAATGCACATTATATGTATTACAATTTTGTGACAATTCAAACTTCAACATCATTCACTTTCACAGACACATGCACAAACTGTAGGTAAATGATCAGGAGCAACTCCTCTGCCTCTGTCTCCATCTTCTTCAGATCCTTTGATAAACACTCCACACACACAACATCATTTTGTACTGCTGTCATTACTTAATCTGTTATTTGGACACATGTACGAATATACAAATATACACACATTAATATGTCTCAGCTGAGCTGCTTTGCCACCTCTGTGGCCTGTAGGAGATTTGCAGTGCAGCGCCCTCTGGTGGTTGGAAGTAGTAGTGTACAACAGTAAAAAGGTCACATGCTCGATTATTACACTTAAAACTAAGAAAACCGTCAGACTTATTCCATCTGTGAAGGTTTCAGAGCTCACTGTGTAAAAACTTACTTTTTACCACAATGTTTTACTTGGTCGTTTATGCTTTTATTTCTGTATTTCTTTCATAAAGTATGTAAATCTGCATCAATGTCTTCTTGTCCTTGTCCATTCAATGATCAAGGCGGAAAAGTTAAACAATTTTGAATTTTAAATCCTTACAAAACTTTGCTGTTAAATAATTTATGTCAAGGTATAAAGATTCTTTTACTTCATACATAAATTAAAGTTCCACACTATGACTATGCGAAGGCTAGTCAGAGAATATTTATCTTTTAACCAACTTCCCATGACTTGGATCACATGGCTGCATGAGCCACTGAATCTTAGAGACTATCACAAATATTATCATGCTGACATTTAATCTGCAGCTTCTCCCTTTATCCATGTACAGACGTTGATTTTCCATGAATGGATAGGACTGTTTCTGCTGACAGATTGTAACAGCAGCCTTAGAACTTATCAGCTGTCACACATACAATGTTCACAACTACGTTGTTATTCCTATCGTTATTGCAGCTCTTCAGGAATAATAGATTAGTTTGGGCTTCTGTGATTAGATGTGCTCGCTACCTACGTAATGAGGACAGGTTATTTCACTGATGTCGTGACTCCACACGACATCCCACAGCGTAAGAATGTCAGTTTACAATAAATCAGAGCAGTCATTTATAGTATTACTCAGCCTGTGAAATCATGTGTATAAACAACAGTAAAACCATCGGGCAACAACAACAATAAGAACTAATTCTTACACAGCAATGCTTCAGACACAGTGATGCCTTTAAGCTTATAGCAAACACATTGATAGCATTGTTATTTTTGTCTTAAGGCCTAGTGGGTGGCAGAGTTGAATGGGTAACGTTTAAGTGAAAATCTAGTTCATTTTCTGACAGTTTGATCTTGTATTGTAACTTGTTAGAACTGGCTGTTAGAATTAACAGCAGAACGTCTGCTGTTGGTAAAGCTGTGTCTGAAACAGTCGCCGCGAGTGTTTGGAAGATGAGATCATTAATTATGCAGGAACAATTTACTGATGCTATCATGTTGCATAATGGGGAAGGTAGGAGCTGTTTGGTGTGTTGTGTAAGCCATGGGTTCAAAGATGCTATAACTTATACGTTACATGCACATGAAGGCGACATGGATGAGAAAAAGCAAATGAACATTGTGCGTTTGGATATTAATATGTCTTTGCTTGGTTTCTTTATGTTTGACTCATGAACCATACATCTGCAGGGAGTTACTGAGTTTTAAATTTTGGATTTTGCTATCTTTACTGTCTGCCGAGCTCATTTTTCACGACAGGAGCAGCAATCGAGAGGTGGAGCAGTGTGGGAGGAGCACGGGACTCGAAACCCATTTCCTCTAATATAAAAATTGGGAATAACGAACATCTGAATATTTCGTGGCATCGCGGTGCATAGGAATCTGTTCACTCAGGAACTCTGCAACGAAATGTCACTCACTGATGTGCTGGCTGTCTCTGGAGGGGCTTTTGTTGTTTTCTACCTACTAAAACTAATTTGGACCTGTTGGTGTGGACTCCAGGAGTATTTCTTGTCCAAAATCTGGAAAGTAGACCTAAGGAAATATGGTCAATGGGCAGGTGAGGTCAGAAGAAGTATTTTATGTAATGTAAGCGGATATCTTCATAGACGTTAACTGTGCTGGGCTGGAACGTCAGTTCCTGGAAGTTTTAGACATTGTGGTTAACGCAATGTTTATTGACTGAATCTCTTCAGTGTGTGTCTGCGTGTGAATGAGCATTTCTACCAGGGGTGAATAGCGGATTTTCCTAAGGTGCGATTAAGGTGAAATACATGTTACTCTAGAGCAGCTTTATGTGGATTTTTTACAGCACTAGCCCAGCAGACGTCCTTTCTGAGAAATCTGTTCGATAAGAAACTTGATAAGTTGTTCACATTCTTTCTGAATGGGAGATTTCCGCCTCGTTGCCCTGTAAGAACATTGACTTTAATTGATGTTTGCAACCTTCTTTTGCTACAATAGAGTAGTTTCCATTATTTGGATCTGTTTTATAAAGACATTTGAGAGGAAAACAAACTGACCTTTGGGTCTTTGGTTTCATTAGAAACTAATGTAAATTGTCCTGTTATCTGTGAAGTTCAAAGTGTAACTCAACAAAGAGTTGAGTTACCAGCACCATGTAAATGATCAGTCACTTTAATAAATTCTCCTAAATGGTTTTAAGACGTTGTGCTGATTCCTGTTGATTCCACCTTATGTGCCTTTGTGTTTGTGCAGTTGTCACCGGTGCCACATCGGGCATTGGCAAAGCTTATGCCACTGAGGTGAGCTTCCTTCTACAACTTCTTACCATTTTCAGCCGACAACTCTAATGTCAGAGTCGGCGTTTCAGTTATGAGCTTGACCAAACTGGTCTGTCTACATGTGTCCTACCAGCTGGCGCGAAGAGGCCTGGATGTTGTTTTAATTAGTCGGTGTGATGAAAAGCTTCGGGCCGTCGCCAAAGAAATCGGTGAGTCAAATAAAAAAATGAGGAGAATTGTTTCACGATTATCTAAACAAAGTGAAATGAGAAGAAAATGTTCTTTGCCTCCTTCAGAGGGTAAGTATGGACAAAAGACTCGCACCATCCAGGTGGACTTCACAGATGGCCACAGCATTTACCCCACGATAGCCGCAGAGCTCCGAGGCCTGGACATCGGAATTCTGGGTAACCAGAGCGATTGTTAATGAAGACAAGAGCTTGTAATGAGGCAACTATTTTAAAACCCAACTTGCAGAAAAATACTTGAGAGCCAGCTCCAAATGTAAATATGATGATGTCTGATGAGTTACCGAAGATTATTAACCACAGTTCTTGCTTTTGTTAAACCCATACAGTCAACAATGTTGGAATGACCTATTCTGATAATTTTGCCTATTTCCTGGAAATTCCGGATGCAGAACAGGTATGTTTTGCATCATAAACATAATTTTCTAATACAACTCATTGTGTAATTTCTTTTATTTACATATTGTGCTTGTTCTGACCAGAAAATCACTCAGGTTATCAACTGTAACATACTGTCTGTCCCTCAGGTGAGATACTGCATATATATTAAATATTATTATAATATTTACTGACTTATTGCTGACTTTAGTTTCTAAATGTAATTCTTTAATCAGATGACCAGGATGGTTCTTCCAGGCATGGTTGAAAGGTATTTTCACACATTCAGAGGTTCAAGGTTAAGAGTCTAAGATTTGTTAATTCACAATAGGAACTAAAAGTTTAACGTTTTTTCTCCTCACTGTCTTGAGGTGTTGCTGTTGCTATTTCTACATAATGCTGTTTCCTCATGATTACAGTACATCTATTTTATGAACTGCATCGGTTCCTTCAGCAAAATACCCCCACGACTGCCCTGTACTTCATAGTTTCTCCCTTTGTCCTCGGGCCAAACAGTTCACTTTTAGCATTTCTACGTCTCGTATCTCTAAGATGAATATCCGTGTCCCTCTGCGCAGCTGCAAAGTGCAGTCAGGCATTTTAATCTTACTTTTGGAGTAAAGCTTCTTCCTCGCTGACTGGCCTTTCAGTCCACGTCGTTTCACTGTGCTTCACTTCCATCTCCTCCTCAGAGGGACGGGGCTGATCATCAACATCTCCTCCCAAGTGGGCGTCCATCCACAGCCTTTGTTGTCCCTTTATTCTTCCACCAAGGTACTCGCACACGTGTACTGTATATTCTGTTTCTACTGTTCCTACAGACATGCACACATTCACTCATGAGACATGTTTTTACGCTCTTGACGTTCCCATTTTAGATTTTTGTAACCCGTTTCTCCCAGTGTCTGCATGCTGAGTACAAGTCAAAGGGAATTACTGTCCAGGTACGTTTAACATTCAACAACAATCAAACTGAAGCATTGTTGCAAATGCAAACATGCACGAAATGTGTGGAGTATGCAAAGTGAAGTTTTATCCAACGTTCCAGTGCGTGGCCCCCTTTATGGTGTCTACCAACATGACCAAAAACATGGAGGCAAGCTGTTTGGTGAAGAGCCCTGCAGGGTTCGTCCGTGAGGCTTTGAACACTGTGGGTTACGCCAGCTACACCAGCGGTTGCCTGTCCCACGCTCTCCAGGTCCGAAATGTGAGATCACATTTTCAGCTTTGGAAATATCTCAGCATCCGTCATTCTCTTCTCTGTTTTTCTACAGAGCGTGGCTATCACCGTGTTCCTGCCAGAAGCAATTTGCATGTCTTCATTCTTCTTCCAGAAGCTACAAAACATGGCAGAAAAAAGGAAACGTGAAAAAGTCTGTGAGGAAAATTAAGTCAGAGGAAAAGAGGAGTAATCAGCCTGTGTCTGACTCTCCAGTTTACTATGAATCAAGATGACCACCAGAAATATTACAGCATTAAGAATGATTCTCTACACTGTGGGTCCACATTTGACACATATCTCTGCTGAAGACATTACATGGGAGTTTTTCCATAGAGCCATAGGAAGCAAGTTAAGATATGGTCACAACAAGACAAGCGCTAGTATTATTATGTTGTTGTTATTTATATTATTTTATTTGGTAGCTCTAGAGACATAATCCTCTTTAATTACTTACAAAACATCAATACATTTAACATGTGATCCTACAGTGACAAACATCTACAGGAATGATCATTTCTAATGGATCCGTAAACACAAGGCTGAAGAATGAAGCTATTGTACATCACACAAGGTGGTATTTCAGGATTTATTTGTAATAAACAATACACAAACAAATGTCCAGTAACATGATTTGACTGATCAATATGGTGCGTTTAGTAGTAGTGCGTTGAGTAAAAATGTGAAAACTGGTCATATTTACTCGTCATAATCTAAAAAATCCTTTCTTCCCAAATAGAACATGTAAAGACTGCCTCATTGAGTTTTTGTTACCTTATGTATTTTGACAAATTGCAACGTGAAGACAAAAAAATATAAATTTTTCTTCCTAGCGAGAAATGAGCTCACGTGTAGCACAACCTTCCCTTTGTGAAAAGCGAACGCATACATTTAATAGCAAAGGAATAGATTTGTGATACGTTAATGAGGAAAATTCAAGTCAAGATCAAAATGTCTTTGAACCACTTGGTCCACAACCAGCAGAAATGTAGCAAAAACATTCAGCAGTTAACAATTATTGCCATATACATATATAATAATAAACAAAGTTATAAACCGTATCACTTATAATAAACTCTGATCTTTGACACATAGTTTAGTCTAATAAAAGCTAATGCATATTAGAGGATACAACATAAAACATGAACAAAGACTGACTAGTTCTTTAAGCTGGGGTAGAGAACCAGAGCTGGACTTTAAATATGTACTTGGCTGTGATCCTTTTCTAAGCAGTAAATGGTGATGAGCTGAAAGCACAGTGACCGGTACTACATACTGTGCATTAACGTTCCCATCCCAATATATTACGAGTCAATTTACAGTACGCATTTAAATAAGCAGCCAACATCCAGTGAGAAAACGTGAACGAACCTCCGGACCGCACCTGCTCAGAGATCAGTGTACATGACTGGTGTGACTCCATGGATCAGCAGAGTTGGTCCTAAACCGCTGGTCAGTGCTTCCAGCTGAGCTACGTACTGCTGCGACTGGCTGTGATGAGCAGGAGGCCGCGGCAAATACAGGAAGCGAACAGCAGCTTGAGAGCTGTGCTCCATTAACATACAGTTCACTGCGGACGAGAAGCCGTCAGACTGGGCTTCTGTGGGCTCGGCGGAGTGGTGCTGAACCACAGAGTCCCACGGCACAATCTTTATAGACGCCCTGATCCTCAGCTTCCTCAGCAGCTCTCGGAAAGTCTCTTCATTTACCACCCAGCCCTGGTCTCCTGACTCTGTCTGGACGTTCAGGAAGATTCTCATTCTTGCGTGACGCCACTTGCTGGACATGTTGAGCACACAGGCCATCTGTAGCAGAAAGAGGCTACACACGTCCTCGTAGTCGCTGCTGTTTGGCTGGAGCAGGTTGAGAGGCCACACGTCTATAGTCCGGTCCGATCCGTCGACCTTGCTATCTTTACCCTCTCCCTCCAACTGGAAGAAATAGCGGCCAAGGCACACGTTCTTGTTCATTTTGAGGGCATCAGAAATGATCCCAACGTACTCCTCGGGGGACAGCCAGCGTGGGCTCTCCACGTGGCGGACTGGAGGGAAGTGGGCCTGTAATGAGGGCAAGTCAACCCCAAAGTTAAATTCACCCTCGCTGCTCTGCTTCAGCGATGAGTCGCAGAATGCACGATCTTGTAAGAAGAAGTCTTCCGGAGTGCAGCTGTCATAGAAACCCAAAATCAGCGTGTTGGGCTTCATGCCACCTGGTACAGAGAAAGGACCAGCGCAGCACAGTAAGCATCACAGAGAGCAGACAGTGCGCATCTGTAGGATATGAGGGTAGGATGAGGATTAGAAAAATCTGAGTTTACCTAGGCCTGTGATGCGGAGCAGGTGCTGGGTTCCCTGCCTGACGGAGGGAGACAGCGTCAGGTCTACGAAGGCCTTCACCCCGAGTTTATCTACTAGGCTGAGCCAGAAGTTATACTGCTGCTGGACTGGGTCCGATGGCAGCGTGTCTGAAGGACACGACAGGCAGAAATTAATATGCAGCAGGAGCTGAGACAGACAAGTACATGATGGGATTTTAATTCTAAGCTGGTGCAATGTCTCCTAACGTCCACTAGAGGGGAGAGACGCAAGCAAAAGAGTCTTTAAGGTGCATCAATAAAGTTTGTCACACTGTAAATATATACATACAAAAACCTCAGAGCATTACCCAGGTCTCCCAGCTGCACGTGGCCCAACACATACAGGCCTCCCTTCTTCAGCTGGTTCACAAACAGGATGAGCTGACACGAAGAGCGAGGGTTGGCCACCATCAGCAGCACCTGCGGCCTCCAGAACTTCACATGTTCTTTCCTCACATCCAGCATCAGCAGATACTTACGCACCTAATCAACAGAGGCAGCAAGGAAACCAGCACTGTGGGTTAACGGTACCGCCTGCGTGATGTTATGCAGGCTCGTCCCTGCGTGGCTTTTGAATACCTGATGGAAAATGAGAGCCTGGCTGATGTAGCCCCAACTGCTGGTCGGCGATCTGTAGTGTAGGAAAAGCAGCAGCAGCAACAGGAGGACGATGCTGCCCGAGGAGTACACGGGGTTAATGACGAACATCATGACCAAGCAGCTCAGGATCCCGAGCAGGCAGGTGTGCCAGGAGAAGAGCTGGAAGGTCGGTCTGTGAAAGGACAAAGGCAGTGTTTCTGGTCCCGAAGGGAAGCGATGCCGTTCCTACTTGCCACCAACAGATGTCCCACTTTGACTGCTCCCTTTTAAACTATTACCTGAAATTTGGTGCTGATGCCCACTCCAGAGCCAAACACGCTAAGTCAACCGCAGCGTAGGCGAGCAAGTAGAAAACCGTGACCAGACTCGCTACTGCATTGAGGTGACCTGCGAACACCACACACTGAAAGACAAACACGCCACGTTGGACAAGAAATAGGACGCGGATTATAAATCTAAAACGCACGCAGAGCTGACACCCACCTGCGCCAGGCCCCAAGTGTACAGCACTGCCACCCAAGGGTTCCCTGAGCCGGATGTGACCGCAGCTGGGGCTAACGGCAAACCTGTTCGGGAAGCAAGTCCCTTAGGAATCAATTCAGAACTTAAGGAAGACATGGTCAGAATTCAGACTTTACCAAAGAGGTGGTCCAGAGCGAGAGCGTGGAGAATACGAGATGCTCCAATCATAGCGCACATGGCGGCTGACAGAGACGCGCAGTAGATCCCAATGGTAACGAACGGCGACCAGATGTTTATTTTCTGGAAGAACCCATAATCCTGAATCAACAGGGTCCTATAAAAATACACACACGGCATTTGTGACATCACCTCAACTACTTATCTGAATGATGACGATGTACAAGCACCGATAACACAAACACCACTACGGGCTGTTTCACACCTGTCACACGTGGCGCTGACCATGATGAAGAGCAGGACGTAAACTGTGAAGGTGTAAACGACGGCGACGATGGTGCCTTTGGGGATGGAAACGCTTGGAGTCTTCAGCTCCCCTTAAGAGACAGGAAGCAAGAGCGAACATCAGGCTTTGTTTGCTTCCTCTCAGACTTCCTGCGTTCCACTGTAATGTGAGAAGTGTTGTTTTATGACAACAATCACTAACCTGACATGTTGGCTCCAGCCATGATCCCCGTGCAGCTGGTGAACATGACGGCAAACACGGTGGCAAAAGACATGACAGAGTTGGTGCTGTAGTCCAGAGAGTAGCCAGCTAAGAGAAAATGAGGAACGAGAGCAGAACCACAGACAGATGTGTGTATATTTACAGTACGTTAAGTTGCTACTTGTACTTTCATATCCCTTCTTGGCCCATTGATACTCACAGCCCAGGTTGCTCCTCAGTGTGGTAGCGCTGAAGCCCGTATAGCTGGCGTTGTAGCGGCTGGTTTGGTTACCAGGTCCCTGGTGGGTGATGACGAACTCACGTGGTCTGACTGCCACAAAACTGATGAAGACGGACAGCAAGGAAACGGTGACCACCAGCAGGATGACGAAGGCCGTGCGGGAATAGATGTGAGCGCCCACCAGGCACACGAGCAGACAGAGCAGAAGGATGACTGAGGAGTACAGCACTGTGTACCAGTAACCCTGCGGCAGCACCCGCACGCCCACAGACACAGAGGACTCTAAAACAGAGGAGACCAGGGGTTGATTCCACGATGTAGGGGCAGTCATTCAGTTACGAACAGAAACAAGCAAAGTCTCACCAGGATCTGAACCAAAGACGTCAAGTATGGCCTCCACAAGACCAAGGACGTATTCTCCACATGCAAACACTTTAGCCAGGAAGAACATTAGACCAATGCTTCCTCCAAACTCTGGGCCCAAAGAGCGACTTATCATGTCTGGTCACATTGAGTCAAGTTTGGACTGTCACGAACAACCAAAAACAAGCAAAGGGAACCACCTAAAAATTGGATCTGTAAGGATACAGTAGGCTCCACCGCCTTGTATAGCACCGTTGGTGGAAATGGCGCAGATGGACAGGATGGTGAGAGATATAATGGTATAAGCTACAACCACCATTAAAAGACCCTGTAACAGCCCAGCGTGGCCGACCACGAACCCTGCGAGAGAGATCACACCAGTGTTAGTCACTAGACTGACGAACACAATGACTCGCTGAAGCAACTACACACACGCAGACGGTAGCTCACCCGTCCTGAGAAACAGAATTATGCTGAACATGGAGAGAATGGTCGGCACCATCACCCCAAAAAAGGTGTTCAGTTTTCGGGGGTCTTTCGTCGGCGCCCCGGCGTCGCCGTCTGCTGCGGCGCCCGGCGCTGTGCAGCAGGCCACCGTGGCGATGGACAGGCCGCACATGCCTGAGGTGATGAGCGGCGTGTGTTCGTTTGACATGGCTGGCGACCGGAGCTGCAGATTCATCCGCTTCGACTGTGAAGAAAGGAAACCAATGAGGAGGAGGAGGATTAAAGCGCTAAAACAAAACTATATTTGTGAGTCAGCTGTTAGTCATCTGGATAGTACATGCACCAGGGTATAGTGTTGAAGTCTTCTACAAGAAGCTAATTCTGCAGATGTCATCATCTGGTTGAGCTGCCTAAATTCTACTACTCATGAATCTTTGTGTCAGCATCAGGAGGACGATGCTACAGCAGCATACAGCTGACTCCACTAATGGTAGTCTGGCATAATAATATGAATAATATTTCATTTTCTATTTCACAACATGTTTAATGACAAACACAGGCATGTGTCAGACGAATCCTGCACATGAAGAGGTCACATGAACAGTTTCTGGTCAGACACTATGCACAGTCTGAAATATTCAGTAAACACGTGTTCTGTACAGTTTGCTGATATTTTGGGCAGAGAATATTAAAATCTGAACTTAGAGTCGAAGTCAGATTCAGTATGAAGATTAAACACAGCAGATTGGTCCACTGCAGCCTCAGGCTCTCTGACTTTACTTGCACCCATAACACCAAAACACGAGACCGAGCACTGAGACACAACGAGACAGGTCATGTGTGTGAGCTTGTGACTCACTCCCCTTCAATAAGAGAGGCTCACACCTCAGCTTGGTATTCGGAGTCAGATGATTCACAGATGTGTGTCGGTTCTTGAAGGATTCGACTCAAGCCACAGAGGTCGTCGCTCTGTGCACAGGTGATCCTCTTTTTCTCAAATGCCAGCTGTTAACATCTTTCAGGAGTCACATGATAGGCGAACAGCAGCTTGGTGATATATTATACCTCCTAATAGAACATACCCAACTAAAAGAGTAGTAATTAGAGGGTTGATTGGCAGAAATAACACTCGCTGGTGTGAGATTTTCTTCTGTTATGAATCTAAATGTGTCCTGTTTATCACTGATCAATGGCAACTGGCAGATGAATAGATCATAAAACAGACGGATGTGAGATCTGGGCTTTTATTTTTATACCACTGCTTAACTACAGTATAGCTGCTCTAGAGACAAGCCTTGACTGATTTATCTTCAAACAGCGAAGTCGAAGGTTCAGTGAGAACACAAGACAAAGCTGCACTTCCTGTTTTACTGATGCTCAGCGGCTCATTGATCACTTCGGTCTCTGCAGGATGCTGTGCGTGGCGCACGGAGCTAATGTTGGCGCCTGAACCTAACGGAGAGGCCTCTGAAGGTCCCCAGACCCTACTTTACAAACCACTTAGTTACCAAAATAAAGCCGCGTTTCCGTCACAGTTGAAGGTGGAGCAAATGCGCCACAAAAACTTCAAAAACAAAGATCTAAACAGCGCTGCCGTGTTGAGGCTGACGGTCAGGAAGTGGCCGCGCCGGGCGGCAACAAAACGACGGACCCCCCGAGTGTGTGGAGGTGCTCGAGCTCTGCCTTTCAGCGACATCCAGAGCATTTACGAGCACACGCACCTTGTGATGTCCCGGATCCTAACAGCAGCACCGAGCACGGCCGAGCTCACCTCAAAACAGTCCCCGCGTCCTGTCGACGCTCCTTCTGTCGGTGATCGGCCGAGTCCTGCGCGTCTCAGCTGGAAGACGTCCCGGGTCGCACGTGCCACAGGCGGAACAATGTAGCCGCGGCGAGACGAGCCGGTGGATCAAACTAAAGTGTGTCAAGAGGTGGATGCGGTGAGAGGCGCTGCCCAATAACAACACGGCGACCGTGACACGCCTCGCGCCCCTGTTATTTGCTCGTACGCGTCACGGGACAGCGCTCATGTGACTGTTGAGGTGGGCAACGCCACAAATGTTCCAATAGTGATAGCCACGCCCCCTCCTGCAGGCTAATCACGTCATCCCAGCGATGACCTCAAAGCTAACCCGAAAACTCCACGCCGTGACCTCAGCTGTCAGTCTGTTGCTGGCACCATGAACCTGCACATGTACTGATGCGAGGGTCTGATGTGATGTAACGCTGCACTGTAGGCTGAGCTGTAGTACCGACTTCTCCGCGACAGGGGCGCTGTTGAGTCAAAACAACGCATTCACATAGTCTAATTCATGTATTGTACTAATCTAACAAAGTGGCTTCAAACGTTCAGCTGTAGACGCACGTAGAGGAGCAGGTAACATTTGTTATTTGTGGTAAGATGCATAGAATAAAGTGAAGTTACACCAGAGCCCATTTCACCTCTTACTGAAACATCCAACTGCTTCAAGCTTCTCCGTCGCCCATGAAACCTGCTCAGGCCTGTTCTGCACATTTAAAGTTGATTTCACGTATTAATAGCACGTTCATTTTTTCCTCTGACATGAGATAATCAATGAAACTCTTCACGTAATCGCATTTCTCCAGAGTAGATCTAAAGGAGAAATGTGACCGTGTCCATGTGATGTCGTCCTGCGGAGCGCATGGGGTGTATAATATTTAATAGCTGGGTGTGGTGGCATCATGCTTCGTGCCGGGTTGTCAGGATCCATCCGTGAACGCTCGTCGTGTGATCCGACAGCTCGGTTCTGATGGGATTCAGGCAAAACAAGAGCTGCGTGGGAATCTGAGCATCGAGGCCGGAAACCAATCCACACACTCCATCTACAAAGTGATATTTTCCCAGTCAGGTGATTTTTAATCCATTTTTTTTTATTTCTGCACAGTACGAGCCACTTATCAGATTGTGCTCAGTAATTCCGCGGTGCCTCGGAGGCGGCGGTCCTGATGAAGTGTCGGCAGAGGGAGGAGGAAACCGACGAGAGGAAGGAAGCGAGGATAACGTCACGAAAAAGCAGAATCGGGGAGTGACGGACTGTGTTTAATGGACAATCCTTGATGCGTCCGGGGACCGAGCTGGGGCTAATTGCGTTTGTTTACCCAGCGCTGGACAAAGATGTTTTTGTTCACTCGTCGGGCGTAAATAAGCGCAAAGCATTTCGCAGAGGAAGCGACAGCGCAGCAGCAGATTTCCATCTTTTTCGGGACTTCTACTAAAGCAGAGACATGGAAATGTGTGCACCCCTCCTACATTTGACTGTTTACTGAAGGATTTAACCTAATCGTGACACGCCAGTGGATCAACCTCTGCAGCTCGGTGCTTTTAATGAGCGATAAAGACACATAGACAGATCCTCCGCTGGATTCTGGGGACGTCGCTTTTCCATTTCTTTTCGAAACAAAACCAGCCAAACCATCGGGAGAATTAACAGGTAGCCACCCATTATCAAACGCCGTGACAGCAGCTGCAGGCCTGCCCGCTGGGTGTAGGATGGCTGGGGGTGGTGTTATGTGGCTATTTACCGCCTCATTTCCACTGAATTAACTGAGCTACATCCGCATTTTAGGCGCTCGGTGTCTGACAGGAGAGGTGGGCCTTGATCAGCCGCTCGGCGCTGATCAATCCGTGCGGTAGCCTGCGCCCTGTGGGGCCTGGCTTCCCCCCTGAACGCGCCGGGCGTTTCTAATCGCTGCCGACGCTGAAATAAAACCCCACTGAAGCAGATACATGTGGCATCTGCGTGTCCGTGTGAGCCCAGGGGCGAGCGCAGCGCAGCGCGGCTTCGCTGACGCGCAGAGGCTGTGTGGGCTCCGCGCTCCCCTCCAGCTGCACATGTAGCCATGCTACGACGCTGCAGCTACACATCAGATGTGGATGTGCCTCCGTGAAGGGTGGGGTCAGGCAACTTGGCATCTTTTGGCTGTTTGTCTCACTGTTGCTGTAGGACTTGTTCCTTACGTGTTCAGGCAGGGAAAACATGCGCGGTTGTGCTTCAGCTCACCTTCATCCTCCTCTTCAGCAGCGTCCTGTAGGAGGCTGCCTTTTGTCTCCTACAAGGCCATGCATCAGTGCAGGTGGACTCCTGCTCTTCTACTCTGTTGAATGACTTTGGCAGATATCACATTATTTGTGCGGTTGATGCTCACAGGTGACAGAAACGTGCGTCTAAGCACCGGCCTGATGTCCATTTTCCTCCTCTGTGTGTGTACTGTATTTATTTGAATTGCTCCACAAATGCAAATGCAGGGTGCGTGTTCGATTGTGTAACTGTGCTCCTATCAGTAACAGGAAATGCTGCTTTCTACTGAAAGCAGTTACAGTGTGTGTGACCTCAGTTGGCCCGAAGCTGAAGGACGCGTCTTCTGCCATTCTTAGATATGTTCGCCCGGTGTGTTGATTTCTAGGATGGCGATGGCTCAGGTGACAGGAGACCCATTAAAAACGACTGTGAGCCACTGACCCGATACACGAGATGCATGTGCACCGTGTAACAGGTTCCCTCTGCTTTAAGAGGTGCTCAGAATCTGCTGCTTGGTAGCGATACTGGCTGCTCAATAGCAGCTTAGTCATTACAGATTATTCTCTGCAGTTAAACCAGGCATGGTTGCACAGTCATAAACAGATTACGAGGCTTTTTCTCACTGTGTGGGTTCAGTAAACCTAACAGATTAAAATGCATGTTTGTCATTATAATATTGCTTTCAGTATTTTAAGTAAGTTATTCTTTTCAGTGGATTCCTATCTGATGAAAGTGGAGCTCTGGATTACTGGATTAAAACACCAAACTGTGGCAATCCCACAAGCCTCACTTATGATAATATATGATTTTATGATGCGAGTCTGATGTATGAAGTTGTCCTCCAACCATCAGGTGACGGCTTGAACAAATCCAACATGAGTGAGCTGGAGCAGCTTCGTCAGGAGGCAGAGCAGCTTAGGAACCAAATAAGAGTAAGTAAATTGTCACCTGCCTGATACACGGACACGTTCACCTGTGGTGTCATGTCTGTTTCTAATATTATGTTCCGTGTCCATTAGGATGCCAGGAAGGCATGTGGAGATTCAACCCTGACACAGGTACGTGAGTGCTAGTGCACGTTCAGCGTTGATTATCAATGTGGAAACACTAATATTACTGAACTGGGCAATGTTGTTCAAAACGCTAAGCTCTGATATGCAGCAAAATCCAGGCACACACTGCAACTTTTACGATTGTTGGTTGGTGTTGTGCCCTTTTCATTTGTTGCGTCGGTTTAGAAGAAGAGCTGATGAATCATTTATGTTTTAAATGCCATTTTATAAGCAAGTCAGTGTAATGCAATGAGCTTCCTTCCCCTAGATAACGGCTGGTCTGGATCCTGTGGGGCGGATCCAGATGCGAACGAGACGCACCCTCCGCGGCCACCTCGCCAAGATCTACGCCATGCACTGGGGTTCGGACTCCAGGTAGGTCCACGCTGATCTTTACTTCAAATTAACACGAGCTTGTGAATAAATGACTGAATGCCCAGCACTACAGTGAAATGTTGGAATGTCCTCACAGGCTTCTGGTTAGTGCCTCACAAGATGGAAAGCTCATCATCTGGGACAGCTACACCACTAACAAGGTAACAACTAAAGAATGGCTTCCGTTCAAACCTTTGACTTAAAGCTACATCATTTGCATCCATCGCTCTGACCTAGTCAAACATTGACGGAGGCCTCGGTAGCATTCGATTGTCATATCCTCCCTCCAGATCCACGCCATCCCTCTGCGCTCGTCCTGGGTGATGACCTGTGCATACGCCCCTTCTGGGAACTATGTGGCGTGCGGAGGCCTCGACAACATCTGCTCCATCTACTGCTTGAAGACGCGCGAAGGCAATGTCAGAGTCAGCAGGGAACTCCCGGGCCATACAGGTGACACATGCTACTCCAACCAGTCTACAGAGCAGCAGTTTGACTCTTTATCTGAGCAAACTGGTGACATTCAGACGAGCGCCGAGCTGCCTCCAAGCCCAAACCTTTAAACAATGAAGACTTCATTTACTTGGG
The DNA here is from genome assembly GCA_030770545.1 of Macropodus opercularis. NCBI lineage: Eukaryota > Metazoa > Chordata > Actinopteri > Anabantiformes > Osphronemidae > Macropodus > Macropodus opercularis. The sequence goes on along the minus strand of CM061102.1, from coordinate 7,228,541 downwards.
TAATTAATTGCAGGGCAGCATAGTCACAGACAGATTTTCAGACATCGTAGCTACTGTGTTAAATGTGCGTCTCAGTTTTTAGATTTTTATTATTGAGCATCACCCAGAAAGGCCAACACATAATATGAGCATGTCTCTAAGTAATTTCGACAGAAGGATGTGTTTAACAACTTCAGTTTTGACGTCCTCGCTAAAATCCCTCTAAACAGTATCCAAATCCTGTTACTGTTAAAACCCAGATTAGACAAACTCTAAGTTGACAGATGTGTTTCGGAGGAATAAGGCTTTTGAGCAGCAGCAGCTTCATACGTTTGTTTACGGAGTTTGTTCCCAGGTTGCACACATTCGCCAACATTTTGTAGCTGTTGTACTTTCCTTCCTAACTGAAATCATGCAAATTCTCCAACAACATGCAAAACTTAAGTACAACAAAATAAATCGGATGTAAACGTATTTACTTCCATGGTATTTACATACATACATTTTGTTTTGTATAATTAATAATAAAGTTGTGCATGTGACTTTTACTATGCAGGCCTTATTCACTTTCCTGTTTTCTCAGGTTACCTGTCATGTTGCCGTTTCATTGATGACAATCAAATCATCACGAGTTCAGGAGACACCACATGGTGAGCCACGCAGGTCACAACACAGACGCACGGCGCAAGCATGCGTCTCTGGGCCCGTACGCCTCTAAAGCCTGTGCTCCCTTCCCCAGTGCCCTGTGGGACATTGAGACAAGTCAGCAGACCACGGTTTTCTCAGGCCACACCGGTGACGTCATGAGTCTGTCGCTGTCGCCTGACCTCCGCACCTTTGTGTCAGGGGCCTGCGATGCCTCTGTCAAACTGTGGGACATCAGGGACAGCATGTGCCGGCAGACCTTCACGGGCCACGAGTCGGACATCAACGCCATCTGTGTGAGTATGAGAAGGCACAGGGCACAAATAGTTTCTTGAATCTCTTAAGGAAAAATGAAATCTTACTGCAAGCTCACGTAGCGACGTTAACTAACCCTAGCTCCAGGGTTCGACTGACATCACACCAGCTCCATTTACCGATATTATCATTTAACACCGCTACTTGACATGGTGACAAATAGAGAGACTGAGAATTAAAGCCCGCTGATCAGTATTTCCATACGCCTGTGATTTTGCCTGCGCTCCTCTTCAGTTCTTTCCCAATGGCAGCGCCTTCGCCACGGGCTCTGACGACGCGACCTGCAGGCTGTTCGACCTACGCGCAGACCAGGAGCTCAGCCTCTACTGCCATGACAACATCATCTGTGGGATCACCTCCGTGGCTTTCTCGCGCTCCGGCCGTTTGCTGCTGGCTGGTTACGATGACTTTAACTGCAACATCTGGGACGCCATGAAGGGAGACAGAGCAGGTTGGTTGTGTTGTCTTCTATTGATTTTTGTAACAAACATGAGCAAATCTTAGTATCTGCTTGGATTTAGGAGAATATGCTGCTAAATATGTTTTGCACACTGACGTTTATATAATTGCTGATGATGCTCCACGGCAGACAAGCCAGAAAATTCACATGTTTCGATGTTCCCAGATAAGCACCAGGTCACAGCGTTCTGCGCTGCTTCTTTTTACTTTCAGGGCGTCGACGTTTCGCTGTAACAAGTCTTCTTTTGTTTTGCCCTCCTTGCAGGAGTCCTGGCCGGTCATGACAATCGCGTGAGCTGTCTCGGCGTGACGGATGACGGCATGGCGGTGTGCACCGGATCCTGGGACAGCTTCCTAAAGATCTGGAACTGAGCCATGCACACAAGCACCCAAACAGACATGTACACACTCACACACATCATGCGACAGACACGGCTCCAATCCCGGGACACAGTTTGCACCCTGTATTCACACTGTATGTAAGAAACAAAAGACAAACTACAACATCGTACTGTACATAATCTATAGGACTTACAGTAGGTATGAGTTTACACAAAACACACAGGACAAGATGACACAAGACCTGAACACAGACCCACACTACATACAGTGCACAGTAATAAGACTACGGAGGTTTGAGCTGAAGTGTGCACACATACAAACATTTATACAGTTCGGTCCATAAATAATGGAACAAAAACGTTTATTGGAATTTTCTCTGCGTACACCACTACAATGAATTCAATGCCCAAAATGTGAGCATGTCCACGACTTACAGCTGTAATCAAATGAGCTGACACAACCTGTTTATGAAGCAGATAAAGGGCAACTCTCAACATGAGATCCAACGAGGTGTCTGTAAGGGGAAGCAGGCCGTCATTAAGGTAGTGACAACATTGGGTTCAAGTTGGCGTGTTGAGATCCTTTCTGAAGTTGATGGGCTACGCTGTGAAGGCAGCTGCAGTTAAAGCCCGGGGACGCATTTCCAGGCAGGAAGCTGAGAATTTGGTGATGTTCATGGGGATCAGTCGCTGACTCCAAATGAAATGATTATTAGGTAATAAATGTAGGATGGACACATTCAGTGTGGTGGTGTACAGAGAAGTGAAATAAAACAAGAACACATGCCACTAATACCTAAAGCCTTTTAAAACACACACGCTCCTTTTCCTGAGTCACTGCTCCTGGAGTTAAGCAGGGCAGAAGAAGTTGACAGTTTTGTCTTTGTTTACAATGAAGTCTTAAATGCACTTCGGGTTTTCTGTACTATTTTTGTCTCAGTACCGCACATCATCTCAGCAATGAGTCAACACTGAAGAGATATCAGATGGGGGCAGATGGGCAAGAGTCCAAGGAAAATATCAGCTACAGTAGTCACTGTTTTTATAGAACTATACCCCCCAATACAGTGCACCTCTTCTGAAAGGTCTTTTGTTGTTCGTTTCTATTTTTGACTTTTCTTTTCTTCATGTTCTCCCTGTGTGCCTCAGATACACTTTAAGGATTACTACTAGAAGATATTGATAGTTAAATAAAAACAACTGAGATTGAGATGCTGGGTGAAAATCAAAAGCGTTATAAAACAACCTAATAAAGCAGGAGCCACTATTCATATTTTGGCTCTGTCAGCGTATTATCTGGACATTATGATGGTATAATTGTACATAATAATAAAGTAATAGCCTCCTCTCCTGCCAGTTACTGTCTTTTTTCAGAGCAAGTTATTCATTAAATTAGCACAACAATGAGATACTTTACATACAATGTTTTACTTTTTAAAGTTGCTTTAGAATAACTGTCAAAAGGTGCAGAAAATGACAAATAGTACCACTAAGCAACCATTTAATTACAAAAACTAATGTCTTAAAACCAGCAGTGTCGATAGAAACAATCTAAAGTTTAGAGTTACATGCCTGATGTCAGTTTTAGATGTCCAGAGAAAACTAAGCAACAAGTTTTTAATAGTATGTGAACACAATCAGCCTCACTGTGCATCTATACAAACAAGTCTGTGTTCGTGTCACAGCAACATTTAACAATAACATCTTTTATCATGACAGCCGATCTAGTGGATTGGTGTTGCTGCCTTTGTCCACCAAGAGACGCTGCAGCTCATTTGTCATCTCCGGTTTTTAAAATGCACTAAAGCGCCATCATGTGGTTAAATGCTGAATAACTACACATACAATATTAACATTTTCATGAGAGTCAAGCTTAGCCTTACGGTAAAAATACCGGATTGAAATCAATGTGAAATTTATTGTGATACATTTTGTTGTTAGAAAACAGACAATGAAGCGTGTACACACTGCAATGAGGTCAATGTATTTTATTTTTCAAACAATTCTGTATTAAGACATGAATTCATTCAACACAATCTTTTGAAATTTTAAAGTTTTATCAGTCTATGAAATACAATCTGGAGTTAACCTCTCACAAATAACACAGACGCGCGCACACACACTAGAACATTGCAAAGATGTTTACTGTCATTAAAAAAAAAAAAGTTATTGAAAAACAATAGATATTGTAGTTCTGTCCAGAGCTCCCCAAGTTTGATCGGTCTCACTCTCCGCTACAGCTGCGAATCCATCCATACTTCCATTTGAAATATAAGCTATTAGAGGGAAGTGCCTCGTCACAATATTAGCCATCGTCTATTTATCTATAATTAAAAGCTCATGAAGGCAGTTTTCAGGATTCATGACACCAAAACAAGACCAAGCATCCTAACAGGTGATTGTGTTAAACTAACAGAGAAGCAGTTATCTCGTGTGATTACATACGAAAGTAAGCTACAGAACGACTTCAAGCAACACACAACCCAGCCCACATTCAGTCTGCCAAAGGCCGCTGAACAATCACTTTCTGCAGGTCGCCCCAAGACGGACAGCCACGGTTTGGATTTGTTCACATGCTTGTATTGCTTATAAAATAAATTTGATCTGCACTTTTAGTGCCGCCTTCTTTTGGACTAACGTGTTCTTGCATCTCAGTTCAGGATCAAATCTGCTCCCGTTCGCGGTCGGACTGACACAAATCTTCACTGTGAGGTTCAGTTCTTTTAATGGCTCTTGGTGAGAAATGAAATAGCACTTTCATACCTTAAGCTTTTTATACAGAAATCAGTGGAAGAACAATAAGAAAAATGCACAAATCTTTGTGCATAAAATTAGACAAGCTCATTTATGGGAGTGACCACCTCAATAGCTATAGATATTCATGAGCTATGATGTAAAGACAAGTGTTTGGCATTTGAAATTATTTTCTATTGGTAAAATAAGGATCTTATTAACATGAATGTTTTTCAATAGTTTTTTACTCACCATGCTTTACAGAAATACAGAATAAAAGTTTTGTTTTGAATATCTGCTTTATCGTGGAGCAGGTATTTCTTTAAAAGCAGGGCAGGTAGAACTAATGTAAACTGAAGTATTTTGCTCTAGATCTCTTCTATGAATGTGAAAGACAGATTCAGTAGAGTCTTAGAGAGCATTACAGCATGTTGAAAAACAGCATGAAATGAAAAACAAAACATATTTCTGACAAAAACCACACAACTCTTTCTAGTACTGTAAGTAATCACATCAATCTCAGTTGAAATCAGCATGTGTCATAAAATGTATCAAATAAAACAAGTTCATAAGGGATCAGAGTGAGTTATATTTTGAGTTTCTTGTTCTGTAGTGATCAGTGTTCACTTACTAAATACTTTTTGCACAAACCTGAAGCCAAGAGCCAATAACCTCACAACAGCCATTACACCATCACCACTGCAGAGTGTGCAGATCCCTGTCGTCAGCTTGTCAAGCCTCACAGGCAACTCACAGCCACAACTGATTCTTCTTCTTCATTTGTCTAGAAAGCTCAGTGATAACAGACACTGTCCGAGCACACACAATACAACCAACAACTTCGGCTGGTTACACACCGACGACTTTGACAACTGCTGAGTGACTGTGGGAAAAATTCCACCTCTCTGTTACACTGCATTATAACTTTAACGTCTGCCTTAAAATACATTGTGCTTTGTTTAATAGTGATACATGATTTTTGTATAAATAAAAACCTGTTTTATAGATGTACATTCACTTTATTTTTCAATATAGACTAATTTACATCCTTTTTATAAAATAGGCTTCTCAGAATATATATCAAGCTACTTTCCCACTACAAGATTACACAATCAGCATCTTTAAAGAATAAGTGCTTACCTCAGTTTGCTGCGAGAACCTACATTTTCAGAGCAGACAATACATAGTTTCATTTGACCTGTGCACAAGTACTAAGTTTTCTCTACAAACATATATATCATATGTATGGCTTTTCTCTATGCTGGATCACACTGGTAGTAGATCCTCTACATGTTACACTGGATTACATCTACGCTTACTTGTTATTGCAACTTTATGAATGTCTATTGATCAGAATAAGTTTTATGTGGTGCCAAAAAGAATTTCAAGTCCCTCTGTGGGATATTCTGGATTTGATTTAAGTGCACTTAACTGGCACAGGACATTTATCGCAATAAGGGGGGACATGTAGTTGTGCCTTTTCTTCAAGTAAGAGACAGGAGGAGATCACAACCCATCTGAAACCTGCTCAGCTTCCCAAATCCAAGGCACTATAAATCCAAGCAACTGTAAACATGGCAGATTGATAAAAAAATTAGGAACTGACCGTAAAAAGCACGAGTTGGATTGAAATTGAGAAATTGGAAATAGAGGTCATGGCACACAGATCTTTAAGGATGAAAAAAAACATAGGAACACAGCTTTGATACAGTACTATATACTCCATCAACATTTTACATGCACACCAAACTATCTGCTTCAGATATATCTGCAAATGTATGTTTACTGTAGTGAAAGTGCTTTCCCCGCCGATTTAGTCTCTTTTATTATCTCACAATAAAATAATCTATTATCTTTGATAAAGTCTCTCTGCTCTAACCATATACTGCATTCTTAATAGCTCACTTTCTGACTATAGAGAATATCTCTCTGTGCCTAAAAGCACGACTTCCAGAATGCTATCCCTCTGATGACTAGCCAAGACTCCTTTCATAGCATGTAAAGCTGTTTTTTAGGCTGACAAGTTCATGGAAGGTTTTACAGGTGCTTTCATTTATTTTCAGATAAATCTACTAATGAAAAATAAGATGCAGAAGAGGCTTTTAAAATGTCCACCTGTTAATACTAAAGTGCTGTGGTGACAAGACAATTACAAACAAAAAGCTTGCTCTATAAGCTGATTTACCACCCCGTACTAAGCCTTAGCCTGCTTCCTGGTAATGCTGGATTATTAGCAATACAAGTGACGCAGTACTTACAAACACGAGTCACTGTCTTTATAAACAGCTAAAAATTTGGTACCACAATTTTAGTGAAAAAGCATCCGACTCTTTGGATTCACATACTGAAAGGAAAGCAGAGGTTAGTTATCTGTAGGAATAGGTTTTCCTCTCTCTATAGTCTCCATTTAAGTTCTCTTCCCTTTGGACTTGGTTCATACCCCTGTTGCAGAATATGCTGTGAACTTTGGCAGAATTTATATTGATATAAAATATATTAAGTCTCGTGATCCAGCCATGTTTGACATAGTAGACTCTGCTGTGGCATTGCAGAGTCAACCCCGATTAAATCTTTCCACTGTCCCAAGACCAATATGTACTGCACTACACTAAGAGTTGTTCTATTGCAATCCTCCTCTCACAATAAAGACCCACACTAACAATATAGTCTACGAACTAAAATATATTACAGTAGAGTAGATCATTGTGATAAAAGGGTGAGGCACCCTGAAAAAGATCTCCCTCAATCACTAATCTCAGTTTCACACGTCTCTAATGTCCTTTACTGACAACTGTCGTCCTCCAAAGTTGTCATCACACTCTTCTAATGACATCAGCCAAATACGTGACCTGTCCTCTTCAAACAAAGACTCCACAAGAATAGCATATATTGCAACATAATGGCAATATAATTACAGCAAAAAGTAAGAATACCAGTAGGCTAATACCAATACAGAATCACTACATGTAAATATCAAATTGTATTTTGTATCTATGAAAACAAAGTTTATATATATGCCTGATGAGTCAAAGAATTAAAGGCTTGATCAAACAATAGAAAAAAGGCAAAGTGGGAGACTTCCCAGTACTGGTTCAGAGTACTGTACACGTGTACTTAAGCCTTCTGATTGGTCTTTGTTATGAGTTCAACAGAAATTAATTTGCTTTGTAATTCAAGGCGTATTTGTCATAATTACGAGGTACAACAACATTTGCCATTCAGGCCAAAAATGCTTGAGCATACTGTGGACTATAGATAACTACAAATATTTAAACAAGCTACCTTGATCTGACTTTTCTATCCATCTGTAATATTTTTGTACTAAATCCTTCTTTTAAGCTTGGAATTATGAAACGTCCAAAACAACAGGTTCTACAAGCCACTGCTGATCTGACAGGCATTCCAGCATTTTATTATTTGAAGACCACACTGAATGGAGGCTATATAAGAGGCCTGCAAATGACTCTGATCTAAGGGTCAGGTGCTATCTATTTACAGCTTAATTTTAACATACAGTATTGGTAAATAATGCCTTCCTCATAATGTTAGAACCATCAAGGAATGTTTTAACATATTTCACAATTAGGAACTAAATAATTACGACTGAACACAGGTCCACCAAGTAAATCAAGACAAGAATATTTACAGTACAAATTAATAGATGGTTTTAACACCTGAAGCTTGTCAGTGACTTTTATCCAGGGACAATGTTATCTGGGGTCCTTGGAACACTGTAACTTAAGAGGTAAAGGCTGGAATTAACTTTGAGATAGTGTTTCTGTGTATGTGTTTGTGTTTTTGTTTGGAGTGCGTGCATGAGAATTAGCGGGACAGAAAGAGACAAGAGTGTGTCTGTGTGCATGCGTTAGCGAGAATTTCAGGATATGTACTTCATTCTCCAAGCCCTGCAGGACTCCATACACCGACCAGCGCAGCTCTCTGTTCACCAGTTCATGATGCAGTTTCTGTTCAAGGTCATGAAGTACACCTGGCTGCTGCCTCCAGACCGCACTGAAGCGAAGAACACCTAAGTGTCAGAATGAACACACAAGAAAATATGTCAATAACATCTTTATAGTTTCCTGCTCTTCATGACGTCCAGTCTTGCATCTCTTACTTTGTCATTTCTCTCACAAAGGAACTTCAGCCTTTGAGCTCTTTTGTGCATGAAGACGCCGTCCAGGTGGCCAGTCTCCACAGAGCGAATCTCAATGGCCTTCTCTCCCCAACCCATGATTTGACTTGAGCAGATATGAGCTGTACGAAAATGTAATATTAATACAATGGAAACTAATCACCGTTTTATACAAGAGTTCATGTAAGATTGCCTTTAGTTGGAATCGTACCAACAGATGTGGGCATCTCGCCCCACTGCAGGACCACATCCTTGATGATGCGTCCATAGGTATTTACATAGACGCCCTCATCTTCATAGCACAGCAGCATCTCCATGCCATCTGAGCTGGGTAGGAACACAATTGCATGTGGTGTCACATGGCTCTGGATCTGTTTAGGGTTTAAAACAGACAGGATCAGCTTCTTCATGAGCTTCATGGACAGGTGCCAAACCAGAAATGCTTGAAACCTTTGCAAACTTACATGCACAGGGATATAAATGTCATAGTTGTTTCCAGAGTCCACATCAATGGCATGGAAGCCAGCACATGAACCATAGATGACCTTCAACCTCTGACCCTCCTCCACTGTAAGGTCAACAAGCACAGGCCTGTGTGGCAGGTCTGCAAAAGACTGGTTAAAAAGAATAGAGAGGTTTGGAGGTTAAAAGTGATATTAATGCTCTGGCTGACTGTTCCAAGACACCAAGCTACTATAACTAGAAAGGGACTTACCTTGAAGGCCATGAATTTGTGATAAGGTTTAGGTGCCCAAGCGTACACTTCCACGGCATTCTTCAAAGCAATCACCAGGAACTTTATCCTCTCATATTTCACTAAACATATCAGTGACAAATTCATCTGACATTAGATACTTCAATCAATAATTTACTGTGTAATGCCTTTCATGAGAAGTAGCTACGCCATCATGCCACTCACCCACTTTGTAGTGTACACAGCCCTCCATCTCCCCCACAGTGGTCCACCCCTGCTTCTTCTCCACCTCAGGGTCATTATGAAGGATCTTATTCCTCAGCCAGGCCAGATAGTAGACCCGCACCTTGTTTTTCTTGCCTTTATAGACACAGTAGGCCGAACACAGAGTGCGATTTTTGTCTTTGTATGTATTTTAACACCAAACTAAAATGGCCTTACCAATACTAATTAATGAAGGCATTAGCACACTTGACTAATTACAGTATTGGGTTCCCATTAAAGGCTGTAGTCATACGTCAAACGCACAAGCAGCTTTACCCAACTGTAGTGAGAACAGGCTGGCAATGAGTAGCACTAATGACCTGAAATAGTGATGAGCAGGTTGAGTCCCTCCAGGACGTCCATCTGTTGGAACCTGCGGGAGTTGATGAGGGGGTAAACCTTGCCCTGACCACTACGGTCCAGCAGCTTCAAACCGTTCTCCGTACCCACCAACAGGTTCACACCTAGACACGCATGGAGAGAAATAAACCGCCTTTTCATTACCTCTGTTGCAATTCTGTGCATTTGTCATGTTGTATGGTTTTAGCGCCTTCAGCTAGCACCTTCATATTTAATTCTAGTTATAGCGGAAATATAAATGAATAAATTAATTGTGTGACCTAATTTACTGCATCTACATCAGTGTTTAAAGATGAGTCTTTAATACATGCACATGAAATACAACAGCAATATAACTTCCCTTCACTCTATAAAAGACAAAAGCTTATAAGAAAAAGTGAAGAGTCAGAGCATTTAGTTAAATCACTTTGGTTATAAAAGCAGACACACTGTTCTCTGTCACAGACAAGGTGCATCATAGTTTCAAATCTAATCTACATGATGGTTTTCATTTTCAGTCATGGTTGCATCAATAAAAGCAATTAAAATACCTTGATATTGGCTAAAAAAACCTGACTATACCGTATTATCACATTTTAGTTTGCTGTACCTTTTAATTTGCCTTCACACTGAAGCACAGAAAAAGTTCTCACCCCAAAGTGCAGCACACAGGATCTCTGAGTTGAATCTCTTCTTGTACTTGCGAATCTCAGGTGTGTCATTGGGGGGTCGGGTGTTAGTGGGATTTACATTCACCATGGATCCTTTTCTCACTTCCATCTTCAGCTGCTCAAACCTGGAACCTATACAGAGAAGCAATGTTTGCTAACATCTGGAGCAAAGACAATTTGGTTCAAGGTGCACGGCTTCTAATAAAACAACAACAACATCTTTCGTATGTCCCTAGGTTATGCAAACGTTTCTGCAAAGAATGCACACGTTCAGTGTATTTTGTTGCACAATTAATATCAAAGGTTTCAGTCAGCTGTAGTGTGTTTGTTAATTTATCACGACACTCCAAGCAAATGCTTCTGAAAGTCTTCTTACTCACCAGTGACAGACATGTTATCCCCTGTACTAGCTGGTGACTGGTACATGCCCAGATCCACAAAGGTGGTGAAGGAGGACTTTCCAGAAGCTTTAACCAAACCTCTGGACTGATACTATGTGAAGCAAAAGACATTATGAATCACAGGAAAAACCTGTCAAAGAGCATTAAAACTGTATATATTAAGTGTACGGTTCAGTATGTGTTGTGTGTGGACTTCATTGCTCGGCTGTGTAGAATGACGGCAGTGCATGCATAAAAATAAACCAGGAATTCAGGACTGATATATTTAGCATCAGGAAAAAAAACTTACATCATAAACAGAATCCTTCCCAGGGGAAGAGTGAGTGGCTGAATCAGTGGGGGAGTGAGAGGGCTGCACCACATCTGGCAAGTTAGTGTATCCATTATGGCTCCGCTTCTCTGGGGTCTTACATACACACACATACGAAATGCACTGTAATCCGCAACATCAATAACAAACATGGATCAGACTAATCTGCAACATTAATTACCAGGATATGACCAGTCCACACATCACAGTGAAATCTGAACTGGTAGATCACAAATCTAATGCGGTAGATTGAGTGCAACACAATACAGTGTTTGAGACGCGAATCTGTCATCATTCAGTGCCTCACCTGGTTGACGTACAATACAACAACACACAGATGAGTTTCCAGGTCTGAGATTGCCTCTGCTCTAGACAGTATGTACCAAGTTGCACTTTGGGGTAAATGGGAAGAATCTCATTTGCACAGTGCTAGTGTGAAGCACGACCTCCTCTGGATGACAATAATTGTCCAGTCTAGTGGGTGGGTGTGCTTGTGTGCAGCTGAATGTGCTTTCAGTTTGAAAACTTGCTTTTAAAAGCAGGAGGCATATTCACTGTATGTGTGAAACTAATTCATAAGTCTTCTGTGTACATCCTATATTCTCTTTTTAATTATAATGACAGTTTGATAAGTTACGTATTCTAATTATACACTGTAATGTACTGTAACTGTACCCTGACACAAATTTTTGACACTCACAGTCCCAAACTCATGCACACATGAACACAAAAAACAATTGCACTTTAGTGAAGGTGACACTTCCCACATTCAACTGATAAGCCACCTGCAAGATGTATGCCGTCTGCCACTGAATCATACTGCTGTCTCTCCAGAAACGAAAAAAACAAAACAATATTCAGCTAGAACATTGCTCTCGCTCTCACACACAAACACACACTGAGTGAAGGACATTAGAACAGTGTGGAGATCGCTTTGAGAGAGTATCTATTGATTAACATCAGTTTTTTTTATCCATTTCCTCTGCCAAACTTCATTAACTATGTATGAAAAAGTCATTTTCATTTGTATAAATACATACATAACATCAAGCCCTTAAATAGAACCAGTGAATTTGCAATAATGGTTGACATTTTCCTTCAAATCACAGTGAATTTCAAGCACCGTTCTATGTGCCGATGACTCACCCTCTGCACCAGCATGGTCTGATCCCCATAGCCTCCAGCTTGGTCCCCCTCTCCTGCTTCGCCTTCATCTTCATGAACCACCATGGTGTTGACTGAATCGGTGTCTGCATCCCTATGACTGAAATCAAGAGTCATATGATATCAAAACATCCCAAGATGTACAATGGGAAAAGCATTTATGACAAAGAAAAGACTACAGAAGGTACTACAGAAGTCTTTATTTAAGTAAAGTTGGAAAATAAAAATCATTCTTTGCTTCTTAATTTGTCAGCTCTGGTGTGTGACAGCATTACCGATCAGTTGGGCTTTCTTCCTCCTCTGCGCCTTCACCGCTCTCACTCTCCTCACTACTCTCGCTGCTCTCAGAAGATGAGGAGTAATCATTGGCCTTAACTGGGGGCCTTGGTTGCTCCTCAGTACGCTCTTTGGCAAAGAGACCGTGGTCCTACACATACAACCAGTTTGACTTCATGAATGCATTCAAAAATCATTTTGAACATAATTACAGTTCGAAAGGAAAGACACCAATACTACTAATATTTTAAACAAGGTTAGATGCAGAATGCAATCATTTTTGAAATGAAAAAAATAAACAACCACTGTCTTACAACACATATAAAGAACCTCTCTGCTGATGAAGATGAAGCTGTACAACAGTTCAAGGAGTCATTTGTTTGTCTAGCTTCATAACATGCCAACTATTCTCAATGGGAGACAAGTCTGCAGGCCAGTTTAGCACATGGACTCTAATAGTATCCATGCTGTTATAATATGTGCAAAATCTAAGAAGGCATGGAATAATTTATACCATTACATCGAGAAACATTGTTACTGTGCCTTTTTATTATACTGTTTTGGAAACAGGGCTGTATTAGAATATAAACAGGAATTTCTTGATTTATCCAATAAATGAAGACACTATGCAGCATGCAATAAATTCTGTGTGAATGCAGGTGCAAAGTCATGCATGAACACTGAAGCATTGCAAAAATACAAAGACAGTAATACTAACCTCCCCTATAGCTCTCTTGTAACTCTGTACATTTTAGGTAAAGTTGAAAAAGGAATTTGAGAAGAAACAACAAGGTAATAAGCAGTAGCGTGAGCGAAATCATTTGCAATCATAAAGTTATTTGCGGAGAAGACAGTCCACACTCCTTAAGGCTGGATTTACACAGACATGCCTCCATATTGAACAGAGACAGAAAGGTTTGTTTTGTGGAAGTCTACTGTTGAGAGACACCATACGTAATACATGCTACACCACTTACAGCAGGGCGCCCAGGACGGGACGAGGTGCGAGACTCCCCTGGCTTATGACGACTATCATGGGAAAGAATGGGTGAATCCATTTTGGAGGAGCCTGGAAATAACAATGAGGTAGACTGTAGTTACCATTCTGAAATTAGGCTTTCTGCTAAGATAGTCTGCAGAAAAATAAAACGGAAGAGGGAGGAACCTACTGAGGATGCGATGTCTCTCTAGAGAACCAGTCTGGGGCAAATTGGATATGATGCTCATACTATCTCCTCTCTCCCAGCGGTCATTGCGACTAAGATCTGGATTGCTGCAGTGATTAAACAAATCACTTATCTCAAAGTTTTCATGAACGTTTAAAACAATCTGTCTGTCTAAATTATGTGGAGTCTGTTACCTGGCTCTTACTGGATGCCTTATTCCAGAGGTCAGGTTAGTGTTGAGAGCTGTGGCAATAGATGCTGTCCTTTGGGGAATCTAAAAACAGCAACATCATAGTTTTTCATTTACCGATATTTTGAAAAAATTGTAAGTTGCTATGATCAAAGATATTTTAATTTGAAACCCTAATAAACAATGCCAATGCCACATGTTGCACAGTTTCTTCAAAACTGCCAAAGATGGAGTGACAACGTTACCTATCAAGGTATTCATAAAAATGTAATGAACAACTGGACCAAAAGTATTCACTAGATGTAAACACGTAGACAGGATGGCATTTTAACCTCCACCTACAAAAACAAGTCAAGGCACATTACTATTACAGTAGGTGTATGAGATTATTATATTGATTGTAGATATGGTATGTACAGTACATTAAAAGCAGATGAAAACCAGCATTATGTTTTTGATTAAAAATAATTAAAACAGATGAAAACCTACTGCTTATTCAAGATTTTACCTTGGGTGGGAGCTCCACATCTGGCAGACGAATCCAGGGACCTCGATCCTCTCTGATTTGGTGGGCCTGAGGGCCCGGGGTTTCAGAAGTGGGGTCTGAATTTTGACGCACCAGCTCTCTGGAGTGGATGGGACGGGGTGTGGGGGTAAGGGAGGGATCCTGGGTAGGGAAGGCGGACATAGTCTTAGTGGGCTGGTCACACAGGGACTGGGAGCGAGGGACAGGGGCAGCATAAGGCTTCAGAGGAACCAAGTGAGCCATCTGGAACTGCAGAGGGCAGAAGCAGCAGAATACCAGGAGGGAAGAGCAGTTGAATGGAAAAGGAAAAGTGCACAAGTCAGTCGCAGAAGCAGCCGAAGGGAAGGAAATTGCAAGATTGTGTGTTCGATGAGTTTATTAACATGGAGGAACAAAGTGATGTTGAAAGAAAGTAAAGAGTGTAAATAAAAGAGCACAGACCTCTACAGACAAAGCAGTTAATGACATGTGGACAAAAAGACATTTCACTTGGGAACACGCACCTTGCTCTGTCCTCCTTGGGGTTCGACAGGCCTCTGCATTGGTGGGGTTTGAGCAGACTGGACCACTCCTGACTGGCTGATTGAGTCAGAGCGTGACTGGATGGCAGTGTCGGAGACAGTGGTACAGATTTTGGGTGAGCCCTGTCTGTTGAGTTTACTTCGCTCCTCCACCTAAAATAGGGACAGCAGTAAAAAATAAATGAAACATGTCTAGAGTACCATAATCTACTGTGATGTGTGAGGCAGCAAGTATGTTTATCGCTACCTCACGAGCCCATGTAGGTTTGTTGTTGTGCTCTAGGTTTTTGTTGTAGTGGTAAAGCTGGGGCTTCTTTTCTTGCTGCTGTTGCTGCAGAGACACCAGGTAGGCATGCTCCTGCTGCAGCTGTCTCTGCAGCCGCTCTGACTGACGCTGCTCCTCCAGCTGCTTGCGCTTATACTCCTGAGCAAAAAAACATCACACTGCAGTCAAGGTAACGTTTGCTTTATCACACAGATCTGACATGGTTTAACTAAGAAAACTTCCATATACACTGAAAGGAGAGGTTCACATACAGTACAACCTTTAGCTAAACATTGCTAATTGTGCACCCCCACTTTTATAGCAGTCACTTAATTTCTCAAAATAAACAATGTCCATAGCTAAAGCCTTTTCTGCAGTATATTAAATGGATAATGTGCAGAGAAATTAATTTGCCATTTTCATACACAAACACACTCCTTATGCTGTAATTTCTGGTGGGTTAATGTCACACTTTTGTCAAGCCCCTTGAATTAAATCTGAAACTACGAGATTGAAGAATGCTGATATCTATTTTATTCACATTTTGCCTACTAGTCCATTTAGTAGGCAAACGATATTTCAACAGGAGTGTTAAACATGTTGGAAGTGCTAATATTTAATTATCACATGTCAGTATGAGTTGTATGAAAAAGTTAATTAGAGATAGGTGTATGAAAGTTAAAAGCTAAGAAGAGCAATGCTGTTCATTTACTATAAACAACAGATGTCTTGATGGTACCGCAGTCACCTGGCATATACTGTACACTAAATACTTCTCAATCTGCCCGAGGCTTCGGCATTAGTAGATCCACAGAGCATGCACACTTTTCACTCGCCAACCCAGTGTGAATACAAGTGTGAATGCCTGAAGTGTAAGGAGTTCTCATAACACAAGGAATCATTTCTTGTAACAGTTAGATAATGGATTCATTGTTTTATAGACCTTTCTTTTGGAATTAGTGTGTATGGGAGTATGTTTTGGTTGAACTAGTGAAATGCATATCACATGACACTGCAGTTCCAACTGCTGCCAACATGTATGTACAGCGTGTACTGCCTTACACCACTATTGTTAGGGGGTTCAGCAACACCATCTCATTTAATTGCCCTTGAGCATTTGTGTAGCAATTAACCCACAAACCATTATAAATGTACTACCTTTAGCTGGCCCTGTTTTTGGTTACCTTCAAGGCTTTCAAATACAAAGCAAAAGCATTCTTCTTCTTCTATATTAACAAAGCCAAATGACAGCAACTCTTGCACTCCACAACAGCAAAAAAAATGTCACAAGTGTGGTAATACTTCCAACAGTCTAGGCAAGATACACTTTCACAGATACAATGAAACCAGCCTAAACTACCCAACAAATCTAGGTCAGTCCTTCCTTTTTTCAAGACGAGCTGCACACATTCTCATGATGTTGATATGCTCCATACAATGGTGTTGGCCATCTAAAATGAATAAGATTATTTACGAAAATAAGTGTTTGTAAATCAGTCTGTAGAAGTATTAACCTCTGCTCCACCTAAATCCACATGACCAATCACAAGAAAACATGTAACGATGCAGTGTTTGTTTTGTTTAAAACGGAAAAGCTGCTGTGAGGCCGTGTATTGTTCAGCCTTGATCAGTTCTGTAAGTCTGCTTTATTATTGAAGTACTATAACAAGAGATTTGAAAACCCATGCAGTGAGAAGAACAAGTGATGAAGGAGTAGCAAGGACTGGTTACCATTAGCAATGCCTGCTCCTGAAGCAGCTGCTGCTGAAGGATCTCTAACTGCCGCTGCTCTTCTTCTAACTTATGTCTGATAAACTCCTAAGAAAAGGTGAGAAGAAAGGAATTACAGCTATTAAGCAGAGTCAAATAATAAAAAGTTATCAATAAAACATAACACCACGGTTTACTAATACATACATTAGAGGCATTAATAAGTACTTTATGGAAAGGGAATTCAAATAATTGTCAGTATACTGTGATTGTGACGATATGAACATAAAATTAGTGTTTGGCACAAGGAGGTGATGATGCCAGACTCTCGTGTTACTGAGGGTAGACTGGAAACGGAGCATAAGAGACCGGGAGAGCTCACCCACAGAAAACTCATCTCTGAATAAATACACTAATTTAGACCCTTGCTGCTATGGCAACCTACTCATGGAATTTCACCACCAGACCAACTTGAACAGGGCTACCAATAGACACACCCACACTTCACAGTGATTGGCTGACTGCAGCCCCACATCTCCTGTGGTTGGTTACCTGCTCTCTCTCAGCCAACCTTCTGTCTTCCTCCCGTCTCATATCGTCAAGTCTCCGATGGGGATTCTTTTCTTGCTGCCTCACCATCTCTCGCTCTTTTCTCTGTTGCTAGGAGAGGAGGGTGACAGAAAAAAGAGAAATGAGCATAGTGGCTATATTTTCACAGGGGAACCTATAATGGATAGCTTGCTCACAGGCAAACTCGTTCTTGTTTTTTGTGCAAAGCACTGAAAAAAATAAAGATAGAGGAAAGGAGAACAGAGAATAGAGGCTATGAGTCATTCACACAAACACACAGAGACAGACAGACACACACTTAGAGTACTGCATTCTAATTATCCCAGAGTATGTTGCTTTGACACACACCAGAACTGACTGCAGATATTTACTTCTCAGAGACTTTATCTCCTTTTTTAATTGAGATTCAAAATACATAATTTGTTCATTGCAGAAGTCAGTCAAAGAACTGAATGCAATCACAAGACCTGGGTGAGCAGGTTGGTACGAGCTTCATGTCTGTGTGTGCACTTATGTAGCTAAAGTCAAGAATTAATTGTTAAGATTATCAAGAAGAATAGAGGCTGATCAAACTTCAAACAAAACAGCAATTTATTTGTCAAACCTAAAAAGAAAAAAACAAGATTAAAACTGCCAAGTAACGTTGTAACCCTATTTAGGTGCTTACTCAAAGTCAAGCTAGTCACTTCTGGGCTCTACCGCCATATGTGGCTTAAGGATATAACCGTTGTATAATTCTAATTGTTGGAACTATTAAGCATCTCTTTTATAATGTCAGAAGTGTTGACGTTCTTGTTGACTATTACCTCCTCAAGTCGGCGGCGCTGTTCCTTCTGCTCCTCAATGCGTTTCTGTCGATCATGCAATAGTTGCCTCTTGTGCTCTTCAGGGTCCCGGCGCTGAGCGGCCAGTTGGGCCTGCTGCCTCTTGTGAGCCTCTGAGCGCTCTTTGTTCTCTTGCTGAAGACGCTGGAAGTCCCGCCTCAGGGTGGACTCACCAGGTACATTGAGGATTGAACTGATGACCAATATTCAACACATGACTGACAGAATCTTTGGGAGCAATTGTGTGCACAGACAACAGAAGTATCTGATTATGACAATTTACCTTGACTCTCTGTCATCTCCACGATTTTCATCTTCTTCATCACTACCACTGTACTCGTACTCTGTCTCTTCTGTAAGGTATATTAAAACAAAGAGTCAAACAACTCAGAAAAGTAAATGACCACTGCAGTATGATAATTAATAACTCACTGTCCAAGAGGACGTCATATAGCCCGAGGCATACACCCAGACACTTTCTGTTTGCTTACCTTTCTCTCCCCTTTTCTTGCGCGTGCGGTCGATATGGTCTTTCAGCTGAATTCTGACCTGGCGCTCAGTGGGCTGGTCCCTGATAAAGGAGTGCTTGAGCAGCTGTTCTGTGGATGGTCGACTGGGATATGTCTTCACAAGACAGCCTTCTATGAAGTCAATGAATTTCTTGGACCTGTGAAGAAAGGGTAGGTTAGAGGATGATAAATCTGTGAGTGCTGGGAGGTGCGACGGTACCGTACAGAAACAACCAACCAACTCTTCTTTCACATGTGGGATTATGTGTGTGTCTGTATTATAAGTAAAGTGGCACCTGTCCTTTATATGAATTTAGCATGGTTAGTGTTGCTTAGACAACACGCAAACAGAGTAACTACTTTGGGGCATGTAAATATTCTATCCTGCCATCACCTGAATTTTCCCACTCTGTTACTTATTGTCTTTTTGCAGAACATATGCTGGATCAATGTAAACGTCATAATATTGAGCAACATACACCTCATCTGTCTGGCAGATGAGGTGTATTTATGTATTTATGTGACGCACCAAACACATTATAACATGTAACATGTTTTCATGTAATTTAATTTAATCATTATTAATCATTGTACATAAATCATATATAAACCATTTTGAACAAATGTTGCTTCAGTTCATCTTTAAAAACAGACAAGTGTTTTGAGGCTTTACTACATACAGAGCAAATTGAATATCTCTGATATGACAATAAATAAGAAAATGAAGAATGTCACTACGGTTAAAAACTCACCACTTTTTTGATTTTAGTTTTGGAGGGGGATTCCTAGGAATCAAGAACAGAGCTCTCATTGGATGCATGTCACACAAAGCTGCAAAAATAAAGGAGACTGTCAGAGTTGTGTGTAATCCTCCTACATATACTGTCATGCTACAAATAAGGCAAAAGAACATTTGAATAAATTGAATGTTAGACATCTAGCATATATCCCCACACATGGTAGCTGGTAAATAATACTAGCCACAAAAACACATATTCTGTGTATTCTCAAGCAGGGTTACAGCTGCTGTTATCCAATCTTTCCTGGTGCCTCGGGCTGATTGTTGCATTGAATTTAAGAGCAAGGACTGTGAGTCATTGTGTTCCTAGCGTAGGTAGGTAGCTAAACCTGACTGGTTAGCTTTAGACTTTCACAGTAAATAGGCTTTTGTAACGCAATGTTTTGCACATACGCAACGTGACAGCAGAATGCAAGAAGAAAACTTAATTTCAGCATTTCAAGAAGCACATGAGAATAAAAGAGCCACAGTTACACTGATGTGTGTCTCATGAAGCATGTTATCTATGGATTAAACAATGCACTTATATGATTTATTCCGTTTTAAAAGCAATGTACTGCACCATCCAGTGTTGTGTGTATATCCTGGCAATGGTTGTGGTTGAGTACACACTTTGTACAGTACGTGACCCACTTCACTTTCAGCAACTAATTGCTAATGTAAATGTTTTTTATCTAAATCAATACCCGTTATTAACTGTACTGAAAGTTTCCTTTAGTTGATATGGATAAACTACATTTCATATAATTTTTGGTTATCCACTAATGAATAAAAATGGCAACACTGCTAAAGAAGAAACAACATTAACTTTATGACTGGAAAGCAAAACCTTAGCAGTAACACTGATGGAACAAGTAAGTACATATTGCATAATTTATAAATGTACAACCCAAGCTTGACAGTTGGTCTGTGTGCTATATGTCATTTAGAGCAGGAGTAACAGGCAAATTTGTGTAAACTTGTTCTATATATTTATTGACACTACTAGTCTTCTCCTATTTTCTCATAGAAATTCAATATCACACCTCTGGAAGTTTTGTAGACAACTCTGTGCCCAGCTCTTCGGCAGATGAACATAGAAATAGTCTAATCCCAAAAAATGACAATACATACAGTCAGGAACAGTCAGAAAAAAAATAGTTTGAACCCCAGCTGCCAAACATCAGCCACGAAACATTAATGACTTGGACTGGATTTGCAAATCCCCCCTGAGACGTGTGCAAACCTTGTGGCCAACTACAAGAAACGGCCGACCTCTGTGATCGCCAACAAAGGTTTTGCCACCAAGTACTAAAGCAAGTTTTGCAAAGGGATCAAATAATTATTGCCTTCATGAAAATGCAAATTAATTTATAACTTATTTTGAAATGCATTTTTCTGGATTTTTTTGTTATTGTTGTGTCTCTCACTGTTCAAATAAACCTTTGTTAGTGGGCAAACTTACAAAATCAGCTGGGGTTCAAATATTTTTTCCCCTGACTGTATGTACAGCTTTTAATTGGTAGTATTTGATTAAAAAAATCATCCTAAAAGTGTTCAACTTGTTTTAGATGCATGCAAGTATTAGTCCATTTGGACAAGGATAAGGTATTTAAAGTGTATTGAGTAATTTCCATTATAGATGGATAAACAATTGTGGTAGTAGTAACCGCTAACTAGTCACTAGCCTCGGGTTGCCAACTATTGTTTTACAAGATATTAGTTGCAAGTTTCTTTGGCTTTTATTCAGGCTTAATAACAAATCTCTAAGCAGACAGATCTCTTCGCTAAGTAGTCCAGAGAGATCTGTGAAATCAGCCTCCACAGGCCAGCTACCAGATCACGACTACACTACCTTGAGTACAGTGAGTCATCTGTCCATCTGAACACACAGACAACTGGGCTCCATATGCAAGACAGAATCATTCATGTAGTCCTTTAGAATGAGCTTTGAGATTATAATTATAAAATTACCCATTGGCGAGTACAGAAAAATACACGATTCAACCACAGAAAAAGGTTTCCAATTGAGTGTACAAACTTACGAGGAGCTCCCTCTGCCATCTCAATAGCTGTGATCCCCAATGACCAGATATCGCTCTGCAAAATTCACAAGAATCCAGGTCAGCCCCTGTGTTTCATAAGCTGTCACAGCATAATGCTCACACAGAAACAAACAGCGCTGCCATTACCCTGTAATCATAAGTGGAGTCAGGGTTCTCATCACAGGCAATGACCTCAGGTGCCATCCAGTATGGTGTCCCAATAAAGGTGTTCCTGCGTCCAACTGTTCTGTCCAACTGGGCGCTCACACCAAAATCAACTAAACGTGGACAAAGGAGGCAGAGAAGTTAACCTATAGAATTACTCTTTTGCAATACAATAACTAAAACCCTTCAAGCATTGAACATACCAAGCTTCACTTCTGCATTCTCTGTTAGCAGCACATTCTGGCCCTTAATGTCTCTGTGGATAACTTTATGGGCGTGTAGGTGAGAAAGGCCCTGGACACAAACAAAACAGAGAAAATTGGTCACTAAAACCTAAATTCTTCTGTAGACCTATTTTGACAGGTATGACTGCAATTAATCACCCTTAGGATCTCTCTGCAGATGTAGGCAATCCAGTCCTCCTTTAGAGAGCTGCCCTTAGTGTTTTTCACCAGGTCGGTCACTGAACCCGCCCCACAAAACTCCATCACGAGCTACATATGACCAAACAAAAAAACTTAGCAAGCAGAATTAAATTACTGCTATAAAATCAACATTCAGATAAGAGGTAGACAGACCCAAAGTTGGTCGTCATGGCCTGGTGGACTCTTCTTGACAAAGGCACCATAGTATGTGGCAATGTTGCGGTGGTGGCTGTATTTTTTCAGCATGTTGATTTCTGCTTTGATCTCCTCCTCTTCCTCCTCTGTGACATCCATCACTTTGATGGCTGCCAGCTGGCCCGTCTTCACATGTCGGCCCTGATTTAAGAAAACGTTAAAGTCATTGTATCAGTGGTATTGGTGGAATTTGATGTGGCTAATGTACTTCATTTCATTTTGGTATTTGTTTAAAACATTTTTATCTATCTTTCAGGTTTTTTTACACCTGACATAGGAGTAAACAACTGTACAGCAGATCCCTTGTAATGCTCAGGAATTTAACATTAACATCTAATAAAAAGTACAGTGGCCTTTATAGGTGCAATTCACTTTTTAGAGCAACTCATCACGTAACTGAGAAATTATGAGTATTGAAATCTCTAATAATGTTTCACCTTGTACACCTGTCCATACGTCCCATTACCAACAACTTCGACCAGCTCAAAGATCCCTGCTGGATCCTGTCAGATACAGATGGGAAAACACATAAGTCACTCAACAAGCAAACAAAGTCAGCTCAGACACAATAGAACATTTGGCAATTATGCTTCTTCACTTTAATAATATATTTTAAGACAACAAGCCCTATATCGATATATAAAACAATTTTAGAACTAAAACTATTTTAAAAACAACAACAATACATTTTAATTTCTCTAAATGTGGGAAAAGGGAAGGGGAAAATTACAAAATGTCTGCAACCGAGGGCACAAAACCAGGCCTTCATAATTAGACAGTTCCGTAAAGTAGACAGTACCAATATTACTTTTCCAAACACAAATCATAGGAACTTGATCTTCCTAGCCTCCCACTCACACACTCGCTTCCCACCCACAACACTTTACATGAAGGCAGACAAGAAGAGATGCTAAATATTGATATAAGGTTAGATACACAAACATAGATTCAGACAACATGGAAATGACTTCTGGCTTTTTCCTCATTTGTTCATTTTAGGTTTCAATACAGCAAACACACATTTCACTGACACTAATAATGAGTAGGTTGCTTTACTTAATTACGCAACCCCCTCCCAAGAGACAAGGGAAATGACAAGCAGTTCCACTTTTCATGCTATTTCAATATGGCTTTAAGAAGATGTGTGGGTGGCGAGTCTGTTGCTTTGGTTTTAGAATGTACAGCATGACCTAGCCTGCTTTCATCTATTTCCAATGATGGTCTGTCTCCAACAAGGACAGGGAATTTTCCTTTGAGATAGCTTATTTTTCCACTAAATGTTCCCTATTTCTACTGATGAAATGTTTAGGAGTAAAATTGGGAAATGACCACACTAGCCCCTATAGTATAAATATTCTGGGCAGATTCTGTGTACAAGGACACAGAAGAGGGAGGTTCATCATGTGAAGCATGAAGCAAAAAAACAACAACAGTATGGTATGTAAAAGAATAATGTAATGATAGAGTGGGTGGTAAGCAGAGGTGGTAGCTGCACCCACGTCTGGCACAGAGAGTGGGATGAGAGAAACAAGGTGACGAAAAGGGAAGGATATAGTCATATTCAAGGAGAGTACCAAAATTTACATTTCTTGAAAAATACTTTCATTGAGCAGCTTAAAACATTTGCTGTGGAGGTTGTGTTGTCTGGCAGTGCCGTAAAGCTACATATGGTCAGTTCACTGAAAAAAACTCTTCTGTGCATATATACTGTGTATACATATACACCTTTTGTGAAAAGCATTTTACAGAATGGCAGTGAAAGCTCAGTCACTGAAACCCTAAGAACACCTGGATGCAACTGAGACTAATTATCCATTTCTGAAATTCAATGAAGTTACTGTACTTCCACTTAAAATGTTATATTAATGCCAATCTTCTCAAATTGATTGATTGACAGACTCTAAGGTGCTGGATGTGTTTTACAACATATTATGATATTGGAAAATGAGATGATATTCTCAGGTGAGGCCTGGTTTAAGTGTAGGAGAGATGTAGAAGAAGAAGATTTTGTATAACTTACACAAAACATCATTTTAAGTGTGCTTAATTTAATCTCAATTCACCATTAACCTTTTCAGTTATTTTTATTTTGGTGAAGCTCTGTTGCTGGTGCCAGGCCTTGATGAATTTTAAGGTTGTACTTGAGTAGACTTCAGGTAATTTCTAGACAAATTATAGAAAGGAGAAATCTGTCTTGTATCCCTCCTTTTTTTAAAAGGAATTAATATGCACAAATACCTGTATGATACTACTGTATGACTAATGTAACAAATACAAACAAACCCTCCAACTGTAATAGAGCAATATGTGAATGCAAAGTATGCAGCTTTTGTCTAAAACTAAAAATCCATTTCAAAGATTTATGAAATGGCAACTGTGTTGGGAATGTGTTTTATTCCGTCTCATTTTATTTCTAGATTAAGACATGGTGAGTAGAGCCAAGTGCATTTTTAAGACTGAAGTCTTTATGGCTGACCACTGAAAAAAGGCAAAGGAACAACAAAGACGTCATCCCTCACAGGTCATTTGTTGAATTATGATTATGTTGCATAAAAACATGCAAGTACTGTCTAATCATCATGGTCGGCGTATGAAACACCAGTGCAACGCGACAATTATGTGATGATTTAACATGATAATCAAGTGAATTCGGAATCGTAACATGTATTGGTGGTGGAAGCTTTAGTGATACATGGGCACAACATCTTACAGTAGTTCATACCAGGCCACGGGATGTTTCTCTGACGTTAACTTTATTGCGTGGGTGTTCAACACTGGTGTTTGTGTCAGACGTAACCTAACGACTCAGTTCACATCTATTGAGTCCATCTCGCATCCTTATACACGAACAACGTGCCGCACATTAATCCTATAACAGCAACACTCACCCTCAGAGCTCCGAGGTCTATGTCATCCAGGCTTCTTGTGGGGGCGTTTTCAGACATGGCTGGTGAAACTTATAACGTTAGCTAACAAGTTAGCCACTTATGTTGACAACAAGTACTTGGCCGAAATAGAAGTGGCTGCGCAAGCAAGCCTGTGGGCTTGTATCCGCAGAAATAGCTATTAGAAACGCGTTGTTAAATGCGCTGAAACTGCGGCAGAACAACGCGGTATCACTTAGATTCGCTAACACATCGCAGATCGAGCTTCCATCGACGCACCCAGCTGGCTAGCTCACGTCAACTCCGGCCGACAGCTCAGTGTTATCCGCAGTTGCACAAGAGGGAAAAAAGGAAAACCCAGTTGCAATGTCCGATCAAAACCGATTTAAGTTCAATGAATTGTTTTCCACAAAGTGATAACGTCACCGTTAGCCGGCCATGGGTGCCGTTTGGATCACGGGCAGGTTTTCAATGCGATGCACCTCCGCTGTTGTCGAACACCTTGCTGCGTTCATTTTGACGAGACGCGGCGTCTTCGCTGCTCCTCAACACCTCAGCAAATGTTAGATTTGGGAAAAAAACGACGCGTGTCGCAGGTAAAAAAAAAAAAGCAACAACTACCAGAGAGGTCGGCTGTGCCACACAAACATTCTTGGTTGTGCTCATAAAGTACGAAATGCATTCGCGGCTCAGCAACGCAGTGGTTGTTTTTATGGAGAACGCAACGTCTGATGTGATGGCGTCCGGGTCCGTCCGCACCAGAACCGACTGTCAGCCTGTCATTTAGAGGTGTCCATCCACAATATTACTAAAAAACACGCACGGAAAACGACTGGCTTCGTCTTAAACGCGTTTCATCGCGAGTGCAGTTGTAAAACTTGTTACTGTATGACGACTTCAATATTCCCCGATCTCGGCCGGAGCGTCCAGTGATCCGTAGACCGAGTCAGGTGCGCGCGATCGTTCTAACGTTAAGTTAACTAGCTAGCTAACGCAGCTAGGCTAGCAGGCTAATTGTGTTTTTCCAGAATAAACTTTCCGTCTTCATCCATTTTCTGCGTTGACAGTCGCGCCTAGTGCTGGGGGGGGAGAGAGAAACCACGGCCACTGCCTTAATATAGTATAGCGTTAATACTTAAAAGCTGGAGCCGTCGACTCTTCAAAGTTAAGCGTCCCCCAGCGTCCAAACGTTATGAAGTCGCATTTGTAATCCGAGGTACGCTGCAGTTTCAAACTTGATATCTCGCCATGTTTTGCTTCCCAAGTCCTCCTCCCGCTCCCTGCCTGCTCTAGTTTTGCGGGGTTGTGCTGGCGATTGGCTGCACTAAACACTCCTCAAGTGTTTTTCTCCATTTAACGGACTACGGTGCTGCGTCAGGGACAAATTACTGTACCTGAGAACTCAGAGACCAAACCTTCCCCACTTCTCCATGTGTTTAAAATATTGTAATTACAGTTTAATTCTCCTGGATAAAAAAACAAAAACAAAATATACCTTGTTAGTTCATCTGTAATCATTAACAACCTCGATGACCTCCATTCAATAAACCCCAGACCATCACCTTTATTATTATTATACTGTGTTGCAGACATTCAAAACATTGTGAATTGGGGATTATTGCTGCACATGATGATCCAATGATCCAATTGGTGATCATTACTGTACATTACTGAGCAGTTTGTCAAATGTGCTGTGTTACATAGTGGTGTAACATGTGTTTTATAATATAACTCTAGACTGTTTTGGAAGTGAAGAGTCGTTTTTGTCTCGATCCTAGCATCATCAATGGCATCATGACTTTCTATGTTTTATTCAGGTGTTAAGACATTACATTAAAATTAATGCCTATGTTATTGTTGTAGATATGTAGATATGTTTTCAGGTATGTAGTCTTAGTGTGTAGTAGATATCAAATAGCAACATTTCTTTCCATAACAAGTTTATTGAGGAGACACAAAAACAAGGCATGCTTCATTACAAATGTTAAACATTTGAGTGAGAATACTTTTTTCTTCTCTGCCCCTGAGTGTTAGTAGCCTATACGTTAAAAGTACAAAGTACAGTAATAACAGTAATATTAATTAGAAACAAGAAGGATCTAAGTTAAAAGCAGACATTTTGATTAGTATTATATTCATAAAAGTGTCCTGGTGATACTAATAAAAATAAAGACCACAATAAAATAGTGTAAGGTGACTTCATAGACTTTCCTACAAGTAATCTTCCAAAGCAACTAGTTTCAGAGAGACTAGCAAGTACCCAACTTCTATTATCCAAAGGCCTGTAGTAGCTTTTTGGTATATTCAAAAGTACAGTAAAGTTTGAATATTTTGATGTGAGCAATATACAACTTGACAGTACAGACTGTTGTACTGGCTCCTGTATGAACAGAGCTTCACAAAGAAGGAGGCGTCTGTGCAACCCAATGCACAGATTTGCCAAAGGCTGACACATTTTTAAACTTTTTAAACAGACTGAATTAATTACATCAACTATCGCTCTATATGACAATGTCATTTTAAAATACACGAAGCACATAATTGCATATTGTCAAGGTCGAAAAATACTTAATTTCCATATGCTGCCTATTGTCTGCTTCATGGGTGATTTAACTTCTAAAACAGATATTATTAAAATATATATCTAACTTATCAATGATCCTGGCACAAACTCATTCAAAGATCACTACTGAACAACATGACATAATGACAGATGTGCTGCTTTTAGCTGAATAGATTTCATAAACCTTCTGTGCAGTGATGTGCTAATAGAATGACTCATTCACACTGGTTCTTCAGAACTGAACTACGGATAAAAGCAACCTTAGGTCACTACTGATTTTGCAGGAGTTAAATGTATTGCACTCTAACAAATGGAATTAACTGAATTTAAGACATCAATCCACAGCACATATGGCACCTGGACACACTAGAGAGCCTGCATGAAAATAGCTGAAAATGCAATCGTCAAGTGCTCCAAATGGAAACTGGAATGTTCTGTTCCTGACTGCCGACAACACAGTGCAATAATAATCCACTGGTTGTTATGGTAACTCTTAAAAAGATATGACAATTAAAAGTAAATCAACATAGCACCCATTAATTATCTTGTTCTCTTGTCTCTCCACCTGATCATTAACACAAAACTATTTAAATGACTTTGCGTCAAACAAATGTCGGTTTTACTTCAACATATTTACAATGCCTTCCTATTTCCTTCCTATTTCCTAAATCCTATCCAGATTTAGTAAGTGATCCCTCACATCAGTACTCTCCTTTCACCACATCCATTTTTTTTTCACCTACAATCCAGTCATCTCTTTATATCCGTCACCATAACAACCACAAATGTTCTGACAGATTTGCTGGCACTGCAGTGAGAGGCGAAGCCTCAGAGGGAGAGAAAGAAAGAGAGTCAGAACCACCCACCCATAAACCTTGCACCAATAAGTGTACACTATGCCTCCAGATCACGTGAGATGCTTCATTACCAGTACAAGTTCCCAATCCGCTGAATACATTTGTGTGTGTGTGCCACCACTGCCAGCTGGGGTTTTCAGACTGAACTGTAGAGATTGATACAGACACCATTTTGAACAGGTCAGTCTACTGTTGTGGTAATGCTTAGCCCTGCCCATCAAAAAGATCAACACTGATTTTTAAATAAACCATTGGTTTGATCTCTTTAAGTGCTTTTAAGGTTAAGTGCTAGTGCTACTTTAGTGTGCTGGCTGACCGAGCTTAAAACAAGAAGGAGCATGAGATACAGAAGCCCTGTAGATGGAATAAGTAGTCCAATATAGGCAGAGTTGCATTCAGGTCCACAGTCCGACAGGAGCCATGCCCTCCTTAGTGCCCTTTGGAGGCAGCAGATTCTCCTCACACAGGAATTTCAGGGGGAAATGCACCAGCAGCCCTCTGACATCCTTCAGCTCCTTTCTGGCCTGTTCAGGGTCTGTGTCGCAGAGGCGTTCCTTGCTGGAGTATTCTTTCAGCTCTCGCATGTTGTGCACAGCGTTGCTTGGAAGGCATCTGAACACCTGCCAATGAGAACAAAACAGTACAAAAATGAAATCATGCATTTGTACTGTTAGGTCATGATTTATGATACACAATCCAGGTAAGTTATACCTTGTCATATATCGTAGTATTCAGCTTAGCAGGTTCATTCCAGACCAGGAAGAAGAACTTGTCACAGATTGGATCATCAATATTGATGCTAGGCTCTGAAGAAGCTCCAACAAGAACCCTGGAAAGAAAATAAAAAAGCACCAAAATGGCAACAGTTTACTCAGAAAACACAAAGGTTACACTGTTATTTGTTTTGTTCCTTAAACATATTTCACAAGGATGAGGAATTTTCAATGATTTGCCTTCAGGTACAGTAGTAAGTGAACTTGATGTACATAACAACAGACAAGGAAGTGACACTTTGCCTTTATAACAGTAACCTTTCATTCATACTGAATTTCACTTGTGCAGTTATATATTTAGCTCTTACCTGAAACACTCTTTCCGCAGTGCGAGCGTTAAGGGTCCAGCCTGATATTCCTCCCCTCCCATAACGGATGGCACCCGTTCTTCATCTTCCACTAACACTGCCAACTCGCTGTCTTTACAGCCCAGCATGCTGCGGTCGTTGATGTTGGCTGATCCTGGAACACAAGAGGAAAGTACACTATGCGTTTACAATCTGTCCCTTCACAGGCATCACTACTATCAAACACAGAACAACTACCCGAATTAAACAAAGGTATATTTTAGAATGATGTTATACAGGGTTTGAACACTGGCAATCAAAACAAAGATTCATTCGGGACTTTTACAATTTACAATTACAGTACAAATTTACAATTGTGGTCATATTGCTTGCATTGAAAATGGCTACAGAGCTTAAATCGTTTTAAGTAAAGTCAGCATTCATGCATGGCTGATATTTGTAGATGGTCACAGTCAAAAGTGTGACCTGTTTGAATGAGTTCATGCAGGTGACTCACTGACATTGACTCACCAATGATATAGCAGCGGTCATCAGAAATTAGGGTTTTGCTGTGAACATAAATCAGCTCTGTGACCAGCGACCCAGAGAGTTCGGAATGGGTTCTCAGGCCACACAATGTGATGTACTCTGTCCACTGGTCCTCCACTAGTGGGACATACACAAACATAAAGCCATTTATATGATTTATTAGTGTGCATTTATTAATGTACTCATACTGATGCAAGGACGCTTAAAGTGAATATGAAAAGAAGGTGAACAAGTCAAGATTCAAAATGGAGACTATTAGCAAGATACCTATTATGAGCAGCTTCAGTTTAAAGGAGCCACACAAAGGAGAAAGAGAAGCACATTAGAGAAGAAACCAGAGGGATTTTGTGATGTCAGGTGGATCTGTGTGTTGAAAGGTAAGTGACCGAATGCTCACCTTCACGAAGCCTCTCCAGAATGGAGTGCTCCCCACGACACATGGTCCTAGACATAGCAGTGAATTAAAAACAATAATAGAATAAAGCTTTATTGCGGCAACAATTGCAGGCTGGACTCAATACAGCTTTAATTTGAAGAAGCATTCAGCACATGTCATATAAACACCTGCTAATTTTACAAAATGAATGTCTAAGGAAAATCTATGAACAAATTCATTATTTCTTCCTTGTATTGCATTACTGTATATGTGACTTTTGTTAAAACAGGTTTACACTACTGGCTACGAGCGTTAATTAAAAACCAACCGTAAAACTCCTGCAACAAGGAAATGTGACCATAGTTTTAACACAGAAAATAAAACAGTAAAATTCTACAATGTGAGGAAAAGTCTTACCTGTAAGTAAAGTGCAGAATAGCTTGAATGGCATTTCCACCTCCCATACTAATGTCTCCCTCAAATCCAGGAAGCAACGGAACCACCACAAACACTCTGTATTTCTTCTGCTCTCTAGAATAAGACACATTTACAGTGTCCACAAATTGAGTACATTTCTATTCAATTTCATGTTTTAAAACACTTACAGTTCAATATTATGCAGTACAGCTAAAAGTTATTTTGTTAACATATCATTTTAATCTATCTGTAGCAGAGATTTCCTGAAAAGTTTCCTGACTTCAAGGTACATGTCGACTGTGTGTCCACATGAATTTGGCTGGTACATTCGAAAATGACCTGTGTGCACGGAGTATTCGTTCCACAATTGCATCACCGATCCCGTTCTGGACGGTCCCATCGGCACAGCTGATGAAGAACTGGTTCTAAGGGCAGAGAAAAAGCAGATGGTGGCTCAGTATGAGGTGAGGGCTGAAACAGAGCCAGCTACGGCTGCATCCAAACTCTTGAAACATCACCAAGAGCAGCCACATTGGCTGCGGAATCTTACAGTAATGTGAAATGAATAAGTCACCTGGCATGTACAGTACAAGGTCAACGCTCTGTATACATTAAAGCAGGTCAATTACAAAGCTTCTGTCGAACGTCAGTGGCAACGTATTCTGAGTAATGTTGAGATACAAACTAAACCACTGCAACACAATTACTGACATTATAATAGTCATGGTGATGCAGAATATTACATACATACATACATATTGGTTTAAGAACCTGCTTTACCTCGATGTAGATGTAGTGCTCACTCTTCAGGATGACGTTGATGTAGGCCTGGCAGATCGACGTCTCACAGGTTCCAGTTGACCAGCGTTCGGCAGAGCGTAACACCTTAGCAAATTACAAGTAAGACAAAAGATATTTCAATGTCAGTGAACATACAGTAGAGCTGTGCATAGAATACTGTTCAACAGAGGAAATGTATTACATTCTATTACTGCACTACCTTCTGCCAATGACTTTCTCTAAGGTACAACATCACAGTCAAATCATTAGCCTTAACATGATGGTGTCACATGTGCAGCTCTCACACATTGCCCCTGAAACCTGAATAAAGAAGAAACCCAACCTGATCGTAAAGCTACAGTGTAATGACGAGTGGAGGTTTGAGTTACAAGCCACTGCCCACAGTAGAAATAAATAATTAAACTGTGACAACAACTAACAACTTTATTAGCCAGTATGTCTGGTCTGTGTTTGTCATTTTTCTGTCCTCTACTGGATTTTTATACAATGGTACAAAATACCGCATCATTAGCATTAATTTATTTTCAAACAATATTAAAGTGAGTGCAAATCATATTGTTTAACGTTGTATTGCTACAGCTGACATGACGTAATCTGGACTACATTTCCCATCAAGCTTTTCCATGTCCTCCTTTCCAGTTCTTGGCAGTGAACTTGTTTTCTCTGGACTTATTGAACATGATAAACATGTTGGAACTGATTTTGTTGCACAGGCTTTACTCTTGTTCCACCATCTGCCACAGAACAACAATCTGAAGACACAGCTCAGACACCAGAACAGTGCCTCTTTGTTGTATTGTAAGTAAATGGATTTCATTTCAAGCTACATCTGACATGGTGTAAAACATTGTTAAATACAAAGTAGAAGCAGACAGATGCCTTCAGGTTTGTTGGGACGCTCTTGTTTCCTTATAAGAGTATCTTTGCATATTTAATTCTTTATATTATTTTAGGGTGTCAAGCATTGACTTATTATAATCTCTGTTTCAGATTCTTAAGCTTAATGTATTCAGGAAATTTCACTGAAACTCATCTCATTTAACGTTTAACGGATTGGATACTAAAGAATGATTTGCGCTCGTGTGAAATCCCTTTTTTCCCATTGAACAGGGAGGTCTGCAAGCGATTTCAGGCAGCCTGTTCTCTGGAGCAGACCTGGTTTGTGGTGTGGACAGTGGCACACAGGATTGCACGGCGAGCATAAAAATATGCCTCATAGTGCAGTCAGAGTCGAGACCTCAGACCAATATAGATGCTAGGACATGATTGCAAGACGGCCACTCACACCAGACATCCCCAAAATATGGTGAGCCGAAGCAGTTCTGTGAGGAAAAATAGTCCAAGAATTCTTCCTGTTGTGCAGATATAAGCCTCAAGGTTATTGTTGGAAATTGCAAACAGTTTCAACTGAAGATAAATAGCTGATTATGCTTATCTGTGTTGACATGTCTTTAAGGTTCCAGGAGTTATTTTATTTCCAGGACGCTGCATTATCTGTTGTGAAGCTAGAGTGAATATCTGAGGTTCAATCTTTGGTGCTTTTACAATAGGCCACTGTTCTCCTTTAGAGATGCCCCGCCCCAAAAATGAAAGACCATCTGATTCATCTGGAAGCTGGAACAGTCTGTGTAAAGGCCATTACCAGGATAATTGGCTGTGGCATTTTTTCTTAATAATTCCATTAACGTTTTAAAAAGGACATGTGTCTCTTTTGTAGCTGTAACTTACACAAGATTCATGAAATCCCATGTCTTTCAGTGGTAGTGACGTGGCCTTTGCTGAATGTGTTTATAAATACCTGAACTCTGGCTTTTCTGGACCCAGGCACAGTGAACGATAGACTGTCGGCAGTAGACTGAGACTTGGGAAGAAGGCAAGGGTAGAAGTCATCCTTGTACTTGCTTTTGAAGATCTACAGAGGACAGAATATTCCGTCAACATTCATGTTTAATGGGTTGTTTTGTAGACTCAAAATAACAAGAAAAGACAGGCAAAGTCAGACCTTGGTGAAGTTCCAGCGTTGGATGAAGTGACGGGCTACATCCCTGGCAGCTCTGCCATGAACAGCTGCAGACAGGTCACGCCACGGCATGCGGGGAACTTGAGTGCGATCAATGTTATCTGAAAAACAAACGAGCAATAAATTTAGCTACTGTACCTGTTCAGTGACTTTTGGTGTGTCACTGTGTGTGTGTACTGTACGTGCATGTGTGTGAAAGGAGAATTAGATACCACACCTTCAAATGGTTTGTCCAGTTGGACCCAGTCTTTCCTGATAAAGTTGCTGTAGTCTTTGCCAAGCCACAGTTTAGTGTTGCCAGTCAAAGAATCCAGATTCTGCTCTGAGCTCTTATCTGGTCCTGGACCCTCACCATTATTCTGCTTATGAGGGCCATGAGATGACATCGTCTAATTAACATCAGTGTGATTCAAACATATCCCTGCTTCAACAAGTTCTTACTTACGCCTGCATTTTCATTGGGTTCCACCTCTGTTGCTATGTTCGCTGTCTCCAACAAACCCAGGTCTGTTAGTCGGTACTGGTTGTCATCCCACCTCCCGAACGCCAGGTCAATCCCCCCAACAAAGGCTACAGTTTGGTCAATTGCCACCATCTTTTCATGGTGAGCCCAAAAAAACACTGCACTTGCAACATGGTCAGGGTGTCGCATTACCTGACAGATGTAAAAGAAAAATAAGTATGGAATGGAAAGATGTGGCTTCTTTCATTTCTCTGTAAAGTCAGTCATGCAGAGGTGCCAGACCTTGATGTTGGGGTGCATATTCATTAGAGTCCTCTTGCTGTGCTCACTATTTATGCCAAGTGCTAGTTCCACCTCTTTGTAGAGAAGAACACACACTTTGACTCCTTGTTCCTGCAAACAATGGTTCAAAGAGAGGTGATGTCATAAAAAATAAATCATGAAAATAATTAAAACTCAGGTCAGAGAGAATCCATACCGCTTTGCGTTTGAGAATTTCATCCAGACGCCAGTGGGTATCAGTTGCTGGTCTCTTTAGGTAGACTTCAGGACTGAGCCTGAGAAAAGAGATGCATAAAGCTCACCTGTTACATGAAACACATTCAATTACATACGATATATTTTTAAGGTTATCACACCTACCACCAGTCTGTAATGAAGATTTCCTCTGTAGCTTGTTCCAGAGCATCAGCTAGATCTTTAAAGTAGCCACTTCCATTCACATACCTTCAAATAACATTAATAAACCAGAACTGTTTAGAAAATGAGGAATAAAACTGAAGACTACACAATAGTACATTTTGAGTAAACTACTGTATGTCTGACCATTTAGTGAGTGTGTTGTTGCGCGGTGGTGCAAATCCTCCGAAGCGTTGCTCTTTGCAAAACTCACAGGATTCTGCCAACTCGTTGATTTTATGAGTCCACAAATGAGTTTGTCTATAGCTGCTACATTTGATGATGAGACTCCTGAATAAAGACAAAAACCCCAGGCATGTGTCACAGCTCACGACATACAGCACAGTACACGGTAATCCTCAAGGAAAAGACACAGCTGACCTACCGAGTGAAGTTCTCAAAGCAGACTCCATGTGTGGTGCCGGTGTGAGCATTGCCCACTTTCACTGTGAACTCAGTGTCAAACAGCAACACAAAGTTGATGCAGGCGCTGTCTTTGTCCATATACATCAGGAACGAGTCTTTCACCACCAGCCAGCGGCGTGACCAGCGAAAACAGACCCGATGATGGCCAATGCAGTTCAAGCCTAGGAGACGGTGACCTCCTGACCTCTTCATGATAGGTCCCTCCCTAAGGCAAGTTGACACACACACGATCTTACACAACAAAATATATAGTATAGTGTAGTACAGTACAGTAATAGGCACTAAGCTGCTTCCTTAGTGTGCTTGTACTGAATATCACACACTATCCAGAAGTTTGCTTACAGGCCTTTAGGTCCAAGATCAGTGACAAACGAGAGCGGACCAACGGATAAGAACTCCAGCTGGAAAAAAAGATGAGACAATGTAAACATGCTGCATTTCAACAACTTAGTACAGTTTGTGTACTATGTAGACTAGAGTGTGTTAGTTTAACAGCCATTACCATGCTGTGATGATTCCTGAAGATTGTGTTCTCCAGTAGATCATTCAGGTACTCTTCAAGGTATTTCTGTGAATATATAAAATACCGACTGAACTGAATAAATAGAATAATACAATTTACTTCATTTTCATTAAGTAAGTAAATATTGGAGGTTAAAATCTCAAAATGTTTAAAGGGGGCGTTTACTCTTTTGTACATGTGTATGACTTTGTTTGATACCATTTTGCTGGAGGTCCTTCTGGTGCGTTCATTCCCGTGCAGGCTGGGCATTTCCTCTGGCATTGCTCTCAGCTCCTGCTTCTCTTTTGCAAATCTTTGAGAGGAAATTTTCATATTCAAAACATGCAGTGCTTTAGAAGCTCACACCTATGATTTCAAATGCATTGTCTCTCAGAGCAAGAGATTGATGTGCATGATTAAGATTAGCATACAGATACACCAACCTTCCTAGAGGCAGCAAATTAACCATCATCCTGTGCTTGTAAAGTTCTCGATGCAGCTCCTGAAAGTGCTTGTACTTTCTCTTCACACTCCAGTTAAATGGGCCATGAGTTAGATTCAACGTGTACAAGGTACCCACACGGACCTGGATGAACATTGTTGAAATTATGCAGATAAATTTAACCTGATGCTGAGGCATGATTGATTGATGATCTTTTAAGGTAAAAGAAAACAACAACTTCGTCTCCCGAGAACAAACTATGTACCTTTGACTGCGTGGTGTGTTTCTCTGTGTTGTCCACCCTGCATGTAACCGGAGTACCCGGCAAGAAGCAAAGTACATCAGCTGCCTTGATTTCCTGAAGATGATGAACCACCAAGAAGGCACGTCCCTCTGCAATTCAGAAATGTTCCTCTCAGTGAGCAGTTCACATGTCTGGCTTAATGTGTTATAAATGCATGTTTTTTCCCCTACCACTGCTAGAAACGAGGCCATCTATCTCATCAGGACTCAGATTGCGAAAGTCACGGGAGAAGCGCCTTCGTGCCAGGTGCGATACCGCCGTTTTCTGAGCCAGTGGCTCGATCGCGTTCTCTGGACTGGCCATTGTAGTGACGTGGAAAATGCCTGCTGGGACTAGGATTGAAGTAAGGACATTTAATTTCATGAGTCAGAGTGGGTGCACCTTTGCAAAAGTGCAATACGTACAGGCAGCAGTATTACAATGAAGTACCACAAATGATGTTTATTATTTAAAGACTCTACTTAACATGTACACGTTCTGGAGGCACTTCTATGTACGCAGTCATTCCTCTGTTTACACTTTATAAACATGTTTATTTAAAACTAGAAAAACATGCTAAAGTAATTTAAATGGTGTCTGGTATTAACATTTTATTGTCTTGTATTATTAGGGCAAGTTGCTGCTGCCGTAAGCCATAAAGAAGCAGGGTCTTGAATGTAGTCAAGTATTTAAAGAGAAGGACAAAGATACAGTCAGACAGGAAGCATTAAACCGGTGAACAGCAGTATCTTTAAAATGCTTTTACAATGTGTGGTATTTACCTGTTGATCAGGTCATCAACATGGCAGCGCACGTAGAACAAAAACCCAGTGAAAGAAAAGGGTGTGTAACATATGCATGTGGAAAGACGTTTCTGAATGGCTGAATGGTTCCTAGGCAACAAGGAAAGGCAGCGAGTGTGTTGTAATATGTGTGTAGATTTGTGTTACAACCTGGTTGAGTTTCGTGTTAGTTGGTTCCAGGTACAGTATGTGACAGTTTGTTTCCCATGAGAAATAAACATCTGCTGTTTAAACTTCCTGAGATTTTGGTGGAGAGAGTCTCTAGATCCGTAACATTAAAGTAATAACCAGCCCATTAGGGAAGGTTTCACTAAACCATTTGTTGAGTTACATTACTTGCACTACACTGAACATTTCAAGAGAGAAACAAATAATACAAAGATGTCAACCACTCAACATGTCACAGGGTCTAAAGCCTATGATAATTATGTGTAAATTTGTACATGTTAAATTAACGTAGAGTAAAGTAAACGTTTTGGTACTGCACAGTACAAGCACCTGTTCTCAGCACTTCCCATCTGCACACACCAAGGCTGTGATAATAAATCATGGGTGGGTCCATCGTCTGTGCCATACTGGCCAATAACTATCGGTGGAATGTAAACAATTGAGGTGTGGCAATGAAACGAAAAGCCATGTCAATAAATGCATAAATGACAGCAATACAACTTTTTAAAGTCTGATCAATCATCTTGGATTTGGAGGATTTGTGTCCCTGTGAGTGGTCCCTGCACACAGGCCACGGCAGATAGTGACATTCTGTGGATAACCTCAACACTCAAGATTGATTTGACAAGAATTTCTTGTTTGTTAGGTTAGTGATAATACTAAAACTACTGTTTACCTGGTTACCATCATGGAAATACAACACACCAGACAATCGCGCCAGAGATTTAAAGCCACTCTACAAATATACAAATAGATAGAGAACAATTGCTTTAACTACAGTATGTGCAAATACTTCGACCTTTTCAGATCACCTGCTGAAATCAAACCACTGCTCTTTTAAGAAAGCTTATTTTGCATAGAAGAATATTTTTCCATGTGCATATTACTTTGTTTTGTAAACACCACACCTGTGTTGCATGTCTTACTGATGGTTCTTCTATTTTTTTACACCAGATGTGGAGGTCACAGTGTTTTAGATCTCCTGCATTTACTGTATAATTAAACCTTTATGCAGTTTGGTGTGTGTCTAATCTAAACAAAACTCCACTGTACTGCAGAATTTGTGTGTTTAAGGTCACTGTGAAGAGACTTGACTGATTATTTAGACTGAACTACAGATTCAAATCAAAAACTGCAGACAAGCTCGGGAAAGGTCACATGAAAGCAAATGTACTGTATATACGGAGCATTTACTCCTGTTTACTTGTCTCCTCTAGTTTCGACACAAAGTAAATAACAGGATGTGCGCATTTGTCCTGCTTTCCCCGACACCAATGAAAAACAGTAGTGAGTCAACTTTGTCCGCACTGTAACCATCAGATTTCCCCAAATCTCCGCCACCAGCTCCTCTGGGCTGAGTTAACGCTTCCCTATTCTTAGAATTCAACCAGTTTGTAGACGTGTGATGTGAGAGTGGATGCGAGCAGTTTCAGGGATTTAGTCTAGTATGCTGCTCCGTCCTTTTACGTGACATTTCTTAGGCGTGAGCGTCATGTAACACGCTGAGTTATCAGTGCAATGTGGCTGGAGAGGCTGAGAATCCAGTGAGGGAACTTTTTGCCGTCTCCACCCATTCCCTGGTTTCCTACTACTGCGCAGCAATCACCACACTCTACACCCCAACGTCCCGAAATGCGCAACAAATGCCCAAAGTGGTGACCGTGTTTACGCACAACACTAGCGACA
Source organism: Macropodus opercularis (assembly GCA_030770545.1). Lineage (NCBI taxonomy): Eukaryota > Metazoa > Chordata > Actinopteri > Anabantiformes > Osphronemidae > Macropodus > Macropodus opercularis. The sequence continues at coordinate 7,188,947 of CM061102.1, read as the reverse complement.
CGTATTCACTTATTTCTTGGTGAGCTTGGGTGGAATTTGCAGCTGGACAACCTTCAAGCGACAGCGCAGACCGACAGAAGAGTGAAATAATGAAGTATGCGCCTGACCTAGGCCGAGAAAGACACTTACTTCAAACACAGCCACGGTTCAGCAGTTAATCCACACGTGGAGCGCAAATGGGAAACATAACGTTACCCTCAGACAACAGGATTCTGTCTCGGTCTTCCAGCCGGCGAGTCACCGGAGGTTTGGTTTTCTCCATAAGTGATGCACAGAACCATGGTCCCTCCCTCCCAGAGAGGAAAGGAAGGAAACGGCTTCCTTAAGCATCTGTCGCCGTATTGCAAACAAACACCAGCACATCTTCATCCAATTATCAGTTATATGGTAGGAAAAGAATAAAGCTGTTTGTGCGTCGTTGTTGGTGAAACCTTTGTACTTTCATAATGGCAGCAGAGGCGCGTGCTGCCACGTGAGATTCAACATGTACATGAAAGTCAGGACAAGTGATCAATGCGCTACAGCTGGACCACGTGACGGGCAGGGATGGAGCGCACGCGTATCTTATCTGCGCGCGACACATCTCTGTATTATCAAAGAGTTATGATAGTTTGACGTTTTCAAAGCCACAGTCTTGGTTGAACGTGTACTATGGCATTTCCGGTTAGTATTTTCAAAATTAAAGCCGAGCAAGTGTGTGCGTGTGTCAGATATATTTTGGGTTGGATCTGTCAATTTAGATGGTTCAGTAAAAAAAATAATATTCAGGTCTATGAAGGGAATAGAAAATAATGGTGGCTGTTATAATTATCTGGTCTGCATGTTATGGTGTAGTACCGCTTCACACCACTGGGAGGAGTTTAACTACAGGAATTTCAAATCTTTCACCATTATCTGATCTACACTGACGGTTTAAGAATATTATGTGTCTGACAATTAGTATTGAAATGCAGTAGTTAAGCTTGTATACACATAATATTATATGTTTATAAATACAAACGGTTTGATAACATACTGTATGTGATAAAAACAAACAGAACATAAATACATATAAATAACAAAGGTAAAATCAGAGACTCATGCTTCGTTTTAGCCATTGGGCAAACCAATAGCCTACAGCTTCTATGACATTCATTACAATCTTAGACTGCATTTTACAAATGTATACATACATGTGGGTTTTCTTATATTGTAATAAACTGAGTTAACAGTCACGCCCAAAATAAACGTTTTACTTAAAAATACCACAGTACAGCGATAGAGATTCCTTCTGAGCTGTCTACCTCTACTAAATAACTAATAAGAGTGAGGCTTATATTACCCGTTGGCTGGCTCATGTAACATGCACATAAGACATAAAGTAGCACATGCAGGCTATGCAGAGAAGTGTGGCAGCGTAATACATCAGTTCATAATAAACCTTCTGACGAGCGCTGAATGAACAAGACTCCACACAGTACTAATGACTCTGTACTGTATAATAAATAGAAATGTCATCATAGTTTGATTGAAAAGTTCTTATGCAATACACAAACATTTCTTCAGCAGTTTCCTGTGAATTAATTTCTGAATTAGTCCAGTGACAAAAAACATACATCCAGATTTTGCTTGGTATGATTATGATTATTTAATATGTCATTCTGCTGTTCTGTCAATGTTCACATACACACTGTTAAGCTTCCAATATGAACACTGACATTTCTATTAGGCCCTACTGCACAGTGACACAGCGACATGAGAAAGTCTATTCAGCCCGGTAGACATCACGTAGCACAGTCACCCTGGACAAAGTTTATTCTTCTGGGAGATATTTTTTGCTGTCTCCAGGGAAGGGAAAATCTGGCGCCCGGTTGAAGTGTCCAGTGAGGAAGATGCCGACTGTGCCAATAACAAAGAGAAGAATGGCGACCCAGAAACACACCTTGTCAACCATCTTCCCAATCAGTACCCAGCTTTCAACCTCCTTTATTTGGAAAAAAAAGAATATTGATAAAAGATGCACAAGACAGGAATATACAATACATGAATGTGCACATGGAATTTAAGCAACACTCACTGATCCAATGTTGTTTTGTTGTCTTGTACTGTCAGCTATGAAGTTGCAGGCATCCACACATTGCTTGATCTCAGGTGCAGCTTGAGCCAAACTCTTATAGAGGTTGGCTGTGCTGCTTATATCTATGTTATCCACTAGGGGGAAGGAGACGCTGACTGTTACACCACAATTAGCCACAACAATGAAAGAGTAGACACTTTGATATAGTGACAAGGCAAAAACAAGACCCAGTGTGTCCTAGAATCGTTGGACCTTTGGATGTCTTACCAATGGATCTCGTGAGCCCGTGCCTCTCTCTTTGTTTGTCGAACATCATTTCACTGCGAGGTTGTTTCAGCACGTACTCCTCTGCTCTCTGCATGAGGCCGAAGGAGCTGCGGCGCCTGTCCCTCACGCCATTGACCTCCGTCGTCACCTCACCGTCATCCACCAGCGGGGACATGCCCAGGAAACGAGGCACCATTTCTAAAAACACCTGTTGACAGAAGAGAGATTCTTAGTGTTCACATAAACTCGTAAATGGGAAAACAATGATTTTGCTGCACGTGTGTACTTACATGCTTCATAGTCAGGGACATGGTGTGGGTGCTGGGTCGGCGCAGGGAGAAGTTCAGCACCACAATTTGATTAGTAGCAATCAGAGTAGTGACACTCATGACAAAAATCAGGTACCTGAGGAAAAACGATAGACACAACATGTGTGTGAGTGGATACCAGAACTGATGCAAAACAGAAGCGCAAGTACACACTTGACTCACTTGCCGATGAGAGGAACAGAAAGAGACGTCTCTGGAACCTTCTGAGCGATAAGAAAGAGGAAGACAGTCTGAGCCAGCAAGACTGAGATGGACACAGTCAACTTCTGACCCCCAGCTTTGAAGGGGAGAACAGAGGCGTCAGCAAATATATGAAAATCATACATTGTCTTTATTCAGATAGTTTATACAGTATATGCATCAAATAACAGTATGTGTCAACGTCTGTTATCACTGGTCCTACTGACCTTGTGCAGGTAGGAAATAGGCCAATACAACCAAGGACGAGATAAGGGAGCAGGGCAGGATGATGTTGATGATGTAGAAAAGGGGTTTCCTTTGGATGATCAGATTGAATATGATCTCCTGATACTCCAGGTCGTCTGGTGTATACCGTTTGTTGAGTATCTTCCTAGCGGGTCGATGGACAATGGCCCACTCACCATTGTCTGAACGGTAAAAGCATAATGAACTACAGAGAAATTGTGTGTTGTGAATTTGTGTGAACTACACAGGTACCTGTGAACGCTGCAGGGTCGATCTCCACCCACTCTATAGGCTTGTCTTCATTGAGCGTCAAGATGAGATCCACTTCATTGGCGCTGTATGTCTGAGATCTATGGTCATTTCAGAGCAGAACATGATGGAGATATAGTATATAGTACACTTTTAAGGATAATGCAATTGAAGTACACCTGAACGCTAGTGTGCAGTTCTGATAATCAAACGGGAAAAAGGTGATTTCGATGGCACATGTGCTGCGATAGATGGCAGGAGGAAGCCAGTACATCCAGCCTTTGCTGTTGATCAACACATTGGCATAGTAAGCCACGTCAAACTTGCCATCAATGCTGTAAAAAATGAGGAGAAAAAACACTAAGAGCTGGCAACAGATATTATACGACCTCCCCCCTTACAACCAAAGAAGCTGAAAACAAAGCAGCCCTCCCCTTGTTATGCCTTACTTGTTCTCAAGGACGATGTCTGGAAGCCAAACTGTGTTGCATGGAACGCGAACAACCTCAATGCCGTAATAGTCGGATTCGTTCCAAACAAGGCGATAGTCCAGCCACTGCTGTGGATGATATTTAAGGAGGAGGTCAGCAAATCGCCCACATAACGTGCATAGGAAGAGCGAGTGCTAAGCGTTAGACGCCTTTTGTGAGTTCTACTGTATAAACTTACAATTTCAATCCACACATTTGTCGTGAGAGTCTCCTCCTTTTCATTCTGTGAAACAAGGACCACAAAAAAGGATCACAAGTGACCCAACAGACATCATCATAATAATGAATAATATATAAACAAATTAATGAACTGGCCAAAGTGATGATTAATATTATTGTTGTGCTAATGATGGTGATGAAAAATCCTGCATATTTGCTCCATGAAGCCGTTTGTAGTTTCACTTGTATTTCCAGACAGACTTTGATGATTACTGCTAAAATAAGCCCATAGACTCACCAGAGAGATAAGGTTAGTTAGAGTCAGCTTGATCTGCACCTCCACCTTGTCTTCAGGGCGAACAACTGGCCGAGTATTCTTGTTGTAGTTCCTGAACAAGTCGTTGAGCAGCTGTGATTCCTCATTACACTGCACTGCATGAACAGAGAGATGAGGACACGCGTGAAGTCGTCAGCGCTGCAGGCAGCTGTGTGCAGGCACCTTCACCGAGGACACTGAGGCCCAAAACCACAAAGTATTAAAAAGTTTGTTTCATTTGCTAAATGTGAGCTTGTGAAACAACAACCTTTGAAAGGAGAAGCAACATACAACTCAACAATACTTACACTACACTTCTATCACAGCAGTGTTTTGTTGTGATTTGTTTTGATATTATGTAATAACATGATTTATGCTGCAGAATTTAAAATCAATTTTGTAACATTTTACTCTTCAACAGTGACTAAAAGAGATAAAGACAAAGGTTATTTCCCACCCTTTGCCTTTCTTGCTCCCAGCTGTCACTAAACATAGTTCAGATTACATGGCAGCTGGGAAACTCTAAGCTAGGACTTTAATTTACAAAATCATCACTGGGGAGACAGGTGAGGGGAGACTCTACTCTACAAAGCTGTTCAAATCACCTTGATGATGACACTACTAAATGCAGTAGGTCTCATACCTCTTAGCTGGACTCACAACTGTCAGGATCATAAGGAACAATTAGATGTGACCCTCCCAAAGCTCGGAGATGGTTAAGTATTGAACGTTGTTAAATATTACTGTGGATACAGTACATCAGCGACAGTTATTGCTTTGTGTCTGAGTTTGTTTTTCTCCAGTTTCACCAAGGAGGAACGAGCCTACTTTTTAATAATTTACTGGAAGGTTTACCATTTACTGGTTACTGGTTGGTAACTGAACTGAGGACAGTAGTGTCACTCTGTCTTGAAGCAGACTGCATTGTGAAGAGCCACGTGACTTCACAGAAACTGATGTATGTCAATATGTGGATACAAAGTACGCATCATGTTTGTGTGACCTGGCGTTTTGACTGGGTCGCTTCCTTCAGCTGTCATTTAATCTGTCTCTGGCAGACAGACAGGAGCGTGATAGTGGGGGACAGACGCTGCATGTGGCAGCTTATTGGGGGAATATGTCACAACTTTAGTAAATGGTAACTTTTGTTGTGACAACTTAAAATTGTATTATTAATATGCTCTGTTGAGTTTTAATAAATACAGGTGATGTTCCATTTGAATAAACCCCCATAGACCCCAAACTACTCAATCTTAAAATGCAGTGTTTCACGTGGCGTCATTCTCAGTTTAACACTCTGAAAAATCTCTTCAAAGACAGAGTATAAGGTATAAATGACACAGTGCAGCTGCAAATCACACAAAGGATGACTAGCACTGGAACAAAACATTTCAAAGTGCACTGGTATTAACTGAAAAGTGGAGACTTAGGCTACATTTTAGTGTTGGTACTTGTCAGTGCTGGCACCTGTCTCCACCTCCACCTAATGGGTTAGGGAGCAGATGTTCCTTGTCAACATCTGTATCAGTGATCAAGGATAAACTAGAAACGATATATCAGAGACATACTAGAGCTCAGGTTGATCTGTGGGGCTTGGCTTGGACAGTATAGCAAGCTTTTAAAAAGTAGGTTGCTCAAAGCCAATACAAACTTTCTTTATACCTGTTTAGACTTGTCTGCAAAGCAAAGATAAAAATCAAATCAAGCCATTTTACCTTTACAAAATGAACAAACAATTCTCAGCGGCTCCCAGACTCCAGCATTGTTGTGCAAACCCATGTTAATCCTCACCTTTCATAAATATTTCACAGATCCTTTACAAGGGTGTGGATGCACAGTTTTTGTTTTCAGAAGGAGGAATACGTACAGTGTTTTCTAGAGTGTGAATTAGTGTAGTGAGAGTTTTAGTGCTCGTTTCTCTGAACACTGTCTGCAGATGGCAGGCAGGGGATTATTTTGATACGAAGGCAGTCAGCCAGTCGCTGAGGATGTGCCAAAGGTTCACAACTGCGCCACTTACCCTGAACCATTAAAGCCCAGAGAACTGTTCCAGCTCCAAAAAATATCCAAAAACGTGCTGCCATCATGTTCCAGGACCCCTTTCTTACACAACTTTATTTAAATAAAATGTTTGACAGAGCGAGAGCAAGAGGAAAGGCAGAGGAGAAGAACCCTAAATCCCCCCACATCACACCCCTTGACTGTCTCCCACCCCGGCTGTTGCTGTCCATGGCTCAGATTACACAGCAGCTGGGAAACTCTAAACCAGCACTTGGAGTCATACTCCGGTCAACAACAATAATCATCATCACGACTATTAGACAACAGCTATCTGTGGTGATGCTAGTTCAATTAGGAAATTAGAAACCTTATGTTGTTGTGTACCTCCTCTGTCGCTCGAAGATATCGTTTTACTTTGACAGAGATACATGAAGCATCAACTCCAGTAGAAAGGCAGACACTAAATCTTCTGACCAACCATAAACCATAAACAGACATAAACAGTTTGCATAAACACAATTCAGCTCTAATAATGAGTGTTATATTTTACTCCTTCAAAGCCAGATCCCTAAATTTGCTATTATAATTAGTAGTGTGAGTAATATTAGTAGGGTCACTCTGCAGAGTCAAGGGCAACAGACCGACCCATGTGGGTATGTGATGTACTTCTAAATATACAGTTAGGAAAACAGAGATGAGCTTCTTTAAGGTAACTGGAGCCTCCAGAACCCAGCTTATGTATCTTACGCTGAGAGACACAAGAAGCGGATTCTGTCCAGCGTCCAACCAAAGGCAGCCCTGTCACGAAGCAGAGCTTTTTCAAAATATACGTTCATCGTGTGATCAAATTAAAAGAGCAAACATCCCATCAATAAGTAAATAGTAATAAGTAAAAACCAAACCTCATGGACATGAATATCCATTCAGCTTCAAACTCCTTTGTGAGAAGTTTTATGAATCTACCAATATGCAGGTGTTTTCAGACCAAGCTGTATAGTAACAATCAGTGACAACAAATTTAAAATGGGCAGCACCAACAGAGTTTCCCCCTCCCAGCTAAGACATGATTGCCCCAGCTTTCCCCTTTGTTCCCCGCTCCTCCACTGAGAAATGCCATTGCTAAGACTCTGTTAATACGCGCACATGTGGTTTGGCTGGAGTGTGAAGTTCAATGTCTGTTCACCTCCCCCACAGCAGCAGCAGCAGTGGGAAACCACTGGGATCCAATCACCAGGTTTACCACCTCTGATAGTGAGAATTATGGGTCTTGCTACGTCATTCTTCCAGTTTTATTGATATGTCACATTTCAATTATTTAATGTATTGAATAAATCAATATTTCTATAATTCTGATTGGACTGCTATATTTTGTATATTCACTATTTATTATTGAGTATATATTTATATATGGTGTTATAAACTATATATTTACTTTAACATGTTCTTTTTTGTCACCTCACAGGAGCCAAATAAAACCTTGTTTTGTTGTTTTTCCACAAATGAATCTGAATTATTTACTCTAGGTTGTCACGACCTTAACAAAGCTACAGATAATGGTGGTGGTGTTAAAATATTTTATCGACAGAATATGGTGAGAACATTATGGACTGGGAGAGGGAGCGAGGCTTTATATTAGACAAGTAGAAATATAGCTCATACTGTACTGTACAGTATGTAGGAGTTGGGATGACGGGGGTCACTAGAGTACAAGCTGCATTATCAGCCATTAGCTGCACCTGACTGATCTCTGAACCCTCAGATTGAGCAACAACACAGGCAGGCAGCTCCAGAATTAGTTCGGATGAGGAACGCTATGCATTGAGAGAGAGTCTTTGGAGGCCATGTCTAACAACAGCTTTTATATGAGATTTTGGGGAGGAGTATGAAAGATCAGAAACCACAGCAAGGGGGGTCTGAGAGTAATTGTGGTGACAGCTAGTGCAAGGGGACAAGGACTCATGTGAGACACAGAGGAATTAAAAGATAAAAGACCCACAGAAGGGACAGAGTGACTGGCCCACAGCTGGACCTCAGTATGGGTATAAAGAGCAAGGCTGCTGCAGCGATCCTAGTCCTGCTGGTGTTCCTCGGATCCCTGTGGCTCCGTGAGTATTTCGTTTTTTGGCACAGTAAGAGTCAACAGAAGCCTTGATTATTAGTTGATTGTGATTAAGTGTTTAGGCCCAAAGGTAGCCAAGGAGCCATCAATCGCGCTGATCAAGTGTCTGCACTGTGATGACAGTATCATTAGTATCCAGTGCTGTGTGTTTACCTTAATCTGTCTGAAACAGCCACAAACTCTTGGATTTTTGTATGAGTCAGCGTAGCTCGCGCTTCCAGTCGGGTTTCAGTGGCTGTTTGCAAGGTTAGCTTTTTTTGACATGTTTATCTAAAGCCTTTCCTGACCAACGCTGTGAATGATTAAATAACTTATGCAACACAAACACGAACAATGTAATTTGTCTACAACTAGTGTCTATTAGATGATGATGAAGAACACAAGATGTCCATCCACTTTCGTTGCCCGTTTAAGCGGCTGTTTTTGTGCTTTCCGTGTCGAACTATTAATCTGTACAATCTTGTCTGGAATGCATAGGCTTAAGATCAGGAATGTGTCACATGGGGGCAGTTTGTGCAGAATCAAGTACGGTGGTTGCACAGAAACAGAAACCTTTGGCTCCAAAATTACATACAAACAACATCACAAGAGAAGGCACGAGAGTAAGATATTGCCTAAAAAGTATATTAATAGCGAATGTGTTGTTATTATCATTACAATTATATAATGTTCAATAGAAATCAGTGTTTCTGATTATACGTTATATTACAATTTTTGTTTCAATGTCTTCCAGCAGAGGGGGGGTTGGATTACCACTGGGAGTCTTGTTTGAAAGGTTATAATCAGATGAACAAGGTAAGGAGGCTACGCAGCAAACCTAATCACTTAATCAATTTCTTTGCGGCTGGTTTGGTAAAGCAGTTGGTTAATTACTCTTTCTCTGTTCCTTTGTCCTGGCGATCGCCCCCACACACATCTCGCCTCCTTCCACTGTCAGCTTCACCAGCTGTCTAACAGCAGTGGTGCTGTTCAGGATGAGGCCCCACCAGTTCTGAAGACGTGTCCTGGTCAGAGCTTCCAGGTGTCACTGCTGCTCTCCCACTTGCTGGCTGCACCGGCCTACACATCTGACGTGCTGCTTCAGCCCTATCTGTCCAGCTGGGATGAGCTTGTGAAGTATGAATCAGATAAACTAGTAACAGAGATCAGAAAAAATGAAGTCATTTAGTGCCCATGCGATAATTTACGCTCTGTTAGATGACTCACCTTGTTCTGTGTTACTCCTCCAGGTTTATGGATGCCCTGGGTCCAATGGTGGGACTGATATCCAAAGAGATAGAAAGTAAGACCTCCATCATTCGCCAGCTGGCCCTGTTAGCAGAGAACAACCCTGAAGCAGAACTGGGCCCAGGTATGAACTCGGTAAACTCTGGGAACACTGGGAAAAATGAGGCCTCACAGGACACACACGCTTATCACTCAGTGCGCTCCATGATCAGGGTGGAGCTGAACCGAGGTGCGGTGAGCTTCCACCAGCAGACGGACTCGGGGTGCAGGACTCTTCTGCGCCTGCATCGCGCCCTGCTTTGGCTGAAGCTCTTTCTGGAAAAGCTGGCGGAGACACCGGTATCTGGCCGGTTCAGGAGTCCATCAGAGCTGTGTCGCGAGGCCTATCAGAGCACCCTCTCACACCACCACACCTGGTTTGTGCGCAGGGCTGCTGAGCTGGCTTTCATTGCTCTGCCAGAGCGAGGCTTCTTCTACAGACTGGTGTGTGCACAGAACCAGGAGGGGTTGAGCAAAGTCCTCAACAGAGTGGCTCAGGCCATTGGAGAAGTTTATGACAGGACACAAACAGCCCTGGAGGAAAATGGCATGCTGGACCTGCCTTAAAGGGGACCTGGGTAGACAGTTTCCACAAGTTACCCCTACACAAACGCTCAGTAGTAAGGTGCAGTACGATGTGTGCTGAGTATTCACATACCAGATGGATATTTTTTGTATTCTATTCAGAAAGACGACCTACAGGATTTTCAAAGCCAATAAGCAAAGTGAATAGTTTTATATTTAAATGACAATCTGGTTCAGACAGTGGATCTTTTTTGAGAAAGGCTCTTTGAAAAGCTTTTCCCACACAATGAATCTTTGTTCATAAGAATACATTAGAGATTACAGGTCTGTTGTTATAAATAGGCCTGACCTGAGGAATGTGAAGCAGTAGCAGATAACTCAGAATTATAATTTACCCAGTGGGTGTGTAATTAAGATAATAGTATGTGTAAGTCAGACACTGGCCCTTCACTTGATCAGAGTATTTTTAACCTACAAATGCCTCTAATGCTACATAATCCCCGCCTCCTTTCTTTTCCTGCACTATGTGCTCTGTGTTTCTGAGGAGGAGGCAGATAAAAGACAGATAAGTATAGACCCTGATGCCACAGAGTGAGCAGGACAAAGGAGCTGGGTGAAGGTCAGCGAGCGGAAGTGCACTTCAGCTGTAATCTCGTCACACAGTCTCTTATGTAAAAAAGCCCAGGATCCACCTATTTTCTCTCTTGCGTAGACCAATAAGTGTGGTATGGTTTCAATTAGTACTAGGAGTAGAAGTATCCAGCTAAAATTTCAATCAGCGAATTATTGCTGGTATTATTGTACGTACACATTCAAATGTTGATAAATCTGACAGCTACACTTTACATCCTGTCACATAGACACCAGCTGTTTTGTTCTTTGTAATTGAAGTTTACATGTTCAAATGCCACCAGTGGCAGCAGAGGATTATGGTGAATGGGATTACATTAGATTATGCTCACCTGATGCTACTTTTTAAACAGTCTGGCTTCTCATTCTGCTCCCTATAAAGGGAATATTATATTTGACTATATTTCATAATGAGCCTTAAAGACATTTTCATGCTGACATTGCAGTTCTTCATCTTTAATCCTAATGCCTGTCAATGAATAATGAACTTTCTCCTCCCAAATGCCAACGAAAATATCCTTGAGACAAATTTGAGTTTCCTTAAATGACATTTATTTATTTCTCTATCTTGTTTTGCAATAAACATGAGCAAAAATATACATACAGTAAGAGCAAAAAATAAATGAATAGATCCAGAAACATAGTCATCCTTTTGGTCGAAGGAGGGGAGGTTTGTTGGACTCGTCTTTTATTTAAAGCAGGAATAGTTGACTCTCTCTGATTTGAACTGGATGGTTTTGCTCAGCTCATTCCAATGTATTTACAATCTTATCAATTTGCTTGTAATGAGTGTGTCTAAATTTTGATACTAAGACATTAGATAGGACTCAAAGCATTGACAGAGATCGCATGACATTAAAACAAAACCATTTTCAACCAAACTCTCGCCTAAATCATGAAAACCTACCAGGTAGCACCCATTGTATTATACGTAAACTAATGTATTCTGTCCAAAATGTCAGTAAAAATACTCTATATATTGTTCCATTCTGGCAAAACTGACTTAACGCAGTATTTATATGCACAGATTTTCAGTCTTTCCAATAAATAAATCATACAGCCAAAAAAAACAAAAAAAAAACAAATGACAACAAAAACAACAACATATTGCTTTTTTGGGACTTCCTAATTGTCACAGAAACAAATGTGATTAATGGAGTTACCAGGGAAAAGGATTCTGTGACACTGGAGAACAGCACTGTCTGTCCACCAGGAGGCACTGTTATGTTAGTGAAACGTGTTCCTTTTGTGCGTATTGTTATTATAATAATTACATAAGAGTAAGCCTTTTAATAGCACAGGCTCTGCTTTCTTGCCTGGATCCTACAATAAATACAAGTTAAAATGTCTTTGGTTGAAGAAGAACTAATTTCCAAATGCACAAAATGTCCAATTATATGATGAAGCCAACATTTGTTTACTTGTGACTCAAAAGGGCATTGCTTATAAAATGATTAGAAAAATTAAAAGTACGAAATGAATTAACCTTCCTTGAGTCATGTTAAAGACAATCAAGTGTGACGCAAGTAGGAGGAGCAACAAAGTAGGGTAAAGAAGTTCAGCATGCGTGCTCTGGATTACCGGATTAAGAGGTTACTGTGAAATTAAGTAACTGTTGTAGGAATGTCAAAGGAGAAATACGTGTCAGACAAAGCAAGTATGAGGCTGAGATTGATGTTAGGGCACAGTGGTTTGGTTTCTTTCTTTTATTCTTTCTTTCTTCCTTCCTTCTTTCTTTCTTTCTTTCCTTCCTTCCCTTGTCAAGCCTGGATTAGAGTTTTCTTTAGACCTCTGTGACATATTTGTGAGCATACTGAGAAACAAGCTGTTCCCAGAGAAACAAAGCGAGAGTTGAGGCAGATCTTAACGTGAAAGAACAGATGCTCCAATTATGTGTGTGAGTTTAAAAGTGTGACTCTGCAAACTTCTACAGCCAATTTTCGGGTATTTCTTACAATTTTTTTGTCCGATACTGTGCTATGCAAACCCGGCCAGCAAGAAACTTGAGATTGGTTGGGTTTTGAAAGTGGTGGTCCAGTTATCATCTTCATATAAAGGTGGAGAATACTGCAACAACAATAGAAACAGTTGTCTTTTCTTAATTTCCTACAAGTCTAAAAGACAAAAATCTCATAAACTAACAACTCACATAATCAAGACTCTAGTCACCTCTCAAAGCAAACTACACATTTTAATGTCCTAGATGGGGAATTTTAGATGATAATGATGAGTATTGTATGAATAATTAAACAGGAACAGACACAAATGTACTACATCCATTTCATCCCGAGCTGTATATACATTAATTAATTCATCTTTGACAAAAAAGAGAAAAAATACACACACAAACACACTGTCAGTGCAACACAAAATATGACAATCGCACCTATCTCTGATATATATGAAATAGATGCAACATGCTCAAACACCTCAAAAATCTATTTTTAAAGTAATGAAGAATTGGTCATTAAAGGTCATTTTTGCTTCATTCCTGTGAAATTCTTACAGTAATAATGGATAAAAGCCAGAGACATGAAGTTTGAATGAGCCTATAAATGACTGTGAATTCTGGGGGGTGGGATAACTAAATTTTCAACTTAAATCATTTCAAGATGTCTGAGTACAACCATCCACTGTTCCTGTCATACTGTGGTTCATTTGGCATCGTGTGACCATTCCCAGCTACCCAAACATCTACCAACCGACCTGTGTGAACATCTACAGTAGTGTTATAAAAGTATTATTTTTAATAGAAGCTCTCTCACCTGAAAATGTGTCTCAAGCACTCATAATGATATGCCATGTAATGAATATTGCACATTGCATGCAACTTCCCGACCTACAGGATGAGATGGGACCTGTCAAAGGAACACACACGCAGACCCACAATCACACACACGCTTAAAGGTTCGACTTCAACGTAACTCCTTTTTTTTGGGAAATAGCTATCTTAATAGATACTGTTGTTGGAACACACACTTGTTGTGTGTGAGGCTTGGAAAGTCATTGATAGGTCCCTCCTGGTGGTCAGTGATTTACCATAACCTTGTTTCACACTTAGCGGAGACATGGAGCCCAGGGGCCTCCAGGGGGGCGGTAGACACTAAAGACAATACACACATGCAAAATGGCTTCATTTCTGCATCCATCCATCAAGATATATGCGCGTCTGTTGGATAATTCTTTTAAGTGCAACAAAATAGACAGACTAATATATAGTTATGATACCATATAAATATTAGATATACACATTTTGTATCTGTAATTTGTGTATATTCATATATAGAGGAATACTCTATAAGGAGGCAGCAGGAGGGGAGCAGCAATAAAGTGGTAATGTTGCTGATCCTTGCAAACTCTGACAACGCTTTCAATTCCTTATATCCTTTAGTTTGTCATGCAGTATAAATAGATTTCACCTCAAACTAATTACAGAAAAGAATTTGTCCCAAAGCTCACAGACAGAAATAATGACAGGATTATCACCCTTTTATTCTCGTCTTATCTTTTGACCTAACTGGACAATGTCCCCAATACATGGGGGATGTAAACAAATCGTACAAAGGGTGTGAATACTGCGATTTCTTTCTGTGTATGTGCAATGCTGCGGAGAATGAAAAGAGGAGCTTTCAGGAGAAAGGTCAAAAGGTCAACCTAGGTATCAGAGTTGATTCTCAGCTTGAAAGACACTCTTCCAGCAAACTTGTCCCTTTCACTTCCAGTGGGTATGTTGTTGGCATTGATCTTGCACTCAATGTTGACATCTTCATTGAGAGTGATGTTAAGAAACTTAACTGCAACCAAAGGCTGAGAGTAGTTCACCTGCAGGAAAATAGATCCAGGTCAGCACAGGAATATTTACAGTATTTGTTGTTTCTGAGTTTAACGACTTAACGCCCCAATCTTACCTGAGCTTTCTTGCCATAGTAAGGGTAATACATAAGATTGAAAGTCCCATTTGGAGGGAAGTACTCCAACTCTCCGATTTTGTCAGTGTCTTCTCTCTGACAAGGTAGAAGCAGCTTCCTCAGTTACAGCCTGAATAATCACTTCATACATTTAGGAGAATCGGAGCTTTGGTAATATCCAAATGTCTTTTCCCTGCATGTCCATCATCTACTTCAGCAGGCTGTTTAATACCAAATGCCTCATCATCTGCACATATAACTACCCAACACTACTTCTACACACATAAACATCCTCTACAGGTTCTGTCTGGTCTTACCCATTGATCTTTGCCAACTTTGTATCTCTGAGAACATGCATGTGAAAGGAACACGACAGAAAAAGGGGGGAACCGGTAACATACAGAAGTGGTGTAAATGACAACACAGACATGGCTGTTGAATCAATACATGCACAAGCATGAAAAGAAAATGGAGAGAGAGCGACAGGTGGTACAGTATATTGCAGATGGGAGAGAGGCATAATAGCTATGAATAGGCTGAACTCCAAATTGTTATGTTAAGCCTTTCACTGGGAAAGACAAAAAAGGGATTACCTTAGCACCACAGGTGACATATGGAGCCTGTCCATTATTTCCTGGCAGCATCCCAATCACCTGGTGTGAATAAAAGATGTTTTAAACTGACATGAGACAGACAGTTGTAAATGTCATAAAAGACAAGCAGTCACTCCATATCTCCTAGCAACAGCCACAACAATTTCCCATCCCTCTTCCTCTTTCATACCCGATTCAGCTTGATGATGATGCATGGCTTGCCCAGATGGTATCCATAGTAACGGTCCCGGAGTCCAGAGCATTCCTCCAGTATGCTGCGGTTGAACTGACAGGAGCGCTTCGGGTTGTTCTTCACCTCACCGCTGTCCTCCTGCAGGAAATACTGGTCCGGGGTGCAATCGTCATTTTTCTGAATCTGTGCGGTGTCGTTGTAGGCTGCAGGAGAGAGCACCAGGGGTACGGTTATTTGATTTTTAAGGAGCTTACTCAGTTGCAACCCTAGCGCAAGGCAATCTTCTATCAGCTGACTGTAAAGGAAGTATCTGCTTTTAGGTAAAAACAGTTCATTGTGGATCAGTGGATAATCCACGGATGTAAAGCTTTTTTAATCACTGAAAGCGAGGCTAGAGCCAGACTTACGTTCCAGAAACTTTTCCAGGATCTGAGTGTACATGTCCCAGCTCTCAGTGTCCTGGATTTTATAGACAATCTCAAAGGTCTCATCTGCTTTGGGTCTAATCACCATGCCTATGAGAGACAGAGACACAGCAGGAAGTTCAGGACAGCACAGCACAGACTGTGACCTGTGTTCCTGCACTTTGTATCATTAGCCACTGCACCTGGTGTGGCGAGTCTATCCTGCCAGGTTGGTTTGTGATCGTCCAAGGTCTGCAGCATGACGTACATGGTCAGAGCGAACAAGCCAGCCAGGAAGATATAGAAGACTAGATAAAAGAGAAGAATCAGACCTGCAGAAAGACATAAAAGAGAGTAGGATCAATTGCATGAGCTATCTCATATGTAGGTGTGCAGTTCAATAGATGTTATAGCCCTGCAATAAAGAGGAAACATTTTTACAAGTGAAATAAATCCAGCAAAAATGGTTATTTAATTTCACACTTCACATGAAATTCAGATGAAAACATTCACACAAATCCTGAGCTTGGCTCAATGTGCTCAAGTTCCTACACCTACTCCGGTTCGGATTAGGACAGACCCCCCTGTACAGCACCCCTACAATCACAGACTTTCGCAATCACTGTTACCACAAAACCTGGAGCTAGACCCAGACATCAGTATTATTATAGTGAGTTATGTAAAAACAATGAGACCATTTTTCACTCATGATAATCGCTGAACCCAGTCCGTCTAAATCTGACAGCACAGCTGTTGAACTGTGGTGACTATGCATTATAGTGAAAAGCTTTTCTCTTATGAAGGATAAACTGACATCGGCAACAGTCAATGAGTGCAGACCATCTAATAATCACTTACACAGACACAACTTTAAATACCAAAAGAAAAAAGCCTTATGAACTTAATCAGTTGAAGGAAATGTTGCTGCTGTATGCTGACGTTCTGCCCAAACACAGGAAGGTCAGTTAATCCACGCAAAACTACAAGCGCTTCATTCCAGCTGCAACATCTGTCTCCCTCGCCCTTTCTCACTCGCATATAAACAGCTGTCCTTCAGATACTTGCGACATCATTAATGACATAATGTGAAATCAAGTTATTTTTAGGAACTCATGGTCATAACATAATTTTAACTCTACCACATGGCAATTGTTGCCTTTTTCACATTGTTGCATGCATCCACTTTGCTGATGCAGAACTGTTGCCTGTCTCCAAGGCTGAATCACTGTGAATTGAACCATACTCATTATAGAGTTGCCTTGTCCACAGAGCTGGGGGAGTGACGAGTAAGGGGACACAGGAGGAGGGTGAAAAAAGATCCCTGCAGGCTGCATAGTGGCAATGTAACATGAGACAAAAAGTAGACATACGACTAGATTATTTCCTCATAATAAAATTGATTATAATGATTAAACCTGATTAACGGTTTACAACTGATGTGTTTCAACTGCGATTTTAAGGCATGTCTTTACATTGTCTGTGGTAAATATTTGGATTTTTTTGCTTCATATAAATGTCTGTTATATATACATCTAATTGTTTCAGGACAGTTTATACATTAAAATGTATATATACCTTTATATCTCACACAAAAAAGGGTAAACTCAGTGACACGTTAATTCAATGTTTCCCTACTGGAATCATTAGATCATTTTGAAGCAGCTGTTTGGTCCCATTTTCGGCATCCCTGTTTACATAGAGAGCAGGAAAACATGACACATCCCCCATTTGAAGTCACAGCACCTGGGGCCAACCTTGGGTAGCAGCTGACCCTGTGCCTCCGCTGGATGGCCCCCAGTGTGAATCGCACTCGCTCCGTCAGCAGACTCATTACTGCATCTGTCTTCAACAGCCGTGCTCAGAGAAATCCATAACAAAATGTCAAGGAAAGGTCGCTCCATGGGGGCTTTTATAGTGGCGGACTGTGATGACTTGTGCATGTTTTTATTTTTGGATCTAATTATTCCTTGAGAATAAGTGAATGAATGGCTGAGTATTTCAGTGAGCATCTCTCCTCTAGCATGGAAGAACCCAAGCTGAGTCATTAAAAATACACGGGGTCAGCCTCCAGGCCTTGTAACAAGCCAGAGGCAATGCACTGAGTGAGGATTCAGAGATAAGATGTGACTGCAAAAAGTGTTTACGTGTTGTTTTGTGTCATCCAGAGGTTGTGCCCACACTAATTTGGCACCACCCAGGGTATGCTGGGTGTGTGCACATGAATGCAGGGTCAAGCAAGCAGGCCTGGTGGCTTCCCCCCTGGCAAAGAGGGTGTTAGGTTTACAGCACACACCGATGATGGACAGTGAAGCCTCTCTTTTTCACCATGGTTTTGTTGGCAGATGGCAGTTGAAAGTAGAGAACAAAAGGAGGTTCGGCATTCTGTTCTTTCTTCAGCGATAATGACAGGAGGTGTCTCCTTTCATTCAGAACTAATTAGGATGGCATGCTGCTCAATTGCTCTATAAACAGACCTGTGAACTATAAAGGAAAAGGTCTGGAGAACCGGTGTCAGCTTGTATATAGCGAGTAATAATGATTTTGTTCCTTTTTACTTTTGGTATTTTGGGAAGTGGGAATTAGTCTCAATTCCAACAGTGGTTGACCACATTTGCCTGGTGTCAAATGGTGACAACATAGTATCTAAATTACAGGACTGGGCTACTTTATCATGGTTTCCATATCACTGGGGTCCTTAATACAAAACAGGCCACACAAGGTTTGTGTTTCATCCTCAAAGAGGCCTTTGATGTGATGCTCTGATGTGCATCACACTGACTGAAAGTGCAGATGACAAATTAGCCTAATAATGAAAATTGTCTTAGTGTGTGGTGAGAACGATTGGTATAGAAAATCAATAGACTATTGATGAAGATCAACAGACTGTAGATAAAACTGTGCTGACAAACAAGTGAAAGTAGAGGTACAGTACAAATAACGTACGCATCAATGAGGAAGACCTACATGCAACGGCTGACAGCAGAAATAGCCAAGCCTTAGAGAGCACAGCTTAAAAAGGCCACCAGACCTTAAAGCACCTGGGACACAGTGAGCTGGATTATGCTGTACACTGTGGGAGGATTCTAGCAAAGGAAGCTCCAGTCAGTGATTCCAAACTCCCCACAACCATTATGACGTCACAGAACGTTACGGCCAAAACACCAATGTAAAGAAAAACGAACAGCTGGGCAGCTTCATAACAACCCACAGCACGTCACTTGTGTTGCCATACAGATCAAAAGGTCAAAACTATCACAAGTGCCTAAAAGTGGTTTACTTTATTAGAACATCCTGATTTGATACCTTCCCCAATGAGCCAATGAAGGCATTAGATAAGGATTAAATCCCTCAGTGATTACACACACTGGGAGGGGTTGTGTTGGAGGTGATACAAATAGCATTTGGCCCTAGGCTTTGCCCAGATTAAAATGCTCCAATGTCATTAGAACAGAGCCATATGCGCCCTATAATTTTATGAATCTTTGAAATACTTGCAGGCTGCTTATGTGGAAGAAAAGAAGACAATATTTCTGTTAGATAAAGACTGGGACTAAACCTACAAGACATAATACAACATACATGGTGTGACTCTCTATTCTCTCCACTTATATGAGCCATCTCCTTAGAAAAAGAACCTCTTATCCTGCTGAATTCCTTATAAGCCTAGTTGAGGCACACAGCAACTGACGTGCTTTGCTGATTTGCACTTTGCAAAACAGTGGAACCTGTTCCAGCAACGTTGCCGCATCTAACAAATTCAAATGCACAAATAGACCATAGGCCTCCACCCCTTATGCTGAGCGCATTGCGCAGGCATAGCAGTGCCATAAATTAATAAATAAAGGAAGAAACTAGGCAGGAGGGGTTTTTCCGCCGGCTTCTACGGGAGCGGTGCCGCATTCAGATTTCAGCACCAGCCTGTAGTGGACAGCGACCGTCTTATCGCTGCTTGAACACCGAGAGAAAATCGTCGGTTAACACAACCTCAGCCACATTACACTCACACATAATTACTTCTAAAGTTCCTTGTTGAACATTCAGGCAAGGCTTTAAACCCAGAGCACCGTGTTTGCTGCATTGCTGTAGCTGGATAGGACTGCACTTACCCCAGCTGCTCGCCGTCCTGCCCAGAAACTCCCTGGTCCTCGGGTTCCATATAAACTCCTTCCACTGGCTCTTTTCTCCATCCTTTGCCATTTTGTTATAAAAGTTCAGAGCTTGTAATAAATGCGCCCTGATGCTCCAAACGCCGGGTGGATACAATAAGACAGACGGCTGAGAGCGAGCGAGAGACAGAGAGAGAGCAAGAGAGAGAGCGAGAGAGAGAGAGAGAGAGCGCGCTCCTGAACCTCCTGCGGGAACAACAGGCAGTTGAAGAGACCTGCCGCACAAATGAATGGAAAATTAATTAAAAATCACTACTATAGCCTGGCTCACCAAAGGAAGATGTGTAGGCAGCGGACCTAGACTGAGCACAAACCTAGCGAGTGGCGTCTCCCCAAGCTCTGGTCTGCATGCCGCAGAGTTTTGATGAGTGGTGCAGAAATCTAGTGATACTGCGGTAAAGCACTATCTCCGCCTCTCTCTACACGCACCCCCACCCCCCACCTTTCCGTTTCAACCTCATGCTCTTCCACCGGCACGACTGCTCCCGCCTCCTGTTCCCTCGACTGGCCAATCATCTGCAGCACATCGTCTCTCCTCACAACCCGGACGCGTGAACGATTGCGCAGCCGGCAAATGCTGTGGTGGATGAGGGAAGCCTTTTGATTCGAGGCCTTAAGGCAAACACGGTCACGTACAAAACATCTACAAAATGTCCATCTGATATATATAAAGACTACATCTACATTCGTGTAGTTATTGTCCTTTGATTCTACACTGAGGCGCTGATATTTGTCTTATACTAGTATTTTTAATGTAGATATTTAAATTTGTCTTGGGACAGATGGAAAAGCAACTATTATTATTATTATTATTATAGCAACACGTTGAATCCTAACCAATCCTACGCAAGCAACTGTTTGAGATTCAAGCTATGCAGGCTGTTAAATGTCGGACGGGTCATTCAGTTCATGCGCTGCTTGTGAGGCAAAGCAACACCAGCAGCAGTGGAGAGTGAAGGTAGCGCCCTCACTTGGAAACTGTGGTGGTTGCAACACCTGCTGCTGTGGGTACACAATGTCCACTTATCACCAGTTGCACTGCAAAACAACACGAGGCACGGAAAGATGCGAAGACCCTGTTTGTCGTGTAAAGTTCATTATATAAAATTTATTTTAATGACAATATCAATGCAAATATAGCACTACAGTGATTTCCATGGTACACCGTATCTTACCATATCAATATAGTATGGCACTCATATAATGGCCACTGTTTTAGTAGACACACAAAACCCACAGCTTCTGTAAACTATTTTGGAAATGATACCTAGGTTTCCATATCACTCTGTGAAAAAAGAATCATGGTAAGGTCAATACTTGGTATCTAAAATTAAGTTGGGCACGATAGTATCATTGGAACATTTTCAGTGTAAGGAATCTCTGCATGCATTGCACTTGCCCATTTCCTTCAACCTGGCATGTGTTTGTTTTTAAAAAGGACTCAACCCACAAACACAAGCAGGTGGAACTCAAACAAAAGGCCAAGCAGTGACTCTCGAACATTTAGGTCTTCTTTTCACTGTGTACCGTACTGTACAGTTTGGTGGCTAACTATCATGAAACAACAACAACCAAGAGACATTCAAGTGCCTTAATACTATTACAGAAGGGCTCACTCTTCAAGGTACAAACTTCAAATCACGTGGATTTCAGAAATAATATATGTAACAATAACCACTATATTAATAATATTTCTCATGGTAACACCATGTAGTTGAATGAACAACACCAGTAGTTCAAGATAGCAGCAACGTATTCTAAATGTCAAGACGACCAGTTGTTGAAATCTGTACACAAATAAAAACGAATGTAGAAAACAAGTCAAATAAACCAATAACACAGCTTAAAGGGAGGCTTGCATAAATGTAAATAAACAACTGTTGGACCGTGCCCGTCTTCAGAGGGCTCACTGTTTATTAGTAGAACTATAATTAATGCATGGACTGGCTGCAGCAGATAAAGTACTTAATTCTTTTAGAAAAAACAAGTGAACAAAGTTATGTTTATACAGTATATGCTACATAATATGTATTGATTACAAGTATGAAAATGGAAATAATTGCTACATTTTCAATACAGTTGTACATATCTATTTACACTACATTAGGGTTAAATTTCTCCTAAGCATATACCATGTTTTGTGCAGATTGTTCCAGCATTCTGTTTGAGGTGATCAATACTCACAGTCTCATCAGTTGCACCGTGTTGTCTGACAGTCTGTGTTGATGAGTGTCAGTGCTTGATTTTCTGTGAGGTGGCACAATCACTAATGTGCAACTGTGGGTAAGCATGGACGATGAAGTTGTTGTACCACTGAGCTGTACCTGTGTATTTGACTGGACTGCAGCATAAGTGCCATGTGTCACGCTTCCCTTCCCCCCAGGCAACACATTCATTGTTTTATACAACCATATCATACTGTCCTAGTGAATCTGCTGTATGTAAAAGTCAGACATGATCATCTCTACACATATTTATACAGTACTGTATGTCTATTGTGACATGCAGAGAATGACACAGTAAATATGACTTATTCAAGTCTTAGATATGTATGTTAGGCTAGTTGACACAAGTTTTAATTATGTTACTCCAGCATTGGGAGCATATTGCTATAAAATTGCAGAAACATTGACAAAGTAAATAGATTTACATTACAAATATGCAAACAGATACAGTAGGTAGCTTTTACTCCTCAGTGATGATTATTTGCATCCACAATGACAACCTATTGATACCAAAACGTCGCATATGCATTCACGATTTCAAGAAACACTTCAATAACTTATCGGTAAGTCTTGCCTTTCTCGTCTGTGTGTACCGCTGGAGAAAATACATGTGTCAAGTAGTCAGGAAGAAATTTGGCAACACCAATTTCAGAAAACATCCCACCCGTTATTGTTTACTTGGTTTCTTCCTTTAGTAGCAATAATACTGGTGTTATGTGGCAAAAATCATTGGCAATCAGAGAACACAATAACATAGTACATAGTACAGAGCCAGTACAAATCAGCTGGGTAAGAAATGAGTCTGATTGTAACATTTCTTTCTCTTTACCTCATCTTTTATCAGTTCTTTTTCCCAAAATCATTTCAGTCTCCCATAACTAGCATGACTGATCCAAGATCAGTTTCCAACACGATAAGAGTGCCAGCAAATGTCTTCTTCGTTGTCCCACAATCTTTCGTTCTTTGTGGCGTCATCTCACCACAAACCATTTAGTACATTTTCCAGTAGCTGAAGCCATTTTATCTCCCATTTATTATTAATTGTTCAACAATCTACAACCCATTTGTGTATTTTGTCTCTTCAGTGCTGCACTTTCCACCTCAGATTGCTGTGTCCCACACGACAGCCTGTGGCCTCTGGCAAGGTGGCGTGCCAGTCTTCCGAGGCTCAGGTGTCCGTCTCCAGCTAGGGAGGATGGGCATGCTGTCCTGCTTGCACAGGCTTTTGTCAGGGCGCCTGTGGGCCTTGATCTCTTTGCACAGGCAGCGTTTACGCTCGATGACTTCCAGCAGCTTGCCGTCTCTCTGGGTCTGCGTTGTGGACGGGGTGGTGCCTCCGCTGACAGGAGGCTGTCCCTGTGCCAGCTGGGCGAGCTGCTGGAACTGCAACTGAAGGTGGTGCTGTTGCTGAAGCTGCTGGAGCTGCTGCTTTAACTGTAGCTGCTGCTGGTGGAGCTGAAGCTGCTGCTGCTGCCGAGACACACTGGGACTGCTGGGACTGCAGGGCACTTGAGGCTGGGTGGGACCATGCAGCTAAAGCACAACGGGCAAAGTCGTGTCAGTAAGAATAGACAGCGTTTCATGATGAAGTACACTTCAAAATACTCCATCCAGAGCACATGTTGAGTAAAACTACAGTTCCCCTGGACAACCACCAGGATGCAGCGCTGTTTCATCTATTACAGGTTGAGGGAGGGTCAATCAGACGCATGCAGACAGTCTCTGCAGCACACTCAAACTGCATCAGCACTTGCTATGCAGCCAGAATCTGGGCAAAATGTGCTGTTAAAAGACTGCAGTTCATCTCTCCCAAACACAGTACGTCACGTTCTCTCACTCACTACCCCCCTTTAGTGGTTACATATTAGCCTGCGTCATGTACCAGGCCAGAACCTTATTCTGCTCAGTGGGCATATTTGCCGGCTATAAATAGATCTGCAGAAACACTGTCTCCAGCAGGACGGGAAAGAATAACGAGAACAATATTAATGTTCATTCTTAAATTTACCATCAGAGGAGTTCATTCAGTCTACAGCTACACAGTCGAGGGTCTATTCCACATTCACCTGATTCAGGGCTTCTCGTGCTGGTAGACTGCTCTGTCTCTGGACGTCTCCTCCACCCACCTGTCTCACTCCAGCAGCAGAGGAGGAGCGACCCAGCCGCCCCACTTCTGAAAAGAAGCAAACGTTACTCTGTGTGCCAGCTAATGGGAACACTAGACAGTATGTTTCCTTTCCACAGAGAGCTGTGAATTTCTAAATACGCTCATATGAGTTGGGACAGAGCCTCTGCACACTGTGTACTTACAAGTATTACACCTTATACTTGTGAGCACCAGATGTTAAAGCATTTTGTGATGTTGGCAGGCTTTTATTATGTTCTCTCTTTCGGTATATCTCTGGAAGTGGGATTTATTATATTATGTTGTAAATCTGAATTACATTTAAATCGATGGGTAAGAGCATGTAATTAAGTTTTTGTAGTGATCATAATCTTTAATTTCTCAACAATTAGTGTGTATCTCAACTAAGCCGCAGTAAGATAAAGACTACGAAAACAAGTTTAACAGTGATGTAAGTAGGTGAAACAGATATTTGACTGCTCAGCACAGGTTTGACACAATACACTTTGTAAAAACCAAGTAATGGGTCTGGAGCTGGATTTGTGATTGTAGGAATGTGGGCCTGTTTACGGAGCACCTGTGTGTTGCAGGTGAGTATCCTAAATGCACTGATATATATCAGCTGCTCAGATGTTGTTGAAGTGTTTGCCTACCTCCGTTGCGACAGGCAGGGAAGGTCTGGCAGGGAAGAGGCAATCCTACTCTGGGTAGGGCTCTATATCCTGGACTGCTATCCACACCAGCCAAGGACTCGCTGTGACAGACGGCCCTGCTGGCACCACTGAAGTGAACCGGGATGCCTGAGTGGCCTCCCCGCGACCCCATCCCAAGCTCCTCTTTATCCATCCTTAACAGGGCATCAGCACTACCGTTCCACGCACGACCTTCATCCCCTAAAATCAGAATGGAACAGATTGAATATGTCAGAGAATTAAAATATTCACCAAAGCTGGATTGTGGACTGAGCAGCTTCACTCTGTAGTAAAAATGACTTTTGACTTACTCTCTGTCTCTCTGCTTCCATGGCTGAAGGATAGTTTCCTCTGCATGGGCCAGTAAGACCCCTCGTCCGCAGTTAAGCTGGCACTGCTGTCCCACGGCATGAAGCCAACTTTTGACTGGTGGGATCCAGACCCTCCGTTATTCTTGGATGCCCCCTCACCAATACCTGTGAGACTCAAAGGCTGTTGCAGGGAAGGTGTCTGAGAGCTTCCTCGCAAACTCTCGTAAGCCGGCGGCCTGCGAAAGCCACCGGAGGGGTAGGTCCACAGCAAGGGGCTGTCTGAGGAGGGCGGCTTGTATGCTGGCAGCCCATGAGGAGTGTGAGAGCGGAGATGTGGTCGTGAATGAGGACGCTGGGATGAGGATAATGGCGTAGGGGTTGAGCTGGTGCTGCTTTGAGATGTTTGGCTGCTGGTGTTATCCATCTGTAGAGAGTGTGGCCCGCTATCCCGATCCTTGTCTCTTTCCCTGTCTCTCTCTCTGTCCTTATCCCTATCCCTGTCCCTGTCTCTTTCTCTGTCCTTGTCTTTGTCCTTGTCTCTATCTCGTTCCCTGTCCCTGTCTCTGCCCCTATCCCTATCCCTCTCTCTTTCACGGTCCCTATCCTTGTCCCTGTCCTTGTCCCTATCCTTTTCCCTGTCTCCTTTATCAGATTTCAAGAGAAAGCTAACAGACTTGCCTTCCTTGCCTGCACTTGTGGTCTGAGTTTGAGCTGTGGCTTGGTTCGATGTCTGTGAGTTGCTCTTTATTGGAGCAGGGGAGTCTCCTCTCTCTGGCTTGCGATAATGATGGTAGTGTGAGGGACGATGGTGCGGGTGGTGGTGGTGATGGGAGAAAGGGGAGGTGGATTTGGAGGACGGAGGTAAGGGTGTGGAGTGACTCCTTGCTCTCAATCCAGGAGCAGGGCCTAGCTGGGCGTCTCTGCTGTGCTTGTCCTGCTGGCTTGAACTTCCTCCCGATGACTCCTTGGACCCCGACAGGGATACAGGGACATTAGACGTTGAGGAGGAGTTGCTGGCTTGAGTTGTCACGCTGGAGGTTTGAGTTCCCATCTTTGCAGAAGCAGACGTCTTGTTTTGCACACCTACTCCGCTGGAGGCCGCCGCAGGCTGAGGAAAGGCAAGTAATGGGGGGCGATGTTGTAAAAGATTAGGGAAGGGGGCAGGAATCTTTGTATTGGTCTCAGGCTCAGATTTACTCCCTTGCAGCAAGTAGGGAGTAGGGGCACGTGGGGTGTGTGGACTGGTGGACAGAACCTGGGGAACAGGCGTGGAGGACGCTGAGGAAGGCAGAGGAGACGAATGAGAGATGGACACGGTAGCTTTAGGCTTGGAATAGGAAGGAGAAGAGGAGGCAGGGCGTGGCAAAGAGGAGGAGCTGCTGGAGGACGAAGGGGTGACATGAAAGTGTTTAGAGGATTTCGGTTTCTCGTGTTTGGGAGGCAGGTGTCTGTGGGACTCTCTGTCCTCTTGTAGTGGATATTTCATTTCCTCGTAGATGGCCTCACTCTGGTCCGAGTCAGAGTCCGGCGTGGTAGCCACAGGCGTGACAGGGTGAGGGGTGGCTGTCTGGCTGTCTCTGGTGAACACCTGGCCCACCATCTCTATATAGACTGGCTCATCGTCTCCGTCTCCTGTCTGAATCTGACAGTCTGCTGCCTGGAAAGGCAGGGATGTGGCAGGAGGAGGCACACGTGGAGGAAAAGGGTCAAAGGAAAGCTGGGTGCTGGGACTTCTCTTGGGTTTCAATGGAGGAACCTTCTTTGCACCAATCTCTCCAGAGTCAGACTTCTTCATAGCTATATGAAGAGAAAATAGTCAGTACAGAAGGCAAGAAAAACAAATCTGAACAGCAGAAGATCATCACTTACCATTTTTCTTGTCTGAGTGTTTGGCCTGGGAGTGAGTGGGTGGAGGAGGTGGTGGCGTCTCTGGAGGTCCTCTGCTGTCAGCGGATGACGAGCTGAGGCGGGTGCTGGGGTGGCGCTTAGGTTTGGCTGGAGGGCACCTACCACCATGTTGGGACTGGGTGTCAGAATAATCTCCATTCTCCAGACTTGTATCTCCAGCACCAACAGCGTGGCAGGACTGCGAGCGTGGCGCCATGGCAGAGGCACAGGAGTGAGGGGACAGGTCCTGGGAGGCCGGCATGGTCATAAACCCCATGCGGAAGTGACGGCGGAAAGAAGCCAAGTCTCGGACTTTGCCAACAGTAGCTGAGGGGTCGTTCTGAGTGGAGCTGCAATTTATGCAGGAGTTAGGAAGGAAGCATGAAGACAGCGTCACAAACAGTCACATACTACCCTTTTCTGTGACCTTCTTTCCTCACTCTGGTCTTCAAACAAAGGCTTGCAGGGATTTTGCTGCAATAGAAAAAAGCCCTGCAAGCTCCTCCATCTTTCGCATTTACATATCTTTCCATCAGAATTTCTCCACATCTGCTTCCTCCCTGCACACATTCAATTAGAAAATCAATTCCCTTGTCAGAAACCAAGTACACTTTGTGCAGACTGTGCGGCTGGAATTCCCTAATTCGCTATATGTTTATATCCTCAGCCCACATTTGTAGCCTGCTCATTATTGCCAGAAGCATTTAATCAGTTACCATTTATCTATTTGATCATTTGTCTTTGTAGGAGTTTCATCGTTAAAGTCCCACAACAATACATAAAAGGAACATTTACTGCTAATACGAACAAACTAAAACCCTTCATTCTATTACCACTGTCAGATGAAAATGTTCATTAATTATCAGTCAACGAAAACAACCGTGCATGGGTTTCAATAGCTGGCACAGATGCCCTGTTTCACGTTGTGTGTCAGTGTTTAAGCGTGTGGCACAACAATACACCTGAGTATACAACCACAGCTGAGTGGGAGGATTTGTTCCATCTGTAGAAGTATGTTTTTGCCCTTGAATGCCTGTGATGTGTACTTTACTCATAATTGACATAGTTACTACGTGGCCCATTTAGCCCAGAACAGAGGCAGGGCAGCTTCTTCTAGCGGCTTGAAGAGGTTTGTTTGCGTCCTGCTCCTTAGGGCAGAAGCCCTCAACCACACTTAGTTGTTCACGTCAAGTCTTGTGGACTGCACTTTTTTTTTTAGATATGAAGTGGACCTTTCTAATTTGTGACAGTTTGATTACTCACTAGTGGTGCTCGCTAATTACTGGTATGATCTGAATGCCTTGAATCTATGTTCACAGGCCTTGATGTGCTGCTTTAATCATCCTTTGAAGATCACCTGTGGTAACTCTGAACAGACTAACCCCCTTCTCAGAGTGCAAGATATTCCCAGATGCATTTAGGGCTTTGGTGAGATACTGTAGTTTGTAGATAATTCAGCCGCTAGCAGCTACCGTCCTATTTCCAATTTACCTTTTCTGGGGCAAAGTTTAAGAGTGGGTTATGTTTAAAGAGCTGAATGAGACTATCTGCAGAAAATGTTATCTTTGAGAGCAACCAATCGGGTTTGAAGACAAATCACAGCAGTTAAAGCATCACTTGGTGAAGTCTGGCATTGAGTGTGGAAGCTGTCCTCATTCTGTTGAACCTGACACAATACATAGGGCTTTAATTGATTTCCTTGAGTTATAGGTTGTCTTGAGTAACGGTTTGAACTACTCTAATTCTCCTGCCACCAAGATAAACTAAAACTGCAATAAAACCTGAGTTCTGGCTGTTGATTCTCCTGAAATCCTTCTTCATATTATTATTTATTCATGTATTATTAACAACAATAACAAAAACAGCAAGAGCAACAACAAAACAAATCTACATTCATCCACTATATTTATGTAGCTAATGTATCAGCCTCTATCTACAGCCATACCATGTGAGCTCAGCATGAGCTGTTCAAACAGTAGCAGCTGAGACAAATGTCAACATTCATTCCTTGTGTCATTAAGATAACTGGAGTTTTAAGGGGTATTAACTTTATCTTTGTCTTTAAAATACTAAACCTAATTCAATTATTATGCATCCCTTTTAAATTTCTACAGTACAAGTGCAATATCAAAAATCACAATATTAATCCTGTTAAACTGTCAAATTTAATATTAATTATTGACTTAAAAAGTATTAGTCTTTTGCAGCAGTATGTGCTGTAATGTCTTTCCGTACCAGAATAAAACTTCGCTTTTGCTCCACCTGTTGCTACTCCTGGAAAGAGTCTGTCTGCATAAGGAAGAAGAAGTAAAAGACGGCCTCTATTTTTGAAACTCGGCTATTTACTGTCCTCCGTCTCCACAGCTCTCTCTCTCTTTTTATGGAAAGTGATTCCTCTCCTGAGGATCTGGCGAACTGTCATACTTCATATTGCTTTCTCTGCCCCCCCACGTCGCCGGTCCTCGCCACCAGTTTGTATTGCGCTTTGTCCTTGTGCCGTTTTATCCCTGACCCTGCTCTGTTTGTAATCATCACTGGTCATGTCCTGCTCCTCACCTCTGCTGCTCTGCCCTGCTCGGCTCAGCCTTTTCATCGCTCATCACTGTCCACTTGCTGTACTACACCTCCACTGGCTTGATGCTGCCATGACGCTGATCTCTGCTGCCAACACAAGGGCCTCCAATTACTGCTGTGAGTCAGAAAGCACTGGTCCAGGCTTCTAAGAGAACTGATTTGTTGCCTTTGATGCTCTCCCTGTTCTCAGCGACACAGACAGCCCTGTACTCAGCGTGGCATTTGGTGAATTATTGGTGGCACTTAAAGCTGAGATCACACAACCACAGGCATGAATATACTTAAGACAATACGGTCAACATAATTAAATTTGGTTTGTTAGTCTTGTTTTTTGAGTGTTTCAACATGCAGTTTGAATCATTTTTGATCTGACCTCCAACATCAGGTGAAAATATTAATACAAGACGTAATTATTACCATCACCCTTCATTTTTATTTAATTGGCAAGCAGCACTTAGTCTGCATTGTGAATTATCATCTATTAATTTTCACGTGCTGGCCTTGATACATCGTCAGCCAGCTGTGTTGTAATAATGGAGAACTTACAGCCTTGAACACACACTGCACTACACTGCTTACTTACGTCACTGCTACAATAACTCAGTAACTCATCCATTTCTACAGGGCTGAAAAGAAAGGATGAAGCTATTTGTTACATTTTTAATGTAGAGATATGCACAAAATGGCATAAAACTGTTGTATTATCACATAAAATGTTAATATTCTGGTCTTACTGCCGTGTAAGTTGCCATGAGCTGTTGCTGTTGGATAGTTTAGTTAACCAGTATATATGATTATTTTTCTCTTCTCTTTATTTTTGCATTTTTGTACTGTAAAGTGTACACGTTGTTGCCACCATTGAGTGTGTGTGTTACTGTGTGTTCTTATGTAGACTGCATTGTTTATGAATTTCTAAGTGAAGTTGAACTCTAGGTATCATTTAAAGATCAACTAATTAACACGTCTCAGTGCAAATGAGGATAAAACTCCATTCATTCTCCTTTTCATTGGTTTTAGCCTCTTTTTGCCCTCTGACATTATGGCTGATATTATGATATCTCATACAGAACGTATTAACTCCATTATGAACTGCTTCTATGCAAATTTTTCCAAGGCTATTTCAGACGAATCCCTTATGAAACGCGTGCGGCATTAGGGTTCTGAAATAAAACTAATTCACAGAACATAAGAGGTTTATTTCCCACTGAACTGAACTGTAATGTAATCCCAGAGTGCAGAGCTCGGGTGAGTTGATACACTCACCTCTTTTTACTTCCCTCTTGGTCCCTCTGCCTCCAATCCAAACGGCTCTTGCGATACAGCAGGTTCATGTCGCTGCGGGGTCGCGCCTCCTCGCAGCCTATCACAGCGCAGTGTAGCCGCTTGCTTTGCCTCTCTATGTCACGCAGGAAATGCTCGACTGCCACATCCTGGGCAGAGCCAGAGCTCATGGTATGGAAGTAGATTCGAAGAGGGGGACGTATGTCACAGGCAACCTCCTCTAACTCACCTAAACAAGGGAGAAGAAACAGGGGCAAGGTCTGAACTCATTAAAGCCATTAAGAAGGGAAGCCTACTTGTAGCTGACAAGCCTGACAGTAACTATGTTGTAATTTGGCAACACACTGCATCCAAATAATCAAACCCCAAATGCTGGCAAACTCTGGGGTTATGGGTTATTATGGTCACTGTGTCACAGCAAACAATCCTGCCAATTACTCTAACTGGCAGCCTTCAAAGCAGACACACGGCGATGCACCGTGACAGACATTGTAGTTGTTTTCTTTCCATATTCTCTAGTGTATCACATGAAAACTATTTATACTTTCATTATCCAGTTATGAATATTTGAGTAAGCAGGGAAACTCAGCTGCAGAGCGTCTCTGGCTGCAGGCCCTGGGATGGCCTAGCTAAGCGTGTCTGCTAGCCAGAGAGTAATGTGGTGTGTCATATGTGGCGCATGCACAGCTTCCTACTCACGCTTAGCCCATGAAAAGTCAGGCTTGTTGTGGGGCAGATATCTGAGGGCTCAACAGGGTTTTCACTGCCCTGTTTTCATAGTGTTTGGACAATGTGAGTGTGCAACACAGTTGGCTAAGAAAAGTGCAGCTGTCAGCTGATGCACATTTCCAGTGTTTTTCCTTTACAAATGGAACAGAATCTTAATGTATAAAGATTTGCCACTGGTTCTTCTTGCATCTGTTTTCTAAGCTACTGAAAATGTCATCAGTCATGTAACATTAAACTACAAGAATCAAAACAATATATTGCCTGTATTTACTTTGTTTTGCCTTCTGTCCTTCAAAGCAGGAAACATAATTCACTGATAAACAAATGGCTGAACCAAAACAAATTTAAAGCCACTTCCACCACCTGCACATTAGTGTTATTGCTGAAACACATGTTATGATAAAGGCAAGATAACCCACAGTGGGGGCATGAGACACTGTCGTCTGGACCAGGCAGCATGTGGAGCTGTGTATCTGTGTGTGATTCTTTTGTCATGGCTCAGTGTGTCATCCAGCGTGTCAGCGTGGCTACTGCTATTCCTGTATCCCACAGCCCTGACCACAATCTCGGCCGCTGCTTGCTGACTCAATATTAATTAGGTTAGGGAGCTGCGACTGTACGTCGGGCTTTTGTTAACAGGAGCTTTGATTTGGGTTTCTAGGATCTGGCAGCTGAGCAGGCAGCCCTGCAATTGCCGCATTACATGCTGTGGGTTGGTGTGCAATTAGCCGGGCTGGGAGAACCTCTAGTGTACAGGCAGGCTTCTCTAATCAAACACATGCTACAGGCAAACATTTCACTCATCTCCCTCTCTTTGTTTAGCAAGTTGTTCATGAGAATCGGTGGGGTCAGGGGTCACTTAATACACGTCACGAGACGGATGGAGCAGCTTCTAGAAATGAATCTGCATGCAGCGCCGCATATGACCCATAAGCAAACCCATCGCACACATAACGAGATCCGCCATGAATGCTACACACAAGAATACACACAGGGTGTGAAGCAGTAAGTCTATTGCTCATGTATCTGTGTGAGTTACTGAAGAGATGCAGTTTGCTTCATCACCACACAGTAGTTGTATTTCTGTATTTCTCTCTGGTGTTCCCTGCTGCTGAATCTAACACTTCTGGATCACTTTGTGCTGCAGCCCTCTGCCCTCTAGCTTCCACCACAGCAAGTGGTCCTGTAGTGTTGCAGCTCACTGTGACTGGGGCAGTGGAGCTGAAGAGTAGAGGACACAGCACCGTCCTGAGCATGTTTCATATTGTGTGTTCAAAGTGCTATTTAAAATTTATCAGAAAGCACTAAAGCTGGGAAAAGCTTTGGACTTTGTGTTCATCAGTGATGTATTCTTTGCATTTTCTGTCCTTATGCTCGTGTTAATCCAGCGTCTCATTAAAACCACAGCCATTCCTGTGCAGCATCATAGCTGAACCGCACAGCCACACGGTTGCACTACAGTCACTGCAACTGAGCCATACTCAGCGCTGCAGCCCAGCAAGAGAAACAAACAGGGGAGAGAGGATGGGGGGGGCAGTGTACAAGGATGGAGTAAAACATTCGGGAGAATGCCTGAGACGCACACAGAGGGGGGGGGGGGGCACAGGCGTAGGGACAGAGACAGGAGGAGGCATGGCGGAAAATGGTTGATGTCAATAAATAGCGAATCACTAGGGGATCAGCTGGAATGAAGATGAGTATGATTAGGCGGGAAACGTACTGGAGACAGACTCATGGAAGACAATGTCAAGACATGGAATGTATGATTGCAGGGGATAAACAAACGACGGCAAGTGTGAGGAAGAGAGGATAGAAAAACAGTGAAAGGCAGCCAGACTACAAGAATGGGGGAGGGAGGTGAAATCAAGCCTCTCACACTAGTCGCTGTGTGTGGTCTCCTAGCAACACTGTCAGCCAAGCATCTCTTCCTTAACCACTAAATATGCACAAAGCAGGACGTCGGCCTCGTCATACATGACGATCCCAGGTTTAAACTGCCACTTCATATGTTCCTGGTCATTTTGAAGCAATATGCTGTTTGTATTTTCAGTGGAGATAACCTCTGTGTCTGATAGTGTGACGTACCGAGCTACCCTGCATCTCTTAATGGTACATGGAATAAATAGAGCTACACTTTTGACGAAGGACTTCAGGGAAGAAGATTTTTTGTTAGTTGAATCAGCAGACAAGGACAAGAAAAATAAGACATGAAACTCAAATGTGGGACTTTACTAAAGTGAAATGTTTTATCTCCTGTGGGAAAGAAGGCAATACAATGAAATAGATGTGGTTTTAAAGAAGATCTGCACCAGCTGATAACACAAGGCTGGAATACTAAAAAAGGAGCCCCATTAAAATCACGCATAGAAGCTGGTTGTAATCACAGATCTGCTCAGAGAAGCTCATGTGTTTCCTGTCAAACAGCAACTTCTACATTTGCCTGATGGTGTGAACAAAACCATCAGACATATAAACGGGAAAATGTTTCTGTTGCTCAACCAGGACATCACATGTCAGCTGTCTGTCTGATATGATTAAAAGGCTTTGAGCACATTCTTAACCACAGACACAACAACCTGCATCATTTTTTTTAGTTCTGAATACGAACATACCCACCAGAACTCTCTGGGCACATTCTCCTTTATCTTATTCCCATCAAGACTTAAGGCATCTGACAAACAGCATGCGTCATTTCTTCACCATTAAATGGTCAACAAGGCCTTTAAAGAATAATTGGTATTGAGTCCTGAGAAATAGAACCAACATATGATTCACTTCCTTGATTTTATGGCCTTGATGATTTATTTTGTAAGGCAATATCTGTTTGAAATCTACTTATTCACATCTCAAAGCAGCCAGTAAATGTGACGTAAAACCCTTAAAAGCACAGCTTGGGCAGTGATTATGGCTCATCCTGATGATAACGATCTGTTTACATCATAAATAATCTACATTAATAACAATTCATAAGCTGCATAGTAGCTGCAGGAAACCGAAGGATGTGATTAAATACAATAAAATGATTAATAAATAAAATACATCACTGAATTACATGTTTAAAATAAAGCTTCGCTTACTGGGACACATGCTTCCTAGCAGAGTTAAATCAAAAGATCAATACCACTCTAATGTGTGTACAGTAAACATGAAGCTACAGCCAGAAGCTGATTATCTAGGCCCAAGGAGGTAGGAAGAAACATCGATGGGGAGGAACAGTGGTTCCCTTTACAAAGAGAACCGAGTCTGCCGTCCAGCAAGATCACCTAAAGTAAAGCTAATTAGGGAAATCGGTGTAAAGACGAAGTCGCAGGTTTGTTTCTTGAAGTCACCACTGGTTATTTAAATACTTGAGATGAGCACAAAAAAGGGAGACAACTTTATTCAGACAAAGCGTCAAAAGCTAGTTCCACACATTAGAGACTATGAACATGCAAAATATTAATGATCAGATGTCTCACACTTACTGTTCACACAAGCTCAATTTCAACGCACAGAAATGCTCTTAGACATTTGGTGAATCAGCTCAGTCCTGTTCTGCGTCTGATGCTGTTCTGCGTCACTTTCGACACACGGGACGCTTCACCCCTCTGACAGCCGTGGCGTTACTGCTCATGCACGGCACGTTTGCACTCTGCCAGGCCGACCTGCGGCCCAGAAAAACTTTCAAGCAACATGCATTACTGCATTACTGTCTGTGTGTATTCATGAAGTCCACCCATCCCTTCCTGACAGCACCAGTCACCTGAGGTAAAACCTGTCCCAGCTCGATCCCGTCTTCACTCACTGTAGAGTGTTTGACAACACGAGCAGCCAACCACAGTTTTACCTGCCTTGTGTTTGTAACCGTTACTATGGCAACTTCTCTACACGCAGAATGCTCTCCTCAGCCTCACATCGCCTTAGAAATACAGATGTGCTGATTTACGAATAAGGTTCAAAGGCGCTGTGTGAATTTCAAAAACAAAATCAACATAGATGCAAATTTTCAATGTATGTATTTTGAAAAGTTACTGTTGTAAGAAAAGCAGCAGATTATTCCCCACTGTGGATCACTAAACCAGGAGTCACCATTTGCAATATGGGGCTCATTGGTGCGAGCACATGGCTCAACTTCTCTTCTGCTGTTGTGTGCTGAATGCGCTACAATATTTCATTGTGCAGTGAAACGCCTGTGGCTGATGAGAATGGACAAGAGAAGGAGGAGTAGGAGGAGGAGGAGGAGGAGGAAGAGGAGGAAGATGCATCACTCCAGGCCAGGGATGGAAGGCACACAAGAGGCAGAAAACAAATTTGCAGAAACTCATTCCTGACCTCTTTCTCGTGTTTTGGGCATAAAATAAATAAATTAAAACTTTTAGATTATAAATTAATTTACATGAGCCAAAATCAAACTTTAACAGCATGTGCTGTCATTTTATATTAAAACAAAACAACAAAATTTTAGAGGTCAAAAAACAAAATGCACTCATTTAAATATACATGCACAGGACACTTAGCACACTTTGGATTCTCTTCCTCGGCGTTGTACAAACTGAGTGACCACTAAATCTTTCATGGACTGCAACCAAAAATATCCTACAAAAAAAGCCTTCCCTGAGCCACCAGGATAGCAGCCTTCAGCTGCAACAAACTTGCAGCAATGCTCAGTTTGTCTGAACCATGCACTTTTTCTGCCAACAAACAATTCTATTGCAGTCTGTGTATGTGTGCATAAGTAAACATCAATGTGTGGATCATGAATAGTTCAAAATGCGGAGAGCTGCAGATATAGTATACTCCACTTCCAAGTAAATAAAGAAGAGAGGCAGCGAGTGATTGTCCTCCAGATCCCCATTCCCCATCTCAGCTTGCCCTTGCCATCGTCATCACCTACTTGTATCTCCAGTAACTATAGCGACCCACTATACTTAGCATACGCCAAACCTAACAGCTCACTAGGCCCTAAAGCGACGCTTGGAACCTTTTCTAGTTCAATATGTGGAAATACCACATCAGCCACAAAAAAGAAATTAAGACTTAAGGAAGGGCCTGGTAGAAAGAATTTGTGCCAAGTACTGTGACTTCATCCCTTGTTCCCTCGACACAATCTGCGTTTCAGCAAATATAACGAAGATCTGTGAGTCTGTCTGTGATATCACCATAGAAAGAGGGAAATCACCTCCCATGCACAGAACACACACAGCTTCTATATGTTTGCTCTTTGCATTTGGCTGCTGAAACCCAGACTGTGAGGTACAGCGTTGCGGGGAATAGAGTGAGAATTGAAAAACCCCTCCACGCTCAGGCTCGTGCATGAGGGGAAGAGCGCCACTCTGCAGCTGCACACACTCCACTGAGTCAGTCTCTCTCTTGACCGATTCGAGGATCGGTGGAATCTCTGCCTGATTTTTAGATACCCAGCAATATTGCGCGCCTCTGTGTCAGTTTTAAGTCTCGTGCACCTTTTCTCACACTGCACGGTGCTCTCCACTATGGAAATGAGGAAGCGCTTGTCCTCTCCATCTGTGCTATACAAACAATATGCACTGTATAAACAAATGCTGAACCTGTTTTAGGATTCAGAGCCAGACAGAACTGCACACGCTTACAGACTATTGATTCCAATTACACAGCTTAAATGGTTTTCATTCCCTTATAAAAAGCCTAGATCACCACAGCCTGAAGGACTATGGGATCCCCTGCCCCTGCATGATACATGCTATAAAGTATTCAGCCCCAATTAGGTCAGGTCCAGTAGCCTAAAGCGAAACAAGCATCAAGTGAACATCACATATGATTTGCCTCAGAGCAGAGGACTTGACTCATAACTTCTGGGAGCTTGTATATTCAGTGTTTTGAGTTGCCTTGGAAAGCTACAGGGTGCAAATCAGTAACAGAGCCTTAAGAATAGAAAATATAAGAATAAGAAAAATGGGCAAATTATGGAAATCAATCCTTTCCTAACCACACACGAGAGAAGACCGGAATGCAAATCGTGTTGATATTATCCTAATAATCGTACTGGCGTGGCTGCCGAGCTGCTTTTCTTTTGATTCTAATATGAAGCAGCAACAACAGCGTCGGTGCAATTCGCTAAACCAGGTAGGCCACAAGTGGTCATCCAACATTCGAATCATCCTACTCCTTGTGCTCACAATCCCCTGATAAGCAAGTCAGTAGCGTAGGTTGCAGAGTAAGCACCCACACACAGCTCTCCCACTCATTCAACTCATTGCATACAGATCATGTCTTTTATGGGCTGGATATTTGTGCCCCAAATAGTGCTAGGAATCGATGTGTGGGAGCATTTACAGAGGCAGCACCACGAGCTGAGGAGCTGGAGAGGTGGCAAATGCTCGGGCTTCCTGGCCTTACAGGTGTGATTGGCAGGTTTTCAGTTCAGGGTCTCACATGAGCGGAACCTATTGCTGTCATTCCAGCTGTTCACTGAACTGACAGTGATGGAATGATCATGCACTAAATGGGGCAAATGGCAGGTGAAAGCAGATTACGCACCGCAGGGTGTCTGATTCAGTCTGTTTTCTTCGAGTGTACGCTGGTGTGAGGTTGGGCCTCAGGCGCGAAATATTACTGACTTTAACAAGATGATTGTGGGGCTTTGTGTAGTGACTTGCTTTAGCCCATGCGCCTTCAACCAGAGGAGAGTGACACTTATGGTTTCACCTCCTCATGAGCTGCAGTCGTGGAACTGGTTTGATGCACCGGTGTCTCAGATGTTGATTTCACAGTAATTATGTTAGATTACGTTAGCAGCTCAGTTTACCCAACTAAACCTTTATCATCAACTTCATCCAATAACAAATAAAACAACTGCTCTGCAGAAGCCAGACACTGGCTTTTGGTATAGTGATGAATTGATCCGATTCTGATCCACGTTTCCTAAATTTCTAATCTCCAAAAATCTCACATAGCCTGGGTCTTGGTACTTTCATCTTTCTATTTAAAACCAGTGGGGACATCTTGACTTCTTTTTGTGTCACCCAACCAAACAGGCGCATTTCAATATAAATGAAGATTGCTTTGACATTTAAAGCACAAGCTGACTCCTGCAATTCAGCTTTGCATCTGTGAAGCCACTGCTCGCAGTCATGTATTTCACATACTGTTGCTGAACCCTGAGATTTTGCTGTTTGAGTTTACTGTGACCTTTAGGAGCGCTGCAGACAATGAATTACCACTGTGAGGCATTGTAAGACCACTACACGCCACACGAGTTTCAGTGTGTGACACTGAGCACTACGACAACGCTTCTAAGTGTCACAAATATTATAGCCTTCTTATGACTGTACATTCAGACTCTTCTTTAGTGCAAGTGTAGCGCATTCACGACAGCAGGCACCTAACGCATGAGTCCAATTCCCTTTCTGACATAATACTGAAATGACAGGGCTAAAAAACTAATGAGCGAAATAAGACGGACGGCACAAAGACATGTGCAAGAATGTCCCAAATACTGTAGTTTCAGACATCTAGAAGATCCTGCATAGACAGAGATTAATAAGAGGGATTAACATAGGAAATTCAGTGCCAACGAGAGAGGAGTAACTGTTGGCTACAAACTTTATTTATTTTGCATGGTACCATGCAAATGACTTTGAAAGGTTTAATGAGAAGAAAACCGAGGGGAAATGAACAAAGATGAGTTGCCTCAAGGAAATCATTACCACACATCATTACTCTTGACTACACACTACAATGAATACTGGATGCTGTAAGACGCTTACAGCACAAAAAGAAAACCTTTAAAGGGAGCTTTTATTTCAGATGTTGCTGGCTGATCTGGTCATATACTGTACATACTAGTCATTTCCCACACAAGGGGAGACCCACACATAATCTTTTACAGTGAGAAACACCCAACAACGTGGCCTCAAAGGGGGCAAGACCCAAAGAGCTTTCATGATATTTGGGGAAAACCAATTAAGAGTGGGACACACAGCTAAAAAAGTCTACTGGGCTTTGTTTGTCTTGCTCTTCAGTCAGGACAGTAAAAGTAAAGAATCAGCAAAGAAGACAAAAGGACAATCACACTGGACCCGAGTGCATAAAGACACTGATTCGCTCCACACTAAACACAGGGTATTGGAGACACAACACTGATTTGAAATAGAACCAGCATAGCTGTGGATAATTTGAGCTAACAGCGCATTTATATTAGTATACAACATAAATGGAATGTAAAGAAGGGAGCGCAGCTATTTCAAATAATCTAATCGACATTAGTAACAGACATGTGAAGATTAAAGGGACACTGTGCCAACTTCTAGTCAATCCGTGAAAAAAACTGTGTGATATCCCCTGTAGCTTTTTTCTGTTTACACACTGTAACATATGTACAGTCTGTGTTACAAACTGGAGACACTCAATTCATGAGGAAGGGAGCGTCTGAAAATAAATATAGGATTCAGTCTTTACAAAAAGCCTCCCAGTGTTGTCCACATTCACAACACTCTCTGTTATCTTTGAAAAGGAAACACCTCAGCTTTCCTTTTACAATTAAAGAGAAGTGCACAAGAAATTCAATAGCAGGATTCCTCCAGGATTTTTGCTCGAACAATACATAACTAGTCTGCTAATTCAAGAAGTGCTGTGCATTTCAGCCTCTAAATGTTAGATATGAATGATAGAATATGCAAGGATTTTTGAATTCATTTCATAATAAACAAAGAAAGCAATAAGAAGTCGCTGTGGCCACACTTTCTAGTTACCTGGAAGGTAGGTTGTTCCAAGCATCTTTGAAAACATGCCCCAGTTCCTCTGTGGATTTCGTCTGTCTCTGTGCCTTCTGTCTGCTAATCCCAGACTGACTGCCTGTCTGTGGGACATGCCGTCTGTTGCAAGGCTCTTTGTTCTTCTTGTCTCTGAAGATAATTCTTCATGACTCTGGTTGCATGTTTGGAATTGTTGTCATATGCTACAACTTTGAGCCAATCAGATGCCTCCTTGATGGATAACATCAACAACGTCTAAATCTCTTATTTGCGTTTTATTTAACCATAAGTGTGATATTCAAACATATTATGTGTCAATCCTTGTATTAAAAGTTGGAGTTTGGAGTTAAAAGTTTTACTATTTATGCTGTAAAAATGTTATTCTATGATCAAAGCAGCCGCTGATCATTTTTTGTCAATTAATTAATTGACTAATCGCTTCAGCTCTAGTGGGCTGTTCAATCCCTTTAACAAGAGTGTTATTTACTCAGCATGTAAGTACTGGGGGAAGTGAAGCAGAGTAGTGGGAGAGATCGCTTCAGTCTGTAAACACAAGGGCAAACTTTAACTGTTTCCGGATTTAATGTCTCCACGGCAGAGAATCGCACAGCCAGAAGCAGAAAGTATTTATTTTTTACTTTTTTTGTTAGCTGTCACTAGCGAACTTTCAAGAAGACACAGTAGAAACACTTCCTCCATCATTTCTAATGGCTCTGCGACCGAGCTGAGAGAATCGAGATGGTGAAACACACACGATGAGACCCCAAAAATATACAGCTGAACATAACGGTACTTCAGCCATATTGATTTGGAAACCTGCACGACAGTAGTAGACATTTCTATTGCTTTTACTACCCTATTGACCTGCTGCTGCTCAAACTCTATGTAAACAATCTGTTTGGGTGCGTCAGGAAAAAAAAAATAATCCACTACTGCCCACCCAGACAGAAGTAACCACTTGGCCAGAGAAATAGGCTTAAAATGTCAGCATCTGCAACATCTGTCTCACATCCGCCAGTCAAAAACATGCACTGCTGGATGGAGCAACTGTGTGAGCTCTATCGGCTTCATTTCAGTCTGTCCACCAGTACGTGCAACCATGACCTCTACCCAGTGTCATTATGTCTTAACCAAAACTCTGCATTCGGATGTAGCAAGACAACTCCTTGAGGACTACGCGAGCTCCAGTGGCACATATTTCATTAGTTTCGACACTGTGCTACCCCAGACTGAGGGAGTTGCCACACGTCTCTGTTTCGTGATTCAACCACAGTTCTAGAATGAATATGTGATCGCCAGGTGAGAGACGGCAGTTAAATGCCCGTTGTCTGAGCCCGTGTTTTCCTCTGCATTCAAGACACGCTGCACAGTATGTGTGGCTCCCAGCCTGCACTCAATGACCCCACAGTCACAGCTGCTCTCACGCATCCCTGCTCTCCTCTATCTGTACCAGCGAGCGCTTAAACCGAGCGGCATACACGCATACCAGATCCCCTTCGTCCGCATCTGACAGTCTGAACAATCTCAAGAATTGTGCAGGAATATTTTAGTTATATTCAGCTCCAAGGTCAAGAGAGTGGCTTTAGCTGTATGTTGCATTTCAAGCTGACAGTGAACTAACCAACACTGCAATATAGCATCTTCACATTCTGGATTATCCTTGTAGGAAACTTCGCTTGTGGCTCTTTGCACCCAGCCCTTTGAAACGCACACTCTGTAGACTATTTGTTTTGTGACAGACACCCCACCGAGGGACATGACAGCTTTTCTAAATACACTGTCTATTCAGCAGCTTTCCCTAATTCCAGCAGCCTTTCCAGTGGAAATGAGATTAAAGACATTCAGGTAAATAAAGTCCAATAACGGTGCTATTTAAGCAGTTGTAAGTTTTTTTGCGATGGGGAGGAGATGAGGAAATCTCTCAGGAGGAGTCAAGCTCTCTCTGAGTGGCTGTCACGCCCGGAAAAATACCCTATTGAGTATAAGCTTAAAGGCACGTTTAATTCACTACTGCCTTCAGTGTATCCAAACAGTGATTTACAGTTGTATACTGCGGCACTTCAACGGGCATTTCTGCCACTAAGTGGTTCTTTTTTCCTTTACGAGACTCTAACGGTGTGTGTAACCTTGCACAGACGCCTGCCTCTCCCGCACCTCCAAGACGCGCCAACACATCCTCACCTGGCTGCGCACAAACGCACATTCAGTCAATATGTGACTGTCTCCACTGCACGAGCGCAGCCCGGCTCTGCTCAACTAAACACGCAGATGTGTTGTTTGTTTTGAGCCACGGCCTCGCGAACTACGGCATCTAACGCGGACACCGCGGGCACCGCTGTGGTGTCGGCATCTGATCAACAACGCCGTGCATGCTCCGGCATCTCCAGTCAGCTGATGGAGGCTTGTCTTCGGCGAAATATTTACAAGGGCTGTGGGTCGCAGCCGTCTGCCCAGCTGGCCTGGCATGGCTGTTGTGTTTGGGGGATAAAATGCAGGCCCTGTATTCCCCTGCATGGGTGACATGGTTTCAAGGTTGAATAATTTGGCTGGTGAATAAACAGAGGCTCCCTGTCAACCTTATTTCTCGGTATTTACGCGTAAAATGCCACGAGGCCCGACGCTTCCTCCGCAATACAGCATCACATTTTCGCTGCTAATGAGGCAGACAGTGCGTTTTGACTGGGGAAGCAGGCTACAGCGGCTAAATGAAGTAAGCAACACAAACGGTGATTTGCGGTGCGAAACATAATAGATCGACGAAGGTGTGAGACCTACCTTAGTGACTGGGTAAAGCTACGGCTGGCGCAGTGGCAGACTATGCCGATATCCAGCGGCAGTTGCCCAGGCTCGTAAAAAAATCAGACAACAACAAAACCACGCCGCTTGTTGATGACACAGCTGTCTTGGATAGTCGGGAGGGAAGAGAAGATGCTTTCCCAGATGTGTCAATTGACGAGGCGAAGAAAAATCAGTTATTCAGACGCCTATCACCGGACTGACGCCTGTTCTTGACGTGGAAGGTCTTCCATCCCTATGATAAACAGCGCACTGTGCCTACTACCGCGGCTCGGCGGAGCCTGGCCGGTGAGACCTGATTGAAAACCACGATGCAATTCGATGCGTCGCCACAAAACGGTCCTCCGCAAAGA
This sequence comes from Macropodus opercularis, assembly GCA_030770545.1. NCBI lineage: Eukaryota > Metazoa > Chordata > Actinopteri > Anabantiformes > Osphronemidae > Macropodus > Macropodus opercularis. Next base: position 7,145,165 of record CM061102.1, on the reverse strand, counting down.
TTTCGGTAAAAAGCCATCCTCGCGGATTCAAAGGGCGACTTCGACATGACCCCCGCAAACAGAAGCACGCGTTCGGCTCCGGCAGAGGGGGGGGCACGTCAAAGCGAAAATGCGCAGCTAACACCGCGTTGGGTTGGTTCAAGCGCTGGGCATCCTCACTGAGCATTTACATCCATATTAATATTCATACAGGACTTCCTGAGAGCAGACCAGCGGTTGTTTTGGGTTTTTTTGGGGGGGGGGTTCTTTGGGAAAAAAAAGCAGAGGTGGTACTGCACCGAGAGGCTGTTGTTATCTTTTCTTTTATCAGCAGACTGAAATTAAATTCCCCCCGGTTGATATTAAGCAAAGTATTCAGCAGCAGACTTATTATAATGAGGACATGGTTTAGAAATGCTTTCTCAAGTTGTCTTCACCAAAACATCCCATGTGAAAACACTAAAGGCTATGGGACAGTTAGTGTGAGGTAATGGAGGATAAAAACAATTTAGTATGAAATAATCTCCACATAAACCCGCCTCTGAGTTCTGTCAATGCCAAGTAGGGTAAGTCCCTGCATGAATACTGACATATTTGCTCTGGACTGTATCTGTCATCTCAGTGGAAAACACAAAAAAATCCTTACAGTGCAAAAGGAAATCAGAATAGAAAACAGTCTTCTTTATTCGTACGGGCTACTACGGGGTCACATGACCAGCTGGCCAACACAGCGAGAGGCTGACACGCCCCCTAAGGTCTGTGGGAGACCAGACAGGTGAGAGCAGCTGACACAGGCTCTCGGAGTTTTAATAACCCAGACAGAGATTAGGTGTTCTCCCGCCTGAGAAGCACTGCTCTCTAATCAATTTAATCTTTGGACTCTCACTGCCACAAGCTGAGCTGCTGTAGCACCGTGCAGAGGTCAACGTATGTCTGTGAAGCCAAAGTCTGCATTTAAATATTTCACCAAGTCAGTCAGCTTTGTCCCAACGCCGGTCAGTCTTATCACTCTCATTATATGACCATGTTTACAGTGGACGGGCTTGGCCCTTACGCTGCAGGCGCAACCTCTGTGTAACAGTGAGTCTGATTCCTTTGTGTGTGTGTGTGTGTGTGTTTGAGGCATATTCTACAAGGAAAACCAAATGTGCTGCTGTTATTAGGGAAGCAGCTCCTCAGTTGTTTTGCCACCATCCAGGCAGGTGTTTTCTATTAGGACCGTGTGGGCGTGTACAAAGAGCACTTGATTGACAGCACTCCCACATCCCACAGCTTATTTCTCTCCTGTTGCCCCCAAGGCAGACTGTAATATTTTTTGCCATGACGTCATTCCCAGAACAGCCCCGCCCACCTGACATGAGGACTAATTAGCCAGGCTAACTGAAGACACCTGTGTGTCATCGCTTCATTAATGTTAATTTGCTGAAACGGTGATTTAATCAATGAGCAAGACAATGTTTATGTGAGGATGGTGTTCTTGTCGTAACGAAGTGAAAGGCAGAGTGTGTTTTATCTACAGCTGAATATAACTGGCTTCACCCACCAGATATCCAGCATGAGTGTTCTGGCTGTTTTGTTGTTTGGCAAGTCAAATAACAGCAGAGCAGGCTGACACGTAATGTTTGCGGCCACTAAAATGAGCGAAAGAGGCAAACAACAAACATCCAATTAGGAAACCATTGCATGTCCTACTGTCAATGCTACAAAGGGTCCATATAAAAAGTATGCAGCTATGAAACGTTATCATGTTTATCTGTGACATTGCTTGTGTCACAGTATTGGGGGGGAGTGGATTTGTTATCAGCAGCTTTACATGACCTGATCAAAGTGCATACTGCATGGTGAGTTTTTCATGAACTGGGGGATCTGCATTCATTCAAATTCACGTTGGAATAAAGTCTAGCAAAGGTAAAATATTACATTTTATGCTTATCAGCAGGATCATAAAAGTGCTTTTATGGTTCTAACATTTGCCAATGGTGTTGTGTGGTCTTTCTAGCTTGACAGTCAAAGTTGTATTTGTATAATAATTATCTAAGTTTGCCTGTTAGCGTGTTCACAAGTAAGTCACTTGATCAGCTGCTGGCTGTGTCTTCCCAGAAGGAAGATTCAAAACACAAGCTTACTAATACAATCTAATCACGGACATCTATTTTAATTGTCTCTATGCGTGAAAGCAGGACCTACCTAGAAGCGCCCAACATGCAAGTTTCCAGAACTGAAATTAAAAGAAGCACAGTTTAAAACGCAATTGATGGCTGAGAAGGGATATTGTTGCCTTCAGGTTTCAAGAATGACTAAGGGAAAGACTCAGTGGAAGGAGTTTATAGAGGCAGTAAGTGTCCTGCAGTGGGTGCTGAGCTTTCTTTTCCTCGGTAAGATCCCACCACATTCCCATCCACTTAGCAGCCACGTGCGTCGGCCACTCTTTACTCACTGAAACTGACACGCTGTTTCTTGTACCTTGTGACCTCTCATGGCATCCAACTCGCTGTGGTACTCATCGAACCCCAGGACTGGCTTGTTATATCTTAATGGTGTGTCTAATGTTTACCTCGCTGTGGCCGCTCTGCTCTCTGTACTTCATATGGCTGGTGATCGACTGGCAAACCCCTGAAACAGGTAAAGATAATGACATCACCAATAACTATGAAAAGGACCCAGTCACACACATCAGCTGTGCCTCAGTTCCACATGTAAGTAAGTACATGGTGAGATTATGTGCTGTTGAATGATGTCTTCCTCTTACCTGTGCAGTTTAAACTGGGACACAGCTTATGTTAATTCTTGGATATAAACTGTAAAACCAGCAAAGTATTGCAATTAGCATGTAATAAAAGATTCATTTAAACAGTTACTGTAGTGTTTAGTGTGAAATTGGGACAAACTACTCTCAAAGATCGGTGCTGTCTCCATCAGGGAGTAGGAGAACAGTGTTTGTGAGGAGGTGGAGGGTGTGGGAGCATTTCAGAGACTTTTTCCCAGTCAAAGTAAGTTTCACTTGGCGTCATTAGTTTTTAGGAAGGAGCATTTCTAAGCCTAGATTTACTGACAGGCTTGGCTTTTAAACTCTGTCTTTTTCTTGCTCAGCTGGTGAAGACAACTGAGCTGAATCCAAACAAAAACTACATCTTAGGCTCTCATCCACATGGTATCATGTGTGCTGGAGCCTTTGCCTGCTTCAGCACAGAGGGCTGTGGCTTTGCTGAGACATTTCCTGGGATGCGACCCACGCTTGCGATCCTGGCTGGACTCTTCAGGATACCGCTCTTCAGAGAGTACCTAATGAGCGCAGGTAGATGATTCATTTTCACAACCACTGGTCAGTAACGGGTTAAATCCAAATTTAGGCTGGTTAACAGCAGATGCCAGGTTGTTTGTTTGTTGTTAGCTTTTAAAACAGAAACATTAGTTGACCTGAAATTTCTTCACCAACTTAGGCCTTCGCCCAGTCAGCAAACCAAGTCTTGCCCACCTCCTTTCAAAAGGTGGCAAGGGAAACGCCGTGGTGATCGTGATAGGGGGTGCTGCCGAGTCCCTGGCATCCTCTCCTGGAGTTAACACGGTAGTTGTGAAGGACAGAAAAGGATTTGTCAGAGTGGCTCTCGAGTTTGGGTGAGAACGCTTGATAAAAACCCAAGAAATATCCTGTGGTTGGGTGTCACTGTGTTTGCACTCTTTAATGTCTGCTATTCCACAGGGCTGATCTGGTGCCAGTTTACTCATTTGGGGAGAATGAACTGTTTAAGCAGGTGATTTTCTCTGAGGGCAGTCTGGGTCGCAGGTTACAGGACCTGTTTAAAAAGATTATGGGTTTTGCCCCATGTCTATTTGCCGGTGAGCACTTTTTATTCCTGCCCTACAGGACTCCAATAACAACTGTTGGTGAGTATTTCAGTATTTTCATTATTCCATAAACAGCTTAATGGTGCTGCACAGCTCCTGTTCTATTCTCACACGTTGCTTCTTCCAGTGGGAAGTCCCATCTCGGTGCCAAAGCGCATCACACCTACCGAGGAAGAGGTCGACCACTATCACAGACTTTACATGGAGGCTCTGTCCAAGTTATTCCATGAATACAAGGTCAAATGTGGACTTTCTGAAAGCCACAAGCTTCAGATCATCTAGATATTTCCCTTCATCGTGAACTGCATAACCTTCTCTTTTCCTGCATTCAAATGGGCTAGCAAGAGTGAAACCTGCGACGCGGATCTGGGCTGATGTGAACAACACATGACTCCACAGGTTTCTCTATTCACTTGTGCCTATATTTGAAAGTATTGTACATGCATGCTGCACATAATTAGCATGCAACACAATTCTCTTTACAAAGTGGTGAATGTTGGTAATGGTTTGTTATATTTAATGTGATATTTGTGATATGGCCACATCCTTCAATAATAAATTGCTGCTTATTTCAGAATGTGTTTACATGTATTCTTGTCAGTCCGTTCAGAAAATATAAAACTATAAATAGTAAAAAGTTGCATTTTAATAAACTGTGCAAATATTACCCAGATGTTTGTATAGAGTAAGTACATTACATCCACGTATGCAATTCAAACATTCACCCAGCAGAGGGCGACACTTCCTCGCATCCACCTGAGGCTGGGATTTGAGTTAAAAAACTACACGACATGTAAAGCATTCATTTAATGAGATCACAACTTTATTGATGAATGTGTTTACAGCACCTGTCTGCTCTTATCGCACAATGAAAAATCTAAGAAAGAAAATTACTGACTGGATTTAAGACTGAAAAGACAGAGTGAACCCTCTAAAAGAAGTCCATATCATCTGGGGCATCCAGGTCACGGTATTCAATGATGTTACGTGGATCACCTCGTGACATTCTAAGATAATCGAGGGTGCGGAAAGAAAAAACAAAGGCCAATGAATGAACAGAGATAATTTGTTCTATGTAAATATATATAAAAATACAACAAAAAGAACACAGAGTGCTCACCACTAAGTAAAGATCACACGTACAGTGGTCTCACCTGATGTTGCGTGGCTTCCCCAGGTAGCCACCTTGCCCACGGAAGCTGTCATAGTTTCCTCTACCTCCTCCGTATTGGTTGGGGGGGTAAGGAGGTCCACCTGTGTCCACCAAGAGAGACACATAGACGTTACTGGTGAAAAGGTGTCTATTCACACTGGCCTAAGAGTGAGAGAACATACCACCATAGCCCATGAGCGGTGGACGAGGCTGCCCAAAGCCCAATGGACCCTGAGGACCTTGAGGAGGAAATGGCAGGCTGGGAGAAAGCAAACCTGTAGAAAACGGCAAGCAGAGGGGAATTATGAGTGTTTAATGTTGTGAGAATGCAGTATCTGAGTGAGTCAAACAGAAATGATGAGCCAACCTTGACCTGGAACGGGAAGAGGTGGAAGCTTCATCTCTGGCAGCGACGGTCTCTTGGCATCCATAAGAAAATTGTTGAAAAATGTCACTTCCTTTTTCACTTCTTCAATTTTGTCGCCGTGTTTGTTTAGGATATGCTTCCTTACAAATTCTGGCCCCTAGAAATTAATTTGAAAAGCAAAAGATCTTAATATTGTCAAGTACCAGAACTGAAAACAAACGTCATCCATCCAATATTGCAAACCTTTGAAGAGATGTTGCTATATAACAATCTTATTTAATGGGTTCTTAGATCTTCACACACACCTTAAATTTCTTGCCACTGAGTGGGCAGAGCCATTTGTCCTTCCCCAGCTCCTGAGTGTTGGCCAACACAAACTTCTCTACTTCTTCATCAGGATCCTTGCGGCCCATCTTCCCCGCCTCTTCCTCAGAAAGGATTTCTTTTAAGCTAAATAAAGGACTCAGCTTCTCCTCCATCATCTTCTGCCATTGTTGAACTAAGAAAAAAAAAGCAGTTAAAGAGAACCACACATACAACATAAGACACTAGAAAAATAAACAAGGGGAAAAACGAACCTTCTCCGTGTGTGATGCGGTTTGGAGGGATGGGTCCCCGAACGTGGACCATACCGCAGCGGTTCGGCATTTCATCCTCGCTGGGATATTCACAGGAGTTATAGTAGTCAATTGAATGGACGATACGCAGATACAAGAGCAGACGGTCTAAAACCTGGAAGGAAATACATATAGTAATACAATTATTAAAATTAACATGCAGTAATGGCCAGATACAGATAACAGTTGAGCTGCATATCAATTTATAATTCTTCACTTAACAGTAAAAGTCAAACCTTGACTAGTTTGTCGTCCCGTTCCACAGTCATTTCCGCAGGGTTTCCTTCCTTGGTGCCCTCTTCAGGATCTATCCCACTCCCAGAGCCCAAAAGTTCCTCCTCCTCAGCGCTCACCTCTTCTATCAGGTAATCTGTGATGTTCTTCAAGATGGGGTTCTGAGCTAGCAACTTTAGGAATTACAAACAATGTGTTAAACAATAATTCAGCGACAAACCCAAGTCCTTCTTGCCATGAGGCGACAGTGATAACCCCTACAACCACCAGTACTGTACCTTAGTGCTCTGCCCCTCTTCTTGGGACTTCTGGCTCCACAGATCTCCTTTCTCATCCAAAGCATGGATGAGCTTGGCAGCCAGCTTGATGTCATTGCGGAGCACCTGTTTGTGCTGAGTGATGCCATTAACATTACGCACCCTCCGAGCCAGGTCTCTGTTCACCCCTGGTGCTAACTCACAGTCTCGTAGCTGTGATGAAAAGACAGTAATGGAGTTCACGGCAGTTTAGTTTAGAGTTTAAATTAACTATTAAACAGATTTCAAATAAAGTAATAAACTAGGAATATAACAATACACTTAGATTGACTTTCTTTTTTTATGAAAACAGGATGTCTAATAGCAGCTGGTTTAAATATGTCCAAAATTAATACCCAGTAACAAAATCACATCTGAGTGCAATGGATGACAAAAGCAGAAACTAGTGGACTTACTCGAATGTTCTGAAGGTTCCAGCAAATCTCTTTGATGTTGACACCACGATCAAATGTTACCCAACAACGTCTGAAAAACCTGCAAAAGCAAATGTGTAATTGTGTGTAAATGTGTGATTTTTTGCTTAAGACAGTTTGTTACTGAAAAACACTTCCAGCGTAAACCTACCTCCGTTCTGGGTGGGGGTCAGACAAGCAAACACGCAAGAAACCTGGGAAGCGCCGACAAAGCTGAAAAAACAACATCGCATATATTTAGTTTAAACACAAGACACAAACACATATTTTATTGAATTGCTTCACGTTTTCAACTCACAGCAATAATCTCAGCCTTGGAGATGGTGGGAGCAATGCTCCTCATGAACAGAGAACAGGTCCTGTGAAGTGGCCGTGGTCTGGGAGAGTCATCTTTAGGCTTCTTTTCTTCCTTTTTCTCCTCTTCAGAATTTTTTGGTTTCTCCTCTTTACCATTACATAAGAAAGAGAACATTCATGGGAGAAAACAGTGAATTTAGAAAATAAAGAAAACAAGCATTACAAGTCAGACGTCTCTTCATTAACCTGATTTCTTACCTTCACCCTCCTCTTCGTCTTCATCCTTGTCTTCGCCTTCATCGTTCTTCGCAGATTTGTCAGAGCAGTTGGAATTTGAGTCTGAGTCTGAATCAGAGTCGCTCTCTGAGGCGCTGCCTTCATCATCGCTGTCACCACTGCGCTTCCTCTTTCTCCTCTGATGTAATTAAAAATGTGAAAATGTTTACTGCATTAAATGTTTGTTTTTTAGCAAATATGTTCAATAATGAAAACAACACTGACCTTCTTGGGTTCAGGGATTTCTTCTTTGGCTGTTTGTTTCTCAGCCTCTTCTTTTACATTGTCCCCTTCAGCTGCAGCAGTCTTCTCAGTGTTGGCAGAGTCGCTCTCCTCCTGCGGCAAAGTTTACTGTCAGAAACACAGCACCATAAAAGCTCCAGTGCTGACAAACAACAAAACATACCTTCTCATTTTTGTCCTTCTCTACTGAGGGTTTGCGGTCACCATCCATACTTTTGATGTCTTCCCTCTTGGGAGGATCAGAACCTGCTGACGCAGATGCTGCCTTCTCCTCTTCCTCTTCAGATGGCATGTCCAAAATGCGAAGGTCATGATCTGTCCCTCCTTCCATCTTTATCACAGCTAAAAGCAAAAGAAAGGAGTGTACGGTTCAGACTACAACTGATAACTGTCTTTTATTTTACCTCGATTCATAGCTAAAATGTTATTGCTGAAACAATAGAAGCCAATTCCACATAACTGGTATTCTTTTCCTAAATTATTTTTGAGTCCTCACCTGCATCAAGCACTCGGATGATGGCAGGGGTTTGATCAATGTCCAGGGACACATTATCAAACCAATTATTCTCCATCAGAAAGCTGAAGACATTCAGGCGGTTTTGCAGGGCACTCTGGGCCTCTGCCTTAAGTCGACTGGTCTCATCTGGGTGATATTTGGTCCTGAACCTGTTTCCAGAGTCGGGGTCCACAAAAAGTTTTTTTTTTTAAAAAACATTTCAACAAGCAAAATATTTTTTGTGTTGTTCATTGCTAAAACATAAAAATGCAAAACCCAGGCAAAGGAACTAAGCGACTGTATCTACAGTAGTCAAAACTGATTCCTGTATTTTGTAAGGCCCAGTTCTTGTTAGATCTTTCAGTATAAGAATGTTTTGATTCAGATCACAATTAATAATAACTAATTATTGAACAGTATAAAAATTAGGACACCAAAAACTAAAGAAAAAAAAACAGAGAGAAACAACAGAGAGGTTTAAATTAAGCATTCACATATGCAGAATTTTATAATACAAATGTTTATCATTGTGTGGACTACAGTTACCTTTTGTTCTGCCAGTTTAATAACAAATAAATACAGAGAGGGGTCTCTTCTGTGAAAATGCGCTCCACTTCACCAGAATAGTGTGTCTGTATACACACAAATTCGGATTTGGAATTGGATTTGATCCAAATAAGAAAAGAAAATGGTGTCGAAAAAGGATAAAACAAGAAAAAAAATCTCCATTCATGGAAGACTATTTGACTATCTATCTAAAATCCCTGTTACTGTGTGTCTAAGAGCAACTGCATTGTGCGCAGTGCAAGCCCTTGCTGTCTAAAACCGATTCTTGCGGATGAGTTCCACGTTTTCTCATCTTCAAAAACAGAACGTCGTCAACGTAGTAGAGGGATTGGGGGGAGGGGAGAAACAGGTTATGTCAACAAATGTGCATACCTGTGAAACAAGTGTAATAAGCATTAACATACTTTATTGTAAACTGTGAATCTTGGCATGGTTAAAGAAAATCAACCCAAACGATGTATACTAGTTTTGCTCAAAGCTACATGTTGCTAAGCACAAGGTGAACCTGACTCAAATCTTTTACACTTGTTTATGTAAACCAAATTTACAGGTAAGAGTAAAGTTTGGGTTGATTTTCTTCTTTAATAAGTCACATCCTGCAACAAATGCCATTAGTAACAAACTGTGGGCCTGGTCCCATGTTCCATTATAAATAATAATTTAAGAAAGGGCCAGGCCCAACCTAATAGAGTGTTGATAAAAAGGCAAATATATCTAAAATACACAGCTAAATAAATGGCAAAAGAAAACGTTAGAAAAATACAAAAGCTGTACAACTATATAATAACTTGCTAAATTCAACAAACCAAGATTTTTTGTAATAAAAGCAACTGAGATCGTACCACTCTTCATCCTTATGAGCCAAAAAGAAGTCCTGCATCTGCTGCCGACGGAAGTCAATCTTGTACTCATTGTAGCGTTTGACTGCCTCAGTCTCATCCACAGAATCATCAAGGGACAGCAGGAACTCTTTGAAGGTCTTCATTATAGGAGGGGGAGGACCCAAATCCAAGTCATGAATGTTACCAAGCCTAATGGAGGACACACATGTTGGGTGGAACTCTGGACAGGTCATCTTAACTAACAGCTCCCTTAATATTCTACAGCAACTGCAGGAACTAATTCCCTGCAACAAACAGTCTCAAGATGGCAATTTTTACTCTGTAATTAAAAGTTTTTTTTTATTCAAAACATCATGGATTTAAACAAATTTAGACTTAACATTAAGTTAGTGTCAGGAACAGTGTATATATTTATAGAAAAAGGATTATAAACATGTATACACTTCTACCCTGAGCTCAAACTCACTGAACCTCTGTGCCTCACCTTGCCTGAATTGGGATACCATGGTGTGGCTGCATTAAGTGCAAGTCAGGGTGTCCCCAGTGCTGCGGGGGACCATAGCTGGGTCCTCCACCGCCGCTGTAACCCAAGTCATATCCTCCTCGGTAGGGGTCTCCACCATGGTCATCCCTGACAGCAAAAGATGAGGGTGAGCACTAGACGATACAAATTGTAAAGACAGTGGACCAGTGTTGCTGCTAAGCATACCAGTCTCTCCTCATGCGTTTTTGCTGGGGACTCATGTCGTGTCTGGGTGGACTGAATCGCTCCCTGCGCCCTCTGTCGTAATCCCGGTACTCTCCACGACTACGCCGTTCCCTGCCCCTGTCCCACTCCCTTAGATATTCATGACAGAAAATAAGAGAGAAAATGAAAGACGAAACAAACACTTGATTACTTATTACAATCTTAATTTAGTTGTTTTGTTTCTAGGAAACACCTAATTGGATTCTTTCCCATGTCAATGTCTTACCTGTCATTCCAGTCATCTCTACGTCTGTCTTCTCTCTCCCTTGAACGGTCATAGTCGCTTCGCTCACGTCTGAATTTGTCCCTTCTCCTGCGATCATACTCATCATCACTGTCTCCCATCTGCAAAAAGAAAAAAGGCTAATTTAAGCGACAAACAGTAAACAATCAGAATTAAAACGTAGGAACTTAAACTCGTATAAAACATACGTCCTGTAATGATTAGCCTGTAACTATTACAGGCGAACATGGCACTTTTATAAATGAGCGACTTTATCATCAAAACCACCAGCTATCTTAATTAACGTTACGTAATGTTGGAAGGAGCTTTAAAGGACTGATGAAGACAATGTGTTATGAAGCAACAACCAACGCGTACGGATGAAATGCTGGCCTGCAGACAGACCTCGGCCGTAGGCTGTGAATGTTGGGGCTCTGTAGGCGTCTTTACAACGCCAAGCGAAGACATAAAGACATAGCTTCATCACGACAAAACGACAGAAGCTACAAGCTGTTGTGCTTGTTGTCTTTGCAGTTGTGTTACTAGTTCGCATTAGCTTAGCTGCTAGCAATGCTGCGTTCGCCAATATGCTAACTTTAGCTACTAGACCTAGCTGAAAATTTCATATTTTAATTATCCGTATGCTACTATAAAGTCGTTCCATAAATACCAGGGTGACTTGTGTTTTGTTGGTTTGATGAAACATAACTCACAAAAGTCGCTTAATACCTTTTGATTGTTCTTTGAAAGACAATAGTATCTTGTTCTCCACTTGCCTTCGTCGAGTCGTCGTCCACTTCTTCTTCTTCTTCTTCGTCCTTTTCCGACTCTTCTTCTTCTGCTTCTTCCTGAAGTTGAACAGCGGTCCGCAAACAACGACTCAGCGCTTTACCGCCACCTACTGGTATCTCGTGTGTGAGACAATTCTCTGTAATAGTAGTTCTAGTAGATTTGGTTATACGCAGTATCTATTGAACCTGAATATCGCAGATGTGCAGTCTATCATTTTTCCCACACTGCTAATAGACAATATACATCTGGTTGCTTTGTAAATTCTTATTTGTCAGTTTAAAATTGAAATTTATATTAATAAGTTACTAAAATAGGATATTGTATATTTAAAGCTAAACATACTTGACTGAGAAAAATCGATTATACCTCAATTGAAGTCTCAGTTAATTGTATTAAGCTTACAGTAAGTACTTTACAGAAGAAACGTTGGAAAATAAAGGAAACATTGAGAAAACAGTTAACACGTTGTTAAATAGTTTTACTGTCCTTTATGAAATTTATTCACATAAATTCACATTTATTCACATAAATGTTGAAAATCACAGGTATAGATAAAGAAAACCTAGCATTTAAACACATTTTTAATTTTAAAGTCATTGTTATTGGTTCACTGTGAAAATGTCATGACTGCTTACAGGGAAACATGGAAATAAAACCAACTATCCTCTCCTCAGTATCTGTCAAATTCTCAGTAATTGTTTTAAAAATGACAGTAAACATTCATCTCTCATTTTATTTCAGTTTAATTATCCTGAATATTATATTTTCATGTTTTTCTTTGTCCTTCCCCTGAACCTCAACTGGTGCCTCATATAATCCAGGATCACGCGTGGCCACACTTGAGTCGCCTGAGCTTCATCCTCCATGATAAATGCAGATTCTACTTGTGGGAATGATTGGTCATCTCTGGATCCAAATGCAAAGTTTCCTCCCGGACCGTTGGCTCCAAAAGGACTGGCAACGAGCTGGTAAGGACTGTCCAAAACTCCCTAGAAATATGTCAATTATCATTTTGCATGTTGTACAGGGGTATTTTCTTTTTGGACAATGATTCAGAATTATTATTTGAATATTAAAAAATAAAGTTATTTGATCAAATTTGGAAATCTATGTTACTCTAATGTCACTCATTCCATAATGTTTTTTAGTGAGATTACGCTTTGTTAAAGAGTGTTAATGCTACAAAAATGTGGTGTCAGCAGAAAGACTGAACCAAAGGCTATTGAAGTGTTGCTGATGTTTCTAAATGCCACTGACCCTTAACATAGCTCTAAACTAACCATTGCTGTTAAAGCATTTATTTTCATTTGACATTCAAATCAAAATCAAAACAAAAATATCATCAAGTAAACTTCCAGTAACAAATGCAGATAAAAATCTGAAATAGTACATAACAGATATGACAGTTATTACCTCACCTCATTGTCATGATGAGGGGTGTCTTTGGAATCCAGTGGTGCAAATGAACATAAAGTCAAAAAAAGCAAGAAAGAGGGTCTCATAGCAGACGTATATGATGACATCCTTCTGAAAATATCACACCAAATGCTGGCTCTAGCTTTTAAATGACCTTTTAAAGCTTCTCTTACTTCAGGTGTTCATTTATGTGATGTCATGTCGCTGTGTAACTGTAATTACTTCTTAGCCTGCGTGGAACAAACCACTGAGCCTATAGTTCCCTCATGCCATAACCTGTGATGGCTAATCAGCTTCTGATATTTAAAGTTTTAAAAAGGTTAATTCTGCTCAAATGTGAATAAGCCTTTTTTCAAAGCAGCAGGTGACATGGTTAAAGACACATGAAAAGCTTGTTAGCAAGGATTAAACAGACTCAATTCATCACCTACTAGTGTTAGTAAGTCTCTTTCTCGTCTCTTTAGCGCCCATGCCAGATGGCCAGAGAAGTTTCAAGCTTAGATATTTGACGCACCACCATGATCACATGAAAACAGATCATATGTTTATCAAATAATATGACAAATGTTACACAGAAATCATCGTGTTTTGGTAGAGTATTCATCAGTGGTGTAATCTAAAAACACTCGATTCTGCAGGGGGTCCTGCTCTAATGAGTTACTGTGAAGCTTATGACAATAAGATCAAAGACCATAAATTAATTACCTGCACATTTTTAGGTGATGTTAAAGAAGCTTAGTCCTTATTAAAACACCTCCAGCTAGTGTGACTCAGAAGACTAGAAGATGAAGAAAATGATCAAGCTGAAAAAAGTTGTTAGCTTTCACAGTACCAACTCAAATAAATTAAACAGACACTCAGTGCACATCTGGACAGTGGATGCAGAGCAGTGAGTTCAGAATCCTTCAGGTATTTATATGTTCGGTATATTCTAAACAAATGATGAGAATGTAGGAACAGTAGGCAAAACAATAAATGGCACCACAGTCCCATTTCAATGTCATTTAATCTGTGAGCAATCATACAGCATAGTTGCTTTCCATAAGTTCTGTTTAGACATCTCAGATCTGTTTTATACAAGAGAATTAAGCTTGACACTGTACATTTATTATCAAGATAAACTAGGCACATTCTAAACGAAGGGGTTAAAGTCTCCCAAATAGGGACATATAGCGGGAAAAAAGAACCATATGAACGAGATTTGAACATCCTGCAAGAAAACCATTCTACTTAAGAAAACTATTGCAAACAAAGCCCATTTTAACCTAAAACATTTCATGTCTTTTAATCAACCATCAATAAAATATAAAGATGGAATGTTATAATTGTACAGTTCTACTGATTCTCAGACATGTACACGTATATACATCATGTGCAGAGTTTCTTCTGGTCCATGCAGCTGTAATGTTTTTTGGTTGGGAAATATGTGATCCCCTACCTGCTGGGGTGTGGGAAGAAGTTAGCTTTGCATGTGATTGTAAGCAGTAATATTGCATAATGGAAACATTCTTGAAATATTTAGATGACAGCAGCATGAAATTATATGACAAGCGTTCTTCTTCAGTTGAAGGGTTAAAGACTTACAGAGTTTGCAGCTTAGTAAATGAGGAAATCTAGACAGTACTTATTAAGAAGATTTCCACACTGTGTAAAGTTGTTAAAATCATTCCTGGTGGGAAGCCGTGATTTTAAACAATGTGCATTTATATGGAGAAGTTACTGTGTTTGGCTAAAACAACATGAACATTTCTATTTGTTCAGGTCTTATTCATTAACTAAGGTAGTGAAAACAAACAATTTGTTTAAGTGTTGACATTTTCAGGTGCTAATCGAGAAAGACAAAGCTGTCTATCTGCATCATTACTTGATGCAGGGAACCACAGACTCTCAAAAACAAATGTGGACCAGATTTTCAGACCAACATGAGAACACATCTAGACGAAAGGAAAAGAAGTGGTGTGGAACAATTAACACACACACACACACGAACATCAAAGCCAATTTAAGGCATTGATCCAAGGTTCGCAAGTGTACAGTACATAATAGTGTACAAAAATGAAAGCAAACTCATTCAATATTGATGATTCTGTGTTGTACTGAAAAGGTAAAAGTCACTGTTAGTCCTTAACAGAACTTACTGACCATCGATGTGTTGCTTTAAAGTTTGTTCAACTTGACAAACTGGATAAAGCTAAAAATTTGTTTTCTTAAACTGACCGTGCACACGTTATAATCAATAAGAAAGTAAACGCAGCAAACATGTGGATATCTGCAATGTGCTGTACTGTCGTGGTGTTTTCAAGTGTTATTTCAGAGTTGAGAGAAATTCTGAACGTTCAAAACAAAAATCTGAATGTAGTTTTAAAAAAAAGTTGTAAAAAAACGTTTCAAAAAATTGAAGACAAACATCTCCTTAAAGAGCTAAAAATGAATTCTCTCTGATTCTTCAGGATTCAATCTCTCACCTTAGTGCATTTGTGAAGAACTAGTAGTTAGGTTGTGTCATGGCTATGGTTTAAAACATCTACTCATAAAAAAGGTCTACAGTCACATATAAAAGATTGCAGTTAATTATTGTAAAATGTCTTGATGTTTAATGTTGGGTTCTTGCTAAACTGATCACTGCATGTGCTTTGACCCAACATGTAGACCTCCTTTAATTATAAAAGAAACAGTTGTGTTACAGTATTCTAAATATCTAGCGAACCACACATGTAAAGTATTGTGTGATAACAGCCCAACGACAGAAAGACACTGTCTTTGTAATCTCATTGCAGCCATCAAATGTTCACTGTATCCCTACTGATGAGCTGAGCCGTGTCGTCATCAGTGTGGTTCCTGTCCTCTTCTGGTTCGTCAGTTTCTGAGTCTGTTTCCTCCTCGGGGGAGTAGTAGCGTTCATCAGCCAAGATGGGTGAGTTGCAGAGTTGAGGGGAAGCGAGACACTGGGCAGCTGTGATGTTTGTGGTGGCGGAATAGGTGCCTGGAATGCCTGAAGGAGAGCCCGGGTTGGACGGCCGAAGCAGGGGAGTGCGCTCAGAATCCCTCTCTGCCCCTTCATTCTCCCCATGTCCTCCATTTTCCTCCTCTGACTCAGAGTCGGAGTGCTCTAGGTTGTTCCGAGTGACACGTTGTTTGCACACAGGACATGTCTTTTTGGTTTGTGTCAGCCATGGGTCCACACAGTTGCAATGGTAAGCTGAAAAGCAAAACGATTTTCATGAGGGACCAAATAAAAGAACACGAACAGTGTAGTTTTTGATTTGAATACCACAGGTTAATAATACCATAACAATAAAAATATTTACCATGTGAACAAGGTAGAACTCGCAGCTTATCTCCTTCTTCATACTCATCCAGGCAGATCGCACACACATCATAGTCATCTCCTAAAACAGTGGAAACAGCTCTAGTTCAATCTTTAAGCTCTTCAACCTTCAGCTCTTCAATAGTCTATGAATGAGTAACATTTCAGCATATGAACCAACTCTATTCATAGGATGTAATTATTACCTTTGGTGAAACTGTGGATTGGAATTCGTTTGAGCTGTTCCTTTGACAATCGATTTTTCCTCAGTCTTTTTCTGTACTGTACGCATCTTATTAGCTAAACAATAAAAAAATAAAATAAAACAATGTCACTGATGCTCTAAGTACTATACGAATACATACAATGCATGGTTTATTTTATTTTTTGTGTGTTAATGTATGTCACATCTGTATTGAGTAAAAACTGTTTTGATAAACTGGTTTCTGAGTTTTGTAATATTATTATGTATCTGTTAAATAAATAAAGATTTCAAAAATATCTCGCACTAACTGGTGAAATACTCTTAGGTCACTCATTTACAACAGTTGAAAGATCACCTCTACTGCCCACGGTTCACATAGGATGAAAGAACAATGAACCTTTCAGTGTGATACATACTGAAAAAACACCCAATAGGACATCACATACTTACCAAGACGACACACATAACAATAATGACCATGCCAACAACTCCAGTGAAGGGAATAAGGTAGTATGTAAGAGGAAACGCAAACTCTGGTTTGAGGATCAAATAGGCCCTGCAAGCAAAAAAATGCACACTAATAATACCTAATGCCTTGCAGTGAGCGCCAGAAATCAAAACTGACTTTTGAAAAACTAATGTTGATTATTAAAGGTTGGGTAAGTATATATAATATGGTATATAAAATGTCTTTACTTACCCTTGGTTTGGAATATTCTGGAGTACCTGGCCAGCATAGTAGCTGGTGAAGACAGATGGGATCTCAATCTCTTCAGCAATAGTTTCTGGAAGGAAAAAAAGCAAATGTAGTATGACTAATATGGTAGATGGTGCAAAATTTTACAATTTGGAATTGTGCACATTTTGTTTATTACCATTGCTGTAGTTCATATTGAGTAGAGTGTCTGAATACATGTTGTAAACGATTGCAGCACTGTAACCAGCTTGCTGTGCATGTAAAACCTGAAAGCCAAGTTGTCATGTTAGACCTGTTTGATTCACAAACCCTACAAAACATTCAATTCCATTCAAACATCACTAACCTTTATATCAAAATTGCATTCATAGCGTTTGATAAGAACAAAAGATTTTGTGATGTTGGCATCAAAAAATTGAGGCAACGGAGGAGGAGGCTCTATTGCTGTGCAGGCATTAAGTGGACGGGACACCACCAGAACTCCCTTACACAAAGAAAAAATGTATATTAATATACATTTTTATTGTGGCTTTATTCATGCATAGTTTATTTCAGTATTGCGTTCTCACAATTAGCCCTTCCTTTGGCAGGGCAGATCCAAAATAAGCAGGGAGGTCCTCAAACAGCATGGAAGTCGTATTGGCATAATGCTGCATAAATATAACATAATGTATATTAACTACAGGACAATTTAGAGATGAGCTGTTATAGCTGAAGTCATGTTTATTCAAAGGCTGACATCTCAGATTACTTACAGCATAGATATAAGCATGTGCAGGAGATGACACCAGAAAACTGCAGAACACCAGCGCACTCAAGCGAGTTCCCACGTGCCACACACCGAGGTCAACCATCCTTTCTGCTTTCACTTGCTGAAAAAGTTAAGATGCTAATACTAAGCAAATATTCACATGGTCACGAAAACAGGTTTGAGTACTTCCATGCATCTGCCATCTTTACTGAGTGGCAGAAGCAGCACAATGCAACCTTACCTTATTCACACCGACGTTTTGTTTATCATTATATTTATATTTACATTGTGACCCCATAACGTGTAGCTACGTTTCGCTATCACGTCACGAGAAACAAAGTAACTGTACTTCTAGCAGGTGATTAACAAACACATAACGCTACATCAAAGCCACTTCGCTTGCAATAGCATCTAACTTAGCTTCAGTCAATGCCAGGTGTATTGTTGGTGTATCACGTTAGCTACACAACTTACGGCAACGCCCCGTTGGTTCTTAACGTCGTTTAAACACTTTCACCAAAATCTTGCTGTTTAGCAAAAATAGTCAGGGGGCGTTAGCGTTAGCTTACTGGCGTTTGGCTAACGCTAGCGTTTGGTGAATTCTAGCTAAATTAAGACGTCTGTGTAAAAAGGCACTAACCAGTATCTCTCGTTGTAGTCCCTATGCGCTAACTCATATAAGCTTAGTGCTAATGAGATGACTAAGGAGTGTGTCAGCCGCAAAAAAAAGCCACTGCCTCTATTGTTGTTGTATTGTTGTTGAGTTAGCCTCTCACTGCTAGGGCTTGTTGTTATTCCTTCTTTTCCTTTGGTTCTTCTTCGTCCGATCCCACATTAACTCACCTGCATTACTAGCAACTGCGCCCCCAGTGGTCTCGAAGGGAAAATCACGCTATCCATCACGTCTTCAGGCATTTTAACAAGAGAGATACATTTATTACACGCTAGCCACGTTTACAGAAGCTGACAATGCTGATGAAGATCATTTTGAGAGCATTATGCAAAATGTGCCTATTCTCCCATAGTGCAAGCATAAATATTGTACAAAATAAAAAATAAACCTGGATGTCAGTCTAGTTCATGGTTCTCATAATGTTTTAATAAATTTCAGCTGCTGTATTATACTACATATCATGAAATCATGAAAATCTCTTAGGTCAGTCACTTTTTTAAGATTTCCACACTATTTAAACTTTCAATATTAATATAAAATAAATAAATAAAAATGTAGTGACATTGTGATAATCCTACATGTAAAAGAAAGGAATGATGTTGCGTAATATTCGACTCCTGGTCACACGTTTGAGCTTTATTATTATTCAGCCTATAAGCAGTCAGATTTACACTTAAATGTTTAATATGTTACATTTGGATACAAGTCCAAAGTGGTCCTAGAACCTATGTCTTCTGTTTGTCCTTTCTTCTGTACTGTGCAAATGCCAAGGAGATTTTCAGGATTGCACTGTTGGAGCAGACATGTGCGACTAGTCATAGTTCCCAACTCATAGAAAATGAGAGACGCAGCACCTGGATACAAAAGGAAACACATACAAATGCAGTTATATTTTACCAACCAACACGCATGTAAACACATTCAGCTGCATCTGGACACCAAAACTTACAAGAAGCCTTTTCCACAACCCAGAGGCCCAAAGAACAGTTCTGTTGGGAGACAAACTTTCCTACACACCCCGCTGAGACTTGGACAAGACCAAGGGAAGGACGCAGCCTCATTTGTCCCAACTGTGAAACATTAGGTGAGTTTTGCGTCAAATCCTCCAGCTTTAAGATTAGACTCTGTATTATTCCATCAAACATAATGATGTACAAGGACAACACGTTTTTCAAGACATGCAGAAATACTCACCATTAAGCAGAAAGACAACCAAGAGCATCAGAACAACCACACGATAGCAAGACATTGTTGCTTCAGATACAAATCCTCCAAAATAAAAATCAGGCTCAAGTCTTTCTCCTGGTCAGAGAGGAGCAGGGGAAATGAGGCGAAGCAGCACACTGGTCACCTGGTTTTATATTATAGACAAGTTTAACTGAACATACTTTTCTTAATCATATTTGAGAAAATTAAATCAGTGTGGACTCGTGACCAAAATGTTGCCATGAGACGAGACACACAGGCCCTTTCAGACAGATTTAAACACGTGCACATCTGCAAGCTTCATTGCTTTAGGGATATAAGCACAGAGGCCAACAAATCTATGTTTATAATCCTGAGAATATGTGTGCAATTATTCCACAAATTCAGGATTGCTTCCTCATTTACATGCAAATTGACAAATTCACTGAGGGCATTCTTGAAGTATTTCAACATTAGTCATCTGCCTTAGTAAAGTTTGCAACTTGGATTTTTTTTGCATCCTTAACCTCTTAAAACAAAATTCATAAAATCAATCATCATAGTAACAAAATGATGATGTGTCTAGAAACACAACACACACAATCCCCTGTTCATGCTGTTTAATCACATTTGCTGTGTCCTCTCAGACTGGGCTGTGCACACATTAACGTATGGAGTGTCTAACTGATGAGTTGCTGTGTGGAATTCCTGGAGCATCAGCAGACTGGAGCTCAGGTCTCCACCAAGTACAGAAGGAAGAACAGAAAACAGTTTACGCACAACAACAATGTTCTAGATATGTAGCTTAGTAGCAAATACAATACTTGCAGACAAAGAAGGAAAAATGATAAAAATTCACATTTCTCTGCTTCTTTATTTGTGCTTGACTGTGAAGATAATAAATATGGTTGAGGAAAATCAACATATCTGTATAATACATGACATACAAAGAAACAAAAATTTTCACGGAGAAGCTCATGTTCTGAGTCAGTGGAGACATTGCAGCGTTGTCTTGATGGTCCAGGAGAAGTTTTGTGCGACGTGAACCCCCAGGAGCTACAAGCTGCTGCCTTTGCTTATACTGGTCAGTGTGTCTTCCTGAAGCCTGTGAGCACCTCCTTGACATTCTCTATATGGGGGAAGGTTGTTTGGTCAGAGCCACCTCTTTGCTCTAATGATGCTGATGATGCACTACCACTGCATTTAGGGCGACTTTCTACTTCCTCTCTCTGAATCAGAATGTGGTGTGAAGGCCCATGAAACCTGCTGTATGTGTATACCATGTATTCACTCTATTTATGTTAAATTGTGCAAAGGGATGAACAACCAAACAAAACAATGGCATGTCACCGTGTCTAAAAATGACCAACCAAGATAAAAGACATCTTTTCTTCATGCATTACAAAAGTCAACTACGAGTGAAAACACAGTTACACAGAGAGAGCAGAAGCCACTGGAGCCAGGATTCCTGTTAAACAGAATGTTGATATATTGCACAAAGTCCCTGAACAAGAAGTCACCTTTCTGACATGTAAAAACCAACGGCACTATTATAATGGTTTGAAGACAGCTCCGAGACCATCATGGAGTGATATAAAAATAGATCCTGGGCTGAGCAGATAAACGTGTCTCCTCTGGTGACAAGAACATATCAGGGACTGAAGTGGTGCAGTTTCCTTGTTCTTCTCATTTCTGGAGTGAATTGTACCGGTCAGGGCAGAGTATTTGAATTGACTTCAGCATCACCATCACATAACAAGTATGTGTTACAGTATGTTTCTGGAACCACGAGGCCGTTGTATGTAAACTGCAGAAGGGACATTAGTTATGACCCCAGGCTTTGTCTATACCGTATATAATATCTGGCTTGAATTAGCATATTATCATGTGGAATCAACCTTTGATGGACGTCATGGTACCATTTTTTCTTTGACACCACAAATAGTATTTTAACTAAATTGATAAAACCAACATTTAACAATGGGTCTTATGTTTGCCCATGCCATACTTTATTTCATAAAAATGTAATATATCTGCAATGTAGCCCATTTGTGCAGTGTCAGTCAATTTAAAGTGGTATGGTAACGTGTTAGTTTTTTATAGCATGCTTGTACATTAAACACTTAATAAATACAGTTAGTTCTCTTACACACGTAAAAAACGACTTTTGGGACCATTTGTAAAAACACAATGTGGTAAAGGGACTGGACACCGGCTGTCTCTGGACCAAACATAATTAATTAATACAAAACTATTTTACAACAATCAGGTAAACAGCATGCATACAAAAATAGACAACTATTATGATCATTCCTTTGTAATTTACAACGCAAGTTCATTATTGCCAGACTTTATATTTCTGTGCCCCTGTTTTGCTTTCAATATCTTCTGTTATTTCTCTATGAAAGGTACAATGTACATTCACAATCACTGAGGCACAGCACTTGATTTACAATTTGTATAGGTATCCCAAAACACTGTGCAGTGACTGCTGCTGATGTAATATTAAATATAGACAGGATATATACTAACACCCTGTACACTCATAAACATACCTATTAATCATACACACATGCATAACAAAATGTTGTGTACATCCAAAATAGATCTGCCTTTAACCCTTTGTGTTATCAAACCTCACTGAGTGGCTATACACTGCTGCAGCGTGATGATGGAAACAATTAGACAGAAGCCAGGGGAGATAGCCATGCACACGAGCAATGAGTTACAAAGCTCGCCAACAAGTCCCTGACACAAACACAAAGTGTGCATTAACCCTTGTGTTATTTCTACCAAGCCTGGCATCTTTTTTGTCTCTTGTGACAACCCTCATCTTTACATGTGCTCTTGCATGGTGAGCGAGGTCGAAAGAGCGGCGCCAGAAGAGAAGATGGAGAGCTGTGCAAGTCAAAGATCAGTTTGGTGCCTTTTATCTCCAGGAGGAGGGAGCTGGCCGTGTGAGACCCAGGCAGACTGCAGTCGATTGAACCAGCACATTCCTCCTCACAGGCTACCCTAAAAAGCCCAACGACCGGTTTGTGTCTTGAAGAGGAACATTCTGCAAGATAAAGATGCTAATTAGTAATCAGTAGATGAAGCATATATGCAGAAAAAATGCTAAAGCAGACAGAGGAACCTTCAGTGAGCCATGCAGGATCCGTAGACGATGGAGCTTGTCGTTTAGCAGGGGGTCATTAACTCTGCGGACGAACGAGCGCTTGTACTCCAGGCGACTGGCTGATCTGTGATCACCTGAGTTGGACAGACTGGTCTGCTCCAGAGCTCGGTACAAATCTCCCAGCGAGTCTGCCTGCATCCTGTGGTCCCGTCCAAGGCCTGGCAAGAAGGACAAGCGATGATTAACGAAGATTTCACAACTTCACTCAAAGATGAGATTTCTCACTTCAGAAAGGAAAAAAAGTGGAGCAGCCTGTACAGAGACAATGATTCCACTCTCACCTTTTTTAAATGCAGAGATACAAACTACCACAAAATATTTTAACAGTAAACCTCTACACACTCCATTATATAAAAATGCAAGCAGCCTCTCTCTGCCCACACATTCACACATGCGGATTATAAGATACTTGCCCACCATGAAGCAGCAGAAATGGTGAGGAGATGCAATTATTTTGCATATTTACAGCAAGGTCACTGGGTTGTCTTGAGTAAAAAGGACATATTTCTGTAAAGAGGTTTAGCATATTATTTTTTATTTGCTTCATCAGTTGCTTTTTGCCCTGGGTACCACACGTAAAACAATATTTTATCCTGAACTATATACTACTTCAACATAGTATAGTAATATCACTGCCAACTTAACTGACACATTAGAATTAAGATTTAGTTTTTTGTTTGATGCCCAGACCTTCAAAAAATGACAATGTATAGAAATTACAGTTTTGATAGAAATGGCAAACTGCCCCATACTCCCAGAAAGAGCATGTCTGTTATATTTAACTATCATCAGGAAAAGAAATGCTGGACCTGCAGCTCCTCTGTCTTTGTAAATGACCAGAACCTCTCTTGTGTCGTGTTTGTGTTCACTGCCCTCTGCAGGCATGATCTTCTTACTACAGCGGAGTGAGTTTGGTCTTTCTGTTTTGTGTTCTGGGAGCAGGCTGGCACGTTCTGAAGCTTCAGGGCTGTGCTTTGAATGTATCAGGCTTTATTTGCCGCCTGTGTTGTATTTGTCTTTGGTCTTTACAAGCAGCGGTGGAGAGGCAGAACAGGAGAAATAGATAAACGAGGACAAGAAGAGAGGACCCTTGGGTGCATTTCTTTATCCTGTTCAGAATTCAACATTAACATGGGCTGAAAGGATCCCTCCCCACTCCACCATTTAAATGCTGCTCAGAGGCACAGTGGCATCTCGATCGGGCGAGAGAGAGAGAGAGAGAGAAAAAAAGAACGGGGAAGAGAACGCGTGAGTGTAAGTATGTGTGCGAGAGAGAGCTGACTGCCGACATGAATCACTATCAAATACGACACGAAATTTCATCTCGCTTTGACAACTGCCCTGGAGGTTCTCAGAGGGACGACAAATGTGCTGGCTTCAGAAGCCATAAATAAAGAATTAACAGCCTGTAATCAGTGTCTGACATTTGCTGGCTCTGATTGCCTGTTAGCAGCTTTAATAAAATAACAGGAGATAAATAAGTGCACAGGGCGTGAAACAAGTGACCTGCTGTTAACAGGTAGCAGTAGAGGTCATCAGGACTTCAGGAGGATCTCAGTGACACTGTAAACGGTGCAATACATTGATCTCCTTTAATATCCTGATATTGAATATTTCATGGTGTTAAGTGTGTAAAAGTTTTTGTTGTATCTATTTTTGCATATGAAAAGTCCTATAGATTTACAACTGTTATTCATTATTTATTATTTATTTTTTAACATAATTTTTCTAATCTAATCTATAGATTAAGTGTCTATCCGCAATCGTGTGCGTCCACCCTGAGGCACAAAATGCAGCAAATTAATCTTTATTAATCTTTGATTAATCATCATCTGATTCAGTTTTCTTAAATTGTCTTGTGGCACATGTCTGACCTGTTTCTCGGGCCGGGTCCAGCTGGTAGAGCTGAGGTTCTCTTTGATCTGATGCAGCAAGGATGGCATGAAGCCCGCTGTCCCGGGGTAGCGTGAAACTGCGGGGTTTCCCTCCTGCCTCTGAGTCGATGCTGGCCCTGAGCGGCAGAGGCAGGGCTCGGTACTGTTCCTGCAACAGGCTGCGCTGTGCAGGCAGGGTTGACTGTCTGCGGTACTCCATCGCCAGTTGGTCTCTGTCCTCAGATAGCAGAGATTCTTCCACAGGAAACGTCTGAAGGTAATGCATCTGCGTGTTGCTCTCCATCTGCTCCTGAAACGAGTTTCGGTGGCTGCTTGTCTTCTGTCCCGGGGAGATGCCCTTGTTGTTACCCATTCCTTCCTGAGGGTCGGAGTGAAAGTCTTCATGAGAGGAACGGGAGTGGAACGTGTCAGAGGAGGAGAGATGTCCGCGTTTTGGCTCCAGGTAAGGACTCACCTAAACACGTAGAAACAGCTGATAAGTTACGAAACAACACATCCAAGTCTGCTGAGTTCAACAGGTAACAGGTTTACAACAACAGGTCAGCAGACTCACTGAGGATGCTCTGGGATAGGTATCATAAGGTGGTGGCGGACTGTCCTGCTTTGGCATTGGGGGCATCTCCATGTCTTCGTGATCACTCTCACTCCAGTAATCTGTCATGAAGGAACATGAACACACTCATGATGTGTGAATCAGCACAAGCTATTTATGTCAAACCAGAATCGTGTTCACTGTAGCTGCAGTGTGTTTAGGTACGACGTAGGTAACAGCACATCTGAGGCTGCCGAGGGTGAGGATGCATCTAAGACGTGAGAACTTCCTGTAAAGCTTTATGGAGGTGTTGTGGGTCTAATTTTGCAACTTGCGTTTTGAAGGAGGAAGTGCATCTTTCAAAACACCAAACGCAACCCTAACGTCACTCGCCCACCACTGCAAGGTTTCTACATCAGCTGCTCAGCCTCATGGATTTGTTACATTATTTCCTGCCCGTTTGCAAGAAGCATAAAGACGTCAGCACACGGAAATAACAAATCTGTGTCCTGAAAATCCTGGCATAAGAACCTATATACAGCACAACGCAGAAATGGCTCAATCAGACGGCTCAAATTCATTAAATTTATCATTTTTGTAGATTAATTTATCAAATCACACAAGTTTACCCTCTGGGTGGTTTGAGTCTATATTTAGTTCTTCAGACGAAGCCATTCAAGTTGTGGAAAATGACTCTGAAAGCAAATTAAACCATGACCAAATGACGAATGGGTGAAAAACTTATCCATGCATTTGTTGTTACTTATTATCCACGATTCCTCCAACTAAGAGTGTGTGCAATCACACTTTTTAATGTCAGTTTTATATAACTATTGACCGGCGACCTGTAACAGATGAAGAATTCTTTGCAGCACAGTGAACAGTCTGTGACTAATCTCACCTTGGTCCTGATGAATTTTCTCCTGCTCAGAGTAGCCAGCCACTGCCATACTGAGACGGCTCAGCCACCTGTGGGGGAGAATAACAGCGATGACGCACACAGCTTCCAATAAAGCGTTATGGGCTTATGCATGTGTGTCTCCTTGTTGGCCATTCACCTTACGAAACAGCGCTGTTTCGAGGGGAGTGGGCAGTGTAGTGGGAGGATTCAATTTCCGGCCAGTGAGGGTTTAAATGTAGTTGAAGATGTGGGATTGGGGGGAGTTTACAGCGCAACTATTATGGCCTCATTAACTCACCGGGACATGTCGTCTACATTTTCTGCTGCAAAGTAGAAGGTCTTTATCTTCGGATGGCAAGCCTTGAAAGCACTAAAAGGAAACCAAGGGTACGTTTAATCTGGGACGTATAGCACGCTTTAGCATTCGTTAGACTGTCTCAGAATGACAATGAAAATTCACACGGACACAAATATAGCAAGACTCGGAATCAGAAGATAAACTGCTCTGTTTATTTCGGTGAGCTCTACAAAAGACAGCGTCTGTTTGATGTTGTATAATTTTGAGGATTAAGTGAATCTATTTATCCTGTTTGTTTCTTGATTTTAGATGAAAGTCAGGACTCACAACTTTCTCCTGCATTCGGTGGCACGGTCAATCTTGAACTCTGGGAGGCTGACGAAGCCCTCTGCCTTTTCATCCTGCAACAGGCAGAAGCAGAGTTAACTGACCCGTGATGGTCATCATAAGTGATGATGATGAAGGCTCAGAGCTGTGCGATGAAATCTTATATCATATTCACCTCTTCATTCATGTACCAGTACAGGCAAGTGTCTTTTAGAATAAACCAATACTTCTTCCATTTCTGCGAAAAATAGGTTTTCGCGTCTTTCTTCTTCCACAGCCAGCCCTCGCAGTCCCCCTGACCCAAGTCCCTGCAGGAAATCCGGCGTTTGCTGATTGAAGACATGGGACTTGCCGCTGCGGGTGCCAGCAGGGAGGCAGAACAGATGAGCGGGTCAGAAAAGACTTAATGTGAAACACCTGCTCCAGTTTGGGTGTGAGTACATGAGATTGCACAAGTAAACACTCCTTAAACGCACCGTCCTACCTTTAGACTTCTTTTTTGACCTTGACAACAGTGAGGAGCGCTCAAACACCTGTGAAGTAAAACAGAGCAGAATGACGACATGTCATGCGTCTCACTGCTGCTCCTTCTACAAATGAAAGAAAGGCACCGACGTGGTAGAGGGACGCCGAGTCAGAGCTGGACGTGGACAGGGACACTTCCATCTGCAGGGCGGGGACGAGCGTGTAATGGGTGGGGCTCCCTCCTCGCTCAGCTCTCCTCCTGTTCTGACTCAGGCTCCGTCCCAGGAGGAAGTTCTCTCCCGGGGCTTTGTCCTCACTCGCAAAACGCAGAAGGGAATTTTCTGCAGTGAAACAGCAACAAACAAACGTACACAAACATTTTACAAAAACCAAGGACTGACGGTGGTAGTCACTACGAGATTTAAGTCACAAAACTAATCAGAATTTGCCTTTGCAATCTACTGTAGGCCCAGTCACTGTGATCAGTCGATGCTTCCACGACAGTATTAACGCTCTGCTGTCATCCAGGAAAGCCTGGATCCAAACAATGTCTCTTGTAGATAAATATAGCACCATCCTGTTTTTAATACATAAAAAAGCCCCAAGGAGCCACATATCACCACCGTCCCCAGAGGAAACAAACACACCACTCAAGTCTTTCTTTGAGACAGAAATAAAAATTCTGTCTCCTCCCACTCAATTTACCACCTAGCTCAACAATCGGCAGCAAAATGTGAAAATCGGGGGAAAAAAACAACTCTACTGCTGCCAAAACAACAGCGCACTTTATATATATTCAAAGAGCAATAAGAGATCGAGGGATGAAGGGGAGGAGGAGCAGAGGTGCATTATAAACATACAGTATGGAGGAGATAGAGGCATGTTATCTGTCTTGACAGGCCAGCTCATCCTTTCACTTTTTGGCTTGGAGATCTGAGAGGGTGAGGATATCATGAGCTATCCACCCACTCACCTCAGCTTCCTCTGTCCCTCTCTGTCCTCCTTCTCAGTACTCTTCCCACTCACCTCTGCGGCTCTCTCTCTTCAGCTTGGCCACGTCTTCGTTGTCTCCCACCCAGTTGTATTCCACCGGCATTGAGATGGGCCTGAGCCTGCCTGGAGCACAGGGAACGTCAATATTACACGACTGCCCACACACGTAATATAACCGCAGACATCTCAAAAGCAAACAGATGTCACTCATGTGGGAATTCTTGGCTGTCATGATTCACAGCAGCACGTCCTGGGGGTCAGGGTCTTACCATAAGTGGGTGTGCTCCCCCTGCGGACAGACGACGCCTCTTGGTTCTGCTCATACTCGTAGCAGTACAGTATGGCATCCTCTTCCACCAGAGGAAATCGCCTCCGACACTCCTGGTCCAGATAGGAGTTCGGTGACTCAGATCCCTCGGCGACATGGACGTCGGATTGAGGATTGTCACCTGCCAGATTTCCCTCATCATCTCTGTAGTAATGGGAAGTAGTTGCACTGTCACTGAGGATCAGATCAACAGGAGCAGAGCCAACATGAGGATACTGTAGGTAAGAACTGTGAAAGACAGCAATGTTATTTAATTATTATTATTATTGTTTTTTGAAGTAACCTGGGTGGAATTTTGAACAACTCAAACTGGACTAAACTGTGCATTTGTTAGCGACTCTTCATCTGCAGATGCACATTTGTTGCTCTGTGAGTGTTTACGTCAGAAGTCGCGTCATACGGTTCAGGGTACATGTATATATTTTTAAATCCCCCTCTGTCTTAAAATATCGGTCTGGATGACATTGTCTGTGGGACTCTATGATAAGGAGGCGGGGAGGTGCCATCTGGAGCAGTTCTGGAGGAGCAGGTCAAGCGACGCACTTCGTATCGTGAGCATCCAGATGTCTTCAGAACTCTACAGAGAACTACAGGACTCCCCCATGTATTTAAATCTAGTATCTGAATATATGCAAGGATGAAGGAAGTTTCTTCCACTGTTTGATGCTACAGCTTGTCATTATGAACATTTTAACCATTTGCTTTATGATCAGTTAACATTTACATTTTAACAAGATAAAATATATAAGGCTTGCTTCCCCACGTATTAGAGGTAAATACAGTGCGATTCAATCCAACACAGCAATAATTCTATGCTGACAGCTTCAACTTAACTCCCTCAGCAATTTGTAATTAAAATTTTGACATATAATGGTGGCAGTAAAGTAAAATGTGGGACAGTTTGTAACAAATTTCATGATAATCCAGTCAGACAATGTGGAGATTATTTAGTGTTAGCACCATTAGTAAAATGACCTTTAATATTTGGTCCTTCCATGACCTTTATGTGTTTTATGTGAGTGTTTACCTGGGGGTGTATGGCTCTGCTGGAGGAGGGGGTATGTAGAGGTCTTGCAGGGCACAGCTACTTCTCCTGGATGGAGTACTTAATGTACTGGTGGGTGTGGCGACACTGCTGCTGGGGCTCTGAGGGAAGATTGGCTGTGTTTGAGTGAGTGAGTGTGTGAGTGAGTGTGTGCATGTGTGACAGAGAGAAAGACAGACAGACAGAGAGAAAGACGAACGGTTACAGACACTGACACATTGAAAATCTGGAGTTTACACAGTTGAGTCAGTCGGTCAGTTCAGACTGTGCTGCTGAGCATCTCAACCGTGAAATGAGCAGTGTTATGTACGTTTCTGATGCTCCAGTTCTAACTGGTGCACACAAGGACACAGCTCGTACTGTATCTCTCATTCAGGTCAAGGAAAATCTGGTCACAGCCTACAGAGCATGGAGATACAGTAGGCTGCTGCTAAAGCATAAACTGACGTCCAACAACCAGGAAACATCTTAACACAATCTGTTCAGTAGCGATAAAAAAATGAACTTTGCTAGATTTACACAAAAACACTTAAAAGTTGAGTAAAAGAGAATAAAGAGAAATTCATGCAGCGATAGAATACTAATTTATCACCGCTCAAACTATGCTATTATGTTGCGTAACTCAGAGCTGAGTAATATCAGAGATGTATTATCAGGAGACATCTTCCATCATATGACCATTATGTGTGTCAGAGTTATTGCAGGGCTTCTACAGCCCATCATTCTTTTATCTTTTATAATTTAGTCACATCTCAGAATAAAAAGCACGAAGGTTTCTGTGTTCTTGTCGCCTTTTCTTCTCTTTAAAAATACCAGTAGAGGAGCAAATTTGATTTAGGTGGAAAGGAAGAACGTGAAGATGTGAAGGGGGAGGAGGCTGAGCAGGAGTGTGCTTCAGGGCCTCAGGGGGGAGAAAACATTTTCTCTGGCCTGGGACTCAAAGAAAGGATGGGCTACTTTAATACACGTGCCTCTATTTTCCACCCGTCCTGGCTCAGGCACACGCTCCTAATAATGTAACTGGTTTGGCCAAAGTAGGACAACAGATGCCACTTAGAGCTGAATTGTCAACTTGTCAGTGAATGATGCAACCAAGTCGTTGCAGGAAGCACAAAGGAGGTGGATGCAGTAAAAGCAATACTGATACGACGCCGTGCACATGCCACAGCTGCAGGATAATGAACTGAGCTGATGTGTTTTATCAGCAATTTAACATTATGTGTTTTGCAAAGCTAACGTTGGCTTCAGGCTTCTTGTTTTAGATGCTGATGTGTAGTGTCAGTCTGCTTGGTCTTACTCTACCTTGAGTTGGGAAAGAGGCACAGACATATACATAGCACACGTAGAAGTCACATACAGTGACACTGACACAGACATCAGGCTCGGATCAACATTTGTGTGGCGGTGAATTCGGCCACCTTACCTGCAGAGCCAGCGGCTTCCATCTCATGTTCTTAAGCAGAGCAGGGGTCGACGTGAGCGTGCTCTGTGGGCGTTTCTTCAGCGTCAGGGTGACGCCCGCAGGGTCCCCACGCAGCAGGTTCACCAGGTTCTTCAGCTGCCAGCCCACCTGGCAAACAACCGCACTGTGAGGTTTCCATGAACACAAAGGCCCAAAAGAAACAACGCGCTGCCGCCACTGCGTTTCAACGTGCAGTCCACAATTGGGTGTGTGTTTACGGTGACTTTTCATTCACCCACGCTTTGCTGACAATTTGTTGTGTCTTTTATATTCATAATACAGACGTAGTGCAGCCTGCAGCCTCATGATGAAGATGTTAAATGCAGGACTGGATGCCAAGGGGCATGTCGAACACCTCCCGTGACATCGGTCTGCAGGCACTGTCATGTTGTGATAAGTTCTGACGCTGTGTGCTGTGAACAGCTGCACGCCTTGTAAATAGTCTTTAACCCAGTTTTGATGACATTTGGCACAAAAAATATCCCGCCCAGAGAAACTGTCTGCTGCTGAACCAAATATGCCAGGTCCAGTTTGGGGAGAATATATCCCCTCTTGCTTGGCCGACTGCACTGAACTTCACTATATCTTGTGTATCCCAAGCAGCCTGACAAACAGGGTATTTTTCAGACTTAGCAATCACTTTGTTCCTTCCAAGCAATTTTTCAGATTGACAGCCACTACACAGAAATTATTCACACTGAATGTACATTAAAGGAACAGACAGGCTGAAACAGACACATCTATAATCCAAAGCTTGTTTTATTCCATGGTGAGAAGATTATTATGCCTGAGCAACGCGTTTATTTAAAGCAGCAACTCCCTGATTGTTCGACTATCTACTGCTTACGGTTGCTGGAAAAACTGCTATGCTTTAAAGTGTTTTTGCAAAAAAATTGATTTTCTATATGTTTCAAGCCATTAGTATTCTGAATAAACCTTGTGCTGTCCTACAGTACATGGGAGTCTGCCAGAGTCAGAAGCTCGTCGGAGCTCCTCATGGACAATCACTGTACAGAAACTCAATCAAGCACAGCTGCCTGCAGTTAGAGCTTTCTTTTGTTTCTACAGTCTTCCAGGCTTATGCTCATAAATCCTAACAGTTTTCCATTTCTTTTCCTTGTGCTGCATGTGGTACTTTTCAAAGTTAATAACCACAAAGCAGCTTTCTTCTTCATTCATTTCCTTAGGTAATTATGAATTGCTTTTCCTCAGTTAAGATCCTGTGAACTTTGGTCTGGGTCTTGCAGTTGCCCTAATTACAGATCTATTATGTGTTTCAAACATCTCTTCTGTTCATGTTTTTGCTTGATCATTTTCATTGTTGCTCTTCTGGTTAGTTGAAGGAACCGTGAGCTCACACAGACACGGTGCATCGTCATGCATCGCTGCTAAGCCCCCTCATCGCGATATTCACTGGGACAGGGAAATATGTACGCTAGTTTAGGCAGTCATCATGACTGACAGGGCAGTTTTGTATCAGCAGACATGTTATCTCAGTTTACAGATTGCTATCACCTACTTAAGCTGTCAAAGTCACTCAGCTGCTGCTCATACAGCAGGACTTCTTTCCTTCACCACCACCACCACAACCCGTGACAACCTGTGTCTCAGCTCCAGCCCACATACTGTACTAGGACTATAAAGTAATAAAAAGATCATATTTAAGAGATACCGCACAAGAAATTATCTGATTTTACAGTTTGGCTTTGTAATATTAGATGATATAAGTCTTGCAATGACAGATGAAGGTTGTAGCCAGTGATACTGTAAAGTACGTTTTGTGTTTTATTTAGATTTTATCACAGGGTCAGGTACATTCAAGTATCACTGAGCCATCATTAGTGTGATTATACTGTAGACTGTAGGCTATTGACATTGGTTTTGCCAGTCGTTAAAAGTCACTTCGCGTTGAGAAAAAAAGAGTCTTGACACCCAAATCAAGTTTGTTTTTGTACTTATTCTTCATAAAATTGCTGCATTCAGTGGGTGAGTTGACTGACTGAAATGAACCTGACTTGAGCTGTGTAATTATCATACGTCGTGCTGTTGCACACAAGCAGCAATTATTTCAGACAAAGGCTGCTATATATAAAATGTGCACCATGGGAAGTTTTCCCATTTATTTCCACTCAAATTTGAGTCTTTCGCAAGTTTGGGCAGTTTTGTCTTGGAACTAAAACTTGAAAAACTCTTAGAGAAATCACATGGACAGCAGTGATTTTCATCCACAGTTTGTTAAGGGCCCTGAACTGATCCCATGAGCAACTCAAGTGCTCTTGTAGACACGGGTTCAATGATTTAAAATTGCCATCTCACTGACCCTGTGATGATGAGCAAAGTAACATCTCCATCCGCATCCTCAAAAACCTACAACAAGCACTACGGCGAGCCACTCAGACGATAACAGGTTCAGTGCAGCTGCAGACGCTCGTGTGCAGCAGAACAGATGAGAATATGAATAATAGAACTGCACACGCATACACACCATATGCACAGTCTGAGGCAGGTGAGCGTTTGTTGAAAAACAGAAACCACACAGAAAGACAGCAAAGATCCGGCCTTACCACTGTCTGATGATTGACCTGAATGACTTCATCTCCAGCATGGATTTTCTTACAGCGGTCTGCCAGTGACTAATAGATAGACAGAGAGGCAGAGTCATTAGCTGCTCCATTTCTCTGGCATGGCCGGCCTAACTGTGGTATAATCACAGTGACCCACCTCCCTCTATATCATGACACTATAAGCGAGTGAGCAGTGAGGCAACGATAGGTGAACGCAGAGAAGGCTTGTACTTACTCCTTCTGTTGTCCCAGTGATTACATGCAAGCCGTCGTATGTGGATTTGATATACATGCCCTGTGGGAACACAGCAGGAAAATACCTTTATGTTTATATTTCAAAGCAAAGTCAAACATAAAGCTCGTTAAAAGCATTTCTTTCCAGCTCAGTCTTACAGACATTTAAAGAACAGATCAGGGTCATAGCATATTTGCAAATCCGAGATAAAAATCTTTCAAATATGTCTCACTTTGTTTTGCCAAATGAATTTGGATTTATTATTTTTCACCAGGGGTGAACCAATGTGTTATAATGGAATTTGACTTGTCTTACTAGAAACATGTAACCACGGGAGAACACTTAAACACAATGGATAGATACTATTTTCATAAATATAAATGACACACATTTTCTCATCCTGTCCATCTTCAAAGCATAGAGGCTTATGTTTCTGCATCAGTACTGTTTGTGTTTTGCAACGATTTCACTGGAAATGGTCAGAAGTCCATCACACACACACACACACACACACACACACACACACACACACACACACACACACACACATTTAAACACAAAAGCCGTATGTCAGGCTTCAAGATGAGAATAAGAGGTTTATTTTTAGGGGCCTTGACCCACTGTTGTGTTCAGGTTTCTCTGAACGGATGACAGAACGTCCATGCCCCCTGCCAGCATTTGTGTGGGGGGGTGGGGCTCTTATTGAGGCCTCAAGCAGAGAGCTCATGCCAGAGTGTAGGTCAGTGCGAAAATGGAGTCCGACAAAGTGACGGTGGGTAATCGGTGGAAACAGGAATGCGTCTCTTCTTCCCTGTCTAGGACTCTATTACGACAGTTTGTTCTAAAAGTAAATGAATCCCCAGCCGGACGTGCTGCAATTTGTAAATTAAAGCACTGTGTATTTGTCTTATTTCAACAAGGACATGATGTGTTATGTGTTGTGAGTTGACTCATATGCCCACCAGCTCAGCAAAACCCAGTTTTGGGACAGCAACAATAACTGAAGAGAGGCGTTAAAACATGAAACGTGAAGCATTGTTTCTGGAGAGAGATGTTTGGGCTTTTCTGCATATTCAGAAATGTATTTCTAATATTAAATTTTAGTTCTTGGGTTGATCAAAATGACCACATCAGTGTAATGCACTACATCTGCATTATACCATTAATCATCCAATTTATTGAATCAGCATCTCTCAAATTCAGCCTTAACAAAAACAAACAAGCAGTGATGATTGGACTAAACGCCAACACAGCCTATGCTTTTTAATTATTGGCTTTCAGAGAACAGAGCTGGACAACTGTGGTACAGTATGTCCCAAACAGCCCAAGCTCAGTCAGTGTTAGTGATGGAGTTCCTGTCTGAAATTGTGGGTGGGAACATGAGGTCAGATAGTACCATGTTAGAATTAAGCTGTAAATTAGAGTCAAGTTTCTGCTGGAAATGTGTGCTGCAGAAAATTTTAAAATGTTTGTGACCAATAAGACCAATAAGAAATCAATGCGTGAAGTCTTTAGGCTACACTTACCAGTCCTTCAGTGGATTTAATGTTGGCTAACTGCACAACCTCCAAATGCGCAGCCTGGGACACCATGGGATCAGAGGACAGCGAGATAATGTGGTCACAAACTCCCGACAGAGTTTTACACTGGGGACGATATATTAAGGATTATTACAACCTTAATGGGTGTGAATTAAAGCTTAATGTTCATTTGATCCAGTGGAATGAAGACAACAACTCACCACATGCAGGATTTTGTTCTCTGTTTCATACACAGAGCAGTCCTGGGGAACATTCAGAGAGCAATGTTACCTCAAGAGAATGTGTCAAAATGGAGTTATTATTGGCACTTCTGCTGTAGGTGGAAATAAGCAAAACCGAGCAGCTTGGCACCTATAACCCCCAACACTCCCACACAGTCATGCACAAACACAACAAATGAATCACCGATGCGGAGGCTTGTCTCTCTCTTTCTCTCTGCCAGTCTTCCTCCCCCTGCCTTCAACTCTCTCCCTTTCACCCTCTTTCTCGCCCACGTTCAATTTATCCCACTTAGTTTTTTTTTCAGATTTCCGTTTTGACGACATCTTCCATAGTGATTATCCCAAACACTGTTTAGCAATACAGTACTTCTCTTATTATTCACTGGTTTCCCAGCATCACACAGACAGACTGCTGTGTCATTTTTACACATATGTGCACAAAGACAGTGAAGATTCAGGTTTTTTCCATAATCATAAAAACCTGTGCCATATATGTAATAGGGAGGAATAAGGGGATGTGCATCTATCATAGCGTACAGGTTATTTACCTGTTGTACAATTGTGGTGAGTTCAAGACACAGCTGGATCACATTGTTTCTGGTCACAGAGTAATCCGCCACAGCTGCAAACGGTGATCTGAAAAAGAAGGAGCACCTGGAATGAACCATTAGGTCATTCTTCCTTTGAGACTCAGTCATTGGTAAACACAAAACAGGTTAATTCAGAGACTAACACAGTATTATGTAATATTGTATATAAGATGAACATTTTAGCTATAGCATAGCACTAGAAGATGCAAATGTACTGACCCTGGCTGTGCATTAGTACAGTAACAGAAACAAATGACAAAAAACACATTTTGTATTCTTTTAATTAATGGATAATTATGTATTTTCAAAAGAAAATAATGCACAGATTACTTTTTCACAGAAAGGATCCTGCAGAACAAAGCAGCCTTTATGTTAAAGGGGAAAAAAGCAAATGACTTCAGTGTTGTCTGCTTTGAAAAATCCAATTCACCAAACACACACAGACATAAACAGACTCAAACGCAAAATCCCACAGAGAAGCAAAGGATAAAGCAACATAAATAGACTTGCTCAGTGCTTTTTGGTCATCCTGTCAAAATCTACTTATATAAGGTCTTCCGTCATTTTGACTTGTTAGCTGATTGGTCATGAACATGAAAAATGTGGTGAGACTAACCAAAAACAAAACTATTTATGAGACACGATATTTTTTATGAACTCTCACCTGTCCAGCCACGCCAGAAGGCTTTTGGCTGCAGCAATCAGATCCACCACTGAGGTAAGAAAGTCGTTGGGTAGCTTTCGGGTGGCTCTGCCATCGTAATGGCCGCTGCGCCGCCTGCCTGTGATGAAGTTCTGCAGGTTCTTGGCAGATGCATTAAGCTTATGAGAAAGCGTCTTCAGATTCTCAGTCTCCAGCCCATAATTCTAGACGACAGACAAAAGCAAATTCACTTTGTTTGGCTTGTTTAACTGGGATTCAGTCTAAGAATCGTCTCAAGTGTGATGACAGGATGCAGTTGTTGTCATGACACTGCTGTGTGGAAATATAGGTCCGCTGGCAGAACAGTCCACCTACCAAACAGGCTGCTTTTGAGACAACACGGTAGAAATAAAACCACTGACCCCTACAACCAGCCACGATCCCCTCCAGCTGTCACTTTAGATGTCTAGGCACCCACCAAACTGCACGTGCAGGCCTGTCAGAGTTCCTTGGGAGGGGAGGGCCTGGCAGGAGGGCCACTAATCATATTTAATACAGCAGTGCACGGGAGACTTAAAACTAAATCCCAGTTACATAAGGAGCTTTGGGGCTGAAGCAGGGCCCCCTGTGCAGCCACGCAGGATGAGAGGACTTTACATTCAGATTGCATCTGTGACCTCAGTCCACTAAATCTACTAGTCTATCTATACCCATCTTCATCGCTTCTCCACCTTTTCTCCTTCAGTCCCATTTCTTATTCTTCATTTGCCACTTATTTCTGTCGTCTTCCTCTGACTGTTCAGTAAGTCATGCATTTGAGACCATTATGGATTTTGGCATTGGAGAGATTCAAGATGGTATTTCGGAGCAGGGTATTATGGTTCAGTGTTTACTTCCAGATCGTACTGATTCCCCCATTTTAGTGCACGTATAAAAATAAAAATCTGAGGAAAGGAAGAAAATCACAACATCTAAGAAACATTCAGCAGGATTCTACAAGTAGATGATATGATACATGATATAAATATCCCTCAAATACTCCTTTTACTTTTTTTTTTTTTAGATTTAAGATTTATCTCTTGCTTATGCTAATTAAAATTAAGAAGATTAAGAGGTTTGGAAGAAACAAAAATAAATTCTAAAAGAACTCCACTTTCAGCTGACCTGGGTCACGGGGTAGCTCAGGACACTACAGTAGGGCCGAGCGGCACACAAAACGTCTGTTTCCAATTCTGAGACTAAGAGCAGAAATCACGTCACGAGGAGGCCGTAATCCATGTAAACTACTAATGACAGCTGTAGGATCTGCCTGGAGAGGATATTTTGGCCAGATTATTAACTCTGGTAGATTTGCTGTGGTGTTTGAAAGTTGCGGCCCAAAGAATTGTCTCCGTCGTGATGTAAGAGCAATTTTATTTCAACCAAAAAACGTGTATTGCTGCAGTGACTGACGTCGTGGGCTGATTAACAAACCTAGCCGGCATTTTAGTGTTTCTCAAGTTGAGTAAGCACCAAATGTGCAACAGGAACTTCACCTGACAGCAGTGGTCTGTGACTCATGGACGTGAAAAGAGCATGGGACGCTTGGACTCACCAGAGCACAGAGTAAGTCCACAGCCTCCAGTATGAGCTCCTGGTGGCCAATTCTGGACACTCCCAGATCCTCCAGCTCCTGGTGGGTGATTCGCAGCAGCTGGTCCCCCCCTACTTTCTCCTTTTCAAAAGTCTTAATGTATTGCTGCAGGCAGTCGTCCAGGCCTGAAGGAACCACACAGAACGACAGGAAAACCTTCAGTACAGCTTTTCAAGGTGAGAATCTGTTCGCTGGCAGAGTCATGCTCATCTTATGAAAGCTCAATTTGCATTATGTGCCCTAAAAGGACGTGATATTACTTTCCTCATCAGATTCTGTGCTGTAAATCTGGCAAGTGTGAGCACAGGTTGCATTTTGTTGTGTGAAACTGTCTGTAACTGACAGATTCCCTCTCATCGACAGTCGAAAGATGCAGTTGCAGCTTGAAACTAGAAAAGGACTTTGAGACAGTCAGGAGCATCTGTGTGTCTGGGTTCAGCCTGTGTCACATCTTTCACCGCTGTAGCAGCTGTGAAGTGACTTATTATGTGTGGCCTCTGTGGTTTTTTACATTATATTTTCAATATTTTGCAGCAACATGAATCGGAAGCGCTTTAAAAAGATCAGACTAATGCAGCAACATCACACATTCCTGCAGCGACTTTCAGGAATCACCACAGATTCAAGAAGAGCTCGACACTAACTGCACAGTGATGCCGACTGCTGACAATGTGGCGATGCTCATAGACAGAGATGTTACCCATGTTAATAGATTTGCTGTGTACAATCTTGATGTTTATTTGATATAATGCAATGACTCCACTGAGGGTTTCGTGACTCTAGAGTCTTATCTAGAGTTTACAGACCTTCGTCAATCTCAATCGCCTCAGTGAGACACACACACACTCACACACACACACACACAATTCATCTGTGGACCGATCATACACATGTGAACTTCATCTATGTTTAAAAATGATCCAGCATTCTCTTCAGGTTTAGCTGGCAGCTAAACAGCTGAGAAACAGGGAGTTTCATGGTTTTGCATAAAACCTAAAGGCCGAACTAATCAGCCTATTTACCCAGTTAATTAAGACTCATTACATCAATGAAGAATTCCCCATGTTGCCGTGGAAACCATGAAGCTGGCTGTGGCAGGGATTCTCCCTGACCATGGGACAAAATAAAGAAATAAGTGAAGAGGACGTGATGCTTTGCAGAGAGTAAGTACTGAGTAGCATGAGACATCTAGGTACTATATTTATCTGCTGAATTTAACAGTAATTAAAATACCGATACTATTGTGAAGCATGATTTAATGGTTGCTGTAGAAACTGAAGTTTAACTCTGGAGTAAGAGTCAAAGAGTGACTCAGGAAGGATTAGTGTGCATTTTTAAAAACAGAAAAGTCTGGTGATTTTATTATTTTCAAAATGTTACTTGTTGATTCATTATGGTTATATTGTAACATGTTATCTGGCTCCTACTGCATTTTTATACTTCACTGATCCTGCTACATGAAGTGTCCTGTTCAATTCATGCGCAGGTCAGATTATCAGACGCTTAGGAGAAATTAAAAGCACAGCGTCAATCCTGATCTTCATTCCACTTAATCCAGTAGTAAAGTGAGGTATCTGTAAGGCTGCCAGGGATGTTATAATGGATTTACAGTAATCTGACTGGTCACTGATCACTGTCAGCGTGGTTCGGTTCAGGAGAGAGTCAGTGACACAACTCCGAAGACACAACTGATACAGTTCACAAAACATGAATTATGTTAATGCACAGTGCCAGGAAGAGTAAAGGGATTACACTAAGCCTGTGTTGAGTCTGTGCCTCAAAACACACAGACAACACATAACAACAATACAGGAAATGCACATGTTATTTTCACACATCTACCACGCAGTCGTTGAGAGTAAATGTTGACTCCGAGCTGGAATTCTTTTCCCTTTTGTGATGAGAGGCTGAGAGGGTCAGGCTCACACAGAGCACTGACTGGGGGGTGGGGGAATGGGACTGTGGGAAGGTCACAGGTTGCCCCTGTTTGGCCTCCAGTGACGTCTCAGAGCAGTATGCTAATCATGGAACCTGTGAATGCAATGTTAGACAAGAATGACCCCCCCTCCCCATTTCCCCCAGTGTCCCTCACTTTAAATTACCATTACTGGGCTCTGGGCACAAGAATCTTCTCTGCTCCACTTGTCAGATGTGAGACGCTGAGGAGGCCGCTCTCACATCCAATCTCCACTTCCCGTTCCTTACATTGCTCATGTGTGCTATCGTCTTATACATCATCTTAGCTCTCGTTTCCACAGTTCTGGTCATCTCCTTCCCTCTGGAACAATTCTCCCTGAGCGCATACACTCACATTCAGATGCAATTTGTTAACAAGTTTAATCCTTGCAATCACAATATGTCTGAGCCAGCAGAAGAAAAGGCCTCCGGTACATCAGAGTTGTGACTGAGTAAAGATGAACGTTTGCGTCGGCTTCATGTGGAGGATCTCTGAGGGGCTGCAGACTGACACGTGAGCATGTGGCTCTGCACAACAACACTTTCTACTGAAACAACACACACATCCCACAGCTTCAGCTTCGTGGCGCTGAGAATTGCCATTTCCTCTTATACTTCACACGTCTTTGAGGAATCAGTAACAAACCGCTCAATGCTAATCACTCTGCAAAGCAAACAGAGCAGAAGCCGCGGATCTAATAAGCAAGCCGTGCCCTGAAAGTGTCCTCATAGGCTTGTGTGGGCCTCGTTTGGAGACCAAACTAGCAGAGAGAGATTCGCTTTAAGGGACTTTTTCTCCACCAAACCCCATGAATGACTCATTAATTTTAACAGGTTTTTTTTATTTTTATTAACCAATTTGCCACTTTTGCTGAATCCCCAGACCTCACCTGTGTGTTTTTGTTCTCTTGGGGTCAAACACCTCTAGGGCTGCTTCGTTATCCGACTGGATCAGTGCATGTGTTTGATTCTGATCAATCAGATGGGCGCTTGTCAAATTGGAAGAGATATGCAACGCTAATATTAAATACTGATGCAGCCTCGCCTCAGGTTCCAGGGCTTCTACAACGACATATAAACAAATGAAGCATCTTGCTCTTCCGAGTCAGCTGTGACTTCTTGATGGTTTGGAACATCTGTGGATCAACATTTCGCAGATGGCTGTAAAGCTCTGATATTACAGCTATAATAGCCCTTATTTTTTATGCGGCTCGGCATCAGTCGATAACTTAAACCCTTTCTCTAAACAGCCTACCGATCCCGACCCCAGATCCAGAGAGAGGGTAATTGTTTGTGTGTAATTATAGGATCTCCGCTATGTTTCCCAGCCTCCTGCGAGGCAGCCCCGCGTTAACAATAACCGCAGGACACAATAGAGGTTTAAACAGCCTTGTGTGCTATTTGAACGTGTTGGGCGCCGGGCAGCGTGTCGGTCTGTGTGGACAATTCGTCACCACCCTTAATGAAATCGATCAGACGATTTAAGGCTGCAATTAAAATCTGTTAGACGCGTCAAGCCCGCGAGGCGAAACCCCAGGATCAGCAGGTGTTTTGTTCTCCTGTGGCTCATCGAGTGGATGTGGAAACGCGTTCCGAGCCGCGCAAACACAGTATTCACTGTAGCGTTTGGGGGATTTGGCTTTATTCCTGTCTGCCGACCCACCGAGCCCGAAGCCTCCCCTACCTTTCATCCAGTCCACCACTTGGCTGGAGCTCCACTTGCTCACAGGCTCCATAACCAGTGCCATGGCAGAAGTTTGTCTTGGTCACGCTTGACAAAGGGAAACACTCCCAGCGCCTCTCCAGAAACAAAACAAAACGAATGGAGAACGCACTTCAGCAAGACTAATTCAAGAGCCGCTCTCTGCTGCGTTCAGGGGTTTACATATAAAACGAGGTAGGTCCAAAAGGTCCAAAATGCCGCTTCGAGGAGCCTGAGTGCAGCCCGGCAGACTTGTGCGCATTCCTGTGCTTTGGTCGCTTGAAAGAACCCTTTAGTTGTCATTCATGTCAGGTTCAGCGGCGGTGATGCTGCCGGGGTCGCTGCTGCCGGACCCCGCTTCTAAAACACATCCCAGTAACATCCAGAGCAGAGGAGAACAACGCAGCGACTGTTACTTTCCTCCTGCGTCTGGAAAGGCTGGGTTCGCTCTGAGCATCCTCCCTCACACACAGACATGGAGTCATAGCCCTCACCGTGCGAAGAACCCGAGTATGAGGCGTAATTAACGCCACGAACAGGCAGAGGGAGTCAGAGCACTGGATGTGTCTCAGTGGGAATTAAACACGTCATGATGGCAGATCGTGATAAGAAGTGCAGGAAAACAAGGCAAGTGGCGGCACCTTGGATTAAGCATAAAGCATATGTTATTGAAGAAAACCATTTTACAGGCTTATGCAGCACAATTTGGACTAGTGCAGCAGTTTGTTTCTGTTGCTAGATTCACATTTTTAATCAATCAAGACTCTTTTTTCACAGAAGTTTTACAGAAGTTACAACGAGGATTCGTCCCTGCAACCTTTACTCTGGCAGTAGTTGAGAAAGCAGGTAGGGACTAAAACTTTTCTTTTCGTTTACAGACGTTTAGGCACTTACAACAAGATTTGAACTCATGATAGTTTGTAGGACAGCTTCTGTGTATTTGTATACAAATAGGATGAAGTTTGACCTCCCACGCTCTGGGCACTAATCACCCGCCATACTATACGTTTCCTGGCGCCGTTGTCATCGCACAAAGCGCAGAGAAGTGCGATGACATTCACAACATTTAAAATACCAAGATAGACTGATATCGACACTGACGTGTGATACATTTAGTTACCATTATATCAGGCCCAACAGCGTTTACAGATAATGCTGTTTTCTGTTTTTTGTATTTGTATCTTTACATAAAAAATGTCTTTCTTATAATTTTGAACTTCATTCAGTGAAATATTTAAGGAATATTTAGTTTTACAAGATTAGTCTACTTGAGTCACAATAAATAATACATTAGACCTGCAAGTAAAAAGTACGAGACAATATCTTCTTAAATGTTGCATTGCTTAAAATAAACACAGATGAATGGTCACTGCTGCTGAACTGACAAAGAACTCATTACTTA
This sequence comes from Macropodus opercularis, assembly GCA_030770545.1. Lineage (NCBI taxonomy): Eukaryota > Metazoa > Chordata > Actinopteri > Anabantiformes > Osphronemidae > Macropodus > Macropodus opercularis. The sequence goes on along the minus strand of CM061102.1, from coordinate 7,101,610 downwards.
TGATTGTATAAAATCTTTTTGTGGAAGGCTGTTCTATTACAGCTACTATAAATACTCCAGGCCCAAAGTCTAGACAACACAAATGCTTAACATTTGGAAATAGTTGTAATCATATTAAAGATAATAGTAGCAGCTACAGGTGGATGGTGCAGATCCTGTCAGAGCAGAGGGTGGTGCTTCTGCCTGGGGACTGTAAATCAGAGAGTGGGCACTTCCTTCCCAGGTTGTCGAAGAAAACTGGGAAATGTAGTCTGCAGGAACAGAGGAGCCCTGTGAGCTGAGGGAATCTTGACCAGCAGGTGGTGATGATATAATACCAAGGTCTCGAGTTAAGTATCTTCTATAAAAACGTGATGGCATAAACATGAGACTGAGCACAAGTTCCACCACGATCCTACAAAGCCAGTACACGAACCGAAAAGAGTTTGTTTCTCAATGGGGGTATGGCGACACCTGCTGCCTCCAGGAAGCACAGCAGCAACCGCAAATCTTTTTTTCCTCTGAACTTTATTAACACAAACGCAAGAAAAGGTTTGGGAAGAACATACAACACAAAATTAAATCAGAAATTGTGGAAATGATGCCTTGGCATAGTTAAATGACAATATAGTACACAAAAAATAAATACACAAATATGCCAAAAAATAACAATAGGTAATCCATCCCTCCCACCTGACTAAATACGCCGATGGGTGGAAATGATGCTTTTCTCCTTCTGCTGCTGCAGCCAGTACAGATAAACCTAAAAGCAGTGGAATCGACCACAGTCTGTACAAGCTCACTTATCAGTCAGATAATATACCAGGAGTAGTTGAAAGACTCAAAGATAACAAACAGAAACATATTTATTTTACTATTGACCCATTTAAATGAAGGAATGAAATGAAATGATTGGTATCTGTCTGTCTGTCTGTGTCCATGTGTGTCTCCTAACTACCGTCAGGCCGCTGTGACCTTAGCGGGCTAAAGAACGGGTGCCACAGCGCCTCCTCCATGGTGATCCGCCGGGTGACGTCATATTCCAACATCCATCTGAGCAGGTCAAACAACTGCACCTCCTCCTCGCTGATCCTCTGCATGTATTGCTAAGAGAGAGGTTACTGTGATTTTCTCTTGTCACCGCCTCAAACTCATGGCTGCAGCAGATTGGCTGAGGTCTGTGTACCTTGAGTGGTTTACAGTGTTTCTCGACGTAATCATCAGAGCAGCTCTGCTCATCCCAGTCCACGCAACACTGCTTTCTGGACAGACAGCAGACATGGTGATGGTTTACGATAACAAGTAACAACTCAGCATCTGCTTTTCTACCAGCTGTTCTTTCTTACCTTCACGTCTGGATGGTAACACTGGTCAAGATTCATTACTATCATTAAAAATGCACAATTGCTTTCAATTAAACACCTGATGGGGTTGGGAGCAGATAGTACATATTGTGTGAGAGTGTTACCGTGTGTGTTTCAGCAGATTAGGGGGAATTGGTCCAAGGATTTTTTCCATCATAGACAGATGGTCCTTGCTGTCATGGGTCTGAAAGAACAGATCAGGAGAACTTAATACAGTACTCTCTCTCTCTCTCTCTCTCTCTTTCTCTCTAAATGTCTCGCTGTGTGTAGGTGTGTGTTTACAGGGAACAGTGTCCGTCCCAGGTAAAACTCCATGAGAATGCAGCCCAGACTCCAAACATCACACGACTGGTTCCAGCCCAGATCTAAGCACAAACACGCACCACAAACAAACAAAACATAATAATTAGATCCATTAGAGCCACCTCAGAGCCACACGTTTATTTAATGGCTTTGTGTTTGTGTGAAGTGTTGATGTACCCAGTATGACCTCTGGAGCTCGGTAGTGGCGCGTCGATACTAGGGATTCATGGTGTTCATGGTCAAATACAGTGGTGCCAAAATCCACCACTTTCACATCCAGTCTCCTCAGTTTCCTCCCCTCACATCTCTGGGACACACACACTTGGACATGTTGAGACAACAGAACAACAGTTTAAAGTTTGAGGGATTTTATTCTTGCAGCCAGTATAAGACTTTTACCGTCTCACTGTTGTAGTCCAGGTCATAATCAGAGCAGACAAACAGGATATTCTCCGGTTTTAGGTCTGTGTGCGTCAGGTTGTTACGATGCAGGACTGTGAAATGTGCAACAACACACACTTTAAACATGTTGTTAAAGGCTTAATAAAGAGATGAGTAGGCTGAAGATAGAACACACACATTTACACTGAACTTACAGGAGACTGCTTTGACGAGCTGAAAGGCCATGTGTCTGATCTGCTCCACACTAAATGGCAGGAACTCGTTCTGCCTGAGGAACTCAAACGTGCTGAGGCCGAGCAACTCCAACACGATGCAGACGTGACCTTTGTGCTCAAACCAGTCCAGCATCCGCACGCAAGCACTGGCAACACAGGAGGAGCAGTTCTTACTTTCAACGGGTGACGTTTTAACCGATTCATGTTTCCATTCACATGGTTTGGCCTCACAATCTGTTGTCGTCATCAAGGCTGTTAATCTCTTCCAGCACTGCAACCTCAGACCTGGCGATTTCACAGAAATGCTCCGCGTTCCTCACAATCTTCACAGCCACATGCTCATTTCTGGAGAACACACAGACAGATGTTAAACTTTGAATTGTGATGGGTAAAAGTTGGATTGATTAAACCTTCACTAACCTTTCTATGCTATGAGAGGACTTACTTGACTCTGTCAATACATTTGACAACTTTTCCAAAAGCTCCTGCTCCCAGAGTAGAGACAAGCTCATCTGGAATAGACAGAGACATTGACGTTACAAAGGGCCAGCAGCAGAAGTGTTCAGTGCAAAATGATTAGCAACAGTGGATCAGTGGATTTCTCTGCAGATGTTGGTGGTGTGAAAACAAAGTTAGCTTATATTTCGTTGTTAGAAACTAAACAAACCAAAACTATGATAAGGACAAGCCAAGATATAAATAGTATTTAAATACATCTTTCTTTCAGCACGAGGCCGGTGTGATAGACCAGGTGACCGTCTTCATCATCCTCACAACTCCTTCTATTGCGGCTCTTTTTCACTCCGTCATCATCAGTGCTGACAGGTTTGTCACCAGGAAAAGGACATTTCAGCTGGACCGAGCTGTCATCAGCCTGAGAAAAGGGTTGGACACGTGCAAGATGAGGTGACGAAGGCATGTGCTGGTGTACAAAGGTGAAGGTTGTGTGTGACACAAACCGGACAACACAGGGCAAGACATGGGTGACAGTTTATGAAAACAGGCGAAAATCCAATGACAGTTTAAACCCAGATCACACAGACAATTATGAAAAAGGTTTAGAAGCCGTAATTGAAAACTACTGGTATTGAAAAAACACCAGTGCAACACCCTCATAGCTAACCTACCGAATTACCCATTTCTGAGGAGGCGACGCACTGAGGAGCTTTGTTTTCACTGTCTGTTAGCACAGAGAAAGACATGGAGGTGATGTGTGAAATACAGAAACACATTTGTGTGTTAAATAATTGAAATACAATTTACCCGTAGTCTATCCTTGTAACTCAATAGACTCAAATGCAAAACATCTTAAAACGTAGGAGAAACCAATATAAACAATATTTAATAAGTAAATAAATAAATAGTAAGAATGCGCTGCTTCAAAATGTTTTCTTAACTACTTCTATTATCATATAATTATGATACATTTACAATTATGCAAATCAAGTGTCTAGTGCTGAAATTCTTCAAGTTGAATACAAACTAAACAACCAGCACATGAATCTACTTTAAATGTGAACCACATATATATAGTCTTAGTTAAGACTGTATAGTGTTTTGTATAATATTATAACTTACAGGAATTGTTGCTGTGCCTGAAGAAGGAAAGTCTGTCAAGTCTTCTCTCCTCCGTTTTCCTGCCAATGTTTAAAACCAAACAAATCCAAAACTTCAGCGCCTCTGCCTCTGCTCCGCCTGACATTCAAACCCACTTTCCTCAACAGCGCTTGATCCTCAAGGGCAGAGGTTTCCAAGCTATACATAGTGTAATACTCGAGAAGACGTGGTTACAGCCCCCCCCCCCCCCCCCCCCCATTAAATTAAGTTTTTAGAGCTGTCATCAGCTATGGATGAAATAGATCCACATAATGTGGTAGGCAGTGGATTTATCTTTGATTTGTATGTAAACATGATTTATTTTTTTATTTTATCAATGAATTCAGGGCCTAGACTTCATCCACCCTATATTAATTGTGTGTTTATACTTCAGATTTCAAATTTAAAGCCTAGTTTTGTTCTTAAAATGGCAAAAATTTTCTATACATGTTGTGGAACTGAGCTTTTGGGGGATTGTTTTCAGCTTTTATTCTCTACTGACTTTTTCCGTCAGGTGGGCAGTGAACTGAATGGGGCTCAAAATAAACTAGTCATGACTGGTCATGACGACGAAAGGAACATTCCACTCGTGTTGTTGTGCTAGTTTTTAACAAAATATTGGTCTTTAGCAGAAATTGACAAGCAGTAAATCAGGCCTTGGATTAATGGGGGACACACAGTACGATAAAAGCCTGCAAACATTGTTAATTTCAGTCTAGATACAAGACATAGATTATTACTGGCCCTGTCATTAAACTCAATGGCGGATTGACATCTTGACAACATGTCCACAAGCTTACAGTTTGCAGTAATAGAAGTGATGGTATGCAGAGGCTCACTGGGCCAAGATCATCACACTTGTCAGTGCATCTCGCCCTCTTCCTGTCCCTCTTCCACAAATAGCAAGCATATCATGTACAGAGTGGGCTCCTCGCCCCCTGCGTCTTTCCTTTTTCAGCTTCTCATGACTCCCTGCACATGTGCAATATATGTATGATAATGTTATTCTAATAAATGTCTTCACAACAAAAATCTCAGCTAAAACTTGACCAGTCAGAATTTCACTTTTAATGTTTTATAATGATTTTAAACATCTGCACATGTAGGTTAAACTGTTTTCTGAGAGGCTTTGCTTTTTATAGTCCATAATGTGTAGGAGTGTTACTCATTCCATAGCCTCCTCCTCCCTCGTTCAGGAATGAATCCCAGGCTCAGATGTCTCTGACTGACGGTAAATCAGGGCTGAGGACGACTCAGTCCTACTGACAACGTGCACGGCTGTTGTCACTCACTTAAAATGCTCTAGCAGTCACTGCTCAGAGAGCACTGCCAGCAGTGTGGCGTGGTTCATTCTGACGAAACGATCTTGATGGTGATAGAAGCCACAGTTTACGTAAATTAATATTTACCTTTACTTGTGTGAATTGCATCTTACTTGCTGCAGTTTTTTGCAGGTTAGGGGACATTTTCTCAGTAGTTCCTTTCGTGTGGTGTCCCACAGATATCAGACCTTGTCTCCTTGCCTGGACGCTGTTGATGCAGATGATGTGATATAAGTGATATCAGTTAGAGGCGCTGCAACTGAGAATTTATATTGTAAGCAACAGGATAATAATAACATATATTAGAGGGATATGATTTATCATAAAACAAAACTTAATTTGTAGTTACAATGTGTGGCCACTTGGAGGTGCTGCTGTGGGACATGTGTGATGAAAGTAGCGCAGTCTTTCTTTTTCGACTGAGACAGATGTCGGCTGCTTCTGGTTACCAATATTTCCATGCGTGTGATTTATTACAGTCATGGAGTCAAAGTGAAGAGGGGACTAAATGGCAATGTTAATTTAGTGGAGAGCCACACACACACACAGCTCTTTATAATGAAGCGCATGTCGGCCAGTTGTATTGACAGACAGATGTGAAAGCTCTCAGCTGTGATTAGAATTCAGTCAATCAGACACAGACATGCAGATATACTGCACATCATTAATATAGTGTGGTTCCAAACTATGAAAGAGTTTTGAAGATTTCGTCTCTATGCACCAATGCACCAACGCAGACACAGCTATTAGTCTGCGTAAACGAAGGTTGAGAAGGTTGGTTAACTGTTAATCCACGTTAACTAGTCTGACTTTAACCTTGAACACTGGGAATGAACCAGGTCTCCTACGAAAACAGTTGCGTACGATTCTTCTAACCACAACCGTGATGATTGCCCAAAACTGTGTTCACTGACTGATCGATGGATTTGTTTTCTGTATTCTCTGTTCTCTGTCCAGTCCACACGGGTTTCAAACACGTAGTCACACATATGATGACAAATCGTAATGTTGCCAGTACATGAAAGTCTAAACAGGGTATGTTTGTCTGTACAGCCAAAGCTATGCAGAAACAGACTGTTTGTGGAAGAACTTGTTGGGTTCACCATCACCAACACGACTTCGACCTGTGGGCTTCAGTCCTGGATATGATCTGGAGGGTGGAGGCTCTTATTGCAGCCATGGGTCTACGACAGCACTGAATGAGAACATAAAATATGAGTAATGTTCACTTGTCTGCACATTCTGTATATTTTAAGCTACAGGGTTATATTGATTAATAACAAAGCTTTAGCTATTTATTGTATTGTTCTTCAGGCCAATGAGGCTTATTGAACTGGATTGTACTGCAAGAGAGAGAGAGGTTTCTCATACTTTAATTGAGTTCAAAAGTTGACCGGGCCGACCAGCCTCACTCTTGCTTTTATGTCCACTTGAATCATGATGGCAGCGTGTGTGTGTGTGTGTGTGTGTGTAATGCAGCAGACCATCCTTCTTCAGCAGCAGCAGAATTTGAGCCAGATCATCTCTCTCACTTTCGCTCTCTGTCTCTCTCTCTCACCATCAGCTGTGATTACTTTGGTAAAACAGCGGTGCGTCGCAGAGAACCAATTTTCCTAATGCATAGCCTTCGCACACACACACACGAGCGCAGCGCGGTTATTGATGAGGTAAATGGGGAGGGGGGCAACAAGGGGGCACACACATTGCTGGGAAATGGAGAGAGAGAGAGAGAGAGAGGTGGGATGGGGGGGTGGGCTGAGGATAGTAGGAATGAGAGAGAAGGACGAGCTACACAGGGACAAAGAGGGACAACAGAAGAGACAGACAAACAAGAAAGACGGGACATAGTGAAGGCAGTGAGGAAGAAGAGAGGCAGGGTTGATGAAGATGTAGACACCATGTTTAGAGTGTGATTGAGCAGGACCAGGTATGGAGCTAATGAAGCAAAGGACATAGAACGGGAGACAAGGATGGCGGGAGGATGCAGGAGGTCGTCTCTTTCCGCATGGACAATGGAGTAATTTGATTTGCCGGCCGTTGGAAGAAAATAGAATAAAATGTTTCTTCTGGATGGTTTTTACCTTTTTCTGAGCTGTTGATGTATCAGATATATTGGTAGAACTATAGATATGGAAACAGATGCTGATCCATGAAATAGTGCACAGATGGCGAGCATAGAGCGTCAGACATGTCACTCCTCGTGCTTCACCGTCACAGAGAAGCTTTGTGTTCCTGAATGTAGCGAATCGCCACAAAAGCTGCTTTAAAACACCAAAAGGAAACCGATCGACTGATCTCTGTCTGGGTGTCTGGGGCCTGTGGAAATTTCCAAAGACTGTAAGACAACACATTTTACAACTATTGCAACAACAGGAGTGTGTCCGCTGAGTTGGGGACCTTGGACTTTCTTTTTCTCTAACTCCATATACAACAGGAATTTCTTTTGAAGACTGATGCGCCAAGAACCTCTCGTCTCACACTTTCACCAGGAACCGCTCTTAAAATGTTGTTTCCATCAGACGTATAAAGATGTGCTCATGTATCCAAGCATCTCTCTTAAAGGCTCAGTGCCCTCGTTTTAACGAGACAAAACTTACTGACATCCTTTTTCAATGCATTTCAACCTATTTCCATATAGATTAACTTGAAGTTTACATACCCACCAGACACCTACAGTATATGCAAAGTTCTATAATTACGAAGGTTCTGTACTCTGCCCTCTCTGGACAGTCCATCCTGAGGAAACGTTATCCACCAGCCATTTCTCTTGAGCGAAGGTCTTCATTTTAACATCTTAATAAATATGCATTTGACACATTTTAAGGCAGAATTTTAAAATGTCCAATTCGTACTGCAGGTTTAATTAAATTCAATTTGTTAATGTTATTAAGAATATTTGCTGAAGTTCTTTTAAGATAATATTTATAACAACATCAAGTTTGTACCTCCTGAAAATGTATTGATCTAAAATACATTTTTCAAGTCCAGGAATCAGTGTTTACAGACCCACATTCACCAAGAATGCCTCTTCTTAAAGATCATCTTCATGGCATTGTGTCACATTGTGTGTAATTTCCACTTGTCATCTACAACCGTTGATATAAGCAAGCGGAGCAGAAGCGCAGCAGAATGGGACTTAGCTGCTTTAAGTCCTGGAAACATGACAGTACAGGCCACAAAGGTGAGACACAAACAAAAAACAAAAACAATCCCTTCAGAAATGTGTGTTGCCCTTGAGTGGGATCAGTAAAATGCTGACTCATGCCAGGCTCCTATCTTAGACGACATTTCACACAGAGAGTATGTGTCCGTGTGTTTCATGTGACTTTGTGAAGGACAGTAATGAAGCATCATGGGAAAGTGTGTTAACAAATCCATGCATCATGTAGGAATGGCAGCTTACAGGACGGCTCATGTATGAGAAACATAAAGGAAAATTACTAATCAAGCTCTCAAGCAGAGACTCCTGTGACTTTAGTTGCACATTAGAGTATCATAAATGTGCACTTTCTACTTCTTGTGTTATTAAAACATATTGAATGCTGGAATTGAAATGTTTAAACTTGCTGAAACTTTATTGTGTTTGTGTAGGTAACAGAGACGTGCTGGCCAGCCCGGGCTCGTATTTCTTCCTGTCTAACAGTGCTGGTCAGGGTGATGAGTGGCTGAAAAGCCTCAACAAGGGAGTATGGATCCCTTTTACAGGTAAACAGGCACATATGGATGCTTTGCCAAGCGTTTGTGCTTTGTGTTGGTTGATGGTGCAGTTCGCGTTGAAATGAAACCTGTGAACACCTTCCTTGTTTGCAGGCGTCTTTGGGCAGCGTCTGGAGGAGACTGTACTATACGAGCGGCGTTATGGAATGCGTTTGATTCCTCTGGTGGTGGAGCAGTGTGTTAACTTCATCCGGGAGCGTGGCCTGCACGAAGTGGGCTTGTTTCGCCAACCGGGGCAGACCAGTCAGGTCAGGGAGCTGCAGGAGGCTTTTGATGCAGGGGAGAGGCCATCCTTTGACAGGTACTGTACATTATGTCTGCTCTTTACCCGCAATCGTTTGCTGATGATGTGTTTAAAAAGATTTGCTTTCTATGTCCTTTGCCTGCAGTAGCACAGACGTCCACACCGTGGCTTCATTGCTGAAGCTCTACCTCAGACAACTGCCGGAGCCTCTGGTTCCTTACAGCCGCTACCAAGACTTCTTGCTCTGTGCACAGAAGCTGAGGAGTGACCGCTCACTGGTAACTGCAGCCCTGTGCACAAAGCCATCAAGCAGTTTATTACTGTAACGCTCTTTGCTGATATCTAGTCGATTCAGGATTTGTTAAAAAGTCTAATTCTATTATTTGCAAGGTAAGTTGTTAAAATATTAAACCAGACCCATTTATTTCTTTGGCCTTTGCTGGTGTCTGACGTGAGCAGGAATTTACGTCTCACCTTGCATCTGCTGATCCATGTGCATTTACAAGAAAGGTGATCAGCTGGATTTGAGTTAAGTCTCCGAGTGGAGGCAGCGTCCGTCTCTATTGCTGCTTCACTGTGCTCTGCTATATGATGTTCCAGACCAATCAATGGACGCAGAAATCTTTACAAATACTGACTTGGTTAGAATGTCTCTTTTGCAGTAACAGCATTTATTAGCTTGTAATGTCTGAATTTTGTCTTCCCCTCTTCCTGGCTTCCATCTTCTTATTCCCATTCCCTTAGGGTTTGGCGGAACTGAGGAATTTACTTCACGAGCTGCCAGTTGCAAACTTCAATCTACTCAACTTCATCTGCCAGTGAGATCATCCCACTGTGTTATTTTGACTTTCTAGGATTTCATTTACATACACTATTGTGCTGCCAATTTGCTTATGTGCTTGTGTGCGTAGATTTCTAAACGAGGTCCAGAGTTACTCTGATAGTAACAAGATGAGTGATCAAAACTTAGCCACTGTGTTTGGGCCCAACATCCTTAGAGCCAAAGCTGAAGATCCACAAAGCATCATGGGAGGTAGAACGACAAACTGGCACAATCTGTATGATCCAGTGAAACTTGGTTAAGCAAAAGGCTTCTTTAAACAATATGTTGTTCTTCCATCTATCTCATAGGTGCAGCTTTAGTCCATATGCTGATGTTGGCATTGATCAGAGACCATGAGTGTCTGTTTGCCAGAGTCCCCCAACCCACCTCTGCCTGTCCACCTGGAGTTTTACACGCATCGCCAAGCGTTCTGAGGCAGCCACATCTTCATCCATTGCCCTGCTTCCGCCAACTGTCTCTGCCTGTCATTTCACAGTGTTCGAGAGACACAGGACAAGACATCACGGAGAATCCCAGGTACTACAGACCAGATCTAGTACAGCATCACTGTTAACTATCACTTCACCTGAGAGCAGGACAGAGTACACACAAAAATCATAAAGAAAAGGGGATTAGAGATTTGATTGTGTTTACTAATAATATCAGAAACTGTACATTAGAGTCAGCTGAGATTTTGTTTCCCATTCTCCTGCTACCTTAGTTAGTGCTGAACTTACATTTTTTCCTTACATTCATCCTACAGTATCCTCACATTCCCATTCTCAGATATGACCATATGTCATGAGTAGACATCAGATTATATACTATTAATATTTGGTGGTGGCTTAATATAAACCATGCAATATAAAGATCAGTTATGTTGAAAGTAAACTATTTCCTGGTTTTCTGTAGCCATATTTCCTGTGCTGCTGTCAAAGCAGACTTGTCTTCCGATCAGAAGAGACTTCTTGGCCATCGCTACACCTCCTCCCATCCAGAGAACTGCCTCTACCCCCTGCCCTCCTCCAGTCAGCCTCTGCAACACAACGCTGACAGACACATGACTGATCATCACCTGCACTATGCTAACCAAGGTCCATCTTCTGCGAATTTCCAAACCTCTACCACCCACCTACAAGACCCACTGCCTGACAACTCCAAATGCAGGTCAGTGCTCATGGACTGGGCAAAGGCCTGGCCAGAGCCAGGAGAGCCAGCCACTGGGTTGTGGAGTTCTGGTGCTGCAGAGGAAGAAGGTGCCAGTGAGAATAGTAGTGAGGCTCAGGGGGAAAGCACTCCTTCTGCCTATGACAACCTAGACAGAGTGTCTTTATGTCAGAAGATGGAGGATGACACAAGTGGACACTTTGACATCTGTGATCATATTGAAACTCAACCTGAAGAAAAGCCAGAGCGAGATGAAGAGGGGAGGACAATGGAGTCCTCCTCTTCATGGTGTTCCTGTGAGGTTCTCCCTTTGGACGAGAATAATTCTATAGAGAACGTTAGTCCAGATATGTCACCAAAGTCACCTGAAGGTATATCTTCAAGTCGGGTAGAAGAAGAGGAAAACACAGAAAATTATGATCATGAAGACAGCAAATATGACAATGATCATAATGACATAGACATAGATGCTGATGGTGTCCACCACCCAAATTCCCCAGCCGCCTGCTCTGCACGCAGCAGTAGCCCCGTCAGTACAGGCAGCTCAGAAGTGTTCCTTCCTTCAGGGCCCACAGATTGTCAGAGGGATGAGCCTCGACCCAGAGACGCTCAATCGCTGCTGTTTCACTTGAGACAGCAGATGATCAAGCAGAAAGTGGAATATCAAGCCAGAATACAGAGGTGAGATCTAAGGACAAGAAGGAAGATTTGAAGATGTTGTCTATTGTTGTACTTGTTCCTCTACTGTGACGTCTTAATTTGATGTGGTAGAATTTAAGTGGGCTACACAGTGTCCTGACCGACCAATGACTTTGTTAGTACCTAATGCTCATACAAGCAAATCCAAAGACTGGACTGAAAGAAGTTGTAGATGGTAATGAAAAACATGAAATCGAGTCAGTTCTATGTCCTAATGCCTGTGGATTTATTACTGCATGTGGTAATTGTGTGTCATGCAGGTTGGAACGCTGTAATGACGTCCTGGAGAGACAGGTGGCGATACTGCAGGTCAGTCTGGAGCAACAGAAGCGAAGCCAGAGCGTAGCTGAGATCAAGATCCGCAACATGGAGCAAGCCAAAGCCGACGCTGACCACCGAAACTCCACACTCCAAAGGGAGATGGAGATGTTCTTCCAGATGTATGGAGAGATCAAAAGAAGAGGAGATGGAAGAGGGAGAGGAGGAGGGAGCCTGTAAAGATGGATAGAAAGAGAAACAAAGAGTATGGATGCTTGGTGCAACAAACTTAAGAAAAATATATCTGAATATAACTGAAGGAAAACATTCAGGGATATAAATAAATAATTGTCAGGTCCAGAAGACAATCCAAAATAAATACAACAGTTGTGTCTTATTTTAACTAGACAGACGTAGGCCAAGCTTTGTTCAGTTTCCAGAAGATGACAGGACTTACTGGTCCTCTTTAAGGTTCTGTGAGTTTCTATGTGCTCAACCCAGACCAGTGTTCAGACGTATTTTAAAAACAGCATGTAGGACGGTAGAGTCTGGGCCAAAGGTGGACTTATAAAAAACTAAACAACTCTTGGTGAATCAAATACTTACGAAGATATGTTTAAAACACAATCAGCATTTTTACAATGTGCCAAAAAGTAATTTACAACCTGTTACATCTTGTTGTTTTAATGTTTTTTTCCTACTTTGGCATCTGGCAGAGTTAAGAAAATGTGAGGTTTCAGAAAACTGACATAGTATCTTCCAGTGGCATGAGAGCACTGCAGGCCTTGGTTTTGTACATACTTATTGCAGATGACACCACAAGCATGCCAAGCCCTTTTCATATATACTTTTACTTCACACACTTTAAATTTCCTGCAAGTGAACATGCATGTGTCCAAAGCTGTTGATGATAAGGTCACAGATTATCAGCTGTAACTGGGTTAGTCAACACATGCCGTGTACATTTAACATGTACTTATTTTGTACTGTCATTGCCTGTTCTAAAGTGTAAGAGATAGGAACAGTAACTTAGTGAACTGATGCTCTTTTAAATCACTTATTACTAGAAACAGATGGATTTGTACTGCTCTGCTTTATCAAACTCTGAAGAACAGAAACAAAATGTGTTTTCCATACTAGAAATAAATCACTGACTCTTCTTTTGGTGATGAGAACATTTAATTTCAAACTCCTAACTCTGTTGGAAAAGAAAAATGTACAGAGGAATACAAAACGTTGATGGAAATAATAATTCAGTCAGTCTGCACTCCAGAGTCACTCTTAACACCTTCAGATTCAGATGTAATGCTTCACACAAGGAGACATTACAGAAGGAAGTCTCACACTTTAAACATACCAAAACTGTGAACATTTAAACACAACAAAACCGCAGAGGGAAAAAACATCACAGACTATTCACAGCTGCAACAGTGTTTTCTTGTGTCCAGATTTAGGAGAATTCACTACGAATGAAAAGGGCAACACCCACAAACACCACAGGAGAGTCACTAATGGCAAATGACAATGACTACAAATGGGCTCTTAACAGACAGTAAACTGTCTCCACTGCATAAAGTGCAAAATTAGCCAGGAGCTCCGGTCCATTGAACAGGTGAAATACACAACTCCTCTAAGCATAACAACGTTTTCTTGCAGAAACCTTGTAGAAATAACTACCCCATTAGCATTAAGCTAGCACTGTATATAAGAATGACTGAAAAGTCATCTTTGAATTTCAAAACTAAATTCTCTCTCTCTGAGCAATACAAGGTTTCTGTCACCATCATGCACATACCAGCTGTTAAGCACCAAAACAAAACAGTTTAACAGCAACAACAGACTGATCATGTTAAGAAGAACTTTGAACCATCTACTACGTTTCAACATACTCCAGTGCTCAGAGGCAAGAAGTGTTGCAACAATAAAACATTTAAAATAAATCCTAATCTATAGATTAAAATTAAACAACAAATATGTGGAATGTTTCTGTATGCAACTCTGCCAAGTTGTAATGACTTTCGACGCTGAAGCAGAGGACATTTTCTTAGATAGGTTCTTTGTAACATGAGGGGTTGGGTCAGATTAGATAACTGAGCTACAAGAAATGGGGGTAAAGTGCATTTACAGGGATCAGTTTGAACCTACGTTCCTCGTTTTCAGATGGTCAAAGCTCTTTAAAAACAGATTATAGACCAGATTATCTGGTTTAAGAACTGATGCTAAATGTTGGCTGCTGATGCTGCAAATATTTAGACAAAACGTCAAGGATGTGTTTACAAATTCAAGTAATGCAGTAAATGCCTTCAAGCAGGGCAAATATTTTCAGACTTATGCATTTATATTTCTTTAAAGGGAAAAGACAATGGTTAAATAATGTTTAGTGGTAAGAGTCCCATGAAAAGCTTCTGGGCTTACATGGTAGTGGTTTAATACAAGGCATTGACAAGGTTAATAGCTGCTCAACAGGGTGGGAATGTACAGTAATTACAGGCTGTGTGAAAGCATGGGGTTATACCAGGAGGCGAACACACTAACCATGGTTATGTTGCTGCAAAATTTAAAAAAATATAACTTATACTCATGAAGCAACTGATGGTCACATAACTTAAAAAACGATTCTGTGGATTACAAGGGAACAACAACAACAGTGAACGGGACCTTTGATGGGTTTGCCAGGTGTCATGTGGCCCCTTAGAAGCCAGAGGGTGTCAGGATGTTCATATCTCTGTGTTTGAGCTTGTGTGGTCGGGCTCCCTGTCTTCGGCCTTCAACTGTGGGAATCTCCATTTTGGGAGGGGCCACCTTCTGTATGTCAGGGTTATCAGCCAGCCGCGACTGTGACTTCATTACCTCCATGGGAGTCGGCTTCTGTGCTCCACGGTACGCCTGCAGTGCAAAGCCTGCTGGGAAATAAGAAAAGAAAAGAAATGATCAGTTTTTGGAAAAGCAATTAAGAAAAGCTAATTACACAATCAGATGTTAAGTTGTTGTTAAGACTGTTACCTGTTTTATCCATTTTACTATGTGTAAAATACTTGATCTGGAGTTTTGTGCATAGTTTCTTATTTACACAAATTAAGGTGACGTTTCTGTATGAGTCAGTATTCTGTCTGAGAAGATGTCAATGTTCACACAGCTCTGCACTTTGTTTCAATGTGTTCAGAGTAATCAAACCGTGTCAGTTTGAAAGTGAAATGCTGAAAATCCTTGCCATATTAAAATACTAATAAATAATCATTACTTTTATTTAAAGTAGGTATTTGAAACACTAATCGGTTTCATCTTAATATCTTTTGCACCTAAAGCAACTAATCACAACAAATACAAATGGTCTGTGTCCAAGTAAGAGAGCAACATAGGTGAAGCTGGTCTGTCACTTTACAGCTATTAACAGTAATAATACATGTGCATTTACAGCTTCTGGAATTACTCAAACACTGCTTGCTCGTTTTCTTGACTTACCTACCTAAAGTCATCCTGGAAAAAAGATTTTGATAGTTTCCAAAACAAACCGAAAGATTCTACATGATCTAAAACCTTTTTTGCAGCAAGCGCCAAAAACCTAAGTCTGACCTGTCTTATATCACTGGGATACAGAAATTCTCTAAACCAATAGGAGGTGAGATTTACTGAACTGTCTGCAAGTGTTTACTTCTCCATGTTTACTGTCAGTCTGAAGGTCATTCATTAATCCATTAACCTGAATGGTTGATGTAACTGTTGTTTAAAAAACACTAAATTCTTCACCAAGCACAGTGCAAACAGGGATAAAGTGGTTTGTAGTTTTTTCGGGTGAAAACGAACAAGACATCATTCTCTAATAGGACATCAACAGAATTGTTTGGCATGAGAAAAAGAGGATTTTCTGTGACTATGTTCATGTACAATTTCAATATTTTGTGCTCACAATGAGCCAGAGCTGTTTACCTGTATTTGCAGGATCTGATCCCAGGTCTGAAGTGGACTTGTGGACAATTGGCCGAGGCCCAAACACGCTCCACCGCTCAACCACGCCTCCTACTCCCCCTGTTGCTGTTTCTCCTCCTGCCATGTCCACACTGCTATTGGAGGAGCTAAGGCTGAGCTCTGAACCTGTACTACTGAACCAGCCCCTACAAAACACACAAACATTATGCAACATGCTGTAGATTTTCAGTGTTCATTTCGTCTGTGAGTCAGGACAGGCTAAAACAGGATATCGTGGCTTGTGTTCATACCTGCGTTGTTGTTTTGGGGAGCTGTGTGGTGTGGTGGTTGGAGTGGACTGGGCTGAAGAGCTCTGCCGCTCTTCTTTGGCCTCCATGCTCTGGATCTGCAGTTTCTGAAAAGCAATATGCCACACAGTATAACCTCTATGCATGCGTGGAGGCATATTAACATTTGTACAACCACACTCAATAGAAAGTCATTTACAAACACCAGCTAATAAAAGGTGCGTCTTGATGGAGCATATGTGGTGCGGTCTGTTCACATCAATCTCTAACCTGGATGGACTCAGGTACGCGGTGATGGTGTCTCGTCTCCTCAGCAGTGAGGCCTTTGTGGGGTGTGTAGCTGGTGTCAGTGAGCCCTGCCCTCTGCTCAAACTTGTATACACTATCCTGGGTCTGCTCTGAGAGACACAGAACAAAGGTGAAAATGTCAATAAGTTTGTGTGAATCTTCAAATCCAATGACAACAACAGATTAATACACATCTATATTGCTTTAGTATATATACACACATTCCTAAATACACACAGACACCTAAGTACATGAGTAGGTGTAACATACTGGTGATGAGAGAATTCATGATGATGGAGGAGGCCTTCGCTTTTACTACACTCGGTGATCTGGAGGTGATGCTGTCGGACACTGTAGATTGACTCTCATCCTCCTAGAGGAAAAATTTAAAACAAAACATAAGCACCAACCTCAACTTCACTCTACATCACTCGTCACTCGAGAACAACAGAGAAAAGATCACATAATAAAGCAGCTGTGTGCTGTGGAGGTGCTGTCTCACTTCAGCAAGGTGTGTGAATTTCCTTTCTGGTATGACGGGTCGTCTCCACAGGTTGTTGATGCTGATATCATGTGGGGGCGTGGACATAGGGGCCTCCAGGTTATCGTCGTAGCTGAGGGCTCGTCGGGTCATCCCAACGGGAAGCTTCATCCCGCCCATCCCAGAACCTTCAATGGCTGCACACAATGGTTGAGCAAACATGCTGCACATGAGGGTGAGTGACTAAGTGACTCCTCCACTTCCACATAACATTCTTTGCACTATGGGAACTTCATTTCAGGCTGTAGTTGATATAAATAGTTCTTATTAAACAATGTACGATTCAATTTAAATGGCACTTGAACACTTTGAAACAGGAATGTCTTTCTCGTACCCATGAAACTGGAGGCTATTGTCTGAAATATGACTACAACCGACCTCAACAGTTCCCTTCTTTGAAGCCAAGGGACTTAACCCAGACTATGAAAAACAACACCACACAAAACATTGACTTAAACTTAAGAAACACTCACCCGGTAAGTCTCCTGAGCCAGACATGACTTCAGCAGGACAACAAACAATATCAACCAGGATTTTACCTTAAACAGGAAAATAATAATAAAAACGGATGTGCAATATTACATCTACAAACAGAGATAATTAAGAAGGCTCTACTACTGTCCTAATCCTTATGGTGGACACATTCCTACCTTCCTGTGGCTTTACTGAGGTGTTGTCTAGGTGAAATGGCAAATGGCAGCGGTTACATCGAATTGTTTAAGATGCACAAAAGCCTCTGGCAGTGCATTGTTGGTGAGCAGCAAGGCCAGGGAAGCAACTCTGGAGAAGCAAAGGTCAAAGGTCAACCGAGAGACAATGTCATCCATGTGATTTGGAAACAAAACCAATTATGCTTTTATTTTAGAGCATCTATTGTGAGCACCTGTTTAATAACAACATTTTAATTTTGATGCCATTATACTTATCTGCCTTAACATTTTATTGATACCACAACATGTGTATAATGGGAAACTCAACACTCTTTGTGCATATTTCTGCACACATGTAATCCAATTTCTAAAATAATTAACAGTTCCATTAGAATCATTAAAGTATTAGGTCAAATACATGAAACCATAGACTTTGTTTTGTTTTGTACAGATTAATTAAAACAAAATACAGTAAAGAGCTAGATATGCTGAGCGTCTACTGTGGGGATCTCATGCTCTGTTCCAACCAGTAGATGACAGCAGGATTACTCCAGAGGAAACAGGATAGTGGCAGACAGACAGATTACATAACATGCTGCAGAACAAGCGCTGCATCACTCTCAGGCCCGTGGTTTGCTTCAAAATAAAAGCTTATAGTTGTGCATGTGGGGCCAGGTTATTCAGCAGAAGGACTAGAGACTAAATCGTTACATATTGTTGTTTCACAAACGCCAAACTATGTACACACAGCACCACTAGCATGACTGAGGGGTAACACGTTTACAGAGGAGGAGGAGGAGGATGAGGAGGATGATGATAATGATGATTATGATGACGGCGTTTTGACTGCACCACAGCGAAAATAAATCCAGCATTAGAACTAATTCACAACATCAGCAGGTATTACTGTGTGACTCCTATGACATTGACACATTAGCACAACAACTGCAGCTAATCTCTGTCACTGTGTTTCCAGTTCAGAGGAAACCAGTGACACGGACAATAGAAACAGCCATTATTACTAAAGCTCTACGACTTAATGTTGTTTTACTTCAACCCGAATTGAAGAATGACTCCTGCACAATAGCAAAATGTCCTAAATTGAGCGTCAGCATTTGCACACAAGCAGAGAACAGTCCGGTGGCTGAAATGAGGCGGTTCTGTTTGGACTTTCGTGGCCTCCGCTCCGTTCCCGGAAGCAGTCGGCGATAAGGCACAAAAAAGTGAACAAAGCCGCAATAACCACATAAAAATGAGATGTCAGCACGCAGTTATCTCACCTGGAGTAAACTGCGGCTTCAAAGTCACAACGAAAACATCGGCGACCCTCCTATGTCGACTGGGCCGTAGAGATAACAACGGAGTTGAAGCACGGCAGCCATTATTGTTTCTGCTAAATAACCGACTCTTCCTCCATCGACTACTTCATGTTGTTGGTCTCGCGGTATATCGCGAGAGAACAGTTGTGCGCGCACTGCCGCTCTGATAATTTAACATAGTGATATTTATACACCAATATTAGTTCATATGTCTGCAAATAAACATTTAACCAGAGCAATATTTGCAGTACTGCTGTTCTGGAGGAAAAACTGAGCCAAAAGTTCATTTTTCATTGACAATGAATTTGACTCAAGTATCACATCCACAGCCTCAAGGTGATAAAGAAGCGATTGAGAAGCTCTGGAGGGGCTGTTAGTAATCCATACATGTTTACATAGAAAAACCCTTTCTAGTAAATGTACACACTCACGTCTAACAATGGTGGAGGAAGTTCTTTTATTTAAATGCACTCAACAAAGCATTATTACTTCCACTGTTTTCATGTTTTTTTGTCTACAAATGAGGACTATGATCATCCAGTTTAGTGAAGTAAATTAAAAAAATATTAGCATAATCACAAGCTTCCCAGCGTGTTTGAGTGAAATATGTCTTTAATACGAGGTTAAATTAAATCATAACTAGGCTTCCTGATTGCGTAAGCCACACACATTATGAGGGTAGAGCTCTTATAATTCTCACACTGTCATATCTGATGCTTCGATGCGTCTCCTCAGCGACTTTGTCTCCGCCTAGTGATTGATTCATACCGCGTTTAAACAAATGACTGTGCTTCATATTTTCGCTGCAGTCAAAGTTCAGGTGGCCTGTGCCATGAACAGCAACACCTGGAGTAGACTCAGACTCAGACTCAGACTGATCACTCCGTGCCAGTCGAGCTCTGAGTCGTTTCTTTGAACCCTCCCACCTCCTGGTGCGCGCAGCACTATTTGCATACAGAGCAGCTCAGCGCCTCCCTCGCTGGTTTTTCCTTTTCTGTGGCAGGATTCCTCAAACCGGACTGTTCTCGTTAGTCTGCCCAAGCGAAGAGGAAGCTAGACTGGGACGGTCTGATTCCTGCTCCGCTGCAGCTTAACTCCGCTCACTGGAAAACTACCCGAAACTACTGGGAAACTAATCTGCGTGACTGTCTCCCGTAGAGACGCCTCCGCATTGGGAAACATTTTTCTCTCGGGTTTGCGGAGAGTCTGATCTGATCCGTGCCTCCGATCAATCAAGATGTCTCTTCAGTCGAGCCATAAGACGACGACCACGACCTACCGGACCGTGAACGTGGCCTCTCCGGAGCCGGTGACCAGCACTATGATCCCCTCTGCGCCCGTGACGCAGATGCCTTACGCGCTGAACTCGATGAACGGCTACGAGACAGTGCGCTACCTGGTGCCGGTGCAGCAGGCCATGCCCCAGCAGTCCTACGTCCTGGTGCAGCAGCCTATGGTGCAGCCTATGGTGCAACAGGTGACGTCCCCGATGTACCTGCAGAATCTGTCTCACCTGAGCGTCAGCAGCCAGGATTCTGATTTGATGTATCAGCATCAGATGGTGGAGGTGAGCAGATGTGTTTTTCCTGCTGACAAGGCTTATTAAAAGATTTCCAGGTGAGCAATAAAAAACAAAAAGTAGTACCAATGACAGGTAAACAGCCTGATGGCTCAGTGCCATCATAAGACAATTAAGTTATTATTTAACACTAGTATCAACACTAAAACCAGTCGCCAAGTGATAATTAATTAGTTACTTAAGTTTTTTTTTACAGTTGAGAAATTAATTAACATCAGTCAACAATGAATATTCTTACCAACCCTAATATCACCCAGTTTTTCAATATATATGATTCTTTTTATAATTCACTGTGCTGCTAATGTGGGTTAGGTTGCATGTATGACGTCTTTGGTTTTATGAAATGGAAACATTTACAATTCCCCCAAATACAAGGTATAAAGACGCTTTTGTTTTTATAGTCACAGTACTGTAGCACTGCTGTGTTTCAACATGAGTATAAAGGTCCAAAGTGTTATTCCCCTACCTGATGTTAACTGAATCTGCTCACATTCATGATGGATTAAGAGATTCTTACCCCTGCTCTTTGACACTTGACTGTTATCTAGACATCGTGTCACTTCCAAGGTATAATGTGGTGTTATTAATCCGGTAATCCCATTGATCCATTTTGCTGTAGGCTTCACACAGCTCTGGTTTACCTGCTTCTTGTTTAATTAATGACTTTTTACCAGTCCGGTCCTGCACCTGCTGAAGGGTTGCCAAAAAACACGTCACTGCTTTAATTAGCTCTACCTGAAAGCACTGACCTCTCAGACGAGATAGTTTACACAAGCTCTATGCTGTATGTACCTCCTTCATAAAAAATATTACTATTCATTACTACCCATTTCCTCAACTCTCTTGCTGGTTCATCAGGATCTAATTCATAATTTAACACTATAATAATAATAATTTACTAATGTACTATAAGTCTGTTGAGTTCACTTTGAGTCACTTCACTCAGAGCTGAAAGTTAATAATGTGTAAGATAGAGAACGTGTGCCACACCCAGTCTGACTGTGCTGTGGCGACACGCCCTTACATTTGAAGACAAACACATTCTTCTACCTGGCTGATTCAGCTCTGTTAATTAAACTGCTTTAAGACAATGCAAACAGCAGAGGTGCCTTGTGTCTTGATTTTCATGTCTGGGATGTTTCAGTTCTGAGAATTTGTGTCATTGTTTTTTTGTTCAACCAGCTTGTTGGTTTTAGAGGCCAAACTGTGCAAATCTGGTTGTGTTGTGTAATGAACACCTCACCTCATCTGATATCACAAGACGTTTATGGGCTCAGATTCAGTTTTCGATTTTCTAATGCCTTTAGAGTGACATCAAGGCAGATAAACAAGTACCAACCTCCTCTTCACAGTCAGAAGACACTGCTGCACTGTACTATGTAAAAGTTAGACTACTGTAGGAATCAATACTGGACTTGCTGTGAACAAAACTCATGCAAGTGAGGCCTAGGTCTACCAGAACAGGTTCTGTGTCATATCAGAGCTGCATTGCCTTTCATCCAAGACACATTTATATAGAGTTTATATATATATATGCAGCGTATCCGATCCAGTGTAATATCACAGACAAATCATACACCAGGTAATTCACTAATGAAAGGGTTTGCAGTTTGATCTCCAGAGAGTAAACCCCAGGCTGTCCCTGCTGTGTATGTGTTTGCTTGTTTAATTTGAAGTTTAAGAATTACTGCTCACCGCTTTGTGAACTCCCCGTCACAAATACTCCTGAGATTAGTTGTGTATTTACAGCAGTCAGGTTTCAGTTTGTCAGTTGAATTCCCAGCCTTCAGCCCTTAGAACATACAGTAATTGCGTATTTGAGTGTGCATGACTTCGTTATCTGTTTCAGTCATGTTTGACATAACTGTGTCAGAGCTCCCTGCAGGTAATGAAATGTCTTTCTGGCTCTTTCGCCCAGGTGAAAGAAATGTATAAGTGAACGTGCAACTTTTCAGCTCACCTGTTTCACACACTGCACATCTGAAGAGATAGCAATCACAAAATGCTTCATTAGTTAACCCATAACCAAGCAATCTTTTCAGATTTGATTCCACCTTCATGTGGATCTTAAGGTTTGTTGCATTCTCAAGGTGACATTATAACATTATGTGACAGTGTCTCCTTTGGTTTGCTTTTCCAGAGTGACAGCAGAAAGTCTTCATCTGTGTTCAGCCAGTCATCCAGTCCCATCAAGAGCCCTGAGCCAAGTATCGAAGAGGAGGAGGTGGTAAGGACACACAGCCAATACTAACTGTATTTGATGGGAATGCTTTGTCAAACAGAGGTGTGGCAACTGCTCTTCACTTAGTTGCTGGAGTCGTGTTAAATCCTGCTTCATTTTACTTGACAGTTTATTTAGTTTAGTTGGAAATAGATGAATTAGTGGGTTGTAAGAATCTGAAGCTAATGACAGACCTTAAGACTTTGAACATGCCACAGAGCACCACTGGGTGAACCTGCCACCTGTTGTAGCATGTCACTGGATAATGTCTCTTACTTAAGCTGTCACTCAAGTTAGAGAGAGATAGTCCAGTTTTCTAGGATCAGCACTCTCGTCTAGATAATTGACCGATAGCTGAAACCATCTTAATCTCTATGAAGATCTTTTGACCTCAACATCAACAGGATTCTTATACCAGCTGTGCTTTGCCTTTCTGCAACGTTTTTGCCACCTCTATAAATGATTCAAAATTGTAACTTTGTGGTAGCAGGTGGCTTCTTTCACCTGACAAATAAAAAGAAGAAAATGCATCGTCCCTCTGTTAGTTCTGTGCAGCCACACCCTTCAAGGTGGGAATATGTTAGTATGTGAAAGTGCAGTAGCGTAACGAGTGTCTTTACTTTTTTTTTTTGGTTCTCCTTTAAAGTCTTCTCAGTTCAGCCGGGGGCGAGTCCCTGAACGTGCACGCTCTCTGTTCGCAGCTACACCCTGCCTCCACATTCACACTGTTACAACAGCACTTTGTTCATAATAGCAGGACCTTGTCACAAAGCTGACAAACCATTCAGGGTGGTTGTTACATTGGGGTGTGTCTGGTCACCTCTCATAGGCCTCTGCTATGGGTGGGTGCATTCCTTGGATTTGAACCTGCAGCGTCATGTACATTGCTGCTCAAAACAGGGAGGATCTTTGATTTATCGTGGCTGTGACGGTGCTTTGAGGCCGTTTTGGCACAACTCCTGATGTCATTATTAGTTTTGATCTGATGTAGCAACAGTCTCACCTTATTCCATGGCTTGCATTTAAAATAATTAGTGGAATTCAATTAAATTAGACACAGATAACCATGAATCGATTAAAGTAAGGATGGAAGTCTATAAATAGCAGCCGGGTCCGAGACCCCTCAACACCTTGGTTACATTTACATCTTCAGCTGCGATGGCGATTGGGCGATGGGAGTTCCCGCACACAGAACACGGTACAGTTATTGGATAAGAGCAGAGAGGTGGCGCTTCTGTGTGACGACGCAATGAGCGGTCCGACAGTTGTCTTCCTGTTTGAACTTGCGCTAAGCTTGAGGGCTGTAACTGGCAACTTTCATTGAAAGTGTCCCCAAACAATGCACACAATATAAAATCTAGAATGAAACTGCAACATGTGACCCTAAACGTGAATCTAGGGCTGAGGGAGCATTTCAATGTGTTGCATGCAGATTATTTTTGAAGATACTGTGGGAAAGATGTGAGGCTAACTGTAGAAGATGGTCCAGGGCATTTTGTACAGTCTTGGTAGTTTCAACGTATCTTTAATTATTAGCGGGAAATGTGTCTGGTCAGTGTCAGTGAAGTTGCAGGTCGGAAGCTGCACGTCCTCGTCCTTTTTTGACCTTTGTGCTTAAATGAAGGAACCAAGGAGAAGTTCAGCTTTTGCATAGCGTTTCTTCTTTCTCCTTCCATCTGTGGACTTTCTGTGCTGGGATCAGCGTTTACAGCAACTTGCTCAGCATGTGCTCAGCCTTGTGCCAGGTGCAGCTTTCATGAGGACAAACTGGATGGAAGAGATCATTGGGATAGTTGTTGACTAAACACGTGTTATTTGTCAAAATTCACGTTGTCCACTAATTACAGCATTAATGATTTCATTTCTGGATCTGCACCAGGTGCCTTGCCTTGCAGGGCAACTCCGCTTCTCATTGTGTGGCTTTTTGGTATGTTGACAGGACCAACTGTATTATTATTTTAAATGACTGATGGTGGAAGGTGTGGTAAACGAATCAAGCCAAAAAAAGCTCTCAGTAACTGACACTTGGCTACAGACTAGAAGACAAATAGTGTTGTCTTATGTCAGACCGTAACAGAGATTAAGAGCATGTTTTCTTGCATTATATCTGTTATGACCTCATTCTTCTTTAAAAACCCTCATGGACGTGGCAGATCAGGATTTTAAAATTGCCAGCTATAGCTATTTAACATTCTCACACATGCGAAGGGGCCTCTTTGAACTGTCTTGTTAAATGAAACCTTCACTCACTGAGCCAACACAGCGCGCTATGCCCTCGTAGTCAGTTAGACTTTTCAGTGATTGGTTGATCCACCATTTACATAGATTTGTAGATCTCTGCCTGCAGCTGTGAGCAGACGTATAGTTGCAGGTTTTTACAGGCCAGAGTCACAGCTGTACACGTTAGGCTATTACACAGACTAGAGACCTATGGATTCTGTAGTAGGTGGACATGATGCTCAAAAAACACTTTTTAAATGTTGTGTGCAACAACCTGACCTGAAATATATATTGTAATAAAGGTTCACTAAAATGTAGTCATCAAGCAATGTGGAATGTATTTCCTGGACTATCTGATGAAGGAAATGCTTGTTAAATGTTTCCAAACTAAGCATTTTATTGGTTGAACAAATTATTTCATTTGTATGGAAAGGAACTACATTTACAACTTAACTGTGACATAAACCTTTAGCGCTGCCCTTCTGGAAATCGTCACTCTGGAGAACATCAAAGCCACAGAGCTGGAAAAATGCTCTTGTGAGTGAAAGGTGTCAAGTTGAGCTTCAGGTGTAAATTCAGCAGACGAGCTGTTGACAGATGTTTACTGCTGTAGGAGAGAAATCTGTCATCTCTGAGTTTTCTCACAAGAAGGAATGACCCCGTAGTGTCTGATCACAGATCAGATTCAAGGGTTGTGTGACTGTGACAAACAGTCTGAGAGCTGGCCTCCCTGCATTCTAAGAGGCTTTTCTCACCACTGCAGGGAATGCAAAGTATGCGTCTTGATTACAGGACAGTGAACGATGGTGTCATGTGCTTTGTGCTTGTGAACATTTAATGTTTACCGAGAGGAAACAGCATTTCTAACAGTTTCTCTGACAGAGAGGTAAAACCCAGCTTTACTTATTTACATATTTCATTCACACTAGTAAGGATCTTGTGATTCTGTTGGGGGTGATATTAATTTACCATGCAGACCATTTTATACAATATGTTTTCACGTTAGACCCTAATCAACGTGATGACACTAATCCCATCGGACCTTTACCCCAACTATGACATAACTGTGAAGGTTTCTGTCAGCAGCTTGACAGGTTTGGTTTATAACAGCAAAGTCATTTGCAACACCTGTGTGTGATGTGCTTTCCCTGCTGCTGAGGAAAAACAGGTCTGAAGCTGTCATACTATTGGTGGAACTGAGTTATGGCCTTGTCCAACCAGTTAGTATCTGCATGTGGTTACAGTGTGTGTGATGATGGTAAAATAGCAGTGTTTACCATTTTGTACCCTGGTGGCTTTCGTGTCAGTTGTCAGTGGTTGTCATCGTCATCATCAAACTGACCAATTTCATTCTGTGGCTTTTTATGTCCACGTTGTTTTCTGTTTGCACAGATAGGTCAAATGAGAGACTCTGCTCCTCCTGAAAGCCTCCTACCAAGAATTGCAGTTGCTTTTTCAAGCGTCTGTCACCCGAGTCACATTTAAGTTACTACCAGATTTTTGCCTACCTATTTGTGAAGTGCAGCCATTGTTAAACATGCAATGAGACAGTTTTCTCACACACAGAACCTCCCCTGTAAACCCATGCTTTCTGTTTGTTGCTATGGTGACACCTGGACGTCCTCCAGCGTTATAATGACTGCTGGAAAGACTTGACTTAGTATTTCATCACTGACTCTCGGCCCAACTCTCATGTTGCTCATCCTCCTTCTGTAAAGATGGTGAATGAGTCTGCTGATACTAATTGGGGGGATCATGACTATAGATTTACATAACCTGCTTCTGTTGTTGGCTTGAAGGTGGATGGTGGGTTTCAGTTAAATAATCAAAATGACTTCTTATAAGAGCATAATACAAATTCCGGTGCTGCCAGACTGATACACTAAAATGACCTGATAAGAGGGAACTGTTCTGCAGGTCACACAAAGACTCTATGAGAGCGGTGCAGAGTCTGTGTGGTAAGGTGACCCTCCTCTCTCTAATAACAACTTCTAGTGTTACTCAGTCACACAGAGTTTGGTTCACACACTGACCTACATCACTGCCCCCCCCCCCCCCACACACACACCAGACAGCTTGACATGGTGAAGAGATGCTATGCTTGAGTTTGAGATGAAGTTACTTAAGACGTGATTTCTTTTTCTTTGAACATTTCTTTTGACATGTAAATTAGTGATACATTTCAACAATGCTAGACTCTAACCATTAGGGCAGGAATCAGCTGCTCTCTTGTTTACTGCAGGAGTGACCCCCCCCACCACCACCAGGCTATGGTCCCGCTGTGACGAGGATTACGAACTGAACTCTGTCCGTTGAAGCCAGACAGCGTCTCACATACCTTTAGAGATATAGATTCTGTACTTTCATGGTCTTTAGTTGTTACTTCATCACCAGTTTAGACATGCTTGAATTTATGTTTATTTATAAGTACGATCGATCAAATTTAACAAAAAATGCACTTAGTTGGTCTCCTTAAGGAAGTGTCACGCAAGTAAACTAAATGGCCTTGTTTGCGTTTGGTGTTGATCTTTCAACCACTATGTCAGCGTTTCCTGGTAGTTCATGACATCATTGTTTAGTCTTTATTGCTTTCATTGCAGTGCGTTTGTGGTGGTTAGAGGAAGATCAGAGGGTCATGACACTTATAAACAACTAAGAACCTTTGCATGTCAAGAAGTGATTCTGGTGCAGTCATACAGAGCAATCCTGCACTTTGTGCATGACTGGATCTAAAAATAGAAGAATGTAGGTTTGCGGATTTCTCAGTTTGTTTTGTGTTCAAAGTGTCAACAGGCACAAAGAGCTTGACAGGCAGAGAGTTAATATGTGAAAAGGGCGGACGTCATTAGTTAACAGGTTATGCAACAAGTATAGGCAACAGATAGATAGCAGAGTGGGTAGAGTTTGATCAGTTGCTGCTGTATTTAACAGAGGGATGGCAGCTAAATGCAGCTTTGTTTTACCGGTTGTTGATCTTACGGCTTCAATCTCTATTGAAGCCATTTCAAGTTATTGTTTTGCACCATTGTCAGTATCTGTTAATGATGAACAGTCCTAGCACTGCAACGTGTCGGCCTCTACATGCTCGTCATCGTTACCGAAAAACAGAATGCGTTACACTATAATGTCTGTGTCACTATGAAGGTGACCTTTCATTACTCTCTGTTTATCCTTTAGGAAGAAGAAGAGGATGAGACAGTGGAGGTGGAAGAGGTGGAGATTGTTAACGTCATACAAAACAAACCGCCGCCCATGATCCAGAAGCTGTCCAGGACGGAGGTGAAGACCGAGCTGAGGGACGCGCCGCAGCCCACCAAGATGGACACACGTTTCTTTGGCGAGCTGCTGGCAGAGATCCACAGGAAGAACTGTGACATCCACGCCTGCATCTCTGAGCATGTGTCCAAGATCCGTGGACAGTAAGTGTTAAAGCGTTTGTGTATTTGAATTGCATTAACGTAAAGAGCCTAAGGTCTACTTCACAAAAGTGGTTGCAACAAGACAAATGTAAATAACTTAGCGGCGTCACATTTACAATAACACTAGGTGACAAAATGTTGTAACACAATTTAGTCCATACATGTACGTCCTGACTTACAGACATCTGACAGTATTTCAGCAGTGAAGACCTTTTTCGGAACTAGACTGTTGTAGTCCTGTTGTTAGAGCTGTGTAATCGGTAATATTTCCAGTAGTTTCCAGTCAGAGCCTCATGGAATGCAAGTAATAAAACAGAAAGCCAACGTTTATAATCTTGGCTTTTACTGTAGGCCCATACAATCCTAGACCAAAGCCATGGGATTTCATCATGTAGATAAATGCTGGGTTTGGATTGGCGTCATTCGCAGCATGCTGTAACAGGTCAGAGGAGTGTCACTTGGCTTATTTCTCAATATTGTTTCTCGTTGTCTTATTATTTCTGATATTTCTCGTGCAGAATTAAAACTGATAATGTTTCCAGCAGTGGAACAGTTTGAGTGTTAGGTTTATTGGGAGACGTCATAGAGTAAGGTTGATGGTTTTGAACATCGTGTGAAGTTTACACTTACAGGAAGACATGAGCCATAGATCAGGTGATTTGATGTAGCCAGTGAGAATGAGCTATGGCTCAGAGCAACAGGTTTTTGTCCATCAGGTTTCCACCCAGTTGATTCATGCAGGCTTATTTTAAGTAGTGTGTGAAACCATAAAATCATAATCCTCTTGCAGCTTTTCACGTCTGTGTCAGTCAACTCTGACATCTGAGGCTCTAAATCACTGGACACAGACCAACACATAGCTTATTCAGTCAGAGTCAGGGCTGCAGGTGTTAAATCCAAATCTTACTGCAAGTATAAGTCTTATTATATTTTACATATTGGATCCTGTGACAATATAAAGGCCTCTTCTTCAAAGATGGCTTATTGTCATATATTATTAAGCAGGCCAGTATTCAGATATCAGACTAAAATAATCCTTTAACTCTCTTTCAGCTAATTTAGTTCTTAGAGAGTAATTTAAGGGTTCGTTTACTGATCGCGAATGAAGTTATCTTGTGTTTGTCGGAATGGAATTACGTGTTAATCGTGTTATTGTAGGAACAAGGCATAGGACATAGGATGAACCCTCCCAGCATTCATTGGGGTATTTGAATCATCTATAAAATTTGTTTTATGCATGTTACTGCTTGTACTCTACCATCATGTATCATCTAGATCTTTCGTAATGAAGTGAGTTCTGCATTTATTGTCTATTAAGTTTCAATGAGTTATAATCCTACCTCCCACAGCTGTGAAGAATCGTAAAAATATTCCTGATATTGATGTTCTTAAAAGTTCTTGCCATTATGTTGCTATTCTTATGTTAATCTGTGTTACAGGAAAAACCGTCTGGATTCCAGCAGTGACTCCAGGGTGAGAATCAAGCCAGCATCACACACTCACTTACAGTCTTCAACTAAACCGTATTGTTGGTGGTAAGGGTTGTGGGTAAGCTGGCATTCAGGTGAGAGGTGGGATACACCCTGGTCACCAGACCATCGCAGGCTCACACATGGACAAACAACTGCAGCAAACAAACATGAATCCAAATCTCATTTCTCATCTTTGTGACTTGTCCCTGGTGGGTTTTCATTGTCTTGTTTGACTGTGTGTGTGTGTTTCAGGAGCAGGAACGGGAGGTGGAGGCTTTAATTCCCAAGGGAGCCACTGAACTCACCAAACAACAAATCCGCTACCTGCTGCAGGTGAGTGAGAGAATAACCTTAACTTAACCAGCCACGTTGTTTTACATAGTTCAAACCCATGTTTATATTATCTCTAGAGAGGAATGTCAGCATTTGTGCTGTTTGTCTGTATTTTTTTTTTATTTATTTTCCTCTAATGTCCAACCACCACAAGAATTGTCTTCGTTTGCTTATACTGTACGCACTCAAAAGATGACTGTAAATACTTAACATCTTCAAATCTATGGAAGTCATTTCTTTGCAGATGCGCAGTGTCTTATTGCAGGTTGACGTTTGAGGCTGTACACGTCCAGCTTTAACATCTGGTTCTGTGTGTTTGTCAGACTCGCCTCACTGCAGATAAAAGCATGCGTCTGCTGTTGTCCACCTTCAGCAGCCTGAGAGAGGAGCTGCTCCACATGTCGGAGGACCTACGGGTACGAGCTGCTGCTGCTCAAATGTTCTGTTTAGGTTGGACATGTTCAACAGTAAGACACAAGTGAAAATGTGTCAGAACACATTGGTCAGGTTGCATAAATGAAATGTGAACCTTTACTGTCGGCATCCACAGAATGTGTACACACCACAACAAAAGCAGACATGTTGACTTGAGGCTAAATAGTGTAATAATAGACTTGTCATGTCATATAGGGGAGACATTTTTATTGCATTCCTGCTTTCCTGAAGACTCATGGTGACTTGATGCATTCATGCAAATGAGTGTTGCTGTTTTTCCCAAACGAAATAAACGAAATATAAATAATGTAAACATAATAACATTCTGTTAATTCGTCTCAGCGTCTGGAGAGTGAGAAGGAGTCTTTGGAGAGAGACCTGAGTTTCAAAGCAGACCAGGCTCAGCAGTATGACAGTCTCCTAGAGGCCATGAGAGAAAACAACAGGCAGCTTCAGGTAAAGTACACGTGTCAGTCAGACACAAGGTTTAGGATGCGTAGAATCAGACCATGTCTATTCAACAAGAATGTCAGCGTCACAAAGTACAGCAACCTTGAACATTAGAACTTCCACGTAGGGTATTTTAAAAGATTGTCACGTGTTGCTCCTTTCCAGCTGTCTCTGAAGGAATCCATGGCCACACAACGCTCTCTAGAACAACAGGCGATGAGCAGCCGAAACACAGACTCGAGTCGCGAGTTCAAGTTCAAAGAGCTGGAGGGAAGGACAAGGGTGCTGGAGAAGGAGAACGAGATGCTGCGACAGAAGGTGAAACTGTCATTTACATCATCTCCCGAAAACGTGGACCGTAGACTTCATCCATTTAGAGATGCTCCTAAAACACCCTTTTCTGTCCTGCATAAATAAAGTAAAGTGTAAAAATGATAAAATGATGAGCAGGGATGATTTTCTTTTCTCCTTCCTTCCTCCTGTGTCCTTCAGCTGGCTGGCCAAGCCAACAGCTCCACCCTGCACATCAAGACAGAGGAGCTGTCACGTCAGTACAAGGAGCAGCTCGACACCATGAAACAAGAAAAAGATGATGAAATACAGAGACTGAGGGTGAGAAGAAGACAAAGCTCCTGGCTGGGTTGTCCGGATTATGTTTAGGGTCATTCGTGTGTGTGTGTGTGTGTGTGTGAGTGACAACATTACATTTCACCCAGACACCTGTTCACCACAGCTTTCTCCTCCTCTGTCTCCATTCCTCCAGACACAGTTGACACGTATCCAGACACAGGTAACTACTGAGAGGTCGTCGTCGTCCACTTCCTCCTCCTCCTCAGAGAAGAGTCTCCAGCTGAAGATCTCTGAGCTGCTCGCCACTTTGGAAAAACGGCAGACCGTCATCACCCGGCAGGAGGAGGTCTGTGGCAGAATACACACCGTTACTGTCATTTAGAGAACCTTTAGTACAGTTTATTTCATGTGTTTCACAGCAATTCTCCCACGTAAAAAGACAAGCAGTTACACTACTCTGAATAAACAAAGAGCAGGTCTGCACAGAAACACCTTTCAGGGTTCTGCACTGATGTCCTACTTTATGTGATATTCACCTTTCAGGCACAACTGCATTCTGACCTTTTTGTGGCCAGCATCAACTGAAGCAGGCAGTCAGTTCATTTAACCCCAGGAATGTTGTTGTCACCCGAGGGTGCCGACATCGCATACCTGCGTTAGAGTTTCTCACACACACACGAGAGGAGCAGCAGCAAGTTTTGACAGTGCAAGCATTTAAAAGTGATCTGATAAAAGGACTCACTGGCAACAACATATAGAAGACAAGGAGACAGTCTGTGTTAAATAAACAAAGAAGTTCTTCTTCTTTTGTCCTGACTTGATGCTTTGTTGCAAATTAGAATAATAATATACAGTAATCCTACAATGTTCCAAATACGGTTCCACACACAGGTTATAAAATTAGCTAGAAAAAAAAACATTATTTTATTTTGTGTATGGTTGTCAGCTCTATCACATGCAACCTTTCATCTCATGGCCCTCAGGAGATTAGGAGGCTCATGCAGGAGAGAAACAACAGCTCCAAGAACGTCACCAAGACGATCATCACCCAGAGGTATGGTAACGCTGAAAGGCTGAGATCCACGTGAATGACACAGCAAAAGATCCGCCTTAAAAAGCTAAACTAATTACCCTGCAGCCTGCCGTGGCAATAGTTCCCGCAATACAGCACTGTCGGTTGAAGTCACAACTGAATACGACTCTGTGTGTGGAAACAGGTACAGGAACCAGTACCCCATCCTTGGCCTGCTGAGCGACGACTACCAGATCACCTCACCTGTCAAGGAAGCCAAGACCATTGTCATCGAGTAAACTGGAGAAATGGTAAAAATAAGAGAGACAGTACCGTTAGCCACCTAAGACAGCTTTCATAAAAGTTCGGATGCTTGTGTGAAATGTGAACAAAGCAAATAGCCGTATTGCGAACAGCCTGTCTGTGTCTGTCAACTGATGGCCAGACCGATTCTGAGAAAGCCGCTGGCATCGAGGCCCTGTGCTAATATCTGTTGTTGCTGACTGGCAAGAGAGCATCTTCTCCAAGATGCACTAAATTCAACACTGACACAATGAAGAGTGGGATCCAGAGGTCAGAATGCTGACTGTTGGGGGTTTGTAACAGTTATACGTCACATAAAGGAACAAAAACAATTAAATAGAAATTACCGCTTGGACTGTTTTTGACTCCAAGTCAACATGCATGTAGTTTTATTATTATTATTATAATTATTATGGGTCAATAAAATGATATGGGTACGGTAAGTTATGAATTATGAAATCACAACAGTCAAAAGTAGCAAAAAACAACAAAAATATTTGTAATGTTACTGTACAACTAAAGTATTTTGATCATCATGACCTTTAAGTTAATAATTATGTTTATGCCTTCTTTAGCACATTATAATTTATTATTTAATTATGAACTAAGCAGTACCGTACTCTGTAATTACACTATTCATATTTGTGTTTCACCAGTGTTAGTTCAAAGTGTGTGGAGGATTGTGTTTATCTGCCATTGATCTTTGGAATCAGAGGAACTGGTGCCACCCTGTGGTGGAAAGCCTCTAACGTATTCTGCTCCCATGTGTCACCTGCTGTTTTACATTTTGTCTTCCATCCACCCTTTGTTTTAAAACCTGACCTGATAGTTTGGACAAAGGCGTAACAACCTGTGTTTTGTTTATCTGGAAACAGGAAATCATTACAACTCCTTAAAGACACACTGCTTCTCTCCGACAGGCATGAAGACGCAGACGCAGACGCCAAGCTTCCTTCCTTTGCATGTTGACCCCCCTCCCTCATCCTCAGGGCTCCCAGGGTTGGTGATGGTAAAAATACCTCTGTTCCGTTCCTAAGTTTGGGATCATTGGCTTCGGACTTTGTTTTGAACTAATTAGGTTTGTTTGGGGTGAGTTTCTCATTTGGGCTTCTTTTAAATAATCCATTTAAGGCCAAACCTTTTCAGATTATTATATGTTGTTGGCTGTGCATTGGACTACAGCGACAGCCCTGACAACTGGGATCTGAGCTGAACAGAAGACAGTTTGCATTAAAGTGTTGATTGAAAATGTTGAAATGCTTGATTAAGTCAAAGTTTATGCCAGAGAATAACCAATTGAAGCGGTGTCTGCTTCCCACATTGTCTTTTAATCTGGATAGAAGATGAGAGATTCTAAACTTAATCTCTAAAACGTGTCATCTGATTGGACTTTTTACACTAAACATTGTTAGCAGGCTGCTGTGGGTTTGGGAACTGTGGCATATGGAAGGATGGAATCACTGACAGGTGATTCTGTGATATATTGCAAGACAGTCGTCTGTGATACATTACAGTTAATGTACTGAAACAGTAATTACGTCACACAGAATGTTTATAGACAACAACACACACACACGCAGTAAAACAGGCTTCATCTCTGTATCATAGGAGATTGTATTGTGATATAGTACTGTCATGACTTTTCTTCAGGCCCATCCCCACCTGGCAGGTGAGCTAATACATTCCAGTAAAGCACTGGGCTCAAAACAGATGTTGTCCTCAACTTTCAGTTGTCACCATTACATTTGGACTGATATCCCCTAGGAAGTAGCATGAGACCCTCCTTAAAGCCACCACAGCCACGCTAGCCCAGGAGACGAGGAAGCGGACACATTGTTGTTATTGCTACTCTGCATGTAAATATTTCTTTTATATTTATATTTAGAGCAGCTCTCATGCAATATGGAAAATGATGGGGTAGTTTTGCTTTGCTTGTGTGCTATGTGATCAGTTGTATCTCAGTTGTAATTTCAGAGCGTTTTACGTTGAGGTTTGTGCGTCTTCATTGACTCGGAGGTGCGTGGGTCAGGTTTAACATGTTTGTTTAACAAGCAGTAAGTCTTTTTTTTTTCCTTTTCTAAGTTCTGGTCGGCTTTAGGCATATGGAAGCATGGTGAAGACTTTGCGTCCACTGGTGCTCTACTGTCCTACTTATTAAATCAAACTGCAATCATAGTCTCACTACAGGCTGTGAAAAGTATAGTTCAGTATAGTTTCATAATTATTTCAACTGCGAACGTGTGTACACTGAATATATCAAATCCTTTGTGGTGTTGAAATGACATGTTTTAGGTTGACGTAGAAATGATCAGATCAACCATCTGATCCCCAGTATGGAGAGCAAAGAGCTGCCCAGTGGACACAGAGTCAAGCATGTACAAAGGTTATGACTCCGTGGGATTTCAGTTAGGAATGTGGTGTTAAGCTAATGCCAGGCC
The DNA here is from genome assembly GCA_030770545.1 of Macropodus opercularis. NCBI lineage: Eukaryota > Metazoa > Chordata > Actinopteri > Anabantiformes > Osphronemidae > Macropodus > Macropodus opercularis. The sequence goes on along the minus strand of CM061102.1, from coordinate 7,066,057 downwards.
AGCATCGTTTTTATCATACATCAATATATCATTCTCACCTGGTCAGAAGGATAAAATGTGGCAACTACTAATTTTTAAACTGCTTTTGCAGCCCTGGACCAGTAGAGGCTCCAAGAGGCTTTTGTGTGTTGCTATGCGGGTGATTTTAAACAGAACAATTGTGCCTTTCTTTTCCATCAGAGAATTCATTGTATGCTGAGCTGACGTAACTGGTTGTAGCTAATCTGCAAATAGATGTGTTTATATATATTTTTGTATGCAAAATATCTTTCAGTCGAGGCTTTGAGCTGTCAGCCTGTCTACATGACTTCAGTCCTCTTCTATGAGAAATGTCTGATCTGTGATAGCTTGTGATTAAAATCTGTGTTGTATCTTGTTTGGCTTTTTACTGTAACCAGGCTTTTGTTAAATCTTTGGGCTAAACATCCCTTCACCCTGTTCCAGGAATCATTTGGTATAAAGGTTTATTAGTCCAAGTATGTCCAGCAGAGGGACCCAGCTCCACTCACCAGATCGTTCTCAACTCGGGGTCAATGAGTGGAACTGATGGAGCAGAGAGACAGAGAATGAGGTCATCCCAGCTCTGTAGGGCTTGGCTCAGTTGGCTGCATGTCAACAGATTTAGTCGCTGTTCTCAATACCCACACGGTCACACAGAAAGAACAAACCATCACACTGCAGTGCAAATGTGTTGGACGTCCAGCGACATTTGTAGGCTGTAATACGAAAAGTCACATGCTAGGAGAAAATGTCGCTCAGTTAGATGCATGGGGTGGTGGTTCACAGGTCTGCATAAACCAAAATAATAAATATAGAGCGAAGGAACATTTCTTTGTGCGATGTACACACAGTAAAATTCACTTTAGACATGTGATTAGTTAAATGAGTTGAAAAGAAAAAGTCTTTCTTTTTTTCCATTTCCTACTGTAAAATTGCTTATACTGTAGTTTCAGTAGTACACGCAGATAACCAGAGAACCTACTATGACAGCTCCTGGATCATTATTATTCATAAATATCACCTCTAGTACAGTAGCACCACTGCCTTCATGATATAGCTCTGACATCACTCCCTATTTCATCTGCTCTCACAGATACACTCCTTGGCTGAATCGATTGTGTGGCCTATTGTATGTAGGTCCCATTAATTTAAAATGAGCTACACATATAAAAAATAAATAAATAAGAGAAAAACCTGGATTCAATCATGAAATTACACCACATTAGGTCTCGTACACAGTGTCAGGTATATACGCTGCACCTCTCTCTCTCTCTGTAAACCCAATATCCTCTGAGGCCCGGGGGTCTTAGAGCGTAAAGGCAGTGCAGAGGCAGGAAGAAAGAGGCTGCATTATCCACATCAAAGAGCCAGAGTTATCAACCATAATCAATGCTGTCCCATTACAATATCCAGCCAGCCTCTCTCTCTGTCTAACCAGATCAATATGGTTTATTGACATGTATAGGAGAATGACATTAATATTGTTAAATAGGGGGGGTCATCAACAATAAGTGACAAACAAACAGTGGAAAACAGATCAACCACAGTTGGGGATGTCTGAATAAAGTCACAGTTATAATAACTAACTTTAAACCAACGCTCCTTTTGAAACTTGTCTGTATGCTACATGAAAACACCATGAACACCACCAGAATACACGGAGCCATGACAATTCAGAGCCAGCCGGGCACCTTCCGTCCTGGCCTGCGAGGACGGAAGGTGGGAGTCATTCCCACTGACTCTGCTCTGTGGAGGCCTCTCAGCTTCCAGACACAGAGGCAGTAAAGGACCCGTTGAATTTAGTAAAGTGGTATCAGGATGCTGCTGCTGAGAGTCCGCTGCAAATATATTGCCACCAGATTCTGCTTTCTATGAACATAATAGGGAAATATTTTGTGTTCTTGGTTTTAAAAGCTGATTGTTAGATGCAGTTGTATCTTTACACAGCAACCACAGGAACAGTTTTGGATGGAGGCATTGTCCCAGCAGAGGGCGTCTCCACGCTTCCATCTCATTCTCATGGTGAAACTTCAGACGCGTGAAGCTGGAGGAACTGACTCCACATTCTACTGAAATCTACACAAGTTGGGGAAATCAGTGGTTTTATGTCTAATAAGGGGGATTTACATTTTTATCAAAGATGAAGTCTTGGCTCCTGCTGTAAGTCTTTTTTATACAACACTTTTTGACAACATGACTTTCACACTTTCATGACATGATGGTTTTTTTTGCTAATAAGTTGACTTTCACTCTTTGGCTTTTTGTAAGTTCAAAAGTTTTCCAGCAACCTTGGTTGAACTGAAAAAAAACCTCACTCATCAATACAATAACTTGATGTTATGTTTCTACTAGTTCATTTTAGGCAAAGACTTGCATTTTTACCTTAGAGCTGAATTTTTGTACTTCCATAATATAAATCAAACTATATTTACTGTAAAGTGACCACTTGCAGCCTAATCTGGTTCGTAGTGTGGAGCGGAGAAATCTTTCATATCATTTGTCATTAATGGGAGAATAGGTAAAATACAACAAACGAAGCAAATGGAAATCACATTGTCTCTGTATCATCAGCCATATTGACCCCTCGCCCCCACACAGCCATGCCTATCGACCTCTTTCTCCCAGTAACCAGGCCCCATGCCAGGGGGTCAATGACCCACTGCAGCCCCCTGCTTGGAAGCAGGGTCAGAAAGTGTGTGTGTGTTGTGGGTAGTCAACGTCACACTACATATCATCATCAACTCCCCACCCCTTCAATGGGACACGAATCCAACAGCAGGGAAGTGAAAAGAGTGCACAGTATTTTCCTAATCTCAAAAAGCTTGCTTTCATTTTTCTCCTGCCTTGTTCCAGCCGAGATTGAACTTGATTCTGCGAGTTTTACCAGTTTGTTGTAGTATATAACTTTTTTTATCTTGTAATTTTTTTTACCATAAAGGGATAAATGAAAGAAAGGACGGACCAGGTGACCTGCAGTGTATTTGTGTGTAATGGACTTAAACTGTGAGATATACTGAAGGTTGTCAGCCTATAGGAAACCTCCTCCCTGTCTCTTTCTCTTTTAATGTCTCGGCTCTGGTTTGTCTCACTTAATTCTATCTCCCCATCTCCTGATCCATCCATCAGTGTCTCAAACACACGCTCCCCACAAGCACACAATTCTTTCTTGCTCCTCCGTTGCTTGTCTCACATCATGTCTCTTTGCAACTAATTTCAACTCACATCATCCTTTCCCCCCTCTCTCGCTCTCTCGCTCTCTTTTGATGAGTGAGTGAATGAGTGGGTGAGCAAGTCAATGTGAGCGAGCAGGCATAGCCGCTGATGCACTCCTGGTCATTAATAAAAGTTTTATACACAGTCAGGAAATGCATTTGAGCTCCGGTGGCTGGAGCTCCTCTCAGACACACAGGAAATGGGCGCTTGGCCGACAGCCAATCCTGCTATTTCAGGGCTTCGTCCAGAGCCAATCAAGCCTGGTCAGTTAATGGAGCAGTGGCTTTACTCTCCTCTACACCCAAATAACAGCAACAATTAGACACTGTGCAAGTGGCCACGGTCGACGCTAATGACTTGTGCAACTCACGCGACACAAGAGTTGCGAGTTTCAAATCTTTTTTTTGTCGAAGCAGGACGTATTTGTAGAATTTGTGAATATGGTTAGATTTACAGTGCGTATAGATTGACTATGGTGGCATGGAGTTACTTATGGTGAAGCCGTAGCTCCATCTAGGCTGTAACTTTTCTGGCTTTCGAAACTGACACTGGTGAACCAAACTCTAGCTACAGTATGCTAAAGACTTTGACACTGTCTCACCATTAACCATAAAAGACATTAACAAAAACCAATAAAACTAAAAATAAAAACTGTGCCACTGTCAGCTGCATCGCAAGAATTCAACTGTCAGCACAGCCTTGAGACAAAAACACAGGCAAACAAGGCAAAGTGAGGAGAAATCTCCCTTCACTTCCTGTCTGACTCTTCAGCCGAGCACTTCAGTTAAAAGCATCCAGTGTGTGCGTGCGGCAACGCTCACATGAGAAGCGTGCTGTAATGTGTTGTGTAAGCTGACACCCATGCGCTTCATGGGTGGGACACCTCCTGCCCATCCAGCAGGCGTTGGTACTGCACCACCATGACACACAACCACATCACACAGAAAGACACACACACACACATACACACGGGAAAACTGCATCCACTGGAAATGGATGACTTTGTCAGCTGTGTGCTGTTAACCAGGCCATTTGACATTGATCTCTGCCTGACCCAGGACATGTCTCGCTCTCTGTCTGTCTCACAAATATACTGTATGCACACAAATACAGAACCACACACAGCCACATGGGAGGAAAGGAAAGACTTCAGAGAAAACAAAGAATGCAAAATAAAGAAAGAAATACATTTAAATATTAGGTTGCTCTTAACATGAAAACTGAATTATAATAAAAAAGCAAAGTTGTATGCAAAACATTGTTTTGTATATAAATTAACAACATTTTTATTTTGTTTCACATTTAGAAATGTTTTAATGTTTGCTATAGTCTTCGGGTCAACATTTCACATAGTTTTAAAGGTAATTCTGATTTCTTGTCAACCATCACATTGCTTTTATCCCTACCTTAGTCTGCCTCTATCAGCAGTTTGTTTCATCTCAGATATTTTCCTCAACAGGAAACAGCGCTCCCTCCATCTCCATTAGAGACTAGTGTCCAGTTACCTACTGTGTCTGTGTGTGTGTGTGTGTGTGTGTGTGTGTGTGTGTGCGTGCTTGTGTGCTTACACTAGTGTGTCTTTCTTGCAGCAACTTGCTGAGCAAGAACATGGACCAAGAGAGCAAGAGAGGCACATGTGTGCACAAACACCATGCTGTCTCAAACACACACATGCACACACGCACACGCACACACACACGCACGCACACAGGTTCATATTACAGTCATGCAGCATTAGGTGAGCGATATTATTATTATGGAACAAAAGAGAGAAAATACCTAGTTTTATAGAGACTTATATTTACTTATATATATATATATATTTAGTTTTTTATATAAATATATATATCATGTATCATAACAGGATCAGCACTTGGTATAGTATAACACACAGACTTTTGCCCAGTCATGTTCATAAAGCTGAATTGAATTCACAGAGGGAGGTTGTGCAGAGAGAAAAGGAGGAAGAGGAGGGGTGTGTGTGTGTGTGTGTTTGTGTGTGTGTGCGTGTGTGTGTGAGAGAGCAAGAGAAATTGAGCACAAGCAAGAGAGTGAGCGAGAGAGAGAGAGTAAGACTGCAAGAGTGACAGAGAGCATGCCGTTCTCAGTCATTCATCTCTCGAGAAGAGGAAAGGAAACTACAACAGAGAAACAGGCTTTGCTTAAGGGAAAAAGGAAGATTTTTTAAAAAGTTCTCTGTTCAATCTTCTCAGACGTTTGGAGCCTCTCACTCCAAACCCAAGCTGTCTTTTATCATTATCTTTTTGTTACACACTGCAGCAGCCCTTTCGCTTCTGAAATTGAGGACACGTTTCTTTTTCTGAAACATACGACTAAGAAACGTCCAAACTGTGCCTGTGTAGGACAGGACTCCTGTTTCAGAAGCAATCTCTTGGAGCGTGGAGCCCTTAGATGAAACGTGTGGAAAAGGCACAGTGTGGTTTTCCTGGGAGGCAAAGGAGGAGCTGAACTCAGGAGGACGCACCAGGATCCGGGCGCTCCTGGAAGAGCTCTGGGAAGGGGAGGAGGAGGAGGAGGGTGTGCCTCACTAAGAGAGAGCATCCTCGCAGGCTTATCCCTTGTTACATTTCACACACTCTTAAGACAACGGGGATTCAAGAATACTAAAAGAGAGAATATCAAACATCTTTCTGCAAATTAACAATTGCAGTAACAATTTAAAACTTAACACAGTTAAGTTAACTTAAAAGCTTTTAAAAAGTGTTTTTAAAAGCAGAGTAAATCACAGTATTTCAAAAATTTACTGTAAATCATTAAAAGGACATTGCAGAAATATTTTAGGACCATTCTTTGCACACATACAAACACGTCCACCCAGGACACCCCAGTCACCCTAGTCCTCCACAACAGAATGGATCTCCCACCAGTCAGAGGTAAGCATGAATTCATCCCGTCACCGTCTGATCTGCTGATAAACTATTGATGATTTCTGTGACCTTCAAACATTTTATTTAAGCAGCCGATGTAGACAGTCCAGATTTAATTACAAAATGAACGTCATTACTTCAGGTTTAGGAAGTGTGTTAACAGCAAAAAGTTTTTTTTCATGTGAAAGCGTATAAAATACATTAGTATTTTTATTAAATTCTATGAAAACATCCAGTTATATCTTTAGCTTAGTGTCCTGGGTTGCATCGCTAAATTTTGGTTGTTTGTTAACACCCTGAAAGAAAGATGCCTTTAGTTGGAACTAATTAGCAATGTACTGAAATAGTACTGAAATATGACAGATGTGAAAAAATATAACTGGAAAACAGTAAAGAACATGAAGACAAAGATTTGATGATCAGTCTAAGTAAAAAATAAAAGGAGGAGGAGCCTAAAAAAGTTATATTGAAATTCCACTTGCAAATTATTCAACTGTTGCTTAAATACATGAAATCCACGTGTTGCGAAGTTTTCGGTCTTTTGTCTTGACTTTGAGTGATCAACGAGTTGTGCAAGCGTAGCTTTGATTAAACACCATCTCTACATTTGTTCTGTAAATACACACCATAAAATGCTGTGTCTAGGTCCGTGGATGCATGTGATGCAGACATGGAAGCGATAGACATCCATCTGTCCACGTGTCCGTGGTGACCTCCTTAGCACTGGTGGGCAGATTGATGTTGTTGATTACATGACTATTTTAACATACATGTTGCATTTTTTAATGACTTCAGGCCAGCTTTGAATCGCTGACAGGCGTGAGAGCACATTTCTGAACAGAGGCACATCACTGAATGTTTGAGCAGTTTGCGTTGTGAAGGGTATTTAACTGTGATGGGGACATGTGGGGTCCAGATTGATTGTCCTCAAGGTCGGATGCAGAATGTCAATACCCATCTCCGCTGGGGTGGGACTGGAGGGGCGGGTGGTTGAGCAAGCCATGACGGGATGGACTGATGGGAGGGACTGAGTAGGAATAATAGTGAATGGGACGAGGGGACGTTCAGAGGAGGGCCTGACCAGGGGGGAGAGTGAAGGAATATGGCAGATGACATGTTACAGAACCACATACTGGCAGCAGCTCGGGGTTTAATGCTCTGGAGACACTTGTGAACCAGAGGATTTTGGAATCAAGTTGCTATTGCAACCCCACGAAATCGGAGGATAAATGCATTTGTTGTTCCAAAGGAAGTTAGTCTCAACTTGTGCCAAACTGCTTCATAGACTGATTAGTCTGATCTGAATCTAAAATTCATCATTTAGACTGTTTTTCATACCGAAGGCTGAAAATGTGCCTGTTTTAGCTTCACATGTGTGATGAATAGTTGCAGATCTTCCCTCTGAATGAAGTGATTGGCTTGATCTACTTTTAGGGAAAAGAAGATAAACAATGAGAAGCAACACATGTTTTTCTGCTTCCTTTTCAGTAGTAATGAATACAGTTAATATTTGTTTTTATTTCAATAAAACTTGTTAGAACTTAAATGTCACACTGGACTGTGGGAAATAATCATTCATTGCTCATGTAATGACTCCTGATGTACATGTAGAGCATGGATAGTTTAATGTATTATCCATCCATCCATGCATCCATCATAACCACTTGTCCTGGTAAGGGTTGTGGGGGTGCTGAAGCTAATTTCCACCCTGGTCTTGCTGTGAGTCCATCGCACACAACACAGACAGGCATTCACATTCACTATAGCATTGCCCAACCATCTTCATCCCTCTGTCTTTATATCTGGCTCTGACACTTTTATGACACAATGTTAGAGTCACAGTCTCCCTCTGCCTCTTTCCTTCCTCCTCCCTACCTCCCTCCCTCCCTCCCTCCCTCCCTCCCTCCCTCCCTCCCTCCCTCCTTTCTTCCAATCCTCTCTCTCCCCGTGCCTGGACTTGCTGGTCTGCAGTGTCTATTTCAGTCTTTCCGTTGGGGTCAGATTCGGCACATCCGGTATCTCATCCAGTTTATTGTCATTCAATCCTACTGTGCTCCCGGAGGCATCAGAAGGAAGGCCCCTGGGTCTCAGAGCCTGACGGGCCTGATGCGCCCAGTCGTAAGCGTAGGGAAGCTAGTATTGTAAACTTGAACTCTATGTTCTCAGTGTTTTTACGTTAAAAATCGAACTCAATTATCATGTTTCTCTGACTTCACCAGACCTGTCGACCAGTTGCTTCCCTTTCGTTTAATTTAAAAAGAAAGTTCCACGTGGTAAAACGCTAGTAATAACTAAGTCAAACGTTTTTAAATACAATACATTATGTCATCACAGTGACATCACATTTTTGGGAAGACTTTCCACACATATCAGTCAAAGACATTAGCATTGCACAGTTTTGTAAAAGGCTAGTTTATGCTGTTTTGTTGACACAGTTAAAAAGGCATAATCCTAACCTTATCCTAAGCCATAATACATATGTGTATGTCTGCTATTATGATAAGCGAGAGAGCAAGGAGGGTCCAAACTAACTAGGATGGGCCAAAAAGTGGAAGGGAAATGAAAAATGAGGGCAGTGAAGGACAAGACAGCACAAAACGGATGAAAGGGGAGAGTGGAGGAAGGCGGTGAAGCTGTGAAGGTGATGTGCAGGGAGGAGAGGAAGCGAGGGGATGTGGAGAAATGAAAGCAGGGGAGGAGAGGAAGACAGAAGAGGAGAGGGGAGGGCCACCCCTCCTCATTCCATGGCAAAGGGTCACTACAAGCCGTTTCAAAACATCCTCTAACCATGATGTCATCTGCAAGAGATGCAGCAATGCTCTGTCCATTACGCTCCATCAGTCAGTGGGTCGTTGAGACCACGGTCCAAGCAGACAAGGGATCAGCACAAGTTAATTTATGCTATAACAATATAAAAACTGGTTTGTTCAGCAGACTGATTTTGAAAGAATAATTCATGATTTTGCTCAACTCATCAGCAAAAAACAAGTAGTGTAACTGTAGATGGGACAGTAGATCAAAGTATGTGTTTTTACGGAGAAGAGCGCTGTAGCAGGTGTTTATGTGTGTCTGTCCCAGGGCAGAGGCTCAGTCATTACTGATACTCCCTCAGCACAAAGGTCCGTCCTCAGGTTACCACTGACGGCCTCCTGAAACACCAGCTCTCTGTCACTGTTTTGCTCTCAGTTTGGTTTTGCTTCAGTCTTTATAACATATTTTTAGACACAATATGCAGAAAATGTTGAATAAAAAACAGATAAATGTATAGAATATACCGCTATACCCACACGTGCAACAACGATAGCAGCAACAATCAAAACAAACTTAACAAACATTGTCAAATTCTGTTGTGGGAAACAAGATCCAGAAAATCTGAGACTGACAGAGAAAGGGCTTATTACAGCCTCCTTTGTCAGACAATCTACTAAATAAAACATCTTGTTGTATTGTTGGCTATGATGGTTCAGTGTTTGCCATAAACCAGCATCAAGCTGTAACTATGGCCATTGTTATGCACACATGATTAATATCCAAGTAGAAAAAATGATCCACTATTGATTACAACATCTCGATAGTAAGATTTGGAAATGGAACAAATGGAAATGTAATTAAATATATAAACTAAATGATTATGGGAACGAGAGAGTTCTTGTTTTCTAATCATAATTTTTTTATCAATACGTATTATTATCCAAATAGACTATAGATATACAAAATCTGTTGAGGTTTGCAACCTACCTTACACACACGTGTCATTTTAAAAAAAGGAAAATACTGAGCTCCACCTGTAATGTGAGATGGGAGATTGTGCCTGCCTCGCCCTCCATCTCTCTCTCTCTCTCACACACACACACACACACACACACACACACACACACACACAGTCATCCCAGCTGTTGTTGCCAGGGGATTGATAACAGACACTCCCCAGCAAAACCATGCTGAGCATCAATACCCAAAACACGACTTTAAGCCCCGGGGTCGGCAATTAGTTGCAGATTCAGGGCACGTGCTGATGCAGATGCTGGGACCACTGAGACAGGTCTTCTCTCTCACACTGGCATTAATACCGTTAAAATAATAATAAAAATGAGGTCATGGAAATGGACGGCAGGCCTCTTCTGCTTAACAGTTCGATGGGCTGATAGGCTGGCAGAGAATGAGAGAGCCGTGGCCACCGCGCTCCCTGATGAGATTAGTCACCAGGACTTCTCTCTCCTCAGACTAATTTGAAAATGCATCCTCATCTAACCAACCTGCGCCTCCTTATCTGCTGCTCTGTGGCTGGACCTCTGGAACGAGGGATCACAGATAAACGGAAACAGGCTGATGGGTAGAGCACTGTTAATGTTCAAAAGTCTCTCCTTGGAAAGTCTGGAGGACTGCAGGTCTTTCTTCTATTTTCTGTTACAGTGCAGCTTATTAATCATATCTACCACTGATGGATTGCCGCTCTTAGGTTTCATCCACCTTCCTCATCCCTACTTCTGTTACAAGTAGCTTCCCTCAGCACTTTTGCATCTCATACGTGGAGGGCAGTCTGATCATTAAGATGTTGTCTTCAAAGCATGTTTTCTGTTGATTTTGAAATGGGCTTTACCTTCATCAGGAGCTTGTTGACCTTGTTGGGCTTTTTGGGAGCTTATTTCCTGCACAGTCACTGCTTCAGCTATTCATCACAGATCTGTGTACTGTTTATGTATGTCGACACAGAGTTTATGTTTACCGGCTGCATGGTTACTAACTAGCTTTGTCGCTGTATTCTTCTTTTATTTCCTTGTTTTCAGGTTCGTCTGATGTGCCGTGAGTGTTGGGAGCATCTTGCCCCAGCCCTGGCCTGCATTCCCGCTGCCACCTGGTCTGGCTCACCAGGATGGACCCTGCTCCTCATTCCTATAGGATGGAGCTAGATGGAATGGACCTTCAGCAGGTTTCAGTTCTGTCGCTCGACCAGATACGTTCCATCCGGGCTAACAATGACTATGTGGAGAGGCCCGTGGCACTGGAACCAGCGTCACAGTCAGGATTCTTTGTTGCTCATAATGATGGTTACCCTCAAGGGATATACACCCACCATCACCATCCGTCATCTTTCCACTCCAACCTGCCCCACAGCCAAAGTGTGCAGCAGCAAGCTCACCTGTCCCACCTGAGCCGTTCTAGCACCATAAGCTCCTCCATGTCTCGGACCAGTGCCACATCAGACCAGCGGTTACTGGCAGGTTTAACACCATCTCACTCTGGCTTAGGTTCTGTGGTTCGTTCTCAGCCTAAAGGAGACTTCAAGCCTGACGCTTCCTTGACTAAAGGTCTGACAGACGATGAGGCCGAGCTGGGCCTACATTTGTTCATCTGTGAGCGGTGTGGTCGCTGTAAGTGCCAAGAGTGCTGTGCCCCCCGCCGCCTGCCGTCCTGTTGGGCCTGTGGACAGCGCTGTCTGTGCTCGGCGGAGAGTGCTGTGGAGTACGGCACCTGCTTGTGCTGTGTGAAAGGCCTATTCTATCACTGCTCCGCCCAGGATGACGAGGATAACTGTGCTGACCGGCCATGCTCCTGTGCTTCAGCCCATGCCTGTGCCCGCTGGGGCACTATGGGGCTGCTGGCACTTTGCCTGCCCTGCCTATGCTGCTATCCCCCTGCCAGGCTGTGCCTTGCCCTGTGCCAGTGTGCCCATGACAGGGCCACGCGCCCCGGGTGTAGGTGCAGCAACACCAACACTGTGTGCCGCAAGATTTCCGCCTCCAACTCAAACCCTGGCCACCCCTCACTCCGCAGCAAGGCTCTGGAGAAGCCGTTATGACAAGCTTGACCGGGGGTAACTCCGTTTTCTTTGCTCTCACCAATCAACAGCCTCACAGCTGACATTATGACGACCTTGCCATTATGACCCACCTACCTACATATGACAAGCCAACAAAAATCCAACCGTGAATTGTTCTCTGTGTATTCCTTGAATTACCTTCTTCTCCCATTCAGGAGGGACCAAAGCTTTACTGTGACTGTTCATGACGGAGACTTCAAAAAGAAAAGAAACTGAAGAAGACGTTGTTGTGCTTTGCTCGGCTGCCCTTCAACCATAACTCTGACTTTTCTGCGCAGTAATCCAGATGCCTGGAAATCTCTTTATTCATTGCTGAGCCTCCTTCCACACATTGCAAACGGCAGAGCTCAGACATGACAAGGGACCAAATCAGGATGGAAAGACGCACGTGTCGATGTGTATGTTTCTGTTCTCCAGGAAAATGGAATGTAGACTAAAATAGCATTTGCATAACTCCAACAAAAGGCTGAAGATAATGCTGCAAAATATCTGAGCTAAGCACTAAGACATAACAAGACAACAAAGAAATTGTACCACACCTACAACAACAGTTTCCCACCAAAGAAGGGACCATGCACTGTACAAACTGAGTGAACTTCAAGGCTATTAAGCTGTCAAGGAAAAGCACTGTGAGGTCGATGGACGATTTTCCCTCAGCAACCAAGAACTGAATGGGGGATTATTTAACCAGAGGGATGGTGCATCCATTGTGACTAGGTAGCGTGTGTGTCTGTGTGTGTGCGTGTGTATGTGTGTGTCCTCCTGCTGTATAAAAACCAGTGTATTGAGGCTGTGTGTATGTTGTTTTGTCAGCAGAAGAAGCCTCCTTGTCTTATTTTTAGCAGTGCCACTTCAGTGGAGCTCTGAGGGTCTGGTCGGGTTTCCTCCCGAAGTCAGTCTGTCGCCAATCTCCCTCCTCCAACTGACCTCCTTCTCTCCCCCCACCTCAATGCCTCCTTACGCCTATAAATCCAAATCATCTTGTGCTTATAAAGACGATATGAACCTTGGTCCATGAAGGTTTCCAGTGATAAAACAGCTTGGTGAGACCCAGCCAACCCAACCCAGTATTTTCAAATCAAACATGAAAAGAAAATCAAATGAACATGACATAAAACCCACCAGAAACCTGCCAACATGATAGGTGTTATTCCCACACACCAATACGTCCTCATCTGTCTCCCTTCTTACGCTCAGAGGGCTAAAAGCCTCAGTTCCTGGTCCGCAGAGAGTTGATCAAACAGACAATTAGCTTCAAGATAGCTCTTAATGGGCTGGAGAAGAATGGATCATGGGGTAGGAGGGAAAGGAGGGGACAGGATGAGTGGAGCTGTGGTGTTTGGCAGATGGAGAGATGATGGGAAGAGGGTGGTGCTGTGTGGAGAAGGGGAGGAGACAGGCTGGATGAGGGGAAGGGAAGAGGTAAGCGAAGGATGCTTCAGTCCGATGCAGCACATACAGGATATAATGAAGTGGCTTTCACTGCCTCTGAGCTTATCTGACACTTTGCGGTTGTACATGTTTAAATGAAAACAGTGCATGGAGCTTCCAGAAAGAATTAAAAGCTGACAGCAAACAACACACACAGTACACGGTCGGGCATGTGCATGGGTGTGTGTACACAGTTTGTATCTTGTACATGTTTTTAGAGTGTGTGTGTGTGCGTACAAGTGTGTGTGTGGATGTGTCACCCACTGTAAACACAGACACACACACTGACCTGACTTGTTAAATGTTACTTTGCTATATTTTTATATGTAAATATGGGCTGTTCACTGCATAACTATTTTTATTCTGCTTTATTTTGTTTCTACGAGATTGATATTATTGCAGCAGTTTTCCATTATAGTGAATATTCACGTATTTATTGTCACTTGTGATCACTCCAGAAACTTTTGGGACAACTGACGGGTAAACCATCTTACTTTAAATTTGAACTTTGAAACAAGTGATTGGATGGTATCCTAAGTAGTATATCAGAAGCAAACAGAGGTCGTGCTGGCAAAGGAAATGTACTGTTCTTCACCTCAGCGTGATTCCTGTTAGAGCAATACTTCCTCGTGCATTTTAACGGTTTTATTCTTCAGTAGCTGAGGAACGTTTAGCAGTTTCTATGTGCTGCTGTTTTCAGGATGCGTGAATGTTGCCCCAAATTTTTCTGTGCACGCCGGTGGTTTTACCTTGAGATGGGCTGACAACTGTGGAGGACATTCTCCACTTACACTTTTTTCTTTTAATGTTGCAACTTTTTACCACTTTTAATTCCCATCACACATTATAAAAATGATCATTTTTTTCAAAACCAACCAAAAAGCATAATGTATGTAACTCACACCTATTAATGCAAATCAGCTGAGGCTGACCTCAAATGAATTCTAATGAATCTGAAAATGTTTTGGGCTCTTCGTCCACAATTTGCAAGTGTTTTCAACCACCCAAAAAAGAACAAGCACTGTTTTTTTATGCCAGATGAGAAAAACACTGAAGTATACTACATTATAATTTTGTGGCACATCCTACTCTGCATGCATGCTCTTTCGAATGACAAAGCTTAAAAAGCTGCAGAAAACCATTTGGTGTGGAGGGAAAACCTAAAACTGTCGTCAAATTTAACCTAAATTTTACAGGCGTAGCCTCAGAGGGGTTCTACACAGACGCACACAGTTTCTCCTCTGTCAGATCTTGGTGCTTGTGGAGACGACTCGAGGGAACATTTTTTTTTTATCTCAGCTGGATGATGTTACAGAAGAAGGTTTTTCTTTTTTTTTTTGGTACAGCCCAACTACTCTGTGTGTATTTGTGTGTACAAATACAGCTACAGGACAATGTAGCATGTATATTTTTGAATTTCAGGGTTTGCTCCAAAATTCCTATAATTTTCATCATCTTTTCCCCAGAACCACGACTCACGTCAGGAACCTGTCTGATGCTGAATGTGTGCCTCTATAACCACTACACTCCTTCTTGTGTCTTAGCAAGCATCGCTTCTGGTACAAATTGGCATCTTGTATGTTGTAAAAAAATTTAAGGAGAATATACGGAACAAATATATAAAAATCTATCTCAAATGAATATATTATATAGAACAATATGCATTTCACACTTTGTGTTGTTGCTGGTATCGCGTCACGGATATTTATTTGAATGGTTGCAACAATAGCGATAACAATAATCACAGTGATGATGTTGATGAGTGAGGTATTTATTTTACAGATGAGTTGGAAAGCACTAATGTTGTTGTTGTTTGTATTTTGGTTTTGTTTATTTTTCCTCTTGGTGTGGTGTGGCTGCTGCGACCCTCCTGGCTAGAGATGAACCAATAAAGGAGTTTCCAAACAGACCAGACTTATGACTGAGTGTGGTCAATAAATGAAGAAAGTATCCTTTACACTAGATCATATTTCCAGTGTGTGCTTAACCATAACATCTACTGTAGGTGCTGTTCCTTTGGGGTGTCCTGGTGATGGTTATGTACAAGATGCTTCAAGGGGTTCACACACAACCCTGGTTGGTTTGGAAGTGGATAAGGTTAATAAAACGTAAAGTAAAGGCACAGACCTAACATACACAAGGACTTACAACAAACAATGAACGATTAAAGACCATTAATTAGAAAGAAAACCCTGAATATTCGAATCTTACAAATACAATAAATAATTTCAGGAAATAGATCTGGATGAAGTCAAGTCATAACAATGGCTTCATAAAAGAGGCCCCCTGGTACTACACTCACTTTACTCTACTTGGGCTCATAAATAAGTGAGAAAGGCTCAGTCACACTAATGGCTTCCTAGAGTAGTGAATACAGATGTGTGTGTGTGTGTGTGGGGGGGGGGGGGTTGGTTGCTAAGAGCTCTGCTTTAATGCACTTTGATTTGAGCTGATGAACAGAAAGGGGGACATTCACACACACACACACACACACCCCCACACACACACACCCACACACACACACACTTCTGAACTGTGTTATTTCTCCTCAACTAATAACCTAATTTCCTCATCTCTTGTTGTGGGTCTCTGAAGCACAGACTGACACCTTACCTGAAAACCTGACTTTCTAGTTTTGAACGGAAACATTATGCGTTTCCTAGCTCCTTACTCGTACCATCACAGCTAGATGCCTAAACCTAACCCAAACTTTGTCAGTTCATCAAAGATTTGCTCCTATTAAACCATTCAGAGATCAACTTACCCATTGCCTCTGTAGCATCCACCAGTTTAGCTTGGGCGTGAATTTTATCCTTTAGGATTTTAATGTTTTCGTACATTAATGACAAGTTGTTCGAACTTTAAACTCATCAGTCCATAAAACACAGCCGTCATAAGGCATCTGTGTGTTGTGATAAGATTCAGAGCCTTCACGTTCGGGGTTAGCAGGGTTTTTCGACTTGCCACTCTTCCACGGCAGCCGTTCCTCCCTAATGTCTCCTGAGTAAGTGACTGAAAGGTAAAATACGTTTAATAAAGTAAGAGAAGCCTTGTTTGACCTTTGACCCCTCTAGTAAAACAGGTACACAGATCATACAGGTTTCATAAACCATTGACTCTGTAGGTTTATTACTTGTGCAACATGCAGAATGTGTTGATGTAAGACACAATCCTAACATTTTGGACTAATGTTAACCTTTCTAAACTTTCTTAACCCCCAATGATGAAACAGGCTGATGACCTCTGACTGCTCTGTTAAAGTCCAGAGGTAAAGATCAGACCCATCCTTTCTGACCCTCTGTCTTTTCCAACTTGAGCAACTTCACCCGTGGTCTTGTTTCTTTACTGGCACCGGACCCTGAGAGTCAGACTCTTAGTAACAAAAGCATCTGTCCATCAAACACCCATATAGCTGTCAATCACTCCAGAAATGATTCGACTGTGTCACACACACACACACACACACACACACACACACACATCTCTGGTTAACAGGAAAACAAAAACAGATCAGGGCAAATGAAACAAAGAATGTCAAAGGGCAGCAATGGAATGTGGCAGAGGTTCAGTGTCCTGCTCAAGGACACTTCAGCAGAAAAAACTCTCAGGTAATTTATATAATTATTGTAATTAGTTAATATGCTTAAATGAGGACGTACAGCTTCATTAGACAATCAGACATTTTCTCTAGTTCCATTATTATCAGTCTAACCCTGTCTGCTTCATGTGCAACGCTGCTTCAACCAATTGCTCCACTCCAATTGCTTTGGTTTAGACAATACCAGGAAATGTGTTTGACTAATAATCTTATTTATTATTTTTGATTAGGCAGACACCAAAAATGAGTTTTATATTAAAGCTGAAATTCTAAAAGTCAGCTTCATATACATGTGGTGTTCATCTAAACTGAACTAAGATGCACTTTGCGAACTGCTTTGACAATGTTGTGATTAAAGACAAGCAAACGTGGGAATAAATGCTCACAACAGTGGTGATTCATGGCAGTACACCCGCGTACAGGAAACACAGAGGGCAGGGATGTCCAGCGAGCGAGGGCTTCACACACAGCTGCAGGGATGGGGGAGGGTGGGAATGTTATCTGCAGAGGTCAAAAGGTCAAGAGAGAGGTTTTAACTCGCTTCCTGTTTCTGCTGCTGGGATGACAAACTCTTGTCCCGGCGCTCTGGAATTCACATGGATCCTTTCCTCCTACTCTCATTCATTTCGTTCTGTTGTTACTCATTATGGATTTCCTCCAGATAGCTCACTTTTTTAGATGTACGTGTATCTCTGTGCGCTCATTCTGCAAATTTTTGTTACTGACACAAGGTCAAAACAATTGTTATCTGATTAGAGACATAGCTGTGTTCAAGGACTGACTAAAAGCATTTGGTTAGAAAATGTTCCTTAATGATGTGGCTTTGTTGTCACCTGCACCCACACCCAGTTACTGATGTGCTGCTCTCCCTGCTTATTTGTCCATGTTTGTATTTTAGTTTGTATTTCCTTTTCAAATATTACTGTTTAGTATTATTGTGCTTACTAAACACTATTTGCTTTTTGTTGTTGTCCTCCTGTAATTACACAAAACAATAATTTGAGGCTATAAAATATCAGTATGACTTTATGAAATGAGATTTATTTTTCTTCTATCTTTGACTCTTCCAACCAGACGATAAATCCCTTGTTTTCCTGTCATCTTCTTTAAATGTGGTTCAAGTAGACAACCTAAAGTAGGTCATGGGCAGAACCTTAAAGCACATACCACACATAAACACAGATCCTTCACGTACCCACCCCATCAACATACTGTAAAGACACACACACACACACACGCTTTTCTGTGATTTTCACCCGACTCGGTGCATCCTGTAGAGAATGCAGAGAGGAAGTGATTGAATAATTCAGCATATTTCCTGAACAATAATGGCCTGCTGCTGATGGTGGTGTGGTATTCAGCAATGGGGTTAAGTGCTGTACTCAGCCAGCCGTTCAGCAAACCAGCCAGTCATTCATCCGTCCGGCTGTGGGGTTGCTTTCACATTTCCCTACTAATGCAGGGAAATAAAACCAATGGTTATTCAAGCAAATGTGTCCATGTGACCTTATTACAAAGACACAGCACATTATATTTGAATTGTTCAAAAGTTCACTAAAATTTCAAAATATGATAACATGTCATTTAGTATATAAAATCCTAGAGACAGAGTGACAACCTCAGAAATGAAGTTTCATGCTCACTCGTATTTTATGGGCAGGGCAGGAAATCCACAGGCCTGGGTGTATTATATTTAGCCATTTGCTGAAGGAAATAGGATGAAAAAGAGATATTAGTGAGCCTTGTGGGACGAACTGGGGTTCCCACTTTCCCACAGTCTGGGCTGGAAAACATTGGACAGAGGCCCTGACAGCTGGCCCTGCTAAGGACTCTGGGTAATGGACTGCCCTCGGCCTCCACAGGAAACAGAGGTCACAGTGCAAACACAAACACACAAATACACCACTGGACCAGCACTCACACATACTTGTCTAAAAATACCTGAGATTTTTATGACTCGCTAATAAAAGTCAGTGGGTTCATTAACTTAGATGGTGACACAGGGTGACCATAGACAACCATGCTACAGTAACGTAGAGCCTCAAACTGCTGTTGACTATTTAAAGCTGCTGGGATATTAATAATTAATAATAATAAGTGACCAGCTGACCGTAAGGTTGCTCAGAGAAAGGAAGCTCTGACAAACACACTGACCACATTTACGTGAATGTTTGTTGTGTAAACAGGTAACTGACTGCTAAAATGTTCTTAATATCATAATCAAGGCCAAGTACTACTCTCAAATGGACAAAAACATTAATGTAGGTATTAAGATTGATTATTATGTGATGTGATTATTAAAGCCTGCTAATTATTTCATAAAATAAAGTTTTCTGTAGAGGTGTGGGTCCCTCTTGTGGTTTTATTGTGCAATTGACAATATGTGGATTTGAAAATAAAAGCAGTTCTTTGAGGGATTTACACATGACCTCTGGATGCTGAACAACTATCTACAACAAAGAAAGAAATACAAAATAATACTGAACAACACACATGTATCCTTGGATCCCGCCACTAAGTCACAGCAGGATCTAAAGCTTTCTAAAGCAATTCATCTTTCATATACAAAATAATAAGAAACAATAACAACAATCACAAAAGCAAAATGTTCCCAATCAGGTTTCTAGTCTTGCAGCAGCAGTGAAATGTATGACTCAGACAGATTCTCATGACATGAGTATTCTTATGCATATATACAGTATGTATGACTGACTCTAGGCCAGAACAAACGTGTCAGACTATGACAAGTCAGAAGTCTGTAAACGTAAACACATAAAAAAAATCATCCTTTCCCTGTCTTATCTGAAATCATTTTAGTTAAAGCTACTGGCCACAAGATCAGTGTGATCAGTAATGTCCATTCAACACTAGGTGAAATATGGCACAAATAAAAAAGGCTCAGAATAAAGGCTCTTATAATAACTACGGTAATAGGGGAAATAAAAAGATCATTTTCATCTTCAATATGAGACCCTGCACAAAAATTCATTCATTTTTACGCCCATCTTGTGTTTTTGTTGTTATTTTTTTAGGAATCGCTCCGTTTGAACTTTCAGCCACCTCAGCCTGAGTCTGCTGCTCCCGCTCATTAATCCATACATGTCTGAGTGGGATCCTGCAGGACTGTTTCTGACCACACTGTGTCAGCGTTGGAGCACTGATCACCTGATGCCTGTGTGCTCCTGTGTGAACTGTGTGTGCTCCTAGAAGCAAGGAGCCTCTGTCAGTCTGCTCCCGGGCTGCTACTGTACCTACAGGGAGCTCCAGCCTGGACGACCTTTACCCGGCAGCAAGTCCACCAGTGCAGACTGTGGCCATCCCTCGTCAGCCTCCTACAAAGGCAGTGCCGTGTAGCACTCTCTTTACCACGTTCTTGCCTCTTAGCAGCTCAACAATAGAGGTTTTGCCTTCAGTAGTTCCCTCAGTGGGCGTTTTAGGGAAGATCCGGCCTCTGGTGCTCTCTTGCTAGGCGATACAAGCATCCATTTATAATGTTTGACAATCCAGTAGTTGTTTGGGGGTGAAGTTATGTTATTCCGTTTGTGTTGTGGCCCCATTCCCCCTGCCTTGACTGCTTCTACTTTCCTTTAGTCATTTCACACATTCCAATAAAAACCCAGATGTGAACCTAACCTATACAGATGTGAGCTGATGTGTGAGTCTGGCCAGAGTCAATAAAACGGTCTCTTCTGGGGTTGTTTTCTGATTCTTATCTTGCACTTCACCTGCAAAGCACCTGTGGAGAGAAGGTCTCATACCCACACATACAGTACACACCAGTAAATATGCAATTAGTTTCATTTCTTTCAACGTGTCAGATTATTCCAATCTTCTACAGTAAACTTGTATCATGGTTTTATATGTGCTTGTCATTTATTGTGCTGTTAGTCTAATTAAACTATGGAATAAAGCCGTACTGTTTCAGCTGCGGTGTGCTCACCCAGGGCTCCCTCAGGTGGATTCATGCTGCCTGGACCTGTTGAGAATAATTCATATTTATAACCTCTGAACCCCAAGTGAATACTGTCGCTAAGATAGACTCTCTCTCTCTCGCTCACACACACACACACACACAAATGCAGCATGTGTGTATTGCAGCAGCAGAGTCTTGGACTGATCAATAAGTAGCACAGAGGGAGGTTAGTTGTCACTCAGCCAGTGTCTGACATCTGCAGAGGAGAAGGCCCAAGCCTGTGATACCCTGCTGACAGCCTGACTGGCTTTTAGTTGTCTTTTTCATTATCTGTCTGACTGTTTGTTCGTCTGACGAGCTGCGTGGCCACATATTTTTGTGACTACTGTAGCTTCCCAACTGCGTAATGGTCTGTGCTTCACTGAGAAGCTGCTTGCACATGTTGTACGTCGTCAGGTCTGGCGCGGTGCTGGACAGCCAAGTGTGGCACATGCACGTGATGGCAGCTGACTGAAAGCCAGCGGATACACACACAAATACAATAATTACAGTCCTCCCCCAACCAAGAAACATTTCAAATATTTTGAAAGGAACATGAGAGCAAATTGAGCATTCACACTAACCCCTACTCACAGCTGACAGGTGAGGCGTACAAAGGCAGGTGAAACATCACCAAGGTTGTCAGGTAAGTGGAGAGTCAATAAGATGGACTAAGAAGCAGGAGAGCAAAGGCAATCACACAGCTGGCAAGGCAAGGTGACAGGTGGCAAAAAGGAAAGGCAACAGCCAAAGACATGGTCAAACAGACACACACACGCTGCGCGGGTGTTGATGTGGGAAGCAAAGCGGGCCGTCCCGTATGCCCAGGGAGGCAGGCTCCACCTCTGATGCTGTAGAGCCGGGGCGAGGTGTCTCTCCACGGGGTGCTTCTGATCCACCGCTGCGGTGGAGTGTTAACACTAACTTCAATGCAGCCAAAAGCACTGCGGCCGGCTCTATAGGCTCCGTGGCGCAGCTCTGCCAGGAGGCTTCAAAGGCTGCTCTGGTTGCCAGATTCCAGTGGTAGATGATATTCAAATGGATGTTTGATTTTTCTCTGAAAAGAAACAACAAACCCAAGACATAAAAAATGTTGCCTCAAGTAATGAAACATTTTAGATACATCAATTCCAGTTTGCATGGTTTCTATGGTTTCTGACAATGGAAGAAGGATAAATGCTGAAAAAATAACTCAATGATTTCAGCAGGAATGAACTGACAAAATGGTTAGAAAAGATGACTATTGCATACGGGACAGTGTGGACACGACTGGCTCTGTAACCATTACATCAGTGCTGCAAGACTCCTGATAATCCCCACAGTTGCTGAGAGATGTAGATTTCTAAGAAGTTCGTTTCTCACCACCTGGGACAGTCTGACCTGGCTGACCTTGGCACAGGCTCCTTCCCATAAGATAAGTTGGACGTCCTAAAAGTGAAACTGAAAGTTGTCTGTGTGATAACAGACGCGTTCCGTAGAAACTTACATGACCGTCAGTGAGATTGTATAGAAAGACACGCACGCGTCATAATGCTGTGTCTGCAGGCCTCAGCTCACTCACATCAAACTGCACAAATACTGCATTTATTTCATCCTTCAACAGAGCTGTTTTATATTCCAGGTCTATGAGCAGGTTTTAAACATCAGGATTAGCAGAGTTAAAAGAGACCTGTAATAATACTGTACAGTGTGTCTTATGTTCCAGATGCTCATCAATTAGTTTCAACCTCACTATACTAGCGCTTTGCTGTGAGTTGTAGGTATGTTTCCTACGCCTGGACCTTGACTACTGTGAATTGATGACAGTGGAAAGGAGAAGGATGAGGAGGCGGGAGGGCGTAACGCTCAGTGTTCAGTGGAAGAACGCCTCATTTCTGAC
Source organism: Macropodus opercularis (assembly GCA_030770545.1). Lineage (NCBI taxonomy): Eukaryota > Metazoa > Chordata > Actinopteri > Anabantiformes > Osphronemidae > Macropodus > Macropodus opercularis. The sequence continues at coordinate 7,043,275 of CM061102.1, read as the reverse complement.
AGGACCAAAGGTCACAGAGACAGAAGGGGATGATGGGGAGTTTGTGTGGTAAAGAGGTGCCTGTAATCTATTATCAGAAAGATTTATTTATTCTGCAACCAAGGGGAGGGAGAGAAGAGAGCTTTACACAAATGTGGGGTGTTTTAAGCATCGAGGTGCTGTGCTGAGAGATTCCAAGGCCAGAGAATTTGCAGAACAAAAAACCAAAAGAAAAAAGAACTCTTTATTTATTTTTTTTTCATTATCAATTCTCAAAACATTTTTTTTCAATAGAGCATGAAGAGGGTGGAAGGAGGGGGGCGGTTGAGTTTTCTTTTTTCTCTGTTTTTTCCTCCTCTCTTTTCTCCTTATTTTTCAACAGATGTAAAAATGATTGAAATCCCAGCAGGCCTCATTACTGCTGTCCTCTAGAGAGCCGGGGAAGGGCTTAAGGTCTTCAAGTAACGATTGAAACATGATTTGTATTAAAGCCAACGATCTTCCTCACCAGAGCATCAAATTAGCGAGAACCTCTGGTGAAGAAAGGAAGAGATATCACCAAAATGTAATTGTCTCTGACGCTTCTAGCCATGGAGAACATTATGAGCCGAGACACAGGGAAAGCTCTCAAGTAAAGTTACTTGCAGACAGAGTTGTCGTAGTTTACAGCTGTAATATCCAATGAATGTCCTCTAAGACTGACGCTCACCTTCAGTTTGACAGCACTGTAACTATACATGCTATTGTCTGTGGAGCAGAGTCAGTGAGCTGGCAGGCTTTGATGCCCACGATCACAGTCCCAGAGGAAACCTCGCTGTAGCGCCTGTGTTTGAATAATTAAGGCTTTATTTTTCCTGTTTGTTAATGGATAGGGTTTAACCTTACAAATCCCAGCCCTTTGTTCCAGCGTTCCACACAACGCGCTTTTCCGAACCCGGTCTCCGTGTGACGTGTGTTGGACAACGCTCCTTTACTCAAGTTCGTTGTATAACATCTCTGTTTGACGCGTTCTTTCAGGATAGTGTTTTATGCCATGGTACTACAAAATAATAGTCAAATTCTAAATTAAAATGTAATATTCTTAAAATTGTCTGTTTTGTTGAGTCTTAAATGAGGAGCTGGCGGTTGATCCAGTGATATCGATGGCTACATCTGTGCGGTGTCTCCTTCTGCTGCCTATGACGTATTCAAAGAACTTCCTGAATGTTAGCATTAATCAATTCAGGAGTTTCAAGTCAGAACCCAAACCTGTTATCATGTCATTAATTTTCTTCTTCGTTATTCAGATGGTCAACGATTTTCCAGTCGATACACATAAATACAAAAAATTTTCCTCTGAAAAACTCTGGGCTAAAACTTCAACATGCAACCTTGTCAAATAAGGCTTTACATTAACAAACACCTTAGGAGCCCAAGTCGAACTCCAGTACGTGAAGAAGTTGTGTTTAATGTTTTGGAGAAAAAAAAAAACTAATTGACATAATAACCTCAAGGTTGAGAGTATTGAGCAGAGAAAACAGGAGGCTGACCTACTCCAAGGCCTGCTAAGAGTGAAAGCCTTTGCCTGAGCGCCTTCCACTCCCCACATCCCCGTATCTATTTTGAATCATCGTGGAGATTTTCACACCTCTCAGTGAAAGCCTTTACTGGTCTGCACCTCCACTCCTTCTGTCCATTTACATCTCTGTTTCTCTGTCTTCATCAGCATCTTCTTTATACTTCAACTTCTACAAAATTTGTGAGAATTAAAAGACAAACTCTCTGAAAGCCTCAGTCAGTAGACATTTAAACATACTGTGAGATTTTATTAAAATTTAAATGATATTTGTATCAAAATCATGTTTTATTTAGAAATATCACAAATTGTGGATTGTATTTGTGGGTTTTCATGATTTAAACTGTTCTCTTGCTGTTCTTCTCGTCTTCCCTCTCTCCTGAGTTTGGACCTGACGCTGAGCAAAGGGGCCAGAGATGAGGGGAAGAATAGAAAGGAAAGAAAAACAGCTCTCATGTCGCTCACTCCTCACGTCTCTTTCCTCTCCCTGTTTGTCTGTGTGAATGAAAAGCTTTGAAGGGGAGAAGAGGAGTTGGTATTGATTGGCCCTCTGAAAGATGCAACTCGCGCAGCCAGATCCCAGTGCGGCGCATTGTGAACGCACCTCCCACCTCTATCACACCGGCAAATCGATAGCTCCCAGCTTGGTGCGGGCTGGGAGAGAATTCGGTGCGTAGGGCTTGAGGAGGAAGACAAGGAGGATGAGGAAGAAGAGGAGGGTGAGGAAGGTTTCTACCACCTCTGCTGAGGAAGGAGAAGTGATGAGCGGAATGACTAAGTGAGTGATTGACAGGCTGACAAAAAAAACTGGGTTTGACATGATTAAGAACTGCCTGAAAGTTTCTGTTGGGTTGAAAAATAACTTCTTTTTCACAGGTTGTTGAAAATGAATAAAATCGGCAAGAAGATCAGTTTGCCATCTACAACACACAAAAAATATCTTGGGAAAAGAAAAGCCAAGAGGCAGCATCTCTCAGTCAACTCAGCCAAACAGCTTTCAGCCATTTGTAAAATATTGTTTATTGTTCACAGGAACAACATGAAGGATGGCACCAGCAAGGCAAGATTCTCAAAAATGGATGGACTGTGGCGCACATGAGATGGAACAGCTCTGTTTTCCTCATCCTCAACACAAAACAGTGCTGGAGCAGCATTTTCAGATGAATTCACTATGACGAAGGGAAAATAAAGTTTGGGTTGAGGAAAGTATTGCATATTATAATGCCGCCTGTCAGAATTTGCACATGATAAATATATGTGTGATTATTAAATGTTTAGTGCAGTGTAATGTAGAGGCCCAACAAATTTGTTTGCGAGCTTGTGCATCTGAACCATTGCGCTTGCACGTGGAATGCACACAAATTGATGAGCTGTCAATCATAACCCATGGTCATCTTAAGTACTGGAAAATTATCAAGTGGTTCCTGCCGGTGCATAGTGAAATTGGTCTTTGCATGGACCGTGTGTCAGTTAACACAAAAACAAAACTCGCCGCGCAAGACGACCTAAAGTTCCTACAGCCCAATATGCAGCTTCATTCATTACATTACCTTAGAAAAGAAGAGAAGAAACAAAATGATTTTTAAACAGTGTTATCTGCTGGTGCAGGTCTAAGGGATAAACTCTTCATTTCATCATTGTTTTTTCTTTTTCAAAAGAACTTTCTTTATAATTCATAATGACGAGTGCAGTAGCTTGAAACCTGCTCTTACAGAGGCGAGGAGCCGAGCCGAGAGCGGAGGCAGAGGAGCAGTCTGATCCTGCCGGTCGGTGGATTACAACTTTATCCTCTGCTAATGAGAGCGGCCCAGCTCTGAATCCCTTCTCTAAATCAATAAAGAAAGCTAATAAGAGCTGGCCAGTTACTGGCTTAGTCAGAGATCACAGCAGGCAGAGCCAGAGTGTGCTTTCAGGACAACAGACTCAGGCTTGCGGATATTATCTGGGATAAGAGCAAGACTCCCCTGTGAGAAACGTATCCCTGTGTGGGGCTTTATTAATGAACTGAACAATTGTGATTTCCATACATAAGAAACCATGCACAGAATGCACCCACACATAATTTAGCCTGTATGAAGTTTGTTGTTTACTTCTAAACAATGTGGGACTGGATCATAAAGAAACTGATGCTTGTCTATGCTGCAAATATGCAGACACCCGCTCACACATGCCAACACAAACACACAGAAGGCTCCCAATCTGACTGAGTTTCAGACACCACATGTGCAGATCGGAAGCGACAGTAAAAGGGGAGACGAACGGAGAATCTTGGAGTTTTCAGCAAACATCTATGTCTTTGTTGTCCATTACTGATAGATGTGTCAATCCACCCGGATAAACCCCAGGCTCTCATGGGGGTGAGGGTGTGCGTTGATGGCGCCTTGATCAAGCCTTAATCCAGAGAGTAACACCCCCTCCATTCCACACACACACACACACGTCCCACTTTGGCCTGATCTATGCAAACACCATCTCTGCATGGTAAACAGCCTCCTCCCCAGTCATGACAGAGGGAAATGAGAAGAAAGAGAGGGATGACAGAGAGAGAGAGAGGGACAGAGAGTGAGAAATATAGAATGAAGCAAACAAGGGAATGGAGGACAGTTAGAAGAAAAGTGTCATCAGATACTGTTTGAATCCATCCAAACGGGTTAAATCACTACTCGTCCATTACCCTGAAGCCAGTATGTTTATCGTATACAAAACATATGAAGATAGGCCCCTGGAACATGGTGAGACAGACGTTGGAGCAGAAGCATAGACATGTTAAGGGAGTTTAAAGCAGTGCAAAATAAAGAACAAGCCAGAGACAAAGGGACAGATAGACAGAGAGAAATTGGGGGAAAAGGGAAAGAGCAAACGAGCCAACCAGGCATGGGGTTAAAATTCTTTCAGATCAGGTACACATAATAGGCCTCATTAATATTCATAGTTTCCTCAGGTACAGTGAAGGTTAAATTTTACTTACTTTTCAACTCTCATTACTAATACATGACGGCAATAAGAATATTCAAAGCGGACGGGTGACCAAAGGTTGATGAGAACCGTACCTTTCCTCTGACATTTAAACACATTACCATTTCAGGGCCCCGTCCTCTCAATTGCGCCCGCCAGAATAAATTGCCAGCTAATCACGACTCACCCTGCTTGCCTGGCCTGAATGATGATATTCCCGGTCCACCCCTCCTCCATTAGAACTCGACTCTCATCATGTGGAGGAAGGCAGAGCGGAAGTGTGTGGACGTGACAGATCTGTCTGTCTGTCTGTGTAAGACATCAACATTGCCGACGCAGGGCAGGACTTAACATTCTGACTGAATCCGACTCTGGATTGGACAATTAGACGTCATGAATAGTTAAAAAAGTTATCAGCGTTGTTTCACCTGCACAGTTGTGAGCACAAGTTTGAGCTGTGGAGATGTTCTTTCGGGTAAACTCAGAGAAAATAGTTCCTCATGAGCCAGAAGCAACAAAACAAAACTTGTGGACTTCATGAATGAGCAGGCATTGCTGGATGACTGTCATTCCTCTAATTGTACTAAGAGCAGCATTTGGATGTTTTAGCGTCTAATTGATGTGAAAGAGCAGAACCAAGCGCATGATGCAAGGCTCAACGATGGCTGCTGAGAGTGTTTGACTCTTAGGTGTTGTCCTGCATGTATGGAGGTTGTTTAATCTGCAGGTCTTAAGTTTTTTAAGTTGTAAGCTTTTTACTATTTTCATAACATGACTTCAGCGATTCTCCTTCATTTGCATCGCACGTCTTGGCATGTTTAGTCCTGAGTGGTTGGTGGAGGATCCTGTATTAGGTGGACACGTGCCCTGTGTGTTGCTGTGGGTGTGCCCGTATGAGAGATGCAGGTGATGTGACAAGCCGCTACTTCTGGTGAACAAACAGGGGCAAAGCTCTCTCCATCAGGACCGATCAGCATCAGAGGCGCCTGACATGACAAGCAAGTGTTTGTCGCCCTGAGGCAGTCACCGGAGCAACAGGAGGATGACGGGAGAGGAGGCAGCATGAGAGTAGAGGCTGGGTGACAGAGGAAGGACAGCCACACACCTGCACAGACATAAGCAGACAGCTGCTCTTGTAGATCATGGAGTGTTTCTTAAACAACAACATAAAATCAGCCAGTCACAGCAAATATCTGTGTATTTAAAAAGTGATCTTCATCATCGATGACTCGTGAATAACAAACCTGCAAAATGTGTGTAACAAACATTCATTGTCATCACTGAAGGAGCAGACTGGCTTTGAAGATGTGCGCGAACTCACAGGCCCTTAACTTGTGCATTTATGTTGTTTTTATGCAGGACCAACGCTGCAGTGGCTGGTTTGGACTTGAGTGACAGGGGTTGTGGTATTTGAAGATGTGTGATAGTGGCTGTTTGGATCCTTGCGCTTGTTGTGTGAATCTCCAGCGTCAGTTTCAAAGATTTCTTTGAAGTGATCAAAGTGAAGCAGTGATGATGTCAAATCACACATAGTGATCGAGTTTGAGGAGGCTGTCACACACCCGTCGCTCGCCCGCTTTCCACTTACGCTTCCATGTAGCTTCTGGTTTACTATTAAAACCAGCAATTAGGTTCACTCTGGACTGTGAACGTTCTGAAAGGCTTGCAGAGCATGTTTGTTTGCACTCTATTCCTTGGAATCACATCCTGGTTTCAATAAATCAAATGCATGCAACGGGGAGGATTTCCTGCTCTGGTAACCTGTTCAGGAAAACACAGATTTGAACAGTGATGCTTTTGTGCATGTGCTGTAAATACACAGTTTGTGTTGCGTCTCCATTGTACTTATAAATTAAACTGACAGTTGATACTCAGCTTTAAGTCTTCAGGAAAACAAGCGCGTTAATGTGGACGAGGCCGCCCTTGTCCAGAAAGTTTCCATCCCTCCATGCCCACTCTTCCTGTTTTCCCCTCCTCTCATCCCAATCCCTACACGCCTGTTTGTCACTTAAATGAAAGCTCGCAGACTGACAGGCCGATATCTGAGCCTTTAAAACGAAACTACTAGCAAATTAATTTTTCATCCTTTCTTATCAGTGACTGATGGGCTGCCGGGTCCCTCCCAAAACCCTCTGCGTCCCCGCGGGCAACTCCTGCAGCCCGGGAACCAAGGTTTTCATCCTAAACGGTGGTAAATGGCTCGCCGCACAAATAATGCATAAACAGCTGTTTTGCCCAAGTAAGTTATCCTCTTAAAAGATTCAGAACCCTCTCTCTCTCTCTCTGCCATCCTACAGTCTCCTGGTCTCTCTCGGCCTATCTCTCTCGAAGTTAATTCATCAATTTCTTATGATAGCAACAGTTCTGCTCAGCGCGGGTGTTTAAGTACCAATTATGGGGTTGGGTTCCCCTTGGCCTGTTGTGCCACACCTCTCCTCCTCCTCTTACAACGCCTTCCTTTCTCTCTCCCCTCTCTTTCACTCCTCCTCTGTCCGTTTCCCATTCCCCAGCTGTAACCCGTCCCCTCTCCATCCGCACCATGCATCTGTCCTTCATGTCTGTCAAATCTCTTCCCTCTTCTCAGAAGTCCACATTCGAGAGTCTTTATTAACTTTTTAGTACTTTAAATAATTTATCCTAGATAATCACTGATCAAAAGACAGAAAACACACATCAGACAGGAGAAAGTTCTAGTGGGCGGCCAAATACTCAGACCAACATTAAACAGGGACATGTTTTCTCTGGTCTGAGCTCCACACCAGCGCAGTCTAGTGTTCAGATGGTTTTGGTGACTGAACACCTGAAAGTAAAGTCTGACCGTAAGCTGCCTGAGGAAAACTAGTGGAGAACAGGTGTGTGTGTCGTCGGTCATTGTGTGTCGGAGCATCTAAATGTTTTTCTTTGAACAAAAGTCAAGCTGCCTCTTACAGCTAAGAATGAATAGTTTTATTAAGGGGGAGGAGAATGAAGATGAAGAAAGTCTTTTTCCCCTCTTGATAGTAGCCTTGGCATTATAATAAGGTACGATGGGAGGCTAGCAGGCCACCATCTTGATTTCTGAAGTGCTGCCACTTGGCGTCACAGCGGACTCCTCCAGAGGAAGCAGAGATGGAGGAAGCTGAGACCGTTGTGTCTTGTGTCTCATGAGTCTCTCAGATGTCGCTGCCAAACGTCACAAGAAAACAGTTCTGCCAACCAGAACACCCCCCACCCCTCCGTCCCACCCCCTTACTTAACTGTGTGTGTCTTTTAAATGAAATGATAATCGCAAGAAAGTAAAGATTTCCATAATTTTTTGAAAAGTACTTTTGTTATTCAACCTGGAAAAATGTTTACACTTCATATTGACATGTGTGAAGAATACATGGAAAACAGACCTTGAAAGAAACACAGCATAACACTCCTGTATTGTTCTGTAACACTTTTTCCTCTTTCTCTGTCTGGTAAGATGATTTTTAGTTTTTAATTTAATTTAATTTCTTAATTATGTCAAATATTCACACTGCCATGATCTCTCTGTGTTGTTTTCGCAAAGCCTTGACATAAACCAGGCCTTGTGTCCATTGCTCCATGTCTTCCTCTCCTCGTTCTATTTTCTCTAGCTTACACAGACTTAAGAGAGATCTCATCTCCAATTGAATCATGCTGATTCTCTTCACATGAAGCCTGTGAGTCAGAGCCCAGGGAAAATAAATCCAAGAATATAAAACCGATCTTTGAAACTGTCCCTAGATCCAGCGAGTCTTTCAAGTGCGCCATCTAGATTCATTTACTTCCCCTTTCATGTTAGAAATTTGGTTTCATCATGGCAATTAGCTCTTTCGGGTCCCGGCCAATTATTCCATTAAATTAACGACTCTTCCAAGATAATAAGGGCTGTAATTGATTTTATCTGTGTACCCAGGCTTCCTCTTTCTGCAGCTCCAGTGTGTCGTTACACCTCATTTAAAGAGCTTTTCTACCATCTTGCCCTCATTAGCAGTTCAGTGTAGCGTGTGCGCCCGACAAGTGCTTTATCTCCTTACCCCCTCACACGCTCAGCACACACACACGCATGCAGCACATCAGAATTCAATCTGTGTAATTTGTCAAACATTGCCTTTAATGGGAGACGCTAAGAAAGCTCTGACACAAATGCGTATCTGTTCCTGCTTTTTCTGTGTCCTTGGTTTGGCCACTGTGGCCTGCATCTCTTTTTTGTCTTTATTTAAAGAGCATAACTTCCAATAAAATGGGAGAACAGAAAGAAAATATAACGGTAAGGAGAGGAAGGTGGTTAGTTGGGTGGTTGGGTGAAAAGGCGAGGAGTTGGGTGGTGTTGGAGGTGGTGGAGGGGTTAAATGAATCATTCATTAGGTCCACAGAGAAAGGGAACGAAGGGAGAAAGAGAGGGAGCTTGAAGGCGAGACAGAGCAGCAGGAAGAAGAGGAGGAGGAGGTTGTTCAAAGGGGAACGCAGTTGATTTTTCTGGCCCATCCACAGAAGCAGGAGGTCGGTCGCGTGGGAGCCCAGGGGAGCCCGGCCCATCTCCAGTGGAGAGACGGGCGTTCGGTTTGGTATAGATCCCCGCCCCCCTCCTGCGTGCCCCCAGGCTGATAGGGTCGGCCTCCAGATCTCTCTAATGAAGCCCCTGGCCTCTTCACCGCAGGCTGGGCTGGAAGTGCTGCAAAAAATGTCAAGCAATGAACAAGAGATTTTTTTCTGCATAAAATCACTAACTTTTTTTTCAGTGACAGTGTCCAGGTGCTGGTTTAATGTCTACACAGTGAATCCTAGCTCCAGATCCAACTTGAGCTTTCTAAAAGAAGCTCTCTATCCCCTCACTGTTTCCAGATGGCCAGGAGCTGTGAGTGATCACCATCTCCTTGTTTTCCAAGACTTTATTTGTCTACATCCAAAATACTTCAACTTGCACTACACTGGATTTAGGAAAATCTCACATTCTGGGCTGCTGATTGAATAGACACAATTGATGACAAGTCGAATTATTTGGAGATTAAATGACTCACTTCAACCACACACTAATTTTTTGCAGCGTGATGTGCGTCCTCTCCTTCATCTCTTTTTTGCTGCCTGCATCATCTCTGCTCTGCTCTTCATCTCACTAAGGACCCAAACATGTTGAGGAAGACCAACTTTTCTCTCTCACCCCCCCAACTCACGAGCAGTGTTTGATTTTTACATTCCTAAAAAGCCAAAGATCTTAGAGGAATGTTAGTTTAGCCAGGCAGCACCTGCTTTAGGCTCATTATTTAACGAAAGCACTTAATTATTAAATCAACACCAGATCATTAGGAGTGGGAGGTGTCCTAATCATGTAACAGTTAACTCAAAGACATGTCTTTTAACCCTTTTCCAACGTACAAACCTGCATCATGCACAGAGCATGATGCTAAATAATGTTTTGATTTTATGTTCTTTTGTTTCATTTTGAGTCATTATAATTATATAATAAAACTAAACCTTTGTGTTTATCTTCTGTTTGTGGATTTGACCTTTTAGTTAACTTCAGGCTTGTAAGCACATTCTCGCATTGGGTTTATTGTGCTTTCATCATCTAAGGACTGTAACACTCAGCAGTGCATCCACTAAGTCCACAGTACAAAGTACAGAAAACAGGATATACTGATTCTAGGGCCAAATGCAATTTCCCGGATTTGTGACGAGCTTGTGTGTGTCCATTGTTTTAATTCTGACAATGACTGTGAAACGTTCTTTGGAAAGATTGTATTCGTTTTTGTTTGAACGTGATTAAATAGAAGACTTCTGCGAAATCAAAAAGTGTTTCTCATTCTGGGAGGGTTAATTTCACAAACACATCAGCTCATGCCAAATCTATGTGTGAAGCTTTTGCTGCAGTGCAGCTTTGTGCTGCAGGCTGTTGTCTATTAATGGATCCTGGCATTGATAAAGTGTATTGACTGACTTAATATGATATTGCATCAACTTTGCTGTAGTTAACAAGGGAGAGCTCTATCCCTCTGCAGGCAAAATTCTTCAAGATCATCTCTCTCTCACCCCTTCTTTCTCTTCATTTCACATTTTACCCTTATTGTAATTCTACAAATGTACAGATATCCCCGGGATAGAAAATCTGAAAAACCTCTGATAGTGCTTTTTCAAGCAATTTCCTTGCAGACTTATTTGCTCTCTTTCACTCTTCAAATCACTTCAGGGAGGCAGTTCAGGCACCGCGGCGACTAATTAGATTAGCAGCTAAATTAAAAGTTGATTATTCCCTGGAAATATATTTACACAGTGCCATTTAACTTTTAAAACCAGCAGCTTTTGGTGAACTCTCCGCTGTGTGTTAGTGCAATAGCTAGAGGCTGGGTCTACAGGGAGCGTGCACATCCATGTCCATGTCTGTGTGTGTGTACAGTATCTGTGCTCGCTTGCTCACACACAGCCAGATACGTTTCAAAGCTAATTAAGCTAATCAAAATGCTCTGAAAGTCAGTCTGATGAGTCCAATTATGACTGCGGCTCATCGTTAGCGTTGATGAGGCCTCGTTAAAGCAGGACGGCTTGAGTCTGATGAAGCAACAATAGCAGCTGATTGGGTGCAGTCGTGTTTGTTTCTCTTTGTTCGTTCATTTGTTTGATTATTGGCCATCGTTGTTCTCGTGCCGACGAGTTTCTGTTACAATCAGTTTAACGGTGTGTAAAAATGAATGGATTACAATATGCAGGTGTTAGACTACTACTAATAAGAGATTTCATATATTCACTTCAAAATGTTAAATGTTTTTAGGGAAAGAAGAAAGCAAATTAGCTTCAAAGCCTCATTGTATTCATGTTCTTCATGGACTGATCTAACACCACCGCTCCACACCATTTTGTTCTTAGTGATGTGAAATCTGACGGGAGTGCACTGAGTGGACAGTGGGCCGGCCGGAGGCAGACAAACAAGGGGTCCCTCCATCCATAATTCACTAGGTGGAAGAGCAGCAGAAGAGTGTAGGTGGGGGAGAGAGAGAAAAAGAGGCATTCAGGTCCACTAATGGAGTAATCTCGTCCTGAGTGGTGGGGCAGGACAAACACCGTACTTCCACTTTGGACGGGGGTTTGTTCATGTTTTTAGCTGCTGTTGAAAGTTCGCATGGTCAGTCAGAGGGAGTGAAGGGAAAGACCTCTCAGATCCACACAGCCGCTATAAACACAACGCACAAGGTCTTCGCTTCTGATAGCATCTGTTCTGTAACAGATTTTCTTCTGGTATTTCTCTGAGATTTCTGTTTATCCCAAAATTGTCACATTCTGAGGTAGAGGAAATTTGCCTTTGACATTATTGTGTTGTTGAGTTGTTAAATGAAGTAGAAGGTCCTCTTGTATGGATAAAGAAACATGCTGAAAGCCGTGCGTTGACAGACGGCCCAGTGGGACAGAGCGCCACAGAGAGATCCACCATTATCTGCAGGGTCCAGTGAAGTGTGTCAGAGTGTTTTGTTGCTTTTTCAGTACATATGTGACTATTCTGTCAGACATCTGTGGGGATTTTGGTGCAGTAAGAAAGCTTGTGCATTTATAAAAAAAAAATTAAGAGGACAAAAACTCAGCATACAGTACCACACACAAAATAATAACAAAATCCAAACCAGCCATTACACAATAATGCTTCCCACACAAAAAAAAACTCAGCAGTTAAATGAAAGACAAATACCCACAGGTCTGCACACGTGAGTGCATGTAGCTCTCAGCCTCACACTCACACAGGGTCTCGGCCTCCTCATTGATTCTTACTCACTGACTGTCCCACTGGCCTTGTCCTCTCACACATCGGCGTTAGAAAATTTACTGGCGTGTGTGACTCTGCTTGCGTTACTTCCTTTTCATTATCTGCATGGATGGACGCGGAGCTCTAACACACAGCTACGATTTCTGTTTCCCCTTGCACCTGCAGGGACAGATGGGCGGACAGAGCGAAGAGAGCAGCACACGAATCAAACCAGCTCGTGCTTTCCTCAGAGGTTGCGTTCAGTCAGCCACGTGTGGCGCGTTTTCTTTCCTTTTTCCCTTCTTCCAGCCAACACTCATTCTTCTTTCCCCCACCTACCTTTCATCCGCCGTACTTCCTCTGCCTGGGAGCCTCTCAAGGGTCTTATATGAAGTGAAAGGTGAGGGTAACATGAGTGATGGAGGCAGTCAGGTGTCAGTAAGCTACATTTGTAATCCTGGCTCCTTGTCATTGTAATGTGATACAATAATCGGTGGAAATATTATCCTGAAGGTTTTTATTGACTGAATGGGAATGTGTTTTGGAAGCATGCGTGTGCTTGACTAGCTTCAGTGGCCATGTGATCTTTGCCTTGTTTCATTGCCTCTTTCCTTCTTGCTTTCACGTCTGAGTTCTGTCTCCATCTTCTACTGCACCTTCATCCTCTCCTCCCTCTTGCAGCGTTCACCAGTTCTTCTCTGCGCTCTTCTCTTCCACCTCTAACCCCAGGAGGATGTTGCATGCTGGCAATGCTGGTTTTTACATGTCATTGGCTTTGCCGTGTTACAGTTCTGTCTGCCGTCTCCTGCATCATTTAGCAGAAGCCTCCCACAGAGGCATGGCAGACATGTAGAAGAAGAAGAGAGCGAGGTGGAGATGGGTGGGGTGAAGTGGGGCGGGGGGGGGGGGGGGGGGGGGGGGGGGGGTACTATGGGTCTGAAGACAGGATGAGGAATAAAAACAAGAGTAGACAAAAAGGCAATCTCACCTGTCTCAGGCAAAAGAAACGGTCACCAATCATGCTAATCATGCCCATTTTTCTTTTAGCCCTTTGTGGATGTACAGAGAACAAGCTCTACTAGTGGCTTTGTATGGACTCATGCCACCACTACCGTCTAGATTTAGATTCAGGTGAGCTTGACTGACTTACTGACGACCTGGTGTTGATTTCATTAGAGATGTCACACTGCTGCGTTCTCACTCCACTCGCACAACACGACTGCTCCGCGATTCGTGCAGTCTGTCGCCGATCAGCTGAATGTTTCAGGAAATGACAGGCAAGTTTTATTAATTCATCGCGCTTTTAAGCTTTTGGGCTGGTTTCTACACTTCCCAGCTGCCCACCAGGGGCTTGGTGTGGGTGTTTTCTGGTTGTGATGAAGTCCAACAGGAGTCTATCTTTGTATATATATTTTATATCACCATCACACCTTCACTGCCCAGAGGATAGTAAGTTATCCACACACTTGGCCTTTAAGCATTTATCCAGCTTCCCTCAATCTACAGGAAGGGACAACATTTTGTAAGAGCTGGTGGATTAAAGATCAGATGGAGACATGAGAGCGAGGAGGAGAACGTGTATGTAAGCATACAAAGGTTGACGGGTTTTAGATATACCAGCACTACTCACAACTGGACTTCCTGCCAAGATAGAAGTAGTTGCACAAAATCTAGGGGTTACATCCAAAAAACTATTCAGTGAGGAAGTGGTGGCAAGAATGGTTCCTGTCAATAAATTATTTACACCAGACTTACGTTTTCTTAGCTTTAAATGCCCCAGTCTCAGAAATACATGTCATATGTGACTTTAGAAGAAGTGGACATTTATGTCCTTTATGTTTGTCAGTCCTATGATACCAACAAATTAAAGCTACAGAAATAACACAGCAAAGAATGGAGAACTAAGATAGAAAAGGAGGCGGTTAAAGACTAATAGATGTAGAGGTATGAGTCACAGCAATACATTTAAAGAGATGGAGAAATGAGAGATGGAGGGTTGTGCCACACCTGGCAGAGGGTCAGCAAAGCACTCTGCACTCATAACCAGGTTAATGGCTAGGTGGATGGGTGGGGGTGGGATGGAGTTGACGGGAGTGGCGGGAGTGCTGGAGCAGAGTAGGAGGGAAAGGCTGTTTTTGAGAGAAGCCTAATAGTAAAGTAAAGCAGACAGAGATGGGAGGAAGAGGAGGAGGAGGTAAAGAGGGGTTGATGGGAGGAAGAGGGAGGAGAGGAGGGTCCTGTTTTTTCTGATGTGCTCTGTTTTCCCTGGGTCTGTCCCCACTCTTCATTCACCTCCTCCTCCTCCTCCTCGCCTGTTTTAATCTGACTAAATAGGATAACCTGCTCTTCATAAAAAATAGATGCCACTTTATTCGGCAGGACCCACCGGCAGAGCCCCCGGAGACCTCGACTCGGCTGAGAACAGGGGCCCACGACTACCGGGGCGGCCAAAATCACTGGCCGTAATTAATTACCCCCCGCTCCCACCGTCACACCGGCCGAGCTGCCCCCACCAGCATCTGCAACAACTATCACGTAGGCTTAGGTATCAAATTTGCCTAAAAAGTGATGACGGAGGGTGAGGCTCAGAAAGAGAGAAAGGGCGAGTGAGCCTTGGATAAAGAAACTAATGCAGAGAAGGAGAGTGGAAAGGAGAGGAAGGGTGATGTGAAGGGGGAAGCGGGGCTGGTGCTTGCTAGGCAATGCAAGCAGCTTTTTATCCAATCACGTGGGAGAGTTTGTCAAGCAGGAGATTGCAGTTTGAAATATTAATGTGGCCCTCCTGCTCCTCCTCCTCCCTTCTTGCGAGCCAGCTCCTGGAAGGGACACTCGATCTGAATATTTCATGAACCAGGCCCTGGTCCAGACACATACAGGCGCTGCTGGGCCACCCGCCCCTTTAACGCTACACGCATCAGCCATCCCCACCTTTAATGTAGCCAGCGGTGAGCGCGATGGAGGAGAGGAGCGATGGTAAAGTGTGGGTGAGCGAGGTGGGAGATTAGGGGTTATCGCGGTGGTCTCGGACCAGAATAGCCTCCTAAACCTGAAGAGCGGGCAGGGGTTAGACAAGATGAAGATGAAATGAACGGAATCCTCATGGTGGAAAAACTCCCTCAAAGCATGTCAGAGCCTTATGGGGGGTGAGGAGGAGAATGAAGATGGGGAATGAAGGTGAGAAAAAGGCACATGTAGTGAAGCCCGACGATTTTGTCTTGGGGTATAAAGTCCTCAAACCCTCTCCGAGCTGCAAAGCCTCTGCATTGCTAAGCGAACGGGGGAGTTCAGCTGGGGATTTGGATGAGGTATTTACAGTAGTTTGTGGAGCTGAAGTACAAATCCAGGGCTGCTCTGAGACACGCTGAGTATCGGCTGCCTGGGAATGTACTTCAACATGAACATACAGCATAATGCTGCGGATGCTGCCCAACCACATAACTGCTGAACGGATTCAGTTTCGTTCTGCGCAGCGAGAGAAGATTAAGTTCTGCGCACTCACGTAACAAAACCCTCACCCTGCCTGCGCGACCATGAGGTTTCCTACATGTGGACATATATGCTACTTTAGAGATAATCAGATGACCTCTTGTGTGTGTTGAGTCTGTGTATGGGGTCTGGTTTAGAGGTGAGTGTGTGCGTGGACACAGTAAAGGGACACAGAGGCCCTTGAAAGCCCATTGGAGTCCTGGTCTCCTGACCTGTGACCCCTGTGGAGCTCTCAGTGTGTCATGATGCCTCAATAATTGATGTGAGGAAAGGGGACGTCCCGTCTTGGGAACAGCTATCTCACCTGCACACACACAAAGATCTACTCACCTCCCCTTTCCTCCCCTTCACACCTCTTACACTCCTTGTGACACATTCACACACATGCAGGCTTATTGATTTTGTTAACTGAGCCAATGCTGTGGATGCGTTGGCTGAGTGGCAGGGTTCAGGAGGAGGAGACGTACAGTAAACACATTCTTCTGACGGCCAGAGAGGCTCCTTTACAGCCTCGGCCTGCTGCTGGAGCTTACTGGTGGTACTTTTTGAAAGTGATGGAGCCGAGCCAAGATTAAAAGTCTAAAATGACAGCACACTGCCACTCTTGCTGCTGTAAGCCTAAAAAGACAGACACATATTTTGTTCAGCCTAAAAACTGGATCTTTTCATTTCTGTTTGTGTGCGTTTAGACTGATTTCCTGTTCATGCATGAAGTTCTAATATTATCAAAAGCTAAACATTTACACAAACCAAACGTGTCAAATGATAAAAAACTGTAAAAGCACACATCTGCAGCGTGACCTACCCTAACACACATCTGTCCACACACTGCAAACGCACATGAACAGTCTGTGGATAAACAGACTTGGCCACTTTCTGTCTGCCTGCTCTCTGCTCTCACTTTGCCCCAGGTGTCCTCTGCTGTGGTCTTTGCTGTCTTTTGTCCGCTAAGTACCAGTTTACAATATTGATGAGGCCTGGAGGTCCAAGCAGCACAGGACACAGTCTGAGGGGCTTCTTACACAGCAAGAGCGTTAGAGTGGTTTGTGTATTTAAAGAGTGTAGGTGTTGGGGGTTAGATGTGTGTGCTCATGTGTGATGCTCACACATTATGTCTGGGTCCATCACACCTAACTTCAAATAATGTCTAGAAGGTAAAATTACTGACATAAAGCTTTACTTTGAAGGACATTATAACTCCCAAGAAATGACTCAAATAGTGGGTTTAGTTCTAATTATAATAATACTATAATTAGAATTATTTATATAAACATATGCATGTTTTGAAACCGCAAAACACTTGTGTTTCTTGTGAAAACACAACTTTTTATACTGTGTCTGTGCTGCATATCATTAATTCAAGGGGCATCTGGCGACTGGAGGGCAGGAGGTAAAGTGGTCTGTGGAAGGGAAGGGCCAGAGATTAAAGTGATGAACTTCAGAAGGCAGGTCCAGAAACGGTGACATATTTGAAGTTTTTCATTTCCTTTAAAGAAAAACTACTGTATGATGTAAGTTATCTCTCATTGTCTCTGTCTGTGCGGTTTGATGTGATCTTGGGGTTAATTTATCCGAGATTAAAAGATCAGACAAATTAAGCAGCATCTCTTAGCGCAAGCTGTCAAACAATGCAGCTGTCAAGACTTTCATAGCCTCAGGTCAAACGCACACTCATGAATGCCTGTAGACCAAACATGAAGATTAAAGGCTTTGTGTTTTCTTATTTTAAGCTGTTACAGTTAAAAGTTTACTTTATTTGTCTGCCAGTCGTGTTAGTCATTGTCTTTCTCTAGGGCTTTTTATGGTGGCGCACCTACTGTTGGCCACATGATCACAAAATCAATATTTTTTTTCAGAAATAAACATTATGTATCAAAAATTCCTTCAATTAATTGTTTTCTCCTTGAAAGTGTATTTGAAGACAAACTTTAGGCTCAGGTGGTATCGTCATGGATTTTGCCAGTTATGTGGAAAGCAACAGTGAGTGACTTGCAAAGCTTGTGTGTGTGTGTGTGGCTGTGTATGTGTGTGTGTGTGTGTGTGCAGAAGATACTTTCCAACAGATGAAGTGTGAAATTGAAATGTTTTCCATTCGGTTTGGTGTGTCTCACTGACCTTGTCTCAACAAGTGATCGACCTTGTCAAAATTCCAATACGTATTTAAATTTCCGAGTATTCTAATGACACCTGAAGGCCACGTCGCCCTTCACGTGTACAGCAAGTCAGACGACAAAAACTCTCTGTAGTATTTTGTTGTTGTTACGGCATAAAATATTCTTTAAATTATTGCAAACTGAAACACGCAAATATAAAAACATCACGACAACTAACATGGTGAATTTGGGTTTGTTACATTCAAACTATATTTACTGTACAAATACTGCCTCGATGCATCTTCCACTCATCTTCTCCCTGCTGTGAAAAGCATCGGACAGACAGTTTGACTTTTTCCTACCAGCTGTTCATAAACTATTCACAATACGGCTGCAGCCTGTGAAGTCACTTCTCAGCCTCTGACACAATCCTCCCGTTTTTAGCAACATGGCGCTTCTCAGCATGACGTTATTTACTTTCGGTGCCATGAAGGAATCCAGTATCATCACAAACAACGGATATTTTAAAAGAGATTTTATTTTTTTAAAGAAATTAACGTTTAATAAAAACTGTGTTCCTCTTCACCTGAACAAATACATGATGGCTACATTTCATAACATACTGTATGTGAAATGATGAGTCACATTACTGTAGAACGCATGGAGTCAAAACTCTGGAAAATATGATGAGTCATCTTTTAATACACTTTAGTCAGTGTCCTCCTTAAAACAACTAAAAAAATGTCCTAATGGAGACGCTGTTTAAATATTAAAGGTATGACTACATATAATAGAATACATGAAGTAAAAGGGTTAAAGTTGCTGCTGCTAACTTTGTGTTACTGCATCAGGCTGTCGCTCCACACACACACACACACACCTGAACACTGGGTTAAACACAGCTACTGTACAGTCTCCTCTACATCAGACACGATGCTGTTTACTCTCCACCGTGGCAACGCAGGCCCTTCTACAGAGCTCTGTGCTCAAGGTTTTACATTTCAAAGTTTCCACAATATTGTTTTTCCACTAGAGACGCACACCCGCACCCACGCCAGGTACCCTGCTGCATGGCGAAGCTTCCCTTGAAACTTTGTCTGCTCTTCTCATCTGATGCTGCGGAATAAAGTTGAGTGAGCTTGTCCATGACCTCCAGCAGAACCTGATATATGAATCACAGACATTTAGAAGTTTTTACTGTAGCAGCAGATTCCTACCATCCCGAACTAAAGCTCCTCCAGTAGAGTGTAAGTGCTGCATATCAGACCACCTTCCTCTGAACCCTCGGCCGTGCGTCTCACCAGCTCAATTATGACTTTTCACATGGGCATTTGCTGATTTCTACTTCCCAAAACAAACGTTGTAAATTTAACATGGCTGCTATCACTTTGGCTCTGCCCCCGGCTGGTCTAATCGTATGCTTGAGGAATTTCTCAGAGGGATGCGAAACATATCAAATATTTACTGTCGGGTGCGAGCTCGCAGTGACATACACTACACTGCATAAATTTAATATGTCTGCTCGGAGACAAAAGGCAGCGACTATGAGAAGCCTGCTTCCTGGAGTGACTCGCTCAGACAGACCGAGGTCCAGGATGGGCCGCACGGCTGCTGTTTGATCTCTGCTGTCTTGCTTTTAGTGGGACGCTGTTGTGTTGTTGCATGTGTGTGTTGAGCTTCTTGCCTGAGCATGTGTGTGCTCATGCAGCCCCCCCGCACAGACTTATTTTACCCTATGTGTGCTTGTGTGTGCCTATATGTGCGGTGCCCGTGCTTGCATGTGTGTTTTTGCCTTAAATTACGGCTGCTGTTTGTTGAATGGTCCAGTGGAGCGCACAGTGACAGATGATGTAAATTATTAATTGCAGTCTTTCCTGTAGCTGAGTGTGATGGGCCTTGTCCTCCTTTCTTTTCTTCGTCCCCTTCTCTTACTCTTTGTCTCTCACTCTTTCTTGTTTTGAATCAGGTCTTTCAAACATCAACCAAAGTTTGTCTTCGAAAAACAAACGCATCTCCCATTAACTGTGGATCTGCTACTGTCATCTTTAGTTTTACCGTTTGGTTCATTACTTTTTTTGCACTCAGAGTTGAACTGGTTAGATTTTGGTGCTCAGGTCATGTCATGTCAACACATTAGCCACAATTTGAAAAAAGGTTGCCTCCACTTGCTTGTCATCATCTTTCTGTTTATAGATTATGAAGCGAAGACAGACGTGATTCATCTGTGGAGGTTTTAGACCCTAAAATGGAAGGCGGCTAAGTGACTACAGTCTACTTTAGCTCTCACATGCACACAAAACACAAGCTTTACCTTTCACTGGTAGAAAAACACATTCTTTTCATTCCCCTGCCTCAGCTGCCAGCCAGGGGTGCATCACGCATCTTGCACATTGGAAGTGAGTGCCACATCATGTTCATTTACCCACCTGCAAATGGCCTCCACGCTCACACACACACTTACTGTATGATGGGCAAAAGAAAGGGGCGACAATTTTTACTTAGTCAAGATATCGCCACTTCCATTCAACGACAGTAAAACCAGTCACACTGGCCACAGAATGCACACACTTCATTCAGCCTTATCTGAACTGCTAGAAATGATTTGTGGTATGTATGTGCGTCGTTGTCATGCGTGTTTCAGGCGGTGTCAACAAACCTGCTGACACTGTGTGCAGAACAATGGGAAAAAACCCGCAAAACTGCTAAAACGCTGTCTCTCATTAGTGTCTCGCCATGGACATTTCCCAGCATGCACTGGGAGATACTCAGGTTGGAAGCCATTTTTTGTCAATGTATCTACACAAAAGATCAGTAATTCAGTAGTACAGTATATGTACAAATTGCTCAGACTAGGATGCGATGCAGCGTATTTAGGGCGTCAGCTTCCTCCTTGACTTGTTTGCTACTACATCTATTACAACAAAAGCCTAAAAAAACATTAATGAACCGAAATAAGACATAACCATACACTTGAAATCTGTGTTCCTATTTCATCACATGAGAGCACTGTACTGTTACTCTGTAGTGCTATCATGTGTTTTTATAATGTATTTTTTATCATTTTCCACTTCCCAAATCAAAAATTCATCTCTCCATCTATCCTCCCTGTCTGGCTTTGTGCTGTTAGGGGGGCAGCACAGGTTTGGTCCTGTCTGGTGGGGCAGAGGCAGTGGCCACCCCTGGTCTATGACACCACTCCCCCCACTCTGAGGTCACTTTAGCTTGTCTCATCTGTCTTTCTCTCTCCTGTGTCTTATTATCCAGTTCAACATCATTCACAATAACAAACAAGGGTTTTTAAACGTCATGTTTATTCATGACACTGATCAAAGCCAATTAGGAGTGAATTTAGTTTTTAGACTCATCAGGTGGTTGATCTCTAACTGGTGGCTGTGTAAACAAGTGCTTCAGTTCAGTTTCAGCAGACATTCAGTCATTATAGTACCTACATTTTCACTTCACCAGAAATGATTATTAAACATGCAGACATCTTGTTCTGGTTAAAATGAAATCTAAAAATTGTGTTGAACGCATCAGCTGAGCCCCAACCTCCAAAAACTTTTTTGGAAAAGAAAACAAAACACTTCCAAGACTGTTTGAAAAACTCTCATCTCTACTTTCGTGTTTATTTTGGCTGTTTAGTTTTGTTGTTTCCTCCCAGAGTCCATCCATTCTGCGCTTACTGTATGAAACAAGCCCCAACACCAAAATGGAAAAACAGTGATTTGAGGAAAACTAAATTCCAAGGTTGCTCTGTGGCTCTGTAAATGCATCATCCATGAGGATGTAGCATTGATTTTGCAGCACAGTGGTGGAGTTCGTTATGAGCACGTGTGTGGGTGTGTGTTTGATTTACGTGTGTTTATACGTAAAGAAAGTGTAGCCATCAGCATGTTTGACAATACGGTATGTTTATGCTGTGTGTGGAGTCTGATTCTCTCTCTTCATCAGATGGAGAGACACAATTGAATTGAGTTGGGAAAGAAATGCCAGAATAAGTCAACACAAGCTGAACATCATAAGCTCGATGAAGTCAAAAGTTTAGCAAAGCTGCTGCATTCGATTTTAGTAGAAGGTGCATCTCACGCACGCGTGTTGGTACTGCAGCCAGAAAATAACTTAGCATTAGGTAATGTAATTTAGTATCGCACGCACACACACACACACACACACATATCATCTGCACAGCTACCTGAGCACAAACACAACCACTCAGACAGACAGACAGTGAGCAGAGCACGGTGTCCATTGATTGCTCAAGGAGCATTGATTACATGCACAATTAATTGTTCTTTGAGGCGTAGCAGCTCTGATCATCATCCAGCTCCAGGTGGAGATCAATAAGTTCTGTAAGGGCTGGAGAAAGGAGAGGATAAAAAAATTAACACCTTGTTTTTAATTCAGGGAAGAGACTAATCCGTTGGTGAGAGATGCCGAGCGCTCTGATCCTCTGTTCTGACGAAAATGCCAATAAAAAGTGAAAATGTATTTCTTAAAAAAAAACTTTTCCTGAAGGTACAAAACACCTCAACAACTGGGGGGTGAGGTTAATTGTCACAAACAACATGAGGGTGTGTGGACACTGTGTGTGTAGGGATCTGAGCTAACAAACAGACAGATGATATACAGTATGTTGGATAATCTGTACATGTGATCATCATCTGTTTTGTTTGCTGACGTGCGTGTGAGTCAGGAACACGCCCGTCGCGTTGTGTGCGCTTTTTTTTCACGCAGGCCAGCTTTTAGAGAGATTGTGTTTTCGTGTACCCTCTTCTGACGCTTTGTGTGTTTTAATAATGTGCGTGAGCAGGGCTCCGCATGCATACGTTTCCTTACCTCACTATTAACGAACTGCTACACTGTGTTGTATTGATCAGTTAGCACACTGTTGACTCCCTCTATTCCAGCTAAATGGGAAATTAAAGCCAACTGTCACACTATTCTGCCCAGAAAGTCCATCAATAATTCAGCTTTACCTCCGGTTGAGTCTGGTTCATCCACAACGCACACACACTTGATTATACAAACATAGACCATGAAATCTGATTATAATGCAAATGGACAAGAGAAAGAGCAGTAAGACTCTGCACTATTGTCAAATATTCGCTTTCAGCAGGAGCCTAAAAATATTGTTTTATTTCATTCACTCAACTGTTGAGTTAAAATTCACTTGCATCATGAAAGCTGTGTCAAACCATACAGACTAATCAAAGTCTCAAAAATTCATTTGTATTCATTAACTGAAAAATCATTGTCTTCGCAGCATTAGCTGTAGTCTTTTGACTACATACAAACCGACAACCACTCACTCTCTTATCTACAGGCAATTCAGATTCCCTAATGACCTGACTGCATGCTGGGACTGTGAGAGGAAGTGGGGAAACCCTGGAGAGAACCCACACAGGGTGTTGTTGTTGTGATGGGACTGTGCAAGCTGCAGCGCCGTGCTGTATGTGATGCCGGCACAGCAGGGAGCAGTTTTATAGAAGTCACCATCAAGATCAACAGGTTGGGGTTTGTTTTGACCGATGCCTTCGATCAGATGCTTAGTTTAGAAAGGACTGCGGCTACCTCATCCTGTTTTAGCCCACATTGTTAAACATAAATGGTTGTTAACGCTGATGGAGCCCCACTTCAAATATGACCTACTGTAACATCGGGACTGACACACTTATTTTCAGGGTTGAATGGCAGCATGTATTTAATAACCCACAGAAAAAAATGTTGAAATTGAAACACAAACAACGAATAGACATAAAAATAAGAAACCCAAATCCCCCCCCCAACAAACTGAGCAAAAACCAGACCAAATCTCCAATGACTTGCTGTGAAATTCAAATTTGCTCCCATTCGATTTCACAAGGGAGAGAAGGAGGAATGGATGATGGAGCGAAGGACGTCTGAATGATCGGACGATGGAGGGATTAAAGAAAACTCAGCTGGGATGATGTGGATGATGATGATGATGTCGACGCAACATCAAGCCTCTGTCAGCAGGGACAGAGGCAGCGCGAGATGTGATCGATGCTTACAAATCATCTATAAAAGAATAGAGAAGCGTGGATATTTGGACGGGACTGAAAGAGGAGGGAGGAGAAACATAATCAGATGTGACTGAGGACGACACCAAGAGAGAAGATTCCCGGAGACGGAGTGAGACAAGAGCAAAGTCCTAATAATCACATCTTCAACTTAACGCCCTTTCACAACAAATCTCTCTCCTCCTTCTCCCTCTCCACCCCCCCTTCCCCTTCGTTATCTCCCTCCTCCCTCTCTCTCCATCTCCATCTCCATCTCTTTCCCTCCACCAGGCTTCCAGCTTCAGAGGCGAAGCTCCATCTGATCAATAATGGATGTTGCTGTCTCCTACACTGCTGGAGAAGGGCCGGTACATTAGGTAATGCAGGGGCTACATTTAACTGGATGGGCTTGTTAATGCATCCCGCTGGGGAAACACCCTCCCACTGCCACCCACCCCCGTTCTTGCAACACACACACGCATACAAAAACTCACCCATCCACGCACTTCGCCTGCTCCCTCACCCACAACTATGCAACGTAACTTTTTCCACAGAGAGAGGAACAGGGGGCGGAGTGCGGGCGATGTTTGAGAATCATGATCCAAGTTGGTGTAGTGACATCTCCAGTTTTGTGTGACTGTTACTGGGTGGGGCCACGCTTTTGTTCATGTTTTTGTTTTGTTAATTTCAGAGCGTCTATTGAGAACCAGACAAAAATACACATACCTCCTATTAGACTTCATCCTTGTATCTCGCAGCTCCCCTTGTGTTTCTGGAGGTATCAAGTAAAAAATATCCATGGTAGTATTAGACAAATGGCTGGAGATTACACGTGAGAACCCTCTGGGGACCATGAATATCTACTTTAGAGCAGCAACACATCATCTCCCTGAAGCTAATTCCTTTTTGCCTCAGGGTGATCCTTACCCTGACTCCTTCCACCTTAGGAAAAACTTTGCAGTTGTCCTTAAATATCACAAACACTACTTAACGGGTCTCCCAGTTTAGATAGCTATCATTCATCATGCTACGTATGTTGAGGCGATGCAATATGCATGCAGTTGTTAAGGCAGCTGCACTGCAGATTTGAGATTAAAACATGTGAAGCAGTCGTGACGGATTCATTTAGGATGCACAACAAATCAGTTTCAAATGGACAAACGCTCTCATCCGAAGAATCCCATCATTCCACAATAGATTCAGTTTGAGTGAGAAATGAACCTGAATCACTGTTCGATAAATTGCACACTAGTATTTTGTAAGTCCAACACTGGGCTGTTCAGTTTTAGTTTTGGAGAAAACTAATATAAAAGTCTGGATTCTCTGTGATTGATGTATGAGTTAAGATGTTTATATTTTTACAGTGAAATCTCTCCATGTGCAGATTTATTCTGAAGGTCTCCGGGCTGCTCTACATGTTCTCGTCATTGTTCTCTATACAAGAAGCCCTCGCTGGCCCCGCTCAGCCCCTGCATAACCTCAGATGAAACCCATGATTGGTCCTCTGTGGGAATTTTAAAGGGCCTTCAATTAGGTGTCCATGGCAGTGTGTGTTCATTCCCTATTGTGCATGCGAGCCTCGACTGGGGTCCTGAACCCCAGCTCCATTCAGCCCTCTTTAACATGGCTGCTGGACTGGCCTCGCTGGCCGACTCGCCTCGTATGCAAAGGAGAAGCAGAGCAGGAGAGAGAGGCGGTGAGCAAGAAAGAGGAAGGAATGAGAGCAGTGTGGTTTGCTCAGATACATCTGCATGTGTGAAAGAATACGGTGATAGGTTCAAAGACAAAAATGTCTGCAACACGGATCTCATTAAGCTTAGGCAAAGAATTCTGTTTGTCTGAAAAGCTGGATAACCACTTGACTTTAAGCTGACTTTAAGATACTTGTCCTCTGAATCAAATGGGTGTTTCAGTAAAATGTAAGTGATTAGGATAAAACTTTTCATCTTCATTAAACACAAACACCTCCTCGTTAATTATTTTGTTTTTTGCAGGACACAGGGTTGATCAGAATATACAAAACACCACCTGCTAACTGCTGTAGCTTCCTGAAAGGATGAACATCAAGGTTCTGTGGCTGTTTTTGGTTTGTTCGACACAGCTGATGCAAGCACACCTGTGCAATGTGCTTCTTCCAAAACTAAAATAAAAATAAAAAAATAAAAGGCATGAAAGAGTTGCATCACTTTTTGATGGAAACAGCTTGAAAATGAGCAAAGGCGAAAACAAGACGGAGATGAAAGGTGGGGAGAGAGAAGAAGAGAAGACTCAGGAACAGGAGACAGACGGGGTGAGGAGACGAGTGGAGAGGAAGGAAGGATTTAAAGTGGCCTCTCTCAGTCAGCTGGTGGTTAATGACTCCTGATGGGCGGGGGAGGCAGGAGGGGGAGGAGAGGTGAGAGGAAGGGTGGCAGGTGTGACTGTCATAACCAATATCAAACAGACACACACCTCGTGCTTCACTATTCACACACATCCACATCCACCTTAGCTTCGTCTCGCCCCTCTTTCATCATGGCCACCCACTTTCCCTCCTTTCTTCCTTCACCTCTAGTCATCCTCCTTCTTCTCTACCTCCACCTTCTTTCTCACCTTTCCCCTCCTCTTCTTTTTGCTCTCACTCCATCTCCTTATTTCCAACTCTGCATTTTTCCCCATCACCACCCCACTTTCCTCCCCCCATATCGCCCACCCGCTCGCCCTCTCCTCCCTTTCTTTTATCCCTTCCTCATCACTCTATCCTTTTTTCCCTCGTCCCCTCCCTCCACCTCCATCACTCTCTGCACACTTGTCTTCCCGATTATGCAGATGAGTGTTTGTGGCGGGGCCCTAAAAAGCAGATTAGGGCCAGGGAGCCTCTGGATTGTGACATGGCTATTCCTCAGAGGCCAGCAGGAGGGCGGCATTAGCACGTGCATGTGTGGGCGTGCGCGAGAGTCTGGGCCTGCGATGGACTCTTGTGTGTACCGTACAAGTGTGTGTAATCAGTTGTGTGTTAATGTGGGAGGTGGTTGTGGAAGGGTGGGAGATGAAGACTGCAAGATGGCAATTCACTTAGCAGAGGCCATATGTGTGTGTGTGTGTGTGTGTGTGTGTGTCTTTCACATGTATGTTCCATATGGTACAGTCCACTGCCACTTAAAAGGAATACACTTAATGTTCAGCTGAAACATGCAGCCACTGAGCGTTTGTACATGTGACTGATTCATTTGATTATTATTTTATTTAAAACTCAGCAAATGAGAACTTAATTAAAAACCAAAAAGGTCACATCTACACCTGAACAAGATGAAAGGTCACTGCAAGGTAGACATACTGTAAAGATAGAGAGTAGCTTAACTTGACTCCAAGGAGGTGACGCAGCTGTACAAGGAGGAAAAAAGTCCACCTCAACCATCTGCAAAGCTTTATCACTTATTTTATTTAATTGAATTAACACGTATCTTTGTTGTGGAATGTCCAGGTATTTTATATTTATTACTCAACGTTTAGTCACAAGGCCTCCCCTGAATTCTCCACCAATTACCTGCTAACACATAACAAATGTGTCAAACAAACATAAAATTATTATATGTTATATTACGTATTTATCTATTCACTTAATGTTTGTTTGTACTAATATTTGTCCCTCGGTTAACCCTTCGTATGCCAGGCTCTCTGTTTTCCAGCCATATTCCCTCTCGCTTGCTTTCTATCTGATGTTTTTTGGCCTCTCTGTCAGCTGCAGCGCTGCCCTACTTTCACATGTCTGCCGTCTTTGCATTTGACAGCATGATTAGAGAAAATGAATATTTCATCTGGCAAAGAAACGAGGGCTTCCATCTCATGTGTTTATCTCTGCTGGTAAGATGAGTAAGACTGGGGTGTTAACATACTGTACAAAGATCAACACACCTTGATTTTTAAAATTTAATTTCATTAAATCCCTGCAACAGGGATTTTTTTGAAAAACGTTAAAAGTTTGCAAGTGGCCGTGTCACTTTACAGTCCTGACCGATTCTTTGCAAGCATGTTCAGGAAAAGACACAAGTGGAGGAGGCAGCTACGTTCGTCCTTTCTCTACATCTTTGTGAATGTGTCTTCTACCATATCTCCTGCTGATAGAAGTAGATAAGTAGATGTAACATAACGTGACATATTGCACCTGTGACTGCTTACGTACTTATCTCACGTACTAAATAAAAGAATTCAAAGCTGTCACTGTCTGCACAGCAGAACTGTGTCTGTGTCTGTGGCTGTTTTTTCTCATTTACATAAATTGTCATTAGGTTTAGTCACAAGTGATGACGTTGACTGGCCATGAAGTCAGAGAAACCCTCAGTATATGGAAAAGGTCGAGGTGGTTGGATTGGTCGGTAAAACATCGCCAGAGAAGATGTTTGCTTCACATTTTTAATAACAATGTTTCTTTGTTTTAACCCAAACCAGGAGCTGATCTACGATGATCATCTCTTGCTTGTGGAACGTGAGCTCATGAAGCACTGTGATCCTGTGGTGTACGTACGCACCACGTAAAATAAGCGTCAAAAGTTTGACACTTTGGAGACCAAGTGAACCGAAGGGGGTAGAGTCTAAACTTTTCTACTGTAACATGTTTATGCTAATCCTTATTTTTCTAATTGTTACTTCCAATTGCGCTTCAGGTAGGTTAGAGAGCAGTACGGCTGATACAGAGAAGCAGAGGAACAGTGGGCGACCCACAGACCACAGCCATGGATCGTCACAATGACCCTAATTAAACTCTATTAACCCTCCGCCATCTCTCTCACCTCCATCATCTGTCCATTAGCAGGAAGCCTTTGCTAAAACAAGCGAGGGGCGGTGCAGACATGCGCTGTGAATAAATATTAGCAGCCACGTCAAGTTATCACTTATCTTCTTGTCCTGTTTTAATTAATTGGTGTCCAATGTCGAGGGGAGACAAGGTAGCAGAGGAGAATCTTAAATTCTAAGAGAAAAGGAAAACGATAGAGAAGGTGTGAAATAAGGACAAGAAGAGAGAGGAAGCCAGCAGAGGAGCGAGTGTGTTGAGTGGGGTCATCCTCCCTGCTAATTTGCTGACATGGGGGCATCAGGGAGGCCTGGCCTCCTAATAAGATTGTTTCTTGAAGGAGCAGAGCGAACTGTGAAGGGAACAAAAGTAACTGTGCCCCGTGAATCCTGTAGCCAATTAGTCGGTATCAATAATTAAAAAGCATTGTCTGCGCAGGGGCAGGGGCGGCAGATTGAGTTTCCCTCCACTAGGCTAGATTGTTATGACAAGCAGTGCCTACATAATGATATTAGCTATTAATAATTCAGCGCCAGGCCCGCGCCACTGCAGGTGACAGGAGGCCTACGCCACGCTCAGACAGCCAGTGGCTGGCTCGCCAATTATCAGAGGTCAGGAATCAGAAATGGAAATTGAACATTGTTCGGGATGGCGAGGTGTATGTTTTTGTGCTGTGTGCTGAATAGGAAATGGCAGTGAGCTATTTTGGAGCTGGCATGTACTGTTGTGGCTTCATATCGTAGTATATCGTATGTACTACTAATATTTCGTATACAATCATAATTTCAATCAGCTAAGATATCAATGCGTTCACCAAAGTCACCAAAATAACATAAAAATAAACATTTATTTATTAGTAAATAACATTTATTCGACAGCAGTTGTGGACGTGGACTCGTCAGCACTGACAGGAAGAGACAGGAATGAATCTTTTTTGTTGAACTGTGTAGTTGTATATGAAATCTGAGGGGATACGCAACAGGCATTACCCTTCATGACCCAAGTCTTACATAAAATTGCATTGAGCATTTGACGTAAAGTACAATTTACCTCTTGTTAACTTTATCTACTTCAGCATTGCTTCACCTGTAATATTTGTTTAGTTACAGGCTGAAGTATGACATGAAACAATCCCAAACAATCTTTCTTTGTGTGTTATTGGGTAATATTTTGTTATATGTTATATTTTGTGCTTTGGACAAACTATGGTTGACAAACATGGACCTAATGTTCAAACATAAAATGGTCTCTTTCAAAGCAAAAATACTCACAAATAGCTATATTTGAATTATTTGTCGTTGCGCTTCAAGTACTACTTGTCTTCAGTGTGTGTGTACGTGTGTGTGCTTTTTGACTTTCAGAATCTGGGCTGAGATGACTGACAGGATGGTCAAACCAACACTGGCTTCTCCACAAATGCAGCATCTGGGCTGTTGAGGAGGGAGCAACAAAGAAGAAAAATGCTGAATGACATAGTATGTGTGTGTGTTTGGGGTGTGTGGAGCCAGATGCAGTGGACATGTGTGCCAAACCACGCCACACACACCACATGCCTGTCTCGTGTCCCAGCAGGCCTCATTGTGGACGACAGAGTGGACGATGCCTGCTGATCGGGTCTGTCTCTGAGACCCCATGGGTGAGCTGCCCGCCCAGGCCTCCATCATCGCAACAGACGCTGAGATGATGGGGTCCTTGAGGTCCCTCTGGCGAACGCTCCACATCTGGGCCCTGTGGAGGGTTTTTTTTTCTCCCTGTCTGTCATCATATTTCTTTCTCTGTTGAAGCTTTTATTGAATTAGAAGAGACTCATACCCACTGGTAGAATAACGAGCTGAAAAAAGAAAAGAAAGAAGACGAGATGAAGAAGACAGAAATGTTATAAAACGTAGATGGCGAGATTAATGACATGAAACTATTAAAGGTGTGGCTCAGTGCTTTCCTCTACTCTTTCAGACATAATCACATGGGATGTATTCTGTTTGAACGCTGAGGAAGCTGACAGGTGGCAGATGGTGTCATCGATATCCATTAGACTTCATTGTCCACTTAACGCTTCTGTTGTTTACAGGTGTGAAGCGAAACCAACCTGGAGGATAAATTTGTGGTTTCTCTTTTCTCAGACTGATGAAGCTTTGTGCATAAGTAGTGAAAGGTTTGACCTAAAAGAAAAACGTCCAGACGCCATGACTGAACTTGAAGACAAACTTAATTCTACACATAAAAACATACTGTAGGGCTGTGTTCTGCTGACAACGGAGTAGACACCAACATCAAATAGTCTTATTCACTTTAAAGTCTCCTTGAAGGCACTAGCTAATCGGGAATGACCCCAACATTTCCCGAAAGGAGCCCAACACAAGTTAGCATAACAGTTAATAATACATAGAGTCATCAGAGGGGAAATTGTATTCTTTCTGCTGGCCAGAGGAATGAATAACTCCAAGTGAAGTGCGACTCAGATCATCTGATTGACATTTAACCATGTCATCTTGAGGCGAGAGGGTAATCAATAAATTAGTGACACAGCATCAGATCTGTGTGTTTTAATTGCGGAGCTGTGCATTATTTATCCATCTGAAGGAGACAAGCAGTGAATGGACTCTAGGCGTTGATTACTGGGCTAAAGGCTGATCACACTGAATGTGAGATAGGTCTCTCTGAAGCGCTGCAGCCAGACAAGAGCTACTTCACACACAGTCAAGAGACAGGGAGGAGAATAACACAGTGCGGCTGATGAGTTGATTTGGTGTCAGACAGTAAATCCACTGCACGTTCTAAACTACTCTTTGACTCAAACTCATTTGTGCAAATGTGACAGGGTGGCGATGGACGCTTTATTTTCTAAACATCGATCGACAGTTTCTGTTTGCTCTTTGACCGTTGAATGAGATTTTATTAGATTTGCTTAAAATGTTTATCATAGGTGCCTCTTTGTGGCAAACAATTCATGTGAGTGAATAAAGATTCAACAAAGTTAAAGTTCAGTCCTCAAAGTTCAGCCATCAGTGAAATGCAGGTAATGTTCCTTACCACCAGTTATGTTCTGGTTGCTTCATGTTTGTCTGAAGCTACTGGAGGTTGCTCCTATCATATTCACAGCTGGACTCAGGTTTGACTCAGAAAATGTAAACCTTGTTTCAAATTGCACATTGCAGGTTCAAGTGTCTGTGGCAGAACATAAAAAAAGAAGGTCTGACCTTTACCCAAGTCTGGCCTGAGAAGAGTCACTTCAGTTCATCTCTGTAGTGATGTTTCCTGAGGTGCAGCCCTGCAAAGTGATGCAAACAGAGACTTTGACTTGTTTAAAGAGCCTTCTGGGTATAAAGTATAAATAATGTAACTTAGAGAGAGAGAGACGGGATATTTTGCAGCGTTCTCTCCTCTTTGCTCACTCACTGTACAACCGCAACTCTCTTGTTCAGGTATCCTGCGTCTGCAGTACGAACACATGGAAATCACGCAGAAGCTCCTCCTCTGTAATGTTTGTGCTTATACATATTTGTTTTCTGGCCATGATGTGGTCCATTAAAAAAGAATAAGAGCTTATGACATATTCAAAGAGGGCATGTCTGGAGTATAAAGTCTACGGAGGCTATGATTCATTAATGGAGCCATGAATAGATAACTCGCTGTTGTATGATATCATACTCACTGTTGAATTCATGGTGACATTCACATATTTCCCTGGTTAAAAAGTCAGAATCGCATTACAAAGAGTATGTAAGGATGATATGAGGTGTTTAAAGAATTTATAAGCACATAGTGAAGCTACAGCTAGAAATTTGTTTCATCACATTTTTAATGATGACAAAGGTATTTTGATAAATGATAAATAACTGGTAGCATTCATCGTTTGTCACGTGTGCCATGCAGACATTAAAACAGCAAAGCAATTCATGCTAAATGCTGCAATCTTTGCATCTGAAAGGCTGTAAACTTAAACGTGGTTACGCAGGGAGTGTGGGTGTTGGTCATCATGTGCTGGGCTTCATGTGTTTATTGAGACCCGATGCACAAAAGCAACACACACATTTAATTCACATATAAAAATCAGCTTCTGTTGATATGTAAACATCAAAGTAGTTGCAGTTGTAGGCTTTGTATTTTTCATGCTTTCACTGGAAATAACAGCAGCTACTGCACGCTCTGTTCCCTTCTTGGACGTTGCATAAGCTTTGTTATGAAATCAGTGGAGGGAGCCAGCTTCAAGCTCATCTCGCCAACACAAAGAACTCCCATCAGCCAGGATGCAAAAAGAGCAGAAACAAGCGCAAAGATTTCAGCTGACAACGCAGCCCTTCATCTCCTGCTAATAATGCGCACAAGACAATTGGGCTGTTGTTGTTCTATCGCTTTGGTGTGAATCGCTCTGAGTTGCTCTGCTCCGCTGTGCTTTCATGAGTTCAACACATTTCAGTGTTTGGCTTTGCCGTGCTCTTTTCTATTCTCTCCTCTCATGCTCTGTTCTATTTCTGCCTGCATACAGTCAACATCTGGACTGTTCTCTGCGGATCCCGACTGGCCCAACTCTGCAGCACCACAGCCTCACCTAATTGCTGTGGACTCTCTGCTCACCGGCCTGTTTCTGTCTAGAAAAAAAGCCTATGTTTGTAGCTGGCTGTTCAGCTTTTATCTATATTTTAAGCCACACACAAGGTGTAGAGTCGGCCTGGAGCTTGTTACAGGGGCCCACGACTGCATAATTCATGAGAAGGAGCCGTTTGGTTCAGTGGCTAAATAAAAGATCTGCCAGCGGTGGATGGCAGGACAGAGGAGCACACTGTACCTGCCGCGCCACTTGTGTGTAAATGCAGGTGTGTGTCTGTTGGTGGTTCTGTGTTTTTATATGTGCACATCACACCCCCTGAGGTGAGATCAATACAGATGTGTATGACACACACTCCTGATGTACACTCGCATTCCTCAGTGCACTGCGGTTGAGTGATAGTAGTCAGGCCAGCCATTAAAAGTCCTGTTGTGCTCTCAACGCATCGGAGATGTCGTCATTCAGGTTGCGATGTCTTGATCAAATGTAAAATGTTTATGAATGCAACAAGTGACAAGCAGGTGAGATTTTCATATAAAGCAGCTCTTAGTAAACAGCTTGTTTCAGCATAGCAGTCGCACACTCTCACAAGCGCTGTCCAAGGTTCTGATTTCATCTCTTGCCTCATATACTTTACAGAAGCTACATTTGAAGCACAGAGATACATAGTGACTTGCCTTGTTTGAATTGGTGCTGATGACTTAACAAAGGTTTACTTTCAACTGACGATTTGCTGCATTCAATCTTTTATTATGAATTTATTGAGGTCTCAGAACTCAAAATAGCAAATCTCCATAAATGAGTGTACGAATACGCTTGTACATGTGTTGAACTTTAGTAAAGAAGAACATAAACAACTTTCAGTGTGAATAAAAGGAGAGGTGTATTTCTGTTCATATTGTAGTAGATCAGGACTGATTGTAAGAGATTAAATAGTAAAAATGTCTGAGACCAGACTGACTGTGAGCAGTGAACGGCATGAAACCGCATATGGAAGATGGCAGCTGTAAATTGGACGGTGGAGACAGTGGAGTCTAGCGGCTGTACAAAATGCATGAACCTACAGCCGAGTGGCTGCTCATTGTTTTTTTCTTCTGTTCAGCCTCCCGCTTGTTTCTCCTGTTCCTCCTGTTCTGGGTTTTCTGTTTTCTGATCTTCCACAACAGCGCTTCTCGCCACATTTCTCTTCGTGGAACAGAGCGGCACAAACATATCTCTCATGCCTACAGCCCCTTGTGTTTCTTTCTTCTTAAGAGAAGTGTAGGAGGGATCCACGCTAGGTGGCTGGAGTTGCATTTCTGAATGGGAGGTTTGGGAAGAGAGGATACAGAGCATGGCATAAGGGGGAACACTGGGAGGCAGTTTGGTCCAGGGATTGATGAGGAAGGTTGAACAGCAAGGGTAGACGGCACGTGCAGGCGCGTGGAGCAGCGGCAGCATGGGAGAAGCCCTGATGCCTCCGATGCAGACAGGGTTAGAGGGCTGATCCCTTTAAAAGCCTTGTGTTTTCCAGTAGGCTCAAATTATTACCAGCTTGCAAGGAACAAGAGCTCTGCTTGGGGGTGAGCCACCCATGAGAGTACCTAGCCTTGGGGCAATTTTCAGAAGAAAGTAAGACGGGAGAAAAATAATGGGAGGTGGGAGTACAAGGATGAAGGAGAGGATAGAGGGTGGGAGCGGTGAGCTGAAGGATTTGCAGCTATTGTTGAGAAAAGTTAAAGGGGGGGTGGGGTTCCGTACTTCTGTTTCCCCCCACCTCACTTAATGCCTGGCTCCTCAGCTCTGCGCTTGTTCTCTGAGGCCTTTCCTCTGCCTCTTCACTCTGGCATTTCTTCCTATTTCTTTTTTCTTTCTATCAACTCTCCCATACTCAGCTCAGTTTTTTTCGGCGAGGCCATCAGGAGACATCAGTTAATATGGTAACAAAGCTCTTTAGGCAGACAGATCACTCCTCGGACTGGTGAAGAGCTCTCTCCCTTCTCAAGGCATCTTTTCCCTCATTCACCTGCCCCTCCTTCTCTCTTTTCCTCCCAGCCTCCATCTATCTATTTATGATTGATCGAGCTCTACAGACCCGCTAAGTTTACCGCTGTTGAGGTCTCTGTCTCTGCTTCTTTCTCTATGTCTTCGCTATCATCTTTTAGATTTATTTTTTTATTCAGAGGGTGTCACTGTCCCACTACAGCAGCTTGCGTCAAATCTTACCGCCCAGCTTGCTCCCATTTAGCAAAGAGCATAAGTAAAGTGAGTCACCGACGGATACATAAACAGGGCTAACTCAAAGTCAGCATTCCAGTTCACTCCTAATGTACAGTAAAGGATGGAGGGCAGCGCTCTGTGCAGGCCAGTCAAGTTCCTACATTCCCAACTGGAAGAAAAGCATTTCTTTATGGAGCTGACTTTGTGCCTGGGGGCATTGTCATGTTGAAATAGGAAGGGCTGTTAAATAAAGAGCAGGCTACAGAAAAGGTTGTTTCTTCCTGTAGCCTTCTTTAAAATTGAAGTCTAACTTAAATGAGAAAAAAA
This sequence comes from Macropodus opercularis, assembly GCA_030770545.1. Lineage (NCBI taxonomy): Eukaryota > Metazoa > Chordata > Actinopteri > Anabantiformes > Osphronemidae > Macropodus > Macropodus opercularis. Next base: position 7,007,627 of record CM061102.1, on the reverse strand, counting down.
CATCAGATCAAAGGTACACAAAATCAAGTCAACAGACTTGTACATAGGCCACATACATTGTGCATCTGTCTTTCATTCTCTCAGTGTTTCATAGTCCAGATTCTATGTTGTACTTTCAAGCATTAGCCCTCTAAGGTTTGCACTACTGGAATATGCTGAAGCCAGAGAAAGCGCGTCCTGACTCCTACATCAATTTAACGGGCTCTTTGTCAAGGCTGAGCACAAAGTAGTAATGTGAAAGAACAGTCATGGGTCTGGCCTAAAATGACAACGCTTAGTGCTACAGGCCAACAGGATGAAGAAAGATACACACAACCCATGAGTCAAGAAGAGAAAACTTCAACAAGGGGCAGAGGGCACATGGTGGCAAGGAGGGAAATTACTCTTGACATCAAGCAGAAAAATCACCTTAACTAAGCTGAGCAGAGCTCCTCCTGGAACCTGACACAGAGAGAATAAACCAAAGTGAAAGCAAAAGCACATTGTTCTTACTTTAAAATAAGGTAGAGGGGAACCTGACTCAGCCAAGGACCAGAGGCGAGTGTTTATCACAGGGGCAATGTACACATGGAACTTAGCAGAGAAGAGCTGACTACTTGTGACTATAAGCAAAACAGGATCAAAAGCAAACACAGATCACAGTAAGCCTAAATAAAGTTGTCCATAATTCCAGCTGGAGCTGAAACTACCCCTTTTCTTGGGTGACTGAGCCATGTTTTGAATCTGCATCAAGGAAAAGACTAACTGCGACCAACTAATTAAGAGTTGGACCACAGCCCCATTTAAATCGAAAGCACCTTGAACTAAGCCTCGGAACAGACTGCAATCTGCTAAAACCACCTCACCCCATAAAAACATCCTCATTCCAAAGAGATAAAACTCAACTACGGACAAGAACACACTCACTGACGCACTTGCTGCCCTCACACGTTCTCTGTCTTAGTGATGCGAAGCCTACAGGCCACGGCGTTCCGTGACTGATATGCGTTCTGACATGTCAAATGGGGAGGCGGCACAGCACCGCCCGTGGCAACCAGCAGAAACATGCTAATAGCGAGGTGCATTAGTGCATTCAAACGCGGCGCCGCTAATCAGAGAGGACATTCGCTCCACTCTGGCTCTTCAGCAGCGAAAGTGGCTCCTCCATCACCATCGTCGCTCAGCCACCATTTCACACACACACACCCGTACGTAACCTCCATCATCCATGACTCAACCCACCACCTGTTCAACTAGAGGCTGTGAAGAGGATAGTCCTAATATTTCAGTTTTGATTCTCATGCTTCTGTATGTCAATGTTTAGTCCTTATTATGTTTTATTATATAAAATGATAAAGAGTATTGAGCAAAAGTTTAGCTTTTATTTTAGCTGTAATAAGTTATTAATATTATTATATTATTAATCGTTTTCTATATTTGATATACAGCAGAAAGAACTATCTAGACCTTGTAGTAATATTGTTTCGGTTAAGTTTAGATTTAAACATTTTGCTGGAGCTAAAGAGTTACAGGATTTGTACATCTAAACAAAATAACCCCAAAACATATTATTTAATTACGATTTGTAATAAAACCAACATGATTATTGTAAGAGTATAATATTCAATTCAAATTTATTTATATAGCGCTAATTTACAAGTAAGGTTTAAGACCTTACAATGAAAGAAAATGAAAGAAAAATTTTTAAATAAAAAACAGAGGCATATTTCTTTCCCTCCGTGTCCGTGTTTGTCTCAGATGCAAATGTGTTTTGTGTGAATTAAATGCTTTTGATTAGTAATATAAACACATTAACTGCGCAAAGATTTCAGCTGTGCTAAAGACCATAAACAATAGAAATGACTGCCACAGCAACTATAATGAAAGTTATTACAAAACCACATTACTGTGAATGTGCCACAGTTCAGCCCTCTGCCTGCTGGGGGCGCTTTCGTTTGGTTTGGTTGTTTCTTCTTCTGCTGCTGTGACATCACTTCCGGTTTGCTTCCTCTTCCTAGTTCTTGGTAATCTGCACCTGCTCCCATGTCATATATTTAAGATGCTCTTCCACTCGTGGTTAAAGCTGCTACTTTGTTGGTATGTACGTCTTTCATTGCTTAAATGTTCTTGTATGCTCTGTTGTCTTGGTGTGGATCTTGTGCTTGGTCTCTGTGTTCATTGGCTTGTGTTACCTGTTAGTTCCACCTTTGTTTTATTTCTTAGTTAGGACTCTACGTTTCCTTATTTTAGTGAGTTCCTCCTTCATAGTAGTGACTTTAGTTATGACTTTGAACTAGTTTTCTGTTTGGCAGAGATTTTGAGTTTTGAATGTTATCTATATTATCCTGTTTGTGTTTCGTAGCTTCCACCTTTCCCTTCATCTTTAGTAAATGATGAACATTTTTGTGTTGTGCTTTCGGGTCCTCTCCTTCTCTCGTTCATCAGTCTGACCAGGTGCTTTCCTACTGAGCAGCCTAGTGATTTGAATCGTCTTGTCTGTTTGTAGGCTGCGGTGGCTCTGTCGGTTAGTGTGAATTTGTAATGGTGCTCAGTAAAGCCGGGCACCTCGTCATCTCTCACCCTCAGACGCAGCTCGTGACGTGTGGCTGACAGAGTGCTGCACTAAAATCTTTGTGATCACGCTAATTCAAAAGCTCCTGAATCAGGCAAAGGATATTATTTTTTTCCAGAGGAACACGTCAAACGAGCTGCTTCTGCTACGCACACGCCAGTTTGATGTTCGGGACATAAATCAAAGCCTCATCATTCTATTTGATTTCACCCATCAACCATGGGGATATTATTAAGAGCTATCAAAAGCCCCAATTGAAACCTTTTTGCTTCATGAGAAACGCATACCGACTTCCACACCATCCGTTCAGACCTGCTTAGGGGAATTATAAAAAAAGAATTTCATTAAAAATGATGGGTGAACGAATAATAACACAGAGTGAGGCTGATTAAACTTTCATGGTGAGCCAACAGCCTTCGGGCTCTCTTGAACAGTGGCTTCAACAGGTCTCAATCTCCAGCGGCTGACCAAACAAATGTGTCGATGAAATGAGTCTGTGGTTGAAACAGGAGGAAAATTATTGACTCGTTCCCCGGCCTTTTATCAGGAATCAAAAAACGGCTTTATTTGGAATCAATGGGCTCCCACATCTTTTTGTTTGGGATCATGGTGATTCATTTGGGTGATTGCAGTGTTAATCCATCAGATCGTTTACAGTCCGTGTGCTCATTAAGCTCATCCCCGTGTTAATGTTCTCATCAGAACTCATCAATCCATTATTTATGGTTCAAAAGGAATATAAAGAATCGAGGGAGTCTGGATTTTCAGGCTTCAGATCAATGAAGCATGCTGCTCCTCTGTCTACTTCTGTTTCACAAGTACTTTCTCACTTTGTCCTGTTAATTTCTCCACCATCTTTAGCCTGCTTTGCATACTTCCTCCTTCCTCTGCTGACCTCTCCTCTCTCTTGTTTTGGTTATGTTCTTCTTCTATGTTACATTTTCTCCTCTTCCTTTCTCTGTGTTTCTAGCTATGCCTAGCTGGCATTCTAGCTGGATTTGTCTAGTTGCCTCCTGGTTTCCATTTCCTTCACTGCTTCATCTTTCTCTCTATCACCTCCTGCACTTACTCGTGTTTACTGCATCTTCCATGTTTCCTTCTTTTATTCATCCTCCTGTTCCTATTGTTCCTCTACACAAAATAAAACTCCTGCTACTCTTTCACCACAACCCCACTGTTGCCTTCCAACCTTCTCTTTGCTTCCTCTGCTTCCCTTGCACCATCTTTTGCTCCTCATCTCTTGAGCAACACACCTACTTCCCCTTCTCCGTCCTCCATCTTGCACTTTTCATTGTAGTTCTCTATCCTTTTTTCTCTGTCCTCCCCAACCTGCTGTTCTCATTCTCACTCCACTTCATCCATGTCCTCCTTCTGCTCCTTCCTTTTCTCTTCAGTCCTCCGATCACCACTCTCTCACACACATTCACCAGCAGAAGGACTGCACCCAAACACGAATTTGGAACGAAAAGAATTTGAATTCATAGAGGGATTTATGGGCTACAAGGCTTGTACGGTAATTCTGTTAACAAAAGGTATCCTTAGATGGAATTAAATATTTATCCACTCTATGAATAACAATTGGCGAGGGAACGGAGAGGCAGTGTTTACTTTTTCAGGGTTGGCAGCAGGGAGGACTGATTCTGTTCTGCATCCCGCCTCAGTGAGCTGATTACTGAAATAGGAGGGGAGAGGAAAAGGGGGGATGACAGAACGACCCAGGGGCCACAGGCGGTCATTACACACGGTATGGAGCAGCATTCTAGCCTTAAATCCTCACCCAGAAGGAAGCTGAGCTGCTTTGGACTCAGCAGGGACTCTGCTTGACGTTCGACCTGACGTTCAGGCTCCCGCTGCTTGTTTGTGAACGAGGAGCTGTGGGGCAGCTGACCTCACTCCGCTTCTTGTTGCGGCGTTTGTTTGATCCGCATGTAGGGTCGCATGAGGTGAGGTGAGATGGAAAAAGGAGACAAACGTGCATTTTCATTATGTTTTTGCTTCCTTACAACCACCCTATGAAATGTAATTAAGTAACTCCTCATCTTCCTCACAAACCAGGAGAAATGTAACCTTATCGAAGAGAAAAGTACAGAGGAAGGAAGGAACAGCTGATGACACAAAGTAAACTGCTTCATCTGATGAACATGGCTCCGTTATAACAAGGCAAGTGTGGCTGCCAGCAAGTCTCGAATCGACACATATACGTCGTCACATTTTGCTTATTGAAGGCTGAATGACCACAAACAAGCAGCAACTAAAGGCGATGCCCAGCGAACTACAAACTTGAGTAACTTTTTAACAAGTAATTCTGGTCTTGGATGTCCATGATGTGTGATTCCTTGGTCTGCAAAGCTAGTTGTCTCCACCTGATCAGCATCACATTAGCATCTTTCTGCCTTTTGTTGCTAATTTAATGTCTACAGTAAGATGCGGTGAGTTTCCACGGTGTGACTGTTCATTAGCAGCCTCCAACTACAGGTCTTTCTTTTAAATACCAAAGGCTGATGCGGCTCCCCACTATACTGAGTGAAGCTGGCAGAGGCTGGAAACACTGGTTAAGCAAATTGGTATTTAACTGGAAACTTGCTGGCCTCTGAGCCCTACATTATTCATCACCTAGACAAGAAAGTAGCGCCTCATACATCCCTTCAACAGCAGCCTCAGCCTCCAGAGCAGAGAGGGAAGGAGCGGGCAAGTAAAGGCGGACAGATACCGTATATAGGGCAGAGAAATAAAGCAACTCGGTCCACAAGGAGCAAATCCCTAAACACAATTCCCAACCACACACACACCCTCATATGCACATCCATCCAACCTCTACACACACATACCAATTATTGGTTTCTCTGTCAGTTTGTTTCTGTCGGTTTGTTGCACTTTAAAAGGGACTGCTGAGAAGATGAGTTTGCTTTTTAATCAAAGTGTCCCAGCAGCCCAATTCCAAGTGTTTCATCCGGGCTGTTTTGCCTTATTTTCCCAGTATGTTGGTGGTGGTGGTGGTGTTTGTGCTAAAACTGCACAGGTCCAGCGATCCTGTAGCGGTGAAGGATTATAACTCGTATAGCATGTTTTTATTTACAGAATGGTTTTATTTAGGTTTTTACTTTTTACAATTTAACATATAAACCGGTTCAGCAGTGCATTCTGTGAATAAATGTGATATACCTGCAGAATCTTAAACCTGTCACATGGTTACATTCATAGACACCTGGACAACTATGTGATTAAATTCCTTAGAAAACGGCGCGTTTTCTTTGTTTAATTAGGTGTATTGTTATTTGTGAGGCAGTTCTTGATCTTGATTAAAAATCTAAGCAGCAGCATGAATTTATGGCGATTTCATACACTGCAGCAACCCGAGCTCAAATCCATTTACAGTTTTCACAGTGTCTGAGCTTCTGCGGCTGAAACCAGAACTCTGCTCTCCACCATCAATAAATTTAATTTCATTAAAATTGTACTGTAACTAAACGCTGAAGTTTAGCCGGTGTCCGTCGGAGGAACGGGGCTTCATGTTGTAGCCGCTCTGCGTTTCGGGCATCCTGTCAGTTTTAAAATGCATTATTGATGAGACATGATTAGAGAGGCCCATACCAGTGCCTCTCTTTGAACATATTTCTCTGAATTAAGTGGAAGTTCGTATTTATATTTGGTTTCTTCCAGTCCGTTTTTTTCTAAATGGAGACTTGGATCGGTTCTGTTGGGGGGGTTTGGAGACTCCAGCTAAGTAAAAATTGTTTCACGTGTTGACTGTCTGCGTCAAAAACAATCTGAACGCTAATAGAGACAACTACATAGAGTTTGGTTGAAATAACCTAAACGTCGCCACTTTCAATGTCACAACAAAACCAGCTGATGTTCCTTTTAATGCAGCTCTTCACACCTGGCGCACTGGGCTGTTTCTCAGGCTGCAGCCATCGGTTCTGAAACGATGCAGATGTTTCCGGTCAGCTGTGGTCTGACGGTTCCGCGGCCTGGGGGCTCTGTGATTAACCTTCCGTGCTGTTTCTTATTTATGCTTCTGATGCGGCGGTGATACGCATCCAGCAGAGGCTGGAGGAGGGATGCTGTATAAATAATTCCGATGTGGTGGTGTGTACTGGTGCGTGGGAGGACGAATTGGGATGAAAATATATCAAAAGTCATGTAAATCACAAGCACGCTTTTATTAATTATATGCAAATGAGAAATGGCTAAACTGGACAAGTAATTAAAATTGTTGCTATGTTTATTTCTTTCTTAAAAGTCACCACTGGCAGATTTGTAGCAATTTTTTCGCATTCTTAATTGACTTTTATTCATTAATGTACATTTTACTGTATTTTGCCGTAACCTGTAACATTTATTAAGTTTTTTTCCCCTTTGTCGTGCATGTTAGTGCTCCTAATTAACCGAAGATGATAATAATAATAATAATAATAATTTAATATACATTGTCGTTGTAATATAGAGCTAATAAAATAATATACATACATACTAATAATAGACGCAACATAACCAACTACAAACAGAAGAATTTACTTATTTCATTCTTTTTTTCTTCTCCATGTCCTTGTTTTATGCGCGTGCATGTTGGTGGGTGATATTTGGAACCTGCGCGTCGTGTGTGGTGTAAGTTATTTAGAATTGGTGCCCGTGTGTTACGCACACGCAGCGCGCACACGGCGATGAGGTTCCTCTCCTCTCACGCACATTAAATAAACATGCAGTTACAGGTTGAGAGGAGATTAAACGTCCGCAGCGCAGCAGCTATTTTCTCAAATGTTTTAATTTTAACAGAACATATGACTCATGTTAACTTTACCAAGCAAATATAAGCTACTGTCTCCATGAACGCAGTGTAAATGAAAAATGAATATTTAAATGGCGGCTGTGTGCTACATTATTGATAAGAATTGAAATCGCATATTTAAGGTTAAGTTCGACAAACGACGTAGAGGCCAACGGGGGAGTGACGCTAGACACGTAGTTCAATTTGAATGTCTTACTGAAAATCACTTCCCGTGACACGTGCCCCATTCAAACCGTCCAAGACCACAAGTCACTCACAATCAATAAATAACAAAAATCCGACTGCGATTTATTCCGTATTTTCTTTCATCCAAATTATTATTATTTATTTATTCGCTGTGGACCGTGGCACAGAGACAAGAGGCCTGTTTTGCTTTTCTAAACCTATCATACTCTTCTTTTTTTCTTCCTTAAGCTAAAGAAGGGTTTCCCAGGATCTGGGAATCCTGTTGTGTAAATATTGATATTGCTGCTACGATATTGTTATGGTTTTCATAATTCATGCCAATGCATTTTTCATTGCGTCTGGAATGTGTTCACTTGGTCCTGTAACAGTTTTGTACACGCATAAGGTAATTGATAATAATGCTAATAATAAAAAATAACAATAATTAAAAATAATAACACGTCTCAATTTAGCTCTTTTCACTAACATGACTTTCTCATATTTTTCGTTTCTCGTTATTTCCTCCACAATGAAAAACAACGACGCGGTGGTGCCGACGGTGGGACTGTCATGCTTCTCTCCGCCCATTAAGCCTCATAACTCGGCCGTTTGATCACAGCCTTGCCCGCCCCCGATGCTCATTAGGCCTGATTAGTTATACAATGTTCATAATTACCGTCTCCATGTTTTAATTACAGCCTCATATGCATCGCAGCCACTACCCACACACGCACACACCATCAGCATCCATCCAGTCACAACCTTCTCTCTGGAGGATTTTTAAATGGTGAGCTGTTACTGGTGGACTGACCTCTGAGGCTTTTGTAGAAGGAGGATGTGAGGTTATTGTTACTTTTTTTTTTTAAATTCACTTTGTGAATTAGCTTTCACCCATGAACAATGTCTTCCACTGGTAGGATCCACTGCAGTATTCCAGTGTGTGTGTGTGTGTGTGTGTGTGTGTGTGTGTGTGTGTGTGTGTGTGTGTGTGAATGCAGATGACTGAAATGAAGCATTTATTTACAAACCTCGCTAATAAATCGACATCGACAAAGTCAAACACTTCCACCGTTTGTCAGCAGCGGCTGTATGTGTGTGTTGGCTGCCAGCGTGAACTTGGTTTTCATCTCCATAACGGGATGCTCACGTGGGTCGATCCTCCTGAAGATGCAATAAATAATAACTGGACAAAAGATGCACACAAATTAGATCTCCACTGCCTCCCTGGCAACACACACACATCAACATCATTCTTAATCCCAAACACACACTCTCACCTACACATCCATGTACTCACACGTTCGCATTAACATGTGTGTTTGAGAGCGAGAGAGAGACAGAAGGGAGAGAAAGAGAAAGCCATAGTAATGTAACAGAGGGCGGATTCTCCAAGGCCCCAGCGCTGCACTCAAGACTCTGAGCTTCATTAAAATTTTATCTCTGCAGCGCTTGGCCAAGGTCTATTTATGAAAATGTGCTTCCTCACTTCATGGAAAACACAAGCTGGGGAGAAGTGGATGGAGTAATCCGAAAGAGAGAGAGGAATTAAAAGCTACTGCTTATTTGTACAGACTGTGCTTCCCTTCTGGGCAGCCTGTGTGCTATCACAAGGCAGCGCTAGGTCTCCCATGTGCTGATGAGGGACCCAAAACCATACAGACCACTTTCCAGTTCACTTGATGTTTATACGTCCCGCTGGCGCTGAATGAGACTGAGATGCAGGTTTTCCAACCAGAATGGTTTGTGCACGAGGGATTGCAGAGGGTCTGGAAGTTTGCAGTCGACTTCATTTTGGAAGCTCTCCATTTCTGTATCGGTACCTTCAAGATTTTTTTTTTTTTTGCTTCAAAGGCGCCTAGTGAGCTTGCAACAAGAGACGAGACAAAGTAGATTCATTCTGTCCAAATGATGTTCTACTGCTTGATACAGACACCAGTGGGAAATGGGTGAACAACAAGAGACAAATTCAAATGTAAAAGCATAAGAAATCCTGTCTGGCAGCAGCAAGGATCTAGAAAAACTGGAGTCAGCGATGAATGTGTTGATTCAGCCATCTTTTAACTCTGGGGAATGTAATTATTAAAATTCCTGGCAGTCTTATTTTTCCAGTCCTCTAACGTGCATGGGAACAAATGGAGAGATGATTGGACATTAAAAGCACGATTTGGAAAACTCACTGGACAACGGTGATGTGGGTCACTTTAAAAGACCGGGATGGATGGCACAACAAAGCTGCAGGACTTCCACACAGGTGGCTGCGTAGGAGAACTGTGGCAGGGCACATTATGCTGCCAGAAGAGGCCACAGCCGTCAGGGAGCACATAAACAATGGTAGACATACATGTCGAAATAGCATCACAACGCCTCTGCTGCTTTGTCTTCTTCAGACTCTTTAACTTCCACAGTTTGAGCTACAGCAGTTCGTCTGTTGGATCGGTGAGACTTGATCGTCCGTGACCTTGGCATCGGTTCACTGCTTTTCTTATTTTATTTTTTCTTGGTGGACAACAAACACTACAGACTGAAAACACCCCACAACAGCTGCAGTTCTGGAGATGTTCTGACCCATTTTTCCAGCCATTGCTATTTGGCCTTTGTCAAACTCAGATCCTCACACTTGCCTATTTTTCTTGCTTCTAACACATCAACTTTAAGGACAAAAAAAGTCTTGCTGCCCAATTATTCCCAGAACAGGTGCCTTGATGAAGTGGTCCTCCCTTCATCTGTCAGTAGGTGTAATGTTATGCCTGATCGATACTGACTACGGGTGAAAATAAACCATGTGCACCTCAGAGAAGCCAGTGACAAATTGTCCTTGAAAACAAACATTAAGTCATATGTGAGATGACACCAGACACTGATCTCAGCATGGACCTGCAGTGGAGGGGATCACATCACATCATTAGGAGGTGAACACACTGGCTGACTAAAGACTGGGAATGAGAATGTGACTCAGAATGTGCGTGTGCGTCATCCCTCTGCTGGTTCACGCCGCAGACGAGCTGCAATCCGTTTTGATCTTGTTTGGATCCGACACAGTGGAAGAAATGAGGCCTCCCGTTTTCTTAATTATTTAAATTAAACAATTAACTATGGCTGTCTGGGGAAAAAAACTCTTTTAACCACTCATCCACAACAACAACAGCAGCCAGGGTGGAGTCTGGAGGAGGCCAGATCACATGAGAAACACCAGCCAATAGAGGAAAACACTGAGCAATTTTTTGTAGTTTTTAATTATTAAACTATGTAATTGAGTGTGCAGGTGCTCCTCAGTGTACAACGCTAAAAAACGGTAAAAACTCTATTTTCAGCCAACAGTCTTTGAAATAACACCCCATCGATGCAATGATTACTTAAAATTGGTGTCGCTACCTACAGGAATATTTTAATTCTAATATTGGTTGTCCTTTATAAGTATAATAATATAAGTCTAATATGCATTGCATCACTTTGTCTCAGGAAAACTTGATAAACTGTTAACACTGATTGCATAGTAATATATATATATATATATATATATATATATATTTCATTTCTTTATTTTTGATGAAGCCATGTACTACATTCTTTTTCATGCCAGCCACCGTCTGGTTGGCAAGAAATATCCCTAAATATTGACAAATGTAAAATGCTACTCAAAAAAAGTCAACTTTTTTTCTGCCTGCGTCTAAAAGGCAAACGATAGATCGGTTGTGAAACAGACTAAATGCTGAACAAGATTTAAATCACAGGATGTGAAGACATTTGAAATATTCATAAAATGTTGGTTAAAAACTAAAGGTCAAACACTTTTAGCTGATGTATTGCAGAACACAGACAAAAGCTTAACTTATTGAATAATTTGCTGATAAACCCTTTATACCTGACTTACACTTGCACTTTTCAGAGTATTAAATATTGGTCTGTCTCTACTGTAAGCAAGTTTGTCCTCAGTGGGAAGTATCAAATAATAAAAGGTGAAATACTAAGCTCTGTTTAGTTTAGTTTTTTTATTGTGAGACCCTCTGGACCCTCCTCAAACTCCCCTGACAGTCACAACCAGTCGGCCTGTATTAGGTTGCTCCAAAGGGAACAGGGCCTGAACTGCTGTTGTACAACAGAGAAAAGCTTCTTCTTAACAAACACACATAAAAATCAATAGTATCATAACTGCTGATATTTATTATTCATTAATAACGAATTCATGGTCCAAAATTGCCTGCTGAGCTGACGAGACAAGAGAAGATGGTAACAAATATAATAGAGATACTTGAAATAGAAAGTAACAGAAACACAGGAGGAAATACTTCCAAGCTAAAATGTCAAATTTAATTTTATATTTACAACACATATACCATTTTATTATAGTTAAACGTTTTGCACATATAAACACTTCAAACACTTATTCTGCTCTTGTGTTTTTTGGGGTGAAGCCTTAGGATTAAATCACACTTAGTATTGCAACTTGAAATTTTGAAATAAGGTGAACATTTGTGAGCTTAGCTTAGCTTGTTGCTATTAAAAGAAATTACAGGGTAAATGTTTATTAGTTAATTAATTACTTAATTGAGCTGATTTAACCCTGACAATGTATCAAATATATATGTTCTGAATGTGTATTTGCAGCATTGACCTCAATGATTAAGGGAATAAGTCTCTCGAATTCCACTTGATCCCAGACAATATGTCCTGCTTTGTGTTTAAATACTGTATTTACCTCGGATTCGAGCTTTTTAACATTTGCCAAACAACAGTGATTTATGAAAGCCAGTTTATCCAACCAATGCGTTCACCACGTTGTCCTAACATGTTAAATTCTGAGTAAATTTTCCATCTTTATATTCAGGTTTATTAACTTTAACCTACTGTGGCTTTTGGCTCCGCCCTCGGACGTTTCAGACATTTGTTTGAACTAAAAGCAAGTTACGAGGCATGTCTGCGTGTTTTTTATGCGATGAGCGAAGTGAAGTGTGGTCTTCATAGGCAGCAAAGTTGATCAATATTAGAGTCACTCAAGTATCAAATCCTATTCATCACCGCTGGGAAGCAGCTTTCAGACGGACCTCCTTCACCTCCAGGCTTCTCCTGTTTCAGAGCAGCAGCTGCTCTGCTCTCTGTGCGGACGCACAGAAGAGACGCAGACTGGTGTTCAGAGCTTGTGTTACAGTGGGCAATTATACCCGTCCTTAAAAAAAGACTATTAACACCTCTATCAGCAAACACAGGCCTGATTAGCGGTGCTGATGCGGCAGAGGTACTCATTTAATAGCACATTTCTGCAGGTTCAAGTGCACAAACGAGTAACTGAACACTTAATTTTCCAAAGAAAGGCTGTCAGAGAAGGAAGTAAAACGTGCACGGTTTATTTCAGCTTCTGTCGCTTACACAGACACATTTAAAGCACACCTTCACAAATGAACGTTTTTTTCCCCCTCCAAAATAAATTAAGTTCAAATAAATAAACGCAAAGAAAAATGTTTGCAACGAAAACATGTATAAATAAGGCCGACTCTTTCCATTCATCAAGGTATCTACAAAGTGCGCTCCACAGAGGTGTCAGTGATAAATAATAAGAAAATAATTATGAACATACAAAGGGTGACAACAACAACCTAATAATAATAATAACAATAATAATAATATAATAATTGATTGTCAAAGCATCTTTGCAGTGAACTTGAACATACACTTTACACATCAGTGAGTCTTCTAGGCCTAATTCACAATTGAACCAGTGGAAGATGGAAATTTAAAAAAAAAACACGTTGGAAGTCAAACAGAAATCAACCTACTCTTTTTTTTTTAAGCTGTGTGTGTGTGTGGTTTGTAAATCACCATGGACGTGCCAACACTTGCGTAATGAGGTAGACACACAGCTATACCGTGTGAATGTGTGTATTCGTGCTTGGGTTCGTGTTTGTGTGTACGTGTGTGTTTCTTCTTATTGCGATGCATTCACTTCGGGAGGGGTTAGCTTCAATTTTTCGTACAACGCACAGAAAACGCCCCTCTCTCCCCCTTTACAAGTAAACCATGCAATGGATTACAGTATCATTGTGCCTCATAGTTTAGTCACATCTCTCCTCATAAACGATCCAGTTCCCTACAGAAAAGAACATCTGGGAGAAAAGACAGCGGAAATCCAATACATTTCAATGAGCTTTTCCACACACGGAGGTGCAACATATTCACAAATATGTACAACAATAAATATAAAAAGCTATTCCGACTAAGGAGGATAATAACAATTAATCCTCGATTCTCGTTAGTATTATTATTCTTATTTTTTTGTACAATAATTGCCATATGAATGAATGGGACGGAGCATTGTGTCTCCTCTTTTCCTGCTGCATTGGTAACCAACGTGTGTCAGAAAAAAGTATAAAGTTCTGGACAGGGTTTCAGTCTTTTGCTTCCAGTCCTGGTGCTCCGTCTGCACTGTCAGAATAAAAGAAGGTACACCGTTCAGTTGTTTCTGACGCTTGGCTGACCCTGTTAAAAAAAAAAAAAAGAAAAAAACCCTCTTAAATCAGTTCCTGTTTATACTGAGTGACAGTCATCAGGTGCCTCGTCTCCAAATGTATCAGTGTCTCTCCAGCACAGCTGAAACACTCCAGGTTTGTCTCCGCGTCTGCTTCAGAAGCATAAGTTGGTGTCTTGTGTTGAATACTTTCTGTGAAACTGTTCCCACAGCTGGAATTCAGGTGCGGCTGCTCCTTTACAAGGTGGACAACACTGAAAAGAATCTTAGAGAGACATTTATTCGTTTTTATTCAGAAAATATAAGTAGGAATTATGTAATATATCGAATTCTGTTGACGAGAAGGGCAACGCTGCAGCGTCTTAACACTTTCGATGCTCTTTGATTTCATTTCACTTATAAAACAAAAATCACTTCGTGAGAAAGGAGGAAAACAACAGACTTGATATTAGATTAAACGACTTGTTACGCGTGGTGCTGTGCGCGCCGCTGAGGGCCCCTGGCTGTCAGTCACACGGGTCCAGGCACAGCGGTGTACTTTGTTTTTCTGACAGTGTGCAGCAGCAGCAGCAGCGCGTCTCTGGTGCGTAAAGGGGGCACTGGCCCAAAGGTTCCCCCAGCTGGTCTTAGTGCGTGGCAGAAAACTTCATTCGTTTCTGCTTTTGCCTCTGATTGCAAAACCAAACGCGGACCACGTTCTTTTTCAGGTCCAGTTTCTCTGCAATCGCGGCAATCTTCTCTGACGAGGGCCTCGGCTGCACGGCGAAGTAAGCCTCCAGGGAGCGCTTCTCCGGGGCCGCGATAGACGTGCGTTTCCTCTTTTTGTCGCCCCCGTTGAAGATCTCGGGCTTGGACATCTTCTCCCTCTGCACCCGCTCCGCCTCGTCCAGCCAGGCCTCCAAGATCGGTTTTAGGGCCACCATGTTGTTGTGTGACAACGTCAGGGACTCGAACCTGCAGATTGTGCTCTGGCTCAAACATCCGACCCCCGGTATCTTTAGACTGGCCAGGGCCGCGCCCACGTCTGCCTGCGTCACCCCGAGTTTGATCCGCCTTTGTTTGAACCTCTCGGCAAACGACTCCAGCTCTCGCGGATCGGGCTCCGCTTCCCCGCTGGCAGCCCCCAGGGAGCTGTGAGAGCCCAGTCCGTGTGGGTGCATGTTCATGGACTGTGGATGGTGGTGGTGCTGCATGTGGTTGATGGCCGACATGTGGGCGGCGTGGGCGGTGTGCGAGGCCGTGGAGCATACGTCCGAGCCCGGCATGCCTCCCAGGGAGATGCCTGGCGTGAGGTGGTCCAGCAGGTCTCCCTCCAGACCTTGTGCCGGCTGGTGGTGCGCCGGATGGTGGTGAGAAGTGAGCACTGATGGATGGTGCAGGTGTGCGGAGGAGGAGGTCGGGGTGCAGGTCATGCTGGTCATGGTGGTCATAGTGTGGTAGGTCGCGTCGGGCTTGAACGGGTGGCTCTTCTGGGCTACAATGTCCACAGCGGCCAGAGCCTCGGCTCTCTGCAGCAACGTCTCATCGAAACCGGCGAAGATGTTGCCCTGAAGCTGCGAGAGAAGCAAAGTAAAGCTTCAGTCTGTGGCCAAATCACCATCAGCCTGAGATTCAAGCACTTTCATTTTTGCCCTGATCTTTCCGGAGGAGAGACACAACCGCCAGTAATTATGCGTTATTTTCAATTCTTTAAATTGCACGTTCAGACGATTTCGTTAAAAATTAAATTGTATGGTAATTGTAAAAATCTTTAAACGAACAATATTTCATTATTCTCGATCAGATGAAGTTATTATCATTATATATAAATAACACACAACCTCAGAGTTTAGGTAACATTTTCCACTGTAGACAAGACAACATTTTAAGCATTAGGCTTAAATGTAGATAAAATTGTTTAAGGTTACAACATAGGACGCGCAGTGTCTCCATATTGATTTTCGCAGTTTGAATATGCTGTCACAATTTGTCCTCATCCATAAAAAATAACTTTGAAGCAGCGTTGTCTTCTCATTAAGGAAGAGTTTAATGTACTACAGCTTGGACATCGCTGGATCTGTCCAGCGCCCAGAAAATGTGTCAGAGTGGATGGATATTCATTTAAAATTAATATTTACGATCTCCTGAATAATTTCTGTGGACAATGAAATGAGACCAGCGTGGGATTGAATATGAATGGGACCGTATGAGATAACAGGCGCTCAGAGACTTCACGCCGCATTTTTCGTTCCTCTCTGTCTGTTATGTTCTTTCACTTTCAGCAGCATCGCTCATCATTGCTTACGTGCTGTCCTTCACATCTCGGAGTGTTTGTTCTTTGCCACCAGACATTTCTTGTCATAACACGTCAAAGAACAATTTATTCTAAGTTACATGACTTGATTTTCTTCCATTTTCAACCACAAATATTTTCTTAATATTATTTTCACTCCAAATTAAATTGTCAAAAACTGTGCATATTAAGCATCCAAGTGCCTTGGAAATAGTTATTGTTATAGTTGTATTTAATTTTAATCAAAATGGCTACACTCACAATTTGTGCCCAGCTGCTCCACTAGACCCGTGAGCAACAACGTCTAACAATGTACTGGTTACATGAACTAATAAGAAACTATTTGTTTGGGGGTTTGGAAGTTGACCAACTCTATTGAAGTGAAGTCTGGACTCACCGACGGCGTGGGCAGGCAGGCCCTGCGGATGGCCTCCGAGCTGGAGTGCAGGGGAGTGTATTTGGGCTCGTGGAGGATGGGGTGCATACTGAAAGGCTGCTTGCTGTTCATCGACATCATGATTGCAGAGGTAAGGGAGGGTCGTTGTCCGTCTTCTTCGTTTGACTCCGTCTTGGTGGTTTTCTGATGAGACGCCTTGGAGTGGAACGATCTGCCAGGCGCAGACTGGTCGCGTGGAAAAGTCGTTTATAGCTGGCGTCGCAGGTGCAGTCAGGCTCGAGTGAAAAAACAGAAAAAGGAGAGCTAACTCCTGCGCTCCTGCCGATCTCCTGCCTCCTGCTCGCCTGTAAATGACTTCTATAATAAAGATGCTCCTCGCCTGCAGCGCCTATATTGGACCAGTGCCGCGCAGGCTCCTCCTAACTGATGGATTCTCGCTCCTTCCTTCTCAACGTCTCCACCAATCAGGTGGAGATTCCCGGCCGTAGCCACGCCCCCAAACGTGCCCACCTCGCTAAACAGGAGGAACGAGGAAGAAAAAACTGGATGCACTGTTAAAAAGTGCTCGTTGAAATATCAAATAACTGACACCTGCAAGGAAAGAACGACACTTGTCAACACACCTTGGTTAAACGTGGCATCTGGTGGGAAAATGCTCCAGTGTTGACGCATGGATTTGTCCTTCACTCACTCAAAGCAGATACGTCTTGATTGCATTTTTCAATTGATACGAGCTCCTGGAACATCTGCATTTTTCAGAGTGGCGCAGAGAAGCCAGCACAGGCAGGTTATTGTGGAAAGACAGTATTTCCCTGTGCATGTGTCGACTGGACGATGCGACTCTTGTGATTATTTGGTTGCATCAGTTGCTTCTCCGATACGTCCCTGTTTGTGGATCAACATGCAGCAACTACACAACTACGTGCATTGTGATTTATGATGTGACTTGTTCAGCTCCAATTATTAATTAATGTCAGAAGCGCAGGAATCCCTCGCCTGAACACCATTCACCTTCGTGGCAATTAATACATTAATTAATCATGCTTCATTTACTTTGTGGCTGTAGTAAGGACGTCCCCTTCTCTCTCTCCCTCTCTCTCTCTCTCTCGTGCCAGCACACGCACGCGCACAGTTCCCTCTATTAAAGAATAAATAGATCTGAACGGGGACTAAAGAGCACAAGCAGCAGACAATGAAATATTTACAAATGAACCGAGCAGGGTCAGCAGGGCAACAGCTTGTCAGTCAAAAAAAGGATTTCCGAAGGGTACACACTCAGGCGATGAGACGGAATAATTATCGTGATAATCACCCAAAGGCGCTCCCCAAGAGGGACGGGTCAAAGGGGAGACGAGGTTCGGTGGGCTGGGCTGAGGGGCTCCAGGTTAAGTAATACCTGTCTCTGTGTAATTAAGTTGATACATAATAATAATAATCATAATAATCATAATAATTAAAATTAACAAATACTTTAGTTTATTTGTTGAAGAACCATGGCAGCAATTTCATATTGTTAGTTATTAGTTAATGACATTAAATGGAAGTGACTCGTCACCAAGCTACAGACATCATTATCAACTCATACATCTAAGCGGTAGAGTGTGAGGCTGCTTGAGGAATCAAGTGATTCTGATGATGTTTACTGTATTAAATGAATTGTTTCATTCTCATTCATTCTGTTTAATCGTTGTGAATGATGATGAGCAGGTGTGTGTGGTAAAGAGTTGCAAAAGATGGAGAGAAGTACAAACATAATCAATAGGTGAATAGGTAAATTAACGTAAAGTTCAGTTTAAAGTCAGCAGAGACGTGTCTGCACATTTGTCCCACAAAGACTAAGTTATGAACAAATAAACAATCACTTAGGTTACTTAGGTTCCAAACTTTACATTACTACATATACAAAGTTTTTCTCTTAATTTGAAAATTCAATTAGGAGCAGCTCTGCTGTAACTCTGCCTCACGGTCTGCTGTCCTGACTGAAACTCCAGCCCCGCTCACCGACTTCGTCTACAAAAAAGAGCAACAGTGTCAGTGACGGCCAGCAGGAAACCTGAGTGTGTCCCATTGTTCTGCTGTAGCTGTTGCCCTCCAGAGGGTCCTCGGCACCCTCTCATCAAATATACATCACCGGCTGCTCTGGGACGATGGTAGGCAGGACGTTTCTCTAGGAAGGCAACACCGGACAGGGAGTCCAGCTGGAGTGGGATCAGTGGTGATGGAGAAGGTTCAGAGGAGAGATAATAGACATTTATTTAAGAACAAACCAAATTGTGTTTCAGTAACTTGATAATTTTATGTAACGTGTATGGATTTAAAATTAACTGTATCATGAGGTAACCTTTACGATGCGCAATAGCACGAGAGCTAGCTGCCCATCAATGGGTGTGTTGTTTGAAATGTGTGTACGTGTGTGTATGGGCCTGTGAGTGTCAGATATATGGCATGTTTAGATAATTTGTGTGTTTTGATGGGCTGGGTAGATGCTACATGTATGCGTGGGTCACTCTGTAGTATTCAGCTACTCTGAGAACTCAAGCTGCAGCGAAGCTTTCAGTGAGCGGCAGAACATGGCTGTGTATTTGTGCCACATTTAGCAAATGGACGTTGAAGTGCAGCCTTACGCCAGCTTCCACAGTCTGAACACACTCCTCCCAACTGAGCTCCTTCCTGCTGCCCTCGCCTCCTCCTTTCCTTCCCTACTCTCTCCGTTCACTCTTGTCCTTCTTTCCGCGCCTCCCTCTCTCTGCTTCTTCCAGCTCTGAATTATTGATAGTGAGTAAAATCTGACGTTGTAAACTTTGTGACCATTCACCAAATCAGCCTTCGCTTCTCACCGAGGGGGCCCACCGAAGGGTAGGCAGTGTCTAACCACACACTTTTAATCTAATTGCCTGTAGGGTTCCTTGTAAATATTTCATTGTCTGCCAGTACAAATTAAAGACACGAGGCTGGAAGAAAAGGTTAGTTGGTTCGCTTGGGGAGAGGTCCTCAGAACTTTACCTGCACCTGCAGGTTTGGAAAAGGGCTTTGCTTCGTGTCTCTGCTCGTCCTTTAGAGACGCAGATGGAGAGAACGTGCTACACTGCTTTTGTGCTTGACTTGGCTTTAAGTAATGAGAACATAGTCTCCAAAGTCATCACCAGTGGAATCTCAAGCTGTGCTGAATGATGATAAAACGTAGAACGTTTAGCAGCTACGTGGTGACTTTTACCTCAACACAGAGTTATGTAAGGAATATGTTTTGTTCGCCTTTGTGTAGTGAAATCAGTTACAGAGTTACAGCAGATAAACGGCCAGTGTTGTGATCATTTTGATGTTGTGTTGGGAGAGATGTCAGTGTCCAATATACTCAATATGACTCTGATGTGAATTGTGCATTGGAGCGGCGGCAGCCTTCCCTTCTTAAAGAAACTGAACCCAGTTTCAATTTTTACAAGCAGTCGAGCCAACGAGTTGACCTACCAGCGGAGGATTGATTACTTCAACCCACATCCAAGGTTTTTATGAAATCTAAAACATGTGGGGATGGCAATGAAACAGCTTCAGGCAAAGATAAGGAAACAAAATTATTTGGTGGCTATAAAAATATTTAGCCCTATATATATTATACACATTCTTTTTTTCAGCGCTTACGTGAAAACACATCTCTAAATAGTGACACAGGGTGAGCGTACTACGGCAGAGTGGCAGGTGTCTGCGTACGTCTGCTGCCACGGTTCTTCAGGGGAGCACTGGAAGACGTAGATGGTTTACTGATTGATGAGCTGATGAGACCAAAGCGATGTTTGACATAAACCATCACCACAATGAATTACAGCAGAGGCAGAATTACGCTGTGGGAGGGCCCCGCTGCGTTAGGCCCTGGAAGGCTTGCAAAGATCAAGAATGAAATATCTGGAGCTCCTGGAGGAAAACCTGATCCGATCTGCAGGAGAACTGAAATGGGGGTAATCTGGTTTTAAACATTTCAGAGTAAGTTTTATTTTGTTTAATAGATTTTTCTCCAAAGGTTGCGGCCAGGCTTTGGCCTGCCAGGCGATATCTGACAGGCTCGTTGTCTCAGTGCTGCCTCTGCCTGTGGCACATCTTGAATGCCTTTGCATCAGTCACCTCACTTCGTACTGGGGTTCTGTCCATGCTGGAGTGTTTGGGTCCTCGTGCGCTGTTTCTGCCTTAATGGTTGCATTATCTTCACATCGCCACTTTTCTGTTGTCGTTCGTTTGTCTGCTTACATACAGTCATGAGCCCGTTGATAAAAACAAAGGAGAGTGAGCAAACAGCAAAGAGAGGGTATGACAGAACGAGAGAAAGATAGACAGTAAATGAGACGGAGAAAGAGGGAAGACATATTTTGGATCAATAGATTAACTGAGTGCTCATGTATTATGCATCTGAGCCCTGCAGCACTTGCACATAAAGGGAATGTTGGGCAGGATTGGCGTGTAAAAGCTTTATAACCGCGGGCCTGTTTACTCTGAGTGTACAAGGGGACCGCTGTCATACCGAACCAAGGCGAGTCAAGCTGAGATGAGATGGGTTCTGCCTGGAAACAGTTCACAGTCAGTGATGGACATCAGAACCAGGGCTCACCGTTCACAGCTGGATGCACAAAACATCCCATAGGAAGATCAATCAGTTTGGAGGAGATAATAAAAACTGCCACAAATAGAAAAGTCTAAATTTTCTTAATGACATGAATATGGCATCAACAAAGTCAGCACAAAAAATGTCAGTCAAGAGCTGTTTGCTTTCTTTGGTGCAAACATTGCATGACTGACGCTGAAAAACGAGCTAAGTTAAATGACAAATTCCGTGATGCTGTGAGCAATGGGCCTCCCGCTGATTCATTGCTAATCCTATAAAGATTGATTCTGTAAAGGACAGGGAATAAATGATAAGCAAAACTAAGGTTTACCAGTGATTTAACCAAGTGACCTTTGGCCATTTAAATGCCTCAGCAGTGATCTGCACGTCACCACACTGACTTTCCCTCAGCTTATCCTTTCTCCTCTGCGTTTCTCCTCAGCCGACGTCCCTTCACGCTGTCGAGGGCCAAGCATCAAACAATTCAGCCATGGGAGTGTTTCCCCAGAGATCCAACCATGCTCATTTCCATACAAACAAAATCCTCTGCTCCTCTCTCCTCTGTACTACAAGAATAGAGAGCAGTCAAACAAAGGGAGACAAGTAAACAAACAAAATGATGTATGAACATGTCACTGGGTTGAGAGGGGAACAACAAGGATTAGAAGAGAATGTGTATGTAAATTAAAATGACATTCTTACTTATGTCTCTAGTGTTTGCGACTTGAGAAGAAGCAGGAACGGAGATGGTGATTCTCAGAAGAGTCGGATGAAACGTGTCAAAGCTATTTGAAGACGCTGCTTAGATTTACTTTCCCCAGATTGGCTCCTACTGTAAATGTAGCCATAATGTGACAAGTAAGTAACTGGAAAAGGCACAAGTGGGTGAAAGAACAAGTTAGATGCTGGATTTGCTGTTTATAGAAATACAATAAAAGGACTGAATTTTACTGTAATGTAATGACTGACTGTGGATGAGACGAAAGAACAGCAATGACCTGAGATGCATCACAGTGGAAACCAACGAACCAACGTCCTTTGTTTGAAACGAGAGGACTGGACCGCACCACAATATACACTATGAGTGGTTGTGAAAGGACATTCAAGTCTCACATATACCTCAGGACTCCAGCTGGTGCGAGATGGTTTGAGTCTTTGTGTCCTACAAACTCCCCCCCTACCCAATCCTTGTCTTCACCTCCCCACTAGCGCCATGCATGCACACATCAACTGTACCTCACGCCCCCTTCCCCCCGACTCCCCCGTCACCCACTAACAGGATTAGAGGATGGAAGGTGCTCGCTCAGCAGACCTCACGACGTATGTGGATACGGGGACGGCAAGCTACAGAGGTGGTCACGGGGTGTGTGTGTGTGTGTGTGTGTGTGTGTGTGTGTGTGCGGCCTGGGGGCTTATGGAAAAAAAATGCCCTCTGTTACGAATGTACCTCCGAGGAACCCCAAGAGCACTGAGACGGTTTCCCCCAAGGGACGAGAGAGACTGGGAGTCAGTCCGTGTCACCATGTGTCTAATGCTTTGCATTGCATGAACACAATGATTATTCACTCAGCCTCTACTGTGCTTTGCAGCATCAAGTATACTTGATTTCATCACATATTCTTCTCTGTGTTCCTAAGCGTATGGAAGTTTTTGCTCGGCTGTCGTAAGTGTCCTCCATGAGGAGAACGTGCATCACACTGTTTTTATTTCAGTCACCTGTTGATCTTTTAACATACTGTATCCCAGGTCTCGCAAACACGGTTGACGAGCTAAGTGGAAACCCCCGACTCCCTTGGGGAGACGGGGGTTTTGCCACTGAATAGGACTTTTAAGGATGGAAATAAACAGGGGCTGCTGAGACCTATCTTCAGTTCACGACCCTCTGGTGGAGAACTTGGAGGAAGGAGAGCGAATATAAGCTAGAAATTAAAACCAGTAGAAAATTGACTGTTCTTTGGAAACCATATCAACAGTTAGCACCGAGATCCAAGCAACATGATGTTCTGTGGCTCTGTAATCACAGGCGTTGACGACTTGTTAAATTCTCTGCAATATCAACAAAAGTAGGGCTCTGTCTCCTCACAGCAAGAAGGATCTAGGTTCGAGTCCCGGAGTGAGCATGTTGAAATGTGTGTAGTCTGTGTGTTCTCTCTCTTCCTCCCACTGTCCATAGGTCAGGTTGCATGGTTGCACCATAAAATAAGATCTTATCTTAACTTCCCCCAACACAACCTACAAATGCTGCACAACCAGGAGAGCAGCCTGGCATAAGTGGATGATCACATCATCTGTCATCCTTCTTCACAGCGTCATCGTGCGACAGATGTTGAAAGAGAAACGTGGTAATAATGTTTGACCTGTACCCACGTGTAGCTGCAGCACCAGCCCATCTCTTGCCTCTGGGCCTTTGGTTTCTGGAGAGGCCTACCTGTCTGCGCAGGGCGCATCGGGAGGGCCAGCGCTCTCATTACAGCTACAATGAAATAATTATGAATGGCGCACCGAGACCTCATCACAGGAATATCTATTGTATTATTTATTCAGCCAGTCCCCTGGTTCAGGGGGAGAGAACACATATAAACTTCCAGTCTCGTTCCTCTCCTCCTCACTCAAGCTCCTGTTTGCTGCTCAAAGCAGAGGTACCTGCTCGCTCGCACCTTCTTTTATTCTTTCTTTTTTTGGGGGGGGGGGTTGTTTTTCCTTCCGAGATGCAGCACAGGGAGCATCCAATGGGGCCCTGAGGCCTTAACACAGTCCAGCTTGCCAGTTGTGGACGTACTACAGTTTCCCTCGTCTTTATTTTTTTATTTGCTCTCCACTGTTTTTTTTTCCTTTTCTTCATTTTTAAGAGCAACTCAATTTTACCAAAGGACTACAAACAAGAAATATCTGGAAGTTGTGGGATGTATTCTGTGTTTTCATACACATACTATGGGCAAGACCAGATCTTTGCAGCCTGTAAAGGATGGGGACTTTTATGGTCTGTATGTGTACTGTAAATATATAAGCTGTATGGAAAATGAAAAGAAATATCAAATCCTTTTGCACAATGGATGACAATGATTGTCAGAGGAAAAAGAGAAAACACAGACGATGCAGCAGCAACAGCAAGAGTGATGCACAAAGAGTCTCATTTGAAACCAGTGTTACGTGTAGGTGGTGCAAAGAATGACAACAAACATGCTTAAAGAGAGAGGCAGAGCGGTGAAGTGGCTGCAGCGACAGCTGCGTCATGGGGATCGGGAGGGAGGCGTCGCCTGGGGCACAACAGGTGAGTGATGCTGCATCCCGGCTGACGGTCCGGCTGGTTGACTGGAAGCACTGGGCAATGGCTAATTATTACTGACTGATATTACGGATGATGTGGTAGTGGTTGAATGAGTGTACTCTTCCTAAGAAGTGAGTGACTCACACGGAGCGTAACGCAAACACACAAGAGGAATATTAACAGCTCAACCTTTGTGAAGGCTCAACTGTAGCAATCGGAAACAAACTAAATGACAAACCTTCTCTCAGTTCATCAGGGTTCTCTAGTCAGATAAATAAGTGGATTCCTACCACTGCACGGCCTCCGAGTGCCGTAGTTGAATAGATCTCATTCCTCTCCTCGCTGTGTGTCAGAAACACAGGCGCTGGCTGTGTGCCCTGCTTTGACAGCACTAACAGAAATGGTGTTTCCAAGCAGAGGGGCACAACATTACTGTGTTGTAGCTGTAGACTTTACAACATCAGCTGGTTTTTCTCCCCTTATGTTTATGAATGCATCGTCTCATCAAAAGCCATGAAAGTGACATCTTAGTCAGGCTTAAAGCTTTGCTGACATATAAAGTGAATATTTGTCTTTTATTTCACTCTGCCTGGCAGACGCGCTGTCTCTAGTTAGAAAGCAGTGCTGCTTGTTGTGCTCTGCTGGGACAGTTTGGGTGCTGCTTGGTGGGACGCAACGAGCACACGCCATCAATAATGCACAATGTTTCCGTGGTAACTGCCTGGCAACCATGGGCGCAGCACTTGCATCCTGTGAGGAAAATGAAGACAGAACGAATGAGAGAGAGAAAGGATAAGGTGAGAAAAATGAGAGGAAGAAAGGAGAATTAGGAGAGAGGGATAGATTCAGAGGAGATGAAATGGAAACAGGGAGGAATGGAAGGTGAAGACGGCGTAAATGAAAAGGATACGGGAAGTAAAACGGGAGGAATGAGAGGCAGATAAACAGAGATGGGTGCTTGTCTTCACGTTTATGAGTGCATGCAAACACTGCTGCTCATTAACTCACAGTTTAAACTCACCGAACAGGCCTGTGACCATTTCTGTGACTGTGTGGCCAGTGGTCAGGTGGAGATTCTCACGCTGTGGTTCAAACATTCATTACTTCCATCCTCCCCTCATTTGTAGCGGTGAATTATTAAACGCTCACCTGTTTAAATTTTTTTTCAATTATTCAAGGTGATTTTTACTTTTCTTCTTTTTATGTTTGAATGCACATTTAAATGACAATCTAAACATTCAGTCTAAGTTGCAGGACATTACTTCTACTGATCTCTTTTTTTATGTGAGTTTCTTCCTTACTAAGCTCACAACGAAACAGCTCTGTGTCTCTGTCAGGACTCGGATTCCTCTGTCTCTCACTGGGAGTCCTTCATCCCATCTCTTCCTCTCTAAAACGTGATTAATACTTGATGCTCCAATGATAGCTATCCCTTGTATGGTTGCATTTGGTGGATGAGTAGGACTTTATGGAGATGTCACTCGGTGTGTGTGTGGAAGGTTTTATACAACGTTGTCAGGGTGATTAAGGCCACATGTTATTGATTGACCGGCCACTTGAAGTGCAACATCATCATAAATAATTACCTTTAATCACCTTTGTTGGCAGTCCTGACGCACTGTTCTATGTTTTCACTTGACCTTAATTTAAGTTGTACAAGAGCAATTTCTTATTTACAAGGTCTGACGTAAATGTGCAAAGCATTGAGGCCACACAGTTTGTACATTACACTCTGTTTAATTTTAACTTCTCAACAGTATAGATATGTAAAGCTTGTTTTTTTGTTTTGTCATTTTTTTATCCTGTTATCAATGAAGTACTATAAGATCACATTCACCAAAATCCTTTGAACCCTTCTCTACAATACATCAGCCAAGCACACATACACATGTTCAAAGAGAAGCAAACACATGCTAACTGCACACAGAGGACCGAGCACGAGGAAAGAGACGGCGGGAAATGAACAACAGATAAAAGAGAACAGAAAAAAGCATCTCTTAGCTTTTCACTGCATGTGAAGTCGGTCCCTCGGCCTCCTGGGATGCTCTGCCGCTGGTTTGACGCCTTTGAGACGGCCTCATTCATATTACAGCGTCTTTACCATGAGCTGTGATCGCTCCTCGTTGAGATATAAAGGAGCAAAGGAGCGAGGAGGTGAAGGAGGAGGATGATGTCTGGGATGCTACAGAGAGAGAAGGAAAAGAAGCAAGGAAGAGACAAGGATAAAGGAACGAAGAGTGAACTGGAATCACAACAAGGGAAACATTAAAATAAAATAAAGAAGGAAGGAAATAATCGTAAATGAAAGGTGGAAAGATCAAAACCCAAAAAGAAAAGGAGATGCTTTTATGATAAATGATACACCCGACTCTTGAGTCATCTTGCTGAAACCCCCCTCACAACACACACACACACACACTTCCATCAACCTCCTGTCCCTCTGCATTAGGCGCTGCCTGGGGGCATGCAGGGCAGAGATATACTGAGAGAACCAGCGAGAGAGTAGAGCTGTTGGTGGTGGTGGAGCTGTTAAGAGCTGTCATTTAAATAAAAGTTAGCTGAGGGATTAGATGGGAACAGCCTGGGTGGGAGGGCCATGCTGGAGAGGGGTCTGAAGTGCTATTGATATAATTTTACACTTTGTTTTTGCTTTATACACGCAGGACATTTGAAACTAGAACCAGAAACTAACTCAACACGGTGATGGTGGTTCTCATTGAAGGACAAGCGCCAGGAAGAACCAAGAATTCAATAATCCTTAGGTTCACGTATTCCTGCCACGATCCCTCTACAAAGACGTTTTCCATTTAAGACAAAATTCTGCTTCTTAAATCACTCAGCTACATCAGCTGAGGAGTCAGCTAATAACGTGCATAAAGAAAATCCAACCCACACTCAAGAGTCACACAGTGGGTCAGTGTTTAATCCAGGCCTTCTCCAGTCTGCCTCAGAGTGGGGACACAAAACCCCAAGTTCCTTGTGATGTATGTGCTTCAAACTCTCCCAGAATGACTTGGTCTTGCACTTAGCATTGGCTACATATTTAATATGGGTCATGCAGATTTATATTTAAGAGATAGATTAGTAATTAAAAGACTGCAAGTGTTTCTTACCATCCATAGAAAAAGTTAACTGAACTCACAGGGGACAATAATAGAGAGGCAGAGATATGGAGGGAGGAGAGAGGCCAGGAGGGAGGGAGGGATGATGGGTCCTTTAGTGCTTGTGTGATCTCGGCCACCAGTTCCACAGCTGGTGCACCAGCAGGCAGCCCAGCCTGGCCATATGCTGCCTGGGCTGCTCCCATTGCTCCCATTATCCTCGGTGCAGCAGCCCCACCCTACGACCCCAAACCACCACACAACTATGCTGTCTTACCCCCAGCTCCCCCAGCTCCAGCAGCGCCACTTTCATTTCTCACTTGTGGTTTTGTGTGTGTGCTTCTATACAGTATACACACACACAGATGTATGGTAATCACATATGGAAACACAGTTGCTGTTGAAATTACATGTTTATACAAGTTTGAACACATTTATGCTTATTTATAACACGTTACACTACTAGATATCTCTCTACTACTTTATTGCTAGTCTTTGTGTTTATACTGTTCATATCTTGCAGGTTAATGTCCCATCTTTGAAAAAATGAACCAATTACCTTGAATGTTTTTACAGAATATCCATATTGTGTCACTGACAACTGAACTTTTTTTTATTACACCCGGAAGTGAAATCCTTAACTTCACCATGAACACAACCTCAGCAGGTTTCTTCCATGATCTGGAGAAACTGTGAGAAGCCTTGTGATCACCTCGGGCCCTTTGCAGGCTCCCCTCAGTGCCTCCACCCTCCCGGTCATGGTGCACCTCCAGCCTTTTCTCAGTTCCCTTACGCCCCCTCCTCACGCTGCCTGTCTCATCCTGTGTGGGCCTCTGTCTGCGGCTCAGGGTCGTCTACAGTTTCACAATTCCTGCTCTCACTGCTGTCAAGTACCTACTTATCCAACCCCCCTACACACACACACACACCAAGCCACATAACCATACCACCGATGCTGCCTTTTCATCTTCTCCTCCATCTACTTGCATAATTGGTTTTCTTCTGACCACTGGACCTTTAAATGGTACAGAGTTCAACCTTGTAAAACGAAGCATTTAGCAAATACATATACTTTCTATAATTTAATCGGATCCATTTGTAGTTAAGTATTGGTAGAATTTCAAAATGATTTCACAACATGACACTCAATTAAAATTAAAATAAAACACAGTCCTTTAATTCAGACTGAAACTAATGAATATCTGTTGATGTTCAATACAAAAACCTTCTGTTGAACTTGCAGTTGGAAACACTTCTCTTTGGCAGCTTCCCTTCACTGTCTTAACGACACTGGGCTGGCAGAAAAATGATAGAACAACAATAAGTTGTCACATTTCATATCCTCAGTACACAGGAGCAAATCTGGATTAGCGGACTGGCAGTTAGCGCTCATTACATATTGATATGGCGGAAGATACTGTAAAGTGTGTATTAAGTATTAAGCACTTTAAATTTCCCCCACTCTCCGAATTTGTGAGCCAAATTTGCGAGTCTTTAATGTTTTATTTACTTGGAGCTGGTGAGCTGCAGTATGATAATTTCTGCCTCTACATTGGGGAGTTGGCGCTTCCTGTGTCACACACTTGTGCGTGACAGTGTAATGTTGCAGCACAGACACACACACACACACGGGCTGAAAAGCAGAAACACAAAAGGAAATACATAAACTTGGACGTGACATCTGTAGAATGTTATTGCTTGTGAGTTTTAGTTGTCAAAGGCATAGTTGGAGAAATGGCATAAAGTAAAGTTACAGTAAGATTTTCTAAATATACTCTGCTCTGTTTACAAATACTCCTATATTGTTTCTTTGAAGAGTTTAAATAAATCTGAATATTTGATAATACACAGACAGATGGAGATTTTTTTAAATTACAGCTGAAGCAGTAAGTAATTATTTTTTTAATATGTCTCCTAAAAGTGCATCCCATTATAATCTCTGCCAATGTTGTTATGAGAGCAAACGAATAGCTACAATTCCACCTAATATCTGTGAACACAACTTCAGCTGCGTGTCTACAATTACCTCACAGCAAGGACTAGTTTACCAGTAGAAAAGCACACAAGCTCGAGATTCATGTAAGTAATTTAATGTGTAAATAATAACAAAATTAATCAAACTTAACAAAAACAAAAACAAGGAAACAAAAAGTAAACCTGTGTTTTAATAGAAATGTGATAATGAAGAAAATGAGAACTTTAACAATAACAATAATCAAAACAACAAACAAACATACAGAATTTGTTTAAAACACGCTGAACTCAAGTGGCTCATGTAGGTTAGGTTGACTATCCTGTGTAAAGATCTGCAGCCCACAGACACACATTAATACATTCACAGAGACAACACACACTAGGATCTGTGTGTACCTGATGCTGGGGCTGGTGGGGCCGTTCTCCCTCCTCTTCTTCGCTTCGCGCAGGACGCTGGTCGGTATTTGTTTGGTTAAAACAACGCAACAAGGTCGAATTTCAGAGGTACAGGCGAGTAGAGAGGAAGGGAAGAAGAAAAGATGAGAGAGGGGGAGAAGGAAAATATGACACCTCTTCTCAGCATCCCTCAGAAACTGCAACACAACGCACACACGCAAACACACACACCTTTGTTTACTAAACTTTCCGCCTTTGAAATATTTATTAGAGTTGGGAAGCTCGGTGTGTGTTTGTGTGTGTAAAGAGGTTGGAGGTTACCCATGAGACAGCCAGGCATCAAGGGAACAGGTGATAAGCGTGTGTACAGCAGCCAGAAAGAGAGACCTTGTGTGAGCAAGTGGGTAAATGAGCATCAGTTCACAAGAAGACACACAATCATACACACACACACAGAGACATGCATTTGTTGTCACTAAAGTGTAAATGAGCAGAAAGTAAAGTACAGAGAATACATTAGGAAAGTTGAGAGTCTGTTCAGATTCTGCAGACACCAAGGTCATGATGAGGTTACATGTAGCACTACATGACATGTAATTCAAGACCTTATACCAAGCAGGTCAAAGGTCAGATCACCAGAAAACGACACCAAACTCAGGCCAGTTTTTAGATATGCACAGGAACCTTCAGCTTCTCTAGACATTCCCTGGAGGACATTAGATATTAAACAGATATTATCCTGGCTGAGCAGCCTGAGCTTTGTCTGACTGGCCAGCACAGACGCAAATGTTTTACTATTCTGTAATTTTGTTTTCCTTTTTGAATGTTTTTATTACTTTCCAAGCAGCTTTTGTTTGGCCTGGACAAAGCTACTGCACATTTGAAAGCACTCACATGCTCTCACAGTCACTATCATTCTTCCACTCTCGGATCGGATTTTGTCTCATTGTTTTAATTTGCCAGCTTTTTCATTTCCCTCCTCTCTCCTGATTCTAATTGGACAATGGAATTGGGAGTAAAGTGGGACTGATCCTCATAAATCATTAAGCAAGGTTTGTTTTGCCTTGCGAATGTAATTAATACATAATTAATATTTAAAGATCGACTCGTTTATCAAATTTAATTTCTCTACTGCAACAGATGCTGTGGAACAAGGAAAACAAACAAATAGAGGGTGTTGGGGTTTTTTTTCAACAGGGGGAGCGAGATACAAAAAAAACAGAGAATGGGAAATAAACAACAGGGGGAGGGGATGAGAAATTATCGCTAATGAGGATGAAATGAGTCTGTGTCTTAATTAGCTGACAGGTAGCAGCCTAGTCCCAGAGGCAAAGCAGGTTAACTCAGTATGTTTGTCTAGTTAATGGTGTCTCAAATGTTTTATTAAATTTTATTTTTCACTTTAAAGTGTTACTTTTACTCTTCGATTTTACAGTATGCTGAAATAGATTTTTTATAGATTAATTATTTTTCTTTGAATCTAAACTCATTTATTTCCAATGCTGTTTTTTTTTTGTCTTCATTTCTTTCCCCTTCCTCTTCTTATTGTCCTTGCGCATCCTTTGCCTCTGGAGACTGTCATTTCAGCGCAGCTCTCAGCACCGTTGAGTAGGATCACTTTAGTCTGTCAATACATTCAATAGTGCGCTATTGACCTGAGCTCTGATAGATACTCGTGGTCGCCAAGAAAAAAAACAAGCAAACGAGGAAGGGAACATGCGAACGCATACGACTCGTAAGTCGTATAGGGAAGGAGGGAGAGGAGAGCGACTCTTAAAGATAAGATGGGAATTTCAAGTACTCAAACTCACTGCAGTAGTAGAAGGTATTAAACAGAGGAAAAGGTACAAACCACCAAAAAATTACAATTGCAATTAAGGAACAATGAGAATCAGACATTATTACGTTCATATGTGATGCACATGCCTGCATGGACATGCATGAGAACTAACTGTACAGTGTGTCTCTCTCTCTCACACACACACACACAGAGTTCCTTGGCCCGCTGCGCCGATGAAAGCAGTTCCTGGCTAATGGGTTAATTTCATTCCACTGCTCTCTGTCATGTTGAGGACAATTAGGCCAGAATGGAGCTGTGAATATTTAATGACAGCTGCAGCAAGGTAGAGAGAAACAGAGAGGGGGAGGAAGAAATCAGGGAAGACAGAGGGAACCCTGGAATAGAGAGCGATGCGTCTAACACCCATAGCAAACACAGACAGCACCTGTCACCTAACTAGCTGATAATAATTAGACATATGCAGCGAGCATGCAGTTTCATTTGTAATGCAAAAAAGATGGTGATTAATGCATTTGAATATGAATAAAACATTTGGTAAAGCTTATTTCAATATGTTATTCCAACAGAATAAAGTTAGATGTGTTTTACTGTTTCTTCTTTCTGAGAACAGAGTAAAGTAAAATTCCTCTCCCACTATAACCTTTCACTCAGCTCACTACTGCCATTACTACACCACAGTAACCATGTTTCTGATACTTTTCCTTAACTAAAATGTTTTTCCTTTTAATTTTTGAAGGTCTTTAACAACAACTTTGTTCAGCTCTTCGTTTAATGTTAATTTCACACTGCTCTCTTTGTAAAGTAGACCAGAGTTTGGCCAGAGGAACCTGTGGACTCTTTTCTGGTATTTGTGTTTGTTTTCTGACAGATTTGTTGACTTCTGCCATCATTTTCGCCAACTTTCCAGCACCTCATGTGGAGCTGAACTTGGAATGAAAGGATGGCGAGAATGAAGAAACAGAGTGTTGTTCACCTTTTACTCCACAGGGGCATCATTGCTCTCATTAACGAACATTCCTTTGTCACCTGGTTACTGCAAACATCGAATTTACAATTACAGTGAATGCCAAATGTCGGACAGGCTTCTCATCAGCTGGACCATTCAGCTTGTGCCCTGAGGTAACGTGTGTGGCTACACTGTGGGCTGTCAGTCAAAACCAGCCTCAGTGTCAACAACTAAAACCAAGACAGAAACTCAAAAGACATTCAGGACCGTTCATTGGTTAATTGACTTTTGTCGACCAATCAAACATCTGAATTATTAATAAAATTGATGACAGTGTTGAGATTCCCACTGACGAGGAGGAGGAGGAGGTCGGATGCTGGGTTGTTATGGTAATGAGGGTTGTTATGGGGATAATGGAGTCTCATCATTGAGTAGAGGAAGGTATTATTTGTCTGTTTGACAGCTTTACTGCCTTTTAGAGCATAAGCGTCAAGGATTATTTTCCATGATCCTTTCATATTTATTTTTCTTAAAATGAGCTTGTGTTGATTTTGATCTCTTTCTTTTTGTTTGTGTTTTGTGACTCTCCTATGTATATTTTTTCAATTTCAAATGTAAACAATATAGCAGAAGTAAAGAAAACATGCAGTAACCGGTAAACCTTTGTTAACCGTGCTAGTGCTTGAATTACAGTTATCATTGCCAGGTCTGGTCTAAACAAACACAAAAGAGAAGCACATATAGAAGCCTTTCTGGTTAAGCTCTACCTGGAGCCATGGGAGAGCATATGGCACATGGACCCAAGCACTGAATGCATCCTGTCTGCTCTGTGGTGATTCAAACCTGCTTGTCGCTGACAGCTGCTGCTCATGAATAGCACAGTTGTCCCAGCAATGATCCTGACGCCACACCAGCATGGAAATGTCTTAGGAAGTGGTGAAGTTGAAGGAGCCACAGTTGACCTGTGAGTGACTTCTGAGAGACGTATTGCTAATAAAACAGCCCAGAAAGATACTTGATACATGTTTTTTAGAAATCTTTTTTAAATTAACAAACAGTCCTCTTTAGCAAGCCTGTGTCTTCTACAGCATCGACCTCATTTTCTCCAACCTTCAGTTTCCGTTTTCTCTTACGCAGTCTAACCATTCCTACTCCTATTCCCTGTGGATCTAAGTAAAATTAAGTGCAAGCGCATAATGCACCATATTACTGTCAGACTTGACCTCAAGCACATAATATCTGCACTTGGTGCTTCTCAAGTCCTGTCAGTCAGTGGCTGACATACATGTATGTGTCTAAGTTGATTGCTTCTCTATGATTTACACTACTACTCTCTTTTATCTTCACTTTCAGTTTGTTCCCAAAAGTGACAATATTTACATTGTTATGTCGCCCAGGACGCTTTGGAGCCTTGGAGAATGAAGGAGGAACCAGGAAACTGCTAATGTACCAGGAGACCCGGCCAGGACTTCAGAAGGGCAACAACCCAGCAGCAGCTACGTTGTAGGGAAGAAGCAGAGGAGCAACTCCAGAGCCCTACGAGATGACCTGCTGCAGGTTAACTCTAACTACACACAGAACAGAACTAATCCACTGAGCATGGATGGTGGTGGGCCGGTGATGGTCTGGGGACACTTATCCTCTGAGGGCTTCACAGACGTTCATGGCACAGCCAGCAATACCCTGACTGCTGTGAGCTCCTAGGATGACATCCTGAGAGCCTTACAGACCTGATGCACTGGGTTTGGCACTGGGTGAAAAATGGCATCACCCCCCTCATACAATGGCACAAAAACAGAGGATGTTAATAGGCAAAAAAGCTCCTGGTTAGTGAAAAGTTAATATGATGTTCATCAAATGGCATGAGACAATAAATAAGTTAGATTAAAACATTACTATTAGATTTAGACACTACAGCTTCCCTAATATCACAAGACATGCTCCACTCAATGAACGAGAGACAATGGCCTTGTAATTTTCAAAGCAATGTAATTCATTGGTACATATATCCAACACAGTCAATCCTTGCTCTTTTTCTTACCCTTTCGTTTGGTCTGTGTTTTGTTTTTTTCTTGTATTCCCGGGTGTGTTGGGTTGAAATGAAGTGCACAGGCATAATGCACCATATTGATATCTGGAACTGTCAAAACACAACAAATTACTATCCTGCCGTCTTGAAGAGAGACTCCCTAAGATTTGATCCATAGATCATGTGCACTCGGCGCTCATCAAGCTGTCTCACTCACAGGAGCATTAATGCGTTTTGTTGTGATCAGCATTTTAGAAGCCATTAAGCGGAGCAGAGAGCGCTGGAAGAAAAAAATGTATGAAAATAGAGATTAGAAAGTTACGGTCCTACCTGACGATGAGTCATGGTTTGATAGACACTGGTTTCCATTAGGGCCTGGAGGCTGCTCATTATTACCAAAATGGCCTATACAAGTCGGGAAAACAAAAAAACATCATTTGAAAATAAGGACGCAGTTAGAAGCATAGCTTTTACACATACGCACGTGTGGGCGACCTTCCAGCGATGCAACGCATGCTCATAAACTACCAAAGCAACACACGACAGATCACAGGCATGTTTACAGACAGACAGAGCAGACAGATGAATAAATGATGTGTGTGATCTATAATGGATGCCTCTTGTTCATTACACATTCTCACATTCAACAGGCCGTTCCACAGGCCACAACACTGTCCTGACCGTCTGGGCATTTAGATCACAGAGTTTACCTTAACTTTGCCTTTACTTATATTGACTCGCCTTTTTGTCATTGTTTTACCACTGGGACAATTACTGGTGTTTGCTTGTATTGTATTAAAAGTACATTTGTAATATGAAATAAAAGCCTATAATGAATTTACCGTTATACTGAAATAAATGGTGACCAAATAACAGCAGGTTTGTGGGAACATTTCACATTCATGAGAAATGTCTACACATCTGTCAATGTCTGGTCATTTTCTGACCTGATCTCAGCTTAGTTGTTTCTTTTTCCTCACCCACTCACATGCAGTAAATTCCAGTCCATTCATTGGATGTTTGTCATTGTGACCCAGTCAGGAGCCACAGGCTAAAAGAGCAGTATACACAGGATTCAACAGTAGCTGGATGAAGCTCATAGATCAGAGGGAGGATTAGAGGAAGTGAAGAGTACAAGGACAGGGGAGACAGAGCCCTGAGGGGCAGGGGAGCGAGAGAGAATGGGGTCCTGGGGGGGATGACGGATGCTGTCATGTAACTCTGTGCTCTTCCTCCCGTCCTCCTCTTCATCCTCCTCCTCTTCCTCCGGGCAAAACATATGACACAGAAGACGTATGGGAGAGTTGTGTGTGTCACAGCGTCCCATTTGATAGTTTTATCTAAACACTTGATAATACAATCACAAACACAGAAAAAAAGACTCTGCTCTCACTGCTGATATTACAAGCAGCAATGAAGTTAGCGTTGATATTCATACTGTCACATTTCTGGCAGCAAAGCCCTGTCAGGTCAACCGAGGCAGGGAGAGGCAGAGGGGGGTATTTAATTGGGGGTCATCTGGAAAACAAGGTCCTGCAGTTGACAGGAGCAGAACAATAGGACCTGCAGGCCAGCGTGCTGCTCCACAAGTGTTACAAGTCTGAGGGTCAGCCATGTTACCATACGTTCATGTCTGGAGCTTAGAAACCGCTTCACTACACACACACACACACTAGTATAGTATTACCATTACTTAAATAGTTCTTCTACAATGAGGGAAGTGATTTGGTTGCAATGTAACGATTCAGCTTTTATTCATCATGTGTTCAAATGAATTTGTCACAATTCGAGAGCAAATGTTAAACTACGGTCACATTTGACTATTTCTGGGAGGTTTTAAGTCTTCGGTGTCTTCTCAAAAGCAGAGAACACATCTTCCTCCAGGAAAGAATAGTTAAAGTAATTAAAGTAACTACATTTGGCTGAAGGACTAGAAAATAAAAGACCAGAAAATAAAAACATATAGTATGTCCATTGTCTGATTTCTGTTCATTTTAAGATGCCCTCTGGTAAAAATGACACCTGTGTAAGTAGTTATGCCATAAACTAGTAATTTCATAAAACTAGTCACTTTTTAAATCCACTGCTTCCATTGTGTTTTTTCTACGCTCCAGATTTTCCGTTAACACTTCATCTCCCAGCTGTAACTTTCAGGCAAATCACTTCATCTCTTTGTATTGAAACAACAGATTAGCTTTTTCCTGCAGACATGGGCCTTTTTATAACCCTTTCTTCTTGTTGTGTGCCATTGTTCTCAACAGCTCAGCAACAAAACAGTTCAAACGGACACAGTCCTCTGGTGTCACCGGGGCTTTGTGTGGCGCGTGGCGTTACTCACTGGTGGGAGATCAGACCATTGTCTCGGCATGTGTCACTTTGGGTGTATCACAGCTGAGTATGTTGAACTGGTGAAGGCTCATATCGAATCTCTGGTTTGTGTATGTGACAACAGAAACTGTGCCTGTGGTGCAAATGTGCTTTGACTTGTATTAACTGCTAGTCAGCGTGAGGTCGGGCCCTGTTATAACCATAACCATTCAACCAAGCATTCACTGTCTCCTGATGGATTAAGATCAGTTCATAGAAGGTGAACCATAATGACCAACATCTAACTATGACATGCTGGGTGTAAAATGACATCCTTGGTTTTGAGAGGAAAGCACATTTTGTGATGAGATAGTTGTTATGTTGTGAATGAGTACTGTAGCTTTCCATCCACCCTGTCCCATCTCTCTACTACTTACTTAATATTGTACTTGTAATGTCTGTGTGGGATGTTTTAACTCAAGAAATCAATAATTATTTGCAGAAAAAATAAATGTTCCCCTCTCTCTTCTTCTGCGGGGAAGCATGTGTGTGTGTGTGTACATACGCGTGAGTGCATGTGTGTGTGTACCTGGACTTCCCGTTGTGTTCTGAGTGGCTGTCATTTGGCCCGAGGCCTGGCAGATAATGCAGCGTGGATCTATAGCCGCAGCCACATCTGTCTCTGTCCTGCCGCTCTCAGACAACTGCTGCTGTTATCGCTATTGACCTGATGCGCTCTGCTTGGTGTCTGTCGCTGTCTGTAAACCGGCTGACCAGCTGAAGCCTGGCAGCCGTTTACGATGAGCGACGCGCAATGATTAACTTTTATTTTACAAAGAGTCAGATCTGTTTAAACAGGACAAGAGTGACAGCTACATATTATGACACTGTAGACAAAACAATCTTCATTAGATGCTGCATCTTTTATTCTGAACTACACATTACATCTATTGTTTTTATAACTTGTCAGAGTAGGTTCGTGAAAGACGAAATCTGGAATTACTCCATGACCGTTTTCTAGTTTCTCCAGATGCAGGGTTCTGTCACATTCAGTGTCCTCTGACCACGGTTAAAGAACCTGTGTTTCCGACACCCTACATGATGATAAATCACTGGCTTCGTCTGCAAGGCACCGCCATGATGGATCCTTTGAATCAGTGCAGTGTTACTAATTATCAGAGTACAGAGCTGATCCCTCTGAATGTCAACACCCATAATCACATGCTGCTTTTGAGGGAAATGCCAATAAGGAAGCTGCATGCTAAAAGGCTGGGTGTAGATTGCGTGCGACCACTATTGACTGAGCGATAGGGAAATGTCTGCAGTGATTGTGAACCGAAGCCTCTGAAATGTCTTCCAAATGGGATGAATAATGGCTTTTCTAGTTTGAATGAAAGAGCAAGTGCTGGTGGCAATCAGAACAGTGGATTATGGTCTGTGAGCTCTTGACCCGTTGATCAGAATCAGAAAAGTATTTACTGTTGCAGTAGATTCAGTAAAAAACACACTTACTAGGAATTTGTCTTGGTGTCCGGTGCAAAGACAGCATCAAAAATATAAAGTTGAAATAAATATACAGAAAAAGTGATTGTGCAAGTTAATTTAAGTTAACTTGGGGGGGTCACCTGGGTGGGACTGGGCCACAAAGACTGACTGCCGCAGAGAAGAAACTGTTCTTTCGGCAGAGGTTCTAGGCACGATGGCCGAGGTGAGAGAGTCATCATCCAGGAAAAACTGATGCACTTTGAAAACTGCAACTCTGGTGGGACTTGAACCCACAACCTTTGAATCACTTCTCTAATTTTTCACTAGAAGTCCAACGCGCTGTCCATTGCGCCACAGAGCCATTTAGCAGATAGAGCTCATCACATGCTGGGATGTTTCGGTAGCGGGCTGATATTAATTGTTAAATGAGTATTGTATTAGTCAACAACTTCATTTGCATGAAGTTTGTAGCCAAAGCTTCTTACTACTAGCAACTTACTTAAAACTGTGTGCGAGGCCAGTGATTGTAGCACTGATCTCCATGAACTGGTTCGACCGGACCCAGAGGACCAGCGTTTATGTTTTTCTCTGTACTAGCGAGAGTCATTTTGTTTTGTTTCCCCCCATGGAGCCTTGTCGCCAGATTGTCACGATCACCCTGCGAGCACAACCTAGCATCATCTCATCGATCAATAAATGGAGATGGGACGCGTGAGGCCAGCGAGAGAGACAAGATGGATGGAGAGCGGACGCCTCTCGCTTGTTCTCCGGTTCAGTCTCTGGTCTGCATTACCTGGATCACAGAGCACACACTCCCTTTGGGAGACACTCACACATACACACACAGATGGGAAGACAAACACACATCCATTCACATTTACATAGCCAGTCGTACCGCATGGCATACAATCAATTTACTCCACTTAGTTGCTCATGTGGAGTTCATCATTTGCTTTTTAACTTTACTGTGTATTGATTCAAGAAAGACTGCAAAGAATTAAAAGATTTCCAAAGAGACGTAGTGATCATATTCAGAGTTAGACGAAGGAACACAGGCTTTTACCGTGGTGCCACCACACTCTCAGTAAATCAGCGCATGAACAAAGAGGACTGACATGTAAATGCTCTTTTATATGTGGTGCAGATCGCTGTCACATGTTGCAGACTGAAATCTGATTTTTCCACTTTGCGTGTTCTGTGACTGTTCTTGTTTTCACTTCTCTATTTGAAGTCATTCTGGCTGCTCTTACTGTATCTAATCATCCTGATTTTACTTTATGAGCAGTTCTACTGTTATCGCTACTCATCAGTCGCTTTGCCCTTTATTAATTTTGACGTATTTAAGCCCCCTTTAATTTTCCCTTAATTACCCAAAACCGTATACTTTCAGGCAAACTGTACTTAATCCGTCTTTGTATTATGTAATCTTACGCTTTCCTCATTCTGACGTTTTGGCACTTTGCTGTTCTGGCCATAGGATATAAACATGGAATTGTTTTATTTTGATAGAAACAAATGATTATTTTAGATTAAGTATCAAGTCCAGCTTTCTCTTACCAGCACGCCTGGCAAAAGAAACACTGTAGGGAAGAACTGCTCTGAATATACAATCAAAGGGTTTTTTCTTTTTATGGAGTTTTATTGTCACCTGTAATTGATGTCTGTGAACCTTTCCTCTGCACTGAAGTGTGGCACGGTCAGCGGTGTGGTGTACGGGTTCCCTGGAATTACCTGAGCCCAGAAAGAGGAACCTACACAACACAGTTTAAAGGCTCACAATGCAAATTTCTGATTGTGTTTTAAACTACTGCAAAAGACCCGTGTCTGGTGAAGTGGGTGCTTTTACTTGTGCTCAATAGTGCGCGACAAAGATTGATTAAATGGCTTCTGATGAAACCCTGGCCTTCCAAGTAAATGTCCCAAACATGTTACGCATGCAAGAAAACGGAAGATGTTATCGCGTTATGGCAGCTGGTGTTCTTTTCAGCAGACTTCCCGAAGTGAGTCCATTTTAAAGGATGAAGCCGTCATAATAACCAGGACAATAACTATGACAAGCGCAGCAAACAAGAAAACACGCCTGGGATTTCTAATTAGCTTATTAAAGTAAAAATAACCATGTTGCAAGTGCTAAACCTACAATTATGCTTTGTCATTTCATGCAAATGGAGAGCAGGGCCTGTAGGTGTTGCATGCAAACAACAGGTTGACATCAGAAATACTGTCCAGCACAGGAGTTGTATGCATCAGAAAGAAAATAAACAGAGGCTTAAATATTTGCATTTTCAGGCAGGTGTTTGCATTTTTGATTAAAGAGTAGGTCCTGCTTTCTTTCTCGTTGGGTTTCTCTCTTTTGATGGCCTGGTACTGGTTCTCAACCCTGTCTCTGTATTTGTTGGATAAGGGGAATGTCTGCTTTTAGCTACTTCTATTCTGTGTTTTTGGTGCTTGGTGAACCTGCTTTGCTGGTGCTTGTGCTGCTCTCCGCTGTCTCCAGCCGGACGATGGCTGCAGGAAGCCACTGTCCACCTGTCACACACTATCTCCAGATTCCTACATTACACAGCCATTTCTTTCGAGTACTGCAAGCAGCAGAATGAAACTCCCCGTATGTGTGATATATCGTGATCAGATAGAAAATGATGAGACTGTCAGCTGCTGACTTTAACACCAACGGTACAGTGTTTGACCATTTTTACCATCTCTACTCTTACAGTATATCTAGTTCATCCTTTGTCCAATTCTTTCTGCCTGCCAACTTGTCTGTCCATCTGTCTGTCTACAGTAGTTTTGACAGGGGAGTTTCACAATCACCCTAAACCACGATGATTGTAAGTCCACCAACGCGCTGAGGGTCAGCAACCTACAGAAACACACGTCCAACAAGTTCTTGTCTGGGAATAAAAGTCAGGATAACATCTGCTTTGATTTCGGCCATTTGTTTGCAGCTCACCACTCCTGCAACTTTATGGAAGCCCAACTAAATCCCTCTGCCTCACACAGTAAGTGTTTTACTATTTTAGTCAATGCTGTGTTGTTGTTCCTGCCAATTGTATTTGGTTCTTGATCCTCTTTTCTACCAGCCAAGAAAACTACTGTCAGCAAGAAAATACTAATTTATCTCATTCACAATAACCTGTAACCCACTGCTCAAAACCATTTAAGTTACAGTTTAAATTCATTGACTGAAGATGCATTAAAAAGTAGTAAATACGGGAATGTTTCTAACATTTTTGCAGAAAATGTACACTACCTTATCTAAGGAATAACGGTTGAGCCATCTGTCACTCAGATTCAGCTTCCTCTGTGCAGCAGACACACCAAATTGCAGAAGCCAACATATCATTCCAGTTTTTACCCTACACCTTGTGTGTGTGTGACTGTAGTGTACAAGAGTAAAATACATCATTCATGCCGTCATCTTTCTTTCATGCCAGCTGAGGGAGTGTGTGCGGTTCACCCACATTTGTTTGTTCACACATGTACAGCAGGCACAGGTTCACAGGAAAGGAGCTTGTATTCATCTGATCGAGCTGACAGCCTGACACAGGCGTATCCCAGCAGGTTGCCATTCAAGTGACCCGCCTTAATCTACAGTGATTGACACCTGTTATGATTACAACATCTCTCGGTTGGAGACGGCTGATAGCTGAAAAGCCGACTGTTCTTCAGTTGCCTGAAAGACCCTGAGGCTGCAGGCTGAAGGTGGACTCAGTGAAGGATGGAGATTAGGGAGATGAGCCCCTGCAGGCTCCTCCTCGTCTGTGCTCTCGCTGTCCCAACCTGTGACCTTTAAAGGGGCAGGTTTGCTGCAAACACAGGGTCAGTCAAAGAAGTGCACCTTTAATATTTAAAACATTTTTCACTTTGTGTAATCTACCCACATGTCTACCTGTTCT
Organism: Macropodus opercularis; assembly: GCA_030770545.1. Classification (NCBI taxonomy): domain Eukaryota; kingdom Metazoa; phylum Chordata; class Actinopteri; order Anabantiformes; family Osphronemidae; genus Macropodus; species Macropodus opercularis. The sequence continues at coordinate 6,965,199 of CM061102.1, read as the reverse complement.
ATTGCCCCAAAGCAACGAGTGACAGATACATAGCACTGAATAAAAATTTAATTATATACCAGTAACGCACCCAGCTCCCCCTGCATAACCAGGCTGATGCTGATTGACTGTTGGATGGGGATCTGCTCCTCAAACTATGAAATAATGATGCTGGGATTCCTCTCCACTTCTCCACATCTGTCTGTCCAGTCTCCTCATCACATGGAAGCCATCTTTCTTTCGCCACCATTTTCATAAAGTGTGGAACCACTTTATGATCTTTTTAAACCAATTTACCAACGTGTAATATTAAATATGTGTTTTCAGTGAAAACAGCGGAAACGAGCAAAATACACACATTTCAAAACAAAACATTTGTCTTTTTTTATTTAGCTTTAGCTTTAGACTCTATTTAGCTTCTTTGCCAGGATTTTATCACTTTGTGCTACGCTCTTATTTTGGAAAGTGTCAGAGAACTCTCCCAATGGTAAGTAAAAGGTAAAAGGAAAGGTTTTAATACCCTCTGAAAGGCTTGTGAGATAAATAATTTCACCATTTTCCATTTCTGAACTCTCACAGTGTTGGCAAAGAGATCCGCTATTACCATGAGACTAAGAAACACGGCATTAGCTCGTTACTTCTGGAGAGAAGGAACCGCGGGATGCTGGTACGCGTAGTGTTGTGTGGAAAGCTTGGAGTCTGAGATGGATGAGAAAATTCAAATAAGAGCTTGTTAGTGATCTAAGAAACAACAAGAAAGTGTCTTTCACGTCTCAGCTTGCACGTGCTTGTGTGCTGTTGCATGCTTGTGCAACATGTCTTGTGTTTTGCACATAAGTGTGTGTCTCAGAGGTGTAGTAAAGGCAGGGAGTGCTGGTCTGGGGGAAGGAAAGCCAGACTAATGGCTATTTTACTAATGGGCAGCAGCAGCTCAGCTACTGGAGCAATTAGAACAGGAAAGAGAGCAAGCGAGGATTGGTGATGATGGACCTGGAGTGACTGCTACCACTCAGACCCCTGAACTAATGAACACAGCACATACAGACCATAATCTACACTGGACATTAAAGTGATTTTCAATTTAAAAGGCAAAACATTTCTGGAGAAAGAGAGATTCCACAAGCCCGGTGACAGAGACTTTGTGAGGACCTGCTTCTTGAGGCTCTCACTATAAAGGTGCAACACTCAGTCATGGTGCCACAAAACAATGAATTCAAGGATAAGAAACAAACCACAAACAACTTAGATTTCAGTTACAGAGGAGGCTCAGATGCACCTACTGTAAATCTAAGAATGAACAGTACGTGCACGTTCATAATATTCTGCTTAAATTACTCAAAAACCATCTTCATTTGGCTGAATTACTCTGTAAACACAGAAGATGCTGCCATTTGAGCAGCGAGTCCAGGAATCAGACACTGAGATGTAAGCGTCTCCAGCAGCCCAGCGCAGGGTGAGTTTGGTTAACAGGAAAGGTTTTGACACTCGCACCAACTTTCATTACAGGCACTGAAACGCTGGATGCAATTTTAATGAAGCCTTTTTATAAACCTTTATACTAATGAACCACAGAGTCAGTTAGCGGGGCCGCCTCACACTGCAAGGAGGAAACGCTGTGGGTGAGTTCACAAGCATAGGATTCTGCTGTATGTGAGCATTATTATAGCAGCGGTCGTCTATAGTGGAAACACATCAACAGCTTACAAAGAGTTTTAAAGATTCATGTTTTTTTAATGTTGCAGTAAAATAATGACTTACAGTTACTGTGGATGCATAAAAGTGTAAATTAAAGCCGTTCCCACAATCTCACACTGCAACTCTGGACATTTTACATGTTTTTTTTTTGTAATTTCTACCTGCTTTTACTCTGTATAGTTACAAATAAAGAAATGACATTAGGCTTATGAACGCAAGAACACGTGCAGCTGCAGACTGAAACAAGTCTATCTGTTATTACTTCTTTATTGATGACTGAAAACAGCAGCAGCCACTGGAGAACGGAGCCAGTCAAAGCTGTGTATGACAGAACAAGCAGCTCAGTCCAACAGGAACAACCTTCAATTCAGAATAATTTTCACTGCATATTCCTTTTGGTACGCAAACAGGCCAGTGGACGATCTCTCAGGATGTCCACTCGTGTCTTAAAACCCAGCCTTTCATCAGGCCTGTTTACTCACGTGATCTAAGGCAAGAAGTCAGAAGAAACCATTCACGCAACTAAGGTCAACATTTGGTGACACAATCTAAACAATACATACAATAAAATACAGGTGCTATTGATAACAGTACCAAACTGAGTCATGAATATATTTGTTTGCACCTGTGCTTTTCCCTCTGCTGAAAAACATTTTTAGTGTTGTTTCATTTACATTTGATCATCAGAATAATTTTTTTTTACTTAAAATTTTTGTACGAAGATCAATCACATAAAAATGGCACGTAAATAAACAATTGTTATCTAATAATATAAGGCTACTAAATCTGTTTTTCTAAGAATTAGCCTTATTGCTAATTGTTACCAATGTGTTACAGCAAAAAGCATCACAACAACTCCATAATCTAAAAACACCAGGCATTTCCAAGTTCCAAGCAGATTCTCCCGTTAATTTGCGTGATTATGTTTTGATTGGAACAGGTTGTCGAGCTCATTAGTGTTTTGTGTGCGTGTGTAGTGTGTTTTGGTGAAAATGTTTGCATCTTAATTACTGGGAGACGATATCATTTCGACATCATGTCAGGAGATTAGCCTCCCAGGGCCCCTCTGTCTGTCTCGTCTTCATTAAGTGAACATCAGGTGCAAATTAGCCCAGAATCACTTGTCCTCAATACTAATGTGGCTCCCTGCCAAAGAGAGGAGACGTGTTGACTGGCAGCCAGGAGGTAACAGTGATCTCCGGCGTCTACTGCCACCTGGAGGCGAGCTGCTTGTCTGACACTTTCCTGCAGCTCTCCCTGCACGAGCGTGAGCAGCCCACCTCTGCTCTCTGCTGGCAGGTGATCTACATTGAAGCTGATGGTAGCCTAAGGTGATGTTAGGGCTGATCATGTCAGCGGTGCTTGACGATGAAACGCTTCTTCAGCTGCAGCCTGGGAGAGGCGAGCGTGGATTCGGAAGAGCCTCTGTTAGACACAGAATTAGTCTTTTTCTTGTTTCTTTGAATACTTCAGCAGAGTTGTATCGCCACAGGGGGAGAGACAGAGTACAAATGCAACATACGCCCGTTGTCAGACTCACCTTCCTGACATGGAGCTGCTGCCTGTATCCAAAAACTGATGTATTAAAAACCAACCTTCTGCCTTTCATGTGTACCAACAGGGGCGGACTGAAGGGCTGAAGCTGTGTGGAGATCAAAGTGGCCACCTGGATTCACACCGTCTGGTTCATTCAATGCCTTTTTGTCAGCCTTAGAATAAGCCGCCTGTTTTATAATCTTCTTGCCTCACAAGAAGGAAACTTCACATCATTGTGCTGGAAGACACAACGGTCTACAAGGTTTTTAATTGTTCAGCCATTGTGGGGCACAATCTCATGAATACAGATGAACCTGTTACAAGGGAAGTGTGAGAGATAAATTATTGCATTACATCATCGCAGCCACCGAGTTGGAACCTGCCTACATATCAGCCTCAGATCTTGGATGAGTGAATTCACTAAATTATAGTGTGAAGTTATGGATCGAATCTCAACTTTACTGAACAGAGGAACAGGAAGTAAGAAATAAGGGATTTTACTCAAATTTAGTTCCTAAATGAGTGGCAAGGAGGAAAAATTCCATTCTCATGACACAAAGGGTCTCGTAAGCTGAAATATATGTTATTGTTGTTTTAAACCTGGTTGTCGTCAGGTTTCTGTTTGGAGCTGGGTCACATATACTGTATTGAAACACAATCACCTCATCACCACACCAGTGTTATCCCTGCAGGTTTTTGTAAATATATATTTCCATCAAGTGTAAACTATTTTAAACCTGTCCAAAAATGAGAGGCAACAGCTTTCATTGATCCCTTATGCAATAAATGCTGCTTATTCAAATTGTTTTAAACAAGATTTTAAACAAGCTCCCTCATTCACACAGCTGCTTTATTTTTCATGTTTGTGTATCTTTTATTTATACACCTACAGTATTAATCTTCTGAACGGCTGAGTGAACCTACACATTCTTTAAAAGAGAATCTATAAAGCTTTAAAGTGAATTAAATCAATTTAAAATCTTGAGCTTAAAATAGGTCTGCAGTGTGAATGCATGCACAGAGGTGGATGAGACATTTATTCCCGCTGTTTCCCCTCAAACCCTCCCTTCCAGCCTGGTGTGGGCTGGATGAATGGGATACGCCACAGTTTGTGTGTGAGGTGGATTATCTGAGGCCTCTCTGGGGGGGTCATTAAGCAGCTCTGATCCCCCTGACACACTCACACACACACGCACACACTCGCATTGATCTCTCCTGGTTGGCTCACGTCTGTTTAGCATAGGACCTTGTTGCACAAGGAAATATGACACCTCATCACCTCTGGAAGTGAAAAGTGTGTGGGCAAGGTATGATTATCAATATGCATTATCACGACTTAACAACGGCTGAGTAGAATAAACAGACCAACCCAGGCTGACATCATGAAACAGCGTCAGCACTGATGCCTGCGTGACCACGCTCAGCCACTGTGGCGCAATCTGAGGCTCCTCATTTCTTAATGACATCAATTTAAGGACTCGTCTTTATCAATTTTATCTTTTTTATCAATTTTATCAAGGTTTTTGTTAATCAGATTTTAAACTCTGCCTTGTGTTGAGGTGAAAGTGAAATAAAGCAAATGTAGTAGTTTCATATGAGCTGCTAAGGCCTTTCTCAGTCCAGTTGATGTGCTTGTTTGTTTGTTCTGCTCTAGTCCAGCAGAGGGAGACGTGAGCCACTGGCTACTGTTAACATGTAACAGTTTACTGATGAAAGTGACTATAAAGAGTTTTTTTTTACTGTCTGAGCTCTGATGATTAATCTTTTTTGCTGCTTATTATGTGCAACACTTGGTTTCATTTGGATCTTGTGTCACATCATAGGAATCAGCTCCAGGTAATGATGTTAATACTGTATAAGAGGTTTTAGAGAGGAGAGAGTTTAGGCGTGATCCCCATTTCGAGGCTTGTTTGGAATGGACGCTGACAAGACATGGCTTGAGTCGTCTATTGCTTCACCTTGTGAAACGAGAACAACGGTGAAGACAAAAAAAGCACAGATCCCTTTAATCCAGCAAACCCTTTCTTCAGTCCACTCACCTCAGACAAGTAATACAGGAAGAAGTTCAGTATTACTCACCTTAGAGACCGAACCCTCCCTAATAAAGTTTATCTGTCTGAGTACTGTTGAAGTGGTTTAACACCAGGTCATGTGCCTTGTGGGTATCCCATTACTGATAATTGTGATTTATAGTTTATACATGTACCATATGCTTAGTACCTTGTCTTTTACAGTAGGTTTGTGTAAATGTTATGGTTGTGATCAGCTTCATTCTGCATTAAATAAAGTTCAGGTGAGCTGTGAACTGTGCATTTGATCATACCTTTTAGGTCAAACTTGATGATGTAGATTTAAGTGTGCAGCAGTTATGGTTAAGTCTTGTGGGAATTATTGCGCTAACTCTTCCCACGTGTGGAAAAATGGTCTGTGCTGGCATAACAGAGTGAGTGTGTGGCTATGGATGTTAGTGTTTGGACAGTCGGTTAGCTCTGGTGTCCATTCATCACAGTCTCATACAGTAACTGTCAGAGAGCACCCGGTCAAAGGTCGCAGAGTATCGCAGCTTTTGTTGCTTTAATCTCAGAGAAAACATACTAAACTGAGCCACGACAAAGCAAACAGCCCACACATCCTTTCACATTTTCTCTTTCCTTTAATTATTAAAGCTGTGCAGTAAATATTGATCTTCAGCTAAAGCAGGGATATGAGTTGCCTTGCGTTGCCTATTCGCTATGTGATAAAGAGCAGAAACCGAAGGCATCTAGGAGAAACGAGGTTCTAACGTTGACGGTTCATGTGCATTGTTCCCACCGTGAAAAAAGAAAAAACAGGTTCTGCTTCTGGGCATTGCTGTACAACAATGTGAGCTCTTTTTCTTGGAGCCAAAGATTCCACAATTCTCAGAAAAATACATTAAAGCACACTGGCAGCAAAGATCACATGAACGATGTCCTGATAAGTCTTATTGTTATAACCACTGTACTGAGATACTTTCCCACAACTATGCAGCCCTTTGCTTTTTTTAAATGTGTTTCATGCTTGAAAGCAAAAACAAGAAAAAAAATGTTGTGAGACAATGATCCAGATAAAGTCCAGAGAAATGATGGTATCTACCGTCCCTGTAGATAGTAAAGAGTCAGGACCATTATCATTTTCTATGCACTAATATTGAAACATCAACAGTGTAGTCTTGATTCGGGGTTTGAAACCTATGGTTGAACGTAATGTACAGTGTGCATCTCTTCTGTCAGACAAAGAAAATGAAATAAAAAACAACCTATGGAATATGAGTGAACCCACGTGAAGAATTCATTTCTGTTGATGTTCATGTTCATGTATGTTGAATAGAGCCAATGATAGAACAGCAGCGTTGTGTCACCTTCTTTGCGTTGTGTCTCGTCATTTCCTATGTGCGTAATCACCCGAGCTATTTACTGTGTGAATCATGCAAAGACATTTGTGAGCACATTGTGGAACTGGAGTCAGGTGGTTACAAGGACCAGCGCACGTCAGGGACGACGCCCACGAGAAGAACAGAAAAATGTTGCCTGAGTTATCACAAAGGTCAATCGAAAACTCCTCTACGTGTTCCCACAGCAGTCAAGTCATCCTCTGATCACACACTGACTTTAGTGCAGATATTAACATGTTTAACTCTGAGAACTGTTTGAACTGTACGACAAACAGTTTATGAATCTGCATATTTGCACTAAATAAGAAATGAGTCAAAGCTAATCAATAGCCTGTTCTTTTAGCAGCTTGTTTTGTATTTCGGCATTCTCCTGCTCAGGACGTCACTCACCACTTGCAAAGGACGATAGCTCTTACATAACAGTAGGCGTGTGCAGAGTCGCTGTCCTGTTGGTGAAGCCAGTGATGCGCCCACTCTGTGAAAGCTGTGTTTGCTGTGGTAACGGCGACGCTCAACCACGGTGACCTGTCATTGTTGTTCTTTGCTGTTCACTTTATTAAGGACACCTGAACACAATCACAAGTGTAATGTTTTGTGTTAAAGCTGAAGGTGGCAATTCTACATTATGTCTAATATTCACAGTGAGTACTGGTGGGGGCAATTCGTTTTTTGGATTGAAACGCAGCGGATGTGGCTCTTGCTCTTACTTTCCTGGGTCGTGATGACAGATGGTGTCATCGCAGATATTTAAAGACAAGTCATGAATGCTCTGAGCCACAGACAAAGGGGGAAAATGAGACAGATCCGTTACAACCCAAGATGAGATGTCAGGGAAATGTAACTACCGTTCATTCTGTACACAGGAAATGTAGGAGATATGCTATATACATAAGATGATGCTGTTTCGTTTTTTATCTCCAAATCAGATCACTTTCAGCGAACAGGAACGCTCTGTCCCATAAACAAACACAGACACTGTACATGCTTGTTGTCCGGCAGACAGCTGAGAGTTGCTGTCATGCCCCAACCAGTCCCAGGAACCGTCAGCTTCTTATGTGAGCCTCTTGGCAAGAAATGAATTAAAAGCAGCAGAGGTTTGGTCAGGAAGTTAGTAGCTGCATCAAAAGTTGGCAGCACCTTTCCACAATGTGTGTGATCCATGGCAACGTGCGAAGCGTAGCCGAGGGGCTATTACTATATAGTTATTTATGACACGATCACGCAACTACAGACGCTGGCTGATCAGTGACTTCTGAGATGCAGCGAGCGCAGTCAAGCAGAGCATCGATCCACGCTGACACGCTCTGTGACAGCGCGGATGCTCCGTTGGATCAGAGCTGCCCTGCAGCTGTTGTACTTGGTTTTGTTGCGGTTGCCAAAACACTACAGCCTTTTGATAGTTAGTTTGAGTCCAGAGACTTTGTGCCTCCACCAATCAGGATTCTTCAGTGAAGCCTGGAATGCTGCTCGTGACGCAGTGGAAGGAGTTCGCTGCCTGCGACGCGCGGTGCGTGAGGGCGGGGATCAAACGAACGCGTTCTTTTCGCTGTGCTTGCATTTGTTCAAACATGTAACTGCATTGTCTGTGACTCAGTTCTTCCCCCAGGCAGCTACTGCAATAATGACATTAATAATGCAATTATAGGTATTTTTCTGTGAGCGGCACAGTGTTGAGAGGAATACGTGGCTTGTTTTCATGACCTTCTTATAAAGACTTGTTTCTATGCTGTTAAGTGGAGTCGCCTACATGACTGAAGACCTTCCATTCCAGCTGACATCAGTTGCCCTTCTGTGCAACCTCGCATTAGTCTGACAGCCCTGTCCTTAAATAATTGACGCTCCAGCACACCCACACAGATGTTTTGGGTTATTGTTACAGACCAAGAGAAACTGTAAAGATCACGAGATGCCGTTGAACTGTTTAAATAGTCACAAAGCTGTGTAAGCTGTCCCTCTGAAGAGGTTTGCAATCACAGCCATGACTGGAGGCGTGTTCTCAGTTTGTTCATCCTTTTAGACAAATGTACAGTCTGTCTCCGACTCGTCTGTTTTTCAGGAACACCTTGAGGACATTTATTAAATTTGCCATAAACACATAAACCAAACAAGTGGTTTTGGAGAATAAAGATCAAGGTCACAAGCTGATTCTATGGACTGATTGCAGACAGGTTAACAGAGGCACACAACCACTAGGCTGCTGGTGCGTTATCGTATGAGTCAAAGCTACACAAATAACAAATGATCACTATGTCCATATGCCTCCACCTGACTGATAAGACAAATCACCAAAAACTTTTTTTCCAGGTATGAAAACATTTGAATAAACTGGGGCTCACTCATCCAAATCTTATTAACATACTTTTCTAAGTCTTTGTCCTACTTATAAAATTGTAAGTCTCTTTAAAGCTGCATCCCATCACCAATGTCTTGTGTTGTTCATGTCCGTCTTGTTGACGTGTTTAGAGCCCGGTGTCCGTTCCACGGTCGACCAGGTGTAACGCGTTCTCACTCATTATTAATGACTGACACTTTATCACATAACAACACAGCTGAACGCAGCCAGCTCGTAGATATATAAGGTGTCACCTGCTGCTTCGCTTCACACAGCCTGATGGAGCGTTTTAGACACGGTTCACACGAATGATAAAGATCTGGATACGTACGAGTGACGAATAGTCGACTTCGTTTTTTAGATACCACCAGGTGAAAAGTTACAACGGATGATTTAGGAAACTGCTGCTGAAACGTGCAGCAGATGCAGCCGAGTCTTCCTGTTCAACTGATTTATGTTGCCCATCTACTCACCACCGTTTACCACCAGTCACTCCAGTGAAGGAAGAAAAGAAAATAATCAGCTGGCTTCGATGAAAACGACGCTGATGGCACCGCTTTTAATTTGACAGGCTTCCACACAGAATTGGGTCCTTTCGCATCTTTATTCTCTTCAGTAAACATATGAACATGCAGTGCTTATATGAAATACAGGCTTATTATATAAGCACAAACACATCCTCACATGCAGGCCCATGGTCTCAGGTCTCCAGTAGGTTGCCTGCCAGTAGATGTAGTGACACTGGGCTGTCACTCATTCAATAGCGCATCGGTTTACATTGTTGACACTCTAAGAGCCTGTGACACGGTGGAGCCACCGTAGCATGATGCTCACTTGGACAGTGAGAGAACCTGATGCTGACACATCGATGTGTGTGCGTGTGTACAGTATGTGTAATCTAGCACTAAAGTGGAATCATATGAGCTGCCAGGACGCATAAAAAAGCCAAGTTGTCTGACGTTTCATCAGTGAATGTGCGTAGCGCCAGCAGTTTTATGGCTGGTGAATTATTTACCCAAATTATTTACTCTGCTCTCCTTCTTGTAAGAGCAATAATCTAAGTTTCCTTCTGCAATGACTCAAATCAGGAAGCCTTCCACGTTCCCTGTTTCTATATTGACATTGTGTCTTACAGGTCCACACTTTTCTTCACACAATCAGGTTTAACAGTGTTTGATGTAATAGTTTCACATACACTTTTCTCCTCACACTAACAAACCTCCAACACACAGCTATACTGAGCTTATAGTGGAGGTTGGTGCATATTAAAAGTTAAATACACCCAGTCTCTATGTTTATTAGACCTGTATAACGTCATACCGTCTATACCTCTATGCTCTGAATATTTTCAGAAGATTTCACAAGACGGCAGTGAATCACATCATGTTTGTTACAGTTCACTAAGATACAAATAAGATACAAATGAGAACAACGTAGCCAGAGCCACAGCTCTCTGAAGCTATGCCTTTAAAAACTAAATCTATTAAAGAGACAGTTGATAAGACCTTCCCTGCAACTAGCACTGATGGAGTGTCGCTGGTCTCAGTCTTGCTTCACTGATGGAGTCAGATAAATCCGCAATCTAATCCATCCAATCCTCAATAAAATGAACCAGTGCAGGTAAGAAACTGTTGTTGTATATGAAACAGACCGAGCTGAAGGCCAGTAGCAGTAAACAAGTAAATTATTATTACATACCAAAAGGCAGCGTAAAGAATGAAAGCATGACACAGGAGAGCAGTGATTGTGCTTTGTTCACGTGACACGACTCAAATGTGAAGGTCAAGTCGCGTATCGAAAACATGGCGCCTTGTACTAAGGATGAAGCCAACCCTTCAGACAAATTACAGGTGATTTAGAGACCAGGTGGGTGACGGGTCCACAGCAGACGAGGTGGTCGGTCACACACCAACAATGAAGGGTTAATAACAGCTCGGCGAGCCTCTCTTTCCCCCTGGTAGTTGTCTTTCTCCCCTTTGCCTATTGTCTCTCCCCTGCTGACAGGTTGAAGGGTAATTCGATATAGTGGGAGAGTTCTGTCTTCAGGGTTAATTAACAATCAGCAAACTGCAGCGATGCATTCATGTCTGGGGCCCTAAGAAAAAGCAAAGCAGGTTTCACTACATCAAAAAGCTGTATATTAAAATATTAAAAGCTTGATTGATAACCAGCTGATCGGGTTTAGTGTGTTGTAACACGCGTGGGCTGCCTCTGCTTTTAATCAGTACAGGAAACAAATCATTTTCTACCCCCTCATTTCTTCCTGCTCTCTGCACAACTACGTAACCAACGCACTCTTATTTCACCTGAAGGAATTCCAGGACATCCTGAAACCCAAATATGGGCAGACATCCTGCAGGTTATCAAAGAGCTGGAGATTGTGAAACGCCTTTATTTGCTTTTTCTCCTCCCACTTTAAGCACCTGGCACAAGATATGAAGTTATGTGATATTACTTGAAATGTAAACGCTCAAGACCTTTATATTGTAATAAAACCTCTAGAAAAACTTTCCTGGGAAGTTAAGTTGAATATCAGATCTGAATACAGTCATTTATGATATATTTTGTGTACTAGTTTATGCCTGGAAACATCTCTAAACTATAGCAGATGGATTTGAATATTAAATGACATTGCCCCTACTGTACCTTGAATGTTGTGTTGTTAAGCCATAAAGTGTGTGCGGCCATAAATTTACTGCCTCAGAAATCACTGCTAGTTCCTTACGATTTAGTAATTTCTCAGTGCTGAGTAATGTCCTATATTACGCTCACAGACGAGGTCAAGGCTATAAACTGTCTGGAGCATTCCTGAGAAACGACTGATAGAGCGATAAATACATTTCCAGGAGAACTCTGAAGTTCAGACATGCTAATCATAAAATCATTTGCAGTGATCTGGACTTAACATAATGAATTTGTTTACTAAGTGTCCTTAAATTAGTCCAGAGAAAATGATTCATGTCTAGATTATTATCCTAATGAAATGAAGTGTAGTTGTTTCAAATCAATGAATAACAGACTTTTAATTGAAGCAATGTTTGATGACAAATCTCTTGACATATCATCTGATGTTGTGTGTCTTACTCCCACATGATTAGAGCAATGGTGGGTTGATTTGTCCATATTAACTGTATCAAATCAGCACTTTCTGGAAACCTAGATGAAGAAGTGATATGTCTCATGCTTTTAATCAAACACGTTGTCAAACCCAGTGATCAGCACTTTGACGGTCATCTGCCTTTTATTTAACGTGTCATCTCTCTGGCCATAAATTCCTGAATGATGGAGTGTTGCTAGTCTACTACACTAACTAGTTGTAGCAAAGGCCCTATTAGCCAGCGTTCTGGCATTTGCCTGAGACATGTCAGCTTCTGGGAACAGCTTTAGAAATAGATAAAAGATCTATGCCTAGTCAAAAATGGTTAATGCGGGGGTGTGAGGAGAGTTCCCAGGAAATTGTGGCATTGCTTTTGTCCTGACTTGCACTGTGATTTGTGGGACCTTTTTTGAATTATGTCCACGAGTCTCTCCGGGCAAACTTAAATCAAGGTCTAAGTGCATTTAAAGAAGATTGAGCAACTCCTTCTTTCTTTACTTGCAAATGCAGATTTCCCATCAATCTGGTGATCTGCCCTGTGCAGAGCCTGCATTAAGTGGGCAGTGAAGTTCACCTGCTGAGTGAGGAACCCATGTCCTCACCTGCCCCCTACCCAACAAACCACCGCTATAGGAAGAGAAAGAGAAGGTGACTGAAAGGAATGTAGTAGATCCAGTAACGTCTCATCCTCAGATGTGGTTTCCCCTACGATGAGCCAATACAGCACAAAACAAAGTAGATGTTCTTTGTTCCTCCATGCACTCATTTCTCTATGCTTTTACTTTCAATTCTTATTTACGTTTTCTTTTGGTTATATTTTTTTCTTGTAATAAATCATGAACATACTCATCAGCAGATACTAACGTGTTCAATGTACCTGGATTCTGTTTGTTTTGTTGCAAGCTGGATTCTGTTGTTTGTCGTTTAGTTTGACTTTTGTTTTTATTTGCTTTCTGTCATCTGACCCAGAACAACTTGTCACCTTATAACAGGCCAGTCAAACATTACATTACTTACATAGCTTTAACCTCCGTGCTCATGAAATCTCCACCAACCGGAAGATGTTACTATTTCAAACTTGTCCCAGATTCTTCAAACATATGTAACATGGTCGTTAAGTCGGCCTGTGTCTGATGACAAACGCTTGACAAATCAGCAAGCAATGCAACACATCATTTGTGACCCAATGAAACTGTGCAGAAAGAACATGCCTGGAGCCAACAGTGGTACTCACTGGTTTTGTCAACAGCATGGGTCCTTTAACACAAAGCACTATAGAAAATAATCATCCTGTGTGACAATAGGTAGATTCAAATAAACATACTCTTCGCTATCGTATTTATAAATAGATCTACAGCATGAGGATTTCGTATTGAATGAAGCTAGAAATTACACAGTTAAACACAGTCTCCCGGAACAGCAAACTGCGCAAAACCTCCTGGGGCATCAAACATTTACGGTTTGTAGTAACTCTAACATTACACTCATTGCGTTCGTCTGTTATCAAAACCTGTGTAACCTCGTAGGTTCAGTACACACTGTTAAATATGCGTTAGAGGATGGATGGATGCCAAGTTTGACGTCTGATGATTTACAGCAGCTTCTTGTTCGATGCTATGAGACAGATTTGTACAGTAGCTGCAGATGAATACCTTACATTATGATAAAATAATAAAAATAATACATGCATAGTTCAGGTAATTTAACACTTTTATGTTGGTTGTCGTGTTCCCCGGTATTCTGTAACAATGAAATTCCCTTTTAGACACTCTTGACATAAAGACACTCAATCTCCTTCATGTGTCAGAAAGTACTGGCAGATAAGGAAACAGTTGGTTTTACTCCTTGCGCAGTATTCGCTGAAGTAATTACACCGGCCACAGGTGTCTGCAATGGAAATGCTGGACTGCATCGGCCTCCTGTTGACGGGTTGTGCAAAACTCAGAAGGTTTTTTTAGCAAGCGCACCATCTTCACTACCGCTGTCTGTGTTTCACTGTGGTTTAATTATAGCGTAGAAAAACACAGGTCAGTCAGTAGTAGGCGCTGGATCAGTGTTCCTGCTAATCCACATCAGCACACAGCTTTCTCACGCCTTGAGATTAGCTGTAGGCCTCGGGTGTGACAGTGCACTGACACAATGCAGTATTACCCTACAGGTATGTTTTTACTTGCGGTGACAAAATGTTCTCGCAAGGCTGGTGGTGAGTGGAATAAATCTGGGCTCTGTGCCAGAATCATTAAAATCTTTTCATGCTAACTATTGTTGGTGATCTACCTCAGGAAAACTACACCATCTCTTCGGTTTATATTTGGCAGCGGACGTTTGTGTGACCCGTAAAACCATGCCCAAACCATCAACGCCGCAAATTACAGGGCTGAGTAAACTTGGTACCATTAAGTCTGCACAAACTGTACTGTTGGGTGGAAGCACCATCATAACTGGGCTTTCACCTGTCAGGGCCCAGAAGAGAGAGTTTGCTGCTTCACTGCGCGACACTTGCCCTGGTTAAAACCGCCTCATCATTATGCTGTAACATGCAGTGTAATACAGACGATACCTGTCATGACGTACTGTGCGTCCACGTGCTGAAAAGGAATAAAGACTTTTATTTTGCAGCAAGTTTATTGTTAGAAGATGTTTAATGTTTAATCTGCCGATATGTGGGTTTTAATGTAGTCTACCTGCGTGCCTGCGTGTGGGGGGTGGGACCTATTGTACCTGCCGCCCTACGTCCTGCGTTCTGATTGGCTGCGCCTCCAGGCAGCAGGTCCATACTTGAGCTCAGGTAAATCTACCTGGGCTTCAGACGAGAGGGGAGGGCAGTGGATAGCTCCAGCACGGCGCACTTCACGGCAGTAACTCCTTATGCGCATAAGCCGAGTCCTGAAGAAGACCCGTTTGCTTAAGTGATCATTTAAATGGCAACGAGCGTAGGACTGGCCATGAATCCGCCACACGCGACAGAAGAAAGGGCCGTTTTCACGCAGCTGAAGCCGGTGAGGTTGTCTGGAGCCGACGGCGCCGAGGACGCATCCGTGTTTGACGACGTCAAGCCTCAGGTGAGAGTCTCTGCAGGGCCGCGGAGGGGAGCGGAGCGCAGTCTGTCATTTGAACGTCCCCTTCACAGACAGTGCTTGCAGTTAGTTTGGGGGATAAACAAGGCTGAAAAGCATTTTATCACAACGAGGTGCATGTTGTGATTTTTTTTACTTTATTTATTTATTATGCATTAGATTTGACCTGTGACTTACCTGTAGAGTGCAGACAGGTTAAAGTTCACCTGTTAGCTGTGTTTGGACTAAGTGTGAGCCCTGCAGCACAGTTGATTGAATGTAATAATCGGTACTGAAGTTAATATCCGGATTTATTAACATGCTAAAACAAAGATGGAAATAAAACATGAAGTGATGGTCATTAATATGTTGGGACTTACATCCACTGCTGGTTTTGTTCATTTGACTTCAGAGGAGTCTCATCCCAAGAGTTGGCTGGAGCACATGCATTTGTTTCCTGCTTGGTTAACTCATGGGATTTGATCACATGATGAAAAGCAGCCAGTTGAATTTTACACAAGTCTGCAAAATGGCTTCTGTGTTCCTTTCCACATCTCACTGTTGAATCCCACAAATGCTCGCTGCTCCAGTGCCTGCACGATTCAGGAAGTAGCTCGTGTCAGGGCATAGCAGGAAACCGTGTCTGATTCAAAGCACGAGTAAATGAAGGATAAACAGCGCCTCCTTTATTATACATGAACAGTTGATCACAGCAGAGACATGACAGCTGCATTAAAGTTAAATGGCTGTGGATTGTACACTGGAGTTCAAGCAGAAACTAGACACCTTCATTTTGTGCTGAGGTTGGCCTGTTGCCAGGTGTTTGGTAAACAGGCAGCACACCTCCAGACCCGAGGCTAGAACTGCCCTGACCCACGTCCGGGCCCCTCACGGCCACGGCAGGTCTGAAGCGCGAACGCTGGTCGCACACTTGGTTCTTGGTGTTTTAGCTGCTGTTTAAGCCGGTGGTGTCTGTGTTGCATGTGGATATCTTACGTGCTTTGTCACGTGTTGAGTGTGTACCACGACATGAAGAGTAGTGCATGGAGGAGGCTGGTTTTTATGCAAACATTAGATGAAAGCGGGCGAACGCCGTTCTCAACTTTACTGGCATTGTTAAGTGGACAGGTGCGATTTCAGGAGCTAAGCACCGTGTTTTGGCAGCAGTGAAGCGTCCAGACTAATGTAATCACACATGTCTTGTGCAGAGGAAAGAAAATTGTTGCCAGCTCATCAGACAACTGCCTGTCAGTATTGTTATATTAAATTACATGTGTTTTCTTCTATTTATATCTGTGTACTTTGAATACATTCTGGTTTATCTTCATCTTGTTGGGGTTTTTTTTCAGAAGAATTTAATTTATTTAATTTACCTGTTGTTTCAATAGTAATAGTACATGCAACAAGGATCAAGAAGTCAAGTGTTTAAACCAAAGACATTGACACATTGTCTTCTTTCAGCACAGCTATCCTTAGAGTTATTTCTACAGTTATCACGGTCTGCTGTGTGTTGTAGAAAACACTGCAGATAAACACAGCTTGTTGCTGATAATTGAGGACATAGTGACAGTCATAAAAGAAGAAGATGTATTTTATAGCCCAAATAAACAGGTTTTGAGCTCATGGATTCTGTCTGAAATCTGAACTCACAGCACAGGGTCCAACTTTTAATTATCAACCTCGACGTTGTTTCGTTGTTGACTCAGTGATAACTTTTTCAAATTGAAACACTGACAGCTTGACTAAATAAAAGGTAATATGTTTTACCCATAGCACAATGCCAACAAATAGAAGTTCAGAAAGGACCAACTGGAAGGAATTACTTCAGAAAACAAGATGTGCATGTGAACTAATAAATAATAAACAGCAAAAATACAAAAAGGGCACAGTTAGAAAGGAATATGACTAAAGCTGAAAGTGATAAATATGAATAACCAAAATCTGAATAAAACTAATATGAGCTGGTACAAGACTGAAGTCAGATGTTATTAATTTATTTTATTTGGCATTCACTGTGGACAGCAAAGTAAGAATTTCATTGTACAGGGAAACTTGCTTTCCTAATGTACATATGACAATAAATGCTTTTGGTTTGATTTGAAACTATCAGTGAGTGAGTTGCTGACAGGTTCTTGGCAGCCTGCTGAGCAGCGGGACAAATGTGTCGTGCATCTAGTGTACGTTGTCAGCTCTTTCTGCCGCCGTGACTTTCTCATGAGGTCGGCTGTAATCCTCTGCCTTGCCTCGGGACAGCCGGGGCAGATGCGGGCCCTGCTCAGACAGGTCGGGCCACATACTGCTGTCACGACACTGGAGTTAAGCTCCCTTTAAAACACAAGACCGGTGAGACAAAGACCCGTCGCATAGGATGAAAAGAAAACTGAAAAAAGCCAGGACCTTCTGGTGTCTTTACTTGAGCCAGACGCAGACGCAGGAGGAGCTGTGATCTGTGAGGAATGCGTTTGAGAAACCGACTGCGTGCACCTTCCTGGTGAATCAAGAGCACATGAGGTGAACCCTCGCTGCTGTGGCTGGTACTCATTTGCCTGAGGGGGGACTATTTCACTTAACCTGACTTTCTTTGTGCTTGACAAAGTCATGTTTTGCATAATACCAAGCACCGAAAGACAGACACCAAGCATTACAGGATTTGTTGAAATATATAGTATAATATCATAATATTGACTTCCAGCTTTCAGCCTTTCCTGTTGATAAACTCAGTCGAGATCTACAGTACGACAGCAAGACGTTAAAGTTCTCTGAAGAGTTCATTATTCTCTGTGGAGGCGGGACTTTCTTTCAGATTTGTGCCCATCTGATTTTGTGTACATGATTCTAGATGAACTGTGACTGTATTTTTGCCAGGAAGGGCAGAATAAGTAACTGATATGAAACTATCTCCAGATTCTTTAGTCATTATGTCAGTGAGGGGTTTCCTGTAAGAGAGTGTAGACGACGGGAGAAGTTACAGAATAACTTCATGGAGCGCAGATCAAGAGCGTGTCGCCAGTCACGCCTAATGATTCCTGCAGATCAATACTCAGATATGGCCACAACTTGCGTCTCTCAGTGGTCTTCAGGGTTTTGGACTGGGAGCTCATTGTGTTCAGGGCAGAACCAGACTGACCCTATCCCCCCCAGACATTTTCATGCCGCTTGAGGACCAAATGGTTTTGGTTTGACTAATGATTTGACTTCCAGGACAACACATGCAGTGGATTTGCATCTGAGCAAGTATCTGCTGACAACACGTCTCAGCTTGCTAGAGTCACACAGCGACTGGCGATGGAAAGTGTGTCAAAAGGTGCAAGAGAAATAAAAATGCAGAGTTGAACCTTCACGGAGGACTGTTAAACATTTGGAAACACTGAGCTACCGTTTAGCTTCATCTTTTTGAAATCCATATGCTGAAGGAAAGTGGAGACCTTGAATGCTCACAAACCAGTTTTTATTGTATGTGTTGGCGAATCCATACATTAAATCACTCTAATCCCGGTGCCACCCTGACTCATACTGTTTTCTGTTTATATTCTCCGGTGAGGTCATCCGTTCCCATCAAGCCCCACGGTGCCTCTGTATGAGACATTGTTTTGTAATTCCTGTGGTCTGCAAACTCATCTTTAATAATCGTCGCTCTTCAGCCTAAATTTTCATGGAAAAACAAAAGGTGAAGTCATTTTATGAACAAAGGACATATGTTAAATACAAGCCACCCAAACGTTGCAAATAATAATTACACTGTAGAAAGCCAGAACTGCCTTATCGCTTGCTCCACAAGTGGCCATAAAACACTAACTCAGTCTCAAAGGTTTTGTTGTTGCTCTGATGACCCTGCCGTCATTTAAGCTGTGTTGATTCACAGCCAGCCGACCAACAGGCCCCGACTCTATCAGTCCTGTGTGTTTTATGGAGCTCCAAAGGCGACTGGCCACCGTTT
Organism: Macropodus opercularis; assembly: GCA_030770545.1. Classification (NCBI taxonomy): domain Eukaryota; kingdom Metazoa; phylum Chordata; class Actinopteri; order Anabantiformes; family Osphronemidae; genus Macropodus; species Macropodus opercularis. The sequence goes on along the minus strand of CM061102.1, from coordinate 6,946,155 downwards.
CTCTGCATTCCTACGAACCATAAAACTAAACTGGTGTGCAGACATACATGTAGGCATTTGTTTTGAAATGAACAAGGGAAGAAGGCAGATGAAGATGGCACAGCCTGTAGCTTGGAAGATCGCTCTCCATTGTTCCACATGAGGCGCAGCATAGACACGGGACACAATGAGACAATGGAAATTACAGAGCGGCTTTGAACTTGTCTATTTTTTTTGTTTTTCCAAAATTATGCTGTAGTGTTGTAACAAAGTGCAGAGTTTTCAAAATCCCCTAAGCTGCACCCAACAATAATGTAACTTTGTCAGCAAAAGCTGACAGGATTGTGGTGGATTACTCTCTCACGCAAGATCTAAGTCTATGCATGCTGATTTTGATGAGTGCACTGAATGGAAACTAGTAGCTGCAAGCTCTGTGATTAAACAGATAGTGGCACAGAACATACTCTATTTGCAGGACCTTTTAGGTTTGATGTCATATTGGTCGGAAACTCCCACACCATCCCATAAACCTGAACGTGGCTGATAAGAGGCCGTTGGTTATCAGGCAGAAGAATTCATAGCAGAGCAGTTGTACATGTTGTCCAATTATTAACTGATTCAGTCTTGGCCCAAGTCTGCTTAAAGCTCATAAACTAAGACGTGAGGCTCACAAGTGGTGAAGCGAGGAACACTTGATGCAAGCATATCAGCGAGCAGGGGTTGACAGGCAGAGGGATCAGCAGCAGGCCAAGGGGAGGATATGGCCAAGGGCGCACAAGGGTTACACCTGCCAGCTCTCCGGCAGCACAGAAGTTGTTTGTGTCGCCTCCTGAAAGGCAGACAGGGGCCTTCAGTGGGACGGAAACAGAGAGGCTGTTTTTGTTGTCTTTTCTCCTCAGTAAATACCCAAGACTTTAATTTCACCGAGCGCTCAGATTGCAGCGATGACAAGGGGTGTGAATGTGATCTGCTGGCCCTGCGAACATGACTACACACACACACACACACACACGCACACAGATACGCGCGTAGTAAAAGTGAAATTATTAACAGGGACTAAAGAAAGTAACAACCTCAATAAAACAAGAAGATCAGGACACAAAGAAAACGTTGCTTCACGCTGTTCACTCCGATAAATACAAACGCAATGTATGAAAGCGTCATCAGATTATTAACAGAGGTACAGTGTGTGTGTGGTGCTGGCACTTGAAGCAGCCCTGCACAATAACAGTGATGAAAACTGCATCAAGCTGCAGGAGTTGACCTCGAACACATCAGCACCTCGTTAGGCCATTTGTCTCTAATCAGATGATTTAGTCCAGGACCTCTGGGTTATGATTTCCTTTATGTAACATCTAGTTCAGCTCTCACTCATAAGACAACACTGACCACAGTAAACTCCACTTCAGTTGTAGTGTAACTACACACACTTTGTTCAACAGCCATTAGCAGAAGCTACTGTCGTCACATTAAACACAACGTCCAACCACGTTGTCATTCCATCTGTGCAGCAGCAGCATCTGCTCTGTTTCTCTGAATTCTGACACAGTGGAATATCCTGTTGTTTCCACCTTTCTTGGAAAGCGGCCAGACTCCCCATCAGGAGTTTGTCCCTTTGAGTCTATTGCGATGTCTTCACCAGATTATCAGCCCGCATTCATTCAGCAGTTGCAGTTTCAGAACAGGCTGCTCACTTTCTTCCCCGCACAGGGTTTTGTGTCTCTCTGGCTCCTGACCTTATTTTACTCTTTATTTTAGTCTCTGGTCTCACTGTGGCTGTGTGGCTGCTGTGGGGATCATATTTGTCTGGCAGGTCTATTTTTACCTGACAGTGTTTATGTTTTCTCTGAGTCTTTCTTGTGCTTTCAACAGCTTGTGTTATGATTTGGCTGAGTGAGTGCTCTTTATTTTCTTCATCTTCGTCCTCATACATCAAACTGCCTCCATCGACCACACCCACACAGGGAACTCTCTGTTTGTGTCGCACAGTTCACAGTGTGTAAGCAGGCTGGTTATCCATACCTGCATGTTTTCGTGTGTGTGTACTTATACACAATAGCGTTTTCTATTCACTTCTAGGGCTCATGCATTCATAGATTTGCACAGTTTTGTTTGTTTCTGACAGCTTCAAACGGGGTAAATACTTGGGTTTTAAGCTTAGGATTACGCTTGGACATGGGTAATGGTTGGAGTTACTATTTAGTTGTGATGGTTAAGCTTGAAGTAATGGACTATGGAATGCATTGTGTCCTAGAGAAAGAGTGGCAATTGTGTGTGTGTGTGTGTGTGTGTGTGTGTGGTCCCTGCAGCACGGATGCCTTTCTGAAGGCCTTGTGCACATCTAAAAGAGTGACTGAATGCTTCATAGGCTCTGAATGAGACACGCACACACAGACACGCACAGTAAACGATGATTAAGAGCAGATAATGCCATCTACTTAAACAGAACAAAATGCCTGCAATTTATTCTCCCTGCCTGTCCAGTCTTGTTCGGCAGTTTCTCAGCAAATGCACTATTTCCACAGCTGATTGTCTGATTTGACTGACAGTTGTGTCTCCCTGGTAACATAAGAAAATAACAATAGCTGTCATCTTAACCTGACTATTAAACACGAACACACATGCACAGAAAATCATGTCACACACCAGTATCTATAGAAAGAAGCTGGTTGGGAAAATAGGGGTTTTAGCCTTGCTCAAGCCTGTTGATGTTTTCAGTTGGGAAGGCACAGTTCAGCTGTTTGACAAGAGTAGGTGAGGGTGAGTAAAAGGCGAGCTGCTTTTTCTCTGTTCACTGAGACCAGCACAGAAGGTGAACACATCAGGGGTCAGGTGCTGGTGTGTTATATAGCTCGATTTAGTTTTCTTCGGCAGAAATCCAAACCACTGCGCCGCATTACTTTTCCTGGAAAAAGTTTGGAAAGTTTTGCGCTTGGCAACTGTACGTTTGCAAATTAGCAATGAAACGAGTTTGTGACTGTGTGAAGAGTCAAAGGCAGCAAAGCGTCTACTATGATCATGACTGACACTATTTGAGATTTAAGCTAAACGCAACAACAAATAAATATGTATTCACCAAACAAGCAGCAGGTGCTTACACGGAAAAAATAACCCCTAGCAGCCCCTGGAGGCAGCAGGAGCAACGTAACGCTGAATGTAGGTGAAATCTCTCAGTCTCTCAAATGTCAGATATGAGACAGGATGATGGAGGGAGGGACCGATATTAGCTGCTGCTGTTGCTCTGACTCGTTCTAAACTTTTTAAACCCGTATCAACTCTTTCTCTCTTGTCTTTTTTTTAGGTTCAGCTAGAATTGGACAAATACCTGCAACAGATCAATAGTCCTCTCTTGACTCCTTCCACTGACACCAGTGACAAGAAGTACAGACGAGAGAGCGCCTCTGTGGTCGACGAATACTTCTCAGAAGACAAACACGTTGCCCCTTACAGCCTCAACGTCAACCTCATACTTCCAAACACCAGTCATCTCCGCACAGGTCTCTATCGGCCCAACACCAAGACCCTCACTCCCCAGCAGATCAAGACGGAACCTGGGCTGGAGGTGCCCTGCTCCATCCCCACCACTCTCACCCAGGCTTTGCCAGACTTCACCTCCGTCTTCAGCATGACGCCTGTAGGCAGCAGCGTTTTCATCAAACCAGACATGACTTCTGGAGGGGTCAGCGTGTCTGTAGGGTCCCAGCAGCAGCAGCCGAATTTGGACACAGAGCTTCAGATCGGACCCCCAGCCCCTCAACCGCAGGTCTACATGCCCATCACCAGCTGTGCTGACCTTTCCACGTCTCTGTCACACACCAGCCCTTTAGCGCATGGCTCCACCAACAGCAGGAACATTTTGAACCTTGGCAGTGCCCCATTGCCCGCAACCACTGGCAATTACATGATGGCAGAACACCAGCTGCAACAGCACCATGGTTTCTACCAGGCTACTCCCAATTCATCTCATCACACAGCACCCCACAGTCTGCCACCCTCACCCCCAAACTCCCAGCCAGGGAGCCCAGATGGCCAGCCAGAGCTGCTCAGCGTAGCGCCCCAGCCCCCACCTCCGTACCAGCAGCGCCTGGGAGGGATGAAAGTGACAGGGTTGTCGCCTCACGCCTTGCTGATGACACACGGCCAAGGTGTCCTGACAGGTCCAAAATATAACAGGCGGAACAACCCAGAGCTGGAGAAGAGAAGGATCCACTACTGTGACTACCAAGGTCGGTCTTCCTCTTGATAAAACACTTCATTTTCACTTTAGATCTAACAACAAGTTTCAACATTATCACAAGCTGCTTCAAATTGCTGTCTGACATCGTCATTGTTGTGTAAACAAACGTTCCCAAAGCAAATGTACAAATGCAAACCCCTCCGTAAAACGCATCCTGCCTCTCACATGCGTTTTACTGAAATGGAAGCTTGGCATCTACCGCAGGTGACAAATGACATCAACTGTACTCATCCAAGGAAACTCTTCCTCAAACATTCCCACACTTCAAATATCCGCTTTGGCAAATGTGTCAACTCACAGTTGTCCTAGTTTACCCCCACCACTGTGTAAATGGCACTAGGTCCTGGATGAATGAGAATTCGACTTTGAATGTGTGGCGTGTTTTTATTGTGGCCTGTCTGCTGATTATCCTGTGGTTCCTTTACAGGATGCACCAAAGTGTATACAAAGAGCTCCCATCTGAAGGCACACCAAAGGACACACACAGGTACGAGACTGCATGAATGTATGCGAGGTCCCGCAGCGTTCAGCCTTAACCCTAGCATGAAAAATTCCATACTGTTCACTGTACTAATCGTGCCAGTAAAAGCAATCGCAATGTCACCTCTGCTAAGACCTGAGTTCAGTTGACTCCTTATTTATTTGTGTATATTGTCAAATTGCCAGTTTCGATACACCCTGTAAGTATAATAGAGATGAGCACAAAGAAAAGGAAAAACAACACAGAAGCGACATTAGTTTGCTTAAGAGTTTTTGTTTTTCGCCACCATGTCTTCACATGCTCATACCTGTCCTCTGAGCCTCTTCAGAGACAGAACAAAGAAGGGAGGGAGGAGGGGAGGATGAAGGAAAGAGAGGAAAAGAGGGAAGACGCGCTATGAAACGGAGGCCAAACCAGTTACTCCTGCTCAGTCCCTTTTCAGAGGATGTACTCGGTGGAAGGTGGGGGAAGGCTGGTTTCGATGCGTTTCCTCTCTGTAAGATGAAACCTGTAGATTTCCAACAGCCTCACGCTAGGAGCTTAGAGACTTACTCATGCAATTAACACCGCAGACGTCGTCCGGCGTGAAAGCGGGAACATGTGGATGAATGAATGTGTAAATACAAATAGATCTGTCCGTGTGTTTGTGGTCATAAAGAGATAAGATGGATCTTTATGGTTCCCGGTGGGGAAGTTGGGTTGTTGCATTAGCAGAATAGTGGGAATAGTAAACGAAACAAAACGAAACAAAACTGCAGTCAGAGGTAAACCGCGTGTTCCAGTCAGCCATCGCCCACCGTTACCATACCACTGCTGCAGAAATTGGCCGTTGTCGTGTGTGGTACAACTTGGTTAGAATGACACCGTCTCAGGCTAAGCTAACAAAGACGAACAACTGTGTGACGTGTCGTTATGTTTGTTATCAAGTTGGTGTCTGGTAAGCGATTAATCAACCTGTTAAGCCTCCCCGTAGATGTGGATCTAATGTTTTGTGGTTCAAGGCAATGTGAACAAGTTTCACTGTGAGATCGCGTTGATGTAATCACAGTCCTGATAAAGTTCAGTCATTGTTTTGTTTTTTTCAGAAATATGTTTTTTAACCTCAGGACCCTCACAGTAGGTCGAGGGCAACAGCCTGGAACAAGTCAGACTTTAAATTAGCTCAGCGTCACCCACTGCTCATGTGACGTGAGAACAGCCTGACTGTGTGTCCTGGTCACTTAGTGAATCCTACTCGCAGACTTGCTTGCGATTTGGCAACGCCGTACAAGGCCTGCCCTGTCTTGTTTTGCGTTTAGAGGATGACTCATGATTCAAGCATGTAAAGAAACACTGGAACATCCTAAACTGTAGGAAAGTTTTTAGGCGAATCAAGCGTCTTTCTACTGATTTTTCAACGTTGCGGTGCCAGAACAGGGCCTGGTGGGACAAATATTGTGCATTTACATTTTGTGTCCTCAAATAATCCACAATCCAACATGCAACTGCCTGTACGTGTACGTGTGGACTTGTTGGCTGAGCGGCTGTTAATCAAGTATGTTTTCCCACTGCCCACATTAAAAATAGGCTCCTTTGCTTCGCTTATCTCGATTCATCATCGGTTTGGTAATCTCACACTTTGCTTTAAACACTGCGCCTTTGGCTGAGAAGTTATCTTTGACTCAAGGCTTATTCTTTGAATGGTCTTCTCGCTTTATCGTTTGATTAATGCATTACTCTGTTTGCCCACTTGAGTGGTTCACACCTCCAACTCATACAATATGCAGCCGACTTCAATCTGCAGTACCGTAAACGATAACACAACCCAAGTTATATCCTCTTCACACTGGCTACTAGTTGACTTTTATTCATCGCCTTTCTCCTGACATTATTGAAATTGTTCATTAATCCTCACACAGCCTCTCAGTCAGACAATCTGTAATGTGTGCTGACATCTGACGTCCCCCATTTATGTCTGTTTCACTTGGCTGGATGGGAAATCTGATTTCGTTGGGGTTTTCTTTCCTCATGCCAATTGTATCAGGATGTGGTGTAGTTGTGTGGGTGAGTATTTGTTATATTGTTAATGGCAAAATACGCGATAGATCTTTCAACATGATAGAACTTCAGTATTTCCCTCTGACTTGCTTCCTGTTTTGCAATCGATTACAATCACCAGTAGTCATCACTGCAACGTTTTCCAAAAACCAAGTAGCAGGGGCAGCTTCTCTTGCGTCAGGTTTCAGATTAGCTATGCTCAGGCTTGACCAGGCAGCGCCTCATTGATTTGCAATGCTGCCCTACAATAAGAAGGTCCTGGGCTTGAAATCATCCGCGTCTCTTCAGTTTGCTTTCGTCCCGCAGGTCAAACGTGCTGGTTAATTGGCCTGAAATTAAAGGGGTATAACGTTGTTTGTGTGCAGCAAACACCGGGGCCTTTAGTGCGCACCCTTCCACCCACATAGTGCAGGCTGAGACTGGCTCGAGACCGGTGCTGGAGTTTTGCGAGGCAGCCAGCCTTGGCCGTGGCCTCGGTAGCTGTTCGAACGCCGCACGTTGACGTTTGTAATTGTGTTGGTGTGTGTACATGTGTATTTATACGTGTTTGTAAAGAGTGCTATCGGACTGATTAGGGAACCCTCCAGCCCTCTTCACAAACACTAACTGAGCTGATAAAGCTGAGAGGTCCACAAAGACTTTATGAGCGTCCTGGAAAGGCTGAAAATGTTTGTTCTTTGACTCAGTGAAACTGGCAGCCATGGTTATAAAATGATATTATTGGTTGATGTACTATTCTAGACTGCGTACAGTCATTTAAAGCACAAATGGGTTGAAGTAGGAGATGTAACATTGCTCATAGTTTGGACCTTAGGTTTCACTGGAGGTATTTTATGTTTTCTTATCGGTACATTTACAATAGTGATGAATGGTCAGTGTGGGTGGAAACATTTTGACATAACTGCTGATATTTGTCTCTGATGCTGAACGTTGTTCCCTTGGTTGCGTTGAGGAAAATCACATTGTTTCCTGAATGACTAATTCAGTAAATTCTGAGTAAGACCATCATTTATGTGCTAAGTGTTTTTTTAATATAGCTTGACCTTAGTTTACCTTTATTGAATGCTTCATCAAAAAAATGAATGGCAGCCTATGATTAAGAGAATTTTCTCTTACTTACTAGTTTTAGGAACTAAATAGATATACGTGTTTTTCATTCCACAGGTTTTGGGTGTCAGAGAGATTAGAGGCCTCCTATAGAGTAAATATATACCTTATGTGCATTACTAAGCACACAGGAGACTGAAAGACGCTTTTTTGTGTGCTTGAATGATTGATGCACTGTTGCAGTTACAGAGCCTGCGTATTTCTGTTTTGTTGTATTGCTGTGGTTTAGACTGTGTGTTTGTCCTGGATGATTTATGGCTCATGCGCTCACCCATTAGTGTACAGCGCAGGAGAGACAGAGAACAGTTTGATGGTTTTCAATCAACCACCTGATCAAACTGTGGCTTTCCGGCTGCCTCTAAGGGCTTTTAATGCCTAGTTGAGTTTTGAAGAATCGTTGCTCACAGGAGCAAGAACATAACTAAAATCTCTGAATTACCAAAGAGGGAAACTACATAAATGGCAATAAATCCTTGTAAATTCTTAAAAACAGCTCAGCACTGTATTGTAATTACTTTTTGAGGAAGAAATAATTTTCTTGCCGCTGAACACGTGTGTAATGTCGCCATGTTTTTCTCACTTAGCAGGTCATAAGCTGCCAAACAAGAAAGCTTCCTTAAATGTAATATTCTTCTTTAGAAAAAGGGGAAAAGGAAAGCGTGCAAGGATGGATGGTGGAGTAGGTTTTCACCTGACCTTTTGGCAGCTTGTTTAGGAATATATACCAGTCAAGTGTGTTTGTTCAGTGTGTGCATGCTTCGTATTTCATCTATTTGCTAGTCCTCGAGGATAATAGTCTTAGAGAGACGGCTGTGCTTTTGACCCCGACAGGCAACTATAGAACAAAAACCAAACACACCTGTGGGTCGAGAGCCTCGGCCCTTTATATGGAGACATTAGTGCTCCACCTCTGCACACACATTTAGAGCAGTCAACTTTAGGAACAGGATATTGTTCAGAAAGGGAACAGTGCTGCCTCAGGGCCTCTGATGTGGCTTTTAGGTGCTTGTTGGATCAGAAAGAACATCTCAATAAAGGAAATCTATAATTGCAGAAATGTGGTTTGCATCTCCATCTCTATCATGTGTCCCCTGTTTGTCCTAGTGCTCTTGCTCTTTGGACCCCATGTCTAATGACTGTCATTAGGTGATTGATGGGCAATAGCAGAAGCTATCTAATCAGCAGTAACAGGGGCCACACTCGTAATGAGCACTTGATGACCCAAACGCCCGGCGCAGACCTGCTCCCTCAACTCCAGTTTCCTCAAAAGGCCTTAAGTTAGAAAGAACTTCTCAGCTGTTTCGTACGTAACAAATTAGACTAATCTAATAAGAATAATCATTTCTATAATTACTGGACAGTCTGGATTATTTAGACTCTCAGTTACTGTTGCTTGGGAAAGTACCACACCTCCGTTTGAGTTAGCTGGCTCAGTGGAGCTTTATTTCTTTGACATTAGCTCTTCGTGTTGCATACTGACCCATTCAGTAGTGTTCGTTTCTTTCCTTTGGTTGATTATCAGCTGTTTGGCAGAAGCATATTTTGGCACAGACACGTGTTTGGGTGGAGTAGAGAAGTGTCTTGTTTGTTGCTGTAGTCCGTGTTTTTCACATGCTTTCTCTCCTGCTTATCCAGAACCACCGCTCCAAACACTCAGACTTGTTTTATCTCTTACATAATCATAACAGAGATGTAAGTCAAGTGTGAGATGCATTTTGTTATGTGTGACAGGTCTGTCCTTCAGAATCAAAGCATAGAATATAGTGTGTCAGTGTCAGAAAGTTAAGTCTTGGCATCTTACCAAATATGACTACTGTTAACGCACTGTGCTGTGTTTTGCTAACACATCCATCCTCTCCTGCTCCCCCCTGCAGGTGAGAAGCCGTACCGCTGTACATGGGAGAACTGCGACTGGCGCTTCGCCCGGTCGGACGAACTTACCAGGCACTACCGGAAACACACCGGGGCTAAACCCTTCAAGTGCGTCTCCTGCAGCCGCTGCTTCTCACGCTCCGACCACCTGGCTCTGCACATGAAGCGTCACCAGAATTAACTCGGACACACACGCAACCACGGATAGTATCCACAGAAGACGCAGCAGCCACCTGCATTGGGAAGTAGAAGAAGCATCAGAAGAGTAGATACAGTCCCTAGATCATCCCTGTTTGTCCTTACGCTCCGTGCAAACATTAGTTAGATCCTATTGATTGTAGGACAACTGAGATTTTAATGTTTAGATTCTCTGTTGCAGTATCTCCAGTGATTACTGTAGACCTCACATTTTGTCCTGTTTACCTTCATGGTGTTCTCTCATTTTCTCCTTAGTGAGATAACACCAGCCACCTGCTATCGGGCAGAGGTTTACTGAGCTGTTATTGCCGGAGCTAATGATCGACCAGGTCTTCAGATGATTTAGGTGTCTGTTCTCATGTATTAGTTGAACCCAATATGTACACAGTTAAAGAACTAGGCGTAAAAGTACCACAGCCATCACAACTGTGGTGTCAGTGTACACATGAACTACTTGTTTTCCCACCAATCTGCTGACAACTTCATCGTCCTCAACATGTTTGCATGAACTTTAAACCGGAAGTGGAAACGTGATTCCCTGAGTCCTGCCTCTGTACATATTTGTCTATATACTGTATGTGTGCATACGTGTGTCTAAGATTACAATGAATGTATCGCAATTTATACTTGACAGGATTTTTTTTTTTAATGCTTCCTTTTCTCCTCAGAAAACGACCAAACAAATAATAATGATATAATGATGAAACACGATCGCAGCGCCCTCCGTGGAAAAGTTAACAATTGCCAGTTATACCTGCTCCAGCTCAGGTAATACCCATGGAGCTCGGAGAGCGGTGCAATTTGCCAATGTTTGTATCCATGACATTACCTGTTGCCATGGTGACCAATATCTTTTGACAGTTTGCGGTTCGTTTGCAGTTTCTGTTTGCTTGCTGTTATTTCCCACTTTTTTTTTCCTGCTGTACTCACTCACACTTACAGAGAGACGGGTGGATTGAACGCTTATATAATCACTCGTGATTGCGATTAAAGAACAGCGCATCTCATGAATCACAGAGGATTAATTGGATGAACTGCTGGTTGGATGACATAATAATCAGTTGTGGCTGCTTCATTCTTTTAGGGTTATGAAAAGATTTTGTTTTCTGGCAGCTTAGGATACGCACACATGTTTGTACAGTGGTATAACTTTTACATAAGCCAACAAACATGAATTATAGCCAGAGAGGGCGATAAAAGCTCTGCGTACTCTGCATGATACTATGAACAAACGCTACACAGATCAAAACATGTGGTTTACAAAATTGCCACAGCTGTAAGTTATCTTGCCCACCAGTTAGCACCGGCTCCTGACCCCACCTTACGCTCAGATTGTCTGTCTGTCTGTCTGTCTGTCTGTCTGTCTGTCTGTCTGTCTGTCTGTCTGTCTGTCTGTCTGTCTGTCTGTTTGTTTGTTTGTTTGTTTTTGTTTGTTTTAGCACTTCATTGCGAATCACTGCAATAACAGATCCTGTTTTGCCCAAGTAATTGAGTGTATGTTACATGTTCAGGGACGCTGTCGCATGTCATGGCAGGGCATGTCTAGAAAGTTCTAGCGGCTCCTGGAGACTTTAAGCCTTTAATAGGTTTATGAAGTTGTGATGCAACGTTGGAAGTGGCCTGCACTTCACTGGCAAACTTGTTCTCTCGCATTTCTTAGTGCAGTTCCACAACAGTTCACTTGCTCACGCAGTTCAGTTTAAGTTGCCACCTACATGCAGAGAAATGCAAACAAAGGCAATCAAATTATCTTATAGCTGGTGTTTTCCGTGTGCTTGTGTATGTTTGTTTGGTTTTGTTTACATTTAGCAACAGAATCTGCATGGGTTTTTTTATTTAAAATCTTTGTAATTTAAATTCTAATTTATATTTCTGGACTATCAGATGAGTGGGCATATCTATCCAGATCCGCTCTTCTGGCAGTAAACATGTAAATATATTTTTTTTATCAAATATCCAGTAAAAGTAATTTTCTTGTTATTGTTTTTTACTGTTGGGTTCATTTGCACACTTGAAAACAGCAGCTATAAAATCTGTTGAGTTGAAGCTGTTGCCTTTCTTGCCCGTAGGAAACACAGGTTGAACTGGAACTACAAGTCTGAAAGTTTGCGTCCGGGGCCAGGACGTGCTGGCTCTGTTGTTTTTCATGCTGAATGTGTCCAGCAGCTACCTAGACTTGGCATTTGGTGGTGCAGTCACAAACGCTGTGCCGAGCATCAGCTCGCATGTCGATCCATCGAGGTAAAACCCGCATTGACCACACTGCTTCGATGTGTTTAAATAGTTGAAACGCGTGCTTTTATTTCAACCCTTGTTTTCATTTTTACGTTTCTGCCCACGGAAACAAGTTCTCCTGCCTCTCTCAAGGAGGGACCACTGACCACTGACTGTAGAAGACTTTGTAAATATTTGTTTGCTTTTATTTCTTATTATATATTAATATTTTTTTCCTTTTTTTTCACTAATGGGATTTTAGATCAGCTTTATGTAAATGCGTGTTTAATTTCGTTTTTTACACCATTGTGTATGAACAACGTTTATTCTCTGTTTGTGCAAAATACTGCAATGAAACAATAAACAGATTAATAAAATAATTGAGTTGCTGGTTTATGGTGATAACAAAGCCAGGTACCACCTAACAGATTGAGAGGGTTTCACAGTCAGGATGGGATGGCTCTTCAGTTAAAGCTGCACTGTGACCTGTGCGTAAAGTGAAATTGATCACATGAAGTTACAAACTGACTCCTGAACAGAGTCAAGCATTTATTAACTGCTATTAATGCTAATGAATAACTACTCATTCACTATAACTGCAAACACCTCTAACTGTATCTGTCATATTTTTGCCATTTGAGATTCAACGTGTATTTGTCCGTCTGTGTAAACTGAGGGAGCGAGTTTCTCAGAAGAGTCGACGCTGCTGGACTCGCTGAGAGCTGTTTACTGTGTTAGGTCAGTTCTGACTGAACCTGTTTTTGCCTAAACTAAAAGGTTTATGGTCGCAGTTAAATCTACAGCCTTCAGAGAAACATCTCACCTCGAGGGACATCTGCGAACCTTTGACCAGCCGTCACACTGGTTCCTCGTCCGCGTGACGCCTGATGCGCTGGTGTAAAATAAAATGAACCAAACCAGGTTTTTCTGGAGGACGGGGATTTTTGTATGACACTAATCGGGTTTGTGACGACATAATGTTAAGTTGAGTTATGTTGAAGGTTAGAGGTCATCAACAGCTTTGGAGAAAGACAAAGAAAACTGAGTTAATCATTCCCCTGCGTCGACTCTTCTGCTCCGTTATGGCTCTGCCGGTCTGATTGTCTTAGCATGACGTGGCAGGTGAAAGGTGACCCACGCTAGCAGGAAACTCTTTCTAGAGCTGCGTGACACGAATTAACCTGTTGGTTTGACAGACAATGACTTTACAAAAGGTTGAGTCACTGCCGCCTTATTTTGCTGGCAGCTAAACGTTAGGACTGTGCCAAGATGCTTTCAACTGAGATTTCAGAGATTTGCCTCATCATCCTGGACAACGCCTGTAATGTATTGTGCATCTCTACGTGAAGGTGTTGGTCTCTTTATAGAGTGTGAATCACCAAGTATATATCTGTGTGAGAGGCATCAAATCCACTGGGCAGCACTTTTGTTTGTAAATAAATGTGTAAATTGCAAAGTAAATATGCTTATTCACCCATTTATTCAGGTGGACCTCTGACGTCGTTGTGAGTCTTGTGATGTGTGATGAAACTATATGTTGATGTTGATGAAGTAACCATAAGAAAGTGAGCCTTAATGTGTGCGTGCGACCTCTCCTGGTCTTCCCACTTGGCAGCAGCACTGCTACATACTGTTCCTGCGTCTGTCTGAACAACCTGTCTGTTCCTCTACATTCATGTTTTGTTTCCTGTAACCCGCTGCACACGTGCGTTTTCCCTGCCTGCTCATCTCGCTGCTCATTCCACCCTCAGCGGTGAAACTCCTGTTAGAACTTGTCTAGCGGATCAGGCTGTGTGTCTGCAATCCTGCCGGAGCTGAGACTCTCTTAAGAGAACACGCAGTGAAAAACACAGAGATGTCAGCAGGTTGTGCAACAGAATTGTCAACATGAAGGTCTATTAAGTGTTAGTATCATATACGCTGCAGCATTTTTACACAATATTATCATGTATCGGATTTGATTTGAGAAGGAGACACGTCCAACTTGTTCCAGACGTGTTAGGAACATTCTAAGCACCTTACATAGTTCATTCGACTGAAAATTAATGAGCCAGAAGTAAAAACGCCAGCTCGAGTTTGCATGAGCTTTACCTCGTGAAGCAACCAGCTGAGAACAGCTGAGGTTCATCAGACGTGCAGGACATCGCAGGGTCCTGACGTGAATAACACGATGGCCTGAGCAACGTCTGTGGGAGGAAAATTCAAACAATGAAAACCTTTTGTCTTGTTTAGTTTCACATGACGTGACTGGGCTGACTCTCTGTGACACATGTGGGCAGAGTGGAGAGTGATGAGAGTGAGGGACAGTCAGTCAGCCGCTCACTCTCACCGTTTGGTTGCTTGCTGTGGTTTTTGTGCTATAGTTTGTGTGGTTTAAGCGTTTGCCATCTTTTAGCTGGTTATTGAAAAGAGCATGGTTTAAAAAAAGTCAAGCTTTGATTCTCCACTATTGTAAATCAGCTCTGGCCCAGAGAAGACAGCAGCGTTTCAAGAGGAAATATTCCTGAGCTCATGCGGTTATGTCTGTCACAGAGTCACACCTGAAGATCAGATTCATTCAGAATAATGCTGAATTATGCTGAGGAGCATTATTCAGAGCCTCTGCTCATCTGTGACTTTCTAAGGTGTCACTGATCCATCGCCAATTAAAACCTAATTAGTCACTAAATGTCTTCATGGTCTTCCTTGTTAGTACTACTTACACACGTAAGTAGTTTTTTTTACACGCTTGTCTAGTGCATTCTGTACTTTTTTACACAGCTCCCAACCTGTTTGCAATCAAAGCTGTAAACATTTTTATAATTTCAGAACAATATGTGTCTGTCAGTAAGATCACAGACTTCTAAGAAGTACAGTAGTAGGAAGTACAGTAGTGACAGACATGTTTCAACAAACACCAGAAACACCGTTTGACATGACCTGGGTGTAATCCCTTGTTTTGCTTCATCAGGCACCTGCATGTAGTTTATTTCTTGGAACAAGCACGTCAAGTTTTTTCTAATTCTGTTTCAATTGTACATACAGGACCAAATCACAACACAATCCTCTACTATTGTACACAGGCACCGTCATTTGAGTCAAAGTGCAGTCGAGGTGAGGATCCTTTTCAAATGCACCCTCACGTGACCCTTCTAATTTCAACGCGGTTTGACCGGTATTGCCGCGTTTAGGCGTTGCTTTAACCGTTTGCATTTACGAGTGTTGCTCATGTGAGGTGGCTTCACATTGTGCCATGCCCCGATGATGTGAGTGGATGGAAGAGAGGAAAAAGCCGGCGTAGTTGTGGAAAGAACTCAAGGCACCTGCAGACTGTGACTTGTCACTCAGACGTGTGGGGATCAGCCATATTGTTCGCCTGGATTTATGGTTTAGCGAAGAGCTGCCTGGACAAGACGCACTAAGCCCACAGATGTATATTGTATTAACATGTAGACAAACGGTCACTTATGGTTGTGTTGCACAAGCAGCACAGAAGCATCTTCCCTCGTGCAGCCAGACGTGATTACTGACCCAAGAAACCTTGTCATCATGACATAACATGATCACAAGCTAGTTAACATCTGGACAATTGCCATCTTTAAATATATCTTCTTGATTTCTAATCATTTGACGCCATGATCAGATGATTTAAATCTAGTGAAGCCTCGGTCGACCGACAGTTGAGCTTCTTTGCAGGAAGTTAAGATGGCGGCGAACTGACGTGATTGTTAAATATGAAACATGCAAAAAAAAGAAGAAAGAAAGAAACTAAAAGACAGCAGGAGTGACGCGGCCGTGTGCAGAGAACTTCCTCCACTTCCTCGGATGAATCCAACCACTGGCGCTGGGCGTGTTAATGATTCACCTGATCGTGACTGCATGAGGACAATAAAACAATAGAAAAACGCCAAAGACGTGTTTCCTTCACATCCAACACACACAGAAAGATTTTATGACTTTCTGCTTTATGATCCCAGTTTGATCTCGTTATTCTCCAACTGGGACTTTCTGCGAACGCACGTTGAGTCATTTTTAAAACTCCTAAATGAGCTGAACATTGGCTCCAGCAGATGTTTACGTTTGTAACATTCCCTGATGTGACTCGTTACTTAATGTTCAGGCTCCTCATACTCCTGGTTGGATGACTCCTTCAGTTGTCTCATGTTGTTACACGGCGCCCTCTTGTGTTGAACTGGTGGGTTGTGCACTGCTGCATTACTATTAGCCACTAGACTCGTTTAGTGCTAATTAGCTGATGTAAGTAAAAGGCCAAACTAAGATGTCAAACATTTCCATGTTGCATTGCCGTTCTGAGATTTATCTCTTAGCTATATGTTTAGCTTCTTATTATAATCCATTATAATTTCTTTACTGCTTCCGTATTTACAGAATGATGTGAATTTGCCGATATGAAATTCAGCCAAACACATCATTCAGATTCTTAAAGTCTCTTGACGTGTTCGTCTTTTATTTATTAAGAAACAAAACAAAGACATCAGGCTTTAAATTGCACCAAAAACATTTTTTATTCTATAAAAGAAGGAAGGGCGAGGGGAATAATCACAACTGTACAGGGAGAAACTGACTTTTAAACACCATGTGTCACAGTATCAAAAAGCTCACGTTTTCCTCACTGATCTTTACACATTTGTTCTGTACAAATACAAAAAAAGGAGGAAATTATTAATAATTGTATTATTATAACTGCATTGCACTGAGTAAATATAGTACTGGCCCATAAGTTACTGCATTCAATAGAAAATACCTAAAATTTCTGATTTGCAGAGGAGATGATTTGCGGTGAGTCGAGGCACACGCACAGTGACGTCACCTTCAGATGTGAACTCTGTCCCATTAAGGTCTGAGGAACAAAACGTTAGAAATGTCTCCGTTTACAGACGCACATTCCTGCTTTATACGATGACACCGGGGAAAACAAGCTTGCACAAACGTCAACAGAACAACAGGAAGCAGGAAAAACATCAACACGTGCATCAATCTCTCAGAAACAACTCCAGGTGTAAGACTGACTCTCCTCAAGATGACACTGGAGGTTTTTTGTGTATGTAGTTGTGTGCGCTTGTAAAACACCAACTCAACAATCACAGAAACAGAAGGGGCGAAGATTCACAGAAGCGTTTCCTCATTATATGAAAAAGAAGCGAGTGCATGTAGTGGTACCATGGCACGCACACAGCTTTGGTTCATATTTCCAGGTTTATCTGCCTCAGTCACAATGAACAAAACTATCTGCATGACTAAATACCAAAACCAGCAATAAGAAGGGCTTTTATTTTGAAAAGTGGGTGAACTGTTTATCACGTCAACCCTGTATCCCTATAGGAATAGTGTGTCTATGAGCTCATATGTTTTGTGACTAAAGAGATTAGTTTTAACTTTAGTATAAGACAAACTGGCATTTTGTTAGCACTCAACAGGAACATGAGTCATTGAGTCTTATGTGTTACGTTAATTAACTATGTCTTATTTGGGAAATTCAGCAAACAACCTGAAACCAACATGTTTTAGCCCCGTCTGAACCGGACGTTTCCGTCTGAACAACTAAAGGGTAAAATCTTTTCTGACCCCAACCAAGTAACTGTCACATTTCACTGAGTAGCTCACTGTCTAGTGATGTTTTAAATCAGCTCCGATCCGAACGACCTGGGTCTGTGGCCATAAATGGATTCCTAATAAATCATTTAGAGTTTTACTTCCTCTAATGTTATTGGCAACTCACTTTCTCTCTCTCTCTCTCTCTCATACACACACACACACACACACTCATCAACGTCACTAAGAAACAAGAAGGCTACTCTCCATGCAACACAAGTGTGCACAACACAAGTGGGACCATTTTTTTAAGAAACTACGAAACAATGTATTATTAGATTTGGGGAAAAAAAGAACACATGATAAAACACATTTCGTCAAACCAACTGAGGAAGAAGAAAAGATTTTTTTCACATTATCTAGTCAGTGTTAAAAATAGAAATTCACCCGTTACATTTACTCTGCACATTTTTGATTATATACATTTATATACATGGATTTCTTTTAATTATTTGTAATTTTCCTTTAAGTGTTTATCAACAGTTTATAAAACAAAGAAAATTGCAATCAAATGCATATACTCTTCTAGAAAGATGTGCTTAGTAACTTTTTTGTTTGTTTGTATTTTAATTGAAGCAGACAGGGGATGTTAGGAGAAACAGGAACGTTGTATTGCTCAGCACTGCAAAAAAATTAAATAAAAAACAAAAAACCCTCCAAACAAGTAGCTGAATTTAGCCGAGACAAAATCCAGATCCCACACCAGCTTCAGCAACTTGTTAACAGGGACATTTTTGCAGCGGGCAGACCAAAAAGCAAGAAGCCCTGTTCACCGCACGCACTCAGCTCACAGGACGCCTGCATGTCCATCTAATTTCCATATGTTTTGCTCTCACTTAGTAGCTTTTGAAAAGCCAACATCGGCTCTGAGAGGCGAAGAGAACGGCATCACCAAAGCCAAGTTGTGTCTGTCGTGTTGTTTGTAAAAGGGACACGTCAGGATCATAACACGCGTGTTCCACTGATCAGAGCTCCTGCGTATCTGTTGCCCATCCGAGGGGAGTTTCTACACAACCTGGCTTCCCTTTAAGGTTATTAAGCTGTGAGCTGTTCTACTGAGTTCAGAACAGAACTCGGAGTGAGGTCTGCATAATGTTGCATAATCAAGTTCAGCCCAGATGAGGTGCTGAAAAACGGCCCACTTAAGACGTGGACGCTGTGAGTTAGAGGGCAGGTTCAGGGGGTTAACTCTTTCCCAAATACCTCTAATCTAGCCAGAAATGCATAATGTGGACTATGCACTACTTAGGATTATACTTCAGCACAGTCTGCGTCCGCTAGATTTAGAATACTTCAAGGAAAGTTTTCTGATGAAGTTAAGTTGAAAGAGAAATGATCCCCACCCTTATAGAAATTCTAATGACAGAGCTTAGTTTCCCCGTAGCCTAAACCCCAGGCAAGACGGACCCTGGCTGCCCGACTGGCCTAGTTTCTCCCAGAACCACGAACAGACGACCCGGTTGCGTCTTAAAATCTGTGTAAATGGTTTTAAGCTGGTTTGAACTGGAGATGACTGCTAGAACGTGCCTCATATAAATACTGTGATTTCCAGGATACGTACACGTGAACAAGAGAAGTGATTTTTCTCTTCTGTCAATATTATAAACTGGAAAATTTGGAAACTTAATTCAAAGCAATAGCACAATTTGTATGCTAGTCCCAAAAAAAGCAATCCAGCACGTACAAGTCTACAAAGACCAACACGCTTCTCAGCGATAATCCGATCTGATCACTCTGGGAACTCTGGGAAAAACTGCAAAAACTGGCTTCTTGGGGGCAAGCAATGTTTTTTTAAAAGGAGAAAACAACAATTTATAAGGAATCTTTGGCCAAATGTCGTCTGTCAGTGGTTCTGGTTTCGCCCTTTTACAGATTGACTTAAGTTATTAAGGCTCAACGGGCAAGAGGTAAAAGAACAACAAGTGCCC
Source organism: Macropodus opercularis (assembly GCA_030770545.1). Lineage (NCBI taxonomy): Eukaryota > Metazoa > Chordata > Actinopteri > Anabantiformes > Osphronemidae > Macropodus > Macropodus opercularis. Next base: position 6,926,510 of record CM061102.1, on the reverse strand, counting down.
GGAACACACTTATAAAAATCTTAAATTCTGATGTGTTTGTCTCAAAACATGCACACTCCAATATACACACACAACAATACGCGCAAAACCACACACACACATTGAGAAAAGCTCCCCTATTCCCTGCATTTTGCTTGTAATCTCAAACTTTTTGTGTCTCCTGTCTTTTTCACAGCCTCGGAAAACATCAACAAAAAAATAATAAAAGCTCTGAAATCATTTGTTTAAAAGAAAAAGGGAAAAAGATGTCGTTCTGTTACACGTGCCAAACGATACGAAGAAGGCGTTGAAAGCAAATACTGTTATCATGATGGGATCAGAGACGTATGTGCAGCGGGAGAAAGCGTAAACAACATTAATGTGACAACAAATTAATCTTTATAAAGTTCACAGTCTTGTAGCTCCATGTACCCAGGGGGGAGGGGGAGGGGTGGAAGGAGGAGGATGAGGATGCAGAAAAATAAAAAAAAAGAAGGGATCAGGACCAAATAAAGTAGTTTTACATCTCAGACAGGTTTGCCCAAGAGGAATTATGTATTTGATGTACATTCAGCTGTTGTGCCTCTGACAAACAAACACAAAAGTACAAACACACATAAACGCACAGAGCTGGAATGCCTTTGCTTCCGCTGTTTAGTAAATACTTGATTCAAAAGCTCACATTTATAACTTCATCCAATTTAGTTTAGACTTGTTTCAGACACTAAATGTTCAACTTGTCAATTTTCTGTACATCTGAAAAAAACTCTTTGCAGATCAGGCAACATGATAGATTTGCTGCATGTATTATTTTAGATAAAAGTTGATAAAACATGATTGCAAAGAATGCTTCTCTCAGACCAGGACGTATCTGGAGATGGGAACGTGACTTACAAAATGTTCATCTTCTGTCTTAACCCATAAGAACCTAGACCCATTTCTGCTGGGATACAACCCAAACACAAACATCTTGTTGAATGTGTTGCATTTGGTGATGCCCATGTCACCGTGGGGTCCTATGAGTAAAGATTCCTTCAGTCACAACAATGAGGTTAGACAAAAGGAATCCAGGCTTAGATCTCTTGTGGAAATTAGCTATTTGACTCATTTTGATGAAAAATGTCCCAACTCTGCATATTTAAGAAACTAAAACATAAAAAAACAGAAAAGCAGCTGAACACACATCACTGTTTGACTCCTCTTGGTTTAGTTTACAAACAATACACACGTCATTCGCCCTTTTGTCCTGTCCTCTTTCTTTGAATGGATGGATGCGATGGATGGATGAGTGCGTGAACGGATGGCTGAATGAACGATCGTCCCTGCTGTTGGATGTCTTTCGGTCCATCCTTCACTTTCTGCCGAAGGACACGTGTTTTGTGACAGGAGGGGCTGGGTTGGAGGATGGGAGGGAGGGGGAACGGTGGACGGTCATGTTGATGTCGTGTTGAAAACACAGTAAAAATCCTGTTCTCTCCACAGTGCACACACACAGAAATGCACAGACACATTTGGTGATGTTTCTGTGACTTGAAGATGAAGATGAGGGGGAGGCTGGAGGTACAGAGCCATCCTTATCTGCGGATGCCGCTTAAAATCCCGACACAGGCGAGGAGTCAAACAGGAAGTAGCAATGTTTGTGTGCAGTGGAGGAGGAGGGCATAGGGGCTCTGGTACAAGTTGTGCTGTGAGGGATTTCGTCACCTCAGGGGCGTAAAAGGTTGGCTTTGTTGATCAGGGTAGGAGCGGGTCAGAGTTCACATCATGACGTGGCGCCGGCGGTGCAGAGACAGGTGGTCGGACCGGGAGAAGGAGCGGTCGCACTCGGTGCAGCGGAAAGGTTTGATTCCTGTGTGCTTGCGGAAATGTCGGGTCAGCTCATCGGAACGGGCGAAGCGCCAAGTGCAGCCCTCCCAGGTGCAGTGGTAGGGCTTCTCTCCTGAGAGGGGGCAGGAGACAAGGAGTTAAGAGAGAGGAAAGGGAGGGAGGAAGTAAGACGAGGACGCTTGTGGTGTGTTCTCACCTGTATGTATCCTCCTGTGGGCCTTTAGGTGAGAACTTTTGGTGTAAACCTTTTTACAGCCTTCATAGTCACACATGTGGATTCGTCTCCTCTTGATGTCCGGCGAATCCGGATCGACAGGCTCTAAGTCCATGACTGACCTGAAGAGGGAACAGTGGAGAGTGACGAGACTGTTTAAACTCCACCCTTAGTGTTTCTCACTATGTTAATGTCAAGCAATTTTCAACACTGAAAATAATAGAGTCAAATGCTAATTTAAAACTGTTACATTTCTGTAAACGTGGCTTTTATTACCAGCTTTAAATGCATATTCTGTTGTCCTACAATATATTTTCATCAGCCCCCGGTGGAGTTGAGAGTGAAGTCGGGGCCAAAAGAGGGAGGCAGAGAGTCACACTGCGCTCACCACAGCAGCTTCCACTCGAGCACTGCTGTATCCTACTAGTCCTTTAGTTCAGCTCGTCCTTCCCTTTTTAGATCTCCTTTCACCCACACCATAAAAAGACACACATCACTCGTTTTTTTCTGCCGTGTCCTTCCTTCCGTTAAATTACCATTCAGACAGTCTGTGAAATACTGATTTATTCCTAAAAATACATTACGAACAGTTTTTGCAATTGTAGTTAAGCTGTAAAAACAATGTCTTCCACAGCCATTTTACAGGAGGTGTGACGGCAAAAACTGCATTACGTAACCTTGTTTATACCCCAGCTCTGGGACAGCCCTGCCCAGCAACACATACGCACACAAGAATACTCCTAGGCATTCTCTCGCTCAGTCAGATTCAGACACTAAAGCACTAAACTAACCGTCTCCATCCACACCCTGAATTTCTGTTGCACTCACGCAGCCTCACCCACTGGGTGTGGCTGGAGCTCCAACCTGATTTACTAATAAACACACGCAAGGAGCGCCGTGCTCGTCACTTATCGGCCTTCAGCCTCACATACAATGCCACGCACGCCACACACACACACGGTCTACAGACGTGCACGCTCGTCTCCCGGTGATGCAGCCGGGGCGTCTCCAGTATGTTCTGCTGCACAGGGTTATATAAGGTTATATAAGTGTCCAGTCATGGTAGTGCTGCAGTAATGTAATTAGTCAGGAAGTTGCAGGCGAGGGAGGGGGGTCCACACAAAGACCGTGTTTCCCATAAACCCTGCTGCGCATTAGTGCCTCTCCTCCCAGTCCTGCCAACTTGTATCGTGAACTTTGCACTCAGATGACTTCACGCATGGTTTATGGTATTTAAGTCGTGTTAACAGCTTTAATTAAGTCAGATGTGTGATAGAGAGACATGACTGTCCGACATCAGTTCTTATCAATAAAAAAACGACAGCGCATGTGGATTTAGTAAGGTGAACAGTGTTCTACCCTTCTGACGCAGACAGCGGGTCGGTGCCTAGCAAAGACTCTCCAACCACTGTTTAGCGTGGACTCACCCTGCATCGAGGCTCTGGGCACTGAGGGAGGCCGATCCGGACTCTGTACCGCTCTCTGCGTCGCTGTCACTCTGGTACTCCACTGGAGACGTGGAACCCGGCTTAATACGAACTGCAGGGAGGACAGAACCAGAAAAATGATGATGAGAGAGGCAGAAAAGAAGAGCGAGAGGAGGGTACGGAGAAGTTGACATAGATGAAAGGGAAAGAATTAGAGAAGGGAGGTCAGTGGACAAATGAGGTGAAAACAGGAAATAAGGAAATGGAAGAAATACATTGGAGGAAAGGTGAGAGAATAAAAGGGGGAGAGAAGACAGACAAAAAGAAACAACAGGGGGTTAATAACCTCCTCACTTCGATGCCTGGGTTCCAGAAACTTAGCAAGACAAAGGCTTGATCCCAGTGTGTGTGTGTGTGTGTGTGTGTGGGTGTAGTTCGTGTGGTATAGCAGGCTGCAGACGTCATGCATTGGAGTTGAGTAACTCCGTGCTAGATGTGCCGGATCTCCTTTTTTCTCCTAAACATCCTTTCGCTTTCTGTTAGAGGAACAGCTTGTCTAGACTCTGTATTTTCATTCTCTTTCATTTCAACAACCGTTTACAGCGTCAAAGCAGGAAAAGACAACCTGAGGAGATGTTAAAAGATTCCACACAACACAGAGACAATGCTAATTAGGAATTAAGTGAAAGACAAATGGCCCAAGGCAAGCTGAGCTTTCTGCTGGTTGTCCTCAAGGTTTAGGAAACGGAGCTCAGCTTATTTCAACAGGGAGGATGAGGCTTACGTTCTGGTCGGTTGCACAACTGTATGTTAATATTTGGTGGAGACCAAAACCAGAGATCAAGGACGTAATGGGGTGATCATGTAAAGAGAGTAGAACACACTTATGCAGCCTTTTGATTCACTCCCTCCTCCTTACCCTGTGTCTGTGTCTTTGTCCTCCATCGCTCCCTTTAAATTTACAGCTTAACAGTTTCCCAGAGCTGCAGTGACGTGAGCATTAAAATCCATCTATGATTAGGTCTGAAAATGTAATGAATGAAAACAAAAGCGCCCCCTCCCCTGCAGGAATGTGGCAGCCATACTGTTCAAAGTCCACCAGGCCTGGAAGAGTGAGGAGGGGTGGGGCGGTTGGAAGGGTGACGCAAGGAATTTGGGTGGAGTATCTCTAAGTGAGTGAGTGAGTGTGTGTGTGTGTGTGTGTGTGTGTGTGCTGGGGGGCTGGTGTGAGGAGACTTACACACCAAAAAAAAGTGTTCTTTGTCTCTGGAGACAATTAAGCTGCCTCCACCCCTCCGCCATTGCAGCCTTCCCTTTTCCAAAGTCAAGACATGCCATCTCCTCTCGTCTCTCCTCATTTCTCCTCAGCAGCATGCACGGCTTCAACCTCCACCTCAGCGGGCACAGCCTCTCTCTACCAATCCAGCCTATTTGTCTCCCCTTCCTCCCACACAACACCACTTGAACAGCAAACGTCAGCCGCCTCCTGCTTGATCTCTTTGCCAGTACGGGAAAAAAAAGAACAGAAAATATCAAAGTTCCCATCTTGTTCTGTTGCTTTCTCCCTCGCTCCCGCTGCCTAGCTCACGTCTCTTTTCTGTAGCAGTCCTGGGTGTGAAAGGCAGCAGCAGCACCACAGCAGCATTTCAATATGAGCTATATGAACACGCAGCTCCCTCTCCGACAACCAAACCCTCAGGATCCTAGAAGAAAACCTGGTGTGGTGTACATCGTGTGGCTTCACAGTAGAGGTTCTTTACGTCTCCACCACTTAACACTGGAGAAAGAATCTGAATCTGTGAATTGCAGGACGTGAAGTGTGTAATGGAGAGAGGTGAAAGATGATGGTTACAGACACGACAGCAGTTCTCTGAGACGATCATCAAGTAGGTTTACGCGACTCGACTGGAGAGTCGCTGCTCCCCTAGGTTTACATTCCTGAGTCGAGGCCGCACCGCTTTGGATTAGAAACCAAGGTGAACGGAATTGAATTTACTGACTTCTCTGCAGTTTGTCAAAGGGGTGGAGTTGTGTTTTGCCAGCTTGTCTGAGTAAATGTCGAGCTTCCCCTTTGTGTTTACTCAGGGATGGATTACACCTCCTTTAACCTCTCGGTTTATCGCTGCTTAATCAATTGACCGGATAGCTTCAAGCGCCGGTGATGGCAGCAGGACAAAACGACTTCAAAGTGGTTTGACATAAGGACATGTCCACCTTTGTCTCACTTGTTCTTCATCACTGATCACCTTTTCACACAGCGCTTAATCTCACTGTCAAAGAAGGTCCCAACATCTGAGGAGCAGAATTTGACTCAGCACGAGCTAAAAAAAATCTCTGATTATTAGTTACTCATCAACCTGTCCAGCAAGTTTAGATTTATGAGACATCTGAGAAATGTCAACATGAATTTCAAGCAGAAACATTTCTCCCCACAACGTGCAGGATTTCTGTGGTTGAGTTTCCTCATCAATCATCTGGCACCTATGACAAAGACAGGCAGGCAGGAAGAAAACGTGTCTAACATTACCCCTGACTGCAAATACATACCACCTCCCCCAGGAGACACCCTGTACTCCTCTGAGACTCAGATCTACCCAGAAATGACAGAACTGATGGAAACACAATGGCAGATGTAACAGTCTGAAACCAAACCGACTGAGGAGACGGAACTAACAACACCTCAAACCTCAACACACATCTCGTGTTAATTAAAAAGCACACTCCTCTGTGTGGCAACATTTCAACATCGTGTTTATCCTGTAGTTAGATTAGCTGCAATGATATCAAATCAAATAGTTTGTTATATCATATCACCAATAAAGTAAAGTCACAGCTTTATGATACTTTAGTTAACTATTCACCCGGAGAGCCTCCATCTGTGACTCACTATAAGAGTTTTATTTTATTATCATCGCCTCATAGCTGAAAGTGTGACTGGAAGCAGAAACCATAAGTGAACCTCATGTGAAAAGTGGAGAAGTCAAGGTCCAGCAGGCAAGTAAGAGAACAAGTGTGAAAATAGTGCAGAGGCCTAAACCACGACAGAAGATGACGCTCTGCTGCTGGGGTGTGTATGGACAGAGTAACGAGGCAGAAGCACTGCCAGCATGCAGAAGTACGTCTGAAACCAGCTTGGTGTAATGTAGATATGAAGTAAGCAACGCTGCTGAAGTAATAACAACATCACTGTCTCTTATTGTTATGTGTTCAAGCTTTGCACTGGACCACTCACCAGATCCTTCTGAGCGCCCGTCGCTGCCTATGAGTGGAACTGTAATGGCTGCTGCCGCCACACCGTCGGTGGGCATGGTGGTGTAGACAACAGGCAGCGACTGCACCACCACGGGGATGGTCTGCAACTGGCCCACTTTGCTGGGCATGCTGACCGAGGGGATCGTATGTATGACATGTAGGATCTGCTGACCCCCAGCACCTTGCGTGGCCAAGATAGAGCCCGGAGAGAGGACCTAGGGCGAGGAAGAGAAGAGAGGCATCATTAATTACTCTGACCTTGACGCACATCGGTGTGCAGCTTCACTGGTGAAGGTAGGAGTTTGCGGTTACCATAGAGCCTATTGATTGCACCGCAGAGGGGACTGGTGTGGCTGACAGGCTGGGTTGGGTCACAGCACCGCTGGGCGCAGGGTTGACTGTGGAGCTTGTTGCAGACGCAGGGAGCGAAGAGTAGCGGGGCTTGTTAAGGGACAGGTCAACGGGCTCGGTCTGGTCCTCGGCGGGGGACGCCTGGGGTGAAGAGGGCTCTGTCTTGCAAACTGGCAACTCAGTCTTCACCTTTAGATCTGTTGGCTGTGGGCAGCTGACGTCTGCCTGCTAGAGAGGAGGGAGGGGCGGGTGGTGGAAGGAGAGTCAATAAAGTTAAATATGCAGGTTTTCACAATATAGAAAGTTAACAACTATGGAACCTAAAGTTGAGGCTGGATACGTTTCAAATTCTACAGACTCCTGACATTAGCGGCATCCACTTAATGTGAAAGGACTCTGTAGTGAATTGAACTGGCAAACTGGTCTATTAATTAGACTGATGTAAACACAGTGATACATGCTGCTTTACTGCTAGAATGAGCCAGCAGGAGCCAAACAAACCAGCAAGATGCATGATTTCACAAGGTTTCTCTGTTGCTGTGAGAAACTAATAATGCATGTGTACATTATAACAGGAAACGGTCGGCTTCAACCGATGCTTTCGTGTAAGCATCGGGTGGTTCCCCAGGAACGATGCGTCCTATTCGCCTCTACAGCCACTGAGGGCTGAGCTGCCCTATACATCGCAAGCACAGGGAACAATGGCTGCTGTGTGAGACACTGGGAGGGAGGAGGAGCAGAAAAGGAGAGAGGGTCTGGACCGAGAGAGACTGGTACTGACAGAGAGTAAAGAAGGAAAGGAAGGAGAAAAGCGAAACGGAGTGAGAGAAGGAGAGAGTCCAAGAATTGGCCTCGGTCCAGTTCAGCAGAGCATAGCTGGCTCGGAGTGAGGAGGAGAGGGTGGAGACTGCACTACGCCCTGTTATCGGGTCACACAGTTCAGCTGAAACCTGGTCTCTGTGCTGGTGGGTGAGGATGCAAATACAAAAGTTTGTAAACAGGCCCCAGCGGTCAATAATTATCACATATGGCAATAACCACAAGACCAAACGGAAAGGAAAGGAAGTGTCAGGCCTAAGAACCTGCACAAAACTTATATACTGTAAGTATAACTTGAAAGAGATCTAACATAAGGAAAGAGAAAAGGAAATTAGAGGAGATAAGGAAGGAAAACAGGAGGCAGAGGCAGCAGAGCACTACTGTGATAACAAGTTTTCTTTTTGATAACTCAAAAAAATGGTGGGGGGGGGCAGAAAGAAAAATTAAATGTGACAGAAGTGAGGGAGTGGGTGAGGCAGAGGAAAAGAAAAGAGATGAGAGAAAAAGAGAGTGGGTGGGAAAGGCCTATCGTTGCCATGGAAACTGGGAGCCATCAGCTGACTCCATGTTTTCCACTGGTTCCCCACCCACCACCACCCTCCTTTCCCTTTTTCCTCGCGTTCGTCTTTCCATCATTTCTGTCGCTTTCTTTCTTCCTCTCACGCTCTCTTTTGTGACCACACCCCTTCTCACCTTTCTCTCCCACGCCTCCACCTCCTCCCTCCAGCATCTCCCGCGCTCCATGTCGACCACACCTTTGTTTCTTCCCACCTCACCCCTCTCATCCTGTTTTTTTTTTTGCCTTCACTTCCACCCACTCGCTTTCACATTTTCTCAGTTCTCTCCCATCCTCATCTGTGTTTTCCTCTGTCTTTCCTCTTATCACAGAATAAATCCACTCTGTGCAAAATCCAACAAAAAATGAGACAAACTTCACTGGACTCTCTGCTCCCTGACGTGAGAGACAGAATAAGGAAGAAGAAAGGAGAAGATGACAAACAGAGACATCTCAGCCTTGACAGTCTTAGGCTCATCCAACCTGCCTGTGTTTGTTGTTCTCTCATCAGGGTGCAAAATCTATACAATGCTCCAAATAGACATAAACAAAATAAACTTTGTTATTATTATTATAGTAAGATGAATAGTAGTTCATCTGGATCATAGAGCACACAAGGACAGATTGTTAGGAGAACGGTTTGACACAGTTTAATATCTGAGCAGGTTATCTCAGAATGTGTCTACACAAGCCTTTCACAGCAATATATCTCTGTCAGAGGCCTATCAATGCATCCAAGCCAATCTGGACTGAAACATCAGCACGGACAGAAATTAAAAATGATTCATCCTGCGCAACAGTATAGTAAATGGAGTGAAATTGAGACGTGTTGATGCTCGCCAGGCTACGTCTCCTCTCGCCCTGCGCATCTCAGTTCAACTGCTCCGCCATAAAATGGGTCACCCAGTCTTCTCCTTGCAATTAATTCATGTGATCTCTAAGTTGAATGGGAGCGGGTAGCAGCCGTGAGCACAGCGGTGGGGAAGCTGGGCAGAGAGAAAAATGTAACATGTCCAGAAGACTTTCAGGGCGCTGTAAACATCTTAGGTCCGACTGGGATAGAGTAAATACTGATTTACCAGTATTTCGCTGGCTACTGTTTTCACGGTTAAGCGTGACTTATTGATTATTAGCCAGTATGTAGAGTATGTGAGCAGACAGAGAAGCATATCATTTATTTATCCCTTCTGCTTCTTTTCCAGTTAGTGGCACTACTTCCAGAAATTTAACTTCTCCACGTAATGTTGAACAGATTTTGCATCTGTCCCCAAATATGATTTTATTTTTGTGAGAGTTTGTATAAAACCAAAGACCGAAATAGAACGCTGTCCACAAACCATTACAACTATAGATTACTGATTCCCCAAGCCGTGCAGGGTGCCGTAACCTAGTTCCAGTTTGGGTTTCTGCAGTCCTCGCTCAGCACGTTTTGCCTTCTACCCATGCATGTCTATGTTTCTCGCAGTCTGATCCTTTATCCTTCTAATCTTTCTCATCTTCACAGTTCCACAGGTACCATTGCAGGTACAGGCTGACATGACGTTGGTGTTCGATGGAAGAACACCAGGAGTTACACCATCCTTCCTGCCCTCCTACATGCGTAAAGGCCTTCACACACACACAAAGTTGTGTGAGGCATTGGTAGTAAAAAAAAAAAAAGATTTCACTGAGGCCTAATAAGCTTTCAGTCTATGTCACCAGGAAGAAATCAATAGGTGAGATAAACACTGCCCTGGTTAACATGATGGACGAAGACTGGCAGAGTATCTTCAGCATGTGTGTAAATTTGCCTGAAGTGGTGGAGTGTGAAGACAGATATGGCTGAGATAATAAAGACAAAAACAACAGCTGGGGGAGATATTAACCACGAAGCAAGCTGTCCCACCCAATACACACACGCACACACGCAGCTCCACCCCTTAAAGTCCGACCCACCCAAAGAACCACCAACTGTCCCCACCCTCCTCTAAAGGGTCAGATAGTCTCTTTCCAGTCCCCCCCACCTGTTAGCAGGCGGATCCCCGCTCAGCTCACTGTCTGTTTGCCAGTTTTGTCATCTAACGTCACCTAAACGAGTTGACAAGTTGATTTCCTGGGTGCTCAGTAATTAGTTCGTTCCTAACGCCCACACAGGATGGATGGACTCTAACCTCGACTCAAGTTTTAATTACAGCCGTGCAGTATAACATAATGGTACGCTGCAACAGTTTTTCTGTGGACGTCTTAAAAAATAACAGTAATCATCTCGTAATTGATGCTATGCAATCGCAATATACAATATATTAAACAAGCATTTGCATCTTGCTTGTGTGAGTCTGCTAATATGTGCTACAAATGCGTTTTCTACCCCACTGCTGCACACGCATCCTCATTATTTGTAGACAGGAAACCCATCTATTAACACAGCATGCTGTCAGTCACAGGTGCCTGATAATCAGGATAATCACGATCCTTCAGTCAGAGACAGCTCGGAAACAAATATTTCTTAGGTATCTAGTCCCTGTAGCGAGACCGGTTGGAATGGAAACAATAGATAAATACCTATATTTCAGCAGCCGGTGGCTTGTTTGAACAGATTCCTTCAAATGTTCTTCAACATGTTGAGGATAAACTCATCGATCCAAAAAGTCACTCTGTATACCAAATAAGTAGGGGCATGTTTAAAGCCCATCAGACTGCTGTGTTGTGTTGCAACATCCTGTCCATGCGTAGCTTGTTTGCCTCCACGATGAGGACCTCAAATAAAATGTCACCATAACTGACAAAAGGAGGAACTGTGTTATAAAAATAAGAGTGAAGAGATGTTTGGCAAGGCTTTATATTATTTTACTGGGCTAATTTAAGACACACTTCAGTTGAAGAATGTGTCTGAACCTGCTGCATTAAGCTGTGCAATATACTGTACAGAACGTGTAGGCGGAGGAGCACAGGAGCGGAGCCTTGCAGGACAGGACAGTTCAGCACGTTGCCGATCCTGAGTAGCCCCTTTAATCCTGTCAACATCTGTGGAAATTCCTACAAAGCAACTCTTCAGTCAGTCTAATGCAAGAATAATAGTCACGTTCAAAAGGACTTTGTTTTATTACATTGTTTGTCGGTTTAAAAAAAAACACCTGGGGGTTGGAGTTGGAGGTTGAACTTGTATTAACATAAAACCACCAACATCTTGGCTCAGTCATGAGCAATTAAATGTAAAGCAGCAGTAACGCGACGGACAGCGTCACCATGTGAGAAGCAGCTTGTTTGGGTTGGAACCAGATTAATTTATCTCACTGGACCGAGACATTTTCTCACTTAATAACCTGGTATATTTTAAGCTAAATAGACAGAATGGCTTCAAAGCGACCCTTTAGAAAGTTTGTCCAGCAGCACTTATTAGCATCTGTTCCAGCCAGAGAATAGATGCATGAAACTCTGATTAGACTCACAACTGCAGCTGAGTGAAGGCACAAATATATTCATGAAATACATTCTTGTCAATTATAGATTTATAGAACATTGAAAGACCGGGTGAACGTGCACAAGCCTCATTTTCACTCCCACAGATCATCAAACGTGGGTTTACAAATGCACCTAAACATGAATTCTCCCACCACTCACTGGACCCACGTCTGTGACAAAACCAACAGAAGTGCAGTTTCAAAACACTGTGTTGCATCAGCTGTTATGCATGACAAGGGCTATTTATATTTCTGATAATATTCATTTGTCACATGCATCATTATCATAGCTGTGATCTGAAACGTCAGAAAGACAATCCATGATTAATTCATATTGCTTCGTACGGAAGCAGACTCGTGGAAGACGGTCATGTGTGCACATAGAATTCCACAGTGATGTCGCTAACCGGCTCGATGAACCCCGTGTTACTAAATGCACACTGAAGAAATATAAGCACACCACAGATTTGAGCTTCCTGTCCCACTCCAAGCAGCTGTCTGCACTTCCTGGAAGCCCTGCTCTGGAGGAAGTGAGCTGCCAACAATTACATCATCACCCTGCACCAGCAGAGAAAACTGCATCCATCCAATATCTGCAATGCATTCACCCCCGCGCCCCCTCACCCCCCACAGCATCTCTCTTTTCTCTCTGCAACCCCAAATTGTGAATGCGCTGTCCACTGAATGGACTGAGTGCTCGAACAGACACACAAACATACGTAATTCCTCGCACACACAAACGTACACATACTGCCTAACACTCCCTTGCAAAGCCCTCCTGGCAAAAGCACAGTAAATAGGCCTCTAACTTCTCATGTCTCATGGTCTCACACACATACAGGGAGGAACGAGCGTGTGCGCATGTGTGTATGTGTTGTGGTCCGTCTTTGTGCATCACTGCTTCTGTTTGCTGGAGGACAACTGACTTGTTTATGTGCATACATCAGTGACACACACACACGCACAGAGGGCCTCATTGTGTGTCTGTTTGTGTGTGTATTTGTGTGTGTGTGTGTGTGCGAGAGAGATTACAGGGCTATTCACTGCTGTGCTGGCAGGTATTCAGTGTGTGTGTGTTCGCCTTTGGCTGAAGTGGCAAGTTAGAGAGAGAGAGAGAGAGAGAGAGAGAGGAGGGGGCAGGGAGAGAAAGAGAGAGAAGCTGGTTTGGAAAGGTGGAGGAGGAAGAGGAGGAGTGGGGAAAAGAGGAGGGTGTCAGGCTACTCCCGCCAGAGCCACGGTTGCCATGGCGATGAGGCGAGCGGAAGCAGAGCCTCCCTTGACATATCCTATTAGGGCAAGAGAGAGAAAGGGAGATAGAGAAGGGAGACAGAGGGACAGACGTGGGAAGAGAGAGCACGAAAAGGGCAGCGGCAAAACGAGAGACGAGATGGGATCGAGTTTGCGCATCAGAGTTCTGGAAGTTCTGCTGGAAAGCCACAAGCAGGCCGCAGACTGACCTCTGACATCGCTCTGACAATACGGCAAACAATAGTTACGCTGTACGAAGCAGCCGGCCTGCTCATCTCCGTCCTCTGTCCCAACGTTTGTCTCCACTCTCTCTTCAGAAACAACAAACTTTCTCAAACAAACACTCCTCACCTTCCACTGTATAATGTGAGGTGAACAACAGTAATAACAATACCAGACGCACGGGCTCCTGAATTCAGAGCATTCCTTTCCATAACAGTGGTCAGTATGGGCTCATACTACAGCAGTTCCCTTCTGCTCTCAGCGCTCAGTCCACAAATAGTTTGGTTGCTTACAGAGGTGGCTGGTCCACGCCAACACTGCAGTTTGCATCGTGGGAAAATGCACAGTACAGAAAGCCCTGCAAGCAAGAACCAGCTCAGTTCTCGTGTACCGGTAATCCATTACAAGTTTGAGTCAAACATTCCCAGTCTCCAGCTAATAAGTGAGATATGAGATAGCAAACTGAAGTTTCGAAACGATTTATCCATCATGGTGCCGTCATCACAGATTGTCTTTATCTCAGTCTCATGTCTTATTCATGTCAGCATTTGCCCAATAGAACCAGAACACTGCTACATTTAAAGGCTGACGGGGCGGCAGAAGTGTTGTCAATGCATTAACGTTCATACAAACTAAACAAGACATGTGACATGGATTAGGATGCGACACGTTTGAGTGTGTGTAGGTTCCCAGCTGAGTGAATACCAGGAGGAGCTGCTTCCTGGAGACTTCATCTTCAGACAGGAAGCTCCACTCCCCTCTGTTCGAGCCAGCCGCAGAGGTGTGGTCAGCATAGGCTTGCACAGACACACCCTCTGCCAAATGAGCCCTTATGCAAGCCCACTCCACCCAACCCCCACCCTGCACAACCCAAATCACATAATGCCACAACAAATGTAAATCAACCAAAAACACGAAGTAGTTAGAAAAATAAAACCATTTCTTCCCATGGTTGGTGAATTAAAAATACTTATCAGCTTCGACCTAAACTACCACCACCATGGCAACACTAGTCCCGAGATGTTCAGGGACATCATGGTGAATCTTTCAAGAAGCAGAATGCTACAATATGCTACAATATGTGAATTTTATCATTTTTATCATACGATTAAGTATGTATTATATTTCTATAGGTCGCATGCTGCCACGCGTACAGCTCTGCACATCAAGGACACATCTTACATCCGAGTGGCAGGACAATAAACACCATCCTCCACGGTTGCCATGGCTTCATTGTTAGTCAGAATGAGTTTTCGTGTTCTCTACTGATACAGAATTGCAAAGCTAATCAGGAAAAAAATGATGAACGCAAACTAAATGCGTTGAACGCAACACAGATGACTGAGAATTGATGGCAGCCACTCTCCTGCACCGCCCTTATCTCAACATCCACAGCCTCTCCACCTCCACCTTTCACGCCTCCCTCCTATCTCTGCTCTCCTCCTTCCTTCTCTGCAGCTTCAGCTTCCTGCCTCCCTCCTTCCAGATGAGAACACCCTTCCCCTCCTTCCTCACCATGTAGGCAGCTACACTGTGCCTGTGAAAGGTCTCGTGTTATGTTATTAATGCTCACACCCTTTACTCCATCCCCCATGTCTCAGATTATACCTCAGAACATGGATCTTTACACTTAACGGTAAAGCTACAGATCTAGAGGTTTTTGTCCGGCCTTGCGTCTCTTTATGAAAAACCAAGGAAATGCGTCTCCTGCCTCTCCCAATAACTGCCGAAAGTTAGTTTAATCCTGAGAAATGAAACAGCTGGGGTAGGGTTTAGCGTGACCTCAGCAAGGGTTTGGTTTCAACAGGTGCTTTTGTCCACGAAATGATTCACTCAGTCTGTTGTCAAGATGCTTTGACAGTGCTGTGACCTCTGACCTTCACGCTGTTGCTCTGATGCAGCATGTTGTTACTGATACGTTCAACGTTACTGCTTGTGTGAGGGCAGTCAAGTGTTTGGCTACAGGGTGTGTTTTATGGCTTTCTACAGCTTTTTATGCACCCATCCAGCAGACTGACTTCTGTCTGGATCCTGAACTTTAAAAGGTCAAAAGCGGTACATAAACACTTTTGTAATAGCTCTCGTTCAGCCTCAGTCCTTAGGTTTCCTATTAGTCTGGGAACAGCTGGACTCGGATCTAAAGTCATGATCCTCAAATCTAAGGGATTAATCATTTATCAAGTAAAACACCAAACATTCTGATTGTTCTCAGGAAGAAGATATATATTTTCAGGATCGGACACACAGAAATGACATCTGTTGTGATTTAGGAAAACCAACTAAACCTTTCTACCTATTATAACTGCATCAAGAGAGTAACCAAAAACCATTTTTCTACATTCCCAGGAAACTAAATCATCTGATGTTGTGAACCTTCATCACAACAAACTTCTCCTCTTACTCTTCTACAGCGACACCCAATCGCACGCGGCTCCATCCAGCCATCCTTCATCCTTTGCTCCCCTCAGTCATACATGTCTCCAGTCACACTTTCATCATTATGCCTCTTCCTGTGCTCCATCCATCCACAGATCTTCATCCTTCATTCTGTGCTCCACCTCTCTTTCCTCCCTTCTCTATTGGTCCCTCACAACCTCAGTTCTCATCTACAAGAAACCTCCTGCTGAGAATTCAGTTTTCTAAATTAGTCAGACGTCGTGAGGATAGTGAAAAAATGACTAAGAGCTGAACTGCCACATAAGTGTGACAAATGATCCCAGAACACTCTTGTGCCTTCTCTCTCATTTATTTCTACTCTTGTGAGTCAAACATCCTCAAACTATTGCGCCTCAGTGTGATTGAACGTCTTTGCCTCCAAGCTTAAAGCTCTGAGCTTCATCCGTCTGTTCATCTCTCCATCATTATTTACATCCATCAGTCCCACCCCCCACTGATCAATCAACCAATCACCGTCAGCCACCCCTCCTCACCGTGCACTCCATCTCCTCTGGCTCTGGTTTGATCTGTACAGAGGGCATATCTGCCGTCTCCTCCTCCGGTTCCACCTCCTTTTCCTTCTTCTTCTTCTTCTTCACAGACTTGGTCACCACTTCTCCTCGCTCCTCCTCGCCTGATTCCTCCTCCTTCTGCGGCCGAGGCCTAGTGGCCGGCTCCTCCTCCCTTTCCTTCTCCTCCCCCTCTTCCTGGGGTGGGGGCGGCAGAGGTGGCGATGGTGGCGGCGGAGGTTGCTGTTGGGTCAAGGTGCTCTGCTTGGCCGGGCTCCGCTGCTTCTTCCGGACCACACTCTTCTTCTGCTTAGAAGTCGACTGGCACTGGCGAAGAGAAGAAGAACAAGAAGATGTGAGAGGAGAAAGGAGTAACTGATGACAACCACATGAAAAGTGGAAGGTAAGGAAAGGGAGGGAGGGGGTTGAGGTAGGTAGTGGAGGAGGTGATATGAGGAGGGAGGAAAGGGGGGTGGGGGAAAAATGGCAGAGAACGGAGAGGAAGGAGGGGGAGGAAAGGTTAAAAACAAGGTATAAAACAAGCCAAAACTTTCAGACGGAGGGGAGAGAGTGAGAGCAGAGGATTTCTTAAAGAACTCAAAGACACAATGAGAAGCAAAGGAGGAAGGAAGGGGAAAAAAAGGAAGCTTGAGAAGAGGAAAGACAACATGAAAAAGGAAGACAGGTAGAGGAGGAAGCAGGAAATGGCACAGCAGAGTTTGTAGGTAAAAAAAACAAACCCAAAAACATGTGACTGCAAGCATTACCTCGGGTGTAATGCCACCCCTCCCGTCAGAAATGTGCCAGAATGGATTTTTTAAAAAGACAGAAATTTAAAGACAGAAAGGTTGAGGAGCACAGAAACAAAAGCCTAATCCCGAGGCTGCCACTGAGGGAATGAGAGTGAAAGAGAAATAACAGAGCCACAGAAAGAGAGCAGGGAGGAGTAGCCATGGGCTGACCCCTCCCTCCCTTTCAGCGCAGGCAGGCGGACACACCCTTTTCTGGAAGCGAGGAGAGAGAGAGGGGTGTGGGGAGTGAGGCAGAGGGACTCAACACACCCCTTCTCTTCTCCTCTGTCTCCATTTTCTCTCCATGACCACTTCCTTTTTAACACATTTAAATTCCTGCCACTCGCTCTGAGACTTTTACAAACTGTGTGAGAACTTATTAACAGCTGGGGGAGAGAGAGCTGATGTCTGCAGTAAACCCAGTCTAGCACTGGCTGTATTTGTTTCGTTGAATACTCGAAATCGATGAATTGATTCAGGTTTAAATTCCTAAACATAGGTATTAAAAGACAAACATGCACTGTACTTTCTTTTTTCAACATCATTGATAGACAGACTCTTTTATTTTTCTCTGTCCCACTCTGTCTTTTTTCTGATTTCGTCCTCCAGGCTCTGACCTGCTGATTGACTTTAGTGGAAGTTGTAAAAGAGGAAAACGTCTTTTCCTTGGCTCATTTCTCTTGAATGTCGACATTATCGACAGGTCCAACATGGCTTGGTATCAACCGCGCCATGCATCATGAGCAAGCATTAAAAAAAGGAACAGGAAGTGACACCGTCTTCACATCTTTCTGTTTCTCACGGTGCAAAAAACTCTTAAAAGCACAAAACTCCTGTCTGCTGTGAAGCAGCACCATAAAGGTGGTGTAATGCCCACAGACATCTAGGAATCAACACTGAGCTGACTGGGTGTTAAACCAGTAGAATTAAAAGCTCTTTGACTTGTAAGGATTTACAGGTTCAGAAGTTTTGACCAACTTTTACATCACTGCTGTGTTGAACCTGTAACTAGTTCAAATACAGATGAACCTGAAACAGCGCAGGTTCAGTTTAACCTGTGAAGCCATCCTCCTAAAAATACTGCAATACTGTAAGAAACTGAAGCATGAAAGTGACAGCACTTACAGCAAACGTGATTAATGCTGCCCATGCCAGAATATTTGAATAGTGGCAGCGTATGTGATCAAATTGCTGCTTTTCGAGAGTTGAATTAACACAAAGAATAATATTTTCAACCACATGTACAGCGTCACACTAGATGTATGAATAAATTCTGTGGTTGACATACTGGAAATAAAATGTTTCCATCCACAGCGAACACCCATAAGACACGACATTAAAAGGAAGGGCGACAGGTGTCGGAACACACAGAGCACCACAGCCGGCGCGTGGTCATAAAACCCCAGGTGGTATTAATATTGTGGCTGGTTAGAGGGTAAGATGAGCAAAATGTTGAAATTAATGACAACAACACACTGGTAGATGCCAGAGTCTCTGACTTTATTCCAGCAGAGCCTGTGTGACATGTGACCCAGCTCCAGAGGATTCCACAGCGAGGTGGGGCTTCAGCCAATCAGCCTGGGTGTGGCTGTGAGCACCACCCCTCCCACACAGCACATGCAGATGACACTCTGGTCTCTGAGGCCCATTGTGAGGGGACAGAGCCCCCTCTGTGACTCTAAACAAAGGTAACGGCAGCTCAGGGCCACACCTTCCCCCCCAACCCACTCACACACAGCCAAGGTCTGACAAGTATGCTGCGCTAATAGTCGACCGCTTCCTTGTGTCTATGCTTAACGTCAGATTTCTGTGCGTGTTCCATTTAAAGGCTGCCATTTCACACCAAAGTCCAACTATCATAGAGGACAGACACAGACAGTTAAAGAAAGTGAAACTAAGTCCAAGTTCTACACCAACAAAAGCAGGAAGTGAACGAGGTTACACAGAGTGCAACCTTTTGATTTTGTTCTACGCCGATGTGTGAAAATGTCCTGTGTAGATATGATGATGTAAAATTTCAGGAGCTGTTCTAACTGTAAATGCATGTCAATTTTGAATGCATGAGTGAAGTCATACCACATCTGTGTTTCATTTACGAGCGCATTACACCTTAATCTAGATATTTCTCAAGTCTGTTTGTCTGGTTTACTTTTTGTTCTTCCCTCCTTGCAGCGTCTATGAGCCTGTGCCTGCATTGCACTACTAAAATAGCCTCATTGTCATCTTTTCTCTTCTGTGAGAGCTTCTCACTCGCCATTCATGTGGAACCTGCTCATTCACTTTTGTCTGTACGTCAAGAATCAAATCGCTCTGAATCAGACGTCCAGGCCTTATCTTGTCTCGCCAAGAAGCAAAAGAATAAAAAAAACAGGACTATTATTTGCTGCTGTTGTTCATGAGACAGATGTTTTACAGATGCTTCAACTTTCCTCCATCTGCCAAATCTATTGATCTGCTTTCCTGTCCAAAGATCATAAAGGTATGTTGGAGATTTTCTTTAGAATAACAAATGCCAGTTGGTGCTGATGTGATGCAAAGCTCCTTATTCTTTTAGGTGTCAGACGCTCGTGAGTAGGGAGGTGTTGTTATTGTCTTGTAGAAAGAGCTGAAGGCTGCAGATAGCACAGCTGAAGGGCAGCACTTCACCAGAACCAAATTAAACATACTCCCTTAATACCACAGGAGTGAACATCAGTGAGCTGTAAGTCTGTCTCCTACAGGTGGAGGCACTGAGGACAGAGGTCGTGTCTACTGGTGAGAACTACGACTGCTGCAGTGCTCTCCCATAATTCCTGGAAAGAAGAAAGTTTGTTATTTCATACTGTGTACAGCGAGAGGAATAAAGCACAACCATAAATCTGGTTACGTGCAGCCAGACGCAGACCGAGCAGGATTTGCGAATAATTGCTTAGCGTTTGTTTTAATTTAACCTGGTGGAGCTCGGATCTCCAGGACAATCCAAGCAGAGTCCCGCTAGCAGTAAAAACTGAAAACAAGCGCTGACATTTAAATTCATCTGAACCGAGTTTCTGTTGGGATTACGAGCCCCGCACACGTCACCGGAACGGAGCAAACACAAACTCTACATCTGCTGGCAAACGAGGCAGCGCGGTACGACGCTTGGTGCGTGGACGGCGGAATTAAGCTGTAGTGATAGAGACTGTCCGTGTGTAAATGAGTGTAAATGAGAAGTGACAAGCCGCGTGCGTGCCCCCCTCCCCCAAGGAGGGGTCCCACTGTGGAGTTCCAGGAATAAAACAGGGTGGGATGGGTGTGACCCCTTCAGCCTCTGATCCCATCACAGGAAGTTGGGGTGGGGATACAGAGAGGACTGGAAAACATAAAGACTGAGCCTGAGGCAGGGCTGCACTGCTGGGCTGAGGGAAAACCTCTCCATGACCTGGAACCACAGTTACTCGGATTCAAAGGAAAACATTTCAGCATAACATCTGAATACCTTTGAAATCACTGAGTATAAGGTCAGACAGCAGCATCTTTGGACACAATATATAAAAATATATAAATAATATAAAGCCTTTGAGCCATGATTACAAAATACTTCAGAAACGAAGACGACGTCTGGTTTACGCACAGATTTACAGCATCCAGGTCAGTTAAAAGTCAGTGAGGATAAAAACCATCAGCACCAAGATACTGACTTTGGGGTTTGCGATTACTAACGATTCACCAGCTAATTGTTTCTTTCCAGTGAAAATTAAAACTATCTTGATTATTATGCTTGATTACATGAATGTGAATTAGGTTAAGTAAAGCAGCCAAAGTGTGAAACAGCTCAGACGTTATCATTACTGATGGATCTTCTGATTATTTACGACTAATGTTTGGAACCTCATTGACTGAGTTTGGAGAATTGGATTTACTGCAGTCTCTGGGCCTTAAACGGCCCAATCTGAGCATTTTCAAAATCTATTTTTGTCTGCTGAAGGCTGACTGAGCGTGAACTGAACGCTCTGCTTCATCCTCATATGGTCCCACACACTCACACCTGCTCAGAACAACCAGTCCGATATTGCCAAGCTGCAGGGCGCTGAAGTGAGGAGCAGTGCGGCAGGCTTCATTCACTCTCTATGTCCTGATCGCGGGGAATCTTAGCAATATTCAAATCTTTCCACTATCTGACTGGAAGGTATTTTACACTTTAAATCATCACTACCTAAAAAGAAAAGCCAAACATACTGTTGATTTTCATTCAGCTGATGTGGGGCAGGGAGAGCAGATGGACATGATGGACACATGGCAGGATAGATGCTGGATGAACCGGCTGCAAAAAGTGTCGACTTCGCATTCAAAAAAAAGCAAAGGTTGCTGGGGAAGATGATTTAATATTAAAGAATATCTAATTTAAAAAAAAAGTTTTATTCAAGGAAGCAACACGGTCTCATAACATTTGAAAGTACATATAAAAACAACCTCCTGTGAGGCCGCACTGCTTTCTATTAATGTCTGTTGAATGCGTTTGGACCACTGGGTGAGTCCATTTCATTTGTAATAACTTGCTTCAGCACATCTGTAGAGACATCAGTAGAGTGCGTAGCGAAACGCACACACGGTCACCGACTCACTGAGCGTCAGCGGATCCACTCGAGCGGGAAGTGTAAGTTAAGACACACTTCCTGTGTGTAGCATGAGTTCACATCATACACGACTGCAGTTTAAAGTTGCACCGTGTCTGCATCGTTTGACAAAATGAACACACCTACAAGATACAGGCGATGCTTTGATCATCTGGCCCACATACCGAAATTAAGACGGAGAAGAAAGAGTGACTTCAGATAAACGAAGGTCTCTGGAGAGCCACAAAATGTCATGTATGGAGTTCTGAAAGACAGAAAGGGTGTGTTTTAATACGGACAAAGAAGGATATGATTTATGTTTTGCAACGTTTTCTGGCATTTTCTAAAGTCTAAAAGTGTTTTGTGGATGTTGGCCTTTGGTTGTGGCCCGATTCTAAATCCAATATGGAATTAAAGAAGACTGGGAATATTTTTTACAGTGTGTGTGAGAAAGAGAGAGCGAAAGAGAGGGTGGGACAGAGAGACTATCTGGGTCAACACTCTCCTTTCTGTCACTGCTGCTTCCCCCACCCCCCAACCCAAAACACACACATGCAAGGCCGGGGGGGATTGCCTCAGTCAGCCACGCAGTCTTCATGCATCCGCACACACGCACACATATGTACATGTCAACTTACGGCCACGCCCATGAATGCACATGCAGTCATTTGCAAGAGCCCTAATGAAGGAACACGCGAACGCACAGGCGCACAACAACCGGTCCTTCCCATCACACGTGCAGACGAAGCACGAGAAGAGGAAGAGAAAATAAAACAGAGGCAGAAGGTTTAGCCTGTTCAACGACCGGTTCACTCTCGGTTCACAGCGTCGTCTAGCATCCTCCTGACATGCTGCCGATAGCATTCAGATATAAAACAGTCATTTGTCTGGGCACTGAGTGCGAAAGCAGTCAAATCTTATGCTTCATGTTTTTAGTGCCATCGTTTGGTTTATTCAGACACATTTTAGCAGCAGTCATGTGGACAACTAGGTTGGGTACAGATTGACCAAAGTGGGAGCATATAAAGCTCCTCCAGTCACTCCTATACGAAACCATGTCTCTCCTGTTGCTTCATAATATTTTCATTTACTTACGCAGAATCCACACTTTAACACAAACGGCACCGAGCTATTTAATTACTGCATATGGCTCCATGTAATTTTGCGAAATGATTTTCCGCAGTTGCCATGGTCACACAGAGGTCCAAACGGAGAAGCACCAACTCAGACGGCAGCTGCAAATAGCGGCGCGCGCTGTCGAGAACGGCAGCAGCAGCCATTACGTTTGAACTGGACACAAACCACTCACATCCTCAAAGTGCCTTTAGATGCCCCACATTATTCAAGTCTAGCAGAGCTGCTGGTTGTAATTAGAGATAATAACGATTACAACCGATGGACAAAAGGAGGCGTCTATTTATAGAAACAGACACATACACCCTGAGTGATCTCGTGAACATCAAGCGTGGTTGATATCAGTGACACGTTGCCAGCGGAGAGCTCCTGAGACTTTAACCCGGGACTAGCTCTAATGCTGAGAAACTATAACGAACCACAGGACCAAATCAAGTTTCAAAAGGAAGGTGGAGCAGATAAGCTGGGAGTGGGCAGAGAGGTCAGTTCCCAGTGGTTTCCAGTGGAGGTGCCAAACACATTGCACAACTTCTGTAACTGGAGTCGATAACACGCACACAGAGTTCGGTCGGTCCCTCTTACAGGGGTAGAAGCTACGCAAGAGCATCAGCTTGTGTGTGTTGGTCACACACACACACTGACACAAGCACCCTTCCCTTCGTCGTTCCCCCTCGTAGTCGCCCTCACTTTCTATGTACCTGTGTGTCCGGGAGGGTGGAGCTTGGTTAATAAGTGATGGAGATGAAGTAACTGGCTGCTTGGCAAAGGATGACTGAGCTGTATGTGGACTGAAAAAGCTGGTTAGGAAGGCTGCAACTCAGGTGACATGGACACACGGGCCTGTACTATGAGGACCTCAGCCTCAAGCAGTGGCACCTCCGTATAGAACAAATGAAACTCTGTGAATGCTGGCTGACGTCAGAACCTGAGAATGAGGCAGAGAAAAAAGACTTACACAAAAGGAAATGAAAGAGTTCTCCCATTTCTGCCTGCAATGTCAACTTCATTTCTAAAAGAAAATGTATCTGAAGTGAACAGTCAGGATACTGTGATCTTACAGAATCCCACGCCGATACACAGACACGCAACACAGACACGACGCATCTACTTCCCCTGCACTCTGTGGCAGAGAGAAGACGAAGTGCCAGCCACTCCCTGACAGTTTCACTCCCTCCACGCCTCCGTCAGCCTTCACCGCCTCGTAAAGCACCAAGGTCCTCCGAGGAGGTCCTTCAGCTCCGCACAGAAAGTTTAAGGTCTGAGGTGCTATGACACTCATTAGACAAGCAGGAGATGTGAATCGCTCGCTTTCCACGCACAGACGACGTGAGCCCAGGACTCCACGGACAACTGACCTTGAAATGTCACACCACACGGCCTGTAACCAGAGAAGCCAGGTAACGCTGGTACTCGCGCTTAGGGACCCTGGGCAATTTTTACTTTGTTTGTCGGACAGAGTCCAGACAGACATAACATGACCACTTTCCATTTCTATTTTCAAATCACAGTGGACAGCAAAGTATTTATGCCTCCACAGGGCGCTTCATTATTATCAGGTTGAGGAGTGAAAGTCTTTATTAAAAGCGAGAAGCCATTACTCAGTAACGTGACCTTTTCATCCAGCCACTCTACTTCCCAACACACACGCGCTTACAAACAGCTGATACAAAACCCGGTACAGCTATTATGACAGTACATGACAAATCTATAAATCTACTCCCCATTACTAAGAGAAAGAAGTTTACGGATTTCAGCCGCATGTGATCGACTTTTTTTTTGGCATGTAAATGCACTGAATGTTACTGTTAAGTATTACGATGACATGAGTCCACTTCTCTCTACTTCCTATCTCACATACACACAATAATTTATCCAACCTGAAGGGTTAGAATGAAGTAAATCTATATCAACAAATCTGTTGAAAGTCAACATCACTGCTGTTCTGACTGAAAATATTAATCATCTGGAAGAAAAGTTGAAGCAATAGACCAAGAAGACAGGAAGATGGGAACATGCTTGACAACCTCAGTAAACAACTTAATAACAGTAATTAAATTAATTAATAATGTTTCTTAATCATGCCTTCAAAGTCTGACTGAGGGATATTCTGAAAATAAGAAATATCAACCTACTTTGTTATTTTTTTTCCAGTTTGTATGGCTCCTAGAATAATCATGCTTTTAGCACATTTCTGTTTTTCCCTGTTTATGTCAGACGAACTGTGTTCATCACTGGTTCATCGAGTCCCTTTCCCCAGTTGGACATTTTGGTGTCATGGTGCTTGTTTGCTACATATTTTAAAAGTGCGATAAACCTAAAAGTTTTGAAAGTAAATTTCCTTTTATAAAGACAAACATATATGTTTTAACTATATGAGCTTCAGTCCATTTACTCATGTTGGACTCTGTATCATGTTGCTGTACTGGTATTATTTAGTTATTGCTTGTATGAGTCCTCTTGTCAGTACACTGACACCGCTGCTTTCCAGCATCCAGACATCCAGTGATCTCAGACGTTGCTCATGTTCGCCATTCCTGGGTCTCATGCAGGTCATTTCAACAACATCCAAGTAAAACGCTGCAGGGAAATTTCTCAATTGTGAGGAACCAGAGTGGAGCCAGTGAAGTAACACTGGTTCAAGGTCAGGTTCGTATTTACCACACGAACCAGGCCATGAACAACGAAATGCTACAACAGCGGACTTAATGCAAACACATGCAATGGCCAGGTTAACAGTGACTGTGTTTACATGTCCCTAAGACACCAGACTACTCAGAGAAACCACGTCTATACGGAAGTACCAGAGTCGCTCTCGTCTATCTCTGGTCTATTTCAGAAGCATGGTTCACAGTCAACACAACGTCCTGTAATCCGGTTACTTAGGTTTTAATCACAGGTTCTGGATTCTAATCTTTCATTTTGGTTTTCTCAGCATAGGTTAACTAGCGCCTCTAAAGTTCCCATAGGTGTGAAAGAGCCTGAGCTCACTCTTTCCCTTGGTTGACACACTTTCCCAGATGTTGCCATGATTTTCTCCACTCTGCCCATGTTGACACAGTGGATGTTTTTACATTTCGCTGTTTAGTCTCAGACTGTTCGTTCTCTTCTGGGGCTCTGTTAGTTGACTCATGTAGCTGCTGATTGGCTCTTTTATGGCCGACAGATGCGGCTAACTGGCAACTGGCCAGACGTGACCCATTTCTGTTCAAGTGTTTGTTAGTACAGACTCAAAGCTGTCTTCAATTTCTTAATATTATCTGGGCGGCCTCAACGTAGAGCACAAAACACACGGGCACATTACGCCGCGCGATTCTTCAAAATACCGGTCAGGAACGAAAACGCACAAACACACAGAGTGTCTGCGCAGGCGAGTGCAGAAGAGAACTGGGTGTGTCTCCATCTGGCTGGCAGAGAGCAGGAGAGCCAAAGCGAGCGAGAGAGGAACCTACAAAGGGAGAGAGAGCGTGAAGCTGCCTGGCTGTTATCACACCACACCCTACTGACGCAAAGCTGTCCACCCTCTTATCCACACACACAAGACAAAGTTTTGAGTACTTGGTGCTAAGTTAAATACACGTTAACCCTACACACAAATATACGCACACACACGTGCATACACCCAAACCACAAAGCTGTGGTCAGAGCACTTCTCTAAAGCACACACTGAATTCAAAGCACTTGTAGGTCAGAACTAACCTCAAACATGAGTTAGTAAGTGCATAAACACTCAGAGTGTGACACCAACACACAAACACAACTTGTTTCTGTCACTGGATTTCACTTCAGTGCCGAATGTGCAGAAAGTGTAGTATGGTTATTGTAGATTAGTTGCACTGATTTCATTTAGGTGGTTTAGTTTTATTACAGAGGTGCCGCTGCATTAAAATGATGTGACCTACAACAAACTGGAGACATGAAGGACTCTGACGAGGAAGAAGGAGTAAGTAAAAAATCATTATTGATTGATGGATCAATTGATACTCATACCACTAAAGTACAAACTAATTTTGTTTATTTGGAAGAGAACTAGTCCTGTTCCTGTCCCACATGACACCAGCACATGGAAGGATGTTAGGCCAGCAACTTCTGCATGACTCAGAAAATGAGGAAGACTGTGCAACATCAGGAGGATTGGTTTCCTCTTACCAAGGAGGTGCAACAGGTGCTTATTCATCTCTCTCAAACTCTGCTGTCATCACTGACTTGTGCTCAGTGAGGACAACTACGCATTCCTACCTCCAAACCTCGATCGAGCAGTCAGAAGAACTAATAAAGCTCATTGCCCATTGCAAAAGCTCAAAAAGCAAAGAGAGGTTCACATCCGGAGGCATAGCAGCACATCATTATCTACATCAGTATTGTGTTTGACTGTATGTAATGTTTGCAAACACACACACTGAGAAGGCAGAAGGTTGTCTGATAATATTAAGACATAAAACAGTGACTATCTAGTTTTCCTACCAAAGCAGTAAATATTGATAAGTGATGTGAAAAACTAAAAGGCTTTTATTGTTGTGGGTCTCATTATCCTTGTAATGAGGACAGAAACCCACTGTGGTCATGTGCTCGCGATCAGCTGACCTCCCACCACTTTAAATCCATCTCCACCTCCCGTTCGCTCTCAAGCGGCTGAATTGGCTTGTAAGCATAAACAGGAACTCTTCCACATCATTTTGTTGCATAAGATCAGTATCGCTTTCCCCAGAAATCTTACGAGTGTTTGTGTTTGTTCATTTCAAAAAGTGTGACCTGATTATCTGATCCTCTCTCTCTTTCTCTCGCTCTGTCATCATAACTACACTCTGTCATTCCCATAACCTTTATCGTCCTCACACACACACACATGCACGCGCGCACACACGCACGCATTCTCAGACACACCCCACCCCCCCCACTCCCTTTCTGTCCCCTCCCACATCCCCTTTTCTTCTCATTGTGGCCGCTTTGGCAGCACGGCCGTGGTTACCATGGCGACGGGATTCTTTGCCCCTGTTAATGACTGTAGCTTGGTTGGTAGGGGGTCACTCTTCACCACCGCCACATAAAGCCCTAATATGAGGTGACACAGCCAATATCCTCACACACAAATACAGGAAAACCACATTCGTGAGCGCGCGCACACACACACACACACACATACAACTGCGCGCAGCTACGCAAACGCGCCAACACGGGGAAACTGGCATGCAGCAAACATTCACACAAGCCTCCCTCCACAGCACACACACACTCATTCACATAATTCACAGTCACACATTCCCACTAGAGGCACACATTCAGCTACAATCAAGCCTCCAATAATGAACCCGCTCTGTTACACACACACACACACACACACACACACACACACACACGCTCTCACTCGTACATCCAGTACCAGAGCTTCTCCTCTCTGTTCCCTTTGAAAAAGACAAGAGGGAGAAGAGACAACTAATGGAACGACTCTTTACTTAAACATCAAGCTCTATTTCCTCACAGTTTAAATCTAAATCGATTTTAAGGGTGTGGTCCAACGTTGCACCGGCAGAATTACCCCAATGTGTCTGGACGGTACCAAACGCCAGCTGCTTGTGATGGTGACGGTGGCTACATATTGGCGCCCTGTGAGCTGATTAACCAGCATATGACTGGCTAGTACAAAGCGGCGGTTTAACCTTGGTACAAAACCCCCTTTTGCTGCGGTGGCCATCACAACACTATTAAATAAAACAAACGCGTGACTTCATTTTATACATTGTGGTTCGGCTGGAACGCGCCCTTGTGTAGCTTTGTTTCCACTGTTTTCTTCGTGTTTAGGACATGTTCAAAAGGCAAAGCTACGCCCAGCTTCCAGACACAAAATGACTGCTCGGGTCTTCATATTGCAAGATCTCCTACACGCTTCATTAACACGTAACAATTACTGCCACTTTGCCATCAACGTTTGCAACGCGCTATAAAAGTGCACACAATCTCAAGATGAGACAATGAGAGATAAACTAGTAGAGCAAAGAAGTGGATCCATCAGTGCCACAGCAACGTAAACTTTGCTGCATAAAACAATACAGTCCCTTCATTCACTGACTGTAACTGCTACTGAAAGTCATTCACGGCTCATCACCGTCGATTTTAAACACACGTCAAGTCTATTTGTTTCACCACGTCAGCCGAGTTCTTCCTTTGCTTGGTTCTTGGTTCTAAACTGTAGGGAACACACACACACACACAGTGTTGACAAAACTCTACTTCTGCTGACGCAATTGTCAGACCCAGCATGTGTGTGCGTGCGTGTTACCTGTCAGAGTTCTTTGGAAGTGCAGTGGGCGGGTTGGAAAGTTTGCATGGTTTCAAACTACCACAGTGGAATTCATGCACACAGAGTCCTCCGCTGAAACACTTACCACGCTTTGTGCAGGTGATCGGAGGCTTGCTGATATTAAGCGCAGATTGGATAATACATCACAGTAATTCTATTATAAATACAATTATAATATTTGGAAATGATTACTAAAAAACAACAAAGGCATCAATCTGGCTGATCAAATATGTGCGAACAGGAAACTACTCATCATCTGAACCACTTCTCCTTGTAAAGATAACCTTTGCCACATAAAGAGACAGTCAATTTTACATTTTTGCTGATTATAAACGCTACACGAAGAGGTTCTGCCAAAGTGCTCAGTGACCCCGTGACCCAGATTCATTGTGCAACCTGGCAGCAGTGCAGAGATATTCCCTTCTACGGGTTTCGGACTGCGGCTCCCTCTTTTAACCAACCGCAGGTCAGTTAATTCTGCTCAGCTGGTGATTTCAGTGGCATTTACACCTGAAGTGTTGGGCATAAGGTAGAGAAGCAGGATTTCTGTCAAGACGAGCTTCTAGGAAAGGGTTTGCAGTTTGTTTAAGTGAAAATAGGGAAAATAATAACATGAAGAGCTATGACGTCACCAGACTCATGGAAGACGCACGGATGACAGATCAGCACATTAAAACAGGCAGACTGAAACTGTCACTTCAATGTATAGTCAACACAGATGGCTACTGCGCCGGCCAAGCTGTTCTGAGGATCTCTGGGGTGTGTACAAACACGCTCTCCTCCTACTCCTACCAACACAACCTTTTGCACAATCTTCTCCATCTCCGTAGCTCCACCACTGCCACGCCGGTGGCAGACAGGCCAGTTAAATATAGAAAGAATAAGAGAAGACAGAGTCACAAGTCATTCACAAACAGCTGCCACTTCAGTGTCTGTTAACAGCTCTTATCCAGCCGAGCCAGCCCTCATTCAGATTAAAAGATGGTTAACTCGAAGAAAATGGACCTTAGTGGGTCTTGATGGGCAAAGCGCTGGAACCACAGCCTTTCCCCTCCTGCATCTGCCACTTTTCAGAGAAAATTGCAGTTTCCTATAGACCTAGCAGAATGAAGAATTTTTAATCAATTCTGAAATCTGTCTTGTAACAAAGATCTGTGCTAAATGTTGTTTATCAATGATGAAGGTTGAAGGATAACTACATTCATTTTTTGAACTATTTCTTACTGACTGACATTGTATAATAGTGATAAATAACTGATAATAGGAAAACTAATTGCTGTTTAATTGCTCAGTGATGTCTGAGGATCTTGCTGACAGTTTCAACTTCTTGTTCGGTGTAAGTTAAAACCACAAACGAAACTCGTCATTACAGACAAGACATTGTTTTCTAGACTCTGAAAAACATTTTTATTGCAGTGTCACCTCCACGTGGTGTAGATGTGTCGCTAGTGGAAAAGGAGGAGGAGGTGAAGGAGAACTGAGGCAGACAGAGCTGCAGGATGTCTCTTAGTGGCGTACTGCAAAGTAAAATCATCCATCACGACTTGAACTGGATCCCAGTTCCCCCAGAACTGTTTAACAAAAGCAACGCCAGGAGCAGAACAAGAAACTATTTTGTTTGCAGATCCAACATATTAAATCACTGCAACAGCACTCCTGTGAAGAACGGCTATTTATTTCATACGAGACAGGAGACTCATTATGATTGTTATCTCATAATGTGGATTTCAACAAGCCAAGTCCAATAAATATTTCTGATTAAACTCCACTGTGTTTACAGCATAGAGTGGTGAATAAAAAATGCTCTGCAGCCGACCTGTGGAGGTGGTTCTAGGATGGACACACTGTTTGATGGTTGCACTTGGTCGCTGTGCTATTTGCGACGGACAAGCTGTTGGGACATTCAAGTTAGCAACGGTGTCCTGGGCTGAATGTTGGTATCGTAACATGAAAATCAGTCGGCTCCGTTCAGCTCTGCTCTGCTCTGCCTTCTCCATATAAACGGTGTGTGTGTCTATAAATAGCCTAATGCCCTGGGGCAGGCCAGCCTGAGCAAGGCTGCCCAGCAAACACACAGAAAAAAAAAGACAGACAATGACACCACCAACAACTCTGTTTCCCCCTCGCAAGGCTCGGATAAATCCAGGACAAGGGAGTCTGTTAACCCTGCTCCTGACCCTCTAAAGTACAACGCAACAACTTAGCAACAGGTTATATGTCCTACTTAACAGGACAGGCACTGGTCTTAGCTAAATAAACCCAGGAGTATGTGATACCCAAATATGTGCCTCAACTCAAGCTCATGCCAAAACCAAGGGCACTAATATGCTGCTATACCAACCTCACCTCATCAGATTCCAGTCCAGGCTGGATCTACTTTATCCCAAAGGTGACGGAAGGGATTGACCAGGTCCAGTCAGTCAAGCTCCTCCACACCAGGCTCAGAAAAGCATTTTCACGGTGGTCAAATAACGACGGTTAAGACGAAGTTGGAAGACAGAATTGGTCTAAAATATGAAAGTCGCTGTAACGTTTTTATTTCCATTAACTGAAAGCAAGACACATGAATGAAGTCATGAATAATGAAAAACAAGCAGTAAATGATTCCTGAAAGCATTTTGTGGAAACAACATCCATTCCAGTATATTTATTCATCCCACAAACCATTAGCCTGTTCATTTACGTGTTGTTCTATCACTTTTCCTCTCGTCCCGTGTATGCACTTCTTTTACATCACTGCGGGTCCCTGGAAAAAACATGAAAAATTGCCTTTCGGCAGTGCTCTGTGTGGCTGTGTTCTGAAATGTCGCAAGAAAAGCACAGATGTGGCATTTGCCTCCCTTCTGCTCTCCACACTACCTGCCTCCCATTAATTCTCGGTGATTCACTGACTGAATGACCCGAGTAAAACGCTACCCGCCTGCACTGACCCTTGTGATGGCCCCAAGGCCCTCGGTCCACGTATTCATCCCTGACACTCGTTTATCTCTTCTATCGCATCCTCACTCAAACACACGTACAGCCAGGCAGCCTGCTGGCCAACTACCCAGTTAACCACCTGAAACGCACATAAGGCTGAAACACGCTGCCATGAAGGAATGTGTCCGAGCTCTCCTCAGACCTTTTTGCAGTGAGTCCATTTCTTTGTGACACTTCATGTGGTGGTCACAGACATTTTAACGTTGGCGATCGAGGAGCAGGCGCTTACTGTACGGCCGCGCACGTCGTGAATTACACCGAATAAGAGCATCACATAAAATGGAAAATGGAAAAGTGCAGTGAGCCGGCTAGCTCTGACACCTCCTCACCACCTGGAAAACACTTACAGCACACTTATTAGAGCGCCCTTAGCTCAGCCAGCGAAGCATGATAGTCCTAATCTCCGGGTCACAGGTGCTTTTAAATTGCAAATGCACCCCTCGGTACTTCTACTTCATTACAAAGTAGCAGGGTCGCATTCTCCTCCTCTTCCCCCCCAAAAAAACACCCCTTAATAGAAACTGCAGTGCATTGAACATCTTGTCTCTGCAAATAGGTGTCTGACCATGATAACTGATGGTGTGAGGGTAAAAACTCTGTTATAACAATAACTGAGCTGATCGTTGAAATGTATTGCAAGTTGCACACTCTTTTGTTTTTTTCTGTTTCTACTACATAATTTTGTTGACTGATTGAGGACTAAAATTAAAAATGCCTTTGATACTAATGTCTGGGATGTGCCTTGATGTTTAAATCATTAAAGCGGTTTCAAACTCCCGTGGGCTTCACTTTATAGAAGCATCATCGGCGCAGTTGGCACATCCCACGAGTTGAAGGTGACACCGTTGGCTACAACTGGTTGATGTCCACCGATGCCACTCCGACAGCTTATGTGTGTCTGTGTGGCATAAATGTCCACAATCTCAGCAGTTTGATCAAACTTTGTTCAGTCTAGTTAATCATTGCCTGATGTGAGGCATCAGCTCCCACTATTGCTCTTAACACTGTCACACACACCCCTGCAGACTTTGTATTCAAGGGCACTGCTGCTGATGCCCTGCCCATGTATGGCTGACCACAGCCTCACATGCAGGGTCCGGTTGAGCCAGGACAAACACACACAACAACACACAAACACACCTCAGCTGTGCGTCGGTGATGCAGATCAGTGAAATACTATACAGTTAGCTACACTTGCAATAATGCACCGCCTTCAATATGATGAGAGGAAATTGATTTCCACTTCCACAGGGTCAAAAATAAACATCTGGGGCAAAGGTAAAAAACATCTTGAGTGTGGTTATTAGTAAAATATTACACCTTTTTATGTCCAAAATATGAGACCCTACCCACAACGTAACTAACCCACAACATCAGACAAACACACTTTTCCTCAGCTATAAAGAAAGCGTGTGACCTCCAGAGTCGTGACATATAATGCACAGATACACATTTCACAATTTACATTCAAACAAGATCAGCTGGTAGCAAATCAACGCAGAGCCAACCAAGGTATTAGACACAGACCCAAAACCCAGGCAAAAGGCAGTATCCATACCAGACCTGATCTGACTGAATGTAATCTAGTTAAAGTCCAACTTGTGTCCCCGATGCAACTTAAAGAACAACCACGCACTGGAGATGCAGTCAAATAACGACACGGTCTTAACTCACATATCGGACATGTGCAGACACGTTTTCAGTGTCTGCACATGTTAATAAGCATCAGTAAACTCAATCAAATCAGCAATGATACCCACATCGGAGCGCTGCTCACACCTTCTCCACCGTGGTTACTGAGGATGACGCGTTGCTGCCGGCTGCAGATTCCAGCAGATTTACTGTATTTGGCAAATGAAGAGATTGTGACTCAGCTGCTGTTGTTCATTTGCATTTCCTGGGTTACACAGATGCCCATTTCATATATAATAGATGTGCTACTTATAATTGTATGAAGCAGGTTATAACAGCACATGTGGATGGAGACACATGGAAACTATTTAACGATACTTTTTAAATAGAATGGTTCCGCGGCACAGACGTAAAAGCAGTTTTCTTCAGTCACAAGGCTACAGATTTACACATCCATTGGTTTCCTCTTTCACTTTAAAGCCCTTCGCTGAGCAAAGTAGTCACATGTTTGCCCTGGGGCCCAAAGCACTTTGACCATTCATACAGATCTGACAAAACAGACACCCTGTGCTAATCCACCTGTATCTCCACCATGGAAAGGGCTGCTCTGGAAACAGAATGATTCAACCTTCCAAGATAAACATCTGTGGGTAGAGTAGTGTAATGAAAAATATTACTTTTGGCATCATTTTGCTACCAATCCAAATGTAAAACCAAATTAGTACAAGGGCCTTAAGAAAACCTGATCATGTTTGTAATTAATTAAACTTTACAGTCTCTCAATTCAATACCTGGAGATACAGACGTATGGCACAATGTGTACAGCGTATCTGTTTACCGATGATGTTTTGGCCTCAGTGTGATAAACAAAGATATTTGTAGTTTAAATGTATTAGAAAAAGGTGAAGGAGGGGCTTCTTGGGTTTGGGGCTTCTTCCCGGTGAGCATGCAGGATGAACTAAAGCAGCGTCGTTCCAGTGCTGGTCCACGAGGGCCACATTCCTGCTTGTTTTCCCAACGACGCCTGCACTTACAGCGGCAGGACACGCCTGCTCTAAACGACTGACAACAACGATGACAAAAAATAAATAATCACACTTAGCGATACTAACCACACTACGTATAATTGTGCAGTGACCTTCCCTAAACTGTGCTGCAATAAAACTACGCAGCTATTAATACGCAGCTAATTAAATCAATCCGGTGTGTCCACAAAGCTAAAAGCACATGTCAGGGTGAAACAAAAGGGCCCAAGTCTGACAAACAGGTGAGGTCACGGTGAGGTTCAAACACTGGATGCATCCATTGTCCACGCTGGTTGTGACAGCTGTTTTTTACAGACACTGTAAATTGGCAGATCTCGGGCTGCAGTGAAGATCCAGGTGCTGGCTCCCGTGTCATAACTCCTCTGTGTCATAACGCCACCGTACCCACGGCAGATTAAATTCACTTTGGAGCACGCTGCCAGCTTAACAGACAGATAAACACAGTCTGTGGAGGCAGGGCTCATTTAAAGGTACAAGTCTGCAGCAGGGCCCCTTGCAGAGAGCTGCTGGGAGGTGGAGGCAGCGCAGCCACAGTACAGTAGCCGTGCACCCAGGGTGGTGCGTTTCCCTTTAAAAGCTAAGATGGTGTCCTGCGAGCTGCAGTTTGTTCCGTTTCCTTCCTGCCTCACGGAGATCACGGAGCATTTCATTGAACCTGAGCTAACCCCGGACCCACGGAGAAATCCTCTGCACGGACGCTGTGCGCGTTGACCGTGGCAGTGACAGTGATGGCCCTGCAACGCAATGTTACAAAACTCTGACGCTAATTGCAAAATAAACTGCTCGCCTGCAAGGATCCACTTTCAGCTGACTGCAAACACACACACACACACACACACACACACACACACACACACACACACACAGTCCCTGACGTTCATATTTGGCACATGTTGAGCTGACAACACCGACTCTGCTTGTGTGCAGGCAGACCGTCCACGCAGGTAGACGTCTCGCTGTTTCTCCATTGGCCGGGGCAAAGTCAATAGCGTGCACTTACTTTCTTGTTACGGGTCTCCGTGTGCATCTCGGTTGCCGGAGCGCTGCAGCGGCGGAGGGGTGGAGCAGCAGGAGCAGGAGGAGCAGGAGGAGCAGGAGGGGGTCGCTCGGGGCTTTGGGTGTAGCTGTATCTGAATAAGAACTGTGGGTTCAGGGGGGGACTAGTTTGCCACCTTTACACTAGATTTTCGGGACTCAGCAATGCGATCCCTGCCTCTCCCAGTGTTTCTTTTCAGTTCATATCCGCAGCGTCGTCGGTTCCCTCTGCGACCCCCAAAAAACGGCCGGTCTCTCTGAGTGTCTCCCTCTCTCTCTGTCGGCGTGTTGTTACCGTGCGTTCAAGGGCTGGGCTCTCTCTCTCTGCCTTTTCCTCCTCCGCCTCTCCCTGCTTGTGACCCCACCCTGCGTCCCCACCCCTCATCTCTCTGTCAGTCAGGAGCTGCGCAGCCCTGCGGAGCAGCGGAGCTACCGGCGGCCTGACAGCGGCTGCAGGCAGGCGGCGGAACGCGAGCCCCGCCGCGCTGCTCGCGTCCACGGTCGGCCCGTCTAGGAATGTCACGGTGCAGGAGCAGGCGGCTTATCGCTGACACGGTGGAGCGAAGCACACATGTCACCTCACTGACGTCAGCCAGCGGCTAATTGAGGACAGGCCACTGCCTGCCGGGGTTGGGGGCTGTTTGGAGCGTTTTCACACATTTTGCAACGTCCCGGTAATAAAACTGACACCTCGCACGGATCAGACCGAGAAACAGGAGGCGGTCGACTGTGACGCAAAGACGCGGCTATGACCACACCCTCAGCGGTGGAACGGGTGTGGCACGTACGCGATTAGATGTATTTCAGCGTAATGGCTGACACGAGCTGGGACATATGCTGATTTCTATTGGAAGAAGCATAAAGGCGCACGACTGGGTCTTAATATTATTATTATTATTACCTTCGCGTATGAAATGTTTGTCATGTTTTCTCTCTCTCTTTGTCTCTGTTCACTGCAGCTACAGATCTGCCAATTTACAGTGTCCGTCTGTAAAAAAACAAAAAAAACGGAACACCTGTGACAAATGAAATGTCATTTTGAGGCTGCACAGTCGCCGCCATCTTTGTTGTGTGCAGTTGCCATGGTTACGGAGGTCCACGGGGCGCCAAGCGGCAGAGCCTCTCACACAGAGTCCGTCTCTCCCCGACAGATTCCGAAGCTGTCTTCGCTCATATTCAGAGAAAATATCATTTAATGGGTTCACCAGGAGAAACGTTTTTTGGATAAAACATAATATGGCTTTTCTCAGAATTTACTATATGACCTCAGGAATATCAGGAAAAAATAACATTAACGCCACGTTATTAGACTAAATAATTAGACATCGATTAGACT
Organism: Macropodus opercularis; assembly: GCA_030770545.1. Lineage (NCBI taxonomy): Eukaryota > Metazoa > Chordata > Actinopteri > Anabantiformes > Osphronemidae > Macropodus > Macropodus opercularis. The sequence continues at coordinate 6,889,408 of CM061102.1, read as the reverse complement.
ATGAATTTTAGAGCAACAAGATATAATATATACTTTTGACTATAAAGTTTTAATACATACTGCATATAAGTATCGACCTTTTTTATTTACGTTAAATCTGATTCGTCACCGAACAGTCAGACTTTTCGACTTATTCAGATTAAAACAATGTACAACAATATATGTCAAAAATATGCACAAAATATAAAATATATATAAATAAAATATCCTCGACCAATTTCAGGAATTTTGCTGCGCACAGCGCATGGTTCTACTACATTTCCCAAGAGTCCATGCGCCGGAACTAGAATCACAAAGCGGAAGCATGAAGAGGTAAACTTTACGCTGTTGTCAGAAATAGACCAGTAACTGTGAGGTGTTACATGTGAACCAGTTTAATTCTGTCGAAATGTGGCCACAGTGTTTCTGTTGCTATCAGACACTCTCCCGCTTAGAGCAAATACGTACTTTTATGTCTGTTTCAGGCACCATTCTTGTCATGATATAGCTGCAGCCAACTAAGCTAGCATTAGCCTAGTTTCTTGCTTCAGTAATTGCTTTATTGCTCACTATAAACTGCTGGCGTTTAACTGCGTTGAACGTTTTAAAGTCTTACCTGCTTATTATGGTAACATATACAGCCTGCATCACGTCTATCTTGAGCTACAGGAGTTTGACGTTCAACACACTGATGGGGAAAAATACAGGGATTGCCTAGAATTGTAATAAAATGAAAAGTTAATGAGCAAATACTTAATTCAACCATTAATCTGTCTACTGAGGAAATAATGATTTCTAAGCATCCCAGAAGTTAGACACCTATTGAATTACTGTCTACAAAATGACAGGCTGTTGTTCCCCTTATTGGCTGTTATAACCCACAACACGTCTGAACTGGTGTCTCTCTGTCTTATATTTGTCAGGGTGAGTCGAAGATCCTGTGAGGATGGTCCACTGCTGGAGGAGCAGGAGACTGAAGGCCAGCGGCAGCTTCACAGCCTCCTTCTTCAGCAGCTTGACACCGATGTTGATTTTAACCGGTAACAAACTATTCATTTCTGTAGAAGATGAGTTTTTCCTTTAAATGTCCTCTATGATGCTTTTCAGGCTAAAGAATATTGGCCCTGAAGGTCTGAGGTATCTGTGAATTTAATTTCCACTGGCCTATTTACAAATTAAGTGTGATCCCCAATTCTCTTTGCAGGAGGGTTCTCAACTTGGTAACTGATAGATACCTTCTTCAGCCTCAGCTGTGGTTTAAACCTAGGCGTTGAGTGTATGCTCATTCTCAAAGCAGTGGTGAAGTGGTGTTGGCAGTGCTGGCAGCAATGGCCGAAATCAAGTTTTGGCTAAGTTTGTCTTGGGCGGTGTTTGGGTGGAGCCTGATGTCAGTTTGTGATGACAGACCCTAGTCTATGTCGACAAGGTGCTGAATGGACCATTCTGGAAAACAGCAAAGTGTGGAAAAAGCAGGAAGTTCACTTCTAACATACTCACTAGAGTCATATAAATGTGCCAGAATGTCTAAAAAGTGGATTTTGCATTACAGGGGATCTTTATATATGTTATAATATAACATGATATTGTGCAGAGAAATTAAGTTCTAAATGTTTAGTTATTTTAGCAGGCCTTAAATCTTTGTCCAAAACATTTGAACATTCAAATCTAAATTATGGTTGAATGACTGCTACACAGTTAAAATAAATAAATATTAAACAAGGAAACACCTGCCAGAGTTTTGCTGTAATATAGCTCAATGCAAAAAGAAAGCAGCAGCTTTATTCCCATCACAGTCCTCTGCACAGCCACAACCACAAAAGCAAAATCCATTTTATTGTGAGGTACTTTGGATGTTCATCAAATGTTCTGATACATTCCTATTATGTCCCACTGAGCAGCCTAAAGAGTTTGCTATACCCAGGCCTTAGGGCAACTTTACTACCTTAGGGCCAAGCAATTTGTCACTGTAAAAAATCAAACACAGCATTCAGGTCAGGCAAGTTTAAATAACATTCTTGGTCTTTAGCTACTTTCAATGGAGTTAGGAGTGGATCTTGCATTATGTATGCATATGTCTGCACACAAAGTCATGTTGGAATAAATGCTGTCTTACAGATGTGTAGCCAAGAAGCAGTGCTTTGCCCCAGCAGCACTTTACCGGCCGTTTGGAGAGCAGGCAGCCGGAGTGAGGAGCCTTTCACAGTTCCAGGCCCTGCAGGACAGGGAGAAGGAGCTGGCCAGCCTGCGGGAGCTGGGCCTCACTGAGGCTGAGATCCAGCTGTGGCAGAGCAGAGATGCACCAGAAGCAGAAGAGAAGGTGAAACCTAACCGAGACAGAGTCAACTAAACATTCTTTTCTTGTCATCTATTGTGCTTTTTGCTGTTTTGGGTAAAAAAAAAACAATACATAACATACATAACTTTAAATCAAAAAAATGTCATGTTCATGCAGCAAACCAATGGCTGACATTGATTTGTGTTTGCTCAGTCCCATGGTGTGTGTGCAGCTCCATGTGCTATACAGCAGCGCCTGCAAGTGATCAGAGAGAAGATCGAAGCCAGGGAGGAGCTCCTGTCTCGGCCGCAGCGCTTCGCAGCCAGTCGGCCACTATCGCGCCGGGAAATGGAAATCGAACAAGCTCTGTACCAGGGAAATGAACGGCTGGGTTTTCTTACAGCGCTTTACCATCGAGGTACAAAGTGTTAGGAAGTTATTAGGATGCATGCGACTGAGCTAAATCCAAATAAATCAGTATGGTGTATATGCTTTCTCTGTGACAGACAAACTGAGAAAGGGTACAGCTAGCATAAACTAGCACATACATATAGCATGTTGGAATTGTATATTGGAGTAGGATTGGTTTGATAAATAAAATCTTGTTGTATGTTCCTTCACAGATGAAGACAACCAGGAAGGCCATCAGGAGGCAACTCCTTCTGATCCACTGAACTGTCTCTACAGAGATGTTCTCAGTAAGGAAATACAGCAAGCCTTACCTCAAGACTCAACAACTGCAGCATCACAGTCTATACATGGAACTGATCAGTCACACAACAATGACAAAGAGAGAGACAATGACAATGTACAGCAGTCAAGGACAAACAGAAAACAGTCAGAAGGCAACACTGGTCATTATTATGAACTGCAAGGTGAAAAAAGTAAGTCATTGGGACATTCAGAGTCCAAAGCTGTCACCTCAAAGCAGCACTCTCAGAACAAACCGTGTTTGGTGACTTCAACAAAGATAACTATAAGTCAAGCAATCGGCAGTCTGTGTGGAGTGGTGAGGTCACAATCAGGTGGACCACTGACTGTCACAGGAAAGATTGAAACAATAACGGATGAAGAAATCCAGATGAACTGTGAATCTGAGGAAGGGATAAGGAGTATCCCAAGATTTCAAAGCTACCAGCCAGGAAAACCCTCCAAGGTATCATCTGCCTGTATTTACTTACACATATCAGCCATAAAGTTTAAGTTACCGTGTAAAAACCGTGTTATTCTGATGGTTTGTTCATCAGATTGGTACAGGTATGGTCTAGCTATTCATCAGTGGAAACAACAGTTCAAACAAGTCCTGAGTATATATATAGTTTAAAAAAATGCAAGAAATGCTCTCAAAAGCTCTCAAAGCCTACTTAACTATTTTTTAATGACTGCCATAAGAAGTATTTACTATTTAGTCATAAAATGTCGCCCTTATTTACACTAGCTTGACTTATTAGACCAAGATTAACCTCCAGAGCTCTATGATTATGAAGAGAAGGCAGTGAGTGGGTAGACCATGTGGGTGACTGCAATACCTTTCCTGTTTTTAATGCATGTGCTGTAGGTGCTGTGTGTAAAGAACCTGAGTGCACAGGCATCAGTGGCACAGTTGGTGGCACTGTTCTCAAGGTTTGAGCCAGAGAATGGGCCCCCAATTCTATACCGCCTTCTGACCGGCAGGATGAAGGGTCAAGCTTTCATCACGCTGCCAGGTGAAAAACAGTCTGCACAAATTCAGCAATATTCATTTACGTGTTTATGTAGCCATAAACTCAGCTGTGTTTAAGTGTATTTGTTTTCTGTTGGCAGATCCTGAAACAGCCCAAAAAGCCCTGCAATTGGTCCATGGATACAGGTTGCTAGGGAAACCGCTCGTGGTTGAGTTTGGCTGGGAGCGACAGGAAGAGAAGAGACAAAAGGAGAATGAGGTGCAGGATGAAAAGACATTAAAAAACCTAAATTAGGTTTATTTAGGACAACATGATTTCTCCAGAGTTGTGCAAAATCATGACAAAATGTAATTGTTATTTTGTTTCTGGATTTAAAGTGAAAATGGTTTTCTCACTGTAAAAACAAATTTTTTTCACATATATTTATTACGAAGCAGAGGGGCATTCAATTTGTGAGTGTATTTATTAATAATACCGGCTTTAATTGAAGCAGCTCGGTAAATGTTTGTTTTTAACAATTTTAATATTGATAAGGTTCTATCTGATGGGACAGATATGAATGTTGTCAGTAAATATACATTTAGTCAGACGTGTGAATGTGCTAGTTCTGTGTGTTGATCATCTGCAGAAATATGTAGTCATATTCTGTGCTTGGGCACTAGATGGAGACATTCAGACATTAGTTGTCTGCCTTAGAGTTGCAAGTCTAAACCAAGATTTAAAATGCACAGACCATCACTATTCAGTTCATTAATTGTTTATCTTAACATTAACATGACTGATACCACAGCAGAAACATGATCTACTGTGCCTTTTACATTTTTGTTTATTTAATTGTTGATGTCAGAGGTTTTAGTTTAGTAAATAAAAATTGTGTTTGCTGAGTGAGTGGGTACGACATATCTCAAAACATTCAAGATAGCTAGATAAATAAAAGTACAACCTATAAGATAAAATAAAATAAAACCTTTTATTTGTAGAGCATTTGTACACAACATGTTATCTGGTGGGAAAGATGAATCATCCACTGTGTTGTAAGGTGTTTGTCTTTCCCACAGCCTCAATCCTTGGTCCAGTTATCTGAAATGATTGAACACATTTAAATCCTGACCTCTTTTATTCTGGATTTGACCAACGAATAGCTCGAGTCTCTGGAATTTGATTAAAATATAGGAATTGGATTTTCTCATCGTACCTATAAGCCCTTTCATATTTTCTTATGTTATATTTGTGTAAGCATGTCGTTACACCTGCTCAGTGACACGGGGTTGCGTGTCTCCGAACCAGTCTTCCTACAGTTTCCATCCTGGTCTCACATTCTGCCTGTGGGTCAAACTTAAACTGTGTATTGATCAGACTAGTAGTGGTCGTGTTTGTATAGGTTTGTTTGTGCTGACCTGCTGTTTGCCCTCAGTTCAGGGCTGTGATCGTTTTCCCATTCTAGACTGTAAAATCACAAACAGTCTCTGATTGAGTATCTACTGCTTATAGAGAGACCTTCATCTGCAGGTTTTTATATATCTGCACTAGATTAGGAAGCCTCCAGTGGAAGAGAACATTTGGTGCAAGGCGGAAAAAGTATTTGACCAATAGGAAATAATAATTTTATTTCTAGAAAGATTAACGAGCTGTAGATTCCTTGGGGTGTATACGCAACATTTTACAACAGGTGCACATATCCACAGAAGTGTAAAAAAAGACTCACACTCATCTAATTATCATCCCAAACAGACATAGTGTAAAAAATAACATGATAATAAGGCACCAAATTAAGCAGTAATGAAAACTATCAAAATATTGTGTTCAAAGCCATGAACTCATGAGGGTACTTGCATTTTCAGCTTTTCTCTTAGTTCTGATAATGGGACTAATCCTAACCTAAAACCTTAACGTCCCAATCAGACGTTTAATTTTGCCTGCATGGAATGTGACTGATAAAGACTTGATAAAAGCACATTTGTATTTTAATACACATCTTATTATATTAGGATACATATACACTTAAAGTATTATTTCTGAAACTCACAACAAAGATCTGTTTAAATTCAGTCTCTGTGTCTGTGGTACTATTCACCACTCATTTTAAAAGGCTAAAGGTTAATACAGAACAGATGTACGAAGGCCATAAACACACTGAGACAAACTAAATGCTTACAACACAGTAGCCATGCCTCTCATTTTTACTGTGTTATCTTACTCATTCCATCAGGAATATAATGATAAATGTCAATTAAATTCAGAATACAATTATGTGTAATATCACATAAACCCTATTTAAAGGTGTGATGGAGTGCAACCTTAGACATATCCTGTGATGTCATAGCCAGCTGCAGTGGGCTTTTTGGCTCCCTGGACTCCATGGGTACTAGAATGGGAGCTGCCACTGGCATTGCGGACAAGCGTGTGCCCCCTGCTGGCTGTGTTGGGACCCCCTACCTGCAGGGTGGGGTTGCGATATGTCTGTGAGGTCATCTGTCCTCCTGTGCCGGACACCCCACCTCCTAGTGGGTACGGATACCCTCCACCGCGGCGTCTCCCACGGCCACCGTCCTGCTCCTCGCAGCACGAAACGCACAGCATCCCACCTCCAAGTATGGAGACCAGCGCCGAGGCAAGACCAACATAAAGACACTGCCCCAGCTCGTACTTCATGCTGGCTGGTAAATTTGGCCGGTAAAAGGTCTGGACAACCTCGTGCGTGGTCCATGACACAGGTATCAGTGCAAGGAAGCCGGCAGCAAGGAATAAGCCTCCACCAGCACCTGCTACGCGGCTCTTTACTGCACCCGAGCCCTCCAGGCACAGAGTGCACTGCATCCCTAGGACTGACGTGGCAATGCCGAGGATGGACAGCACGAGAGAGATCACCATGAGGGCACGAGAGGCCTGCATGTCAGGCGGCAGCGCCAGCATGGAGTTGTAGGTCTCGCACTGGAAGGCTCCTGTGCTCTGGTAGACGCACTCCATCCACAGGCCCCTCATGCTGTCCACCGCGGTGACGATGTTGGAACCAATGTGAGCAGAAATCTGCCAGTAGGGCAGCACTGTGGAGACCAGGGTACCGAGCATCCCCAGCAGGCCCAGGAAGAAGCCCATGAGCTCCAGAGCTGCTGACGCCATTTCCACAACTCGGACCGAAGACAGCCAGAAGCTGACAGTTGACAAAACAAAGCAGTAAAAGTCAAGACCTGATTAATTCACCTGGAATTTTAGTTAAATATACTGTAAAGTTGCATTACTTTCTAACCAATGAGCTTTTAGTAGCGTCAGCTGAACAGTCAGCCTAATTTATCAACTTGTTATACATGTAACTTCAGCCATTATTAGCTAAATGTATATGTAGAGTTAAGCAGTAAAATAAGTAGATAGTTGTTTAGTTACGTAATGCTGATTGTAAACCAATGCTACGATTAGCTGGCGCTGGCTCTAAGTCACTTTTAGTAATTATTTAGTTCTTGTCAACATTTCATTTATTCCGTTCTCAATTTATTTGACCATTTTATTCATAATTAATACATTTTATGTGAAAATCTTCTTTATCCTGATAGTTCAGTGTGTGGGTAGAGCAAAGACAGACACTATCTTAGGAAACTGTATTAGCATGCTGCTATAAATTCTCTATGAATACGACATTAACAACATAATTACCGTTACGTGTGACATACACACTGGACTGATCGGTGTCTGGGAAACTAACCCACTTTTTCCATGAGGCAAAGTCCACAACTACACAAACATAAATACTATGTCTCAACCCCGAGCATTTAGGAAATTAGTTTGAATATAAACGCATAAACTGGATAATGAGGTCAATGCAGAAAACAATGACGTGTAGCTAAGTTACATTCAGCACTTGCAACATTATATTATGGTCCAGATTGTTTCACAGATTTTATTGTGTCTCACACACACACACACACACACACAGCGTACTAATAATATTACCTGTGGCTGATGCAGGTTATGGACCTACAGTAGTCGCAGATTTGGTTCTGTTCGCTTGCTGCAGGAGCTGAAGTTGACGAGGAAAGAGTCCAGTGTGTGTTCAGACTGCACTCACCACTGGTATTTCTGTTCAGTCTGCTCCTTCTTGTAGGTTAGAAGAAAATGTCTGTTTCTGTGGCTGTATCACAGTCTCGCTGCTTCCTGAGACCCTGCCATAGTCGCAGCTGTTGTGCTGCTCTACTTTAAATGTCGCTTACTCTGCTGGCTGCATTAGACCAAAGGAGCCAAAAACATTTGCAGATCAAATTCTGTTTAAGAAAAAAAAGTTTGATTTTGATGTAATATTACCACTGAGAAAGCCAAAATGGACACTAGACACAGTCTGTGTTCCTGCACTTTGTCCTTCTGTCACCTTCTGTCCGGTCCCGTCTCCGTGTTGGTTGAGGTTCTGCTGGATTTGTTTGAACGTGACAACCGTGTCCTCCATCCAGACCTTCACCTCCTGTCATGCAGTCACACAGTGACACTGACATCTCTGACAGTGACACACTTCACCGTTTTGCCAACTGGGTTAATCATTCTCTCGTCAGCCGTTTGTCCAAAACAGAACTTTTGCACAGCATCAGTAGCAGCTCAGCTCAAAGACTCCAGCACAATCCTGCAACAGAAGAAATGTTCTAGGATGTCAGGTTTCCGAATAATTTAACTTAGCAAAAAAGTGTCACACACATTATTACTATGATGAAAAGAATTATCCTTTCATGTTAATAGAAAAGTGCCTCAGCTCACTCTGCAAAAAACCCAAAACTCCTTGTGAGCATTTTTTTGCATTTATAATTAACATCAGCAGTAAAACGAGCCACCTCAGGCGTGTTTTTATTTTAATGTGATTTAATTCAGTTTTTGTTCCATGTTTTCTATTGTGTGATCAAAACTGTAACAGCAAGGAAATCAATGGAGTAAAGGTAAACAAGGCCCTGTTTGAGGGCAACCTTCCCACTGTAAATACAGAAAATCTATAGATTTCAAAATACATTATATGAAATCCAGAGAACAGTCACTAAAACGTTCATGTTAAAAATAACTAGTGAATGTTGACCTTGTATATGAAATGCTGTGCAGTCGTCGTAATGTTAATCAGTGTGAGTCTGGAAAGAAAGGCTGTCATGAAGAAGCAGCTTTTTAAAAGCAAACTGATTCATCTAACATGACCTCAGCATGTTGTCATTGTTCCCTAACATGTTATGAGCCATGATTTGGGCGTTTGGAGCCACTGGAGTGATGATTTTACAGACAAGCAATCATAGCAACTCATAAACTTTTTAGTCATTCATATTCATGATCTGGAAACTACAACAACCTCCCACGTGGCTGTGAGTCTGGTAGAAACTGTTAATCTAGCCAATTGCTACAGTCAAGGGTCATGTTCTCAGTGGAGGCTACTGTTCATCAGGTCTGGTCATACACTGCAAATTTACTATTATTTATTTATGTTATTTTATTGACCCACTTTTATGATTTTGTTTTGAAACTATTATTAATGGAAAAACTAAAAGGATGTTTTATATATGTTTGACTTTCTTTTCTAGTTATTAAATAACATATGATATAGATTTAACATGAAAGAAAAACTATAGTATCGTATATAACTAGCATTTCTTTTGAAGGCACCTCCAAGACTCCATACAACATTTGTTTACTTTGACATATTATGGTGTAAATTTACAGCTCAATTAATCTGACACCAAACTTGGCTGGTGCCCTGTCGTCCATCAAATGTTTGCTGTTTGTCAGTTTGAAGGTGCTGGTGCAAATCGAAAACATCAAACCCTTAGGATAAAAAATACGTACCATGTCAGCACATGTGCAGGCCACAGACAAGCATCACTGCCCCCCTCTGTCAGTCGTTGCCATCTAAACACTTGACTTGTACGATTCCAGTGTGTATCAGTGTCTGTAGTTAGTCACACTGTTTGCTGCTGGTCTGGTCCTGAAGGCAGAGCCTTTGGTTTCTAATCCCTCAACTGGAACTCACATGGTAAACGCATCATAATGGGATTATAGTGTAATCCAGCCACTTCCCCTACAAAGCAGACTGAGAGGGTAACGTCCAAACACTTAGAAACACTGAGCCATTATTATAAAGCACAGAGGGGCATTATACAGACACACTGCGTATTAATGAGGCAGCTAAGGGCATCCTGTGACCCGGCTGTGGCACATTTAGGCTCTTTTTAGGAACACAGCATAAATTAATGTCATCAAAATAATGAATGACAAATATAATGTATAAATAGGAACCAAAGAGGAATGTGCCTGAAAAAACTGATTCTTCCAGGCAGTAATTTGTGTTGACTTATACAGGTGCAATACGGGGGCCAGTGAGTGTATTTAACACAGGTGACTTCATCAATCTGCACAGTTGTTGCAAACTCCATGAGACTATATGGTTCTAAACTTGCTACAGCTTTAGAGTTGTTTGCTTTTCACCGCTGATTTGTCTGGAGCTTCTAATGTGGGAGCTGTTCACAGTGTACGTACTGTACAGTTACTGTGGCTGTTTCAGCGCAAACAGAGGACATAATAATTTCTGATGTAATTGTTAAATCAACATAATGTGCTGAAGTGAACATCACAATTCAATTGCCCACCTTTTGATTTTACATGAAGTAACTTGATATAATAAATGTCCAAACTAACTCGATCCAGGACAAATCAGTCTTCAAAGAACCATTATTTGGCCAGATTTGAATATGTAGTTGCTGGGCTCAACATTCACAGCTGATACACTACAGTAGCTTTCGGTGTTGGACCAGTATCATAGAGTGGAGCATTCATGCAGAGAACAGCAGCCTCCTGTGGCTGAAAACGCAAACTGATGTCGAGAGCAGTGGCTTTATTAGTTAATACAGTAATTCATTGACCATTTTCAACCGTGTTTAATGCCTTTTGTGACTGAAGCGAACTTAACTGTGGTGTGTCTAAAATTAAAAATCACGTGAAATGTTTAGTAGATGTTAGTTTTAAATAAAATATATAAATTGATAGTATGTTTTATGAATTGGCACCTGATCAAATGGCACAGATGTTACAGTATAAATTCACATGGTTAAAGCTGATAATATAGTTGTTGGGTGTAGGTCAGTGCACTAAACCCAGGCCTCTGTTTCGCGGTACAGCCGTCAAACCGGGCTCTACCAGACACATGTGAGCTGACCAATCCCTGCGTCCAGAAAGGTGACTCTTCCGGCTCCACTGACCAATCCTAACGCTTTAAACCAGCCGGAGCCGCAGCGGTCCCGCCCACAGAACCAGAACCGTGAGCATGAATCAACGCTTTAATCGGAGTTCGCTTCCTTACATGTTAGAGGCGATCGTAAGCTTGATGACTGGAGGCTGTGCGTAATGGTTAGAGTCTGCGTGGAGCATGTCCACATGTCCAAGTGCGCACCAGACGCCAATCACAATCACTCCATTTAACGTTTCCCTTACCCTCCAGCGAACACACGCAGCACATTTATGTACGTTAAGATGCGTTTGTGAACCTTTAGACGCAGTGTTTCCGTTCGGCTTAGTCGTAGATTTTAAAGGACACTGTATTTGGCCGAAACGTGGACGTTTTAAATGTTTGCACAATAGATTTGCTGCTGAAGTTGAGGAGGGTGAAGCTGCGTTCTGCACGTGTTATGGCGAAAAGCGGCGTTTTGCGGCTTTTATTCGCCAGAGCTCGGAAACGCTATTGAGTCATGCGTTGTGACTCATGGATTTTGATAAAGTCACCACATTTTCACAGGCAGTGCGTGACGGAAATGAGCTCCACTGTCCCCCAGGAGGCTCTGCTTCCCAGCCCCTTTGTTCAGTCTAGCCGGTGGGTTGAGTCAGAGGGAGTCTGTGCTAACGCAGCCACACCACCGTGGGAACGCCGACAGAGGCCAGGGCGCCTGAACATCCGTCTGCGCTCGTCCCGCGGTCCACTCCGACGCCGTTAGCGCGTTTGGTCACACGGGCGACGGCAAAGTTGCTTTGGAGCGTTGCTGATGCTGCGTTTCGACCCGGGAGCCGTCAGGGACCCGTGCGCCAGGGATCGGCCGTATCCGTCGGTCGTCTCCGCGCTTAGCTTCCAGTCAGCACCCTGAAAAATGAAGAAGTGAAGCAGCCAGAGTGTTAAACCACCACCGGAGTATTGCTGACACTGTGCAGTTGTTGCCATCACCCTCGGATCCACGCGGGTCTGTCTCCTCCAGTTTCCTGCTCAGCATCCATATTTGCATCCCAGGGAGTGGCAGCCACTAAGCCCCCTTTTCCTGGCGAGAGATTCAAAGTTGGCCGGTTGTGGGGAACCGGGCGGACGCTTTCGTTTCACGCAGACATGTGAGTATTTCCCTGCATTTGGGTGCTTTTATGCTCTTTGTGCTGCAGGGACCGAGGGTTTGAGTGAAGGACAGTCTGAAGCACGTTGCCGCAGTCGCCACAACAATGGATTAAACTGCCGTTGTGTTACATTTTGTTGAGCTGCGCATTTACCATCCCGACGATTCCGCCCTGTTTCGCGGAAATTTGGAATTTCGCGGAGGTTTGGAAAATGATTCCAGATCTTTATGTGAATGAGACCAGGGTATCAGACATCCTCGGCAGCCGACACTCAAGGGCCTCATTTCTGACTCCAGGCACAGCAAAATCAACATTCCCGACAGGTTTAATGGCTTTGATTGCCCTCAAACGAAAACGTCCCATATTCTCCATCTGGACGTGAGTTAATAATCTAGAAAACTATAAATGGCTATTACCAGAACATGATTGTTTTCTCTACCAATACCCAGTGTCTGGTTTAACAGCCTCAGCCAGATGTGTGTTGTTTATAGGCTATAACAGTATTATGTCTTCTTAATGGTATATGAGCCCTAAATTGCAGGCCACGCGTTTGGGCACTGGCCTACATTGGTTTGGGGGACATTTTAAAGAATATATGAAGACATGGGTCGTTACAGATAATGTGAATTTGCAGTGAGGCTTTTGTAACATCATCTTAAATGTGTACATGAATAAAATCTGTTTAAGTTTGTTTGTGCTGTGTGTTCGCTGTCATGCTCAGGAGCACTACAGTAGCAGTAGTTTCTACTTTTCTCACATTGCAGTTTACGGGTTGTGAGTAGTTCAACCAAAATGTGACAAGACTGCAAGAACAGAAAGTATGTCAGAAAGCCAATGTTTGAGAGATGTTCCTGGAAGAACCCTTCGATTTGGAGCCACTCCTTCCTCCACTGAGCGTAAAGTTTAATGCCATCAACGAACGCAACATATTTGTCCCCAGCTGTCTCGTCCGTTTATCCAGGTTCGCAGGAGGAGTGACACACCAGCATGCACTGGAAGCGCGCATCCGTTAAACCAGGCATCGTTCTGGTGTATTTGCCCGTTGCTCTGTTAATGGTTCCCACATGTGTAACCTCTCTCATCCCAATAGCTAAACATGGAGAGCGACAGCCGCCACTCCCACATCTAGTGCCCGATTCTCAAGCCTCCATCACCCAGGGAGGAGCACACCGGTCCGGGCGCCTCCTCGCTACTGTAGAATGAATATGCTCAAGTCCAGCGGACTGAAGATCCCTGGCCGTGGGCCCAAGCATTCCAGCCCAGTGGGGAGGACCTCAGCTGGTGGAACATCCAGCCCTGTAGCCCCTAAAGACAGTAAGTTACTTCCTCCTTCCTCCTCACCCTGTGTTTATTTATCCCAGTTCTTTCTTCTCGTCAAGGGAAGTGACTTGTTTATGTATGTGTGTAGAGCTCAGCTGCATTTGATTACACACATTTAGAAGCTGGGAACTATTTTCTTTAACTTTCAGACATTTATGTTATCAACTGCTGTCGCTGGTGGATGTGCAGATTCCTAGCAGCCAGATGTTAGCTTTCTGGAAACCTGCACTAATAGCAGAGTAAATATTGCACTTCCTTTCATCAGGCAGCCAGAAACACGACTTACATGGAGCCACGAATGTTATTGTTGCTGTCTGTCAGCTGTGTAAACAAGATAATATGTTTGCCACGTCTGAACGTCTGTGTTAATCTCGCAGCGTAGAGTTAATCAACGGAAAAGCAGTTGGTCAGAGTAAAATGGCTCTTTACTTTCAAGTGTACAGCAAAAACACCCTGAGACCTTAAGGATCTGCTTCTATCCAGCACATCTTCTAAAAGGTACCGTTCCTCAGCTGGTCTCATCTTTAAAAGCAGCCGCATTGTTTGTTCTCGCCAGTGTTAACTCACATGACGCGTCCCACCCAGCTTCATACGCACGTTGGTTCTATTTCTGCTAAATTATAGCTTTGCTGCCAGCTGAAGAGAAGACGGCCGAGGAGAAGCCAGCCTCTCTTTGTCTGATAGCAAAGGCTGGTTCCTCACCAGTCAGTGAGAACGGAGGCCTGTTATCAGAGGCAGACAGAGGTGTGTCGTGGGTCATCTAGATGTAAGATAAAAACAGCAACATTGTCCAATCACTTTGGAAATGTTTCATTTCCTCGCACACTGCTGCTGAATGGGTCTGTGCACTGCAAGCAGCGGCATTTCATGTCTTATAAATAGGTTTAACTGTGGCGGAGCTAAGGGACGTGACCTCTCTCCTACACCTGGTTTTATTTCTTTGACCCTGAACAAATATTCTACATCTACATGCTGCAAATGTTGATATTAAATATTAAAAATAAAGTTCAATGTATGTACAAAACCCATATGTACAAAGCAGTTAAACCTCGGTGTCTTTGCTTTCGTATTTGAACCCATTTGTTTGCTCACTTCCTGTTTATCCACATAGAAATATACACAGTTGTGATGGATGCTGTTTTTTCCCACTGCCGTACTTGCTGGGTGTAGTTTCTATTCAGCTATTCAGTTCATTAGACAACGCTAATTGGATACTGGTGGGACAAAACAGATGCCTCAGTGAGTACACGCAGGGATTAATTTCCTGCCCCAGATAGTTTAACACTAACCTGGTCCCAAAGTCTAAATCTCCATCGTCTGTTTGTTAGTTTCTCTGCAGCCTGTGAGAAGAGGGGCCAGTGTCTGCACTTGGCAGAGTTTACTTTGGTACATTTAAAGACCTGTTTCGGCCTCTTTAGGAACCTTTCTCCAGCTGCTTTTGATGACATAATAGCTCTGTGCCACCTCTTACGATGCCACGTCTAGTGTGAACCCTGGCAGAAATAGCTCAGCTGTAGTTGTAGGCAGTTCGTCTTTTTAAAGTTTCCATACTGTACCACAGTATTTGAACTTACCTGAACCTCCGATAAACCAGCTTGTTAATTGTTAGCTTCTTGCTTTGGTTTTTAATGACGGAGCACAAAGTCTTTACTAACCTACGAGGAATCAGAGCTAGGAGTCAGACGTGACTGTCATTATGGAAAATGATCATAAATAAGCAGAATCAGAGCGGCCAGAGAAAGAGGGGTGTGCGTAAACCAAAGGAGGGAGAGATGAGAGGATAATTGGGGGGAGGAGGTGGGACGGGAGGAAGCTGTGGAGGTTTCATTGTGCAGAGCTGATGAATAGTGGGATTCAGATGGTGGTGGGATGTGGCCAAGCACAATAGTGAAAGTAAGGCCTGTGTTTCCAGTCTCCCTTCTGCCGAGGATCTTTGCACCCTCGCTCTCCTGTTGCCGCAGCAACACAAATCATGGGTTTGATCGGGTTTTCAGGTTAGTTCGGACCTTCACCACAAGAACCAGCGTGAAATTAAAGTTACAGCCCAAAAATAACGTTCATACCAGGACACTGGTAAAAAAATTGGAATATGTGAGCATATATATACATATATTTGTATTGATATAGTGTTAAAGTACATTATATTGCAAATCCTCTTACATTACTCATTTATCATCATCTTCACAAAGACGTGTGTGAATATTGTGTAAGCTAAAATTAAATACTTCCTTCCACTGTGTCTTCAAAGATAAAATGCGTCAACATCCCAGTTTGATCTTAAGACTGTGCTTCACTGAAGAATTCCCAGAATCTGCTGTCAGAGGCATTTTTAAAGCTGAGAAGTTTCAGATAACGTGTTTTAAATCGTTCCTAATATATTCCTCGTGTAGTAGATTAATTTAGGCACAAAAACATAAAAGTGAGGCAGACGATGCAGCCATTTTGACACATTAGCGATCAAAAGCAGTGTCTGAACACACGTGCTGATTGAGTCTCACCGTGGAAGCAATTGGGGTGTAAAGCGCGACGGGGGGGGAACGTGTGTCTCCGGGTGAAGACACAGGCCCGGCACCAGCCGCCCCTGCACACAGATACGCTTTAACGCAGACTTTTACAGGCGGTGTGCTTCCCCGCTCAGTTTACACTGCTACGGGGAAAATGAAAAAACAGATCCAGCTCATTTATGTGTCAAACGGGTGAAATCGCAGCAGCGTGGCAGGGTTAATCACCAGCACAGCACAGTTTACCTCACTCTGACCCACTTTTCAGGGGGAATTAGACTAACGCCTAATCTTGCACAAACTGCACTGTTGGTTTCTTTTTTTCTTTTCTGTGCTGGCATGACGCCGTCAGACAGTGAACAGTGACTGTGAATGAGGATGTCTTCACAATGTACGCAGTGTTTACAGCTGTGTGACCACAAGCACAAGGAGGGATGTCATTTTCGAAGCGTCTGCGTTTCCTTTTACCTGCTTGTCTTTGTGTGACCTGTCTCCACAGGCACGCCACTGAAGCCCACCACTCCCACTAAGATCTCTGAAGAGGGCGATGATGTTTTGGGGGACTACACGGTTGGGGAACAGGTCTGGGTCAACGGCGTCAAACCGGGAGTGATCGCCTACCTAGGGGAGACCCAGTTTGCACCAGGACAGTGGGCAGGCGTGATACTGAACGACCTAGTTGGCAAAAATGACGGTTCAGTGGGTGGCGTGCGCTACTTTGAGTGCCAGCCTCTCCAGGGCATCTTTACCCGACCCTCGAAGCTCGCCCGACAGCCGGTGGGAGAGGGAAGTGACAGCCACTCCCCCGACTCACAGTCTGCCCAGAATCAGAGTCAGCAGGGCGGCAGTGGTGCCCCCCCCGGCCAGCGAGTGGTGGTGCCGCTCAGAGAGGGGCTGCTCAACAGCGCTGTGAAAACGGGCAACGAGTCAGGGTCCAACATGTCAGACAGTGGTTCGGTGAAGAAAGGCGGAGATAAGGATCTCAGAGTTGGTGATCGAGTTTTGGTGAGTAATTTGGTTTGGAGCCAAGGACTTTTTTTGTATGTTTTGCTCTTTGTGCCCACTCTGGGTGTTTTTCTACGACATGAGCTCTGGGAGCATCATCAATGTTTACATGGCGAGAGCCTTCATAAGGTGCGTGAAGATTTTCCATGCAGCCACCATTCTCCGTGTCAAGCCGTGCAATAAACTACATGACAGAAAAAGATATGGAATCACATACTTAAAATGCTACTTTATCCTGTAGCTGTAGCGCAGCAGCTCATGGCCATCAAGCAGTTCGTCGTCTAAGTGGCTGAATATGAGCAGTGAGTTGTTGGCAGAGCATCAGCGCTTTATGTGAGACAACGTATTTAACGCAGCGTTAATATAGAAACACATCAATCAGTCTTTTGACTTTTTGTGCTTAATCAAAGTGACAATTATTTATAAAAGTGCCCTGATTTTTAGGTGAACAAAATTGATAGTAGCTGAAAGCAGTTCAGTGCTGATTGGGATCCTAGTGTATAGGCAAATAACATTTTATGCAGGGATCCATACAGTGTGATGTGGTATGTGGTTAATCCCCACAGGAAGGTTTCTCCTCCTGCTGCCTAATGATAACTGAACCCTTATCCAACCTTTGTTTGTTCTCCACCAAAACCGGTAGAAAAAACGCACGTCCGAACGTTGAATCAGCTTTTTTGCCCATTTTCCTAATAGAGAATGAGAAGATCCCTACATGGAATTATTAGCCCCGGGTCACTTTGCTTTCAATATGCTGATGGTACTGCAGACAGCTGGGGAAACGGGAGCTGGAGAAGCTTTGCTAGTCGGCCGTGCTGTAAATCACTCTAGATTACTTTCAGCACTTAGGAGGAAAGAGATCACTGCTGACGAATTGATCAGCGAATCCATCTATTTCCAAAGCCTCTGCCATGTAATCCATCTCGCTGCAGCGGCCTGGCTGCGTTGGCTTCCAGCTGCCCGCTCCTCTGATGTCAGAAATACAACACCGCCTCGGAAATGTCGTCAAATGGGCACAAAGTGTGAAACTCACATTACGCACAGTGAACACAAAGCTGGTGTTGGATTAAGTGATGGCAGCAGCAGCTGGACACACGGCTTTCTCTCACACTTTGTTAACCTGGGGCCGTTGCTAGCATTTCGCAGCTCCTGGTCCACATTTCTTGCAGAGGAACGATGTTGAACGGAGGTCGAACTCCAGTGATGTGTGTTTGTGACTAAGTTGTGATCCTTTGGAAACTGCCTGGGGAGAATTTAGAGGACTCCAGAAAGTAACAGCAGAAATGTTTTCCAGCAGAGCGACGGCCTGGGAGGCGAAGCGCATGATGGCTTTCTCTGTTTGCTTGAACACCCACAGGACCCACAGTGTCTGTCCCCTTTCAGCTGTTTAACCAGAGGCCGTCCACACCGGCTTCGTAAAAGTTGAGGGAATGTTTTTACCTGTGATGAAGCTGGTGTTGGTCGAGGCCTGAAAGTCACTCAGATGGCTCCCTGCACAAGTCCTAACCCTTTTTCATGAATGCGTCTAGATAGAAGATCCAGCTCACGTCAAGCAACAGTACGACTGGCTTTGCAATGTTGGTGAAGTTATTCCTTCCTGAATCGTGACCCGTCTCAGATAATACTGGTAATAACACGAACCAGGACGGTCGCACTCACAGCCGACCACCTCAGGTTAATGTCCTGTGACACAACAGCCTTATTTGCTACCACGTCTATGCTGGTCGTCACTTCCATCTTAAACCCAGACGTTTGCCCTGGATTGACCTAAATGTTTCTCCTGTTTTAAATGTTAAATAAAATGTTTAGTATTAAATGTGTATCTGTCAAATAGAACAGATGTGGTGCAAAAACATCTGGTACCGTTGGCAGCTTAACGAATGTTCTCCATTCCACACGAACTGAACAGATGTTTCAGAATGATTTATAGCATAGTCATAAGAAGCCTTAAAAGTCCTTTACTGCAAGTAGAGAAGCTGGAGAATAAACATAATCAACATGTGGATTAAAAATTTGCAAAAGGAAGCAAGAAGCAAAAATCGTTTCACGAAATGATTCATGAAATCAGACGCAGTGATGGAATGATCTTTTTCTTAAATGTGTGGAGATGGTGAACAGGTTCATTCTTGCACAGGATGTGTGTCATACATGTGTGAAGGACACTTGTCAGCAGGGCTGAAGTGTGTGTGTGTGTGTGTGTCCAAAAGGAAACTTCCTGGTTAGGAAGTCGAAAAGCGCAGATGCGGCAGAAACAAAAGGGCAAAGGTGACTTAAATCACATTTATGAAGGTAACTTTGCTGAATACATGAATATATTCCCCTGCTTTTGACTCTACATATTGACTCTAGTATCAGTGATCCATCTGTACTGACACACAGAGTGTTAGTGAATATGAGAGCGATGGCATAAATACATAGTTTGTCTAACACATTCCAGTGAAGCACATGCGCTGGCGGAGTAGTGTTCACAGATGAGTCTGTCGAGTCTGTGTTTGTGAAATATGCTGCATTAATTAGACGCCACGTTTTAGGTCAAATGCAAATGTTTAAAGTTTATGATCATTCATTCAGCTTGGCTATAGAGGACAAAGGGGAATGAAAATTGAAAGTGGTGAATGATGTTGTGACTCAGATTTAACATGGAGCTTAGTGAAATGACACAGTTAGAGGCTGAGCTAAGGGAGGACCATTCAAAACAGTTTTTCCTTCTTCGTTGTCAGGTCGGAGGCTCAAAGATGGGAGTCATACGCTACATGGGCGAGACAGACTTCGCCAAGGGGGAATGGTGCGGAGTTGAGCTGGACGAACCCCTGGGAAAGAACGATGGCGCAGTAGCTGGTACAAGGTACAAACACGTCCTTGAAGCTTCCCACAGTCCTTTGCTGTTTCCCCTAAAAGGAAATTGAAGAGGAGGCTGTAAATCCATCTGTTCGGTTGTTTGTTCTCTCAAGCGTTTGTGTGTTTATCTGTGAAATCGCGTTGACCGACCCTCTAGATCAGAGCTGCTTGGCACCACTGACTCTTTGTTGGACACTTTGTTTATTCATATTTGTAAAGCGTTTCAAACAACAACAACATGAGGCAAGAAGCCGAGACGAGCGTAATCATAGCAAAAAAATTTGATTTGTTAAAATAAGTATATACAATATGAAATGAATACATCAAATAAACACACAGCACTTTGAGTATGCAAATGGATCTGTTCCCTCTTCCTTCTGTCCAGATACTTTCAGTGCCTTCCCAAGTTCGGCCTGTTTGCTCCGATCCACAAGGTGATCCGCATCGGTTTCCCCTCCACCAGCCCGGCCAAGGCTAAGAAGAGCAAGCGGGTGGCCATGGGGGTTTCCTCTCTGGCCCACAGCCCCAGCAGCTCCTCCATCAGTTCAGTCAGCTCGGTGGCCTCCTCCGTGGGTGGACGACCGAGCCGAGCTGGGCTGGTAAGAAGGCTGCAGCTGTCCCACAGACGCAAACAGACCGCTGCTTTCCTGCAGAGTTAAACAAAGAGCTTAATATCACTCGCATGTCTGTAGTTCAGGAAGCACGGCCACAGATTTAACATCATCGTTCCGTGTATTTAAACTAACATACAACTGATTGTAGCTTCATATTCAGACATGTGAGTTGTATCAACCTTCAAAACTCTTAGCGAGAAAGCAAATATGCATATATCTGACAGAATGACCACCTGAAAGAAAATAAGTGAGTAAGCACACTTATCTACACAACAAACAATATAGACTATATAGAATATTACACCACAACCTTTGTGATTCCCACGCACTGACTTTCAAGATGCTTTGCAATGCATAGAAAGTTTCCTTGTAGTTAATCGTTCGCATTTGGCACCGTCCCATTCACTGACGTTGCTGTTTGCTCCCGTGTCACATCTGCAGTTCAAACTGCTTGTTTCAACACACGGTGTCTGTAAGACTAATGTCTGCAGCCACGTTTGGCAGCAAACTGCCATGAACAGAGCATCAGGGTATCTCACATTGATTTCAGCCCCTGGCTCGGAGCCAGAGAACACTCCCTTTACTTTCCTTAATTGTTGGCAGCACTGACAACAGCCTTGTGAATTTTCATTTGCAGCATTAATCTGTCTCTTCACCACAGTCAGCACTGTTCTGTCTGACTTGTTTGACTCATATTGTTATAATTTGTTTTGTTTTTAGACACCAAATGTAGACGCAAAGGTGGAGATTTACATAAAGTAGCGCATTCAGGAATATATTCTAGCAGTGAGCTGTTATATCATTATGTACATGATCATTTTTTACTTCAACAACAAACAAATAACTTTATAATTTTTTTGTCCATTACTGTGTTTGTGCAAATGCCACAGACAACAGACCTGCAGCGTCTCAGGCACTAATCCGTTTAAAGGGCGCCCTCTAGCGGTGAAAGCACAATTTGCTTCTTTAGAGCAAATTTTTACTTTTGTTACTTTTCTTCGCTGTCAAGTATTCAATAGGAAATAAAACATAAAAATAAATATTAGTTAAATATCAGGTCCTTCTCATATTACTTTCATAATTTTCTCTTCACGCCACCCTTTACATTTTCACCGGTTCCACATTTTCTAACGTTCTCTGTTGCGTCCATCCTAAGTTAACAGAGACATCGTCGCGATACGCTCGGAAAATCTCCGGCACCACCGCCCTCCAGGAAGCCCTGAAGGAGAAGCAGCAGCACATCGAGCAGCTGCTGGCCGAGAGGGACCTGGAGCGAGCCGAGGTGGCCAAGGCCACCAGCCACATATGCGAGGTGGAGAAGGAGCTGAGCGTCCTGAAGGCCCAGCACGTGCAGGTAGAGAGCAGTGTGTCTGGGAGGAGCTCGGAGATTTCTGCTGCCGGGTTCAACATAAACTCACGTCTCCCCTGTTTGTGCTCTACGACCACAGTACGTAACAGAGAACGAGAGTGTGCTTCAGCAGGTCAAAGCCATGTTGGCCAGCGCGCAGAAAGACAAACTGGAGCTGGCCAATCAGCTCGAAGAAGAGAAGAGGTAACCGAACAAAGTTTAAAATGATGCCTTCTAATATTAAAAGTCTCGTGTTCACTTACCAACTGTGAGTGTTTACATTGTTAACATCATAAGCAGGGTCAGGCCCGTCCTCGTCAGTATTAGAGAAGAGAGGTTTACATTTTTGGTTTCACAGTGATAAATATTAAAGCCTCATATTTTCTTCACAGGAAAGTGGAGGATCTCCAGTTCAGGGTAGAGGAGGAATCTATTACCAAAGGAGATCTGGAGGTATTGATCACATTTCCTAATCGCCACAGAAAAGGCTTTACCACTGTTTCACGTCGTGTAGCCCACATAGCAGCTTTCGAAACGCATTAAGGTTCTGTGTAAACTTCCGGATGAGGATTTCCAGTGTCTTACTCAGTTACGCGCTGGTTTGACCTGTTTTGAGTGTCACAGCTGACTGACACATTCTCCCCTCGCGGTGGTTCCTGATTTACCGCCGGCCCCAGGGACAAATACGGAGCTGTGATATTCAGTTGCACTGCATTTTGGGGCAGAAGTCAAACAAAATGACGAGGATTTAAAAGATGTGAATAATTGGACGACATCAGTAAAAGTGCGTCATTTTTGAGCAATGCAGAGCCGTGTGGAATCCATTAGATGCAGTCCTGTCCTCTTCCCTGTCTGACCCCTCAAAACGTAGACGCTACATGCGAATCTAATTGGCTCAGTGATGAACATGCAACTCTAAATGTCACAACAGCCCATTACTGAGACTCTTATGGTGCAGACCTTTCTAAACGTAACTTGTTTTCTCTACCCTGAATCTCAAAGAAAGCAGCAACTAACACATATATAGTTGAATCTTTCTGATCCAGTGAAGATCTGCGGCAGCTATCTGCTATTTATTGCAGTGATTATGGCAGCTCATTGCTTCTACACGGGCAAAACGTATTTGCCTATAATCTATCGATGCAACATTGAATTTTCCTCCTTATACATAGATTTTTTCCACATTTCTATGACTTCTTCACTGGTATAAACTGATACACACATAGTGATTATGCATGAGTGCGAGACCTTCTTACAAGTCAGTTACCAAGCTGTCCCTCCTTCCTACAGTACAGCTCATTGTGATCTCTTTTATTCCCCCTGGATCTTTGTGGGTCTCCATCCCTTTGAGCGCTTTCCCCCCTCTTTGTCTCTGTCTTTGTCTCTTCCCGTAGACACAGATGAAATCGGAGCAGGCCTGTATTTGCCAGCTTGAGCAGAGTCTGCTCCTCGAACAGTCGAGAGCAGTGGCGCTTCAAAGAGAGCTAGAGAGCAGGAGGGTAAAACACGAGCTCTTTGCCTGTAGCCTGCGTAGCTCTGCACCTGTTTGGTTCTTTGTTGTTATACTGTGGCATAACCCACAAGGCGCGCAGCTCAAACGCACTTCTCTAAACTAGTAACGCTTCTACACAAGCATATTAGACCAAGTGTGGTATCTTTCATTTGCATTTTACTACAGGTAATGCACAACAGCGACGTCAACATCATGTAATTACTGCACCATTATTTGTTTAAGAAGCAAAAAATAATAATAATAATAAGCCAAAATAAAGAGAAACCACCAAGTGTCATTCCTACTGCTTATGTAGGATTTAAAGGGCATGCACAGAAAATCGATCAGGTTGTGTGAGTTTGCTGGTCTGAAGCATTACTGAGAGACAATATGATGCCAAGAGGAAAAGACACAAGCAGTGGTCGTAGAGAATCAGCTGCTGTTGCACATCAATGTGGAAAATGTGATGTCTGGATTCAGGTTTTCAATTAGCGTTGAAGAACATTGTGCTTTTATTTTATTTGTTTTATATGTTTTTACTTCTATTGTGAATTTGCACAACCAGTTACCATTCGAGTAGTAGTAGTAGTTTTCTTGCACAGTTAAGCCTCAGCTACACTGATGAAATGAGAAAAATATCACCAAGCCTGCAAATTAGGATTTGTGTTTAGTTTTTTTATTAAAGGTCGTCTTCTGGGTCAGTTGCCAGCGTTACGCAGCGTTTAAAATAATGCTCTTCCATTTCAGCTCTTTAAAATGCAACAGAGAAATGTCCCCGAGCTACATGCTAATTTGTGAGCAGTTATATAATTAGTCACACATGAGAAATCACACAATCATTAATGGGATTCACCACGGATCCTTAGATTAATGTTTCAAGACACATCGTGGTGGTGTTGCCTATTTAACCACCAGTTGTTCGTGTAGCGAAGGACGTCCTTTACACCACTTTGACATGCAGTGCTGCGCTTCACACAGAACGTCTCCTCAATAATAGACCACGGTATCACAAATCACACTGTACAAGCTTGTGCTTTCAAGACATCAAGAGAAAACAAAACACTTTGAAACACTGGATTCCTATATGCAGTAAGGTCTGCTTCTGCCAACAGGGAAGATGCGCTCATGATGCAGTATCCTTGAGGTTGGGCAAGAGAACCAAGGTGAAAAAAGGATCTGATCTGGTTTTGGCTTTGATCCGCTGCTGAGCTGTCTCAATTCTTGACTTCAAATCGACTTCAGATGCTGTCAAGGACATTAACCTCGCATAGGGGCTTTTTTTAATCCTTCACTCCTCTGTGCTATGCAGTAATGTGAATGCTACTCAGGCAACGACTGATATAAATCAACTAGTATCTCTGAGGTCTGCTTTCCCAGATGGTTGAAATTAACATCTGTGCACTGTGTGGCAAGTCTTTTTCTCTTAATCTTGTTTTTATTTTGATTGAGTACAAGTGTGTGTGGAGGACGTGTGCAGTGGTGTGTGTGTGTGTGTGTGTGTGTGTGTGTGTGTGTGCAGTGTCACTGTCTGGAGGCTTGCTCTCTGCTTTATTATATTCGCTTGGCTTCTTGTAGATGATCATTTAATGGCTGCGCTCTTCTCATCTTCCACCTCTTTGCACACAGAGTGAGCTGCACAAATGTTTGGACAGTGAGACACTGATTCAGCTCTTCTGGTTTTCTCACTTCTGAATCTGAAAATATGTCCTTATAAACAAAATAAGAAATTATTATTTGGAATGTGCAACAAACTGACAGCGAATCTCCACCTGACTCTAGTTCAGCTCAACAAGCATATTCCCCAACAAATTCACGTCTAATCTTATGTTCAGCAGAAGCAGACAATAATTTTGGGTGGAAGAACCGTGTCCTGCTTTTAGCTGCTGGTACACAAAGAGTTTCTGTAAAGCTTTTTGTTCAAACTGTCTGCTGCAGCCAGAAGCAAAGCTGATGAGGGTGGTGAGAGTAAATCCCAACATGAAAAAGCTGAGTTAAGAGATGCTCTACCGCTCGGTAGAGCTACAGAGGGTTTTACTGAGTCTGATAGCAAACGTGTGTCTGTCACTTCAAAGAACTCGCACACGCAGCCACAAAATGCCTCGTTAATAAGCAAATATTAATAACAGCCGCTAAAATAATAATACACCAGCCGGCAGCACCATTATTCTGCACAACCTGTGTGAATTTATATGT
Source organism: Macropodus opercularis (assembly GCA_030770545.1). Taxonomy (NCBI): domain Eukaryota; kingdom Metazoa; phylum Chordata; class Actinopteri; order Anabantiformes; family Osphronemidae; genus Macropodus; species Macropodus opercularis. The sequence goes on along the minus strand of CM061102.1, from coordinate 6,863,863 downwards.
TGGAACTTTAAGTATTGAGTTCCCCTGAGACCATTTAACGTATGCAATAAGTAACGTCTTCCCTGTGGATTCTGGGAACTAGGAGACGAATGATTGTTAGGCTGTTACCTTTTATCTTAGATAAACAGATGCGAAACGATCTGTCGCTGTCCACGTTCTTAACTTTTATTTTCTATTGTCTGTTTACACTGGAATGAACTCTGTCGTCTCCGTTTCTTACAAGCACCATACGGGGTTTTCTTTTTCCCGGTGCCTGGTTTCTGCTCTTTACCCTCAACCTTTCTTTGAATGGCATTATTCTGTATTAGCACACACACCCATCTTACACTAATATACATAACAAGCAGCAAAACCTCAAATATCTGTGATGTATGTTGCCTTTATTCTTCCTCAGCAAACTACGGTTGAAGAGCAAAGTCGTATCATGCAGCTGGAAGAGGAGCTTAAGCTCAGGAGGGCTGAGGTCGAGAACCTTCAGGCTCAGCTCAGAGGGTCGGCCTCGAGCTTGCAGCAGCCTAATGCCGGTGCCAGTGCTGACACCAAGCCAGAAACTTTACTCCTGCATGAGCAGCTGGTGTCGGCGGGTCACGAGCGCTGCAGGGAAAGCAGTGACGTTAAAGAGAAGTACGAGCAGGAGGTAGACTCACTGCGGGCCGTAGTGGACAGACAAAACCAAGAGATCAATGAGATGAAGCAGAAAGTCCAACAAGCCACCAAGGAGAACATGGAAATGATGGACACTTGGAAGGTAACGTGTTATATTTATTGCTAGACGAAGGTCAAACAACCTAATTACAGTTGAAGGACTAGATTCATCTTCTCAAACCTGAAAGTTTCCTGTGAGGATTATAACAATGTTCCAAGACAAACCCGTACCAGACAGTTCTTTTCTTTTCCCTCTGCAGACTAAATTCGACACTTTAGTGACAGACCACCAACGATCCCTGGAGGAGCTGAAGGCTTCATTGAGTAGTGATCATACTACTTCAGGAGGCCAAGAGCAAGATGCCCAGGAGCTGAGAGCCATCCTGGACAGCCTGAAGATGGAGCACCAGCTGGAGGTGGAGAATCTCAAGGCCAAACACAAGATAGAAGCTGCAATCCTGACCAAGGAACGCGAAGACCTCTGCGTGCGTCTTCAGGAGGCCAAAAACCAGATGGCCGAGGGCAACCAGGCGTTGAGGAGCGAAGGGGAGACCAAAGGTGCCAAGCAGGCCCTGGAGGATGTGACTGATAAGCTACAGAAGGCGGAGCAGAGGCTGGCGGAGATGGAGAAGCTTCGCGCGGAGCAGGACAGAAGCACAGAGACGCTACGAGAGAGGCTGGAGCTGTCCGAGAAAAAGATGAGCGACTACCAGGCTCTACAGAAAGCCCAGGCAGAGAGCCAGGAGGAGATCCAGAAACTGGAGGAGAAGCTGAGGGTGACGGCGAACCAGCTGCAGGCCCTGCAGGCCAATAGCTACACGTCCAACGATGCAAATGTGAGTTGAGGAGGAGATGGGACACGTGTCTTTACCAGTGATGGGATGTTGTTCTAGTTACTATTTGCGTTTTTGCAGGTGATAGAGGATAATGACATTTCAGATGAGAAGATGAAGCTAAAACAGAATATTGAAGGTACAGACATTTTTTCTATTTTCACCTTAAATACGCAGGCAGCATCGCACTGTAGCTTCCCTGGTACTTGCTACTCGTAAGTATCTTATCAGGCTTATAAACATTCTAAACATCTGACAAGGACGTCAGACTTTGTTCATCTTGCCTCAGAGCCTGCATCAGTTCACTCAGTGCGATTAGTTGAAATCTGCTAACTGTTGTTTTGTCTTATTTTAGAAACAACAGAAAGGTTGTTGAAAAGGGAAAAAGAGGTGTCTGCTCTCACTTCCCAAGTGGAAGCTCTCAAATCACAGATCGGAGGTAAATGTCTTTTTTTTTTTTTTTTTCAAATGATGTCCGGGAGCATCAAGTGACCTTTTTCTCAGCTCTGAGGGGGTTATTTTCTTGAGTTTTCTTTAAAACGACATCAAAATATCAAACTGTGTGAATCTCCGTAGAGGGATCATGTCTTGTCATGCACAATAACTGTGACAAGTGTTTTTGTGTAGCCTGAAGGTAATTTCATTTTTGAAAATAACATTTTGCTCCCAGTGTTATAAACATGGCTAAGCTGGCCTGTTGGAAACTGTTGCAGAATTATTTTGTGCTCATCAGCCAAAAGTGAAAACTGTGACATCTGTCTTAATATATCAGCTCATATCTGTGTCATATCAAGACAATGACTGTCATTAGTGTCATTCCATCCACGTTGTTCCCTTCCTGCGCCTGTGAAGTGCCCTGCATGGATGGTGACTACAGACTTCCCTTCATTTTCCACCAGTCATGCTGGGTTCACCGCTCAGTGGAACGGTTTCATCTTCGCTGTTGCGTTCTTTGATCATCAGCGAGAAATCCGCCAGGCGCCTGTCTTTTGAAAACTAAAAGTTACATTACATCAAAAAGAACCAAAACATGGTTCACGTAGCTCAGATAATAAAATCTGACACACTTTGAAGAATAGATTGTAAATAATTTATTAAGAGAAAGGAAAGAGGGGGGCTCACCAGGAAGAACAGTAGGATTATTACAATTCTGATTCAGATTCTTTATAACCCTTTTATGAAATGAAGTTTGAATGTTCTAATGTCCCGTGTGATTCATTTTTCCTCCCTTTTCTTCTTCTTATTTACTTTGAGTGAACACAAAGCAGTTATATTATTCATATTTCTTTACCAACAGCACTGGAGGGCAAAGTCCGCTCAGTGGAAAAGAAAGCTGACGTCCTGGCCAAGGACAAGATGCGCGTTGAGGCAGAGCTGGAAACCATGACCAAGAAGTCCCATGATGCCTCTGGGCAGCTGGTCAGCATCAGCCAGGAGCTGCTGAAGAAAGAGAGGTATGGAAAGGAGGCTGTATTGACTTTATAATCGGCCTCACCACTTCCAGCATAACCAGGCAGAAGCGATGCAGAAAAATACATCACTTTGTCAATTTGATAATGGACAAACACTTGGAACAAACAAGCTCTGCATTGATTTTGTCGCCCACGCTGTCAGCTTCAACAGTATTGTTTGAATCTCACTGTTTCATTTAGTAATATTTCATCTGGATAAAACGTATATTGGTAAGTAGCTGTGCCAGAACCAGCATCTAGAACGAGATGTTCTATATATTTTCAGCAGCTCGTGGTGCCATAAAAACCAATATGCTGATACACAGACTGTCATTTTCTCAGCTGTTCTAAGTTGATGTGTCTGACAATTTATGGATTAATGAGGACGCAAAGAGAACCAATCAAAAAGTTAATTGTCTAATGAGGTCATTGTGATTCACATACAGGGTTTGCTGTACAAACAAATAGTAAAGTAGGTTTTAAAGGGAAACTTTATCAGCAGGTTCACCAAGAACGTTTATGATGAAGTAGTTTCACTGCTTCTCACTACCATCACATTCCGGTGATGATGATGACACAGTTCAGATCTTCAGACGTCCTATATCTTGTTACTACTGCCAACATGATTAGGTGTCAGTGTGGCTGAAGGTCTTAATGCTAAAATTCTGGACTTTCTTCTTCTGGCTTCTCCAGACTGGACTTGCTGTAGTACATTATTGGCTATTTTACTCTGCATTTTACACGCAGTTCTTACATTATTGATGGTTATGATGTTAGTTAATGCTGCAAGGCATTAAAAATAAGTGCCCCTGGCTATACCAGAATATTTTTCTGTCCACCACTGCTGCAGCAATTATGGTGTTTGCAATAAAAGTATATACCATCCATTGAAATATTCAGTGGGTGTTTCCCATTGGGTTAGCTTTATTAGATTATAATGCCATTAGCTTCCCTAATGTTATTGCTGCGGCTTCAGTGTGTAATAGGATTTTAGGGAGACAAAATGGAAGAATCCTCATTAAAAGTCACCTTTGAACGTTGTTATTTTTTATCTTGCTAAGATGCTAAGATAACTCTTTTGCCAGAAGAAACGATTATGATGCTGGAAGGAAGCAAATGATAACGCGGCCCAGCCCTAAATGTCACTGTCAGAATAAAGAGAGGAAGCCTCTGTTGTCACGAGTCAACAAGCTCAGCGGGTGCCTGCGGTGCCTTGAGCGCCCAGGACGGTGAGTGAATTTGGTAATGTCAGTCTGACACACTATTGTAAAGAGAAGCGAAAAGAACAAATGGCTGTAAGTGTGGAGTCTCTTCACTTCCCTTAAACCTGCATTAACTGTTCACATCATCCACTTGAGGGCAGCAGAAACAAGCTCTTCGTCGCCATACAATAAACGCTGCACACCTACATGTCCCCTCCCTACTTTCTTTTTACATCACGTAAAGCCGTTTATATGTGTGTGTGTGTGTGTGTGTGTGTGTACAGGAAAACAGCCAGAGACTAGTTCATGTCATAATGCATAGACAGTTACTAAAGGACTGGGCTGATCAACCTCCAGCCAGTCTTTACAGAGAACGAGGCCGCCTCCACAATCCTCACTGGTCAGACTGCACAACATAGTATTCCCATAATGGGTTGGTAAGCTTTTAAATAATGACGACCTTTGTGCCGTGTCTGAGCACATGTGCTACTCATATAAACCTCAACAGCAAAACCGCACTGCTTCTTTATTATTATTACACTTAAGAGCAGATAAATGTCTGCTGCCTGCAGGTCCCTGCACCTGCAGGCAGCAGACACACCTGTGGAAAATTGCTTCTGTTTGTTTCAGTATTGCCAGAAACTCTGGGCTTAATGTATTTACTTCTTCTTCTTTTTTTACCAGGAGTCTGAACGAGCTGCGGGTGTTGCTCCTGGACTCACATCGTCATTCTCGAGACATGGAGAAAGACCTGAGCCGTGAAGTGCACAAGGCTGAGTGGAAGGTCAAGGAGCAAAAACTGCAGGATGACATCAAAACCCTGCGAGAAAAGCTGCTGCTGCTGGTGAGAAGAGAGAGAATAATTCTGTGGAAGTGTGTCATTGTAGCAACAAAGACTGGAAGACTCCTTCTGTTCAAGAAACGCTGCATCAGTTTGGAAACAGAAAGTCAAGTCTTACCAGCCGCTGACTTCCACCTCCACGAAGCTGGAATATTTAAGACGGTGTTTTTTTAAGTGATGCAACGCAGGCCAATACCTTGACTTTTACTTCATACTACTGTGTATATATTCATACTTTTGCCCAGTATGCACAACTAATGTTTCAACTCAACTTCTTGCTGCCAGATAAATCAAATCTTAAACTAATTCTATTTCAAATGGATCATATAGTGATAAAACAGTGTGGTTGTTTTTTTCACAGTGGTTAAATGCCTGATCCAGATGTTAGCATACCCCCTACGTCGAACACTGCGATATATATATATACTGTATGTCTGCTTCAACTAAGGACACGTTTACTGTTCAAATATGAAAATATGCTTCATATTTATTAATAATGTATAATAATCTTATTTTCCAGGTGTTATTCAGACACACCGGAGGATAATATGAATGATTTAACACCAGCCCTGTTTGCATTTGTGTGTCTCAGGGCAGGGAACGAGCATCACCTGACCACCGGCGCTACTCTATGCTGGACCCCTCAGCTCTGGACTCGGAGGTTACCCGCCTGCGCCAGCGGCTGCTCAGCACTGAGGATGCCCTGAGGAACGCCTTGGAGCACAACCAGCAGGTCGACCAGCTGGTCCAGGCTATGCGCAGGCATCCAGATAAAAGCCCGGTAAAACAGCACGGAAAATGTGTTCTTACATGATGCAGTAAGAAGCGCGTGAACATGTATATATTTATTATTTCTGACTGTTTTTCAGGTGCATGGTGCAAATTCAGCCAATGGAATTCATCATCAGGAGACTGACGGTACTCAAGACGTTGGTATTCCTTCATTATTCCTAATTCATGTGATGATTCAGTATTATTCTACTCCTTAGTACTAAGACTTTGTGTTTGGCTTTTCAGGAACAACATTGATGTGAACAGATGCGATGGGACTGCAAAGGAACATGCTGAGGTACATCTTAAAGAGGAACAGCTCGTCAGACACGTCCCCGATCCTGTGACGGACACCTGACGCTGACACCTTTCCGTTTACAGTTAAAACCAAAACGCTGAATCTCTGTCTCGAGTGAATTTATGTGTTGTTGCAGAAAGCACCTATTAGTTAATAACGAAAGCCGCTTAAAGTACTGTAAAAGAAAAGGAAATGGACACAAAGAGGTTTTATTGGTACACGTGCTGATAATGTACAATATGGCAACTGTTGATGCTTTACATTAGTTAGAAATATTCAAACCACAAGTTGCCAGGAACTCTTCGACAATTCAGATTTTGGAACCCGAAAGCAAAGTGAAGGATGGACATCAATGTGAAGGATGGAAGAACTGGGTGTCTGTTGCTCTGATTTATTTATTACCTTTACTTTTGCTCCTCAGCTTTGTAATAATCCTCTGTACTGTAGGTGGCCAGTGACAGTCAGAACAGCCGGTGAGGGGTGACAGACGTTTGGAGGGAATTTTACTAATTCATCGCCTTTTTAATACCTGACGAAAGGACTAGTAGCGAAGCCGTTACAGATTCCCTTCCCTGTGTTCCCGATCCTGCTTTAGTGCACAACTAATTGTGAATGATCAGCATAATTGAAAGTATTAAAACGGATCATGACAATAATACCTCACGCAAACTCTGTTTTTTGAATTAGAAACGTAAAGTCAGTAGGTTTCACAGGTAGCTTTAATTCTTCTGAGTTGAACTGCATTTCTTATGTAATGACTACATGACATGAATATTTACTTTATTAAGGTGGTGTTAGTCACCAAACAATGGAGTCAGTGCCAGTGATGGATACATAGAGCGGAGTATGTTCTTGACACTCACCTTCATTTGCTTTGCATAATGTATTAATATAATAACAGCTGATTGGTTCCTCAGTTGTTACAGTAGCTGGGCAAAAATTTAAATGACACTGACAAATACCTGGTATAAAATATTGCTGGAAAACCACATAATACACAAGTGACCGGTGCCTTAAAGTGTGCAATCAGGCCAATGATGGAGACCCATCAGACCATCGCTGTGGCTCCACTCCACAGGACTGCCAGCATGCTCGAGATGTGCCAGGCCCTGACGAGATACTCCGAGGAGAGCGAAGGATGAGTCGCATTCACCCGCCACACTGGCATATGAAACCGTCACGGCTCCTGTTAGGTTGGTGCTAAATCTAACACATGGTGACCCAAGGTTGACAGAGTGGAACACAGATGAAGAATTGCCCACTAAAGTACTCTAAGGCCGATCTGTTTGGAAGTGAAGGCGATGCTTTTAATACTGATCCTGTTTTCAAGTGTTGAACGAAGAGGCCATTGCTTTCATCTCCTGTAAACCTTTGTGAGTCGTTGCACGTCACTGGACGGAGAGGACCATGTTAATTCAACTAAAAGGCCTGTTACAGACTGATCTGCGTTCAACTCAACCACGCTCCATGTAGAATTCATACCGTACTGTAGTCCAGATGTTGTTTCATCCATCATCATCAGCTGAAGACAGGATCCTGTTTATAGGGCGCAGATGCTACATGGGAGACATTCCACTGGGGTGAGTGATGTACGCGTAACCAGGAGAGATGTCTCCTGAGCTGAAGGCGTAGAGCATTTTCTACTGGGTGTTGTACATAGACTGTGTAGCTGGAGGGTTCAGACCCTTTGGATCACTGCTGCAGTGGTTTCAGAGATTGAGTCATTAAATATTAACATTGTGGGCAAGGGGTTGGTGGTGTTTTATTTCACACTTTCATACTTGTGTCTCCACTGTGTGTTTGTTTTTTAAGCAAAGCTCAGTAGATCGGTTTATTGCTAAAAAGTTGATTCAAAGAGGTGTCAGATTTAATGCTACTAAGGGTTTGGTGGTTTGGGGAGTTCAGCCAGCTTCCATAACCATTTACCCATTTTCATGCACACACACACACACGTACAGTGAGCTAAAATAAACTCTGCTTTGTAGATCATATGCCCTTCTCAGGCAAATATTTGGTATTTAAATGAGTTGTCAGCTAGAAGCGGAGGCAGCAATTCCTTCATGTGGAAAAATGGCCAAACTCCTTGATGGTGAAGATGAAACAACCAGGCGTTACATAGTTTTTGGATTTCTAACCTCCAGATGTATCACTTTTAGTTGTTGGCCTTGGCAAATGTCAGGTCCGGTCCACATGTCTGCGTTTTTTGCTAGAGGGCAGATTGGTTACGCTGCTGACATTTGAACAAATAAGTGGCCCTTATTTGCAGAAGCAAGCAAAAAAAAAGGGGCTGCATGCGTGAAGCACAAAAACAAATCTTACTTCTGCCCGTGTTAAAGCATCGTAACGACATGTTTCTGAATAAGCTCGGCCGTTTGCACCAAAGTAAGCAAAACTAACCAAATTACAGTGGTATAGGGGATTATTTACAGTTTAAATTATATTATTAGTACTATCATAAGATAATTATAATTTTCTTTCTACCATGAGATGAACTTTACCCTATATCAAACTGACAGATATATTTTAGGCAATGGACAGAGCTATGACATGACTGTCATAGCCAGAAGATCCATGTAGCTGCCATATATCTAGTTTGGACAGATCCTAATCCTAAAAATAATTCGGATAGTGTGCAGCTATGGCGTCGAACCACCTTCAGGATGTCAAAAGAATTTCTAGAAGTTAAACTGACAACAGGGAAGTTCGGACCCGGATTGAAACGTCTGCTATTCTAATAAAATAAACGCACGGCATGTGTTGGTTTTCTTTATAAATGCCGCTGTCTGGTGTGTGCGTGTGTTTTCCAGGGGTTCCTTCGTTAATCCTGTATGTAAATCGTAGCCAATAGATGCTGTTGTTGAGTTGGGCTGGGATTAGCAGGAGGCGAATGAGTTTCAATTTTACTGGATTACAGAACAAAGAAAGGGGAAAGGGACACCCTGCTCTGTTAAGGGAAAAGAGAAATAAACTAAGAAAAGATACACAAATTATAGACTATAAACCGTGCGATCGAAGACGACGTTGTGATGTTTCGGATTACGATGTTTTAGCAAACGGTGCGGCTACATTGTGGATGGGAATTGCGAGCGTTTCTGATGGATTAAAACGGGGAATAAACCTATTCCGGGATTGACAGCAGCAACAAGGCTATTTAATCGCTAATTAAGGTGAGATTTTGCTCTGTCTTTTATATTCGCTAACGGTTATACGGTGTCTTTTCATTGCGCGTGTAGATTTGTATGGGCGGACATTTACAAATTACAGATTATAACCTAATTTCTGGACTGGGTGACGAGATGAAAGGAAAGTGCTAGCATTAGCTAGCAAGAGGGCTAACGCAGTAGAGCTAACGAGTTTAGGCTAGCTAGTTAGCTAGCTCCGCGTTATTTTGATACCGTTAGCTAATTAGCCTGCGCTCATTAGTTACACGTATGGTTAGTAGGGCAAACGCCAGATTATTGACGGTTAGCAGGGAACTCGGTTTCGGTGGACACCTCCCCGTAACCTTGCCAGTGGAGCGCTAGCCGTGTTTCTGACGGATACATTGTGTGTTTGCTAAATTAACCCCATACGTTGCCATTAGTATGTGGTTACCAGCTAGTACAACAAAGCCTGCTAGCGGCACTAGCAAGTGTAAAGATCAGAGCCAGGGGCGCGTTTAGCTCAACTTTGGAAAGCGATTTGAAAATAGCAAAGTATGACGAACAACAGTGCTGAGTTAAATGGAAGCATGTTACACTTGGGCTCTGTTGACGCTGGCAAACTTGAACAGTTTATTACTAGTTGACTGCTACGTAATTACAGTCGAAGCAGCTCAGCCAAATAACAACAAAAGCGCAACACGACGAGACAAACACAAACACACACACACGCATCTTAAACCAGCGAGATTATTTTGATTGAGACAAGTTCAGGGTAGAATTTGACTTAGAGTTTAGAAACACCTGACTTGGATCAAACGTGTTTCGGGGGGAGGAATAAACACTGACTGTGTTTGTTGTCTTCATGTCTCACATCCTGCGCTTTCAAGCGTTTTTTCAACTGGATTAGGTTAGGATTAGTAATTCCTCTTCAGTCTGGTGTGATGTGAACACTCTCACAGCCTGTATGCGCCTACAGAAATCACATCATATTTACTTCCTGATGATCTGAATTAAACTACTGGTGTAGTCTGAATAATGAATTAACCAAATGTATTATGGCTCATCTTTATTCGTTTGTAATAGATCCACTGTGTTTCCAACAGGAAGTGGTCTATTATTCTTTATTCTTATGGACACACTATGCTTAGTAGAATAAGCAGTGTGTTGTTCTTTTACTTGATTGTTTATTCCTGTATTCTCAATAGTTGGTTCTTTGCCTTTGATTTCTGTTTGGCATTGAAGCAGTGGCGAAGCATGACATCGGTGACCTGACTGAAAGGCCGTGGCCTGAAGCACATGGTATAAACAAAGGGATCATATTGTTGATTGTTGTAATGGCAAGTCAAATAGTTGGTGTCTTACCACACCCTGACTTTAAATTGTCGTAGGTATGACACAATTTCTGTCCTACTTTTTTCTTGCTTAAATTAACCTGTCATTATCACCCACTTACTGAAAGGTGGTGGTTATAGTGAAGGCTGGTGCTCAACAAAACATGAATACAGTCCATGCTAATTAAACTATAAGGTTACTTCAGCCTCTTAATTGGGGCAGCAAACATTTAACAAACGATTTGTCTGGCACACACATGCTTCATCACAACTAAATCATTGGAAGTTAGGTTTTGGTTTACATGAAGTGTGAGTCACAGAAAATAGCAAGCAGACCATAGTGTGTATATAGAGTCACGTAAACAATTATAGACACGTGCGTCACGTAAACAGTTATAGTGACATTCTGCGAAACATGTACGATATCTATAGTGGTGACTTTGTGTAGTTCTAAAATATTCCCCTGATAAAGATGTACAACAGATCTTCACACATAAAACGAGTCTGGTTTATTATTATGCAAATTGGACATGTCTCTGCCAGTACAGTTTTCACATTAAAAAGACGCAGTCTTGACCTCGAGCCACATATGCAACACCATAAAAAGATGTGTTGATGACTTTGCGAAGAGGAGTAGTCAAGCACACTCACACTCTCTGGTAGACCAGGTGCTGTCCTTGTAGCCATTATTAAACCATGTGACCATCAACACGAGCAACTTGTTCAAGAATAAGCAGCAGGAAATCCCCATCTATCATTTGAGCGACTGAAAAGTGTCACACAGAGAAGTTAGAGTCAGTCAGAGGTTAAAACTTAGCTGCTTATTTGGAGTAATAATATAAATAAGTCCTAGTCCTAGACTTTAATTGTCTGCTCGTGTAACTCCATCTTTTTTCATTCACTTGGTTAGATTACAGCTGTGATAACACCCTCAGATTTTGATGTAGGGAGACTTAAAAAAAAAGTACTTGGTGACCTTGACTGACTCGTGTCGATGATGACAGTATTTGGACTTGTTGCCAAAGTATTTCTCTGGTCAGTAAACGGGGTAATAATGGTGCAGTCCCCTTGTGTCCTTTTAAACATGCGCGATGCAGTTTCTGGGCCAATTTGAACTGACTTAGAGGTGAACTCCAAGTGACACCCGGGCAGCTTGCCCAGGTTTTAAATCATGATGTGTGCCTTCCTGATGCCTCATAATAAGATATAAATAGAAACATAAAGAGGTGGAAGCTTCGATGTTTGCTGTTCGTCTGAGAGTTTCCCTTTTAAAAGAGAGTCTATTTCAGAACATTGAAGTCAAAATGGACCAGACTGACCTAGAAACAAAAACCAAAGTCCGGCATGTAAAGTTACAAAGTCACACAACTTATAAGTCCCATAGGTTTGCTGCTCCTGATGCTGATGTGCATCAACAAATCCCGAGTTTCCTTTTTAGCGACATGGTTGCCCCTTGTGTATTCTGTGTTGCTCTACTGACAAAATGCTTTTCCCCCATCTGTATAATTTTGCTGTACATTACAGCACCATGGCATTATTTCTGAGCTTCCTCTTGCAAAGCAGTTGACATGGCATTATCCTGAGCCTATGCTTATCCCCACCTTTCTCCACCATGCTACTTCGTTTGCCTTTTAAATATGTGAGGGAAAGAGGCCATCTATTTTGAGGCTGTAATAATTTAGGAGGGGGCTAATGTTTGCTGTGGCCTCAGGGGAGCCAGATTTCGATGGCCAATAGACTTGGCACGTTCAGACTGGTGCAGCTGAACCCCACCACACCCACCCCCCTCTTTCTGTCTCTGCGTCTGTCGATCTCTCTCTACCTCTCTGTCCTCTCTCCATTGAGGCAGTGGTTTGGGCTTGCCAGAGGCTAGTATAATGGTTCCCAGTGTCTGGAGAGATTAAAGGCCAGAGCTGCATTGTTCAAATGCCCCGAGATTAGTTTCCAAGGAGACGGGTTTCAGTTGCCATGAGAACATAGTGCCTGGCTTTAGCCCAGCGGTTTCTTTTTAACAATCCCTATCTGTTTGCCTTGTTACTTTTGTTTTCTTTCATAGGAAGTTTCTGTTCAATTTATGCTGCTACACTAATGTTGCAGTAGTTGTAGAAAGTTAAGGACTTATTTTGCCCATCATAAGCCAGTCTTACTCAAAAAGAGGAAATAAGGTATGAATCAGCTCACGTGACGTCATCTGCTCTAATTATCCCTATTTGACAAAGGCAAATCATAAGCTTGTGATTCAGACCAGGTTTTTAGCCGTGCTAGCTGCGTGGCTCTAGGGATGGGAACGTCAGTCTGGCGGATTAACGTTTGTATGGATCCTACTAATTTTAGCTATACTTTTTAGGAATACATTGCAAAACCATTAAGCATCATCCTTGCTCATTTTAAAAGTTCGTCAGCTCTTTCGCTGTAGATATTAGGTCAGTGTGCATGTTTTATGTCTGTTCCTGTCGTTGATAACACCTCTGTATTTCCAGTGAGATAACCAGTCTCATAAACCGTTCAAAATAATAACAATAAAATATATATTATGCTTTTACACTGTAAATAAATTGTATTTGTCATTAAATAAATAAAAACTGCCTCAATCTTGCTATCTAGGCTTTCTTGAATTTACATTTTGTTCTGCCTTTGGTTGTGCTTTGCAAAACTCCAGTATCACACTAGTGGGGTTTTTATTAATGGGTTCCTTGCTAAGCACCTGCTTATTCATCTCCACATTGATCTCATCATTGGAATTCTGCACCGTGTTTGTTGTACTTCTGTCAGTATATTTGCTGTGCGCTCGGACGGACTTTGATCTGTGCCCTGTAATTCCAGCACAGCTGTAAGCAGTTCTGCTCTCATATTTAACTTTAAACTCTGTTTTACAGAATGCAGTTCTGAATGTTTTAAATGTCACACAATATGTAAATGAATCTATGAACAACCAATGTCAACAGCAGTATCTGTGTTTGAATAGCTGCTTAAGATTGTATAATTTATTTTGGATTATTCTATTTCTGCTGTCTACCCAAAGCCTATTGTTTCTGTCTCTTGTCTTGTTATACTAGGCTTCATTGTGTAGTTTTGAGTGGACGTTTTCTACCACGTTTCACATTCTTCTAACTTATTTATTCCCCAGCCTGGAGTATCAGATGGATGCTCAAAGTGCAAGTTTAGTAAGATACTTAAATTTGCTTATAGACAAACCACATGATGTCAGAAGAAACTGCTTTGAATTCTGGTCACTGGAAGTGTACATGTGTTTGTTATGCTCCACTGTGGCTCCCTGCCTAAACTGTATTCATGTGGTCCCTGCAGAGGCATGGCTCAGATGAGGAAGCTGGCATGTGACAGCATCAGGACAAACTCCCGGGGTGAGCCACAGGCCCCACTGGTGTCAGCCAGACAGGAGATCCTCACCAGCCTGGTGTCCGCCCTGGACTCAGTGGTAAGTCCCGAAGAAATTCTCACACAGTGTCACTTCATTTTGGATCTTGTTAGTCTAGGGTGTTAAGATGATTACTGCTCTCAGCACATGAGCGAAATTCACACTTAGACACGCAAACAAACTGTTTTGTGTGTGTTTTGCAGTGCATGGCGATGTCTAAGCTCAACGCAGAGGTGGCGTGTGTCACTGTACACGAGGACAGTGTGATTGCCGTCGGCACAGAAAAGGGCAGAGTGTTCCTCAACTCCAGGAGGGAAATCCAAACAGACTTCTACAAGTTTTGCCGTAAGATCTGTTTTTCGGCTTTCAGTTTTTTTTAGAGCATTGATCACTCTTCTTATAGCTACATCTGCCTTGTAGTATTGTGATCACCCAACTGTTCAGCAGTCCTATAAGAAAGGAGGAGACATGTATATTTGGCAAGCTGCAGTGGGTCTGGAGGCCAAATATCTTCTGTAATAATGTATTAAGTGGTGTTATGAGAGATTTTTGCAGTACACCTCTCAAAACACGAGCACTTTCATTCTGGACTTGTTCCAAATAAACAGACTAGTATGCTAGGTTGTAAGACCAGTCATATTTCAGGAGTCAGTGCTTTGGACTTTGGGGTTGATGTGTTTCACCTGCACTAAGATCTTAGACGTCAACATTTTTCTCAACATTCATATCAGTGTAAGTGTCTGTGATATCCCACTGCAGTTTTTAATTTAATTAGATTGTGATACCAGGTGAAATAGTTTTCCCAGTTTGTTATAGGAAACCATGGCTCCACTTTGCTCCCTTTTAGCTATGACGTCTTTTGTTGGAGATACTTCTATTCAGAAACATTAATTAATTTTATTTATGGGTAACTATGTAAATACTACGTTGTAAATATGCATTATTTTAAGGATAACACTTAAATCCAGTATTAAGATTTTAAATAAGAAATATTTACTTCATGTTGCAGGTCGTATGGACCCAGAAACACCAGAAATGTTGTTAAATTTAGCTTCACCTAACTGTGACTTTTGTCATTTGGCTTTAGGGGCACCATGTCTGCAAAGTCTGACCGTAGCCAATGCCCATACCAAAGACCAGGAAGGCGATGTCAGCAAACCGACTAAAGATGGTGAGCACGGAAAACCCAGAGCTCCGTCAGATGCTCAGTCCAACATCTTTGTTCTGAGGAAGATGGTGGAGGAAGTCTTCACAGTACTTTACAGTAAGGAAATTGCTACACAAGCACAACAAGATATTTGAAGCAGTCAATGGACAATGTCCAATGGACAATAAATCTGATCCTGATATCCAGTAATATTCAAGTGTCCTTGTGTTATGTACAGGTGAGGCCTTGGGAAAGAGCAGCCTGGTCCCTGTGCCTTATGAGTGGATCCAGAAGGACCCGAGCTGTGTGGTGGCCCACGGCTTGCCTGAGGGAGTCACCCTGAAGAAACCTTCAGAGTATGACACCAAGACTCTGATGAAGATTCTGGAGCAGAGCCACCGCATCCAGTTCACCGTCAAAAGGTTCGTCTGTGCAGTGATACCAAGTCTGCAGTTTAAACACAGGCATCAGATGATGAAACCAGCTGTTTCACATCAGATCCCAAAGCAGATATGAAAAAAACATGTTTGGAATTTCAGCTCAGCCTCTAATGCTTAGCAAAAATACACAGTGTGTGGCTGGAAGCTCATACTGTAGCTGCCTTGGCATCTTCTGTGCTTTGCTATTGGTAGCAGACAGGCTGTAGTGTATTAGTTACAGAGACAAGGTTTTAATTCTGCTACAGAGGAACAATTTCTCATGGTGCAAATTAGTCTCCAGAACAGTTTGGCCCTTTCTTCTTCTTCTTCCCTGTATATTATAGTTACTAGTACCAGTAAAAAACATGCAGCAATGTAACTGTTGTTAAGAGATAGACAAATCTACGACAGGCTGTTTGCTAGGCTTTCTTTGACAAGTACAGAGCGAGAGAACAAAACTGCTGAAGAACAGGCAAATAAAGGGGGTTGAAATATCAAAGAATCTGTCATGCAGACACACAGTCATCTGATTCCATTTATCTTACTTACTTTGAGTTGCTTTTGCTGCAGCAAACACGCCATAAGCCAAGAGATGCTTGGCAAGAGATAAAGTTGGCAGACAAAAAGCTTGATGTCAAGCTGTGATGTTTTTAACCCTCCAGAAGATCAGACACTTAAGATGCAGTGGAACCTGTAGCCAGTACATTTTCCTCGATTTTAATTTCATCTCTGTTCACAGGCCAGCAGAAGATTTGTCTCGAGAAGCCAAATCCAGCACTGATGTCAATCACAGCTCTTCCACCGCCGTCATGACACCGAGCGGCCATGGCCCAGGGAAGACGACTCCCCAGGTAGCCACGTCATCAAGTCCAGGCACTTCCAGCAACTCTGTTCTGTCAAACTTCTTGTACGGCATGCCCATGTCCTCCAAACCCCACCCAGATGGCAAGCTGGATTTCAAACCTATGTCTCTTCTCAACCTGGGCAAGGACAGACTGGCCAACTGGACAGCAGGAACTGAAAAGAGCACATCTCTCAAGGACTGTGCTAACAATGGTAAATGTGCATTTGTGAGTTGGAGTGTCTGTAAATAAAACGTGATTATTAGACTAGCTGCTTATTTATATCCCAGTAATGGTAGCAATAAATAGATGTTATAAGACGAGCACACAGTCCTTGGCTGTGTATTTGAAAAGATTGTTTCTGTGACCTGAGATGAAAAGATCAACATTTATAATTATACCACTCATGTTTTTCTTGAAAACAACCATTGTCGCACATTCTTGTACCCACATCCTTTTACCTTGCAGACAACAGAAGTCAGGCGCAGTCAGCTACAGCACTAAGGTTTAAAAATCTGAAGTAGAAGACGTACTTCCTACACATACAAACACACTGAGACCCAGGAAAAAGCTTTAAATCTTAATGCTGCGATTTTAGGCCCTTTGCAGTTAATAACTAAGTCCGGTCAGTAATACGGATTGCTGGGGAAAGTAATTACTGGTTTTGCTAAAGCTAAGTGCACATTTTTGCTCGTAATGAAAGTTAATTAAACAAAATTTATAACTGTCTTTCATTTTCAGACGAGGCAACAAGAGTAACTGGTGAGCAGAGTCCTACAGGCATCCACATCTCTAAGAGACTGCTTTTCTCCATAGTGCATGAAAAATCAGGTTAGGATCAACATGTACACAGAGTTATCATTGCCTTTGTGATATTTTTATCAAAGCACACGTTGGTTGAAATGTACGAGCGCTTATGATTACAGCATGGTGTCCAGTCTTGTGCATCCATATGACCTCATGTTTCCATTTTCTTGAAATTGACTTAACACACAAATTAATCTCTTAAAATTTTTACAACAGTTGGAGAATCGATTTTCTTGGTTAGAACAGACCCACCAAAGAGTCGTGTTGGCTAAGAGAACTGTGGGCCAGAGCCACATGATTTAAAATGTGACCAACTTTTAGTGTGAAATGTTTTCAGAGCTTGAGCACATGCATATATCAGAGAACAGATTAAGTATTTGTTTTCACACATATTTCAGCATGTGGCAGCCAAGACACTGCCGCACAAAAAAACACAGTGTCAGGACTGACAGAATCATTTTGTAAAGTTCCCACGTGGCATTGCTTTAATAATTATTCTGAAAAAAACTAAATTAACGATATGTTTACGGGTAGTTCATCTTTCTAAATAAATCTCTAACCCAGTTGGGCTATAAAACGTCATCAGAGTTAAATCCTCAAACTTCTGCTGGCCCAGAGGATTGTGTGCACTTTGTCTGACACCTTTTCCTTTGTGTTCTGCTTGGCCAAGTATTGTTTGCTTAACTAAGATTAAACTATTCTAATGTTTAACCATTAAGGGCTAAGCTTCTAATATGTCAGCAGTAATCTCTTAAGAAGATTGTACTGATTTACCAAGTTGGCTTTGAGTACATGGAGAAGATTAATTTCACCACAATAGGAAGAAACGCTCCTTTGAAAGTTACAGCTCTAGTGAAGTTTCATTTTTCATGAAGTGTTGACAGGAGCTGTTTTGTCACAATCCTTTTCTTACAGAGAAATGGGACTCATTCATTCGGGAAACTGAAGACATCAACACGTTGAGAGAATGCGTTCAGATCTTATTCAACAGCAGATACGGTGAGAAGAAGCTCATTCAGATTCAGCATTTACATTTTCCCCAGGCTTCAGTTTTGCATATGGGGTAATATTTAGAATGATATCTCTGGCTTCTCAACTAAATTGTTCATGCTCGGTGATGATTGTCTGTGTTCCTATGGAAGTTGATAGATTGGGGTCAGTGCTTTGGTTTGATCACGTCTGCCTCGGTGATACAACACACTTACTAACCGCAGTATACTTTTAATTTCAAGGAATGTCTGGGGAAAATCCAGCTGAATATGAATGCATTTTTTGCATTTGTTTAGTAATGTAATATTGTAAGGGTCTGTCCAGTTATTCCACCTGCCGTCTATTTACTCTATTTTTAAATGCTGCGTGCACAAACCAAATTTTGGGACACAGCAACAATAATAATAATTTTTTTCCTCTTACAGCTGAGGCCCTGGGTCTAGATCACATGGTGCCTGTTCCCTACCGCAAGATAGCATGTGATCCAGGGGCCGTGGAGATCATCGGCATCCCTGACCAGATCCCCTTCAAGAGGCCCTGCACCTACGGAGTCCCCAAGCTCAAACGCATCCTGGATGAGCGTCATGGAATCCGCTTCATAGTGAAACGGTGAGCAGTGCTCAGTCTTTGCTTCAGTGTTTTGTATTCAGTGTTTGACTCTTTTACATGAGTAGGTTTCCAAGGAAACACATCAATACATGCTTTTTATGAAAGAGGAGTCTAAATTAGTCACTGAGTGAGATGATAATCAACAGCTTGCCTTGACATTATTGTCCAGCTCCACTTCAGCAAACGACAATATGGCACAGAAACTTAGCAAAGATTTTGTGTAAGTGGCTACCGGCCAAGCCAGCCTATACCATCTGTCTGTTAATCGTCTGGTTCCATCAGCACACTATGTCCCACTGACTGGTAAACCACTTCCATTCGTGTCCCAAAAGACTTTCCCTTGCCAGCATGTTGCGCTAACGGCTGCTCTTCCATCCATTTGTTTAAGCTAATTTAAATGAGTCACCATGCCTTGTTTGAGATAACGCATCTTTTAACAAATCCTGCAGGCAGCTCATTAGTGTTAATACAATTAGGAAAGATCGAAAATGCGATTATTTCAGAACTACATCACATTCCCATTGTCATTGAGAGATGCTCCAGACGCAAGCCCTGATGTTCCTTTTTGTTTGGCATTGTCTTTGTCGTAAAGTGTTATTTCTAGTGGTTGGCCCAAACTTAACTCACGTGAAAATCAGCCTTGCTTTTAGTTATGCACAGATTATGTTGAGTTTTACGATATAACATTTTATTTTCATTGTTCTATCCACTCATTTCCTGACAACTCATTTCGTGAGTAGCACTCTCTGGTCTGTTATTTGTCCATAGCACTCAACTCCTAGTCCATTATTTCCTAACGAGGATGATGTGAATGCTTAAACAGGCCATAAATATATAGTTTCCTTTTTAAAATGACTCACTAATTTCCATCAGCAGTTTTGTGCATAGATTTCAATAATGTTTCCCAGACAGTAAATAATGGTGTATTTTCAGCTGCAGACTGTGGCCCATTCAGTAATGTAGAGAGTATTTAACCCAGCAGGACGGTGTCAAGGGACTGGATCAGAAATGTTTCCTAGCTGGAGATTTTATATGTGCATCAACTATCTGAAAGGGTTTATACAAATAAATATAAATAAAGCAGACTAGAAAACTAGTTGGGTCGAAAGATTAATTATGATCACAGCGGGAGAGGAGTCAGTGGCAGACTGAGCAGTAGTGGATGCCAGTTTAAGAAGTTTAGATATTTTTAGTCCCAAGGATTCAGTGATAATAAGTAATGACTCAGTTACTGAATAGTTCGCCTGTTTACAGAGCGGTTAATGGCCTTAAAGAGCTGCTAACGATGTGTTCCTCCACATGTAGAGGATTTGTATCTAGATTTCTTTCCCTGAGAGCTTTACCACCCTTTGAACTCAGTGACTAATGGTGTATTTTTCTTTTTTTTATTTCAGAATGTTTGATGAAAGGATTTTCACTGGTAAGAATGTGATTTATCATGTTTTTGTTTCAGTATCATTCTCTTGTTCGTATAAACTGTGATTTTAATAAAACCTATAAAAATCTATTTCTGACTTCTGGTGGAAATGCCTGATATCGTTATTAAACGAAGAACTGTTTATTTAGTTGTTGACAACTGAGCTTTATGTCTTTGTATCTGTCTAGACTAATTTCATATAGAGTAGATTATATTCAGCACCACGTGGTACATCTATCTCAAACCTTTACAGTCTAATACAGACAAAATGAAATATTACCTAAAAACCTGCCTGGTTTTGTGTCAACCTTATGGACACTGGGAGCTATTGCTAATATTTATTCCTATTTAATCTCATTAGAAACACCTCTCAGCTAAAGATGAACCACAGCCTCCAAATGTGCCATAAAGTTGACTAAACAGTGCACGTCTTAGCTTTACCTCGATGGAGCCAATAAGCCTGCTGTGTTTGACTGACTGGTACACCTCAGTGCTTTGGTTTTCATTATGTAAAATGTCATATATGTTTTTAATGTAAAATGATCTATGTTTTTTCAAAAGAGGATTCCATGTGTGCTCTGTGTGAAACTTATTATAGAAACGTTATTTCTATATTTACTCCCCACAGATCTTCTCCGCCATTAAGACGCATTGTTTGTTTATCTTCTGTCTTGTTTGTTGAAGCTGCCGGCAAGATTGCAAGGGAGGAAGGCAAGCATGACCTGGGCTCCACGCCTGAAGACAGCTTCCCTGACAGTCTAAGCATCCCGCCCACCACAGCCGAGCTGGTCAGCAATCCTCACGGCAGCAGGTCTGAGCTCAGCCCACACAGAAGTGTAGCTTTGGCCTGCAGACTTTTTATGAATCCCTCTTATATTTTTTTACTTTATAGATCAACAAGTGCTTGTGTGAGTCCCTTGACAGAGTGTGAAGCAGGTATTTTACTATAAATGAAAGGCAAGCCAACATTCTAACTTCTTGGATGTGTCCATGTCATTATTCAAACACATTCTGTGACTGTTCTATCACCACAGGTCCTTCAGCAGATTGCATCGCTTTGAAAAGGATTAAAACAGAGCCTCCAGATGGAGAAATCATTCAAGTTACAGTGCCAGGTAAAGAAGCACACACTTGCCAGTCAGTTGTCCATTTCTCTAAGTATCCAGTAACCAGAGATGGTTTTTGTCTTTGTTTGCTGACATACTTAGGCTAAAGGAGGCTTGCACACCATGTTTTTATCTGTTGCTGCCAGCTTTGGTTGATTTCATATTTATATTTACTCCTACTGTGGTGAGCATTTTGTGACAGGGGTCATGATGCCCATTACGAAGACGAAATGAAACTGTGGTGTCTAAACTGTGGTGTAGTTGCAGAGCTAGAACCTGGCTGTGAATCCACCAGTAAGCCAGGTGCCTTTCTGTGCGAAGCTTCCTCTCCCCTTGTCTGCATGGCTTTTTAACAAGCCCAGGCAGCCTCTAGGAACTGTTTCAGTCACTGTATGGACGCTCCAGCCTCTTACTGTTATTGGACAGTGAGGTTTATTTTCTACAGACTTTGATGTTATAAAAGTAATATGTGCCTTTAATAATAAAATATATTTATTATATTATATTCCACCCTGTGGAATTTTCTTTGTTAAATTGAAATTGCTTTGTTCTATTTTAACAAAATAGCCAAACATGACTTCTTCGTGTCTTTCTCGTCATGATGTAAAGTAATGAACATTTTAAACAAATTAACTCTTAAATAACAAATTAGAAATCCCTCGAGTCTTGAACGGATTGTAGTGTTTATCCACCTGTATCTCTAAGGTCCAGTCGCTGTCGAATCATCCACTAACAGAATAGTTTATAACAACTGGCACAATTTGTTTTGTTCCTGCTGTGTTTCTCTTGAAACTAAATTTCTGCAGGAAAAAGTTCAAGGTACTGGATGCCGGCAGTGCTGTCATTTGTGATCTGTCAAGCTAACGTGTTATCACCTGAGCCACTGTCTGTTTTACTGTGTCCGCTGCAAGCAGAATGTAACCTTTAGAAGAAAATACCAAAATCTTTTTGTTGGTCCAACAATGACATCCAGGTTATTGTACCAGTTTGAGGACAAGCTGTATCAGCTGATATTTCACTTCAGCTCTCTAATTATTTATTTTATTAATTTATTCTTTTTAAATGTTTTCTGTCAATACATAAAATTAAGTATATAAGAACAAATTAATTTAGCCTGATCATAGGTCAGAAGGCTTCTGCAGCATCTGGTGCCAAGAGAAGGAGAAAAGAAAGTGGGTCAGACTTCCACCTCTTTTTCGAATGTGGTGCACTGGAAAGTGGAACTTGGGGTTTGACTTGTCAGTTTTGTCCGTCTAAAAGTTAAAACCAGTAATACAGGAAATATCAACATATCACAGAATGTATCTACATCATTACACCATTTCTGCTGCTGTCTTGTGACACTGACACTGTAAAAAACCTTGTTTCTTCAGATGCTGGTACGAGTGGGGAGGAGCCCAGCGAGTCTGTGGCCGATCTTGTCACGGCTGCACCGTGTCCAGTCACAACCTCGCCCTCAGCTCCCACAGCCCCTTCTGCTCCTTCTGCTCCCTCTGCTCCTCCTGCTCCCCATCACTCCATGGAAAACCAAGCAGGTAACCTCAGCCTCCAGCTCTGTTTCTTCTCCTTCATCACAACGCCAATCCTGGAATGCCACAGCTCCAGCCACAGCTTTACAGCTACACTGGTGCCACCCAGTGCCCACCACTGCCACCCAACACTTATTTAGGATGCTAAACAAGCTGCAGCACGTATGAGAACACCCTTTTGACAAACTATCTTCCCTATGAGCTAACCTAGCTACTAGTAGACACCTCTACCTTAAGGACTCACTTTACCCTGATCTGACCTACTGTAGCTTTTCCCCTCCCTCCATTCTAGCTCTAATCTGGGAAAAGCATCACGCATCAGCTGCAGCTATTTGTCTGACTCAGTGGTTGTGACCTACCCGACGAAATGTATTTGGTCAATATTTCAGAAAGAAACTATTAAAAATGATTTTTTTTTTAATTCAGGCTGATGCGCTGTGCATATTTCCAGATGTAGAGTTACACTGTCCTGTAGTCCCGCTGCCCAAACAGTGTAGATACTGTATTAGAGAGACCAGGCTCCTCCTCTGAAGTCCAAACGAGTGTCCCAACCCCACCTTTGTCCAACACAGAGCTCAGCTCTGTTAACTAAACCACAGGTGAGCAGAGTAAGCTGAACAAGAAGGCCTGAGTAGACCACAGGCTCTCTCTCTAAACCGACCTAAACCTGACATTTGTGACGTGTTAATGTTATATTTTCAGATTTTAGAGAACTGTCCCTTCAAGCTTTCTTGGGTACAATACATACATACACATATTAAGAAGTATTGATGCTGGGGGAAAGTCAGTGACGGATTCCCGTACTATTGTTAAAAATATACAAACCTTAAATGACTTTTCTTAGTTTATTTTTACTTATTAGATTCTATTTTAAGAGGCTATTTATATGTGTGTGTGTATAATGTAGTGCATTTCAGTACATCAGTGCATGAAGAGTCTACTCAGTGTGGTCTTGGGTTTGGCGTACTCTGCTTTCAGCTGGCTTTTTATTTATTTTATTGAATTCCTTGTGCTTTGTTTAAGTTTTCTTTTCTTTCACAAATGACTTCTAAAGGAAAGACAATAAAGGTAAGTGCAGCCAATGTCAGTTTATTTTACTTACTGCTTATTTCTGATGTTCCAAAATAAATCGCTCTGAAGCGATGATTGTCATATCATTTTTTTCTGCCACTTTTTCTTTACATTAGGTGTTGAAGACATATTTGCAACTTTATGTACAGACATAGAACATAAGCATAGATCAGAGGTTTAATTTGTACTATAAATTTGACTGTAAGTACAAAATAGTTTTAGGTTGACAGAACTGATTGAACTAATGATCTGTGGTGTGAACTATATTCCACTGAAATGCACTGAATCAAAGGAATCCCTTAGAAATGGTAAAACATGAACTGCTAAGTTTGTGAATGTCTAATTACAGTATGCGCCGATTGTCAATTTATACAACTCTGCATAAATTTAATTTGACAGCGGCATGTTTTATTCTTGGTGTTTTTCTGCATCTCACAGCTGAAGCTCGGTCACCCAGTGCAGCCTCACAGAGCATCAGAAGATCCTCTGAAGGTGGGTGAAATGCAAATGGACGGATGTGTTTCCTGGTGCACCCACATTTGATAACATACATTTAAAAAGAGAAAAAGATCAGCCTGGAATTATCGTAAGACAGTTGGTTCCATTTATGTACATGCATTTAAAGTAACATTACCAGGTCAGTGTAGGACAGGTAGAATTTATCAAAGTAAAGTTGGCAAAGGGCGAATTTGTCATTTTCACATGCGGGAAGAATTCCACTAACTGAGATGTCAGTGTAATAATTTCCCATTTGATGCTCGTGGTGTAAATGTTTTGCCGTTTGTATTTGTGTGACTCGTGCAGCGGGGAGTCTGGTGGAGGACATCGGTGAAATGATTCTCCAGCTTCGCAGACAAGTGGAAAGCCTCTTCAGCATTAAGTATGGTAAGCTACCTGGAGTGAGGGAGCTTAACCCTCATTCATAAGAGAGTGGGAAGTTATGTCCCATGATATGACCCATTCGTTTTGTAACAAGACTTTGATCTCCACATGTACACAGCCTTTACCAGTGTGTGGTGAAAAAGTTAATATTTTAAAGTCTTTTAGAATATTAATATTGTACCATTTAAGATTGTAAATAATATATTGGTTTGGAATGAATCTGTTCAGCGTGGGGCAAACTGGGAGGGTTGAAAAGAATGAATCCTGGTTTCATGTCACAAGAGTTGCCAGCGGTGTCAGTGTTTTTTATAGCAGATGTGTCCCTAACTGCCATTAGAACTAGATATTAATCCGCCAGATTTGTCTTTGTATTTCACATATAATCGCATCATTGAAGTAGCTGAAGTTCCATCTCCTCTCCCTCAGCTGAAGCTCTGGGCCTTCCTGAACCAGCCAAGGTGCCCTACTCCAAGTTTCAGATGTACCCAGATGACCTGTACGTCACGGGGCTGCCGGAGGGAATCTCTCTTCGAAGGCCGAACTGTTTTGGAGCAGCCAAGCTACGCAAGATCTTGGCTGCTGGCAGCCAAATCCAGTTTGTCATCAAAAGGTAAGAGCACATTTACAGTAATAAGTGCACCATTGTGTGGTAAGTTGTACGTCCTTCTGCTACTGCACATTTACTCATTTATTCACATTTTCATTGACGCTTTAAGAGAGAATTCACAGCTTGGTAAATATAGTCGTCTTCTCTGTGCACAGACCTGAGCTGTTAACTGAGCAGGTAAAACAAGAGATGCCTTCCATCCCTGGCTGTGATTCAGGTATGTCTGTTTCTTGTTAGCGATGTATAGCATTCATCTGTAATTTACTTAAGTGCAAGCAGAATATAACAAAACAACTAAATCAGGAAGGAACGCTATTCATTAAGCCTGTGCTGTAAACGACATGTTTACCTAACAGCCCTAACAGCTGAAAAGCGACGGCCACTTTGTGCATGTCATGCTCATGAATGCGTAATTATTTGTTTCCAGTCCAAATATTTACATCTACATTAGTCATCTCTAATTTACATAATGCAAATGGAGACTATGTGAAATGGTTTCCTGCATAATAGAGTTTGTCTTTGTAAAAAGACAAATGACAAGACACAGTTAAATGATCAACTTTAGTGTCTGTGGATCAGTAAACATCCGTTAACCTTCTGTACGTTCTACTGTGCAGCTGTGAGCATTTAAACCTGCAGCTACTGAACAGATTGTAGCAGGTAAAGCTTTGAAGGTGAAGTGGTATGCAGGCAGTTCCACCCTGTCAACGCTCATCATGCAGGTTTAAGATGCTATTTGCGCTGTCCTCTGCATGCTTGAAATTATGGGGTCGAATCCAGTTCATGCGCTCTTCTAAAGGAGAAAGAAAGCCTGTGCAGGGATTTCCTGCAGCTCTCGCTACCTTTCATTTGTGACAAAGCTCTGCTGCTGGAACAAGGAGCTGCTCTAAACGTTTGTTGTGTTCAGTAAATCTTAAAAGATGACAAAAACAAAAGTTAAACCTTTACATTTTTCTTTTTCCAAAGACCTGGACACCAAGGACACAGCATCAGTAACAGAGGATGCTGCAGCTATATCCAAGAGGCCTGGATTCTCAGGTATGTGTCAGTTTTGACTTTGAGAGGTGTTTGAGTTGCCACTGGGAACCACTGCAGGTGATTTTTTAAATGAGTTGTCTTTCTGTGTTGAAAACCCTTTCTAGGCTCCAAGGAAATGCTTTGTTGAAAGGCTTCTTTTAAAAGGATGATATTCCTAATGGTCTTCTCCTGTCTCCAGAGTGCTTAGAGTCCAAACTCTCTAGGATCGACCTGGCCAACACGCTACGAGAGCAGGTCCAAGATCTGTTCAACAGGAAGTATGGGGAGGCACTGGGCATCAAATATCCCGTCCAAGTGCCTTACAAGAGGATCAAGAACAACCCAGACTCTGTCATCATCGAGGGCCTTCCGCCCGGCATCCCCTTTAGAAAGCCCTGCACCTTCGGCTCCCAGAACCTGGAGAGGATCCTGGCGGTTGCTGACAAAATCAGCTTCACCATCACTAGGTGGGAAATCTGGTCATGTCCTCAGTAACAGGTTTCCTGGTATATAAAACCTGTGCCATGTAGAAAGCATTCTGAATATAAAGCCCTTCTCTCTGTCTTCACACAGCCTGATGAAATCCTCTATATTATTATTTTATGTTCTTAACTTTGTTACAGTGTGTAAATAACAACCTCATATGTGTTTTGTCTATTCAGACCTTTTCAAGGACTCATCCCAAAACCAGGTAGGAAACTCGTTTTCATTTCGATTGCTCAGCGTTGGCTGTTTTACGCCAAATGATGAAACGTGGACTTGGTTTACTGTCATAGAAAGGTCATTTTAAAGCTGTGTAATAGCATATGGTTATAAATAATCAGTTTTTATCAACTTTATCAGCACCTCGACGAGTCACTTTACTAAAGAAGGCCTACGCTTCAATAAGTGGTGAGCATAACGTGTTTTACTGGGATGTTTTTCTTCTGGTTGTTGCTTCATCAGGAACTTTCTTTTGAATTGTCACTGACTGACTGTTCTCCTGACAGATGATGATGATATTAACCGCATGGGAGAGAAAGTGGTTCTTCGGGAGCAAGTCAAAGAACTGTTCAACAAGAAATATGGTGAATTGAAATTGATTGGATTTTTGTCTGAGATCAACTTGAGTTCTTCTTTCACTGAAACCGATCGACTGCCGTTGAGGAATAATTCAAGTGAACAGATTTGTTCCTTCAAGCCACTTTACAGAACACCTGCGAACATTTGATTGAAAACTATACAAAGGCAACATATTAAAGCTAAAACTAAAATGACTATTTGAAAAAATAAATTCGTGCTTAGAATTAGTATTATGTTTGGGACAAGGCCATGTTTAGCAGCGTGCTACACTGCTTATTGGTTACAGATCATATTGCTCTGTCATGTTCTCAGGCGAGGCTCTGGGCTTGGACCGCTCCATCGTGGTCCCGTACAAGCTAATCCGTGGCAGTCCAGAATCTGTAGAAGTTAGTGGCCTTCCAGATGACGTCCCCTTCCGAAACCCCAACACCTACGACATCGTGTGCCTGGAGAAAATCCTCCAAGCTGCAGATAAAATAACATTCAACATCAAGGGCCAGTTGCAGTGAGTGCAGAGACGCCTGAATATTTAACAGCCTGTTAGCTGTCACCGTGCAGCATTTTCCAGTGGGAATCGAGGGTTCTACTTCTTGGTAGTTAAGCTTATTATGGTTTATTTATGCTGAGGATTTGAATCCAGTCTCTGAGATGTCAAAGAATAAATCTTCCTTAGCAGCAATGTAAATAATGTGAAATGGTGAACAATGTTCTGACGTTAAAGCAGTTAAGCTATGATGAAAGAACAGAGGCAAAGACCTAAATCGTGCATGATTTTTCCTTTTTGTGGTATGAAATGAATAAAGCTTGAACAGGAGGCTGATGCAAATTACTCTGCTGTTTTGTAATTGAATCAAATATATGTATTTTGATGGGATGTGTGAAAGCAAATGCTGTGTCACCTAGAATAAACCCGCTTTTTCTCTCTCCCTCTTCCTCACACAGGCCATTTGCAGAAATCTGCAGTCAGGCTTGTAACACAGGTGGGTGCCTTTCAGCTTGCTTGTGTTTGTGTTACTGTGGCTCTGTGCTGTAAGTAAACACACTTGCTTTGTGTCTATAGCAGGAACAGACGCCTCCACCAATCGACGAAAGCGTAAAAGAGTCCAGGAGAGCAACCGGACACCTGCCTCCTCTGACCTGGGAGTGTCCAGCAATCAGATTCCAGTGATGGTACGTTCGATAATTAAGAACTGGTCTGTGTCAAACCCTTTCATATACACTAGCTGAAGTTCTGCCTGTGAAATATTTAGTAACTGATTTACAGTTTTAATATTTCAGTTTGTCTTTAGCTGCGTAAATCACACATTAAAATTTAAATAAGGTTAATTTAAACAACCAGAAACCACTGAAATCGCATTTTGGAAAACCTAAATGTGAGCATCGAGTCATTCCAGTACATCTGCTGATACCTGACGTTAATGCTGGTTTCAGATGGAAGCTCGATGACCTCTGTATACTAATAAAGGTATTTTCTCCATGTGCATCCCTGCAGCAGTGGCCCATGTACATGGTGGACTACAGTGGAGTGAATGTTCAGGTCCCCGGGAAAGTCAATTACTGAAGGACAAGCCTCTGCTGCAAAGGGATAAAGGAGTTTGTCAAAGTGATGTTCATGACTCTTCCACAAGCGACACTAACACTTTGTCAGAGCACTAGGACTAAATCTCTGCAGACTGAATATAGCAGCTGAAGGGTTCACTCTGTGAATGGCCTCCTGACCCCTGAGGGACAACAGAGTGCAAGTGGATCAGAGTGTGGGCAGAAGCTTGGCTTGTTTTCTGACCAGTGCCGACGGGACAGCGCTAACTTTTTGTTTAGTAGTTTCCTACTAAAGCTGATGATGACAGTCATATTGCTTTGACAAAGCTAAAGTCATGCTTTCTATTTATGAAGTGTCCATCCACTGAGTCATGTTGTTGGATCCAGCATTTGGTTGCAATGTATTACTGACAAAAAAAGTCTTTGATATCGAACTGGTTCCTTAATATTCAGATATTTGTACTTTTTATTTATTATATTTATTAAAATATAACATTATGTGCAGGGATGTAAAATACAATATTCTGTTACACAGCTCCTTTAGGAACTATCACAACACTAACTCAGATGCTAGCAGTCACTCACTAACTACAGGTAACCACTGAAAGCTAATTGAACAGCAGCAATGAAGTGTCTTAATTAAGTGCTGGGGCAATCACAAGCCATCAGAAATGAAAGGAGACGGAACAGACTTCAAGTTTGCCCGACAGGTAGAACCTGTGCCTAGTGCGGCAAAAGCACCCGCAGTATAAAGGAGACCTTCAGTGAATCGCCTTTTTACGTTAGCATCACATTAACAATATGTAAAATATGTCATTTAAAGTCAGCCTGAATGTATCATGTAAAGGAAAGAATGGTATGTTATCCTGCGATGACTGTCTCTGGACTAACAATATTTAATATGCTGTACCTTAACGCCAATTAGGCCTTTGAAATAAAATGTGTTGCCTTGCACTTTGATTTTGGTGGGGGTTTGTTTTTGGAGTGTTGCTGAATTCATCATCTACAGGAGGTCAGTTTCAGTGGGTGTGTGTTTGTGCGCCACGCTGTATTTGTTTAGATGCACTTACTATTCTTAATCCCAACAATCATGAATAAGCGCTGTAACAAAAGAAAACAGGCTGCAGCTAACAGTGACACCAGACTTTGATGAACTGTAAGTCAGACTACAATAATGAAATGGTTCTCACCTTTAAAGGCCCTTTTACTTAAAACACATTTTAGTATGAATAAACGACTTATTTCCTGGAAAATGAACTGCGGTGGTCAATTATCTGTGTTTTTAGACAGTGATATATAAAAGGAATGCATTACATAAATAAATGCAAATGCGTTGTTGTTCTGTGTTATGATACAAACAACAGTTCAGACACAACTGCAGTACAATCACAAGCAAAAAGAACAATCAGGCCCCGTTTACTCGCCAAACAGCCAACTCTTCATACAGATTTCACTTGGTAGCTGTTACCAGGACTTTTCGTCCCGACGCCTGGATCTGACCTCTGCCTCTGCAGGAGCAAACCTTTGCCCTGAGCCTAAAGCACCTTCCTGCCATGGATGCTGAGACACGTCAGGTCTGATGCTCATCTGTCCAGCAGGGGTCCAGCTCCCTCGGCTCCATTTCGTTCCAATTAACCGGATCGAAAGGAAAAACGTCGTTTCTTTCAGCTCATTAATATTTAGGGAACTTTTATCAGCATCTAAATCACGTTTCCCCTTAAATGAACCGACCGGTGGCTCTGGTTCTGCGCGTGATGACCCAGACGTTTCGGGCATTTTATCCCTCTTTGAACCACACATACTATAGTAGGACGACCGACTTCTTCGTCGGTGGTGCTCGTGCACAGGTGCAGCACGTGGAGTCGCGCCTGACACATTTAAGAGCAGTCATCCTGTCAGTAAAACCTAAGGAGAAGTAACCGCACAAGTAAGTTTAACCATTTGTATAATAACAGATAAATGTTCAGGCATATTTGATGTAGTTAATACGACACTATACTATATTATACTCTGTGAATACTGTCAGTAAAGTGAGCTAACCAGTGTGCTAGCTTATCGGCTAATATTATCTCTCTGGGCTAACATTAGCTCCACGTGGCTTTTTGGCATATATTGACGTTGGCAGGTTATGGTAATTAGATACACCCACATAACAACAGTTGTTTAACAAGGTGGGCCACTAATGTCTGATCAGCACCTTATTAAATCTGCCTTTAATCCACTTTGATTTGTGTGCGTAAAGCTGAATAATGAGAGCAAAGAAGGCTTTCATTACCATTGATGTGATTGTCTGAAGGTTGAGTCATGGCAACTGGACTTCTTCTAGTTAGTAGAAACGTTTCACCACCTATCCAGGTGGCTTCTTCAGTCTGTGGGAAGTTGGTGGAGACCACTAATATATCCTCCAGTTGGGTTTCACTTAACACCTGTGAAGAATGGGCTCGTTATGCGAACAGAGGGGGGTGTGAGGGTAGTGAGTAGGTGTGAATCCTCAACTACCGTGACTCCTCCTACAACCATTACAGGGTCGTTAAGTGTCTCCTTTGTGGGGGACGTGTGAAGTGGCCTTGATCTTCCTGGGCATAGTTGAAAGGGCAGCATGGTAAATGGGAGACAAATTGTGTCTGAGGCCCCCACCTCTGTTGAGAGAGGGGCTGTTCACCTGGACATGTATGGCTTCTCTGACGCCTCGTTCAAACCACCTGTCTTCTCTGTCCAGAATGTGAACGTTGTTGTCATCAAATGAGTGGCCTTGGCCTTTTAAGTGGAGATACACGGCAGATACTGGTCCTGATGTGTTGTTCCTCCTATGCTGGGCCATCCTCTTGTGTAATGGCTGTTTGGTTTCACCAATGTATAGTTCCGAGCACTCTTCACTGCATTGAACTGCATATACTATGTTGCTCCTCTTGTGTTTTGGTGTCGGGTCCTTTGGATGTACAAGCTTCTGTCTGAGGGTGTTGGTGGGTTTGAAGTAGACAGGTATGTTGTAGTTTCTAAAAATCCATTTTTTTAGAAACTACAACAGAAACAACAGAAACTACAACATACCTGTCTACTTCAAACCCACCAACACCCTCAGACAGAAGCTTGTACATCCAAAGGACCCGACAACAACGTTCACATTCTGGACAGAGAAGACAGGTGGTTTGAACGAGGCGTCAGAGAAGCCATACATGTCCAGGTGAACAGCCCCTCTCTCAACAGAGGTGGGGGCCTCAGACACAATTTGTCTCCCATTTACCATGCTGCCCTTTCAACTATGCCCAGGAAGATCAAGGCCACTTCACACGTCCCCCACAAAGGAGACACTTAACGACCCTGTAATGGTTGTAGGAGGAGTCACGGTAGTTGAGGATTCACACCTACTCACTACCCTCACACCCCCCTCTGTTCGCATAACGAGCCCATTCTTCACAGGTGTTAAGTGAAACCCAACTGGAGGATATATTAGTGGTCTCCACCAACTTCCCACAGACTGAAGAAGCCACCTGGATAGGTGGTGAAACGTTTCTACTAACTAGAAGAAGTCCAGTTGCCATGACTCAACCTTCAGACAACTTGACCTGGATGAATGAGAACCTTCACAGACCCATTGATGTGATTCCTTTACAGTCACTCTGTCGGCCCAAAGAAGACGACCATCATCAGTGTCATCACACAAGCAGCCTGATCCTCACACCAGGTACAGTTCACACACAGATTTGCAGCTTACATCCCTCTAACCTCCTCCACAGGTACCTGCAACACAAAGCCCTGCTGTGCACTTAAGAGTCCATTAAGAAAGAGTCAGAGTGAGGTTCTGTGCCGAGTGGTCACGTTCGTCTCTTAACATTTGTCTGAGTGGCTAAAGAGGCATTTATTCTGCAGGAGCTGGGTTCAAGCCCTGTGGCCAGGAAACAGCAAAACTGCAGACAACTCAGTGTGTTTCCCACTGGCAGCTAAAGTCATACATAGTATTTGCCTGCTACACCTCGAAGGACTCAAACATATTTTTTTTAACTTCTGAACTTTGGGGTCACAGTTAGAACAATTGAGTGCACATAAGAGGCTTCTACATTTCGTGGCTGGGCTCGGACCTCTCTTGGATCTTTAAATATTACAATCAAAGCTGGTAAACATGTAGGGTTGTCTGTCTGTGCTCTCACATTACTGACCAACCGATTAAACCACACAAGCCAAATACATGTAGAAGAGCCAATGCATATTTTAGCTAAAGTGAGTGTACACAAATGCTCCTCTGAACATTTTGCCTTCTCTGCTTGTATTGTTACTGCAGCTGTTCTCGCATGCATCAGCTCTATAACGTTCCCATTATCTTTTGCAGAAGTCGAGCTCTAATCTGAAATGCCACAGGCAGCCATCTACTGAGACCCATTAGCTCAGATGGTCACTGAATGGTCATTATGAGGTCATTTAGGAGGTTCAGCACTACAATCTTCTCCCCACATATTAAAGTATCACGAGTCCCACGTGAGGAATTACTTTATACACTTTTCATGACCCCGACTGTTGGAATCAAAACATCACAGCAGCGGCATTTGCTAGCTTTACATTGCTCAAATAAAAAGTCAGATGTCAGGATTCATTTGCCTTATTTCTTTATTGCAGAGACATTTTATTTTTTTCCAGTTTTGCTTGTATACAAGTCAAGACTCAGCTCTGGGACTGTACTGCAGTATTGTGAGCAGAATAATGAAAGTGAACACAGGAGGCAAGTTGGCAGCCGACAGAAACATTAACATGCTCGCTGTGGCTTCACGTGTCTTGTTTGATCAAGATGAGTTAAATGACCTTGATTGTCACACTAAAATTTTCTTAAGCAACGTTTTTTCTTTCCACACTGTCCTGCCCCATCTGTTTGGGCAAATGGACTGAGGTCATCAAGCTATATATGAGTCAACCTTGTCCCTTCTCAAAACACATGGCAATACAAACTTACATATTAATGACAGAAACAATGCTTGCAGAATACCCATGGGCAAAAAAACAAAATCTATGTGTATTCATTAGACAACTGCTAATTAAAGTAGGTTAGAGAATATAATACGACAACACGTGGTCAAATTAGAAGTAATGTTAAAAATACACAATTTTATCCTCCTCAAGTGGTACTTGGACACAACCTGTAGTTTACAGTAGTGTTTGTTTCTTTTTTTTTTATTTACAACAGTAAAGTATTGCCCCTTCTCATATATACCCAGGTTGCTACTAAAGTTTCACTGTGTTGTTGAGCTAAATACAAATGTTTTCAGCAGAAACACTTCAATTGCATAACTTCCCAATTTGAAAACAACGTAACTGCCTGGAATTTCACACACACCTCAGCTAAATGCACTGTCAGAACTAAAGTGCTTAATGAGATTTTTTATCCCCATTGTAAGCTGCCGTTCTCATGGTAACTGGACAAGGGGATACAAACGAGGCTTGATGGAACAAGACAAAACAAAAAACGCAATCTCCAGTTAGTGAAGGTTTGATAAAATAGGCTAGAGTTACAAGGAGCCCAATTTCCAGTTATACGTGATCATGAACTGTGGTGCGGGAATGTTCTCGGCACCACCGTTCAGGCTTCCAGGGAAGGCTCACGTCTGCCTGTACCTCGCTCAGTGACATCTGGACGGACTCAGTAACGAACAGTTGTCAGGAGAGCTACCTGCCACGGAGGTGGATTCTGAAGGGTTAACTTAGTGGTCAGCAGTGAGTGAAAGTGTATGACGTTTAGAGCTGAGACCTAGCTGCTGCTGCTGCCGCCGCCGCCACCTGAGGGTTTGAGGCAGTCCTCCGTCACACCCTGAGAGGCCAGCTCAGACAGAACATTGTCCAAATAATTTGGGTCAGGGTAGCCATGGCCAGACAAGTTGGACATCATTTCGGTTTTGTGGTGGATCCCGTTCCACACCACTGTGTCGGGCTCTCCTGTGGTGCTAGATGTACCAACAGTAAAAATGAGGCGCCTCATCCACGCCACCTTCAGCAGCTCCAAAACCTGTTGAACACAGAAAAGGAGCACATGTGAGGTGTGTTCCAGAATATACAGATCTGCTTTACAAGAACTTAATTAGTCATTACTATGAGTGGTTTTACCTAATTAAATGAGGGTTGACTGAGTACTGCCATATAAGAAACCTCCAAGAATCGTTACTGGTAGGATGCACAGAGTGATGGCAGCAACATACTTAGTTGAAATTGGATTTGGTAACTTCCTAAGATAATCAACACTGTTCTGGTTTTGACTAAACACTCCACCTATTTACTGCACTGTGGGACCAGATGTGCACCCACTCTGGGATCTTTATATTATCTCAAATCCAAGTATTGCAGGTACCATCACACTAGCAGGTCTGATGATGGAGGAACAAAGGCACAGCACAGAAAAACTGGAATAAATTTTCCATTAGTGAAGTAGACAGCTGCAGTTCCCAGCAGACAGGAAATCAGCTACTAATTTACCCTGGAAACAGCACAATGTTTTAAAGGGCACAACATGTTCCTGACACTAGGCTGCTACAATCATGACTATGCAGACTTCTATGTTAATGCTGAGCTGTATGTGCTCGATGTGTCCACTCAGAGAACAGCTCTGTGTAACTGCCATCACGCGTTGAAACACTGTGTCCTGTTTACAGTTCATACGTGGCTGTTAATGCTAAATGCTGCTTTTTGTCTTTACCTTCCGGCCCGTGTCGTTGTCTGGTAGAAAGCAAAAGCGAGGGAAGCCTCTACATGTGTATGGTTGTCCTGGGTTGGGATGCTCCGGGCCCTGGTGGTGGAGGACAAAAAGTGACTGATAGGAAATCATAAAGTTTAATACAAATGATCAGTTGGATGTATAAAATAATCTAATAACAGTGATGTTGTAGACTGTTAACAACAGAGCAACAGCTCGATACTAATTTGATTCAAGTTCTTTTAACTCTAGATCTCCGATAGATATGGCTCTTTTCTGCGATTTATCTTTACTCATGTATGCAGCAGGACACACAAAAAGCATCCCAAAGGGATGTAATAAAGGAGGCTCTTACTGGAGGAGAATGTTTTTTTCATAGCCGAGCTTGAACATCAATCTGTTATTTAGAAACTCTGAGTCATTGAACTGCTTTTATGTTTGCCTTCCCCTCTGCAAAGCCTTCTTTCATGTAATGGACCGAATCTGCAGAAAATTAGACACCGAAAAAGAAAACGACTTTCTGAAGATATGAAACGCTTCCAGACCAAGCTTGCTGGGAAAGTTATTGTCTAACAGAACTCTTCTCACAATGAAAGCCATTTCTCCTTTAAAAGTGAATCATGAACTACTAATAATACTAAGACTCTGCTTTAGTTGCGCGTTGCATTTAGTGACAACAGGAATTCTCAGCAGTTTGGTAAACGATCTGGTTCACTTATCGGTTTCTGCAGACTCAACATCTGGAAATAGTTTTGACCTTTTATTTTTTACAAGTTGGGAATCTGTTTCCTCTGTGGCAGCAAAACACTTAAAATGAACAATCAACATCTCCCATTCAAGCTGATATAGTTCTTGGCAACGCATACACAGAAGTTAAACTCAGATCACCTACAGCCAGAGTTCAGGTTGTTACTCTGTTGCGTCTGTGATGAGTTACAGTGCTAAAAAGCCAGATTTTATAAATAGGATTTTGCAGCACTGGCAGGCAAAAAGCACAAAACTATCTGAATTGTGGTTTAAAATTTGGTTTTCAGTTAACAAAAACTGCGAAGGGCCTCGTAAGTGTTTCACACACCTGCCCTAACATGGATTTTTTGGCTCACACTTGAAGGAAAGCAAAATGTGTAGCGGTACCTGTATGCCAGGTGGTATGCTGTAGATAATCTGAATCGTGCCGCAGTCTGGATGGCCTGGCAGTGACTGGGTGATGCTGTAAATTTCCATTTTGCCTTTGGGCTGGGTGCCGGTCTTCTCTCCATAGATTGTCTTACATGAGGGGCATTGCAGGCTGCCATCCTGGGGAGGAAAAAAACACCGGAGAGCCTTTTAAACATGACTGATCAATACAAACCTGGTAGGTGCTGATCAAATATTTATCGATCTACTGACGAGACGTGTTTCACCTGTGTCTGCTGTGTACAACAAGTACTCCAGAGATGTATGTACAATAGGCAGGGCAAACAATATGCCTTCATATTAGGTTTATGTTTAAACTAGAATATTAGAGTGTAGACTAAATAAATAGGAAAAATAAAAAAACTGCTACTTAAAGATTTAGCTCATTTAGTGGAATTGCATTGTATCACCTGCTGTTGGCTCTGTACTTAACGGAGACACCACTACGATATTAATTATTTTATCTGACCGTCAGCACAAAAGACAACACATTTCCTCAAATGTCAAGCTACAGACAAGCACTCAGACGCACTAGGCACAATTTGTCAAACTAATGTTAAGGTCACACAGCACTTTGAGGATGACTCTTCAGATCAACCAGTAGATATAACAGCCTTTGAAAAAGTAACTTCCAACAAACGGTCTAGGTGTTAAAGTAAACGTCCTAGCTGTCATGCAGTTCATAACAGTTGTGCAACCTTTGTCCCGTTGTTGTACATGGCCAGCATGCAGAGCATATGCAGGGTGTGTCCACATTTGATGAATTTCCCCACAGCCTCTGGCTGGATGCTCTGGCCTCCCTCTTCTGTGAACGGTGTTTCGTAGCTGGATGGATTGGACAGTTGATCCATACATATAATACAGTCCTAAGAGGAACAGAGTACATTTTGTGTGTACTGTCAAAATTGCTAAAACTAAACATTTTTCAGTTTTTAAAGCAACTGCACAAAACCATCTAAAAAAATTTCTCAACTTTGCTGAAATGTCTCCATTTATGTAACACTGCATTCACCCCTGTCAATTCACATTTGGCATCTCTGACTAGGAAACAATTACCTCATCTGGCACTCCAGCTACTACCTCCATGTAGCGCTGAATCACCTCCTCGGGTCTCTGAGCTGAGGCTGAAAGACCAACAAAGGAGAAGTGCAGAATTAACAGGAATAGGCATAAAAGTGCCATGGAAAAATACAATTTCTTCACCAATACACACACACATCACAATAATAAACAAGACACAATCCTATTTGATTCAGTCATTTACCACTGCAGTTTAGATTGCTACCTTTTATTTCTGTAAAATATTAAAAACGGGTGTTTTAAAAGCTTTAAAATCAAACTGCCTAACGAAAAACTGATGCAAAACACAACTTGAATGCACAAAGTAAGAAAGAAGCAAACACTTGATGTATAATGACAATGAGCAGCATGAGAGACACACACAAAACAAATGAGTGTCAAGACTGTTGAGGAAACTTAATTGTAAACAAATGACCTGCATGGGTCAGTAAGGATTACTTAACAAGACAGCTCCATTTCTGTCTTAATACCATAAACCATCAATGGAACTGTGTCACTGTCAGATCCCCTGTCACTTTTAGATACAGCAGTTCAAATTAGCAGGAACGGGCTGGAGGAAGGATACTGTGGGAAAATAAATCAGGAAAACAATGAAGCAGCAAAAACATGAAGCTCAATATATGGATGAGCAAAAAAGCATGGAGGACGATGTAAATGGCCTGTACCAAGCACACTGTGTTTTTGGTTATTAAACTATGTAAGTGACTCCTCTTCGGTACATGTCAGGTTTACAACAACATGTTCAAGTGATGTTTTGAGCTTTGTAGCTGCTCTTTGCGTTTGATAATTGTCCATTTTGTTTTCTTTCAGTGCTTTCAGTCATGACAGGGCCTTGCTTTCATTTCTGGTGGAGAAAATTCTGTTTGAGGTGGATTGAGATCTGTAAAATATGTAGCTTTCATAGGACTAAAATCTGTTGAGGCAGCATTTAGTTTGACTCCTAACGCCTTCGTGTTGAGGTTAACATGTCGTTGAAAGCTCTCCGATAACTAACAGATGCAGGGTTTTGTGATCTGCAGTTAATACTGATGACAACAGAATGAACCTAGAGGAAATATTAGCAGAGCAGTGAGTCACAGCTCAGTCATTGTGGAAAGCCTGGTGTCTGCACAAAACGCACCTGCAGAACCTTTTGTTAAACAAACGCAATATGTGGAGTCGTTTAAACGCACTCCTCCCATGAAGAAATATGCACAAATGGAAGTGGCTTGATGGAGGATGAAATGTTCCTAAAGCTTGTGATAATGAAAACCAAACCACAAGAGAATGAGGGCAAATAAAGGCAGAAGAGGGCTAGTGGCGTGGTAGCTACCTCTCCTGTGCTGCCTCTTTGCTCTTCTAACTGAACTGCTGCTGCTGTTGCTGCTGCTGTGGGGCTTGCAGGGCCTGCTGGCTGGGGGGAGGAGAGGAGGAGGAAGAGAGAAAGGAGCAGGTTGCTGCTGCTGTGGCTGCTGCTGTGGCTGCTGCTGCTGAGGGAAGGGGGCAGTGGTGAAGTGAACGCCGAGTCCCACTGCTGACATCAAAATGGAGGCCATGCCTGGAGCAGGGTAGGGTGGGGCGGGGCAGATAGGGCAGGTGAGGGTTGAGAGCAGGTGGAAATATGCAGGAGTAGAAAGAAACAAATCAAAAGGTATGAGAAATGTAGCAGCAGCTGATGTTTCCACTGTGACCTTCACTCGTACAGACAGACGTGAAACATCAGCATCAGACACAGCATCAAGAGCTTTTGAAACCAAGCTGGTTTTGACTATGAACAAAAGTTGTTCCTCATTTCTGATTAACTTTTAAGACCATTTCGCAGGCAGCTAGCTGGGATCTCATGGGTCGAGTCAAAGGCGTGAGATATGTTACTGTCTGGAAACAGTCCACGAATTGTGTACGAGCTGCAGTCACTGACAGACCAATCAGTAAACGTGAAATATGAAATGTTTACATGATGTGACGACAATATTCACCAATCCAGCACAACATGTCTACAATTAGGCAAGGGCCATGCAGCACTATTCACTCTCAAATTAAAAGCAGTTTAATTGTATTACAAAAAAAAAGTAAAACACACTAGTGTTAGTTCAAAATCTACCGTCCTACTTGGTTTGGCCAGTAGCTAGAGGTGTCACAGCCACTTACAAATAGTAAAATACCCAGATTTGCAGACAATGTGCATCGTGCGACTATGGAGACCACTGGTGTCACAAATCACTTGAAACAATGTTTTGCTTTGTGTCCTTCCACACAACATGTAATCAGGCTGCATGGAAGCTTCCCAAGAGGAGGACACTGATGCCAAGACATAAGGTGGTTGTAGGGACACCTCCTCATCATTGACCTGGTAAGCAAAGTCTGTAAGAGGAATACTGTAATTTTCTGAGTATGCTACACAACTGACTGAAAATGTCAACAAATTCAACACTATGCAACATGTCACCTACAAAAGTAGAGTTGAGAGCCCAAAAGAATAACTGCAGTTGTTAATCTGAATAACCACAACCCCTGGTACCAGCTACTATACTTTCTGTTTATGAAATCCTAACCCAAGCAAATGCCTTCCAACGGCTAAAAGATAAATTCAAGGTTTCTAGCAGTAACAGCAGCACTTATTGTGCACATAAAACAGCAAAACGCAATATAAACAAACTTTGTACAATACAGATCTGAGTACCATTAACGTTCATTACTGACTAATGAGAATTAAAATATGGAGGAGACACCATGAGTGACCTTCGATTTTAAATGATTCACCAAAGTCATGGTACGGTGGTTTTCACTAATGAGGTTCTGGTCCCACAGCTTCTTCCGAGCCGATTGTATTGATTCAGTGAGCTTATCACAGCCAAGAAACTCACTTATAATTTGTATGCAGCAAAACTGTCTGTGCAGCAGAAAAAACACTGACATTGCATGTTAATTTTTCAATTTTTGGTCATTACAACTTGTCTGCCAATAGCAGCTACTCTGAAAACTGTTTAAATATGTTACCACATATGATGCAAAGTGTGACCTAAGATTATCTTTGGTTAGTTCAGCAGGATTGGCCAGACAATAGGTTCAACTGATAATGAGCTTCACCTCACAAATGTTACTAAGCACTGTAATAATGTGACAGCTTTGTGTACACAATATAAACATCTATTTTCATATTGCAAACGTCAAACCATTGTTTTGATTTACTCAAGACTAAATCTTCATGGCCCAGATCTTTTTATTTATCCATCACAAATGCCTGACTTTACTATTTTCACTAATGTAATACTAATAGAACTAGTTGATTGGTTTAGACTGCATCTATTCAAGTGCAGGCAAAGTGTAGAAATTATTCTACATCCAGTAAATGTAACTTTGTCTCTTTGTGTATTTACTGAGCTCTGAAACAGCCATTTCCATTATGCTGCAAGCAAGCATGTGGACAAACAAGACAGCTAGACTAAGCCTTTAAAAGGTGAAAAGTGTGCAAAAACCTTGATGAGAGCAAAAACATAAAACCCATATTTTGAGGCAACCATCATTTCTGGAGTTGTTGTCAAGGTGAGTACAGGATAAGCCTTTATTTGCTTGAATGGACTTTTGTGAATAGATATAAAACAGCACATGCAGCTTTTTTTTCAAGTTATGAAAAGGTACTGCTGATGAAAAGAACCCAACATCTAACGTCATTTAAAATATTTCACATAGCTCCAAGTCATTAAAATACTTAATGCTCAATTTATAACTTGATACATATGTGAATCCATCATGTTGATGATGCACCAAAAAAGAACCAGTTTGGTTGGAGCTGTGAAGCAACTTCTATGTTTTAGTAAAGAGAACATGTTTTTGTACCCATGGCCAAATGCTTTGAACAGCATATTTACAGCATACTTGTGTTTCCTCTTATTCATAAACAGGCTGACACTCACAGTGCAAATGCAGAGGTGTGACAGGTCAACCTCTAACATTACATGTGCCTAAAACCTTCAACCACCAAAAGGTGCACAGGCTGAGGATGAATGGCTGGTGACCCCGTTTACCTGCAAGGGCAGAGCTCACGCTGGTAGATCCGTTCAGTTGCACAGGGATGGAAGGAACGCTGCGGGATAGGAACAGAGACACTGGCCCTTAGTAAAAACATGAACCCAGCAGGAAGGACAAAAAAATAGAGCTATTTAAGTTTCCAATTCACTTAAATATTCAACTGGAAACAGCTCTGGCATCAATACAATAAATCAAAGCTTGCCTGTGAGTTAACTGTAATGGTTTAGCTACTGAAACATAAGTAGCTGAAAAAGTAACTGGACACACTGTTCAACAAATTACTAGAATAGCAGCTTGATATTTTTCTCAATGACACCGCTGAAGAATTTCTGTAAACCTAAGAAGGCAGAAGTTGGAGCCTGTGAGTATTTAACATTCTAAACAACATCTGTGCCTAATCAATAATGACACACTACTCGCTGCCTACTCCTGTTCCTTTAATATTTATTTTTTTTAAACTACACTAAACATACAAAAATACTCAAACTCAAGGCCCAAGAGGGAACATTCCTGAGATTTCTTCAATTATATTTCCTGTTAAATGTTTAATCAGGGCTTTGAAGCAGAAATTTGGATTTTGAATAAATATGTTTAAATATGTTAACATTTCAGTAACATAGATTCTGTGTAAATATTTTACCCGTATAGCTTATTAGCTTAGTGTTAAAGAGAAAAAACTTTTTTTTCTATAAAAGTACCTCACACTGGTATGCAGTGTAAAATCAAATAACTCTACTGCACAAATTGTAAGACAACATGATGCACTGAGCTTTGTGGTTTTAACAGCAGCCCAGACAAACCGTAAGTAAGTTGTGTATTTACAATTTAGGTAAGCAGTTTGTCTGCATAGCAATTAAC
Organism: Macropodus opercularis; assembly: GCA_030770545.1. Lineage (NCBI taxonomy): Eukaryota > Metazoa > Chordata > Actinopteri > Anabantiformes > Osphronemidae > Macropodus > Macropodus opercularis. The sequence continues at coordinate 6,821,136 of CM061102.1, read as the reverse complement.
TATGCTGATAGCAACAGAAAAGACAGAAGGCTGGAGGTGACACAGACAAGACTCATGGGAACTGAGCCAAAATAAATATAACACTGCAGGACTCCAGCAACAAATCGTTTTAGTTGTCTCTGTTTTACAGCATAGGTCAAAGTGGAGACACACAGGAAAGACGAGGGGGAAAGGAAGGAAAAGGTGGACATAGCTCTGTGACATGCTTCCCCAGATAGAGAATGAGTTTTTTCCCCATTGCTACTATAACCAGCATATGAAAATGCAACCCAACATTGTGGTCAGATACCAACCTTAACCCATTTGAACTTGTAGCATTGGTCAGAAGTGGTGAAGACAGTTGACTGCCAGAGGGTGGTGGAGGCCAGGGGCTGCCCCACGACATTCCCCCAACAGAGAGGGGTCTTCTAGGGTATGGGGAGTAGACAGACGCAGGGTGAGCTGCTGCAGCCCTCCCTGTGCCTTGGAGACTAGGCCTGTTCAGACTCCCTGATGAAAAGGAATGTCGTGAACGGCTAGGCATTGGTCCTGTACTGCTGTGGCTCAGGCACTGCTGGCAGGAACATGCAGGGCCTGAGGGAATAGCCGGGGGACCGGCGGAGGCCAGCGGATATGGGAGGCTACACTGACGTCGCACTTGCCTCCTGAAACCGGTGGATTTGTTAACTTGGGCTAGAGATGTGAGATCCACTATGTAATTATATCCATGAGGACCCAGGTCTGCGGTGCCTTGACGGGCTTGATAGCTGTGCTCCAAAAGAATTGAGGTTCGAGTCTCATAGGGAGTCCATCCTCCTTCATCATTAGCCCATTCCCAGTAAACACCGCTACCAAGGCCTGAGGACTGGGCAAAGAGAGACCGACGTACTGATCGTGTCTTTCCTGAAAACAAATAAGATGACTGTCAACTACAGGCTTGTTTAAAAAAATAATAATAACTCTGGTCATGACAGAGAAATGGCCTAGTTTCAACAGTTTACAGAGACATACACGCATACATTCATAGCAAATGTCAGAATCCTTCACTAGGTTCATCTAGAAACTTTCTTGACCTTCATTCAAACTAATCCACCTCATCACCTGATCTCAAAAAGCCGCAGAACACATGCCAGCAAACATTACACGTGTGTCGACTTACACACGGGAATTAAACTATGTTGTCTATCTCCCAACTTAATCCAGTACTTGGATAATGTTAACTTGTTGCTATGTAAACACACATCAAAACAACAGCGTCCCTGTAAGCTAACGATAAGTAGCTAGCCAGCGTTAGCATTGTAGTCACCCGGGCCTCCTCCAGACTCACAGTATTAAAAATGACTAGGGATGAAGATGGGGTCTTTTCATAACGTGTAACACAGACTCACCTGTGTCCTGTCGAAACTGTTTCAAGCTTGGTATGTCAATGAGATAGGGCGACAGGCTGGGGTCTGATTGTCCGAGGCAGATGCTCGTAGAGCCGGGTCCTCCTCCTCCTCCTGCTCTCTGGCCCCGCGGAGACAAACACCGCTCGATGTAGGCGCTCACTTGGCCGCTGTAAGGCCGCCAATAACCCAAGTCATCCTGCCATTCCCACACAGCTATCATGGGCTGGGACTGTCCAACGGATCCAGAAGGTGTCGCAGAGACGGACGGGCCGTTTCTGGACCCGTTAACTCTGGCACAAGAGCCAGACACAATCGCCATATTCACCAAGCTAGCTTAAGCTAACAACAGCTCGTTCTGCCTAGCTGCTAAAACGAAAAAAAAAAACAAGTCTGCTAGCTAGGCTAGCTAGGCTCGTTACAAAAATCCATTGGAAACTTGCTAACACGCTTTTGAAAAGGCTGCGGGACAAAAAGCAAATGTGAGTGAGCCTGGATAAAAATGTAGGAACATGTTGACAAGGCTAAGCCAGCGACAGAGATTAGCTGTGCATGGATAGCAGCCTTAGCTTTGTGACAGCGTTGCCAGGCTTCCTACATCCTCTGCTGCTTTCAGGGACCATTGGAAATATTGCAACCCAGATCGCGTTTGTGGGGGAAACCGAATACAGGTGAACATTTCAAAGCAGTCAAACGTAGAAATGATAAAAGCACATAAGCGAAAGGTTCGTTTAAAGAAACATCACTAATTGAGAACTATATTTCAACTGGGCGTTTACAGGTTCTCAAACATTTCCATACATTACCGTTTTTTGTAAGTGTCCATATAAACCGAGTGTACTTTCAACACATCAGAGCTGACACGCTACGCACGTCACTTTATACAGTCTTGGATGTGAGCGGGCGTCTGGATGAAGGCTCACTAAATTCATGTAACTCCACTGAAATTAACTTTATAATCATGGGTTAAATTCAAGAGTCATAGAATACAGTCAGAATACTGTGGTATCATCATCAGAAACTATGGCCATCACTCAAGTGCACTTGGACAAGGCTGGTATTGGTAAACGTTGGAAATAACTTAACTTAAAAATTAATATGACAAACATACTAAAAAAGGAAGCAGATTATCCTGAGGGTGGACTAGAAATAAAAGTCTTCTTTCACTCGTTATATCCTACAGCTCAGTAGTGTATCAGAGAGAGTTTCTAGTGAAACATGATTTCCCATGTGTTCCACCAAACCTTTCAAAATAAATAAAGTCTGCTTGAATATATATCTTCTGTATAGCCTAAAATATGTACTGTTGGTTGAGCTGTTAGCGGCTCACTTTCTTTTTCTGCTTCTTTATTTGAAGGAGATTAGATCATCCTCAACAGTATTGCTGCCCTCAACTGGAGATAAACAGGTAGGGCACAAAAACTGTCCTGCAACGTAACCTTCATCCTTCATCAAGTATTCGCTCACTCATCCAAATAATGGGAATCAGTGCACAAAGCAAAGTCCATAAAGACATGGGTGACAGAGTCTGGTGTGGATGAACCTGACTTGTCTGCACAGACTCCTGACCTCAACCCGATAGATCACCTTTGGGATGAATTAGAGCAGAGACTGAGAGCCAGGCCTACTGGTCCAACATCAGTGTGTGACCTCACAAATGCTCTTCTGGAAGAATGGTCCAAAATTCCCATAAACACACTGCTAAACCTTGTGGACAGCTTTCCCAGAAGAGCTGAAGCTGTTATAGCTGCAAAGGGTGGAGCGACGTCATAAAGGACCCTATAGATTAGGAATGAGATGCCACTAAATTCACATGCGAGTCAGGGCAGGTGGCAATATAGTGTATATTAAATTTTACTTTATATAGTAGACATCAATCAAAATTACTGCAAATACTATGAAAATGCTTTGCAGAAATCAATTGTCAATTGTATCCAAAACAAAGCAACAACCCGGCAGACCAAAAGTGAGCAAACCATCCATAGTTCAACACATCAAGCTTTGTTCTGGGAGACATCCACACGCAGAGTGCAATTTATATGTCTAAATTGGATTCTGTCTGCAATAACCGGGCCTGCTCAATTTATGTAAGAAGGATGAAAAAAATACTAAAGATGTTATAAGGAGGAAAATAAGCTCTGATGTTTATACTGTAGCGTGTCTAGAGACTGTTCATTAAATCCACATAAAAGATAATAGAACTGAACAGTTGTGACACCAGTTTGAACATTATTTGAATCTGTTCCCAAATAGGATGTGATCGTTCCATTTAATCCATAAAGTGACACATAATCAATAGCTATATTTGTGTACACAGGTCCATAAACATAGCTCAATTAGCATGATAACGATAGATGAATGAGTTCTGCCTTTGCAATATAGCCATTAAACAATATTTTTAACATAATAAATACATAATAAAAGAGGAAAATAGTAAATAATGGGTCGTGCTTTATATCTTTTTCAGGAATATAAGACCTGCACTTTCCATCAGTATATGCATTTGGCCATATGACAAAGGAAAGACTAATGCAAATAAAGGAAGGTGATGTTTACAGGAGAAGATAACATCCATTATATATAACTTCATTTTACTATGAAGAGACAGATCGAAGCTAACATGAAAATTATTTGAGGCAATATGATACCAGCTGAAACATCATGTTTGGGAGATTTTGTGTCAGTTCCTCCAAATCACAAAATATAACAACTCTGCACTGTCAGATCAAAGGCTTAACTTTGCTGTTGCTGCGAAGCATCTACTCTTGTGATTTCTGCCGCGTCCACGGTGAAATGGAGGTGAATTGTGCTTGTGGTACTTACAGTTTTGAATCATTGTCTCCACAATATACCATAACACGAGAAACCTGGTGACTGCATGTAATAACTCACAGAGCTCACTATTTGTAGGTTCAGGTGCTGTCGCTGAAGGTCACACACGTCCTAAAACCGAACTGCTAGTATGATACACAGTAAATGAACCACCACGCAGGTTACGACACTTTAAATCACCAGAATAAGGAAGCAAATGTTAGTGGATACTATACATTATGGGAGAATAAGCCCATAGAAGCCCAATACTAATATGTTCATAGTCCTATCTCCAACATACACAGACAGATGGCACATAGCCTAATATTTAGATCTAATCATTTGCTAGTGTGGTACACACAACAATATGACATGTCATGCACACAAACACACAGAAAACCTGATTGTGTGGGCCTTAAGAATATAGTCAGATTGTGCAGATGCCCATGACAATGGAAGGTCAGCCTGTGTGCACATAAACCGATGTCTTGAATCCTTGATGCAAACAATAAAAAGGGCTATGAAGAATTGAAATGGATGAAATGTCACATTTATAGATACAACAGATGCAGACATTAAAAAAACACTGAATGGAGGTGACTATGGACAGTCTTCTGTTCCCTAAAGCCCCCCCCCCTCCCCATTTACTGTCAACACAGCCATGATTTGGTTGAGGTTAGAAATGTGAGCAATGTGCTCTGTGTGCACACCTGGCAGGCGTATCCAAAAACCGTGCAACAGACTCGCTTCCTAATCATAAGAGCGTTTCATGGCTTTCAGACTAAGTGAGGAGAATGTCTGAATTAATATGTATGGGGCCAACGTATATGCTCTCATGCAGATTAGAGCGCTGATAGAGTTGGGGGATGGAGGCATTCCTGGCGCGCTGCCTGGTACGCTGCGCTCATACAATGACTTCTAGTTGCTGCGGGTAATGCTCTCTCATCAGCTGCTATGTCACTTCTCCAGTCATCAGAGCAGACCCATCTCATCTCCTCAGGTGAAGACACTGATCGTCCTTCACGTCTGCCTTGGTTCGGGGGTGGTTCAGGTGAACAGGGATTACTGGAGAATATAAGGTCTACTGATGCCTGGTCAGTGCATCATCACCCTTTCATACTGTACAAAGAAGCTCTCACATGTTAAAATCGGATCATTGCTAGAGTTGCAGGACTCCATTAAATAGGCTAAATGCAGTTCCATTTCTGTTTTCATGCTTTGATCCAAGCGTCTGTGCACACGTCTAATGACTTCTACGTCTCCCTCTCCTTGGGGAGTCTGAATTTATTTTTAGACGTCGATTTCATTCCTGATCCATCACAGGACGTTCATTGCCCTATAGGAAAATTCAGTGTGACTGTAGAATATTTTGCAGGTCAAGTTGCCGACAGATGTTGAGAACACAATCCATCAAGAGAAGATTGAAATCCATCTAGTGCAGTTGGTACCGAACAGGAAGTCATTGCCAAGCACCACTGCTGGGGCCAGCGTTGGTTCTTGTTTGTCAGGCCTGTGCTGGAAATACGACCTCTTTCACAGACTTGTGGTGCAGGTCTGCTAAACATAAAGCTTACGTGCTCCGAAGATTAATCCCACAAACAATCAGTCTTTTGACTATAACTATGGTTTTAGTTCGAAGACAATGGATTTGTGACCTTATGGAGTGAGCTTTGAAAGGGCTGAATTATTTGCAGCTTGTTTTTGCTGGGAATAACAAAAGCTGTAATCAGTGTAGCTTTATTGCAGTTACAATGATGTCTGATGGGACTGTAGACGAAGACCTCAAATATGGAATGAAACATGTCGAAACATAATTAAACAGCTCATGTAGCAGGATTTACTTCTCAAAGTTTTTGTCATGGCACAGACAAGTGTCACTGTGGCCCTGCCATTCAGTGAGTTGCCAGAGGATTTTGATGACACACCCAAGCAAAATGACAGTTTTTTTTACAGGCTCAGTGTTGAAAGTGTTGAAGTCTAATTAACCAGACGCTGACTGAAAAAGACGTGGATCGTCACGTTTTGGCTCGTTATGCATTTTGCGATATTCACAGAAAGTAGTCTGTCACCTTCAGTTCCTCACGTCACATTGTGTCAGGGATGACAGCAGGCAGCAGTTAGCAAATGTAACGACTGTGTGCACTGTTTTGTTTTTATGTAATCTTTTTAGTATCTGTGTGTAACAAAGTAAATAACGGTGTGGAGCTGGCTCAGACAGGATGCAATAGGATGCAAAAAGACTTCTGAGGGTAAAACAGAAAATGGTGGAACGCTTCAAATGATCTCTGTACAGTGAGAATTATTTATTTTGTCGTGTAAACAGAATTATTACGAGGACTTATCAGTATTTGCAGCCTAAACAGCGTCAGGCTGACAGAAGATTTAGCGCTGTGTGCATGTAAATGCAGCAAACTGCAAACTGAATGCAGTCTTGAACGACACCTCTACTATGAACACATTTAACTGGACAACAATGCTACTGTAGCTGGAAGTACAGACACCGCATGTTGAGAGCTGTGGATTCAGGTCTCAAGCTGAATTTCACCTGCTTCTAAACAGAACCTATTCTCTCTTCTATTATAAAAGGTCACTGTGGCTTCTTAGAGGTGTGTTGAGTCTCCCTGAGTCACATCAACTGGCTCATTTACAGGTACAGTACTTTATTCTTTGTTATCTGTGTGTTGTTGCAACAGGATCTCTGGTTATAGAATTATTATAATATAGAAGTATTTTGTAAACAGGACTTTGTTTGATATTACTTGTCAGTCTCTTGTCACTAACGTCCCAACCACAGTCTAAACGCCTGGTGCACCTATAACCTGTTCCGGTGGTAACACTATTTAGACAGTGTCCAGAAGGTCCTGCTGTTACAGTGTTTGGTGAGGATAAGCCGTTCCTAATAGTCTTAACTGTGAATAGGGTTAAGACATGTCAACAGTAAATAAAGCAGCAGTGAGAGTGAATGTGACACTATTATAGTTATTAAAACAAATAAACAAACGTATGTGAACTGCCGTATTTAATACAAACATACTACATGATACAACAATGATGTAAAGTTTGCAAAGACTAAATGTAACAATGAAAAGAGAAAATTCACAAAGAGGCAATTACAGTGTTCCTGGAAGCCACGAGCCTTAGAAAGCCTTAGAGTGTGAACTTAAAGAGCTGATTCAGAGGGTAACTCAGGACATGATTACAGGATTAGCTGTGTGGAATAAGGTCACTGCTAGCAGGTGTTCATGCAGATACTCCGCAGTCACCACAGTATTTAGTTGCACGGAGAAGAAGACGTTTTTGTAAACTGGTTTGCAAATGTCCGACTATTCGTATGCGCACAGTTGTGGGTGAAGGATTGAATATGCAACGAGAGCACGTCAACTCCAGCTCCATCTCCTTTACAAGCACCCAGCTGCTCGCTGAAACACAAGACAGCTACTGTCACCTTTGAGCGGGACCTGAAGACTATCATCCAGTGCTAAGAAACACGAGCCAAGGAGTAAAAGATAGTCAGTTAAAAACCTGAATGACTAACGACTTGGAGCAGTAGTGGAGCAGCTACTGAGGACCACATGCACATTCATTATGCTGTGGCCCTTTATTAATGCACTTTATGGATGTGTGACAGGCTTTTCACAGATAATGAGAAAATGACAACCTATGGCATGAATATGTTCACCTGCCGGGTGCTTGTAATGACACAAGCAGCTCTAGGCGTGAAACACAGATTTCACACCACGCTATAACTCAGCCCTGCATCACGCTGCACTCAAGCGCCGCGCGTCGAAACACCTGTGCATCCTGTTTGTACAATATCTTGCAGCTTTTCCCTTTTGGATTCTCCAGAATTACAAATCTCCTTCTGCGACTCTCAAGCTGTGCCACCACCCCACTGAGTGAATGAGGATGATGGGGAGGAGGCTGTAAAACTGAATTTATCCGCTTTGCGGGAACATTAAATTGTATTTGGACACTGGATTGCCAAGATTTAAGTTGCCAAAATTTACTTGAGCAAAACAACATGGAGGTGCTGCTGATTTTCCTCAATGCAGAAACTGCACCTACTGTCCTGCCTTTAGTTCCAGCTCTTGGTTTTTCCCTATTAGAACTTGATTTACAGGATGTTGCAGATTAGATGTTGATGTTTGACCTTCACACTAACGACTGGATAAAGATATTTGAATTTTGGATTTATGATTAATGAATGGATAAGGATTTGGATTTGGAGATCTGACTGTGAATATGAACTACACAAAGATCCTTGGATTAATGGATTTGTACTTGAGGAGGATTTTCTTGTGTATGACTTTGGAAGTGGACTTGGTTTGTGAGTTTTTGGTTTGCTTGTCTTATAGAAAGGCTGCATTGTTTTGCTTGTGCCACACGCTTGCAATGAGCTTTTATCTTTTCTCGGTATCCACCTGCAGGCCACTGACTCCTCTCTACTCTGGTACCTTGAGCTTCCCACACCGGTGGAGCTCATCTTCCATCTCCTAAGTCACTCACTCACTTGCCTCAGCCAGTCGACCCCTTCAACGCCTCTTCTACATTTGTTCTTTAATAATAAATCATTTGTGGTGGTTTACACACCTTTGCTCTTTTCTCAGTAACATTGAAACACAGCTACACAGTTTAACAACGCAGGACAGAAATGGGTACTAACTTCTGAAACATAAAGATTTGAGAGCAGGGAATTATTGAAAGCCATCTTTTAAACATACCGTGTATTTTCCTTGACAGATTTTCTTTTGAGATTTCAAAACAAGACAAATCCTTGACTGGGTAGAAATGTCTACATCTGTTATCTTGAACTGATTTGAGAATTGAAGTATGAGACCTGCTTTATGTCCAACTCCACTCTGAGGTTTACATTTCAGTAAAATAAGTCCTGCAGTTGAGCTCTCTGCTGCATCGAGTGTCTGTGAGATGACATTATTGTCTGTGAATTCCTTTAAAACAATCAACATTAAATATAGTAACAGAATGGCAGCATTGAGCCCGTAAGGCTCCTCTGAGCTGTGGAATACAAAAGAGGCTCAGTAAAGATGGACTGGACTGATGCTCTTTCATCTGACTTGGCTTCACTTGTAACGTTGCTGGGCCTGCTGTGTCTTTTTTCTGTTGTAGCTTATATTATACACATGCACATTTACAGCAGTTCTTCCGAAAGAAAAGAGAAATGAAGCCGATGATGACTTGAGAAAAAGTGGTCAAAGTTTTATTTGTTTGTAGAAAGGAAGTCTGTTTATTTGATTCAAATGAACTAACCTTGCGTTTGGCTCCTGCTGTAACTAATTTGCCATGACACAAACATCTTGAGAATGACTGCCGTGTGGGACTTGGCAGTTGTTTATAGTGTGGTTGTAATACATGACTTGTTTTCTTCTGCCTTATCGGTTTCAGTTTATCTTGCGTGTACGTGTGAAACAGTGAGATATTGAAACCAGAAAAACTGAATCTCTATTTTACATTCCTTCCCTGTCAGGCTGCTTCAGCAGTGTCCAGCATTTTATTCAGGATCACGTCCTAGTCAAACCTGATGGGGCTGAAACCTGACATCAGGTGCCCTGTCTCCTCTGAAAAGCCACCCGCTGTATGATCTGCTCCAGTGTGAACCACATGCCCACTACGTTACACAAGTTGTGTCCCCACAGCAAGAAGTTTCCAGTCCTGTTTTTAACGTCCACTGGCACATGACCACAAGCTAATGTCCACCTGTAGGTGTCATAACGTTAAAAGGGGAATTTTTCGTATGATGACAGGTGAAGATAAAAGTGTTCTTAGATAAATGTCTGATCCAATCAAAGGTTAGAGGTCAACACACCACTAAAAGGCTGAAGTGTTTATGCGCACGTAGACCTTATTGTTTGAATGGCAGAGCTCCACTTCTCTTCCATGTCACACACACCAGGCAGAATGCGTATTGACAAAACTAGATCACATTGGCAAGAAAGGAAAAGAAATCAGTGGTGCCTGACTTTTTTTCTAATTTCGTGCCTAATGAGAGTCTGCACATTAACTCAGGCCACTCAGCTCTATAGGAAATTAATGGACCTGGTAACGAGATAAGTTTAATTGCTCACAGCGTGGACATTGGGTCTCTGGCCGGAGACTGTCGGTGTGGTTCAGGTGAAGGAAGGCTGATGTGGTGCTGGAGGGTTAAATAAGAATAAAATCACGCATCCTTAGTTGTTGATAATAGTGGGCTTACGGTGATGATGTTATATCACAGTATTTATAATAGTATAGAAATCCCCAAAGTTATTTACAACTTTCACTGACATGGATGGATGTACGCACACAATATCATGGTGGTGCTGGAGAATATCGGAGTTTCTAGGAAACGCATCTGAACCACGAATGTCTAAACCGATCTCTCCAGATAAAAAGAGATACAGAAAATATTACTTGGAAAACTCAGGACTATCTTAATCATTCTTTATCCTCTGGGGATTGTAAAGACCTGGATGCAGTTTTATGGTAATCCATCGTGCAGCTGTGGAACGTTTTAAATCTGGACCAAAGGACGTTTAATGCTGGGTGGCTGCTAAGCCCTGACTGGTGCATGAAGGAAAGCAGCGTCACCTTTTCCAACAACACCAGTGGGAACAGTTTGTAAAACACGTTTTTTTCAGCACCTGTAAATCCTGATGCACAACAATAGGCAATAACTATTACTGCAGTGTTGCTCAGGTTATTGACTGGTGTGATTACCTCAGTGAATAGACTTTGGCAGAACACAATGCTCCTCGCGTGCTGGAACATCTCAGATCACAGAACTCAGTGCAGGTTGAGCACATCGAGTCACTCACGCTAACACACCTCATGATTCTGGCCATCCACTAAAAAAGGCTCTGACCCGACTGAATTGTAGAACATTGTTGAGCAGCAATGAGAAGGTGAAATCAGCAAGCGGCGATGTTAATCCATGTACAGTCTGTAGATGTACAACTTGTAAGAAACAGCAAGGGACAACAACAACAGGCAACAATTTAAATTTGAACAAAGAACCACCATCGGTTTTATTATAAACTAGTCAATTTCCATCTGTAGCGTGCAGATGGTATTACACCCAGAGGAAACGCGTCCTAACTTCCCTGACAGACAGAGGATGAAGCAGCTGCAGCTTACCGTCATGTCTGCTGGTCTCTGGCAGGACCCAGACTCTTCCCTCTGCCGCGCTGCAGCTCAGGTGTTGCTTCTAAATGGTACAGTAGATTGCAAGCGGCTTCATTAGCATAAACGGTGTTGATGAATGAGCCGCTAACGCTGAGACAGCTGTACTTGTTAAGTTCTTGGGCACGGTGGGATTTAGCCTGTTCTGCTCGGTTATTTAAAAAAAGACAATGAGCTCTGCGTTTTTCTGCTTTATGAACAGGTTACATGCTTTAAAGATTCAGCACTACAGCGTGTGGCACGACTGTCCGCCACACAGACAGACAGACAAACTGACAGCGACGTGCTGGTCTCATTTCTCAACACACAGACTGCAAACTCACAATGATACACACAAACAAGCATACTTAGTATTATCACAACATCACTAGCACGGACTGAACAAATGCTGCAAGGATGATTTACTGTAATTGAACTGTTCTTGTGAGTGTTACAAACCACACAGAAGAATGAAGGGAACTGAAGGTGATAGAGATTCAGCCTACGTCTCTAACCAGGGATGTTGAAGTTTATTGTCACTGTCATATGCAGATTTCCCTCTGTCTTCATTCTCCCGTGTGCTGAGGTAATTTGCTCAGATATCCACAGTGTTCAGAGAGCTACACTACCTGCACAGGGGACAGACACAGAGTCGCACATTAATTATTGCAGGCAGTGTACACACAGTTAGAAAGGTGAGAGTTAGGGGATGGTGCTGGCTCTGTTTCTAATACCTGCAACATTGCTGTTGCACTTTAAACCCGGTAGAATGTCCTCAAGTCGCTGAGTCCACGTCTGATGTCAGACCGACCGCGTTGGACCTGCGGGAAATCAGAATAAAGCAAGAGCTGGAGGTGTCTGCTGTGAAGCGGTGAGAAACCACACAACACATCTACCGATGTTGGGTCAAGCACCTGGGGCAGTCGCTGACTCCAGAGGCATGAAATATTAAAGATGATGATCCAGTTTGACTTCAGTTACTCTGTCCATTTACTTTTGAACCCCTGAACCCGACCACTGTGTGTTAGGAAGACATTATATCTACAGGCAGCTTGACCATCGCCTCTTGTTGGGATCTGAATATAGTGCTAATGTAGCATTTCTAAGCATCATGCCATCATAGTGACTAAGTCAAAATTCCACTGCTCAAAAGTCTCCGTGTTTTAAATCAAGCGACACACTTTCCTAATTGAGTCACAGCTGCTCAATCAAACGCAATTAAGTGAACATGTCACAGTCTTGCTGTCTCCCTGCCAGAAGAATAACGGCCTGGTCTCAGGAGAAGCCGTGACAAGGCGAGAGAGGAGACGGTCCCCTGGGTGAGGGGGGGGGGGCGGCGAGGCGTTCACGTGATTCATTTTTGTCCGTGATGCCCGGTGTGTGCTGCGCCAAGTTCACATCACCTAAGACGCACCAGGCCGGAACTTAACATTCTGGCCCATACAATTATAGCGTCATCGCTTTACGCTTCAGATGTGTAAGGGTCACTGGCCATCAGACTGAAAACACGAATTCCAGCGGTGTGGAGGCGGAAAATACACGCGGAGGTGCAGTAGCATAGGAAAACCGAAATGAAGTAGGCTCTTGAATTTAGTGTGATGTGTGTATTATAGTGTACGGCAGTGACTGTTGTCCAGTCCATTACCTTTGTTAGCTCATTCTTATTCTTATTATTGCTATTAGTAGTAGTAATACTACGTTTTCCAACATATATGGAAAGCAGTGTTCAAATGCAAACAAATGTGTACAAATACAAACATCAACAGTATTTTATTATAATAACGTTAAAATACATGCAGTTCTATATGATTTAGCTGCTATACCGAAAACATTTATGTCGCTTTTACTGTTCAAAACAGACACGTTTTTCTCTTATTTTGTTTTGAAAAGCAACACCGGACATGCGTTTTTTGTGCAGCGTCGAGCTTGACGGAGTGGAACTGCGGCTCTGTGCGTTTTAAGGTGATCACGTTTAGTTTGGAGCGGAGTTAAAAGCGGGACCAAGTCGACCGTGATAAAGACAGCGGCCAGAGTGTCAGCGCGTCCAGAGGAGACCTCCCGAACCGGTGCGCCCGGGTCACTCACTGACCCAAACACCCAAACGCAGAGTTGGTCGGACTTGGCTGTGTTTCAGACTCCGGTGAGCAGCACGGACGACGCTCCGCTCCGGGTCTCCGGCTTGTTATCCCGCAGTGAAACGGAATGAGAAAGTGTCAGGAGTTTGGGGGACATTCGCTCCGCTTTGATGTTTCACGATGATTCCCAGCTGAGCGACCGTCGCAAGACGCTGCGGTAGGTGAAGTGCCGGGAAAGCTGAGAGGAAAAAGCCAAGCCCGGGCTTTTGGGTTTGTTTGTGGGTGAGATTCACGCCGTTTACGGCTCGCCATGAATTTCCACAATCTACCCTCGTGTGTGGGTTTTAAATGAAGCCAGAGAAGTGTGTGGCAGCTGAAGCACAACGCTGAGGATCCGCCGGATGCCTTCGCTCCACCACCATTTCCACGATTTACGCGAGGAATTTCATTTGTGAATATTTAATTAGACAATGACTTCCCACGCAGACACAGAAATCACACTGATCTCTCTCTCCTGGTTATTGTTTAAACTAGTCTAGTTCTCTATTTTTGGCAGGAATACGCAGGAATCCTGCGATTCAAGCCAGGACGCGCGTCATCTCTCCACTGACCCATTGGTTTGAGATTTTTGTGAGGCATTTGTCGGCTTTCGCGCAAGGACTTGGCTTCGTTCAAGGGACACTGGGTCTGTTTTCTTCCACCAGGATACTCGTAACTTTCTTCTCCCATGTGGGGAAGACGCGGTGTGGCCGTGCCTTTTTAAAGATTTGCTGCGAGGAAGACGGCAGCTGAACAGTCACATTATTTGAAGATCTGGTCTGAGGCGTCACGCGCTGCCACACGCGCACACACTTGCAGATGCGCGTGTTTCTGTTGCGCATTGTCCAACTTAAAACAACCTGAACAACTGCAACAGTATCGTGCGCAGGCTGCAGAGAGGTTTATTTGACCACCGCCGGCTGCTCGGACACCTGGGATTTAACATCCGCCCGCTGGGATTTCTACCATGTCAGGTGCACGGGATTGCAGATGGACGCTTCTCGTCTGCGCGGCGGCGCTTTCATGTGGTGAGTGATTTTTATTTTTTTATTTTTTCCATCTTGCCCTCCCCTCCTCTTCTCTCTCCCCTCCCCTCCGCTCCAGCAAGCTTTCGGGATCATAATTGTTTGGGCATCAAAATTGACGTTTCCGAATTCCTGCAGAAGATGGACAAGCGCACGGACGAGCAAGACAACGGGAACATTTTACAGGCGCCTCCGTGTGTGAGCTGTAGGTACTTGTGACTTGTGTTGGGGCTTCGCTGGGAATCCCATCAAGTGACCCCACTCATTACGGTCACCAGCGGCACACGCACACAAGAAGGACTAGTCTAGCGACGGATAAGGAGCAGGGACGCACAGCTGGCTCAGTTCTTCCTTTGTGCGTATTGGCGTAAAATCGCCTTTTTCGTAGCATCAGAGCTCTTGCACGACAGATAAACCTATATTCTGTCCTACATAGACACACTTCAGTGTGGAAGTGTACAAAATCCTAATCAAACATCCCAAAGATGATTTGCTGACATGGCGCAGTGATCTAGTTGGACTCTGAAACCATAATCCTGCTTTAATATCCAACTCCGATTTATTGACGCAGTAGTAGCAGCAGCAGACTCCAGCGTTAAGCACAGTGTGACATTTCAATGCATGGATTAAGTGCTCTGCTGAGAGGCACACTGAGCAGGAGCACCTTACAGTCTTGGTTTAGTCATTTGTAGGCCTTTTTGTTGGCACTCTATTGTAGAGTTGAGTGAAAGGGCCTAACTAAGCCATCCAGAGGTAGAGCGCAGTTTCCTTTTCTGTCCTAAAACTACGGCTTGCATCCTTTCAGGCATTTCACGCAATATATCCCCTCTCCTACTCATTTTCACAAAGTCTTGCCTCAAATTCATTACCACACAAAAGAAACGCCTACGTGTGCACTAAAGAATATACCCTGCTTCATGGCGTCTCCAAGAGTGCGAAGCGAGCATGCTGCATGCTGCAATAGTCTGCCCACACAAATCCGGCTGACGCCCGTGGTCAGCGTGGCTCAGTGCAGGGATACCCACCTTCCTGGACAATGAAGGCGCTGCTGTCAAGAGTAATTGCAGTATCGCATCTGGCGCAGGGCCTGCTGCCTCCGAGGAGGGCTTCAGAGGTTCCTGGCCTCACGGACCTCAAGTTCCTCACGCACAGAAATGTTGCTGCAGTTCCGCCAAGCAGGTTCAAGCGCTCTGCTCTTGTCACACTCACATGCTAAGTAAACAATCTGAAAGAACACCTCAAGATAAATACAGCAAACCTGCAGGATAAACAGCTAAGCAGACTAATCCCCAGGTGTGAAACCACAGTATGATGAGCTCTGAGGAAAATCCAGCACTGTAATGAATCTATTTGCCTCATTCTTATCACCTGGAATTTACATTTTCATCTATATTGTCTGAAATGTGATGGCGTAAATAAGCTGAAGAATCATTTTTGCTGCCGAGCTTAGATAAAAACCTCATTGGGATTTGTTACAAAGACCCCGTTGTGATCAGTCACTCTCTACATAAGCTCAGGCGGAGCTGTAGCACCTGCTTTCATTAAACGTTGCGTTTTATTGATGCATAACGGTAAATCCAGGCCTTTTTCCATTACTGCTGTTCTCCACCAGAAGATCAAAGGTCAATCAAACGTTCCTGGAGCTGGTAGGGATCAGGGATGTTCTTGCTCAAGGAGACTCCACGTTTGCAACACGTGGCGGTTGCTTTAAAAACCCCAAATCAATATTGAGAATGCTTTGCTTTGATAGATGTATTTACTAATCAGCCGTGGAAACGGAGCAGATTGTTCTTGAACAGCAAATCTCCTACTTAGCGCCGGCGTTCAGACAGTTATCTGGCCTGTGAATTGATCACGACACCTGGGTGGCTCACCACCTCCGCTAAATAATTTCCTGGGGGAAGTCCTGGAACTGACACGTTGAAAGAATATAATGCGGTTAACCTGGATAAATGGCTTGAATATATTATGACTAATAGCGTTACATCGAACTAGGTGTGGCAAACGTTGTGATTAAGTAGCAGCCGTAGCTCGGGGCTGCGTCTGCAGTCGACTGCGGAACGCGGCTCCGGCAGCAGCGTTTGCCCAGTCATGGTTTGTGTGGAGTTGGCAGCGTTCCCAGCACCAGCCTATCTCTGAGAGGAGACACTGGACAGAGAGCAGACAAGGCAGCAGTGTAACACCCCAGCTCTCATGTTTTAGCCTAATTGATTTTACATGTGGTGAAATGAAGCCTGTGCCGTGCTGAGTTTGAAGAGGTTCCGCATCCTTTTGTATGGAAAGCACTGCCATACATGCAGTGGGGACATGGCTGCCTATCCATATGCATGAGCACCTTGTGACTGCAAATGAGGCGGCGTTGCTATTTAGTTATGCTGTTTTTCTTTACGCCGGGCTGATGTCGAGACGCTGCATTGCCGCTGTTGTACCTGTCACTTTTGTTTGTGCTTCTGTCTATGAAGCATACGTTTCCTGGCAGTCAGTGCTTCAAGGCAGAGCGTACAGTGGCAGCATTAGATAACGCCAACACATGTGAAGCTTTGCAAATTGAATGAATAAATAAATAAATCAGCCAAAGCTAAAACCAGTGTTCTCTGAGCTGCAGGGTGACCACCTACGGGCAACAATAAGGGCAAAAGAAGCGGTGCCTGGAGAGACAGTTGATGTTGGTGGAGGCTGTTAGTGAAGCATTGTGGCTCTGCAGAGGTTGTTGTGGAGTGAATTCTAAGGACGTTGTCCTTCATCGGCAGTGAAAGGAAGCTTTTGTGAAGCTCTGGTTCCCTCAGATGCTGCGACGTGCACGGGCCTCTATAAGGGCTTCAGGGCTGGTTGGTGGTTCTTGCTGAAAGGAATCCGCCATTGTCCGTAATCCATCACGTCTTTTGGTGGCGGAGCGGCCTTTGAATTATGAGGGCGCGCCTTTTTATTCTGCCAGAGGTGAGAGCGTCGGTAGCCTGTTCACCATGGTCAGTAAACCTGCACTTGGCATTCAATGTGCTAAAAAGCTCCGTTTCTCAAGCGCGAAGATTAAGTACAGTAAATATAGCATCGGTTATAAGTGCTTGGGTTAATGGGCATTTTGTGGTTTGCTCTTTATTTCATGGTGCATATCTGCTAAGGCCTTGCTTGATTCTCTGCTTCTGCTGTAGCTTAATGTATACAGTTGATGAAGAACATTTTAGTTTCTCATCCAAACATGCTGCATTTTTAATAGTTTGCATTAAGCAGATTGAGAAATTTCTTTATCTCTTTCTCTGTCTGCAAATTATCCGCCACCTGCTTGGCTCGGTGTACAGTTTGGAGTGTGATTATGTTGTGTGGAATAGACTACATATGGGAACGATTCATTTGCCAGGCTTTCATGTAGCAGGTGATGACTCTAGCAATTTATAATGCACACACACCGGGTGGATGGAAGTATCTTTACGGTGGCAGCCTTTGTTTTTCACAACTTTGTCGCCATCATTTCAAAATAAGAATGTTACCAAATGTTCATAAGAAGAAAGAATCGTTGGGTAAGAATGAGACTGGGGGCAACTTGTTGGCTGTGTGGGCGCGTTGCAGGTCCTTGTCAGACGTTGGCTTTGCTCAGCAGGCGAACGTCGTCTTCTGCATGACAGTAGGTGATCACAAACAGTCGGTTCCTGCGCTTTTGATTTGAAATAGCTTTCTCTCCGGCCTCCGGTGTTGT
This sequence comes from Macropodus opercularis, assembly GCA_030770545.1. Classification (NCBI taxonomy): domain Eukaryota; kingdom Metazoa; phylum Chordata; class Actinopteri; order Anabantiformes; family Osphronemidae; genus Macropodus; species Macropodus opercularis. The sequence continues at coordinate 6,802,976 of CM061102.1, read as the reverse complement.
GAGTCAGACTTTTTACCCCCGCTTTTATGTCACACTGTAGAAAACACACGCTAAAACAGATAAAAATGTTAAGTACCTTATTTTGTCATGGCTACTTCCTGGTTGATCTTTTCCTAACGCCTTCATCAGATTCCTTCACCTACATGTGTGGGCTCCCACTGTGGCACACGCTTTTCTCTCTGTGATGTTTCAAGGGTATAATCCTTTCCCTGTGATGCTGCGTTTTTGTCATTGCACGGTAATATCTTTCACATTTCACCGGCTGTCTCCCCTGACGGGCTGACGGGGAAGAGAGCGAGCTTCCTGAATTAAGAAAAGGTTACGCCGAAATCAGGCCCATTTAATTCCTCTGTGTGGACTGCGTGGAATATAAATCTGAGCAGAGGAAACGCGTTGTGACATTATGTTCACATGGCAGATGATACGCGTCCCGGGGGGGGCGTGACCTCCCCTGTTGTACAAAGTGCTTGCGTGCTTGTTGTATAACCTTACAAAAGGGTGTGAAAAGCCAATAGCTGTGCTCCTAAAGCCGTGTCGCCATCCTCGTGCCAGGAAACGGTAACTTGCTCTATAGTTGACACTTGATCTTATCCTAACACTGCGGGTTTAGCAGACACCAGTGAATGGGCCGTTTAAAGCACCGTGCTCGACAACACGTTGACATTTAGACTAGAGGAGCTAGACGGACTCAATAAATGACACGCCTGTGAATTTTACATTTTTTATCCATACAGATTTTTGGTTGCTTGTGCGTCTTCAGCGTGTAAAACCATACCCTTGTGTTTTCGTTGCTCTAATGTTCTTGTTGCAGGTTTGCTGTGCAATCAAATATGTGTGTAAGTCGTTATTCATGCGCCGTGTTTCAAATTGCTATGGGTTTGCATTTGAACATGTTTTAATATATCTGTCGGTATCAATGTGGAGCCCGACCTAGAGGACGTAAACCGAGCTCTGAGGGCCTGATATGAAAAGACATTCTTCTCTAATAGCATTAAACGCAAGAGATTCTAATCCTTGGGTATAAGATTAGTTATACAAATAGCAAATGTCATTTATCAGATTGTGAGGCTGCAGAGATCAGAGGCGATAAACCATCTGGTACAGAGGTGTTGGTTCTTCTGCGTTGCTCTTCAGCAGTATTTCCCAGTGGACCGTTAGCCTCCATATGAAGGATTTGTGTGATTAGTTCTGTAGAAAATAAAGAAATATGACCTGTTTTTTTGCTTTCGGCGCATCTCCCAGAGTCTCTCTTCCTCTGAACACTGATTTCCCAGTGCTACAAATCTGCTAAAGGACTAACAGACATGCACGCTCCAGTCTGGCAGCCAACTTCAGCTTCCTCCTCTATAACTGCTTAACACTTCATTTAATTAAATTTTTTTTTTTGAACCCAGCACAATATTGTTTTCAGCTCTGGGACAGCTTTTTAGATGCAGTTCACTGAGTCGGGCCAGTTTTCCTTAAAGATCACAGCTGGGTGTCAGCACGGAGGTCATGTGTTTGGACAAGCGACATGTTCCTGTTAATTAGTCCTGGTGTTTGGCTTTGAAGTGCAGTAGATGGTGACCTTTTCTAGGTCATGGAAGATGTACTGTAAATATAAGCTGCAGGCTTTGGTGTCTCCCACGAAACAATTAGTCTTCAAATGGCGCTGAATCAAATAATAGCCACAGGACACAGGAGGAAATACTTGCTGTCTAATTAATAACAAATGAAAAGCACCGTTGGGTGAGTGCGTACGTCCATAACAGTCTGTAGCTTAACGGGACAAGATGTCTTCTGCGAGTGGCAGGTCTCCCGCTTCTCGAGCGGCTGTCTCTCACGCTGACGTCTGTGGCTGATGTAAATAAACACTGCAGTTTGGTGAGAAGCTGCGATTTTTGATTTAGCATGGGTTTCATCTGTTCTCAGACCTGCTGATCATTTAGTGATTTTTTTCTAGACTGTTGCTTTTAAGTTAAGTGAACATCTCTGACTTGTCTAAATGAAGCGAACACGTTCCATTTATTTGTACGGACGTGGTCACCGGACAAAGCCGACAGCCAGTCAGTCACGTCCTCTGGGACTTGAGGTTTGAGTTTATATCTGTTGACTGCACGTTTCAACATTGTAGCCATGTTGATTTTAACACTGGGAAACAAAAGCTTTACAAAAGAGGCCACCATAACATTGAGTGAACTGGATTTGCCTGACTCTACTGATCACGTTGTGCACAAAGCCCCAGACAAATGCTCGGTCGTTTCGTCATGTTTTATTCAAACGCACTCATTGTGGTTGTTGACTGTAGGGATCTCGCACACAGCACCGAAAGTAGCAAAAAAGGAATCGGATCGGAGCGAAAAACCGCCTCCTGCCAGAGAAATCCAATCGCTCCTAATCCAAACTGCGCCAAACGGAAATTCAACTTTGATCCTGTGCACCATGCTGAACTTCTTTTTTTGCCCTGGGGAGAAACAAGATGTCTGTGTCCGCTGTGAACCCCATAAAATCTCATTCAACTCTATCAAAACGTGGCAGAACATGATCTACTTGGCCCAGAGAGAGAGCTTTCATGGGGTCGGCCACTCAAACTGCGCCTCGCTCCGGATCGGAAGCCTCCCCTCAGTCACCCTCAGTATTTTTGGGAACAGTAACGATTATCTGCTTCATGAGACTGAAACCTTTATGCTTGCGCAGATCAATCTGGACATAACGTTCTGAGCATCGACTGCACTGCAAGGGAAGTGAGGTTTTCTCAACACGTTTAGTGCAGTTCATCAGGCAATTGTACACTGCTTATAGTCAAGTTTGCAAAAAATATTGGGCGCAGCATCATTGAATTAAAGCTTCTGCCCGGGCTGCACGTCGGCCTCCCCGCTCACTGTGCCACTCTGGGCTCTATGAAAAACACAATTTTTTTTTTTTTCCGACCCTGAAGCACTCTGGCTGATTGAGCAATGCCCAGTGTAATCAATGTCTTTATTAGGTTACACAGGCTTTGAGAGAAAAGGAATCCCTGCGTGTTGTAATAGCCTCTGCTCGGTTACATGAGGTCCAAACGACATTTGGATGTTTCTACCATAAGCCTATAAAACAGGATTGAACCCACACAGGCTCCTACACACTGTGAGGCTTTCTAACACAAGCTACAATTAGAGTCCTACATGTTGGCAAACTTCTCTTTCGTGCTGTCTTGAAGGTAAAAAAAAAAAAAGCAAAATACAAAGGACCACATGCATCAGGAAAAAGCCCTGCACAGCCTTTTTAATAACATGACATATGGATGTGCACTAAGAACCCGTTCAGTCGGCCCGAGTTTAATCTGTTTGCTTCTCTGAGTGAGGAATTAGAAGGGTCACAGGAATTGATCGATTTCTCTGCCATTTCATTCACTTGAAAAGATACCAAATAGAGCATATGAAAAATATTGCTGTAATCTATGGCGTGCTGGCAGGGGAGCCTGGTGAGCCGTGCGCGCCTCGCTGCGTGCGCCTTTTGACTCCACAGTGTTTGTGATTTGTTGTATGTTGCGTCCTTGCTGTGCAGGACTATCGCATGTCTTCCCTGCGCTTCCTACTTGTATAAAAACTGTATGTTGTGTGGGGGAAACGAGTCGGACGGCGACTAAAGGCCCACGTTGCCGGTTCCGTCAGAATCCCTCATGAAAATTGTGCTTTTAGAGGTTAATTATTTGCAGCACGTTTGCATCCTGATGCTAATGAGGCAGACAAACGGTCAATTAAATGTCCCCCAAACCTTTTCGATCACCCTTTAATGGAATCAGGTTTGTAGCTGCCATTAAGGACACAGAGTCAAATTCTTGCAGTTTCTTGTGGGAAATTTTAAGGAACGACCCCTCTTGTATTTCCCTCTCTTCATTAGCTCAGGCTGCCACAGCAGCACCGGTTGCTGCTTGGAAATATTGAAAACCAATTACTTGCGTAGCTAAATCACACCAAACAAACGGCTCCCAAATGTGTTAAGTTAACTCCCTTCTGTTAATACCTGTTGTTTTTTTGCACCTCCTCAGGACCAGGCTTTCAGAGTCTTTGAAAAGATTTAGCATAAAACCTAATAAACTGCCTCAACTGATGTCGCTTGTTTCAGTGAGGCCTGGGGCCGAACTCTACATGTAAATGGAGCAAAAAGATGGAAATGTGATTTTGTAGGTTGCATTATCCCCACTAACATAATGGAAGGTTAAATATCATCTTTCTGGAACATAAAGCGATCCATACACACACACACACACAGTGAGCCCCAGGTGAGCTGTGACCGAATCTTTATACATGTTAAGTGTTTAATTTCTGTGGAAGGGCGGTGCCTCTGACCTCCGTGAGTGTGACGAGCCTGTGCACTCGATGTACAGTCCGGCTTGTTCCTGCAGCCCTGGGTGGGAGCATCTTTAAAGACCAACTCCAGCGAGTGAGGAGAGCTTGTTCCAAAGCAGTGAGTGCAGATGGGAACATTCGTGTTGCAAGCCTGAAAATCTCAGCTGCTGGCCAAGAAATCACTGAGTCATTGGTATTGATTAAAACCCTATCAACCCCCCGCAGATAGATTATCGCCGCTCTGTGCCATGGGAAAGAGAGAAACTTATTTCCTGTTAAATAGAACGCTGAGAAAAGGCAAGTGTGAAAGCGATTATCTGGTGCATTGTTGTGTAAACTGTTAGAAATGTACACCCCGAGGTGTTGCTTCTCAAACTATCCAGACCCTCCCGCTTTCTCGCATGCACGCTCTCTGTTATATTGTGCTGCAGATTAAACATTGAGATTTTTTTCGTTCTGCGTCTGCAAAAGCATCTAAAGACACATTTACTGCCACTTGATATGAAAGTGTTGGCTTTGCTCTCGGACGGATAACGTTCAGTGCCACGCTAACCATCTTCAAGCCCGTGTGGTATATACCGTGTGTACGTTTCATAAACTGGGGAAAACAGATGGGTAAATTGGACTAAGTTTAAAAAAAAAAAAAAAGAGAGAAAAGACTCCATATTCTTTGTATCAGCTTTCAGTGATCACACAGCTTTTGAGTGCCAACCTTAAAGAGGCTTAGAATAGCGAATTAGTCATAGAGCTCTCTGAGGACACGAGGGAGGAGAGTTTGGCCTAAATGCCCAAGTCTATCAAAGCAGCAGATAGCACTTCACACAATTAAAAGTTTTGCATAGACTTCATTACTCTGAATCTGGAGTACTACTAGATTTGCCTTGCATCACAATGAATTTTGAAATAAAAAGAGAAAAGATAATGAACATATGTAGGGCAGCTTCTAATGGCTGGAGTTAGAGCTTTGTCACAACTTAATTAATTTGGTTTTCTTTATTTATTTACTTAATTATCCAGAAAAAAAAAAAAAGGAATTAGTAACTGTCGCAGAATTACTAAGAAAGTCAAAGTTCTGTGGGCAGGTGGCACCAAGACGGACTACGTTAGCAGGGGGCAAAGCCAAAGTTGAGCGTTGGCGAGAATGGAGAATGGAGAATTCTCTGCTGCTGCGCGGTGATAAACCATTGTCATGTGGTGCCAGCCCTAGTCTGAAGAGCACATTGGCCCATTCTATAAATGACTGGCCAGCACCAAATAGTCTTTTAATTAAAAGTTGGTTTTAATTACTCGTACCTATGAAGTAATGAATTCATCCAGCCAAGTCATGGAGAGTGATTTCATTCTTGTGTTTTTTAAATGTGCAGCGTGTTCTGTATCTGTCCTGGGAACAGGTGACTTTATTTCTTTTGCTTTTTATTTTTCTTCACTGTGTTGCCAGCCGGTTTGTAACGTTAAAAACTCTGTGTAGTGTAGCGTAAAACCGAACACGCCAAAGACATTTTACCTGATGGTTTGCTCCCTTCCTGTCTACGTCGACCAGGCGTCCCTCCCCAGTCTCCCCGTCTCCTCTGTACAGTAGCCAATCGCTAATCAGCCTGGTCTGTGTTAAGTCAGTCGGGTTCCTGCAGCTGCCTCCAGATGCCAGACTCCATCCTCCTCCTGGTTCAGTGTGGTGATTGCTGTGTGGGGTCGTGCGGCTGACTGATTATGGGGATCATTCTCATAATTAGCCATTTACCACCAGATGTCAAAATATCTTCTCGTCAGATTTGTTCTTTCTCTTGGCCTGTTGCACACCGAGCATAAAAATGCGGCTCTGCGGGTTCTGTCTCTGGACCGTTCTTCTGTAATTGTGCTCTCGGACTGCTCTAATGGCACTCGGCTGAGATTTCTCCTAACTAAGAGCTGTGTTTTCGTACAGTGGCGATCAATCACACCTGGTGGCAGAAATGAGAAAACCTGCTTCACTCTGGTCACTGTAGACTCACTCTGCTCAGCCGACGACCCAGTGAAAGTGCAATTGCAGGGGTTTGATGAATTGGCCTTTCTAGCCTGTTTTTTCACCGCTTGTACCAGTGGTTGTTCTGCTCAGACGTGAAGCTGAATACGGGGCAGAGATGTTTTGCCTTGCACACGCTGCTGAAGGTTGTAGTTTGTTCCCATAGTGAAACTTGGTGGGTGGGAACGAACTGACCCAGATCTGTCCGACTGTCGTCTGCTCATTCATTCATCTGTCTGTCCATCTGTTACACGCGGTTTCATTTCCAATTTTGCGCTGAGTGGCCTAAGGGGGGTGCCACAGCATATGTTTGTATGCCATGCATCTTTCACGCCACTGATTGCCGTTCAAGGAAATTGCATATCTAGTGATGGCTTTTCTTCCTCCTTCCATTATCTTTACATTTGGAAAAACACATCTGGCTGCACACAGTGATCGTTAGAATAGAAATTACTTTCACCAAACACTTATGTATGGAAATTTGTTTTACGCCAGGTTCCTGTATAAAGAAAAATGACATATGCATAATTTGTGATCAGAGATGAATTGTAGACTTCTATTCTTTGCCAAGCCTAGTTTATTAAATGTTATTTGTCCTTTGATTAATGTCTTTTTTTTTTTTTTTTTCAATGAAAAGGCTGCTTGTCCCAGTGTCGAGAGAATAGTAAATAAAAATCTCTGCTCCGAAATCCAGCTGAGCGGGAGTTGCTGATATCATGAACCTTACTCATTGTTGTTGTTAAGATGTGCTGGGACCTGACAGCCCTCCTGCTGGAAGAGGAGAGAAGCATGAAGCTGAATGAATGATGGGAGATCCAACACTCTCAAACAAGAGCTCAGGCCTTCTGGGAAATCAAACAAGGGGAAGAGCAAAGTTCATCCGCCTTCCAGTATCTCCAGTAGCGACGCTGTTGAAGGAGGCATTTTTTATGTCGGTCCTTATCTCTAGTCCCTTCGCTCACACAGGCCGAAGTGAGGAGTGTGTTCTGCCTGAAACGACGTCGCGACTGCTGTACTTTTAATGAGCATTAAAGTAGAGGAATGCTGAATTCCCAAATGCTGTTTGGTGAGAGTGCAACACACGTTGTGCTCTGAGCCGTAGACTGCGAACCAGGAAAAGACATTTTCAAGCCAGCTGTTGATTGGAATAAATAGTTTAAGGTTGTACAGGTTCAGCATCATGCTCACCAACCTTGTACCACTCGTTACTACTTGGTTTCAACCAGCGGATGAACTGATTAGAACATGACGCCTGTTTGGTAGAGCTGTACTGCAACTCTGGCTCCTAATCATTCTGCCGTTTTCCTGCTATAATCACTGTCCTTTTCTTTCTAACCACCCCCCTCAGCATTTTCACGTTATCTGTATACACATTTGGATTTTGAGCTTGTTTGTCTGCAGCACTTCTCCTGGGTTTTATGACGCTAGATTCAGGTCTGTAGGGAAAGTGTGTACAGCTGCGTCCTGTATATTTGGATAGCTTGTCAGGAAAATTACCAATATGTGGTCTGAAATTTGAAATCCCATTTTCACAGCTGGCCACTAATCTGTTTACTCATTTTGGTCGGTGCAGGAAATAATAAAAGCTACAGATTGTCTTATGTTTCACGTGAATATTCTCCACTAATCAAGTAGCAGCATCCACATTGCCAGCGCCTCTGCAAAAGTGTTTGAGCGTGTGCTTAAACACATAAACTGTGTTCATGGGGCGATGTTGCCAGATGGGAGCGTGTGCCAGTAGCGTGGTGTCGGGACGTGACATTGCTGTGAACCTTTTTCCTCTGGGCTCCGTCGTCATGTAACCAACAGAGACGCGCTCGACTCCAGCTCAATGAGGGATGGCAGCTTCTGTCATGTGTATTGTTTCCATTCTGCAAAAACACTGTTTATGTCCTTGACTGTCACAAATGCCAATTACCTCATTCAAAATGCATCGTCCTGTGGCTCGTCTACAATATATTTAGGTTAGCCCTTTAAATTTCTTTAGGCGTTTATAGATTGAACCTAAATGAAGAGAATTAGGACAGACAGATTAAGGGACCCGCTAATACACACTGGAATGAAATAACTGATGTTATCATGTATATTAGTTGCTAATTGGAACACCTTGGTTTCTGGCTGTCAGCTTTAATTACCTCCCCAAGGTCCTATAATTGTATGTGAAACGCATGATGAGATTCATGAAGTACCAGCTTTAGGGTCTTTCCATGATGGTGTAATATTCAAAGTCAGGTCTGTGTGAGGGGCATAATGAGGAAGAGGCTTTTCCCCACAACGTCGGCTTCGGAAGGTGCTTCTGAAATCTCTTCGTCTGATGTAGTTTGTAGATCAAAGTTTTTGGAAAGGGATGATTTCAGTCATATTTTGCACAAGTTTAGCCCATTGCTTTTGGGGATCTGAAAATCGAGAGAGGGGAACAAAATATTCATCAAATACCACAGAGGTTCAGCACAACCACATGTATCCTCTTTGCCACGACACACTACTAGAGGACCTGTAAATAAAATCAGTTGAATGATGACACAGTAACTGGTGAGCTACCACACGACAGGATCACATTTCTCGCATGGTTGTCGGGAGGGGGAACATGACATGTGATCCACATGCTGCCTGGCTGGCTGCTGATCCACTGTTGCACCATCTGGCTGTTAATCCATCATAAGTAGGTATTAGACTGCTGAGGTTATACACAACTGTTCCCGAACCGCCGATGGCGTTGGAGGCGCCTTTTAACCCAGTTTCAGGGTTTTACAGACCAGTGTGAAACCCTGCGCTCAGACTCAAAGGACGTGTGCGATGCTGTCATCTCCTCTTCTTGTTTCAACGTCCTTTTTTTGTTTCTGATCTGCTAGAAGATCACCTGATCAAAGAGCGTTGGCTCAGCAGCCTGGTTACACTATTTACAGGCCAACATGCAGTCAGAATAATTGATCCTGACAAGAATCGTGTCGGGATCATGTGCAGCAAGCACAATAGACTTAGGACCAGTAGAAATGCACGTGGAACTTTGCTACAGCACTTGAGTCGTTCGACTGATGTAATGATTAATATTTTATTTCTCAAGAAGGCAAATATTTTTCTTTAGTTCAAAATGCTCGGCCAGCACAGGACTCCGCCGAGAGGGTCTGACAGCGCCTCTCTAATCTCTGTGGAGACGCTTCTCGGAGTTGTAGTGAGCACTTCTCATGCTGTGCTGTATCTTACTCTATGATATCGGCCGCAGTCACAACTCTTGGCTCATAATTCTCTATTCTTGAACGTTAAAACCGCAAAGGGACAGCGAACGCAGGACATGTCTGGCTTTAGGCGGACTGGACTCCTCTAGACCCTCACCAGGCTGTTCTGATCGCCATGTCAAGCGATTTGGATTTCATCTCGGAGTCGACAGTTAGTTTGCCATCTGTCGGCGGCCGTTAACTCAGGAGTTTCTTCAGATTTTGCCTATTTGTATTGAGAAAAACCATGTCAAACTAAATTACACATACTTTGCAGAAATTAGATTTAATGAGCTTGTAATCAAACTCTTCCCCTGCAGTTAACTCAGTGCTTATCCTGTTAGCTGGCCATTTGGAAAGAACAATTGGCTCAGTTTCACAGTCGTCCCAGCCCCTCCTCCCATTCTCCTATAGCGCTGGTTGAAATTGACCTCGAAAAATAATTCTGAAAGCCCTGTGTCTGGATTAAAAAGTCTCTCTCCTAAGTATTTGTTTTACCCGCAGACTTATCTGTCATGTAACCAGCGCAGCATCTGGTAATTAACAGCACGTTAACAGTAGGATAATCTGGGCTCTACACGGCTTCAGTTCAAAGCGCAAAGTGCCTTAGCAGTTGTCCTGCTGTAGCCTCTTCGATGTGCTGCCTGAGATAATGATCTGGTGTCGATCTTTTCCTGTCGTACTGTTGGACGGCAACGTTTTCCTAATAGTTGGAAAGCTTTGTAGTGTCAAGAAACACTGAAATAAATACTCACAGGCATTATTACATGTGCTCACGCAGTTTTCATAGGTACTTAAAGAAAAGATCATTGTGATTAGATGCAGTGGTTGGAACTTATAGGCAAATATAAATGATGTCAGGTAAATTGAATTACACCATCTCCCAAGACCGCCTTTCAATTAAAATTTAAATCACATTAAATTCACCTTGGTAGCCACCATTTAATCTGGCACTTTAATTAGAGAAGTGTTCACCAAGGTCCCTCATGTGCCTGTCCAGTGGTTCCACTTACCCATAATGCATTGTCACAACATGCTCGATCACTCGTTGGTATATTGCTGCTTCATTAAAATGTATCCAGGATTTGAAAAGAGTTTTAAAACTCTGCACTGGCTTTTAAAATCTGGGAAGAATTAACAGTACAAAGATGCAAAATGAATAGCTGCTTCAGATAGAAATGAGAAACGGGAGAGATTTTACTTTGAAACTATGATTGCCTAATCCTGTCAGTCCAGCCGTTCTGCCTCGACTTGACGGGAGGCTTATGTCTGTCAACACGTTCCCAAACATTCCCCTTACAACTGAATATGCAACAGAGTCAAAACCAAGTGTCAACGAATGGTAAAACAATGAAGCCATCACAGTGTCACACATTTGTCTCCATTTTGAGAGGAAAACATCCATACGTCGAGAATGCAGCAATTCACAAACAAAAATATAGAAAGCGATAAACCGAAGCGGAACTAAAACACGACATTTGGCCTGAGGCTGATGAGAGTAGATGTAAACGAAATGGCTGATGCGACCTACATTAGCTTGATAACATTGTTCCTACCTCTACGTGTTCAGATGTTTGCTTCCTCGCTTTACCCCCAGAGGACTAATCTACTGCCACCGTCCCATAATTAGAGTCCTGGCACATTCAGTCACACGGCGCAGTTTGTTTGTCTTTGCAGACGATTTCACATGGTGGATAGAAGTTAAAGTACAGTTAGAAAGTGCTTTCTACATAAAAAAGTATTTAATGTGTACTTTAAAGACAGTAGGAAATGGACAGATTCATCCCTGAGGACAATTTAAAAGTGCTCTGAACAGAACGAAGTCAATACCACGAGTAGCGTCCAAGTTGCCAGAGCTGCTGCGGGGAGTGGTTTGCTTCCCAGCGTCTGGCTGATCTCCCTGCAGACATCCACAGCGTTTCCAGCTAGACGTGAACCATTAATTAGGCAGCCTCTCCACACAGCCTTTGCTGCTGGAGTTAAATTAACTGGACAGACATCAAGACAAGGAAATAAACTGCGCTGAAGTCGGGACTGCCAAGGACCGAACACCTTGAAATGAGGAGTTTACTTCTTTTATTCAGCGCAGGATGTGGGGAAAGCGGCAGAAACGGTCGATATGTTCCCTTTTAATTGCCTGCCACTGTGTCTAATCCTCTACACTGGCTGTTGTTCTGTGTTTCACCGAGCCTTTTGTTACGTGGGCTATACTTTTACTGTTAATTTTTCAACTGGCACGGCAGCAGCATCAGATTTTTTACTTTGATCATCAGGATAAAACCTTTGTCATTATTAATGAAGCCGCCCTGATGCGCATGTCGACTGGCTTCCTCCTCGTGTCCTGAGCCAACCCTGTCTCTTAAGCGACATATTTACATACGCCAACCTGTTCTCATCCCACAGCCTCTAATAAAGTCCCCCCGCGTCAAATAATGAGGCCTTGCCTTTACTTTGACATCTCATACGCCACTAATGATGGCGGCTGGCGCTTAGACCTGTTGTCATGAGGACGTCACCGATTCTCCCTTGCTTTTAAGGCCTTTGGGCTGGTCCTGCTACTTGATGAACGATCCAGCCACACTGTCCCTTGGCTCTCATTTTCAATTTGTGGAACATGGGCTCTGCAAATAAAGCTTCTGTTTTTCTATACAGAAAGTAATTGTTTGGGCCTTTTAATGTCTCAACTGCACTAAGTTAACGCTGCTAGACAGACTTTCTACGTAGTCCGTAGCTGCTCCATCGCTCACGCAGCTGGAGGTCGTCCTCGTCAGACGCATTCTTACTTGGGTGCATAATCCATTTGGTTTGAGCGAGGGACAATCCCTGTTCGTCCTGGCCCAGGACGCCCAGCGTTACACTAGAAGTACATCGCGGCAGCGTGTTAACACAAATGCAGCTGCATGATTGAAAACTGTGAATTATTTAGTCGGGACAGCTCTGGTTACCTCACAAAAAGAAGTGCAACAGAAAGTTTCTATACCTTCAGGTGTTGCTGAGTGGACCTGCTCACACTCTGTGGCGTCTCCACATCATTACCTGCTGTTTTCTCACATGGGCTCAATGTGACATTACCTTTTGTACTAAGTGAAGCTTGAAGTTTGAAAGAACATGAGTCCACAAATGAAGACGTAAATCCATGCAACAAAAAGGCTGAACGTTTGTTTACAGTGGAGACAGATAAATGGAGGTAAAACAAAAACACAACATTTGGCCTCAGGCTGAGACGATGTTAATGAAGTTACTGTAGCTTGATTGCATTGTTTTGCGCAACATCTCCACATGGACAGATGTTTACTTCCTAGATTGTCCCCAGAGGACTAACCTTTTGCCACCACCCCATACTCACTGGAACTTGGATACTGGCACAATGAATAATACAGTGACTCTGCATATTTTGTTTATCTTTGGGGACGATATGCTAAATCCACATATCTCCAGACTGTTACCTGATTTATTTTCATATGTGCTCAGTCTGACAATATCTGGCCAACGGCTGTAACGGTGACATTTGTGTTCTCACATGCATCATGGGTAATGTCAAGTACCATTCTGTGTAATTAGCAGGTCATCTGTGCTGGTGAAGATTTCCCCACATTTAACCAAGGAATCCAACCTAGTAATCCTCGCAGTGTCAGGAAGTATCAACTCACCCGTCAGGTTTTTGCAGAATAAAGTACAGACAGCAAAATAAATACATATAAAATAAAATGCTCTTAGTACCACACAGGTGTGGAGATGTCGTGCTACTGTATCCTGGGAACTGAAACGCTTTCATTATAGTAAAGCAGTTTTTCAGGTGTCACGGAGCAGCTGAAGTCCTCAGTAGTAAGAGTCACTCCTCCACTCGTGGCTGGGGAAGACTGACCAGTCATTTAGCGTCAACTGCTCCTCTTCAGCCCCCAGTCCTCCAGTAATTAATGTAAACCAACCCCCGCGTCACGATGAGATTCATTTGTCTCTCTCCCTTCGTCTGCATCTGCGTTTACCTCCCTTCCTCTTCGACTCGTCTCTCTCTCTCTCTCTGAAATCCGCTCTACCTCACGTTCCCTCCCACCCCTCACCCTGCAGTCAGTGCCTGTCCTAGATTTATTACCCGTCCCCCTCCTCCTCCCCCAATCTCTCACTCTGTCTCAAATGCACACACTTGCTCACTCAGTCATTCACCCACTTAAGATACTTCTCATTTTCTCCCACACTCTTCACATATGATTTGCCTTAACGCTGTCTGCTGCTAATCCCAGCACAATTAGCAAACAAGAGCAAGTCTCTCATGACAATACAACACCGAGGTAGTAGAATAATTCCAGTTCCTATTTTTGGACCAGTTACCTCCCTTTGGTGTTTTATTAACTTTGCCACGTTGCCTGTTAAGAATTCATTTTTTCCTCAAAAGCACAATTTCTGCGAACAGGACATTGACTATAAGACAAAGTGAGCTGCATCCTTCATCCAACTCGAGCTACCTTTGTGAATACTTCTGGCAGCAAAACAGTTGCGAACAATGCTCCATGTGACCTGAATAAATTCAAGACTGCTGCCAAAACGCCTGAACCAGAAGGTATCTATCCCAGTTCCTCAACCAACTCAAATGTTCTCTGACTTGCACAAAACATAAAAAGCTGTAGTTTGCGAGTGTTATCTGATGTGTTGTGGCATTTTAAAGCTGCATTAATTAGATGTCCGGCCACTAGGGGGCTTAAAGAAAAGGTAAGTTAGTTAAATGATAAGTAAATCAGCTTCTAGATGCATTTGATACTAAAGTATCAAGGCTACACTGTGGCGTTTGATGGGAAGCCACTTTAAACTTCTCTGATTGAAACTGAAAGCTTGACTTGAGAGGGCAAATAAAAATGAATTAATCAAGATTCATCATTTCAAAAAATGATGTTCCTCTGATTATTACTGAGGCATGGATGGATTAACTTTTGTCTTTTGTGGAAACGTTCATGCCATTAATCATGTAAAAGAACAATTCCTCCCACTCCTCACTGACAGCAGGCGTGAGCCCCATGACAACAACCTCTCAGTTTATTCTGAGCCGTGTTTAACTGTGACAGTCATAATTTAAAATGTTTCTTGCCTGTCGCGACTCGCTTTATATGATCGCTTATGTGCAGAGCTGACAACGCAGCACTTCTAGCTGTTACCACTGTGGTAGACTGCTGCTCGCCTTGTAAATCAGTTTGGATCATGTTGGCCAGATGGCAAAAAATGTACAAACTCAGAGGCGTCATCACTTGTAGCTCTGTCCCCTTCAGCGGTTTGGGTATTAAGGTCAGCTGTTAGGAGCATGACAATCCAGACAGATACAAATCTCCCAAGTCACGCATAATCTGAGTTTATTCTTCTCCTTCAATTCGATTGTTTTGGCTTTTGAGCTTTTTGTTTTAAAGACTTGCATTTGCAGTTCAACCCAGTTCCTTCTGGTTAAAAAACAAATTAAACATACAAGTCTGTTTTTTCCTAATCCCACTTACCCTCTGGAGGTGGAGGGAGGAGAGGAACTCGAGTAAACCCAGCTGACAGTGTAGTCGGTTTCCTTATGCCTAATGCTGCTGTAACATGCAAGTTCACAGAACAGTTACATTACTCAACCATATCAATCAAGCTCATCAGTACTGACAGAATAAAGATTGTGTATTACTTTTAAACCCACATATGAATTGTGTTCTATCTTTGCATTTTCATTATGGGGAAAAAGTTCAACATAATTTGCCTTTTAATATGGTGGCCTTCATATGATGAGATGCTGCTTTGTTTTAATGAATGGTTCCCCTCAGGATCTCTTCAACAACCTATTGCTGACTGGCAGGGATCTGGAATTGTTTGAGTTATTAACCAAAATAAATACCTGCTGTGGCAACGATGAGGGATGATTTGCCTGGCAGCGAAGTATATCACTCCACAAGTGTTAGGGAAATAACAGTGAGCTGTTTCGCATATGGGTTGTTTATATCGCAACATTTTGCCATAATGAAATTTAGGTTGGTGAGATGACCGTTGAGCTGAGTGTGTGCTATAAAATGGCGTGAGACATCTGTGGCAAAAATAAATCCACATTAACATGCTCTTAGTGACGTCTGTCGCAAGGAAAACAGGCTGCTCGTTTTTCTCTGAATCCATATTACACATTCCTCAGTATTCCAGGAAGTTCTATGCCAGATGCTCAGTTTACAGAATATTTCAATGGCAGTTTATAGATTATTTCACGTTCGCTGTAGTTTCCGCTCAATGCCCACAGGTGTTGTACTAAAGCTTAATCAGCGGATTTGGTTTAAAAAAAAAAAAAAACGGGTCTCTCAGTCGGTGTCAAGTGGAGTGTACAATAACAGAATACAGAATAAAATGCTTGTGATAGTATGATGGGCGACAAATAGAAAGGGGAAATTGGTTAATTATGGAAATGTCAAAACACCCAAGAGTGGGACATGATTTAGCACGGTTAAACAGGCACAACGGAAGCATGCTGCCAGGCTTGCCTTGGGGGCGGGGGGGTGGTGTGACACAGTAAGCAACGCGACGTGAAACGGTAACCTATCTCTAGAGGCCAGGCTGTTCAGCACTTTGACGCGAGGTTGGGACTCAGAGACTCCAGCTCTCGTCTGAACCGCGAGGAGGGCGGAAAGAAAACCAAGCGAGCGAGATTATACATTAAAGTCACGCCTGGACCGATGAGCCGGACTGCCTGGCTTTTTAGTGCAAGACATTATCCGAAAGTGGGACGGTTTGAAATGATGTGGCTTTTGTGGCGTCCTTCAAAGACGGATGTTATGATGTTAAGTTGAGAAGTGGCGCCTCTGTCGCTCACGTTTACAGCATCATTTGTGCAGTGTGTTCTGCGCCATTTAGGCCAAACGCCAGTAAACAAGAGGGCACGGGGTTGATGAGGTGCCACTTAGTGAGATACAGACATAATCTCTCAGTGCTGTCTGTCTGCCCTTAGCTTTAAGCTTATAGAGGAATATCCGCTGGTGCTTCCTAGTCAAATATTTGGGAATATTATGGGACATAACTTGAGTTAACATAGGTTCTTTAGACTTTAGATGTGGGTTGTTGGGTTTGTGGTTCCGTCTGCATCAGTGTGTCCTTCTGATGTGTCGGGCGATCGTGGTTCATTCCAAGTTGCTGAGCAGAGATGCATGTTGTGAAATGTGATTTAATTTCTAATGATTTGTGAAAAAAGAGAGACGCCGTTTGTTTCCCCCCATATTCGCGAAGCTCTGGGGGGAAACAAACTGTTTTTCGATCCTGGCACGGTTGCTGTGGTGATGAAAGCCTTGTCGGAGCTGTGTTCTCATACGGATTCGCATCCACATCACACGGCCTTTACAACCTGATGCCTCATTTTGAAATGCAGCGACGCGAACAGTGTGGTGGGAGGTACTGTGTGAAAGCAGCGCGAGGCTTTGTTAGCTGGACTGCCGAGGCGTCTACATCAGTCTACCTAGGCCAAGGTCCACGGTGAGGGTCATGGTGTCGCCTGCACGTAGACGGACTCTGTGCACGGAAGTGGGAAATAACACGTGAGACATGCTGTCACATTCAAATGGCAGCAGTTCATATGAATCCTGTTCTAGTGCAACGTGTAGACAAGTGTGTGTGACGTTGCCACGTTTTATAATGAATGCGTTCATTTGCCTAATTAATGACCTCATTAGGAGAAGTGGTTATGTTGACTGCTTCATTCTGATTTTGGTGGAACATCAGCTCAAATTATTTTTGTTAACCAGGGCATTAACCTCTGGAATAATACTAACGGTGCTCACTATTCAGTACACAAGTAGTTGTTCGGAGTCACACTGGTTCAATTAGACATTGCAGTGTACCTACAAGTCTAATATAGTTGATTAGCACAGAGTCAGAACGTAAATGTAGCGTTTGTTTTCAGTTCATTAACAGGAATTTGCTAAACCTACCATAACAAGCACACTATGCCAGTGCACACATACATTGAGGCCTTTATATTTTTCTTCTTCTGCTTCAATACCAGCAGTAGAGCGATCAGGCTTTAAGCGTTGTCTCACTGCTCATTCTTCTCGTTCAGGCCAAAAGGTTTGCTCTTGTCCACAAAACGTTCTTCCAGTAGATTTCTGGCTATTGTTTGCGAGAGTCATTATTCCTTTTGCTGTTTTTTTCAGATTTTCTTTAAAATAATCTTTCACCTTGTTAATGAAAGCTGAAGAGCTACAGTAAGAGCCTTGATATGTTTTACTGATGTCTCTCATTAAGTACTGCCTGATTCTTTATCTCCTATATCCAAGGACAGAGATGTGCTCGTGTTCCTACCTACGGTACGGCTGGTGATGAACCACCTGCTCTGAGACTGTCGCTGCCTAAACTTCATCACAGGCTGAAGCTCCATAGTTGAGCCTCACTGTTCACTTGGTGACATGGTCCTTCATTACCATGAATGTGGTCCCTTTTTTATTGAGTCATCCTCTTTACACTTGTTCTAAAAAAAACCCTGTTTTTTTATTTATGTCTTCAGTTGAGCAAATCGGCTTGGGGCTGAGTGCCAACTCTTAGGATCACAGGCAGAATGGTAAGAGAGCTCCTGCAACCTCTGACGGCTGCACGACAAGGAAACGCGCGCTACAAGGGCGACACGCAGGTTAACGCCCTGCAACCACTCACGCGGCCGCAAATTGACGCGCTGGCACGAACAAACCCACTGTGGCGCGTTTAGGACGTGCATCAAAGCAGAATTCTTAACCCTTCAACGCGAGCGTTCAACCAGCCATCTGCCCTTCCAGCCCGAGTCCAGACTCCATCTGTATGGACTCGTGTTTTAAATGAAACGCATGGACGCAGCCTGTCCACGCACACAGACGCACGCTGCAAAATGAGATCATTAGAAAACAAGAGTTGTTGGCGGTTCCCTGCTCAGCCATCAATCCCAGCAGGTAACACCATCCAGTAGAAGTTAAGTCAATATCACTACTCTCATATTTGTTGAGTTAATAAGTTGACTACGAACAAGCGCCCTGTGGGCTTCCTACAACAGCTCACCATTGATATCCGGATTTGTATAATTGTATGTATTTTAGCTCCGTTAACGCTTTTCTCTGGCTGCTCATTACGAAGTCTGCTAGTTTAGCGGCGTTGTTTATGCTCCCCACTCTGCCTCGTCAATTTACTGTCTTGCAGTAGACGAGGCGAGGAAGGGAAGAGGAGAGGACGGTTGAGACGGTGATTTGCTACTGTTAAAATTTCAATTTTCCACCCCAGAGGAGGGTTGTTCCACATGAAAGAGATTGAAAATGCTGTTCTAGGAGAAAAAGCGTCTCATGAGCGATTTCAAGTTCTTGAGTTTTAAGTAAATTTTACACAATGTAAATCTCCCCTCTTTAATTTAACCAGAAAATTGATGGATTGCAACTAGGAACAGGCATTTTGAATTATTCCTGCAGATTGGTTAATTATGTTTTACAATTGCACGTAATGGAACTAAGGGACCTAGAATTGAATCGAATTGATTTAATTCAACAGAATCAGTCTTTTTGGACATCTTTTATTCATTAGACATGCTGAATAGGACACAGAAGCCCTGGTAAACCAGAATGAAAGGTCTCCTGTCTGCTCCATGGAGGAGGAGGAGGTCAGTGTGATTCATGGCTTACTTCAACTAAAGGAAAGCCAGTGACCTGTCCCGTCTAGTTTGTGTTGGTTTTTGAAGACCTGTTTAATCAGTCATTGTCTGTGTTGTCTGTTGTCTCACACAGATGGTTTTATTAAAACTATACTCTGCTCCTCTAGTCCTTGTGCTGCTCTCTTTCTAAAACGGTACATTGAATTCAAAGC
The DNA here is from genome assembly GCA_030770545.1 of Macropodus opercularis. Lineage (NCBI taxonomy): Eukaryota > Metazoa > Chordata > Actinopteri > Anabantiformes > Osphronemidae > Macropodus > Macropodus opercularis. The sequence goes on along the minus strand of CM061102.1, from coordinate 6,783,651 downwards.
CTTCTGGCGCCGGAACGCCTTTCCTCGAAGGCGTTCAGAACCCCTGGTGCCCGCGCCGTGGGCCGCTTCCTTCAAGTTGGACGGCGGTTCTTCGTCCTGCCAAGCTGCTCTGCTCACCAATCCCCCCACCCTGAACTCGTCTCCTTCCTGTCTCATCAATTTCAAAGCGAGCTCCTCATTGCAGAAGAAACACTAGGGTCCACTTCTCACCTTTAGCGAAGAGTGAAAAATCCTCTTTTCACTGGAGTAGCTCCACTCATTTTCTCCCCATTTGCTCATATCTTCACCTTTTGTTCTCCTGACTTCGCTCCACTCGTCTCTACTCTTACATGAAGCGCTCAAGCTACAAAAAACTGTTCTAGCACATTGGCTCTGACCCTTCACGTTGCTTAAAATCAGTGTTCTGGGTGACTTTAGTCTGATTTATTTGTGACCATAATTTATATGATTTGCCTATTTAGGTATAATTTAGATTGTAAATGTTACATCGATACCAATATTAGTATTAATACAGTATATATCAGTAGAACAATCTGAAGTCATTTTGTATTAGTAAAGTGTGAGCACAGGTAATTGTAATATTTATGTTTACATTCAAATGGATGAAATGTTCTCTCTGGCTCCACTTTCTTCTAAAGATCAACGTGACCTTGTGTCAGTCTCCTACTTGTCATCTCCCTGTAGGAGCAACCTGTTGAGTTTCCTTCAACTTTGGCACACACAGATGTGACACATCTGAATTTCTTATTGAACTAATTTGAATATGAAACAATCAACTAAACTGCAACTTGATGTGGTGACGGCGTTCTGCTAGTTTGCAGCTGCAAAGTGACTCGTCTCTCTTCCTCCTCCTGTTTGTGTTGTTTTTACGCTTCTGAAATGCCTTGAGTGTGTTTTTTCTAATCGTGCGCATCTTAAGGATCTCAAGGATGAACTGATTACACGTTGGAGCTCAAAGGTGAAAGTTCAATCATGCTTATCCTACGTTTGTTCCACTCTTGGGAATCCAGTATGACAGGCCACGAGGGAGCGTCTTCAAATTTAGCACACACATCTAACTGGACTCAAGCGGATGGACCAGTTGCTTGGTGATCAAAGGTCAAGGTCTCTGTGACCTTTATGTCCCATTTTCATCAACATCTCGGACACCTGAGGGAGTTTTGTTACCTCTGCCTGAAACTTCGACTGGAACTTTACAAATACACAAACTACTTGACTAGTTGGTGGAGACGCACATTCTACATCTACACGTGTTTGATTGAGGTTTAATTGTCAGCACTTTTATGCTTATTCTCATGGTTATCTACTGAATTTCTCCTACGTGTCAAAAGGGCACTAAAGCTTTTCTGTTGTTCAGGCTGCGACACATTTCATGTCACTGGACTTTGATGTGCATAAAAGTTGGCAGGTTGACGAATTGATTAAATTATCCCATCAGTTGATTGTGGCCTGCTAGTGTGGGATGCTTAGAAATATGACTAATATGATTAAAGCTAAAGCAGGACGTGTGCTTTGATTAGTTTAAAACTCAATTAATCATCTGTAGTCCTATTCAAGCGATAGCAGCAGGTTATTTTTGCCTGATTATAATCAGACACTGTGTATTGTGAATACACCCTTCTGCAATACTTTCAAATACAGCTTTTTGAAATGCAACTTCAAAGGTATCCCGCTTTATATAGCCCCATCAAATATGAAATGTCATCACATCTGTATGGGAAAACAGAGGCAATGTCAGTGCTAAGAACACCCATTGCATATTTATGAACATTCTCTGTTTCATATTCCCATTTCCCATGTCAGAGAAAGTTTTACAAGAGCTGTGCTTGCCTTGACAAATTACAGTGCAGCCATACTATTGGGTATAAGTAGACAGTGGTGTACTGTAGCTGTGTGGAAGAGAAGAGTGAACGTGTGGCTGTTTTGCCAAGTTTGACTGGAAGTTGTGAAATGGCGTTTGGTTAAAGAGCGAGCGGCAGCGGAAACGACCGCGTGACGCTGTTACGGCTAAATACCCTAGTGCCCTGCTCTCCTCTGAGCGCTTTAAAAAGTATCGCCTGTAACGAAAAAGAAATATTCTCTGTCGGTTCTGAGCTAAAGTACTGTCTTTTATCTTGTCCTCTGCCATAATTGACTGTGCTAACTTCCAAAGTAAATAGTCTCACACATCTCTGTTTACTTCAACTGCAGGGGAAACAAGGCCGTTGTCTTATCTCTGGGTAAATGATGCAAATTTGCCAGCACGCCCTTAGTAATAAAATGAGCCTGTCACTGCACTCGTCATCGTTTGCTGTGAGAGCTTTTTAATCCTCCTGCTTTTTCACTCTGTTAAGTGTTTGATATGAGAACCGATATCTCTCCTCTAGCTTGTGTTTTTGGAGAACGCTGTAGGGCTGAAGCTCCACTGATGGTGGCCTGGTTGAGCTTCCCGTCAGATGAAAAGCCTCCTCCTGGCTCTCAGCTGCTCGTCACACGGCAGGTGTCCCATATTTACGCTGCTGCGCCCATTGGCAGCTTGAACACAGACGCCCATGTTGTTGACTTCAGTCAGATTTCCTGCCACTGTGCTTCCACGAGGGAAGTGTGGCGCCGTTCAGGTTTTTCTTTTGGCACCTGATGTTCATTTACTTTTAATTATACGACATAAACGCATATACGTTTGAGCCCAGTGTTGTTTTCTATGTGTCAGTTGTTCTTAATTGGCATTTTCCTTTGCGTCGTGAGAGAATTGGGGCTGGACCACGTCGAGCCTTTCTGTCGGAGTCCAGTGTTGTCGTGCAAATCCCTACGTACCCTCAACACACACGTGTTGTTTATCGTGTACATGTCGTCTGGCAAGTTTAGCAAAGTCATCTGGACATAATGAGTTCGCCCGCACTCGTCTCCCAGTCACTGTCATATTAGTTAATCTTATCAGAGCGGTCTTGTAAAATGTTTGCTCACCTTTACTAAACCTTGGCATGGAGGCATATCAGCGATTTCCCATCTTGTACATCACCCAGTGCCAGACTCTCCGTGTTCTACCACTGTGGTGCTTTTCTCGGTTATTTGGGCTTTGATGGATTTAATTTAAGAGGCAGATTTGTCACTCAAGCTTTGAACCATTCAGTGGCAGCCAGCGCAGCTCTCCACCCATGGCCTCTCTGCTGCACTTTGCTCTTCCCTCTGATGATATCTGGCAGCTTGTTTGCATCTCTTCTGCTGTTGATTTGACGTTGTTTTCATCCATTCTGGCACCTCATAGATAAACTTGCACAGAGGTGCAGCAAACTGTAAATATCAGGTTCTTTCATCCTTTTATTAAAGGGAACAACAGATGGCAGCGTGTAGTAAAATGACAAACATTTTCCTTGGGCGGATGGGTCATTCAGTGAAAAGCATGACATATCCCACTTAAATATTTATCACTCATCTCCTCTCTGTGACATCTCTGGGCTCATTGTAAGTAGAGACTTGATCTTTTTGTTTATCCTCCACAGTGCAGCTGGTGTCAGGCTCAGTAAATGTTTGTCTCACTTGACAGACACGGAGCAGCAAATGGACTTTTGTAGTGACTGCACCAAATGCAGCTGTCTGGAATTTGATGAGGATGCAATTAACTCTGTTTTGATTTGACGTCGGCGGCGCGAGTGCAAGTTCAATATGGAATAGACGGCGTCGCGTTCGGAGCTCGCATGCATTTTGGGCAGGAGCCGCTAAGAGCTTGTCAGTAGATCAGAGTTAAACTGTGACCGCGTTTCATTGCTGTAGCTGTTCTGCATGCATTTATTTGGAAGGGTAATAAATCTTTACATCTCACTAAATGCAACATCGGTCTCTTTAAGTCCCCTCAGTCTCTAAATACGACACAGGTTTGAACAAGAAGTGTCCTTATTGTGTTCACTGTGGTAAAACATGCTCAGCGTGCGTAGGACGTGATACTGAACTAGTTCTGAGTCATCTCCTGTCCTTAATTCTTATGTGTTACTGTCATGTTACATGAATTATAGAGAAACTACAGATGTATGTGCAGAGAGATGGACGATAATTTAAGCTGATTCGACCTCCAAGCTGTACACACGCTCCCCACGCCACAGTTTATTGAATTCAAAATGCTGGGGGTAATTAAACGATAGTCGTACACTGCAGTACGCTTCAGTTGACTCCTCAGACCCGGCGTGGGTGCACACGTGTCCACATACTTGGCTACGCTGGACCAGTGTGTGCCTGGATCTCCAGACCAGCATCACTACAGTAACCTGCGTTCGCAGTGTGGCAATGCGAACCCTCATTAGGCTGCGTTTGCATTTGTTTTGCGATATTGTGGCATTTTGGTAGCTCCACACGAAGGATGACACAGCAGAAGTAGCATTAGGGTAGAAAGACAAAGATGTGCTGGAAGAAACAAATATTTATTTGCTAATTAACCACATCCACGTAGAGGTTTTGTTCTGACGTTTGAAGAAGGCTTATTATCGCCATGATTTTTCATTTATAAACATTGCACAGCATTTATATGTCGGTGTCTAATTAGGACAGCAAAAGAACCTTTTAACCGAAACTCCCCGTTACTGCTTTGTGTCTTTGGCTGCTTTACACTAAGCAAGTCTTTAAATGCCAGTTTAAAAAAAGGAGGACGCCTTAAATAGTTCTACTCATGAAACTCTGAATTTCCTCCATCTTCTCCCTTTTGAAGCTACTGGGTCATAGTCTTATTTGTAAAGAACATTTCGAGCCAGATAATTACTGGCAGCTTTAGCCAAGTAAGAACAAAGAAAGCACATAACGAAAAACATTAATTATTAATTCATTTCACTTAGACTTTGGAAACTGTTCAAAGCACTGGAATGGCACCAGATACCACCAAATTGGATTTAAAAGGGTGTTTAATTCCATTACTCCCCCTGCTAACTGGCTGCGTTTTCCATCCAGATGACATCCTGTGCACGCAGGGCGCATCTATGCTGGCGACAGGAAAGAGCTGCGTCTTTGCTGCAAACAGAAACCTCCATGGGCCTCACAGGCCGCAGTGAAAGTACGTTCTTTCATCATCGTCAAGTTTATCTCTTTAAAGCAGGCCGGATAAGATGCGTGTAACTGTGCCGTTTTCGTTTTTATGTCCGCGTAATGGACAGACCTGGTTGAACTTTATCTGTCTCTTCTCAAACTCCGCGTTGAGACCAAAGCTTGTGGACATTTAAGGTTAACGTCCCATCAGGAAACACACTCAGGCATTTCGTCTCGCTAAGGACTGTATTAGACCAGAAGACTTAATAGCATCACTTGTTGTTGAATTTTGACAATTCATTCGTTTTAAGGCTGCATTATTTTATTATTTTCATTATAAACCAATCATGCAAGCTACGAATGGAGGACAGTCCTCAGCTCTCTCCAAATATAACCATATGGGTAGAACAATATTTTCCGAAAGATTTTTGTTTTGTTGTTGAATGCGTTTGTATGAATGACACGTCAGCCACTAGACTGAGCCTCGACTTGCGTTTGCAGCCACTATGTCCACGTTTTGCATTCACAAGACGCAGGCTTTTATTATGAATTAATTAAGACGGAGCAGAACTGCTGGCAGTATGCAGAACGCATTAAACAACACTCAGTTGCTTTTTTAACAAATCCTCCTGTAATTCCTCTCCTCCTCTCTGATTTGAGCTGCAGAATTTGCAACACAGCAGGAGTTTATTCAACAAATATACTTTTAGTAAAATGCGATGCAATGTAACGGGAAATTAAATGTGAGAATAGTTTCACCAGCACGATTACTAAAGAGAGCCAGACCATTAAACTTGTTGCTTTCCAGTACTTCTCTAAAGAGCACACAAACATTGATTACGTAATCCCTAATTGTTGCATAATCCTGTTTAATCCTTTCAAAACTTTGCATTGCAAATTTTGCAATCACCCAGAAACCATTCATTAAAAAAGCTACATTTGTTTCTTTCTTTCCTGGTTTGTTTACATCTTTGATTATGTAAAAAAGTCAAATAATTAACTGTAGGACTCAGCTACTGTATGTTTAAGATAGTAAACTATTCTCACCTGGAACCGTATAATAAGAGTAGAGGCTATTCATTCATTGAATTATAATGAATAAAAAACATTGCTTATCTCGTACTGTGAGCGTAATTTACTTAACCGTGCACATATCTGTGAAGAATAAAACGAAATGCAGCCGTCGTGTTTGCCATTTTTGTCTCTGTATCCAATGGTATTGTGATAAACGATGTGAAGACTGAGCTGAGAATACGAAGGCTGGATAATAGAGCGACAAATCAAAGCAGATACAACCGAGGGAATGGCAGAATAACAAACAGCAGAATGTAGACTTGACCATGAAGCTTAAACTGTCTCAAATAAACAAAGCTGCTTGTCACACATGCTCACATGAGTGAAGACGATGAACCGACTGTATGCAGCTGCTAGCGTCGTGCATAAACTGAACTTAATGCCCGTACTCCTTGACTGAAGCAGTGTGAGTTGGTGTCAGACCCTGCGGTAGAGGTCAGGGGCTCAGTCACCTCAGGGACGGCTCCCAGCGCGTCCTGAGTTTGACGTGCAGCTTATTTTGCGGCTCCTCTGTAGGAAGCTTCGTGGGCTGATCTCTCTGGGTTTGCTGAAACAAGCTCTCCTCTTGCATTTACTTCCCTGAAGACTGGACCTAAATTACCTTCTACCCAACCACGTTATCGTTCCGGTGTTGCCCTTAAGGCCTCGTATTTCTCAGTGGACTTGACAAAATCACAAGGCTTCTGACAGCTTCCTGGCCCTGCGATGTGTACATTTTGACAGGAGCTTTCTGTAGCCTACAAATGGCTTTTCATTCGGCGGTAGTCTGAGCAGAAAACCAACAAGAACTCGCTCTGGTACAGCTGAAACCAGCTTTGTTGTGGAAGTGGTTTATGCTGCCGAATCCAAACTAGGTTAATGTCGTGTCAAACCTCATTGTGTGCGTCTCTTTTGATCATCCTCACAACTGTCCTCTCGCTGGTGTTCTCCCTTGGTTTTTGCATTCTCACTTTATTTATCTTTTCCCTCTTCGTGACTTCAAGTTCTTCTTTTTTTTCCAATTATCTCCTTGGAACATTTCTTGTTTAATTATTCAGATTGTGACAGCTACATCAGAAGCGATAGCTGGCAAACACTTTACTGAATGCAGCATCTGAGTCCAGTTCTTCGTCGTGCAGATTTGATTTTTGAAATGTCTTGCGATTGGGCCCGACGCGCTTATTAAAACGCCGCATCCAGAATCTTGCGCCCAGCGTGTGGTCCGCGTCCCGCTGCTCTGCTGTTGAAGTGATAGGGATGACACTCCCGGGGTCAAGTGGCAAGTTCGTCCCCCTCAACTAAAATGAAAATGCTGAACAGATGCTGTGCCGTCGGGTCCGTCTGTGTTTTCAGTGTTTAGTGAGTGGATCGGCCTCGTCGTCAACGTGCCAGTGTTTCGTTGATCTTTAGACAGACAGACAGACTGACTCACTAAATGATCAGCTGTTACACGCTGATGGTGGCTTTTCGGGTTAGGCTGTAGGCCGGACTCAATAAGGCTCGGTTTGCTTTCAAATATTTGTGGTGGACAAATATAGTGTCTGACTTTCTGGTCTTAAATAATAATAATTAAAAAAAAAGTAAGTTTGTTACTTCGAGTGGATTTTATTTGAAGGAATGATGAGCTGTAAATATGTTTCAGTATTTCATAGGCCAGTGATTTGGTTGGATTTTCTCTGTTAGTACAATGGGCCAAATTTCACTTGGTTACACTTGATGCCTAATGAGCCTTCATGCTACCGTCTTAATTACGTATTGGACGAGTCCTAATTGTCACTCTATCTTGGCACTTAATGGCCCGGCCTGTTTGTAGTTAATGGGCCAGTGTTTAGCCGATGTTTATTTTTTAACGGCACCGTTTTTGGTCTGTCACTTTATAACTGCGCTGACTGGTCCGGTGATTAGTCGGTTGATCTGCCGTCTATTTATTTGTTACTCCGCAGTGTAAACTCCAAGCTGATAAAAATGTGCTGTCATTACTTAACGTTTAAATAATAATGTCATACCAGGTCATGAATTTTTCAGTGCTAATGAATGTAACAAAGCCAATAAAAATGCAAATAAGACATTCTGAGTCTGTGTATTGAAATGTTTGGGGATTATTTGCTGAGGTACTAAAGCTGTATTGCCAAAGCAAGGATCCCTTCCTGTTGTGTAGTGGTGAAGGTGTGTACTAGCACCTGTGGGTTCGTGTTTGTCCAGTGGTGTGTGTGGGCAGGTCCTCAGTCTCTCCTACACATCTAAATCATCTGTTCATGTGAAATGTGTGTTTTCTTTTCTCGTTGTCAGCAAACACTAGTCCTGTGATCCAGTGGTACATTGTGTGTGCAAACGCTCAAACAAAACGTGTTTGGATGCTGCGTTCACTGACTCGACTCTGAAAGGGAGACCTTCACTTTTATGGCTGCTACGGCACAGTCTGTTCTGATATCGCTCCACTGTACTACTTTCTGCAGTGTAAGGAACGTTTCAGACGGTACAGCGAGTCTCCTCTAGCACAGCCTGCGTATAGACAGTTTGTAATTCATCAGCATGAGGTGGGACAAGCGTAGCAACAGTTTATATCAGCTTTCCAAACACGATTTACTTGCACTGCTGCAGGAAATGTGCAAGTTAATATACCAGCGTGGTTTCTGTTATGTTACCCCCGACATGTACAATTTGTTTTCCTAAACTTTATTTTCTTGACATTTGGCAGTCGGGCATCTTTGTTTCATCAGGCACTAGATCAAGCGCTGGACTTAAACTACTTAAATCCCAACAACAAATACGCTGGGATGTTTCTACACACAGTGCACAGCACAGTTTCTGGTGATTATTTAGAAGTTAATGTGTAACAGCAGTATTGATTTGAGAACAATCCACTATTCAGCCCTTATAATTAACTATTCAGACTGTTCAAACTAAGGTCTTTGGTCATATTTACTTAATTGCAGCAACAGCTCTCTAGAGTTTATCATCATCTGGTAGATGATTTGGAAAAAATATTGTAGTTAAGAAGTATTTCACTTGACTTGAAGTATGCAGATTTTTGTCTCAGCCAAACATTGCACAAGTGTTTCCGCTGATTACTTTCCCCCTCCGTAGCTTTTTATCTGTGAAATCTTCCAGCGCGCTGCTCGACTGGAACGAGAACTTGGATTGTTTGCTCTCGATGGTTCTCATGTTTAAGACCCTTGAGTTAGAAGGCGCAGCCACGTAAACAGATCCACTCCATCCAACCATCTCCGTCAGCCAAGTCATCAGCTGTTGGGTGGGAACAGCTTTAACACTGCGATGGCTCATGAATCTCAGTCTACCTGGACCCCAGGGCGGAGCGGATGCCCAGACTGGACCCAGACAGTCTTACATAAGTGCCACTATAAGGTCTTTTTTAAACTAGTTCGGACACTTCTCCAGCTTTTTCCAGTGGCCTGGGAAGCACCAGGGTGGAGTTTGATTTAGTGAGCGGTGCTGGTGGCCAGACTTACAGTAGGCAAGCACCGGAGGCAACACGATCAATATTCTGGGTGGACATTTCTCGTGATGTTCACTAAAGTTATAAACAAGGTTGAGGTCGGTGGCACAGTTATCTAAAAAACAGTGAAGCAAACAATAGAGACACAGTAGAACAAGAGAAACAAAACGTAACTTGAGTTCAGCAGTTCTCTGTTTTGCTGCTACTGTGTCCGTGACCTGAGACAGACATAAATATAAAACACCCAATGGAAGGCCTGTAGAGAGACGGTTTGTTTTCCCACCTCTACATGTCTTTCACAGAGCCACAGAGCTTTATAAGCTTAGTTTCACTTAGAGTCTTCACCGACGGTGGAATGTGCAGCCATGTGTGTTACTGCGAGGCTTTGTTTAGATTCAGGAGCAGCAGGCACTAATTGTGACTTTGGGTGTGCGCACATACATACCCAGTGTCCTCCTGGGGATCCGGTGAAGAACTCTGATGGAGGCTCCAGCACTGTGCGTCACGTTTCTCATTAATCACTGTTCCTCATTAGATTGACTTCAATTCCCAGGTGAAGCGGTGGATGGAGAGAGCAGTCAAACAAGCAGCCAAGGTTAAGTGTTCGGTCTGTGTTTTTGGCTTATTTTGGCAAAAGTCATTACATGCAGCATATTCGATTCAGCCTCGAACTGTTTGAATCAGTGAAATTAGGTTTTGTATGAGAGTTTCTTAATAATGTAAAATGTTATCACCATCATAGCAAACGTAATTTTTACCAGTTTAGCCTCTTCTTTTATTCATTTATGCAGCTGTTGGATTCAGCGCTGCCTGAGCTTTGTTGATGTATCTGAGTAGACATAGTCGTAAAAAAGAAATGGTTCATGGACGTGAACAGAAAACACAAAAATGAAGAGTCAGGCTTTAGATTCTGTGATTTCATATAAACCATCTTACCTAGAACTAGAAGCGTTTCCTACTCCTATTGTTTTACCTTCAGTAGAGGACATTATGTTTCATTTTCCTTTCTAAGAATAGTCATTTCACTCGATATGTCTACTGTCTGTTAAATTGTGTGGAAGTGGAACAGACTTCACTCTAGTTTCTCTCCACTAACGAACGGTCACAACAGACGTATTACAGTCATCCGTTAATTACGCTCACTGGGCACAAAATAAAAATACAATGGAAGGAAAAACGTCATCCTCATTTGGGAAGAGCTACGTTAGTTGTGTATTTATTAAGCAGTCTCGTTAATGACACTGCAGCTTATAGCCTGCGTGTTAAGATGCCCGTCTCATCAACGCGTCCATCATCACGTCCTGTTATTCCCCTGAAGTATCAAATTTCCCTCCCTGCGTTTGAGTGTTGTTTAAAGGTCAATTCAGGCATGATTTGCGTTCACGTGATCGATAAATCATTACGCCGTGTTGCAGTATTTCCAGGTGACTTCCCTTATTTCCAATATGCTTCTCATTTCGAATCTTTTTTCACGAGCGCCCTGCACTGGCGTTTGGCTTTTCAAGGGACAACGGTGAGCGCAGGACTTCAGAAGCGGCTCCTTGCCTGCTCTTATTTCAGGGTCAATACCACCACACGACTGCGGCTGCATCTGTGCCTGCTATATGGCAGCGTGTTTGCTAAACTGCTGAATTGATTTGCCAGCCAGAATTCCCTGATTGTGTCTGTAGACAAAAGCAATAGGGTCAGCGCTGCGGAGAGATGAGTTTATTCACCATTCATCGATCAAGCAGTTCAACCAAGATAAGGAGTGGATGCTGAGCGGAACAGAGTTTCCCAGCGAGAGCAGACGCCGACCTTGTTATAAACACAACAGCACCGCTGAGCCGTGGGGAGACCTGTTTGAAATGATTTGGGGAAACTTTGCAAAAACATAAGTAATAGCGAGTCTCGTTCACCCCTGATGATTAGAAAAGCGCATTTCTTCTCACTTGCAAACTGCTTCTATTGACGTTTATTGCAGGGGAACCACAGCGAGCCGCAAATGCTGCCGTCCGACACAGTAGCATGAGAGTCGGCTCAGCGACTGATTAAAGCATCCAGACTTTTAATCCGCTGCAGTTTAACCACTTGTGAAGAAGAAGTGGCCACAGTGAGTGACGAGTGTTTAGTTTACAAGGGCCCTTCGTCCATCACTAAAATGAATCAGAGTTGATTTTGGTTTGATCTGAGATCTTGTCTTTTGATTCCTCTTTCCACCTGAGTTGTGAGATCGAAGCTAAAAGTACCGTTTGTGTATTTCTTTTTTGAGGAGCTCTGATCTTAAACGAATCCCACTACTGGACCTGCTTGTTGATGCAGCCACACTAAGCCCAAACAGCAAATGCCTGATCATGAATAATGTGTTCCAGCAAAGGTCATGTGCTTGGTGTGTCATGTATAATGCATGTTGTTACATTTTGAGTTGGAACATTGCTGCTTTGGCACCAAGTAGGAAGGAAACAAACTGAGTTGATTAAAAAGTCGGGTCGCTGTTCATTTGTGGCAGCACTCGTTTTGGAAAATGTGAAAAATGTCTGCTTCCAGCTGACTGCGTGCATGTTGATTCCGTGAGGCCTCTTCTCCTGATACAGGGAAACGTTTCCACCGTCATGACAGGAAGTGACAGTTTCACTGACACCGAGAACAACAGCTCTGTTAGTTTGTGGTCTATCAGTGATCTCACACCCGGCGCCTGTTTGTTTTGCCTCGTGAATCTGGGACATGCCCAGTTTTCGCTTTCTAGTCAGGAGCCGCGGCGAAGCTGTGGTCTGTCAGGTGTTTTTGCCGGCTGTGAGCAGAGCATCCGCAGCAGATAAGTCTTGCGTCCTCACACCCTTTCATTACCAACCATTCACTGCTCACCTCATGTTTCTAATCTACTGTCTGCGGCACTTTGGGAGGCTTTGGAACAATTTCTGGCCTGACGGCGCACTTCACCTCCTGTCGATGTAAATACAGCTGTCTGATTAGCGCCGGTGGCCTGAGGTTGGCGAAAAGGTCAGAGTTCATTGACTTCATCGACTCAAGAGTTCATGGATTTAGTTTCACCACTCCCTGTTGGATCATTGATCGGATCGCCAGTGCTTATGATTAATGGCCACATGCAGGCATGCGTGCTGCCCTAAATGAGCATCACATCAATGTGGTCCTCGCACAGTTTCACCCTTTATTTCTTATTTTTTACCTCAGGTAACTGATCTTTACGCAAGTATGTGTACTGTGTGCGACCTGCTTAGTGTGTGTGTGCTCAAGTTGTGCCGTTATCGCCTGCTGTAAGATGAAACTGACTCACTGAGTAAGTGCAGGAAAAGGGGAAAACTCTTATATATTCCAGCCAGTGGACTGTTAATGGCTTTTTAGAGGCCTATTCTGAGATTGTAGTTTTTACAGGTCTTTTTTAAAATCTTTCCTACTGAACATTAAAAGTTTGGAGTGTGTGAGCCTTTTGCAGTCTGCATACACAGGGTCTGGTTTTTCCACACCCTGTTGTTTCTACTGTATTAGTCTGCATCATCTCTTTTGCATCACCATCCCAAGATGCGAACGAGCAGCAGTGGCCATATATTTGAGCCATATTGCTATTAGTGCATCCTTTCATATGACTTTTTTTGCAATAACTCTTCAAAGCAGCCGGCAACATAAATTTTGAATCAACCTGTATGAAGTATAAAGCAGTAGCCAGAAGTGCATGCATACGCTCATGCACACGCGCACGCACACAAAGTTCCTCCGGGGACCAAAGAAATTAATAATTCACATACATTTCCGGCACATCTCATGTGTTCTCCCCTTTATGACATCCTTGAAAGCGTAAGAAACTCAGCCTATGGGATAGAGATCTGTAGGAATCATTACGTCCCAGCAATAATGCTGCAGCCCCTTTAATGAAGGAGAAGATGGATTGATGCCGGGCCGGTTTATGGCTATTTAGAGAGCCCTCCCCCTCGCTTTGTGGAGGGTGAACACGGCTCTCGGAGAGGCATGAAGACAAAACAGAGGACGTAGAGGCTAATGAAGGGACTTCGCTGGCTGCTGATAACAGCAGCGACAGCGGTGGTGGTGCAGAGTTTACCTTCAGTCTGCAGCAGCCCCTCCTTCTCTCCAGTGCCAGCAGCTCATATTATCTATCTGCCATGCAACAGTGCCTGATTTAGGCCTGCGCAGTGCTGCAAGGCCTCCTGCAGATAGGCCGTGTTTATCACAAAGAGGGTTTTTTTGGGGACTCGACAGATGCACACACTGTCATGAAAAAAAGATGAGAGCTGTGTCATTTTACTCTCATTAAGAACTGGACGGATTCCTGAGCGTACTTTAAGCTCTCAGTGAATCCTGGCTTCTCGCTGAGATAACAATTGCAGGGTTTATCTTAAGGGCCCACGCTATCTGGCAAAGTCGTAAATCTGGCTGATGGCTTATTAAAGTTGTAGATTCACATTGATCCAAGGTTTTCACTTTGGTTGGGGTCAGGAACACCACGTGTTTATGGGAACTTAATCCTGGCCTGCTGTGGTGGCTCTGCTTCCAGACTGTACTTTAACTGAGCAGATTCCGAGACAGACGGTGACAAGACATTTGTACATGTCACTTTGTATCAGATGTTTATATCACAGATATTTCTGCCACATGAAAGAAACAGGAAGTTAAAGAATAAATAGTTTACTGAGCTGAAAGACCCAAGAATGTTTTGGTCTAATTAGGGTCGTTTGTGTTTATTAACCATGTAAACACCTACTGTATCTGCCATAGTGTAATGGATATGAAATGGTCTCTTTGTCCAGTGAAACGTGTACAAGGCCTATTGAACATAGTAGTAATGCAACAATAACTAAGATTTAAAGCTACATTTGGCTCATTTTCTATAATAATACAGATGAACGTCACAGACTGGGGGCTGAAGAGATCACATCGTTTCTCCAAATTACGTTGCTGTTGGTGGAAAATTGCACAATAAATGCTAATCCGTTTTCAAATTGATATTGAAGCTTTGATATTTGAATGGCTCTAACCTGACATCAGGTGTAAAAAGGGTGTTTGTCATTCGGAAAGCGTCATAGCAGCCCTTTGTGAAAGACATTGCACTTTGTAATGACTTCCTGAGAGCCTTTACCCTTGTGTTCCAATTGAATTAGGGACCGTGTTAGTGGTTTTCCACATCGTGGCCTGTTTACTGTTACCTGCATTCTACATTTTAGAGGCTTTCCTTCTCTAAAAAACGCTTCATGGGCTCCAGCAGGAGCTTATTATGACAGTAGTTACAGTTTATTGTTGGGTGACCTCGAGCAGCTTTAGTTATTATGGAGGAAGACGAGAAGGAGTCGGGAGAGGATGACAATACAGCAGACTAACAGCTTCCATTAAGAGGCTGGTTCAGATGGATGCGCTGACAGTGGACAAGACTCAGCCGCTGTTTCCAATTGGCTTTGACCTTAAATTGACTTCTAACCTTGATGAAGCCCACATTTTAACAATTAGTTAATTATTATTGTTGTTTAGTCAAGTCTATAATGTGTTTGTACCCAAGTTTAATTTGTGTTCATCATTTTAAAATAACATATTAAATATATCCTTAATAACCTAAATCCTCTATTTACCTAAACACTTATTATTACACTTCTTACTGATTATGTTTCCATGAGGTGCTGTTGCAATGTTACAATGTAACAAGTAAAGAAGATGCACATTTGTTTACATTGAAATATTATTGTGGGAGAAGGCGAATTCCTTCTGAACATTCAGCCATTTAATGGATAATTTGATTTATGCCCACAAAGCAATCACATTTTATATTCACAGAGAATAAAACTATTATCTTCCATGAGCCAAACAAATAAAATGTCTCCTCTTCATTTAGCCAGGGGAAAAATGTGGAGAAGCATTCAGCGACAAATCCGGAGGGAGAAGGTTTCCAGCTGAATACCTCTAGGCCTGTTTTTTATGGGAGATGAAAAGCTTGTATAACACTGGCATGATCCTCACTTACCGAATAAGAGACGACTTCTGAATCGCAGCATTCAGTCGTGAACTTCACTCAATATTCTCAAGTCATGCTGATGCGAGAACATTCAGAGCCTGCACCTGAAAGCATCAAAAGGACTCGCGGGTTCACTCCTATCCACGCTCCGTAAAGGGATGGACTGTGGCCTGAGCTTCTGAAGCCTGATCTGTTTTCGCCAGTGTCCCACACCCCCCCCACGTTCTCCTACATTGCACACACTGATTTCAAAGCTTTTGCTAAACCATTAATTTTTAAAGTTTAATCTAACCACAGGCAACAAATATTAATGCACTCTGCAGAAACATCAGATATCTTGCACAGTGAATATTTAAGCAGCGAACATGTTGCGGCGCTTGTTTACCATATAAAATGCAGAGAGTGTAGCATTAGACTACCTAAGCGAGATTTTTGCACGCTCCACGTGTTCTCAGCCACAGTTTAACCCTTAGTCAATAAAGGGCATAGACAGGCCCCGTCCAGATGAACATGAGCCTGTGCTGGCCCACTCCATCACCACTACAATGCTGACGCCTCCTTTTCCCACCGTTGACCTTTTGAAGTAGATACCAACTAGTTGCCTTCACAGGAATTGAGATAATGTATGCCACCAGATGTCTGACAGCCGCACAACCTGAGGATGCTCACTTGATTAGAGAGTTTTCCTCGCACTGTCTCACAGAGAATATGTTATTCCCGCAGTCCCTGATGCACGGCGGTGCGATCGCTTTCTGTCGGTCAGCAGAACATGTCTTAGCAAATGAATAATTTAAACATCACTCACTGTCTTTCACATAGATTACAGCCTGTTTGTTCGCGTAACCAATATCGACTAAAATCCAGCTGCTTAAATCTATTTCTCTCGCTTATTCTGCGAGCGTTTGTGTATTTATTTTAAACGTTAAACTCCAGCTTCTATTAGAAAATGACAAAGTGTTTTTCCCACAACCTTCCATCAGCATTTGCATGGAAACCGTTCACTATTATTATACTCAAAAATGTGTGTAAATATTTGAGTGTACTAGACCTTCAACTAAACCATAAACATGGAGCTGTGGTATTTGATAAGTAGTGTAAATATGAACCCTAATATATCTCTTGCTTGGTGGTGAACTCTAAGCTGTAAACAGTGTGCACATATTGTTGTGACTAATTACTGGGGTCTAAGTTGTTTTCATGCGTTAATCTTTGCATTTTCAGGTCCGCAGGTCAAAAAAAAAAAGTCTTGTTCATGTTCATGCTTACTTTGTTACGTAAATGTAAACAACTCTCTCCTTTCTGTTCCTCTTTCATGCGGATCTCGTCCTCGCTGTACCTGTGCAATAGGTGAGTACACTTCATTGCTCTCAGCGTTTATTAATGGCATTGAAATAAACATCTAACAACAGTAAACATCATCGCATCACCAGCAAAAAGAAGTGAGCGGTGTCTCCTCTCTTTCCCTGTTTGGCTCCGTTTTCATGTTTACCGACAAGTGTAATTTTCTGCTTCTCTCCAAGCGATGAGCTGCAGACCTTTTTATGGTAATTTCATACCTGTGACCAGAGCATGCTGGGACTGGTTCCAGCCCTTGTAGGATTATTCACAGAAAGGCAAATTTTTAGAAAACCTCCAAAAACATCCTCTGCTGCTCCATCGTCACTAAGTACCACAGCTAGAAGCTCCGACCGGCAGCACTGACTAAATGACCACGGTTTTCCAGCTGCAGTAATTCAGCATCAATTTGCTAAAAATTACTCATGTTCTTGTTCTAAAGATGGTCGCTGGGTTCTCAAAGCCGTTCGTGAACCACAGAGCGAATGGCTGGAATCCTGGGAAAGTGAGCAGCATTAATTCTAGGGCTGTAACAAAACAGCTGATAATATCATAATAGACAATAATAGAAACACAACCCAGTATGTTGAAGTCGACCTGTATTCCTTCATTAAAGTGTAGCCCTGGAAGTACTTTTTTGTACTTGTCTTATTGTCGCTATTATTCTTGTATGTGTTGTTGCTGTAGTGTCATATTTTAAATGTCATGCTAAAATCTAAGTGATATTGTCCTCAAAGCAGTCGCAGATCCTCCCCTCTTTAACCTTTGGGCAGTCGCATCACAGCGATTAAACAGAAAAAACAAGAATCTGAATTACAGCTAAAATAATACATGTATTACTCTTGACTTGTTCTTGTACATCCTCGTGTCATAGTTCTCAGGGTTTTGGCTGAACGGTGTAGGGATCATCCACAGGGCATCATTGACACTGACAGTAGCTTCTGCTTTCTGAAGTCGGGGAGCAGCGTGCAGGGTCGCCTGACAATCTGATTTCCACTCAAGAAACGTACACCAGCTGTCTCTGTGTCCTTGTCTGACATGTCTCCCTGGAAGTGCCCAGCCTCAGGTCCCCTCACCAGGAGGAGGGCTGAAAGAAAGAGGTCAGAGAGATTGACTGAATCAAGATTAAACAGCCGTAGCAGCACTTGGGCTTAAATGTGCAGATGAGAACACAAAGCCCAGAAGTAATTTTACAGATTGCTAGATGATGTGGCTGGATGTAGTGTAGCTGCTCTGTGCTTAGCAGCCCCCCCCCCCCCCCCCCCCACCTCTGAAGTTCACTGAGTGGGCACAGTAATCAGCACTCCCCTAACGCCCACACTGGACCAGCTGGAAGTTGATGGCTACAGCTTTTCAAGGGAGGTTTGTGGCATGTGTGGCACGCAGTGACAGACAATAGCTTTGCTCTGAACTGTGATGTCACTACTGGGGATGATGCGTTCAGGTTCACCTGAAAATCTACCTGGCAAGAGTACGACGATTGGAAAGATTTGATGACGTTACAGGGGAACAGAAACAAGGTGTGTTTGGTAAATATTTCCTAATTAGATGGGTGTAATCTCTGATTTTAGTTTCTTTATTAATCTGTCTGACCTGCAGGGTTTGTGATATCAGTGATTTACAACCTTTGGGTTAATTTCTAACACTAATGGGGCCATTTTTCTCTGTAATTAACTTGAAAGTTTGTCTGGGAAGCAGATCAGCATGACTTTGGTGAAACAAGTCCCCCAGTGGCTTTTATAAAAAGCCAAATAATCATTTGCCCGTTGAACGTGGAATTAAGGAATGAGGAAAGAAATGCACACGGCATGTCACGCTGCTCTGCGGATTATTCCCTGTCTATAGTTTACAATAGTTTTTATCATCAAAGACTAAGCAGTTTTCCAGAAGAACTCCAGCAGCGTTTAGTTGCTGGGCTCCCCTAATTAGCTTTCTGTCCAGGGATACGGCCCCAACTATGAGCTCATTAGTGTCATGAGACATTCAGGTGTGAGGAAATTTTGTTGTAATTTTTCCATTAAAATGAACAGGATATTTTCTCTCCTATTCCCATTGCTGCTTTAACAGTTATCAGTCGCTGTAATTTGCCGAATTTGAGCATAGGTGTAACCTACTACAAAACATCGGCTTCATTACGATATGATGGCGGTTCCATACGCGTACGCTGAGATACTTCACGCCTCTTTAACGTTCTCCAGCTCCTTTGACTTCCACTTGTTTTCCTTTGATTCTCTGTTGATGTATTTCTGTCGATAGCTGCACTTGGTTCTTTTTTTCTCTGCAGCTACACTGGCTCCTGTCAGAAGCACAACATGCATCGTTTCCTTTTCTTCTAATAAAGCCCATTATTATTTACCTTTTTTTCCTTGGTGGGTGGAAACCTGCCCGGCACCATGTACTTGGACCAGCATGCGAAAATGTAAAAAAAATAAATAAAATCAAGTCATGGTGGAATTGTAATCTGTGTGTATTTGTTTGGAATAATATATTACAAATGATTCAGAAAGGCTTTTTGCAACTAAGATTAAGCATGAAGCAAATGGACTCATGCATAACCCACCATATTCCGCTGTAACATCCTTGAGGCAGCCAAGCATTTCCAAATATCTGGTAACTGCATCAACACATTATTTGCGGTTTTGCTCATGATGGGTACAAAAGCTGCCTCTTGCCGCTGTGGAAATCCTTTCTCATGGTCAGGAAGCTGATAAAGCTGGAGCATATTAATAATGTTTATTCAGGTAGCATTTTGCTGACAATGCAAACTTCTTTCGTTCCGTGTTATTGCAACAACTTACAGAATGCGGGTCCCTATTAATCCCACTCCTGTGGCTGTACTACATAACCGATTTCAGGGGCTGGCCTCTCTGTTGTTTTACGTCCAGTATGTAAATCTGTGCCGGTGCAGATGCTTGTGTGTTGTTGTAGTTTCATAAACGAGTATTACGAGTCGTGCAGGGCTGTTCAGGTTTTCATCTGTGGCTCCATCGTAATCATGACTTTGCAGAGCTACAGGATGCTGCTGTGTTGTTTAAGGCCTCGTCCAGAAAGGATCTGTCAGGTTAGTATTATTGAGTTACCTTGAGCAAATTATGCAGTACAGGTTAATTTATTATTACTGTAAAATATCAATTCTGACATAAATTAGTTAGATTTACGCAACAGAAAATGAAAGAAGGTAGACTCATAATATCAGTGTGTTTAGTTGTTCTTCAACTCCTACACTAATAATTTGTTTTCCGCAGTGCCGGTGGCTGTGATAAATCACAAATACACGTTTGTGTTTAAACATTTTTCTTTCTGACCAATAACGAAGCCTTTTGTTTTTCATAATGAGATGTTGGGTGGTCATTCTGTGCTCTGGTTTTCTTTCCACATTCTTGAATTACCTTGGAAATCCATAAAAAAGAACAGAATGAAGGTTATATTGTGAAAGCAGAAAATAGGACTATAATTGGCTTTGTATAGGCTCTGTTGTTTGTTTGACTGATGGTAATAGCTCTGAAATGTTCTCTCCTCCTCAAATACCCAATAAAGAAAATGTTGAGATGGCTAAAAAGTGTTGTTTATAACTTTAAATGAGGATGGTTGAAATTAGTTTGGCTAAGTAACCAGAGCATTCAGTCAACAAATATGTAACTGCTTCACTTAATCTAATGAGACGTCACATTTGGTTGTAGCGATTCAACTATAATAAATCAAGAAAACAAAAGCCTGGAGGGCTCAGTGAAATTGGAGGCTGTTGTTTTACTATTTACTAGTATATAGCAAATATACAACGGCATAAAATGGATTGAGACAATATTTTAACTCAACCAACGTCGTTTTCAGAACTGACTCCAGTATTTAATTTGTCTCTAAGCTTGTGTGTGGGTCTCCACCATATCGGTGATGTTCTGGGTTCCCTGCGCTGTTCACCAACTACGAGCAACTTCCTGTGTGTATATGAATTTGATTTACTGATGATACTGAAAGCTGAAAATTAGTCTTTCGTGTGTAAGTTGGTAGCAATGGTAACAATTTCACGATCATATTTAGCACAAGTTGTAAAATTGTAATACTTTTTTCCTCACACACAGCCCAACACAGAAGAAGAGAAGCTGTGTTGTTGATCTGTCTCACCTGCACTGCAGAGGAACACGCTTTTTAGGGTCACGTGGGTTGAAACCATGGAGCTCTGTAGCACCGTGTACATAAAGCATTCCCTTTAAACATGTCCTCAACAGTTTAGCCTCAGATAACTGGAGCTGTGTTTTTCACCAGTTTTACTCTTTCTTCTTTTTGCGAATCCAGCTTTCATTTGAGCAAATTAGGGATGCGGTCTTTAAATGTGAACGGGCGTTTATAGATCCTGGATGTCTGCACCAGATGATGAAGCATCTTGAGCATGCAACAGATTGTAATACATCAAGATGCATCAATAAATTATCAATACCATCATAAATATGAGAATAACGTTTCTGCAGTTCCCCTCAGGCCTGTGTGTGTTTTTAATTTAGGCATCTTAAAGCCATATGTGATGAGAGGTCATTGTTTATTCTGGGCATTTTTTGTCCGACGTTCAAAACTGACAAAAGCAAAACCGAAACATTGTTCCCCGCAGACTAATCCAGCCTGTTCTTCTTGTGCCGTTTCACTGCACGCTGTCCACCGAGTGCAGACGCACCTGTCTTTTGTCAAAACATTCAAAAGCTTGAATCCCTCGTAACACGCGTAAAATAAGCGGTGCCGATTTTCGTTGTGATGTTGTGTAAGCGGTTGCAGACGTCACACGATGGATGTTACACAAGCGCTGTTGTTTTGAGGAAGTCAATGGGCGCTTGAATCTACTGTGAAAAGTGACCTAGGGTGCAGAATCCATACCCAGATGCGTGTCCCTGCTGCAGCAGTGATTTGGAGTGACATGGGTGACAGACATAACCTAAAGTCCTACCTCCTCTGCAAATGAAGTCTCACATCACACAAACTTAAGGCTATTTCAGTTCCAGCCCAAAATCCCAAATAGGTGCAGGTTTGCAAACTAACAGGCAGCTCAGTCTTTTCTGAATCACTCAGCAGTTTGTTTTCAGTGTTTCTACAGCTTACTTTTACTCTATGTGTAGCACATTTCACACACATACATTAACTGTAATGTGAAAGAAACCATAGAACAAAAGAAAAGCAGAGCAGGTTTGACATTTGATTAACTGTATGTACAGAACGCGGGGCTGGAGAGTCAGTGTAGTAATGTCATCTGACAGACACATGCTGGAGCCGCCTCAGAGACGCTGAATAATTAAACAGCTCCAGTGACTGTGTGTCAGCAGTCATTGTGGTTTTGTCAGAATGCAGGCATGTGTTCTCACTCACAGTTGGAAGCCCAAACTAATTAGGATGAAATTTCTCGCACAGGAACTGCAAGGACATAGTCGATAGCCCTGCAGACCGTGCCTTCGATGGAGTCATTCTAACAAGTTTTTATTAATTTTCCATAGGCCATTTGCAGAAATATTGGACTTCACTGTCCAAGTTAATAATATAGGTTCTGTTGGGGGTCGATGTTCCCATTTGTTCTTGTCTCTGTGAAACAGATTTTTCTCAAAACTGTGTTTAAAGTTTGCGGATTCATTTACCGCTGGGCGTTAACCCGAACAAACATTTTCATTTGCTCTTGTGAACTGTCTTCAGTTGTTCTGACAGTGTGTGTTGGAGAATAGTGCAGCTGATTTATTTTGATGAAAACGTCACACAAGCAAATTCAAAAAAATCCCCATTGAAAACCCACAAAATGGAAGTGCACCCAAACAGAAATAAGCTATTTAAGATGTGGAAACGAATCAAGAGTAAATAGCAGCACACTGTATGTTGCTGCATACGTTAGTTTGCAAAGCCGTGTGTGTAACTTTCATATTTGTGTTGTATGTGTTCTCCCCCTCCAAGCGTGACGGCAGCTACGCGATGAGCGGCCATTGTGTTGCGTCCTCCCGGACCTCTTTAAAGAGCACACAGATCCCCGGCTGCATGTTAATGCAATCATTGCTTCTGTCTTTTCTTTTTCTGCTACGACTCTGACCTTCAGTAAATTCAGGTAACGGCACATTACCAGTTGGGCACAGGCTCCAGACGAGTTCCCTGTTTTGGTGGTGAACAGTCGACCGAATTACACAGTACATGCTCACAGGTCTGTGTTGTGACATCCACATAAATACACACATACAGTAATTTTATTTCTACATATGTAAATTATGACATTTATTTAAAGGCCCCATAACTAATTTCAGCAAAACAAACCCAGGACTATAAACCTCTGTTCGGTAAAGTGCACTGCATGGCTCATATACTGGACGCGTCCCGTCTTGTTTCTGTAATGTCTTTCTCTGCGTTGATGCTCCGTACAAAAGAACGCTGCTTCCAGGTAACGTTTGGATCTGGTCTAGTGTTGCTGGCTGTGTAAATTGTAGTGTTTGTTGTTGCAACTTATTGCCCTGTGAACCTGACCAGTGGCCTGACCCTTATCAGACAGCGGTGACCTTTAAGTAGGTGACGGCTCGTCTTCCATTTTCTGACAGTACATCAGTAGTACAGTACATCAGTTCGTGCAGCGTGAACGGTCCCATTGCTTCTGACCTTGTTTAGTTTAATCTCTTATCCAGTGGCATTGCCTGGGAGAGAAAATCCATCAAGGACAGCCCAAGAGTATTTTCTGTCATAATCTTCCTGAAATTTGCTCTGAAATGAAATGTTTTGCTCCATTCAGTCGTTGCTGTACATGCAACTTGATAACGCAGAGAAAGAACGGAACATAATGAAGGTTTTTAACCTCTACCCTCTTTTGTTCAGCACCATAATGACTCTTTTTATTCCTCTTCTAATGCCTGTCAAGATAATTCAGTATTTGGATCTCAAATATCTGCCCCTCCTGTCTTTTACAATGCGAAGAACCCTCTGGTCTGTTGAAAGCAGGATCGCACTTGGAGAAAGTTTTCGCCTTCAGACACTGAGAAGAAAGGGATTGTAATGTTCTCTTTTCACACGATAAGCTGCTGACGTTGGACTATATCTGTGCTGCGTAGTGAATCATTCCCTAGTGTTGAGAGCCTTTGGTCGAGTCGGCTCCAAATCTAGTCTTTGCAACGTGTTTGAAAAGTACCGGTGACCCTGCAGCGAGTGTCATGTACAGAATGAGAGATGGTTTGAACATGAAGATATTTTTCCACAGGAATAAAACAATCACTGCTTGATAAAACCACATTTATTAGGCTTTGGCTTCGGATTTGAACGACGAACAAGTGATCAAAGCACATCAAAGCCTTTATATGCGCCTGCATTGTTTCCTAATTGCATTTACTCAGGTAAACCTCTGAATACGAGATGCGAGACAATATACAGTATAAAAATACAAATCACGACGGCTTTGTTTAGACATGAGAATATAAAACACAGCAGCAAATTCAACTGAAATTGGTCTTACTCAAGCTTTACTCAAGCAACTGGATCGTAGTAACAGATATATGCTGCGTCTTCACAAGGACAGTTTTGAAGGGAGCCGTCACAGAGGCAGCAGGAGATTTAGACCATCCTCCTCCACAAACCCCAGATGTGAGAATAACCATGATGTGGGTGGTTAAATCAGTCACTTTTCAAAATGGCTTCGAGTTCTATTAAGCTTTTAGCAATAAATGATACATTTATCATAATCAGTGAAGCTGCTTGATTATTTTTAGTCCTCATACACTGGATTCAACTAGCGTTTAAAAAGTATATATTTTCTTACTTTAACTCAGTGAGAACTGTAATAACCTGTTGAAATTGTAAGTTCTATGCGACCTCCTTTGCGACAGCACAGCTTCCTGCAGAGTCCTGCAGCTCAAGTAGCACGACCTTCAGCTGCTCTTAAGATACACTCACAACTTCTGTGAAACATCCTGCTGCTTGTAATCAAAAGGCAGAGCCCATCATTGACATTTGCATTTTTTTGTCTTTTTGCATTTTCAGCTTCGTTGCTGGTAACGACTGCAGTGTTTCGACTAGAGCCATTGCTTTGAATTGGACAGAAACCTGGTGTCTAGTGCCCTTCGAATACAATCCCTAGTTGTTGCTTTTTCTCCCGTTCTTTCCGTCACTCAGCCTCAGCTCCATGTTTAATAGATGAGGAACACTGTAAGTTTTGTCATAGTTTTCTAGGATGTGCACAAATTCTCATGAGAGGCATATAAAAAAAAGTAAATGTGTTGCTTTGAGTTCCTCTTTGCAACATGCAAATCTATCACAGGCCACATGCTGGGCTGTGTTTCCCTGGTATTCTGTACAGTGACGTCCACCTGGAACGGTACCACAGAGGGTGCACTGTGCTGTCCTACTTTATGGGAAAGAGTTATTGTTACATAATTTAAATCATTATTAATATCCAGTAATCCATAATCATTTATTGAAGTCATTTAGTAATAGTAAAACCAGAAAAATTTCGATTTGAACGTTGCGTCTGTGCAGTTGAAGCGGTCGTGTTCAGGATCACAGCGTCCCCTCCACTCTGATTAGACTAATGATGTCAGTCACAAATAAAACCAGACGCTCACGTAGAGTAGAAATGATCTGCCTATTAATCAGTAATGAATATAGTAATTAGTTGCTCCTCTATTGAAAGTGATGTAGTTCAGCTTCTTAAGTCACGAGTCCCGTTGGGGTTTTTTGGGCCTGTCAGCACTATCACCTCTTCTTTCACCCCAAACAGGAAATTACACTTGTCAGCACCCTGATTGGAGTCGTGCCGCATTTCGAAAGCAGGGATCAAAGCCTCTCGGGGCCCCGACACATGGCCGCTGGACCCCATTAACGCTTCCTCCAGCCTAAATTTCTCTCGCCTTCAAAAGATTGGTTTTATCCAACACTTGGCCCTGTCTTTGGCTACAGGCGTGGTAAGACACAGTATATGCATGTGTGGGTTATGTGAGATTGACCTACCTAAGTTTTTATTTTTATTTTTTATGATCACAAATATGGCTGTGCAGTACAGTACATTGCTGACTCAGCTAAGCGCAGGCATTGTCTCCTTTCTACTCCATCAATACAAAGAGGAGCGCTGAGAAGACAGTTTAAAGGCGAGCGCTGGATGGATAAAAACACACAAAGGTCCTGCTGGTTTCCAGAGAGAACGTTGGAGTTTGAAGCACATGCCCTGTCAAGCATCATCTATCTCTGTTTCACCTCTCAGTCCTGCCAACAGGCTGCTTTAAGACATGATGAAACAGCCCTCACATCCAGGTGCTGTCACTGTCTGGAAAAAATAGACCCATCAATAAGTCGCTGTGTTGTTACGGCGTCGAGCGCAGCTCCCCCACTGGGCTGTGATGTGGTCATCGCGACCGAGCGTTGTCAACGCAAGAGCGCTTTGCTTGTGGTCTTATGCGACGGTGCCGCTCCTGCTGAGGCAATGTGTGGGCTTAAGCTGTTCACAATGAAAAGGAGGTGTTTACTAAATCAACACCTATTGCACTTTTAAGGCACAGGAAGGTGTTGAGGAGGGGGAGGCATCAATTCAGACGCTGGCATAGATTGTGAATGGACATATCTATTAACAAGATTAGACTCGGTCCAGAGAAATCTCTCTACCTGCAGTGAAGCAACACACTGTCCAGTCAATATTCAATTCTAAACCTCTCCCTGGCCATAAAGGCTAAATACAAACTGCCTGTCCAATAGATTACGGCATATTTAAGGTGATGGTCGTTGTGTAACTATCAGGATCAGGATAAAGGTTCGATTTGTGGACGTATATTATTAATACAAGCATGTGTGGAATGGAAAGTCTACATTTAAAGAGGAGTTTTTTGCAACTAAATCTCATGAGCAAACATGTTGGAATGTTATTCCAACAGCATTTGGGCTTTTATTGCTCTAATGAGGACGTAAGCGGTGTGACAGTGAACAGCGCAGAGCGCAGGTCATTAATTTTTGCAAAGCCCCCCCCCCCCCCCCCCCCACCATGTAGTAAATGGCAAGTTGCAAACGTGTCAGTACCGAACACAGCAGTGAAAGGCTGCCATGAAGCAGCGGGTTTGTGTTTGCCGTCAGTTTTCCCTGAGCTGAAACGCTGGCACACGTCTGTGAAAAGCGAGTATACATTTCATTAGGAACAGTTCAAGGTTAACTACAACAGTTCAAGGTTAACGCAACGATCGCCATCGAGCACGACAGTGAATTGGACAAATGCTGAGTGTTAAGCAGTGTTAAATCCTCAGTACAGCACGTTTGCCAAGGAGACTACTTTACAATAAGGCAGATTACTTCCTGCCAGTAACGCGGTTTGTTTTAGAGGCTCATGAAGGACGTCAAACCCAAACCGAACTCCAGTCTGTTTTTAGGCAACGCAGACAAGACAAGCTAATTATTATGGAAGAGCACAGCTACAATACAGCGCTTATTAAATTACTCTGGACTATGGGTTTACTTCAGCTTTAGGGATGATAAAAGACGGGGTGCTCTGGGCTGAGGAGTAATCATTTCAAGTGTACTGAAGTGAAGGTCACCTGTGTTTCCGTGTGAGCTCCAGCCACAGGGAAGCATCTACTCCAGGCTTTACTCCGTAGACCTGCTACATTATACGCTGGCTTTAGCTTTGTCACATTTCCGTCTTGCAAATTTTCTTTGATGTGACTTGAATCGGGTTCATCCTTTGTGCAGCTCTTCATCACAGCATGGCTCAAATGTCCTTGACTCGTATGCGTCCTTCAGCCTTTAGATGTTCACAGAAAGACTGGGAATGTTTGACATATTAACATAGCAGTAAACCACTGATGCCGTGGGACAGAATCAGACACTCTTGCTTCCCAGTTTGACACCACAGGAATATTTAGAAAACCTATGTCCTGTGTTTTAATTTGTAATGGCTGAAACATCTTGTGTAAACCTGTAATGCAGCCAAAAATAGTCTGGACTAGAGCCATCACTCTGCACCCAAGTACTTCATCTAAATCTACACTTGTGCATGCGTTGCTTAGTAAACCAAACCAGCACAACATACTGTACAGTATCTGTGGGCTCTGTTATGATATTAACAAAACCATAGTCAACAAAATATTTTGCGTATCACTGTGCTGCAGCGTCCTTCAAGAAGGCAAAGAGGCAACATCTGAAACCGTCACAGCCACCTCGCCTCAAAATGGGGCATTTCCTATGATTTCCTACAGAGTTAAGATGTTTAACTGTTCCCTAAGTCGGAGTGATGCCTGGTCTGGCATGAAACAGGCCAAAGAAAGCCATGTGATCAGATACAGTGTGAGGGAAAGTACACTAATAAATATGTCATGTGAAGCTTGGGTCTGTGTCAGGGGCCTTAGCACAAACACCGAGCAGTGACATCAGCTTCTGAGTACACATACCCACGAAGGAGGTGCAACAATGTGTATTTTTGATATAATTCCAAATAAGACATGACAATCTCTTTGCCTTTTGCTCTGCTTGAAGGATTCAAACCTTCAAGGTTGAGCAAATTAATTTCAGTTTCAGTTGCTGTAGTTTTTCTCTGCCCCATTTACTGTATTGAATGAGGCATCAGTGTGGGGCTGGCAGCTGCCATAAGGTGACGTGTGTGTGTGTGTGTGTGTGTGTGTGTGGGGCAGCCAGAAAAAAACAATTGATATTGTGTTGCATAGAGGCGGTGGGATAGGTTTGGAAATCCCTTCTGAAGATGTGCGTAACTTTCTGACATGCATCTGAAACCAAAGGTTGTTCCTCATTTGTCACATCACTCACCCTGGTAAAGCTTCCCACCCTTGCCTGCTGAATTAACGTCGCTGCACCTTCATCCTCGCTGAGCGCTCTGAAATTGATCATAATCCGCAGGAAAATCCAGGAAGGTGGAGATGAGAACGAGTTCATGAAGAACATTTAGAGGATTTTCCAGATGCATTTATTGCACTGCTGAATTGTGGTCAGGTGCAGGTTAATGTAAGACTAAGTTTGTCTTTTCTTAGAATTTAGGTAGAATAGCTCGCATGCAATCATGGTACTGTTCCTAAGTAGGTTAATTGTAGGCCTGATCACTAATGGTAAGTGCCGTCTTGGGAGTTGAAAAATAATCATTTCCACTCACCAAGAACAAGAGCTTTATGGGTTTTAAGTGGCAGTGACTCACACTCAAATTCACCCCAAGGTCACAAAAAAAGCCATGATGTGCCTTCACTTCTGCTCCTTATCTTCAACATTGTACCTTGAAGCTCAACACTCAAAATCATGACTGAGCAAATATGTTATGTGGTCGTCACAACCTTTTGCTTTAACGGGATTGAACGCTTTTGTAGTTCCCTCTCTCAGCCTCTTGGAGTCGCCACCTCTGACGTTCCCAAGGGAGTTGAATACTTCTTGGCTCTTTTTCCTCTACTCTCCAGTCCAATTCATCCCTGTGCTAAGACTCAGATGAAGTAATAGTGGAAGCCAGGTCATCGGGTGCAGCTCATCCATCACTCTCCTGGTGAATAATTAGTTCTTATATATTGAGGTGTGTCATTGTCCTGTTCGAGAACAAAGGATGGTCCCATCAAGCAACAAACCAGATGGACTAGCTTGTTGCTATGTGCGCGCGCCCACACCATCACACCTCCACCACCGTGCTTCACAGCAGGAGCCACACATCTAACAAAGGCTATGTGTTGTGTGTTCCTAGGCCAAGCCAGTCTCTTCTGCTCGTTGTTAATTGGAAATAATGTTGGTGCTGAGGTTCTGAGGCTAATAATTCAAAATTTACTGGTGTCTATCTCACAAGAGCCAGCTTCATCACTCTTACAGTACGTTTCCCTATTATGTCGTCTAAACATGTACATTGTTGGTGTTCAGCGTATGACTAGGCTGTCATCTGGTTGATCCTCCACAAAGTACAAATAATGTGTCCGTAAATCAACAGTCCAGACCGTCCCTGTGTTATTTGCTCTGTAATTAAAGCTGTCCTCAGGGCGATAAATATGGCCCGTGCTAAATGTCAAATTCTGCTTCAAAATAGTTTTCACAACATAAACCTGTCCCTAGACTCCATCTGTAACCCTGGACGCACCCCCTACACCCCGGATGCTGTGCCCTGACCCACTGTGCTGCCGGCCTCGGTGCTGGTGTTGAAGAGAGAGCCTATCCTGTTGCTTCGGGCGCTAGACAGTGCATGGGGAATTATTGCTTTGCCCTTAATGTTGTAGGTCACACATGGAGCTTCAGCGGAGGCAGGCTGGGGAAAGAATAACAGAGATGTAGAGATCATGTAATCCAATGGGCCTTACTCTCTGTGCACTCAAACAGTGCTAGATTAACAGGGATTGATCTCTGTGTCCTTGTCATCGTCGGACTCGGGGGCTTGAAATGACTGCTCTTCCTGTTGGCTGTAAGCTGGCGTATTTGGACGCGTGCGGAGTCACAGCTGCTTCAGAACCTGACTCTAATAACTCGTTGTTGCTTTCAGGCAATGTTTGTGTCAGTCTTTCTAACTAATACTTGACGAACACAGAAGATGCTGCTGAGTAACAGTCTGTGTTGTGTGATATCGTCTGATTGGCCTTTGAATGACCTGCATCTGACATTGTTTGTATTGCAACAGTATGAGATGCCATGTGATTGTGACAGATTATGTAATATCAGTCTAATGCCATAATCTGATAACTGATGAAATTTCTCTAGTCCTATATTTATTTCAGTGCAGGGATCATGTGGTTGCAGAACAGGCTTTTAAAAACACATGTTATTGCAACTGTCTAAAAATGGTGCCTACAAGAGAAGTTATCCAAATAACACATTAGCAGTATGTGATACAGTATTGTCATACATCAGCATCCAAAGCTATAATTTCCTGTGCAAATTCAGAATCCCAGCCAGGGAAAAATGAGTCTCTGGATCTCTTCTGAATAACCCGGAAGGCATCATTTCAAACCGCCTTCAAAGGAATTATCCCAACAGCTGAGGGTTTTCTGTCTGCCTTTCTTTCTTTGCACATTCAGTGAACAATTTCTCACCAACAATAGCTCTCATGCCTCGCGTGTCCTTTTGTTAATAAGCCTCATGCTGTTTACTGCTGCCGTTTTACATGACACCTGGAAAGCAACATCTTCCAAATTCACACATTCAGCCTCTGCCTTTTTCGGAGCCGCTGTCAGTGTGCAAGAAACGTCTTCCGCAACTTGAAGCAAACGAGATCACGAAAGTAAATGCCTGATACTGTATCAACAAGAGATGACTTGTCGGACCGGCTCCATATTCCCAGACAGTAATTCCCCTGTGACCTGCCGGCAGACCACACACAGACGGACAGAGGAGACCTTGTTAATACACTCGAGTGCGAGCGCTGCGATAAGACGCTACAACGCCGGCTACAGTCTCCACCGGCAGCGGCCGTGGTGGTGAGAGCTGATGAAGAAAGATTACTGATGCTCTTAAACCTTGAAGAATGAAACTGAAGATAACTTGATATCCGCCCTCCCTGCGGCTGATTTATAATGATCTGCGTGACTGACACTAAAAAAAAGCATTTTCTATGAACCAATAGTCTGACTCTCAATATAGTGACTTTAATCAGGCCCACAGCGAGCAATATAGCCCATCTTTTCTTCACACTCAGCTTAGATCTCATATCGCCTCACCTTTGGGGAAAAATAAATTAAAATGTTGGCAGTGACTTTTTTTCAGCTGTTGTGTACTGATGGTAGATATTAGAGACTTGCTTGCTTTTAGCTCAGACGACAAGCACACTCATTCAATGTCAAAGCCCCCAGGGCCATATTAATCAATGGGCATTAGCTCAAAATCACATTAATGGTTCTTACTTACAGCCAGTAGTGTAATCTTTTACTTTAGCTGCTTGTCATCCAGGAGTATTACTCAGTGGGGTGGAGAAGACAGGAGGGTGACACCCAGACAGTTTCACCCCTTGAACCAAAACCAAATGGAAAACATTTGAATTACATGGTATTAATTTGGCACCACGGGGGTCCCGGGGGAAAAAGGGTGTCAAGCAAATTTACATTCATTTCCCGCGGTGACACATGGCAGACCACTAGTAATTGAGCCCGAGTGGAGAGGCCGTCCCACTCAGAGTGATTGGCCTCAGCGCAGATGTGTGCTGCTATTCATGTGCAAATACGAGGAGGCGTCTTCTCCACTGGCATCTCGTCTGTTAAAGTCAGGACACCAGTAAGATTTAAAGTGTCTAATAAAATCCATTGTTGTGATTATGAATATTTTTCTCTATATATAAATATATGTTTTGCTGCAGTTGTGAATTTGCATGCGGCTGCAGAGTGGAGCGCCTTGGGGCCTGCTCAAAGGGCACGCTGTGTTCAGGTATGTCAGACAGATTTAGAACCCAGTGGGAACTTTGTATTTGACATTAAGATCACATTGTAATCATTTGGCACAAACGCGGTTTGAAAGTTTATTCGCTACTCAACAGTCAAGTACATTATGAGTTCATACTGTAGAAAATCTGCTCAGGCACATGTTAATACATATTACATTCAACTTAGTTCACGTTAGTCTAAATTACAACTGTCAATCAAAGTGACACACAACCTTTAGTCATCAAGTGGCCAGTAGCTTTGACCCAATGCACACACAGCCGTCTTATTGTTAATATGAATGTACTGGATTAATCCAAGACTTCATTGTTTTAGTAGATCACAAAAATGTGTCTAAATCTTTTAACCATTGGTTTGCAATTTGAATATTGCTTCGGCAAAGTGGACTGAGCAAGAACATCAAGTACTACGTCAAGAAAGCAATTATAGAACTAAACACACTAGTTTGGCCACTGGTCAAAAATTGCCAGCCATAAAAAAAACACCAATTTATTTAGTTTATTGTTGATGCTGACTACTTGTACCTCTCAGTAGTTATGAGTTGATTATTCTGTCCAATTATAGAAAAAGCAGAACACACTGAATGAATCGCTTTAGGTGCCACACGTCATTTGAGTGATCAAACTCTCGCTCGCCACCAGTCTGAGCGTTGACTCATATGCAGAATACACACTTGGCTGACAAGGACTTGAAATGGGACTTAAGTTCATCCACTGCAACCTCAATCTGAATGTCCTCTAGCACATTACTGCTGTTCAACAGTACACAGTCCACGTTCTGTGAGGCTCTTATTTTATGAAAGGACTCCAGTGTGATGATGTAGAACAGTTGAGATGAGGATGCGTTTTGTTTTTAGGTCATGGAAATGAGCGCATCGTATTAACGGTGCAGGTGAAGCTGATCCCCTGACGTCCCTGCCTTAGTCACGCTTTGAAAAGTGTTTGCTGCTTCATCAGACCAAGCTCAAAGCTGTAGACATCTACAGTATGTAGAATGGAATTATACAAAGGAGGAGCAGGCACCAGTCAACACTTCCCCCTCACAAATTCTGCTTGTGTTTCTAGGTTTGCACTCTTTGACTAAATAAAGTCGAACCGAATCAGTCGGAATCGTTTTGCAGAAGCCTTTCAGTCACGTAACGATGCAGCTCTACGTGCTTCTGTCTCTAAAAGCTAAAAATCACACTCCTGGCTCAGCGATAGACCTGAATGCTGCGTGTGCGCTTCACTGACGTCATGCTGTTGGCTACCCAGAGCCAACGGCGCTCGTCTGCTTCTGGGGTCCATTCGCAGCTTCCTGCGTTCAAAACGTTCGACTCCTTGTTTTATATTCATTCCTCGCCGCATAGAGGAATTAAACTCTGGTTTTATTTTAACTCGAAAACAATCAGCATCCAAACATTGCAATCCAGCTCACACAAACAAATATCCCCTCTATTACTCTGCACCGCAGCCGTGAAAAGGAAGGAAATGACTGTTATCACCAACATCTAGCAGCGCGCAGCCTGGAAAGTATAGTCCGTGCCGTGATATCAACCAGCGGGAGGTGATGAAACTCCAGGCAGATTACCTGAGACGTTTGATTACTACACCGCCTACAATGATGATGATCTACAATATCCTGGACAATGTATTCGTCAGCATTTGTTTTACACAAACAGCGCATGAATACAAATGCCCGAATCTTGATATGACTGCGTGGAGGTAAAACGAAAACAAAAGCCTCCGTCTTATCTGTTACACTACACACATCCATTTAGCAGATCGCAATTACACACTCGCATTCAGCTTATAGTAAGAAGCGTGAACCGTGTGTGTTTGGCTGCTGGTTGTTTGAGAGCAACGACGCCTGCGCTTCATGTTTTACTTGGGCGTTTAACTGATAAAAGTGTTTTCTGAAAAAGCAGTTTGCTCTTGACACCAGCATCCGCTAGACGAGACATTTGGATCGACACACCATGGTAACAGTGGATGTATAGTTACTGTGTGCGTGATGTATTATCCGTCAGCACAGGTTCAAGCGACGACGGCCCCAAATCTGTGCCTGGCTTCACTCACCCACAGCAAATCTAATGGGCGTAATTTAATTCCTCTAAAGCTGGAGCTTGATCAAAATTTCCATCTGTAATTCAAAGCCGTTATTATGGAAAACTGTACTTTTGAACTGAGACTTTACTATATAATGTTTGATTGTGCCTGGGCTCACTAGGCCAAAAGAATCTTTTAAAATTAAGAGGAAATTCAAAGTGTCAATATCCCGTAATTGCCGTTTGCATGTGCTGCAGTTTTAGTTCATTGTTAGTTTGACAGGTTCTAAATAGCTCACAGAACTTGTTATTTTTTGGTAAAACAAACATAAAAGATGTGCTTTGATGAACAAGCCCACGTTGCAACCAGAGACGACGTCTTTTATTGGCCCGTTCTCACTGATTCATAAAACAAGACTCTAACTTTTATCCATCTTTTCCATCATACCCATGTGTTTTTCCTTGTTGGCTTTCAGAGTCACGCTTTTAAGAACAGATAATCTTTTAAACAAATTAAGACAGAGAAACAGACAAAGGCACCGAGTCTGTTCTCTTCATCTATTCTGAAACAGAGCTTCTTTGTATGTTTCAGCGTTTGAAATAAAGCCACTATGATCAAGAATAGTGTTAAAGTTTGGAACAACTTGCCTGAGGGAATATCAAAAGTTTGTAAGTTCATATTTTTTAAAGACAGAACATGAGTCATTTTACAAACTTGGAGTTTAATGCAAATGTCTTGCATCCATATAAACACTGTCTGTGTGAGGACATTTAAAGAATTTACACCTTTATAATCATATAATACTATGAATTTCAAAAACCATAACAGCTTAAAGTTGGTGAAACCAAGCTCATGTTCAGAATGATTCCTCTCTGTTTCAGCTGGACCAGAAGCACCTTAGTTCATAATAATTATAAATAGATATGTAGTTAATCTTACAGTTATTATATCATTATCTAAAATTAAAATCAAAAGGAGTCTTTCTAAAAAAAAGACAGTTTTGTACATTCAGCTGTCACACAGGAAGAAATGTATTATATGGAATCAAGTTTCTCCACCCACAGAGAACTCTAAAAACCAACCAGCTACTTAGCTCCAGGACACGACACTGTAGTAGCACACATAAAAAAACAACTAACATACAGTAACTTTTTGATTGATAGGCTCTTTGTTACAAATGTTCACTTATAATCGAGCAAAATAAGATTCTAGTTTTCATACGACAGCTGATAGAGAGTCAAACTTTAAACTATGCAGTTAAAGAAGCATCAAAAAAATCTCTTATTCTTCTCAGTCGTATTAAATGAAATACGTTGACGTTTTCTCGTGGGACTCGCCAGAGCAGCAGATCACGTCTGCTGTTGTTTGGTGTCTACATGTTTTCTCCATGATTCCGTGGCTTTCGTTCAGTGTATGAATCCTTTTATTCCAGTCCAAGACACACAAGCTGCGGATGCTTCTAAGTTGTCCAGACATTACGTGTAGGTGTGAACATCAGCACGTCTGTTTGTGTGGGTCTGCTACTTACAAATGCTTTACACACGTTGTGGGTCTCCAGTGTCAACCTCCATTGGCTTTCATGTGTTGATGGAGCCAGTGCTTTATTTTCCAACCTACACCAAAAGATTGTGGGTTTTTCTTAAATTTGAGTTTATTCCAATTATCCCTGTTTTAGCAGCACAGCTGTGTAGGAGTAGTAGGTAGGGACATGAATCACTGTCCTAATTAGATGAAGATGTTGTGAGATTGTAGATTCCAAACTTTACTTTGTTCTTCATGTGCATCCGTAAGTATAGTTGAAGTGATGAGCAGCAGGCTGCAGAGTTTACGTTTAGAAACGGGGCCTTACATGAACACATTATACCTGATAAAAGTTGTTGTTGATGTTTCGAAGCGTGAATCTAAATGTGATTATCAGAGGACACTGTATGACGGTTCCATTGGGTTTATACAAAGATTTTAGTAAGTGTCATCAGTATAACAGCAACATGAATCCAGACGGATTCCACTTCCATCGACAGCAGATCTGGGACATGCCAGGCCTCAGCCTCAGCCTAAAACAGGTTTCAGCTTGAACACAATTATTCCCTGCACTTTAATGCCCATTTAATTATTATAAATATTAATAAATGAATCCAGTCAGGGCCTGTTACCAAGCAACAGCTGCTGTACTTGAAAGGAGAAAAGGTAGGAATCTAGACATACTAGACTCAGGACACTGGAGGGAAGCGAGCAGGGAGAGACGGGGCCGCTGTCGGCGTGATGACAGCGGGGCAGTGTCTAGGTTAGCATGGAGCGTCTTGCTTCTAGCTGCTCATTGCCTCAACAAATCACCCTAATTGAACATGGCCAAATAAGAACTGTTACCGCGAATTTCTCGTCTCATTTATTTTTTTTCTGTACTAGTGTGCACTGTTTATTAAACTAATTATACCCCGCACACCGCTGTGAATTGGTTCCTCAAATTTGCCAAAGCGCAGGAGCTCGGTGCCTTTTCATTACTTTGGCTGATTACTCAACAGTGTAACAAATGGGTCATGTTTGCGTTTGGCTCATTTCGCTCACGAACCGGGAAAAACAAAAGCTATCACACAAACGGGTGTGTGTCAGCTGGCACCTGGGTTTGTTAGAAAATTATTAGGTGAGTTGTCATTAATAATCTAGATAATAGGCCAAGCAGAATAACCAACGCGCAAGTTATTTATCACTCATTTCCTATAAAAGAGGCAGTGAAATTTAATTCTTTACAGTGTTTGGGTGGATAATGGCAAACGACACTGGGCTGGGATATGTAATATTGTGTCTGCAGCAGCTGTGCCAGCTTAAAAGGTTTCTAGAAATGTGGTTGCAAAGCACTTAGAGTAATACTCTTCTGAGAAACTGAAGGATTTCATATTTCACCGTAGCAATAACTCAGTGTGTCCAGACGATGATTGTAGGCCACGCAGCAGGAGTAGAGTAGAGTAGAGCACAGTACAGTCAGTACAGTGACAGCGAAAGGATCCGACGATGCAACAAATGCAAGAATGAACGGAAGAAAGGCTGCTTTGTCACAAAGTGAGGAGATTGCAGTGAACTTTGACCTCAAGCTGGCGTTTAGAAATAGAACGCTGATTTGTAGCAGTGTAGTAAAGCGCCTGCGTCCTGTCCAGTAACCAGCTTAGAATGGCAGCAGGGTAAGGCAGCGGGTGACCGGCGGGGCTTGTAGCTGCCTAAATGACATTATAATGTCATTACCTTAGATTCTAGTGGTGTGTGATCAGTGAGTGTCTCACTTCACTCCTAGATGTCATTGATGTCGAGGAGGTGGCTCGAAGTTCCCTATGAAACTAAAGACGTCTGACCAGCTACAGTGAATATTACTTTACAATCTGGGCTGATTTACTAGTTCAACATGTCACAAAGCTCCGTTTTGATTCTTTTGGTTTTCAGGATGTTGTGGAAATAAATGTGGTTCCTCTGACGCTGAGAGTTGGGTGTAGTGTAGAGTTGGGCTGCTCTCCACAGTAATGCCTCCACCATTCAGCAGGTTCATCTGAAGTCAGACTGTCCAGTATTCACGCTGCCTTTAAGCTCTGTTTTGGTTTCTAGCTGCTGAATGCTCCACTGCGATGACCAGCCAATTAGTGATGGCAGCGAATCGCGCGCGTGTTTAGTGAATCTTTAGAGCTGAGGTTAATTGCAGTTGGGATATACACGTCTGTGGGTTCATCATTAAAAGCGACTGTTCCTACATAATCCTTTGACGCATTAATATAAACGTATTGATTACGCTGTCTCATCTTGACGTGTCGGGACATTTACTGGTCACGTTGGGTCCTACAGTATGCATTTCATTTATAAAATGCCATAACCCTCTTTAGCAGATCACTGTTATTTTTTTTCGATATTGTAAGTGTTCTATTAAAATGCAGTGTCACTCACGCCGTTAGCTTTATAACCTCGCTGGCTGATACCTGTGGTGGCTGTATTTCAGTTCAATTTCCATTAGCAATATACTTTTTTTTCTGGAATGGAGTTCAGCCACGCATGTCTGTTTATGATCTGCAATGAGGAAGATGGAATCAGGAATCGGTTTAGTGTCGGCACCGCCCGCGCCGGTCTCCCGTGTCTTACCAAATACAAACGCCCACCTGCTCACCCGGCTCTTACTCTTCTCTCTAATCTAATTTCACAACAACTTACATGTTTTTTGAGCTCTCACTCTTTCTGCCCCATCAAATCTGTTTTTTATAAAGCCTGTCACTCGTCTTTATCACATCAGCACGTGTAGCCTCTCCGCCTGCTCCGCTCGCATTCATCCCTGCGTTATTGAGTAAATGTGTCTTGTGTGAGCCTTCGCTCCTGTTTGTCTATAAAACTTTTGTGCCTGCCAGCTCTGTTCACAAAGCTGCTCTATAAAATACTCATAGTGTGAAAAAAAAGCCTCCTGCTCTGGAAGTGCGAGTTATTTTCCTGTTCAGCTTCTCACGCTTTCTGACAAGCATCAATTCATTCATTAAGTTTTTTTAAACAAAATCATGTCACCATTTATTCAAATTTGAATCATGTGCACAAACTCTAAATAGTTAATAAACTGTAACCCTGAATAAATGCTGTCAAGACCAGATGCTAAATATTAAATTATGTCTGTCAGCTGTTATGTCTGACTGTATGTCAGTGTAAGTGCATAAAAATGGTTTCAGGTCCATGTCGCTGCCTGTTAAAGAACACGTGGCCCAGTTAAGCTGAGCAAAACAACAAAACTGGGGCAGTAGCCGCAATCGTTGTAGCATTTCGTGTGGGGAGACTTTGCCCGGGGCGAGGGGAAAGAGCCAGCAGGCCAAATAGGAGCAGGCAGAGGTCTTGTCCCTGCACTCAGAGGTGCTGTTTCAGAAGCAACACGGTGAGATGGGCGGAAAAGTCATACAAGCAAGCAACCTGGCAACCAAGCAAGTAACCCTGCTCTCCAACGCCAAGCTGCTAAACAGTGACTTTGATGGTAGCTGTACCAAGGTAGACCTTCATGTGAAACACGCTTATGTCCCAAAACCTTCGTGTATGTAAAGAAACAAAGAACTCTAGTGCTCGCCGTGCTAAGCTTGCTCTGAATAAGGAGCTTGTAGTGATCAAAATAAAAATATTAATATTCACCCAGGTTAGGTCAAGTTGCTCTTCCAGTAGAAGGAGTCTCGGTGACATCATGTGTGGAGGTGTGAGCTCCATGACCAGTATAGGCAACTTATGGAAGAAACTCGTTTCAGCTGCTTGTATGCTGGTAAGTGTCCAAACCTCATGTCTCTAGTTGAGCGTTGAAATGTAAATCAACTGGTAAATCCAGAACTTTGTCAGTCCGCATAGTGCCAGCTGTAAACCGCTCTGGTGCTGGCTGGAGCTCATGGTCCGATGCAGCCAACAGACGGCATCATTTGCAAACAGCAGTGGAGCAGTTCTGATGTCCCCACGTTGGACGCTCTCCTCCCGCCAGCTGCGCTTTGAAATCCCTTCTAGGGAAATTACGAGCAGAATGTCTGACGAGGGACAACCCTGGCGGAGGCCATCACCCAGTGGGAACGCGTTTGACTTTTTGCCATGAACACCAAAGGGAGTCTCATTGCGACTGTTTAAAGACAAAATGTCTGGAGTTCCACAGTAACGTCCACTTAGACTCTGCAAGAGACCCCAGGGTGCAAGTCCCTGCCCAAAAACAACCAACGTAAACTGGATGAAGATGCTCAGAGCCTTGGTTTTCCTGGGGAAGCAGATCCAGTCACTGGAATAAACCACCCAGTTCTGTCAGTCTACAGGCGTCACTGCTGACAGTCGACATGCATGTCAACCAGCGTTTCCAGAGCCCGTTGTATCTTTGTGAACCCTACGTACAAGGAGAACAAGGTGGTGCTACGGTAATTACAGCCGGTGGGATGGTGCTGTTACCTGCTGGAGAACAACTCCAAAAGGCGCAGATGCAGTAGAGGTTGTTTCTCTTGCAGGGCCCATCAGAAAAGAATGGTGCTGCTGCTGAACACGGAGCCGCGGTTAAAGAGAGGCAGACGTTTCCAGAAACCATATCAGGAAATGTCTCTTTACACCTCGTTGTTCCAAATGAGTTTATATAGACAGAAATAGAGCAATTATTACCCAGCACTTGTTTTTTTCTCTCACCCACTGGATTCCCATCAGGTGCCCCCCTGCGGTGTGTGTGATTAAACATCTGTGCGGGTGACACCAGAGGGCTACACTTCAACACGCTGCTTATGACATGGATGGATTGCAACTCTATGTACTATATAAAACACTCCCAGCCTGGTGGACAGCAGTTTGCCGCATGCTGCAGTATAAATTCAATTGACTGCTTTCGAGCATGGACACAGTTAAGGTTTTACACAGCGGAGCAATTTAAGAACCAGGATTTCAGTTTAGTTCCAGATGTAGGAAAAATATATAGCTTCTATCTCGTGTTATATCGATATTTATGGGAAGTGCTGCTCCATGGTTTTGACAAGTATTGCCGCTAGTACTACAAAATGTAGCCTGATGTTTTCCCCATTACATTCCAGAGTGACAAGCTTTTTTTTTTTTCTTGCTTGTGTCGACGTTAATCTTCATTAGAACAGACACAGGTTGCCAAACATTAATTTTGTTGTCGACAGTTTTGCCTCAGAGTTTGTTACAAGTGTTTACACCTTCTCATATTTTATGGATATGTAAAAAAACAAACAAAAAAGCAATGACACTGCTTTAGTTTCTCCTCTTCATTCACTGTCGCTTTACTTTAGTCTCAAGAAAAGCCCAGACCAATGTCATCCCTGTTGCTAGAAGCTTTTCTCCTGTTATCTGGCCGTGGTGGACTCCTGGGCTGTCGGCTTACTTAACATTTGGCTGAAGGTGCTCACCCGCTGTCGTATGGTCCTCGGTCACTGTTTGACTGGATCCAACACTCTTGGATTGAGATTGCTCTTCTGTGTCTACTGGTTTCAGATTCAAGGGGAACTGGTTTATATCAAACAGATAAAGTATCTACAAGATTAGAAACCCACAAACTAGAGGATAGAAACGTGGTACGATCACATACCAAAGCATTACCACCAGACTAAGCGGATCTTACCATTGAGGGCTTGTTAACTTCTCACAGCCATCACGGTTTCTTAGTGTTGAAGTAATGAGCCCACACAGTATGCACAAGAGACAGACTTTAATTCCTGCTTCATTCATGCTCTAGTTTTCATTTTTACAGCTGCATTTTGATCAGGACATTAAAAAATTCTCATAATTCATGCAGACAAATTATGCTCCCAGAGTTCAGAAAACACGCGTGAATATTTCCTTTTTAAAAAGACGGCACTTTGATGACCAAGAGCTTCAAACGGAGCTGAGGCTTTGACTCCAGCACATTGAGATGGACTCATAATCAACTGATTTAATAAAACAGCCTGTTTCCTATTACAGATAGAAATTTGGTAATTGGATTTTACTTGGGTTCGATGAACAGTGTGGATGCAGAGTTGGTGGATTGGTGATAACTTGCATGGAGAGACTTTACACAACACACGCTTCTGGGTGTATGTGTGTTTGGGTGTAAAGCAAATGGCGATTTGTCCCGTGTGTGTTTATATTTAACAAGATTCTCCTTTTATCGTCGAATCTCTATTTCCATGACACCGTGATGCCTGGTTTGAGATGTTTGTGAAAAGCCATCGTAGATGGCAGAAGCAGCATTTGCCACCAGTGACCTTGCGAATCACCAGAGTGCGTCAGACCGTACCGACTGTACCTGTGTCTCAGTCTCAACTGTGATTGTGCTGCAACACGAGACGCCGAATAAAATATTGAAGCTGGAGGGGGCATGTTCCACAGATGATGCAGAAAGCAAACAGGAAATCATATAGCAAGGCTGATGGGGGACAGGGGGACACTGCAGCATGATGGAGCGCTCACTGGGAATTTCTTAGATGAAGCGTGAGTGCAGTCGTGCCTCGTGGCAATCATTCAGGGAAGACAGAGTAGATATCAGGCCATGGATTTAATCTGGCGAATGTCAGCTGCTGTTCCGCACAGATCATGCAATGATATGATATTAGGCTTAGTTCAGCTTAGACCGATAGATTAGTTTAGAGGCACTACAGAAATTTATTAGAAAGGTGGAAAAACTATTTTACATAAAAAAGTCCAGAGGCTGCCAACAAACAGTGGATGCCTTTGCTTCGTTCCTGGCTATAAATAAAGATATTGCGTAGGTTTGACACGTCTGAGTTCTAGCATGGATGCCACTATATAATATTCCTTCATAATCCTTATGAAAGTTAATATGTAGAGATGCTGAAACACATCTATGTGCATTCAGTTACTAGAAAATATATTATTTTAGGTAAAGTGAAACCTTTAACAGTTTCATTCTGTAGTGTCCGTGTTTACACGTGTAGGGGAATTTTTATATAGCACCAATAATACGATCACTGCTCAAACCTTGGGTCATTTGCGTAAAACAGGTGTTGTTACCTCCTGTGTTTTTGAAAGTTGCTGTAAAATATCTCATTCTCAGCCTGACCACGCTCACCTCGATAGTTTTTACTTCTAATTAGTTCCACTCCGGTGATTCCACTTCGAATTCTC
This sequence comes from Macropodus opercularis, assembly GCA_030770545.1. Classification (NCBI taxonomy): domain Eukaryota; kingdom Metazoa; phylum Chordata; class Actinopteri; order Anabantiformes; family Osphronemidae; genus Macropodus; species Macropodus opercularis. Next base: position 6,740,943 of record CM061102.1, on the reverse strand, counting down.
AGGTCATCTTTGTATGTAAACAACTCTGTGAATTATCATACTGACATCTGTAAAATATAACCATCGTAGTTTTTTTTCTCTTTCTAATTAGCGGTAGCCAATTAGAAGTGGAGCTGAAAGGTGAATGCAGATTAATGGCGGCCACCTGTTTGGGAAACGACCTCTCCTCAGTCTGGTGTCATTTCATCCGGGATATGAATGTGATCTCTTGCTGCTTTTCCAGTTGTTTTTCCTCCGGTTAACGACGCTGTGTGGAGCAGCTGGGAGCGAATCATTTAGCAAATGCTTTACAATGCGACGCTGACACTACATGTATCGGTGCCTCTTCTATAGCCTTATTTTCCATCTGTGAGAGCAGATTGTTTCGAGTAGAGGCATGTTGTGGGCTTCAGAAGTGCTTGGGACTAAAGCTTGGCACGGTGCCTTACACTGTTGATGGATATTAAAAGATTATACAGCTTACAGTGGATGGCATGTGCACCCAATAGCCACAACATTAAAAGCACCTGGTGGTTTCAGTGTTGTGGCGAGTCAGCAGCTATTCCACTTTAATGCCTTGTGTGTTCTGACGACTGTTGAGCATGACTGACCTTGAGAACAAAATCTGTTATGGTCAAAACATTTATATTAAGTCGTGGGTAGGAGGAGCTTTGCAGCATGTTAGCAAGTTCGCTTGTCATTTTGATCCTGTGATCCCAAGTGATGAGAAACGCTGAAATTCAACCCATGTGTGACTGTAGCAGCAATGCAATGAAGCAACATCAACACAATGTGCAGCCATTAGAAAGATGCCAGAGCTAAGACACAACGCACGAGAGTTTAACACATGTTTCTGAAAGGACAGAGTCTGATTAAATAGTTGGGGCTTTGCAGGATAAGTTCATGCAGAAGCGACTATTGTTTGGAAGCCACATGTGTGTGAGTCAGAAAATCACCAGCAGCTCAGTTCATGATGAGAGAATAAAAAAATAAAAAGGCTGTCAGTCCAAATTCATGCATGGTTGATAAAGATTAAACATCCTAAATTGACTGGATTGGAACGCTGTTAATGGCGGCTTACTTGGATTTCTTTGCCTATAGATGCAAGAAAATGGAACAGTGCAGCGTTTCTACGTAGAAATTACACTTGTCTAATCTGCTTAAATCTAAAGTCTGCTCACAGAATTAAAGAACGAATGGAAGTTGAGCTGAACGTGATGAGCCATCGCTTAAACAGCTGTTACTGTAGCAGTCAGTATTTGAAGACAACGTAACAGGCACAGGATGTTTCACGTGGCGTCGCTGCTCTGATGACTTCATTGATGAGAAAGTGAAATGTTCTTTCTCAAACTGTAACGCTGTCGTTTTTTCCTCTCTCTGGGTTGGACCCTCGGATGGTTAAGGAAATAAATTCCTTTGCGTTACCCAGACCCTGTCACACCGTGTGACAATGTCAGACACTTAGCGCTGATTGTATGGATTTCTTCTTCCAGTGTGTCACTCGACAACAACACTTAGGGATGAAGAAATGTGCTGTAGCAGGGATTAAACCATTAACCTAATTATGGTTCCAGCCTGCTCTCTTATACTAAACGCGTCATCCTCTGGCTGCAAGTGGAACCGCGATCAGCTACACAAAGCATCTGTGTTTGTGCCGGTTAACTGCTGCGTGATTAAGACGGATGAAATGAAGGGACGTGCAGGACACAGTTGGCTTTTTATTCACCTCATTTTGTGAGAGGACAGAAAAAAATGGCCATAGATAAGTGCAGCTGCTTCTATGATTTGTTCTGTCCAAAGTGGCTCTCTGCCAAACATTTGAGTACCTGTGAGAGAGAGTAGCTTGTAGCTGTTGTGCTCTCATTGCAATATATTTACCCCTCTAAGAAGAACTGGCCTTTGGCAGTTTTATGCACTTATCAAGGTCAGAGTTGGCTTCTCATTTAGGATGTGTGCTTACTTAGCAATAGCGCCGCCGTCCTCTCTGATTAAAGTGAAGATTAGGCTGGAAATAGATAATTGTGATAATGGCTGTGATCCGATGAAAGAGGAGTTTGCGTCTCAACATTATAGCCCCAGCATAATATTTTTGCCAGATTAATCAAACCCATTTAGAGAAAGTCTTCCATCCTCTCCAGCCGCTTTTCATGAATACAAAATGGCCAACAAAGCGCTGAATGTTTCAGGGCCAAGGCTGGTATCGCAGCACCACGGTCTATCTCAGAAACCTTGGAAAGGCCTTGAGCCGACCAAAGCCGCTGTGATCAGGGCGTACAAGGCTGCTTGGGTTGCCGAGGGTGAGATGGGGATGAGACTGATCTCCAAACAATTCAGTTTGGATTCAACAATTAGGGAATCATCACCGCACATTACAGAGGATCAACAACTGTACACATTCAATTTAGTTTTATACGCTGAATGTATTCGTCCGAGTTTTAGTCAGAAGTCCAGCTGCAGTTAGTTTTTCTAGCTTTGCTTTAATTGTAACCTCTGATTTGGTGATTATTTTACATAAATCGACCACATTTGTCTGGTTTCCTACGTGTTTCATCATCTGGCAGCTCATCCTTCTTGCCATGTTGATATTTTAGTTTACTACTGGTTTAATACTGCTGTGCTCTAAGATCTAACCTTGATGCCTAAATTGACTCATTTTTGATTAGATATTTGAGTCTGGATCAAAGAGACGCGTGGACCAACCATCCACGATAAACCCATGACTGTCGACATTATTGATGTGGACAACATTAAACAAAAAATAAACTGAGGCTGTTTAGCGTATTTAGTGGTTTATGAATATACTATGCAAACCTTTCTCGTGGTTTCTTTAGGGCTTCATACTATACATTAGCCCCTGACGCCTCACAGCCGCCATGTGTCACTCATTCACCCACCGTTACACCTTTTCTGTGTGATTAGTGAGGCACGGCGCCAATTACAGTCTCATTCGCCCGCTGCTTTGTTCCCAGCTCTCCTGACACTTTCCTTCATTGTCTCAAGGAAGAAAGACTTTTCACACTGCACTTCCTGCTTCAGACGAGCGGGAATTAGGACGATTCCACAGGCTCTTAGAGGACAAATGACAAGAAGAGCACCTATGATCACAAAGTAGTCAATTAAAATCAAGGGAACCCTGGGGAGTGCGCTTGTTAGTGAGTGCCATTGAAGGCCAGATGTGAAAGGAACAGGTTGACGGTGCATTAAATGTAAACTTGCGGCTGTGCGCTGACAGGTGGCTCTGTCACGAACGCGTTGGAAAAGACTGATCTGTCTCAAATCATGTAGTTCTGCAGGGCAACTTGTCAAGGGCTTCAGCGGGATTAGGAGCACGAGGGGTTACTGAATAAGCTGTTACCACAGCTTAGCTTTCAGCAGAAGTTACTAAAGTGCAAAAGTTAAAAAGATTCTAAAAGGTGACATACAAAGGATGAAATGTATTACACAATGTTTTTTATCTTTTCAGGCCGTACATTTTTAAAGTTATTAAGCTGCCAATAATGTAAACTTCACTACCTTGGATATTAGGAGCAATAAGCCTGGTGATTAAATGTCCCTGACTGTGGTCCTAATAGCATTATTAGCAATGTCATTTAAGCAAGGTCAGCCTCTCACCGGCCTCATTACCGCATAGCTACAAAAACTGCCTCTAACCATGGTTGGCAACAGAATCACCTCATAGCTTAGCTCAAGCATTTCCTCAATTCATCTGCACATGATGGTAGTTTTTATTTCCTAATGTGGTCGGAGAAAAACTACAGTGGCCAAATGACAAAATCTGTTATGATGGTATTTGTAAAAAAACCCAACCTGGACTCATTTATTTGTTAAACCACAGGCACAGAAGGTTGTGTACCTACACTCAACTGTAGCAGCAGGTCTCTCTCTGGTTTGTAGGCATCAGAAATTGTCAAAGATGTGAAACCTGCAGATTCAGACTTGCTGAGCCTGCTGATGTTGGCGAACAGTACGGACATCGAGGGAAACATCGAGGGAGCATAGCTAATACTCACTCACTCCTGGGTCTGCAGAGCAGCTTTTGTTTCAGGGACAAAATCACGACTGTGTTGTTGTCCCAGGTGTTGACTGTCTCCTAAAGAACAGTTAATAAAAAGGACAAGATAACGGCTGAGCGACATGTGTCAAATGCTGTGTTGTTTTAAATTCCTCTCAATAGCTGTAATCAGGCCACCCTGAGGTGAAATGACGGCCTCTAGTGCTGTGGCACTGAGGATCCCCAATCAGTCAGCGCTTGCACTGTAATCACAAAGTCTTTTTGATTTGTAATCTGCAAAACAAATACGTCCACATTGAGCAGCTGGCACTGCAGCTTTATTCAGCCCAGATCTGGGTCCCAACACAGGTGGAAAAACTCATTTGTGTCCTCTCCCTTTTTCTTCCCCACCTTTCCAACACGGTCATCCTCACTTTCCTTCTGCCAAACAACTGATTTAGCAGTTTTTGACTCTAACGCTGTTTATATTCTTATGTTTTATATTTTGACCCGCCCTGCACAGAGCTCTGACCTCAACCTCGTCCAGCACCTTTGGGAAGAGCTGTAATGGTGACTGTGAGTCAGGCCTCTTGTGGCTGAAAGAGAGTAAAAGCCTGCAGTCAGGTTACAACATCTGGTGGCAACTCTTCCCAGCGAGGGGACAGCAGATTAAAACCCACGGTTTGATTTATCTCAGTTTCTGGTCTTTTATTTTGTAAACAAACAGAACCAGCCCTTCTAATGATTTGCTTATGCACAGTTCTTCAGTTTCCTTGTTATATATTTGTGGAGTGTTTTTCTCTTTTTAGCTGTGTTCAGAGCTGAGGTGCGATAAGCAGATAAGCGCGTGCGTTTGCTTCGCTGCGAGGGCCCAAATATAAAGCACACGACATAATAGAAGTGGAGATCCACGCACCCGATGCTTTCTAGATGAGCACGTCTTCTCTGTGAAGCCCTCTGGCACATTGCCGTCCTCTTTGAAGCTTCTCCACCATTGATCGTGTACAGATAAACCTGATGCATGCAGATGTGTCTCCAGTCAACAGACCAGCAGATCGACCTGTAGCCTACACAAAGCCTTTACTCCTCAGAAACTACTTCTTTACTCTCTGTTTGTCGACTTAGTTAAATGAACTGTTCTGTGAGCGAATTCGGTCAAAGCCAGTGTTGATATCCTGTGAAAAAATGGTTAAAACTAAGCAGCTGCAAAAGTAACGGTAAAATCAGCTGGAGTAGCCTTTAGCTCCACACATTCAGCGGTGTGATAAGAGGGCATCATGAAACACTGAATTCATCCAGAGAAACCCCAGACTCATTAAATTCCTGGAGGGTTAGCAGCTCTGTGAGACACTGCGACCTGCACCATCTGTTCCATTGTAAGGGGAACCTCTATGACACATAAGGTCTTAAGGTGATGAATTAATTTAAATAAAATGTAAATGGAAAATTACATAAATAGCCATTGCAAAAGGGATCTCGTCATATTTTACACACTGTGGCCTGTGAGGGTCTAAGTAGAAAAGCCTCTCTCCCCGGATGCTGGTGCTGGGGAATGTGACTGGCTCATGACCAGCTGTTAAAGAAAGGGTTGGTGTTGGGGTTATACTTGGGGTTATGCATTGTGCTCACACTGGAAAATTAAAGTAAATATTGCCACAATTAAAAATCTACTGTAGATGTCTGTGTGTAAGATGGTTGGTATTGTTATATATATATATATATATATATATATATATATATATATATATATATATATATATATATATATATATATATATATATTTAAATATACAAGTGTGAAAACAACAAAGAATACTTTCAAAAATGGTTAAAAAAAGTGTTAAACATTTATTTTCATAAATGAAGAAAATGCAGTGAATGAATAAAAGAGAAATCTAAATCACATCAATATTTGGTGTCACCACCCTTTGCCTTCAAAACAGCAGCAGTTCTTCTGGCTACACTTGCACCGTGTTTGAAGGAACTCGGCTGCTAGGTTGCTCCATTAATCTTGGAGAACCAACCGCAGATGTTCTGTTGATGTTCTTTTGTTCGCTCACTTTATTTTTGTCAATTTACTAAATTCACACAGTCATTTATTATATTTCTGAAAGCATTCTTTGTTTACAGCATTTTTTCACACCTGCCTAAAACTTTTGCACAGCATATATACACAGTATAAAATCAGGGAGAGCACATGCTGCACAGTGAGTCCACGGAGAGTTAAATGACTCATTGTAGCCCTCTTCATAACACTTTTGTTCGAGTGCTGGTTGTTTGCAATATTGCTGGATTGAAATATGTGGTAGGCGTTGAGTGGCATCTGAGCTTGGTGCAGAAGTTGGCAACATTTCTCTATCGATACGATTACTGCATGGCATAAAGTAGGCCAACATACACTGTAGATCCGCTACAAGAGCCAGTGTTACAGAGGAGTTTGACTAAGACTGGAACACTTTCACGGTGCATTATCTGCAGGTCTCTGAGTGAACCTATTGAGTTTTCCAAAGCCAACGCACAGGACTTTATTGCATTCCATCAGGTGTGTGTTTGACTGTATAAAATACTTTTGTCGTTTATTAAAACGCAGTGCTACACTTTTAAAACTACCAGAATGCTAAGAATGTTGTAGACCTCTTTTCAATTTGTAAAGCCTGGAGTCAATACCGCACACAAAATGCCCCCAGTAAGTGAAAATGACAACCTCTGACCACGGAGCCCGGCTGAGAGCAGGGGACAACTGCTGCTGTAGGTGCACCTCATTAGGACTGAATGGAAGCAATCTGCAGCAGAGCGGCTGAAGTGGGAATCTAGCCTGCCTCACGCCCTGATGCAGACAAGGCCTAATGAGGAAAATCGTCATAAAAACTGCACGTTTGGTTTTAGGGAGTGGCCATATGGATAAACCTGCCCCTGTTTTTCTTTGGATTCACGGGATTCATTGGTCCAGCTGGAACATCATCTTATCGGGAGTATTGTGGTATTGCTTGACAGATGCACAGCAATGGCAAATTGAAGTAAAACGTTGAGTAAACAATGTTTTATAAATTGACCGTAATGACAGTTCATTAGCAGTCAACCATTTACCACCTATTTATTATTCATGTTTCATTTTCCATGGAGAAGGCCAGTGTGGGAAGGAAATGGACAGCAGCTCCATTTCTGCACCAATCAGTGGCTAAAGCACCAATCTTCAGTCTTGGAGGTGACTGTAGTTAAATGATGCATATGCAAATTATCTAATAAGTATGCCCGCCTAAGGTTAGTGTATTAATTATTTAATTAAACGCAAATGAGATTCTAAACAGCCTTGGTGCTTAAAGCCACCTACAGTAACTTTTATTACGTCTTGTATTTCCAGTTCTTTTTATAGATTGACAGTTCTGCACTAGACGAGTTTAAGATTCACAAGATTCACTTTATTGAACACTTAAAAAGTTTGAAGCCTGATAGTCGTCTGTGCAGTTTGATCCATAAGACGAGCTCCAGAAAGCCTGATTGTCCATTACCGATACTAATCCTATGTTAGTTTACTCCCCGCATGCCGGCAGAGGAATACGCCTCATTAAACTGTGTTGAAACTCAGAGATGGTTTCTCAACATGCAGCGTTGTGAGAAAAGTGAACAGCTCCGGTAGCAGCGTGATAAGAAACAACAGGTAGCGTTTTATTTACTGAGGCCAGTGTTCATTCAACTCTTCAGCATGAAAACACAGTCAGTGTTGCTGTTAGTCGATGTGCAGCAGCTGCAAAGCTAAACAAAAACACTGTAGGAAAAGATGTATTAATTAATCAGACTGTAATTGTTGTTACAGTCGCCAGTTCTTAAAATATGCAATTCACCTCCCTGTTCTCTCATTTTCTACCATAAAGCACAAAAACAGAGTCTCTGTAGAGTTTTAACAATTCTGCCATTATTATATATTAAATATAATATACGATGGACCAAGGTGTGAATTTGTGACCCTGTATTCGTAGAAGACGTAATGAAGAGTCCTGCAGCCGTTGGAGCACATCCTTTATCCTTCACTGGCACAGAACTCCAACATTAGAAGTGGAAAGCATCCTGGGTTTTTGAATCACATTTTGAAAAAGTATTCAAAATTATTCATTGATTTTATGTTTTTGATGAATGCAGAAAGACTTTTCTAGTAAATAACACCTGTGTTGGACGGAGTACTTTTCCCTGCACCACCTGAAATCTGAGATATCACAATTCGTCTCACTGGCCTGACTCATGTTTTCTGATTATCTCCTTGCCTGACTTGTGTAAAAGGGTCTTTGCAATAATCAGGAGGGAATTCAGACATGGACAAGGAATAAAGACGCATAGAATCAACCTCAGTATGTAGAAGTTATTAATTAACATTGTGTAAGTGTAATTTCCAGGGCGTTACATAAAGTCATCAGCAAATAAAGGCAGCAGAGGCAGGCGGGAGGTGAAGTGGCTGTTTGTGACAGTCCAGCTGAAACACTGTGTGAGCTAGAAAGGAGAGGTTCAATGTATTTGATTTAGCCTGTGGTTTTCTGAGCAGCAGCCTGAAGGGACTGGCTCCTATTCTACCTACGTCGACTAGGCTACGAACCGGTCAGTGACACTCCAGCTTTGCCCCGAGACCTCGATGAGGACTATCAACAGCGAGTAATGTGCTATTCACCACGTTCTCGTTCTCGTCTTCTTTACACAGTTGCGTTTCTAGAAGCGGCAGAGCAACGGAGAGATGGTCTTCTTGACAAACGGCCGTCTGCCCAGTACCAAGGCTTCACACGCAGCTCCTTTTGCTCCAGATTTATACGCAGCGGGTGTAGTCGCTTATCCTAAAAACCACTGATTTTGTGACCCTGAAGTCGTGGCCTGTGGCTCCTTCTGCTATTTTCATGCCAATCCCAAGATGCGACGTCCTGTAGCTCCCAGTGGAATACTTAATTTCCTTCCCTTGTGGGCACTGCCGTCTTCTTCCACCGCAGCCCTGACTGCTTTGATGTTGCCACTGTCAGCTCTTGTAAAGCGTCCGACTTTGGACCACTTCATGTGCAGTATAAGCCCAGAATATGATTAATGCTGTGGCTAAACATGCGGCTAAATTCATGTGACAGGCCACGTTAAGCGTGTCCTTGACGTGGCTAATTGACATGTTTATCATGTCCACTCGTCGTGCAAAAGCAACTTCTGTGCTGTACTTTAAAGAGAGGAAATAGAGAAGGACACAGCGAGCGTCTTCTCTCCAGACAGCATGCATAATTGCAGGTTGCTATGCGACCAAATATATCCTCTGCTATGAATTATCTCTCTGTCAGTAGAAAGGTGAGATAATAAAAGATCTTCTTTGCATTTGCAGATAGCACCAGTATCAATCAACATATACGTCCATATTGGAACATGACTTGCATGATTTCACTCCAGCAGACAAGTGCCACAGTGAGAAAATGATGTAGGAATCACTGATGGAGTGGAAGAGCTTTCTCATGTGTGCGTTTATTTGTTCCCCTAACGCTTTATGTTGCTGTGCTGTTTTTTATGTCAGACGCTGAGAAATGACACCTTCCTTGTTTATGTACTGTACAAAAACTCGCTGGAACGATTCCATTACTATCACGTACAGTAGTAGTAGTAAAACTAGACTTGACACTCAAAACACGAGCATCTCTCCAGAAGGAGCCGTCCGTCCAGACTGCCTGACCTGAATGTGGCGTCTCTTCTGCATGTGCATACTGTAGGAGAAGAGCCGTTTGCCTCCTCTGGCGTCAGACCACTTTGTGGATGAGTTGCCACTGCTGCGTCTTTGCGATGCCGACTGCGCGGCGCGTCGACCGACTTCACTAGGTCTTCACTCATTACAGTAGTCACTCATCCAGTGATTGGCTGCATCTATTTGACAGCTTGACAGGACAAAGTGAAAAGGAATCATGCAAAGCGCGATGGAGGGAATTGAGATGCGACTGGGATCCCCGGCTAGATGCAGCAGACACGAGTGTGCGGTTGTCAAGCGTGTGGGAGGAGTGCTCGGCCACCAGAGGATGCCCTGGTTGTCATATGTGAATGTGCCACTTACCTGAGCTACCGTCAGGCAGCGAGTGTTGAAGCTGGAAGTTCTCTAGTGAGACACAGTCACTGGTCACTTTATTAGCTACAGTCCAGTCCAGCTGCTCTGCCATTAGTTTACCTTTACAGGGTTATAACGTTTATAAAATAATACATATATATATATAAAACATTTATTACTGCATATCTCGGACAAATGAATGAAAACTATAACACGACCTACACACTACTCTAAGCATATCCTTAAATGGACAGCTCATCATTCTGCAGCCTTCCAGTTTGATATATTAATGGCGGCTGCCTTGTGTAAGCCTGGTTGGAGCCACTGGCTTGGAGACCAGCAGCTCATCTCTTGTTTCTGCTGTGTGTGAGGCAGCTAGGTTTACCAGTGCTTTCCCAGAGGCAGGGAGCCAGTCTATTACAGAAGCTTATTCTCATCCATCTTCCTGACATTGAGTGTCAACCTGAGAAGTTTCGGGTCCTGATTGTTAAATCACTCCTGTGAAATCACTGGGGCTGTTCCCCTGCAAACAGCATAATATCTCTGCCCTTAAAAAATTTCTTACAAAGTCGACAGCTCAGAAACGCATCCATTATGGTGCCCGAGCTAAACACAATTAATTTTCTCTCCGTGCTGTTGTTTGAGTTTGTTTGTGCGTATGCAGGCCATTAAACTTGAGGGGTAGTGCAGCGAATGTAGTCTAGCAGACGTTGATGAAAAGACAGGAAACTGAAGCCTGCAGGGAGACCTTATCAGTCCCCACAGCAGGCATCAGATTTTACCTGGAGACTGATGTTATGGTAATAGATAGGGGGGGGGGGGCACGAGCCAGTCATTCACACTATCGATTTAGCAGAGATATTTTCCAGAGTAATCAAAGAGCTGTGAAATCCTGACTCAGAGTGCTCCAAGCTTCAGGGACTTCTCGCAGGATTGCTTTCTCTGGCGAAGTTGAGTTGAGTAAACTGATACGTCCTTCACGCTAATGTACAAACACTGCTGTTGATGTAGGGGGGGGGGGGGGGGGTCTGACTGCAGGATACAGTAGCAACTTGGAAATTGAGGACGTGATGTGGGTCAGTGGAGCAACTGTCGGGCTTTACTGTAATGAGACTGGCATCCTGACCCACCTCCACCAAATGGACACGCGGATGTTTGAATGAATCTGATACAGCCTGTAAATGTTGACGTATGTGCCAACTCCTACATTGTCCTGTTAGATATTAGTGTTACAATTTGATGGTTGTGTTTTGATATTGGGCTGCGAACAAGAACGCTGATCAATTATTAGGCATAAATTATCTGTACCAAAGAATCTCCTTATTTCAGCGCCTGTGTTTTGCTTTTCTTTCATCTAGTGCCTTCGATTTCTAGCTCGGATCACACTGTTTGGATCACCGGCCCTTTTATTTCTCCCCATAAGCATTCGTCATCTAGCTTGAATTACTCTCGGGCAGAGTAGTCCAGGCTGCAAATCGAACCCAGTCGTTTCCATGCCTGTTGTCATTGAAAGGTCAGCCAGGGAAGCGATAAAGTCGGCAGGTGAGGATTATATTAAATGTTTTAAAAGTCACATAATAATGAATTTTGTGAATATCATGCGCTATTCGGGGGCAGTTCAGATAATCTTCTGTATTCCTCACTTTTACTTTCATTCTAAAATGTCATTTATTAGAGATTCATACACTTAGAGCTTGTACAGACCAGTGGTGTGTTGCTGTCACTTCTGTGATGCCTCAGGGGGCAGCGTAGATTCGGTATAGCGATATATACAGCGTTTAAATGTTAAGCTCACATCAGAATTGTCCTGCAGTGCAGCTGCTTGGTGGGGACGTGCGCTGAATGAGCTGAGCTACTGTTCGTGCTCAGACCTCCTTGTTTGACCTCGTGGCCTTAGACAGGGCAGTGGGGTCAAACTCATGTCTGCTTCCCATCCTCTCTGCCGTCCATTGCTCTCATTGCAGCATTTGGGAGTGGATCCACCATATTATCATTACAGGTATAGTCATCATCATGTACTGCACCGTGATGGATACTGTGCAATTACGCATGGATGCTCTTCCTTTGCTCCGGTTAGAGCTTTGTCCGGCATTTTCAACTTTTTGTATTCAGCTGATGTGCTGCTCTATTTAACGTGCATAAATCGTGAAAACCTCTTTCTATAATATGACGCATTCGTATTTTTAACACTTTTGATGCCCAGCAGAGACAGTACTGCCTGTACGTCTGATCACTGAGCATTTCCCCTGCAGCACATGGGGAACTGCCTTGCTAAAGGGTACTTTACGAAGGACACAGTGCGTTTCATCTGTTTGACATCAAAGCAGGTTTTCCCAGCGATAACAAACTCTTTGATCGCGTTGTCTGTTTTCGGAGGCGATCTCTGTCATCTGACGTTGTCTCGAGCAATAGCTGATGGAAATGCATGTAACAGAAAATCACATTTCCACTGTGGGTTTTTGTGTGTGCTGAAAGGCCCAGTCCCTTAAACTGCTTAGCCCCTAGTTTTAACACAAAGGTATGATAAACAACCATGTCTGTGCTCGGCTCCAAGCACCAGTAAAAAATGCTGGTTGTTTTTGCAATTTGCATTTTGATTATGAGACAGTTCGCCACGAACAGAAAGAAACCACTGCGAAGAAAAAGGAAGCAACATTACTAAAGGCTGGAGGCCAGATTTAGACGTTCAGCCTCATCCAACCACTCGATGTTGTCGCAGTTAACACCCTTCAAGGTTTCAATCTACAGATGTCAGTGAAGTCATTCTCATTTGATCATAAAAGCGATGCTTGTTCACCAGCTTTTATTACTCCTAAAAAGATTCACATAAAAGCCGTTTTTATTTAATGCCTCGAGCACATTGGAGATAATATTCATGGAAGACAAAATGTGATATGAGTGGATCATTTAGTTTTGTTTATAAAATCAAAGCCACAATTATCTAAATAAGATATCTTGCTGCTTGTAATGATAAATATATCAAAGCAGATGCACTGAAATGAAGAAGCCTTTATGCCCGTAGCTACACAGGTGACTCTGCGTACGTGTTGTGTGCGTGTTGTTCAGCAAGTTGCGAGTTGAGAAAGTAACGGCAACATGATGTAGCATCATCTTGTTAGCAGTCGAATTGGACGTAGATTTCTTTTCCAAAGATATGTTGTATAACTAGGCTGAAAACCACAGATTTCAAAGTGTTGCGCACCCATAAGGTCTGTTTGTGTGTGTGTGTGTGTGTGTGTGTGTGTGTGTGTGTGTGTTGAACTCATGTGGGCATTGTTCAACCCGCTGCCCCCTCCCACTTTCATAAGCTGCTTACTGAACAACAATGGGTTTTGTTTGCATTGCAGATGAGAGGGCCTCTAAAGACACAATTTAATGAACATGTAGGTCATTTTTGATATGCTGCGTGCAGCTGCATTAACTGTTCGCTGCACAAACTCTCGTTGACCTGATGGCGGTTTAAAGGTGAAGAGGCTCCATATGGGGGTTAAGTGTTTTAATAGGAGAACACAGAATGCTTGTGGATAAACAATGAGGCAGTTTAATGCCCGCTTACATTTTTTTTACATCAAATGTTAATGAAGCATTAAGCCCAGATAGTGAGTCTACCATCAGACAATCTGTTTTCCAACATGAGATTTGGGGGACGGCAGAAACAATTAATGGAGTATTGAGCATAAAATGCAGATTGCTGACGTTCTTTAAAATAAAATGTTTTGCATTTAATCTCGGTCTCGTGCTACAGTAGCTCAAGGAAAGGCTCTTAAAGCAGTTGCACAGAATCTCGGGCCAAATAGTATTTCATGAACATGCTTTACCCTGCAGTAATTGAAGGCTGCAACATATAAAACTATAATTGGACTGCTGCTATGTGAAGCTGTTTAGGTTCCACATCATCCAGCAACAAAGATCATTTCCTCTTTGTTGGGTTGTGTTTAGTAGCTGCCCCATTACTTTTGATTTATGACAGCAGAGAGGCATTATGGGCGACCAGGCACCGCTCGTGTGGTCCTAGATGTGGCGTAATTGCGCTTAATTGCAGAACCTTTCGTTAGTGCGTGGTGCGCGTACCCGTGGATCAATACTGTGGTAGACAGAGATGATTTGGACAGGAGGAGTTCGATGACAGCGCAACACGACACTCTCGGGTGAATGGCAAGTGATGTTTTCCTTTCAGGAGCTTCCCTCCTCCCCCCAGCGCTCCTCATAATGAAGCCTAAGGCAGTTAGAAGCACTTATGTCCGTTCCCACCCGCCACCCACTGCTCCAGCCTTGCTCCCTAATGCACATCCCCAGACCAGACCACAATTAAAATTTCAGAACAAATTTCAGACCTCCTTTATTATTTAAAGCATCAAAAGCTCCTGCAGCATCCAGAGACCTAGTGTGGGACAATGGGGGGTGTGGCCCTACGGATTCTTCCACGTGTGGACGTGGCAGAGAGGAATACGTTTAGTTGAAATCAGATGAAATGTTTGTTATTTAATTCAAAATCAAGACCCAGATGGTTTTCAGTGGGTCATGCTTGAATTTAATTCAGTGTATTATAAAGTACTGTGAGCTAATATGTGGCTAATATGACATACAGTGCTGGATCATTACGTTCATGGAGAGCATTGCTTTTGCGTTGGACTTTTTAGGGTCAAAGCACCATTTCATTGCATCGCGTTTCAGATATCAGTCAACAACCTTATTGCTCCCAGCGGATAAAAAAATGTTCGTTTTGTGTTTTGTGTTGTGTTGAGCAGAAAAAACACAACATCTGAGCTACTGTGCCCTGCTCTGCGTGTGTGTGTTGTGCAGGTCTGAATGGGCATCAGGTGCCTTGTGGGCCACATAGATCAGTGTTTTTCTTTGTTGTTTTTCTGGCATAAACAGGCATATTTCTGTTGTTTGTTGTCTATGGGAGTCCCATTGTTTTCTCTCCAGCCAGGGAGGTGTGCTCATGCATATAATGTATCACAAATCGCAGTTCGTGTTAAAGCGCCATCAGCACAATCCTCCTATGGCGTGTGGGTACAGTAATGCAGTCGCTGCGTTAGCCTGTGCGAGCATCCGTCGTCACATCATTTAGCAGAGCCTCTTAACGCGGTTCTCCGTAAAGAGTAACACTACCTCTGAGCAGCTGCCCTAAATCACCCTCTGACATTTTATTGAATCACAACCGAGTGAACATACGCTTTTTCATGTCTCCAAAGCTTTAGTAGCTTTAAACTAAGATTGTATGAATGGAGAGAAACAAACCAGCAGCCAGCTCACGAGCGCTGCCTGCATACCCAGCAACTGGCGCCCGATTAAAGCGACTGCTGTGGAACGAGCATGTTTCAAACTGAAAAAAACGTTGCAGCTTAAAATAATACTCTTTACTGACTGGACTGGTGTGTGTACGTCTGTCACGTCACAGCCTGGTCTGCAGAATGCGGCGGGTGACGGCGTGAGTGCTTCCAGACTGAATCATTAGATACACTCATTCCTGGGTTCGAGGGTCGGCCTCGCGCATTCAGATGACCGAGTTTAACCATCAGTAAAATGTCAGGTTCGTGGAGACGTGGGTGAACTGACTGCGCTTACACCTGGCCTGACCCGGTCTGGCTCACGTGACGAAGCAGTACCACGATATGCGAAGATGCGGCCGCTGTGTGTGCGGCTTCTCTCTCATTCTGGAGAGGACATCCGCGCTCTATGCGTCCGTTAAAGTAGGTCATTCCACCTCATTAAACACTGTTGGTACCGAGCAGATATTGGAGAAATTCGACTTATTGTGCATATGATTCAATTTAAGTAGATTAGTTTACAGCTGGCAGTACTTTGTCAGACTCGTCGTTTCTCTGTTGTCATAGTGACGGGCATTTCCTGTCCACCAATATTTTACGGCTAACACACGGCTAACAAGCAAATATACATTTTATGGAATTTGTACATACAATTTAGTTTAAGAGCCTAAAGAATCTCAAAGCAGATTATGCACTTTAATTTTAGTAAAAGCAACTCAGCAGCTACGTTAACATGGTCCTGTAGCAATCCAGTAACAGCAGGTTCCTGTTATGCAATTTAATACCACTTTAACGTTTTAAGGTTATTACCTTAAAACTCTTGCAGTGGCACTTGCAGGATTTAGGGACGAGTGTCTGCGAAAGTAGCACCAACTCAGCAACGCAAGGCGATTACGTCATCGCGACCACTGGTGGTTTGTCGTCTGAACCTCAGGTGCTTATTTGATCGCTGCAGCTTGGTGATTTTCAAGAGCCATCGTAATTAATGAGAACTTGTCACCGACGCAGCCTGGATATTATGCCGCATATTCAAGAAAGGTGTGTTTTGTCTCTTTCTGTTGAGTGGTAGGTCAGCGTTGACATTTTCTTATCTAAGTGATTGCCTCTGGTGCATTTCAGAGAGCTGGCCACCAGCTCCATTTCTGTTTGTTGAGTGTACATGAGGTGGTGAACACATCTGTTGAAACATCCCAGGAAACGTCCGTAACACGTCACAGCCGCAGTTATAAACTCAACAGCTTAAAAGGAGACATATTACCTTCCCTCCACTACTGGCCTAATCCATTTACTATGAACTTAAAGTGTGTTTGCTTGGTTCGGTTGCGCTTGTTTATATTAAATTATCCTTGTTTTTCTACTACTGCCACAACATTTATTGTCTTAAAACATTTCTAGTTTTATTTTCAAAAGCAGTGGGTGAGAATAGAAACTCAAGAGTAAAATAAAAAGAGTTAAAAGTGAGCATGTAAGCAAACCAGCGATTAAGCCAAGGCTTGTTTTTTTGTAAGACAAAGACGAGCTCCTGCGTTAAAGGAGGCCCTGAAATAGAGCCCGGTGCGTGGCATTGGCAGCAGAGCCGTGCGTTTGCGCCGCTTTTCCAGTTATTTTCATACCTGACTAACAATATCACCAGCATCCGCACCACCATCACCCCGGTTAGCTTTAAGCACATTGCCCACTGATTGCACTAATCCAATCAGATAGATCAGGTGTGCCAGCTGTCACACCAAGACACTTGGCAGTAAGACTGGAGAAAAGCAGGCGGTGTAACAGCCGGTGAGCAGCCATGCAGAGCGGATGTGTCCTGTTAAATAATCCATTAAGAGTTTTTTTTTTTTTGTACCTCACCGGCCGCTTTAGATGCATCTGCATTAAACTAAGGGTACAGCAAAATGTTTTGTCAGGATTTTCTTTGTGCTCTGGTGCTCTCTCTCTCACGGCCTTATGGAATCAGAAGTGGCAGATTCAGTGCCAAGCCGTCTCACACGGAGACGCTCCCCCGCCACAGCACGTTTCATACACAGCCATGTCACCATCTCTGCCTATTGTTATTATGTTCTCAAATCAGAGCGAAATTTCACAGCTGAATGCCTTGATTACGGCATCGAGCCAGCTAACTCCGTTGCTATGTCAAGTAAGGCATTATGAAGACGTGCAAATGGAATATGCGGAGAAAAACACAGCACCTGTACTTAATGTCAGAATCGGAGCGAGATAGAAGCAGCTTCCATTTTTATTTTGGATTACAGTTAATGACAGGCTGTATGCATAACAAAAATAGTTACCGTGCTTCATTTCCACATCTAAAAGCCTGCATACAGTATGTTTTTTAAAATATTCTTGCCTATTCTCCTTGTTTTTTTCCTACTGTAATGGTCACATATGTACGTATAGTGAATGTATGGCTTTGTCCTGCCTTTAGGGACATTGACTTGGTAGATGAAGTCATTTACTGTACACTCATGCCTGTTACGTCTTCCACACAGATGGAAGTTGTGCTCAGGTTCGATGGCGTCCTGAGATTTGCCACAGGCGCTGTGAACGTGCGCGCTTCGCTCTCCCTGCTGCCTTAAAATAACTAATTGTTCAGGTTTCCTCTTCCCGCCATAGTCGTGTGCACTCTTGAACTCGGACTGACGCGATTTCTCTCTGGATCAGAGTGTTTGATAGATACACTGTTGGGCAGATAGACGGTATGTAGGGTGGAAGAAATGCAGCCATTTTTGACTGTGGATTGAATGAATAAAACAAACAAAAATTGGGACAGAGAGCGTGTTTGCCTGCAGGTGCACTGTGACTCTCGCTGCTTTCCTCTTCCCACACTACGCTTTCGGTGTTACCCTAAAGGTGAAACATCCAAGGACGCCTGAACACAGAGAAGGTGAGTGTGCTAGTTAAAAACTGATATTAGCTGATACCAGCATCTGT
This sequence comes from Macropodus opercularis, assembly GCA_030770545.1. Lineage (NCBI taxonomy): Eukaryota > Metazoa > Chordata > Actinopteri > Anabantiformes > Osphronemidae > Macropodus > Macropodus opercularis. The sequence continues at coordinate 6,722,729 of CM061102.1, read as the reverse complement.
AAGAAACGTGGTGGTTTATTACTTTCATTCTTAATGTGTTTATTTCTTTATATGCATGGCTTAAATATTCAAAACTCAGCAAAACTGACACACAGTCAGGGTCTTTTATGTAGTACACAAGGTGCTCACAGTTTTTAATAATAGGCAAACTCTGAGATGCATTTACCCATTTAATGAAGAAGTGAATGATTGGTCTGAAAAGGAGCACAGTGCTATATTGGTATAATGTGGTTATGCGTGCACCTCGCCTGCATATCTGTGTGTCTAATGCAGGCAGTACGTTGTGCAGTGGCCGTGCTCTGAATTGTCCAGGTTGTGAAGGATCTTCAGCTGGGAAAGCCTGTCCCTTAATCCCTAGTCCTGTGTTAATGGTCCACCCTCAGGGCCCTGGGGCTGCAGTCAGAGACAGAGGATGAGTGAGCAGCAAACTTCAGAGAAGAGGCTGATGTAAATGTGAAGAAATAGGCTCTGTATGGATGAGAGAACAAAAAAGTCAAAGAAGTGGGGCTATAAAAAGGCGAACACTGGGCAAGGGCTTGCAGGAGGGAGGGAAGTGCTGGACAGGCGCTTTCTGCGACCTCGTGGGAATGCGGCCGCTGAAACCCAGTGAGTAAACCAGAGAGCTGTCAAAGCAAGATCACAGAACGTATTTGATCATGGCTAAGACCGAGATGTGATGCCCCACTTGGCTGGAGAATGTCGTCTTATGCCTGACTTTGTTTTTTAGCAGGAACATGAGCTGTGGCCTCTCCAGGCCTCTGTGTGTGTGGCATCGAGCTCTGTGAGGTCATTGTTGTGATACATGTGGTGGATGCCGCTCGCAGTATTGCGGCGCATTCGGACGTGTACAGATGTGGGAGAGGTGTGTACCTACTATATGGCTGAGCACAGAAAACCCGCTGATGAAGCCGTAGCCCTCCAAACCGTAATGAGCAGATGCGTTTGCGCCAAGTGTTACGTGTCTGTTTGCATTTCACGTCCACTGAGCTCGTAGTAGAAAAAAAAAATTTAAATAAATAAAATAAAACCCATCTGTTTTGCGAAACACAATTTAAATTAACATCTGTCAGTTATGTGCCTTCACTGTCTCACGTGGGATGTAGGAGATTACATTTTACCCTACAGTATAAAACAGATTACATGATGGGAAATACATTGACCACCAGCACCGGAGGGCAGGCTGGGATTGAAACTAAGCCAGCAACTATTAGAAGCTACATGTGTGTGTCTGCCCTACGACATCATACCTCATTATCATTATATCCCTATTTATGATTGTAGTTTATGAACCAGACGGGTGTAACGTTAACCGAGCATAGTAAGATGTTGGCCTTTAACAATCTTCTTCTCTTTTTTGCTAGCAGTGAAGTATGACACTGTCTGGTATTATTAACTGCTTCAGGCCGTGCCGTACTTGCAGTTTGCAGGCTGAATGGCGTGTAGGCGAGGGCCGTCTGGATTCGTCTTTGGGTATTTTGGACCTGTGACGGTACAGCACAGTATGTCTGATGAATAAGGAGTTTGCTAAAACGTGTGGCTTTTAATGAACGATTTGAGACGAGTTGAACCTTTTCTCTGTCCTCTTTCAATCTGTTCTAGCTTTATTAAACTGTAACCTAATAACAGCAGCCTAGTGTTTCTGTGGATCGTACATGGCTGTTGAAGTGGCTTAAATCTTTTACCTGCTCCATTTGAAAGCTCCTGAAGCCACAACACTGCCTTGTGTTGTCACATTGATAATCTTATCTGTAATTGGATCATTGTAATCCTACTGAGGTTTCACAGAATTGCAGGAGGCTTTTTTTTAATGTACTGTTAAGCAAATGGGGGAACACAAATTTAGGTTGGCAGTGACTCCATGACACCGATTTTGGGAAACACAATGCCCCTAAAATAAGCGTAATTTGCTGTTTGCTGGTTCCGAGCTGCACGGGACGGCTTGCAAACACAATGCAAGCTCAATTTTGGCCATCAAGGTCACCGCTTCAGTCAAAGAATGGGAGGAGGCATTTACAAAACCATAGATGAAAGAACAGGCCTGGCTACAGAGGAGCAGGGACTTTGTGGGGGTTTCATCAGGATGACTGTCAGGAGAATAATGTTCTAGCTCATCTGAGTCAGATAAATTAGATTTTGGTGGAGGTTTTCCTGACAATGGACTCACAGGGAAAAGCCACATAAAATATGTTGAGGTCTGGCACTGACAACCCTGGATGTCACCGATAGCAAAGAAATCTTTTTTTTTTCTTTGTGTGCTTTTTCTGTGCCTATTGTAAGCTTCATCCCACAGCGAGAGCAGCCTAACAAGCACCTGTGAGAGATCAGGTCGGTGAACAGACACTGGAAAAGAGGTGGTGCTCTTCCTGACTTCGGCTGCTGCTTTCATAATGCATTTAATGAGTTATCAGCCCGGCGACGCGCAGACCCTGGAGTCTGTGGGACGGAACCAGGCGAACGCACCTGTTCTTCATCACATGGTGAGCACGGCCGCTTTAGCGTTCAGCTGAGATCTGCTCAGTGCCTGCTTCTTTATGCTCTGCACATACAGCATCAGTTACACATCTACTGCCTGTGTCCAACAGGGCTTCCTTCTTTTTCCCACTGTTGAAATGCCAGCGTAGCCGATAGTCTCACGCCAACACCTTGTCTTCGCTGATCACCCAGCTCCAGCCCGTCAGTGTCTGCAGTGGAGGCGTTCGGCCGTCGCGCTGCTGTTTGCGCTTAGTAGTCACATCCCGAGACTGGATCGACGTCCGAGTGACAGACAGGTTTAGGCTGAACCACGCTGCTGCACATGACAGCGGCTTGTTTTTATTTAGAAGTTTATTGTCAGTCAGGGGTCAGTAATTGTTGACATTTGTCTGTTTGCTCTGCTCTTCAGTCACAAATGTCAGCACCCAGAAACCCCATGTGCTGCAGAATCTTAAAGAAGATGCCTTTTAGCTGCAACAGCACAGATCTGGTTTGTAAAGCTTATTCAACACATGCTTAATGCTTTATGATGGATAGTATGGCCTTCTTATGATCAGCAACATCTGGAGAAGACAAAGGAAGCCAACCTTGATGCTACTGCACGTCTTATGCCTGCTTCTTTCCTCCTCTGTTCCTTCATTTGCCCCCCAAGTCATGGACACTGTCCAGAGACGGTACACACCGCTAATTGCCTGTCACACTGCCACGAAGCTGCATTCGTGTATTTTTACAGTGCACAAATTCTCAGGGTCAACGGGCGCAGTGCAGCGCTGGAGTTAGCTGAATGAAAACGCTCTAAAAATGTTCTAATAGGGCGTCAGGCATGTCCCTGAGCATGTGCAGTGACGTGTTTGCCCATGCGGAATCTGTAAATCCCCTTTTATTTTGTAAGGCGGAACGGCGACAGAGAGGAGAGGTGGTGTGGGAGAGTGTGGGGTTTGTCACAAACGCTTCTGCAGGTTCGTGGCCAAAGCCAGCGTTTGCTCCTCTGTTACTGGGAGAAAAGCTGGATACGTGCAAACTGTTTGTTCTGTTTTTGTTGTTTTTGGTCAGACTTGAAAGCCGCAGCAGCAAAATGTAGATCCTCTAGTGTTTACTCCGCCTGCACCCCCTTTGGTAGCAGCATGCAAACAAAATACAAATATAGAATTTTGCAAATCAGAGATACTGCTGGAGCCACTGAGGAAAACATAAATTGCATTGTGCTTGAAGTCAGTTTATTATCCCACCACCAGATTCCCCTATTGTCTGTCAGTTAGCTGTAGGAACATCCCATCGTTACACTGCTGGGTAATCGGTATGATCCATTTGACACTACGGTGCTGTGTAGCACTGTTCTGCAGGACGAGCGGTGAATCGCTGATTAGGTTGGGATTATGTTTGCTTGAGTTTCTGTGTGCTCACTTAGACAAGGGCATTAGCCGTGTTTTGTGTCTGTACAGGGACTCATTTGTAGGAACCCCACCGAAAACAAAATATACATATTTTCTGCTTGTGTCTTGGCTTCCGCGGCAAAATGGCCCCCCAGACATAACCTGCAGCCATTTCCACTGTAGACAGTGAATTACAGATGCTGTGTGGGCCACTGGGTGCCACCTGTAATGCTGCTGACAGGCGCCTTGTCCCACGCAGTGTCAGCACTTGAAATAGATATAAAGTTTCAATTAGACACAGGAAAAAGCTTCGGTTTAACTAATGCTGTAGACAGTTTGAAGAGGCCATGTTGGTGATCCGTGAGCCACGAGCTGACAACAGAAGCCAGAAGTCCAGCGGTGTCACATTACTGTCCACTCCGGTAGACTCACTGCATCCACTCCCTAACGCCTCAAGCGCAGACCTGGATCTCCTGCAGTGGCCTTTTCTGCTCCGTTCCCCTGCGTCTTTTGTGAGTTTATCAGGGCCCCTCGTGCTTGATTAAGCTTGGACCGTTCCCATGCAATCGCGTGCGCCGGTTGCACTGTATGAATGAATAAATGGATGGATGGATGTTGAGCATGTGCTGGTACAGTAGGAGCCAGTGAAACTGCTTCAGACATTGCACATTTGCACATTTGACCCACAATCACACTTTCTCTGTTCATAGGAAAATAGCTGCAGTACAACCACAGGACTCATTGTTTAGTGGTTCAAGCCTTAAATGTAACTATAGATTCTTATTTCCAGCTGAACGAGGGCACTTGATCTCTTTGGTTTTGTTTACCTGGAGTGCTGCAGAATTAAGACGAGGCTCTTAGCGTTTGGAACCTTAATGTGATGTCTTCCTTTTGGTAATTACTCCCACATACAGACGACTGAGTCACATTAACCTTTTGGCAGGGGACACGCGTGGACCACTTTTAAAAGCCTCGTTCTCGTGCTGCTTCCAAATGGTTGTTAGCTTTATTACTGTATGCCTGTCTCAACTGCATCCATTTCAAATTCAATCTGCCCTGCAGGTCTGGCTCATTATTGGTCATAAGAGTCATTGTTGCTCTGTGGTACTGTTGTCAAATCCTGTGATCTCTGACTTGAAGGAAAATACTCTTAATGTTGCAGCCATGTGCATGATTAGTGTTTTACAGTATGTGAAGCACCAGTTCGCAAAAGCCTCTGCAAATGGGTCTCCAGAGTCCGGTCCAAGTTGTTGTTTATTATATGGCAATATTAAGTATATGTAACGTCCTCGTGTAGGAAAATGTTTATGTAAATGAACTGGTGCAAAAAGGTGACGTAATAATCTAATATAGATATGGTTTTAGATTCAGAACAGTAAATGCATTTACTGAAATTAAACCAGTAAACTTCATAATAACTGTAGCTGATAATTGTTAGGCGGTGCTGCTGTGTGCATGCAAGCGTTTCTATCCAGTGACTCACACAGTGCAGGGCCTCCAGGGATGATGGAGGAGGCAGGTGTGATCATTGCCAGTCTCCAGACGACAGTATTATGCTCCTCAGGGGTCTAAATCCGTTCCTTCTGCCCTTTCATTTATTTATTCCAAGCAATTCTAACTTTCCTTTTTTCTTCTGCTCTTTTCCATATGCTGTTGACCCGTGGCTGCTGGTGCTGCCCCTCATCATACAGGTAAGTCATACACATGTAATCCTTCTCTGCCTGCTGCCCACAGAGGCGTCACAAACGCTGGGCAGGATTAAAGGCATTTCCGTGAAAAAGTCAAAAGGTTGTTTTGCTGGAACATATTTAAAAAAATGGTGGCGTGTGTGATGTGGAGGCTGCGAGTAAGATAAACTCCGTCGCACAGGGTCGGGTCATTGCTCTTGAACCACATCTTCACGGACTGCAGTTCGGGATTCATTTCCATCATTTGTTCTCAGGAGCGGTAGAAGGACAGGTATTTCTCCACAGTCGCTGCCAACATTTTGGACATAAGGATTAATAATCCATCATATCAGATAAGTAATGGATTAAGTAAGTTGTCGTATTATAGATCATAGAAAAGTCAGAAAGGCTGGGAGAAAGTGAGCAAGCTCAGCTTCGAGATTACGTCATTCCTACAATATCTGCTTTTACCTTTGTGCCCAATGAAGCGTTAAAGGATGTGACGGACGATGAACTCTCTGTTCAGTAAAAACCCAGCTTTGAAGTTGAACGACGCGCCACCTCAGTCGTCTAACACCCGTCATATTTACCGGACTGTTAGGCCCCCAAAAGAAAGCCACTCTCTGTCTGACAAGGGGAGCCGGTACTCACATTTTAATGAGCCTCCGGAGAGGATGAGGAGGCGGTCTTGTTTACCGACAGGCGCTGAGCTTTGTGGGCAGGTACAAAATATTGATGGCACAGTGTGGGTGTGAGAATGTGAACATGTCTTGTTCATCTCCGCTTTCAGCTCCAGTCAATGAGTGCTTTATTTTACTGTCACAAATCCAGGAGGATAATAGGGATCGTGGTCTTTAACCCTCCACCAGATTGAAGCCAGACGTAATATGATGCTTTTCCCCAGTTTACACTGAAAGTCTGTACTTTTTATTGCGTGTGGTATTATGTTTCACACGGGCTGAAAAGTCGACTGATGTTGTTCATTGTGTTTCTCTCTGCCTGGCCAGCTATGCGGGGAGACGGTTAATATAACAGGCAGGTCCACAGAGGAGCAGAACTTTACATTGGATGCTTCTAGACTGCACCATAGCAACTCATTTCCAACATTTTGGCTGTTTCCCCTCCCTCTTTGGCACATTATTGCTGTAAATAATAGCTCTGTAGATCAAGTTGGGAAATGACAGTAGAATAGCTGTTCAGTCTCCCACCTCAATGCTAACCGCTGGCCCTCATTACCACCATAACGTCCGTGTCAGCTGCTCTGAGACGTTTTGTGCACAAAATGCAGATGATTCCCTTCAGCACGTATCTCCTGAAGCTTTTCCTCACCTGCTTTTATTCTAGTCAGTACCCGAAAGGTGTTTTTTATTGCTTGTTTTTTGAAACAACTAAAACGTGGATGGCTACATGTGCTTTAACGATAAACAACCACTGCTGTCAGGTTTGATACATTTATTGCCTGTTATAAATGTCAATTAGGGCTTTAATGACCTAATTTGCTACTGTAGCTTCTGTACACGTCTTTCATCAGGCTCCATCGTGTCGTGCTTCTCCTGGAGGGAGATCATTTTAGATGCACAGCTGGCGGGTTTCTGTCTGTATATTACTGTATATTTCACTGTGTGACCTTGACTCGCTTTTATTATTATTATTATTATTATTATTATTATTATTATTATTATTATTATTATTATTATTATTATTATTATTATTATTATTATCTTCTTGCTGTACTCATTGTTTCTCTGCTTTTATTTACCTAGGGGTCTATTAATACGTTTGATAAATGTGCATTTACATGTTTTAATAAGCTCATGGTTCTCAGGTGAAAGGAGTCTGTTGTAGCCAGAAACACAAAGCCTGGCAAAAATTCTAAGCTGGATGTCGGTTCAGGATTTAATGATGAAAGTCTCCTACAGTGTAGACTCAGGGACCCCATGGAACTGCAGGGCAGCGTGGTGTGAAGTTGCTGCTCCATCTAATGAAGTGTGCTTAGAAAGTTGCTTAGAGAGTTGTTGCTCCCAAAATCAAGTGTTGGAAACAAAATGATAATGAGACTGGATTCGGGTAATTTGATATTATATGTTCCTGCTGTTAAACAGTTCATTATTTTGTGTAGTATTAATAAGTTGCTTATATGTTCAGCTGAACCTTATTCATATTAATAATTTTTATACTCTTATGCAGAATCTTTTCTGATCGTACACCCTTTACTTATACTGACAAATGTTACGTAACCAAACTGCCCCCTCTGTTATTTGAATGCAGCACATCACAGCTCAACCATTTGTGCTACTGAAGGAACGGTAGTTACATTTTTAAGGACGTCACAATCACCCACTGTTATCTGAAAAAAGAAAAAGTGAAATTCCCTTCACAACTGACAAAAGCTTTTCAGTGCAACATGGCAAATGCTTTTGAAACACACAAAGTACAGCCAGTCCCGAGCAGAGACCTGAAGATCTTTACTGAACGGAGCAAATGAGCACGACTGCAGACTCTGTTTATGGTCGTATACGTTTGACTGTCCACAGCTTTTTTTGGGGCAGGTCCAGAGAAAGTACGCGGGACCCTCAGGGAAGTTGTGTAACGGAGCGAACACAGCCTGCAGAGACACAAGATTTTGTTCCAGTGTGTTTTTGTCTTTTTCCGTACCTAGCTCTCATTTTAGGACTCAGGCGTTAATATGGAGGAGCACTCACAGCACAAAACAGCTTAAACAGACACACAATACCAGGCTTTAAATAACTGAACAGATTTTTTTGCTTTCCTTAATCAACCCTGTGTTAAAATTATACACACAAAATGTACAAAAATCCACTTAGATTATTTATTCAGTGGTGCTGAAAGTTCCAAAGTGGCTTTTAATACACCGAGCCCAAGGCCTCTTAACTTTGTATTGGTGATTAAAATTGACAACAGCTGGTGCAGCAGGTGGCTGAATTATTGGGGTTTGTTTTATTAAAGATGTATGCTGCACAATCATTCTGTCTCTGAAAACAAATAACATCACATTCATTTTCATAATGAGCGTATCCAGACGCCTCAGAATCAGATCTGCTAGTAGTTATTAATAATTCTAATGTTATTCAACCATAATAGGGAATTAATCAAAATACTACATTTAATATCAGAGGAGTCCTTTTCTGTGATGAATTGCCAGCGATTTAACACCTGTTTGCGGCTCACCTCAGAGCTGTGGAACCCTGTCAGCATCTAGCCTGGCTTAGTTTGTGTACTCTCTTGTTTCGAACTCTGGGAATCGGGTTTTAGCCAAATACACACCAAAAGAAACAAAGCGGCATTAAATCCTACGCTTTTTTATACTGATTTACATTTGTGGGAAATTTGGGCTCACTTTTCTTCAGGACGATGCCGGAGGACACGAGCTAAAAGAACAATAGCTCACAAATCTCAGTGGGCCTCAAAACCAATAAATTTCTCCTCATCTAATAAGTCAAATAAAAACTATAAGATAAAAAGATACATACGGGGCCAATGGGATGTGCCCTTGAGCTATCGTTGTATTTAGCTTGAGCTTGCTATTGTGCCGCGTGGCTTCTGCGGGAGGAGATGAAATGTATAATGTGGAAATCCACCAGAGGATAATCCTGCGTGAGCATCGGCAGCCGTCTAAGGATTCTGCCCTGCATAGCGGCACAGCTTGATGCACTCCTTCGCACATTTAACAGTGTTGGCAGGAACAACAGGGCGGCTGTGGTTCAGTTCGGTTCGATCCCTGCTGGCCCCGTGTCGGCGAGCAATGGGCTGATTCACGTTGCTCATTGTGTCGCTTACGTGAACGTAACAACATACTGATGGCAAGATTCCCATTTGCTTGCACTTATAGCGCTGCTCAGGATGGAGGATGATCATTGTACACAACGTCGTTCAGCTACGCAGGCTTAATTACGGTGACACAGTGATGCGTTGCAATTACAGCTGACACTAGGTGTACGTCTCCTTCTTCTTCTTTTTATTTGATCACAGACTGGCTAATCTCCAACATTAGGCTGTAATTGAATCAGTCGTGAATGCACAAGGCCCATATAACTTTGTTATATCTTATCTAGGCTCATTTCCACTACTGGGCTCTCTATTTGTTACCATTTACCAGCAATTGTTATCTGATAATGAAGACTGCTCATGCAATATGATAGCCCGCCAGCAAACGGTCGGCCATAGAATACCTGAGCAATAATGGCCACCTAAGTGCACTTGTAATAGGCTGGAGGTCTCTGTCTCTGGTTAATAAAATAACAACAAAATATAGATATTTAAGACCAATCAGATATGATGGTGGTTTATTTGATTGTGTACAGTGCTGCTTCTTTTTTTTACCCTTTTGTCTGGTGATGTATTTCTAGAAAGACGAAGATCCCACTGAACAGTCCAGTACACAGCATTAAAACTTGATGTACTCATTCATCTACCAAGAACTAATATCGAGCAACGTAACGTATTCTGCATCATGACCTGGAAGAGGAGGGTAACCAAAATTCAGCTCTCACATTTGTGACATTACATTCCAATTGCATTTGTTTTTGATCAGGGTGAATTAAAAGCAGATATTTAAAATAAGTAATCATTCTATAAACAAAAGTAATTCAAAATTAATAATACAAAGAATAAAACAATAAAAAGTCAACTTATTTGCCTCCTGTCTGGTTATGCAGTCAACACTTAATTGCTGCTGTCAAGATTTTGCATTTTATCTTTAAATCTAAAAACAAACAAATTGCATGAACCAAATTTCATCATCTTGTTTAGCCCCCTCTTCATAAAATGTGTCTTGCAAGTTGTGGTAAGAAACTTGGTTTTATAGCAATAAGTCATGACGTGTCTCCTTCGCCAAGTTGTTCTGTACCAGACTACTGTACTAGTTCACATAGAAGAGATCTTAATGCAGACATATTTCATCTGAGCTTAAACTCTGGCCGTCAAAGAAAAACAAGACTTTAAATTTCCCTTGTAAATGTTACATAGAAATATTTGAGTTGTCGTTCTGTTTATCCCACAAAACAAGTCTCTGGATAGTTTATGCATTTTATTCCCCGGCCTATAAAGGAACCGCTGACACAGTGAAAGATGAGGTTATGAGACAGAATCCCATCAGCAGAGGAACATGTTCTCGGTTCAGGTGGGTGAAATGGAGGATGATGCAACCACTCCGAAAAAAAACCCTCCAATACTCTTCCCACACACTCCTTCTAAAAAACCCTGTTGTTACTTGGTGGAAAATGAATTTCTAGTCAGTTTAGAGTCTGAGCTATGAGTCGATGAATGTATTGATTGAGATTTTATAGATTTCTACAAAAGGGATTTTTGTCATTAGAGCGTAGACTGAGGCTGGATCCTGTGATAAAGTGACTGTATAGTATATTAAGTTGTGTCAGTGCTGAGAATATGTGCTAAGGCACTTAAAGTTATCAAATGTCACACGGGGTTTAAAAAGTGCAAAGCAGTCCTTGACTTCTTGTGGCAACATTCAGCAATAACGACGCTGGTCGAGTGCAACTTAAACCTCTTCTTGGTGCTGTTGGCTTTGCTAAATTAGTTTTTTCTCCTAATTAAAAAAGAAAACGCATTTAAATGTTCGCTCTGTTTTCACGCTGCTGAAATGTGGCACTTGGCTCGTTGCCCTGGCTGTAATACATGGTCCTGTTAGGTTTGCATCTGTGTTGAGAGAAGAGATACAGCACATAACTTCCTCACTCGGCGATAATGGCTCCCTTGGTCCTTCGCTCGTGCACTAAAGCATCCAGAGTCTCTTTCTGTCAAACCGGCTGATTAAATCCAGAGTAGCTGTTTCTGAAACAAGCACAAAGCAGTGAGGAAAAGAAAAAGCTGAAACTAGTGCAGGGACTAACACACAGGTCCGTTATGGCAGCTCTGCTTGGCTGGAAAGAAGTATGTTTTGGACGAACTGTGCCTTTAAAAGTAAATAGGCTTCACTTTCTGTCACAGACAGGAAATGTATTGTTTGCCCCCCCCCTTCATCTCATCCCTACCCCGACACTCATCTTGATTAGCTGTCTACCTTGAAGCAGCACGTTGCTGCAGGCTGAGCTGACCAGAATCCATAAAGTCACCAAATGGCGAGAGAGAGAGAGAAAACGCAGCTAGTGTGATGTGAAATGAAGGATGAGCTTGGATGCTAATGAGCTGCTCTTTAGTGCCCAATGTGGGGCTTGTGTTGTACTTGTTGCAATCGTTGTTTTTTTATTTTAACAGCCTGGAGGCAGGGACGGTGCTAAAACACTACTGGCCTCGCCCACAACAAATGATTAATACTCCACAGTCTCTCCGTACTGAACAAGTTCATACGATCCCGTCATTGCAGTGTGGCATTGCAAGTATAGCAACATAAACAAATCTGAATATTTATATACACATGGCGGTGATCATAAATGACAGAACAAAGGCTTTGCAGTATTTTATGCGAACATGGAACATAGTTTTACTTTTTAATTATGTGAACGAAGTTGTTCTGTGTCGCTGTGACGCTGTATTTGTCAGAAATACAGTAAATGCTCAAAACATGAATTTGCAGATTTTCTAATTCTGTTTCAGCCAATGAATAAAAATCATTAGATCTTGAAATCACCGTTAATGAAGCTTGTAGTTATCGATATGTGTTCTGAGTTGGTTACAGCGCAGAAAAAGGTTTTGTTTAACACCCACTCAAATGTGATTGATTGAAACATTTTTTAGCACACAAAATATTCCTACAAGATCCTTAGATGACAATCCTAAGGATTATGGGAGTTGGTGTCCTTTCAGGTAGGTTGAAGGTAAGACACCGTCCCAGTAAGGTGCCTGTTAATGTGGTGACGGTTTATTTGTAAGTCTGACTACAACGGCTGCATCACAGAAGCTTGGATCTGTAACTGTCGCTTTTCCAAATATAGAATCTTATCAGTGTATCTGTCCTGAGCAAAGTGGTAAAAGTTTATCTTTCACTTCAACCAGTTGGGGACAAGGCTTTTAAAACTGGTTCCTGAGGAAGTCAACAAAGTCTTGTCATGCGAAATAAGAGCTTAGGCGAAGCAGAGACCACATATACTGTAAGTCATCAAACATTTGTTCTATTGACTTATTTATAACACTGTATACACTGTGTGGCTTATTGGCCCCTCTATACCATTACTGTGATTGATGAGCACAGTATAGACAACACCACGATCGATATTACTAAGTAAATAGGAAAGTTTGCCCACGCGTTGGTAATAAAGAGGATTATCAGTGTCAAAAAAATGAAAAAGACAATGCAGATAAAATATATTGTTGAGTGATTATCATGTATGTTAGTGCTTCGGCAGAGACGAGATGATACTGAAGCCGCTCAGTGGCTCCGGTGCCATTACCTGCAAAGTGTTTACCCTGTAGCCAGGTCTCCAGGGGCGTCCGACTCTTGTGCTCTCGCCCTTTCTCCACTAAATAAAAGCCATTAGGGACTGATGCTTACATTTTGCTCCCCTTCGTCCTTAGTGGAACTTTAAAATTGTTCCCGCACCATTTAAGACGCCTAAAAATAAAGATCACTGATGGATCGTATGGAGCAGGATCTTCCTCTTCTCACGCGTAGATTTTTCCTGCCTCAGGATTTGCACCATGTTTGAAATGACGGATAACATGCACTGGTACTATTTGTCTGGAAATTATTTGTCCTTTTATCATAAGACAACCTTTAGCCAAATCGTCTTGCTGGAATTCAAAAGCCTTTCTATTAATGAGAATTTGCCAAGTGAATTCTGACTTTTCATGAATACCTCTAAAAGGTCAAGGTATTAGAGCTAAAGCGTTTTATGTTCTTCACCTCAAAACTTAAGGTCAAACAGATAAAAACTGAATTTACTTAATTGGTTCTTATTTAGGAAAAGCTGAATGAGGTATGTTTTAGACTGATCTATGAAAATGAACCAGTCTGCCCGTTAAACTAAGGTCGTGTAGTGCGTTTAATAAAGATAACACGTACAGTCTGGATCTTTATATTCAAATATGTAACAATAATTCCCTGTTTAATTTATAGCTTGAAGACGTGCTGTGCTGCTCTGTAATTCCTGTCAGGATCCACTCAATTATTTTTTTTACTTCTCTGATGGTTCTTCAGAATAATTGAAAAAAAAAAAAAAGGGGTATTTGTGTGTAGCGATGTTTAAAAAGCTTTTTGTGTGCTGTTGACATAACCCAGTACAGCAGAGCAGGAACACACAGGCCACATTTCGTATTGATTATCTGGGCCAAAATTGATTGCTGGTGCCACAATCTTCTGAAATTCAATCCACTGGCTCCAGCCATTAACCAAGGCTCCTCTTTATGTTCCATCCCTCGCTGGTCTTAACAGGAACCCGCCTGCATATAGACTGTCTGCATAATTTAAAATCTGGCCCAATGGCTTCCGGCTGGATGCTTTTGTTTTATTTGCTTTGGTGTTTTCTTCCTTTTCGTCAGATCTCACCCCCTGCCTCACAGGGTAAGATATTCATCAGAGGGCAGAAGTTGGACTCCTTTGATGCTTCTAAGTTTGTGTGTGGGCAGGCCGCCTCATCTGAGATCTGCAGCGGCATGAATCGCAATATTGAAATCGGGTGTGAAGTCCAAGCAGCCGGACCTTTTGTGTTGTCAGTGAACTGAGACTTGTGAGGCCGGGCTGCCTGATTGGAAAAAAAAGAAGATGGGGAGATTGAAAAGCTGGAGCTAGATATATGGCCCTTTTTAAACCATGTAATGTGATCTATTATTGATGTAGGCCAGATCTGAAGAGACGCCATCCTCCCCGGCGAGGTCGGGGTCAGCCACAGGAGGTAGGCACGGAGGCCATTTTGCTGATGGATGCCCTCTTCACACATCAGGCCAAACCTGCTGGTACTGTAGGTCCCGTAGTAATAATAACGTGCAAAGAAACTTGAATTAATTTGGTGCTACTGTATCTAAAAATGTGCATCTGTGCATGTTCCCATGAACGGTTTACTAATCAAGCTCCAGTAACTGACGCATCAGACGTGACAGCCTTTTATTGCCTCTTCCCACCTGTGATGATAAATATAGAGATATTGCATTTCTTGTTAATAATTGAATTTTCCCCAGTGGTTTAGCTTGTGGGGTTTTTATCAGCTGCTATGGTGATAAAAGGGGGGGGGGGGGCACAAAGATCTCCCATCTTGACTCCAACGTCACAGTCGCGTACATCACCCGCGTCCTCGCTCCTTTCATTTGTTTCCGTTATAGACTTTTCGCTGAAGTGAAGATGGGTTATGGAGTGTGGCAGCATGATATGAATGTCTTGTCAACAGTAGCAGAAGCACAGTTATCAATGTCAAGGTGCATTTGAAAAATCAGTTTCCATTAACCTGCACCTCGTCTGCTTTTTTTCATTTTGTCATGTGCTTTGTGGTGTTTATGTGTCTAAAAGCAGATGGATTTTAGCAGCACTGGTACAAATAGTGTTAGCGATATTTAGCTATAAGGTGATGTAATATATCACTCACCTGTCTTCTTGTATAGACTATGTAGATTTTGATTTAGACACAGGGGTTTTGCTTCTGGCCTTAACAGGACGCAACATAAATGGACCGTTTTGATAGGGAAAGGAGAACATGTAGAATCTTTGGACCAAACAATCTTCTCAGTAAATAAACTACTCACATAGCTTGAGTAGGTGGTGAAATGAATTTCGATTTACAGAACTGACCCAGAGTCTGGCTGCGATGTGACAAAACACAGTCAAACCTAATGTCTGATGTTGGACGGTTTGACGGTTCAGCAGCACCGAATTCTCCGTGGCTTATACAGGACACTCAAATTGGCAGTTGTGTACATTTGTTACAAATATCCAAAGCAGTGATCTGTCATTAGTCGAACGCAGGCTGTTATCTGTTGTTCCTGTGTGAGATAAATGACCTTGAGCAGGTCGACATGCTCGCTCACACATTCAAGATACGCTCATGCATGGAAACTTTATGTTCGCTAGCATCTGACAGCATTTATCAGACGTCCTGAATGTGTATCAGGTGCCCGACGCGACCGAATCCCTCAGAGGAAGCAGTCGGTTTATGACCCTCACCAAAGTGCGGGCCGTCTGTGAGTTAAGGCTCCCATTTACCACTTCATACGCAAGAAATATGGCTGCGAAATGCCGTGAGCTTTGCCAAATGACCTTTTTTTTCCCTCCTGCAAGAAGCAGACTCATCCCAGTTTATAGCGGAAAGCGAGGTGCATCTGACGTCTGCCTGAGAGTGAAGCCCCAGCAAGCCCTTCCCTTCTTTCTCTTTGTAGGAGAAGTAAGACCCAACAGACGACTGACACAGCTGAGACAAGATTCGAACTGAATTACAAAAGGCAGTTGACATTAATATCACACAAGCTTTGGCAGCTGCTAAGTACATGCAAGGAGATAGTGGGGGCCACACATAGCCCATCAGTCAGCCTTTCCCTCTCTCCCCCGTCCCTCTCGTTCTCTCTGTCAGCAGTGACAGTTGCTCAGACAAATGCTGCAGGGTCCTTGATAGGTTGCCTCCTCTACATGGGAGGCGGCTGATCAGCACTGTACTTTGGCTCAGAATAGAACCGAGATGTTCTTGTTCTGTGATTTGTTTTTGTTTTGTTGACTTTGTTCCCCCCCTCCCTCCCAAACCTCCCATAGCCCTTTGCTCTGTGATTTGAGATGTGCAGATACAGCTTCTCTTCATGTGGGTATTGAAATCGCGAGTCCTCAAAAGCCTTTTATTGTCTACAGCAAGAAAGTCTCAGAGGTTAGTCACCTGTTTCTAACCCCTCATCTGTGTTGAAGATGCGGAGTGAGCACGACAGCGTCACACAGCTGGGACTATTACTGCATAATAAGTCATTAATAGAAGGCACAGTCACAGTTTGCATAGATGCATCAGTCTGCTTTTAGGATGCTTTGATAGACCCCAGTCAGGTGACCCTACAGGACAACGTGTGCTTATTATGAAGGTCTCAACGTGGGTAATGAAACCGAGACTCAAATATGTTAAGAAGCTCACATCAGGATCGTATGGTGGCCCCTGAAAAAAGGAGTCCGCAAATGTTTTTTACACAAGCTCTGCTGCGAAATCTAAAATAGGTCAGCTCTGTTGTGAACTCAGTGCAGGCTTAGTGCTGTAAGACGCTTTTTCTTGCATGTACACGATTGGTTTTACAGGCAACAGGCTGCAATGTTTGGGCTGCTTTGACATTTAATTTATTTTTGTGTGTTACTGTGTTGAGCGCTGCTGTTGAGCAGAGATGCTTGGAGTTGAAGAAAATAAAACAAGGAGCACCGAACTTTTCGGCTCCAAGGTCTTTTTACAGGAAACTTGTTTTTGTGTGACAAGATGATTAATGGTGGTTTCGCCTGCTTTTGTTAAATATCAGAGGTGGTTTTCGCATAATATTATCACACAGACGTAGGGAAATACGGTTACTGTTGTCCCGAGGTCATTAGACGTTGACCTCCTAATACTATGTGCTCTTTTTATCATTTAATGAACCCATTTGTATGAATTCATGAATGTGATGGGCTAATTTTCTTGTCATAGACGTGAGCAGTTGGGGCAACAAGTTAATCCCCTTAATAATCTTTAATGAGGTGCAAATGTTTTAGAGGAAGACCTTTTTTTGTTACGGTGCTAGACTTAAAGATGAATTAAAACATCCTGCAGTACCTCGATTTAATTCAGACACATATACACATATCTTGATGTGAAATGACAAGGAAAGGTTGCTGCTTAAATATTAATTATGCCAACGATTTCTTCTCCTTGAACCCACTCAGAGGTTCTTGGTCTCCAGGGGGATACAACACAACGTTTGGGTGATACTTTGGCCTTTCCTCCAGCACTGTTGCTTTTTTCAACAAATATCCAGATCTAGTCGACATACTGACATGTTTTTGCTGAACACATGGCTTCGATTTTCAGTGACCCCTTGAGCCTGTTGTTGACTAAAGGAGAAGCTCTTCCCCTAGCGATGAACTTAATTAAGGCTTTCGTTTTCTTTCCATGCTTCCTGTTGTTGTACAGGAAGAAATGACTGCGGCTGCACATTTGGACACTGCTAGGTTTATATTTTAAAGTTTTAAATTGAATATTAACATACTGAGTATCCAAATCAGAAACTCCTATTTTGACTACACCGCTTCTTTGTATCATCAGTGAAGTGTCCGACCGCGTCCTACAGTCTGGAGTGACCGTCTGTGGCGGCATATTCATGCTCAGCCCTCTTTAGTGTCACCTTCACATGATTACAGACTGCTAGATTTTCCTATTTTTACCCATGAAGTCATCTCCATTGATCATGGGTAAAAGCAGGCACTCAGGTTGTCTGGCTGGCTGAGAGCAGTATACGCGGATAAGATTAGGGTGAGAATTGCTGAGCAGGAACATGCGCTCGCAGCATAAGTGAAGCAGCAAGCAGGATGAATTTGCAGAGCCTCAGATAGCTCCAGTGATAAAGTTGCCATCATGCGCCAGCACTGATTTTGGTTGGTTTTCCAAAAAATTAATTCAGGAAAAAGAGAGAGCAGAAGAAGAAGTGTGACATGTCTTCATCCTCTGCTGCTGATTTTTTTTCTCATGAATATGTTTATTGAGGTTTATAAACATTACAGAACGTAATGATATCCCACACTGCCTGGGCCTCCTGCCCCCCCGAGAACTGTAACATAGCTGACGGATCATTAAAGGACAATAACAAAAATAGGCAAACTGCACAACAAATAAAATAAATACAATGTCAAGTAAATGAAGCAATTATATTATCTGTTTCTCTGATTATCACATACAGTGAAATATGATGTCTGTCTCCTGCAAACAGTACACGGTGAAACATGAGCAAACATCTATACTATACAGTATGTACAGTAGCATTGTGGGTAATCTGAGTATGAATCAGAGGGTTGCTGTCCTCATTAAAAGTCTGGCTCTTTTGTTTTTGTTTATCCTATGCACCGGAAATTCTCCAAATGACTTAAGGGCATTGGAAATTGCATGTTACACAGATCTGTAAAAAACAAAACAATAACAATAATAATCTGTGGAAAGGAATAAACGATACTCTGTCCCAGCTATTTTAACACGTGGCTAGTGAAAATAATAAAGCAGACAAGGAGCATCCGCCGCGTGGATCTGTAGACGTGAAAGTCATCCATTTAGCTCTGCAGTCTGTGTGTAGTAGTGAAACGTATATTAGATATTTTCCTCAGCTCTCTCCTGTTAAATGTTTTTGCATCTAGTGACCGGCGGCAGTGACCAAGCTTCGCTCTCTCGCATCCTGGGTCCTGCCTGGTAAACTCAACTGCTACTAGTGTTTGGCGAATTACAGGAACAGAAGTGACCGGAGAAAACAATAATGGAGCAACTTGATTTAAAGTTGAAACGATTTCGAGCTTTAGAGAGCTGCAGTCAAACCCAAACTGTAATACGTAGGTTTCTCAGGTACAGCGATCTCTGGGTTAATATACTGTCAATGTCTAAAGCTCACGTAGGTCTGAGCTGACATGCAGTCAGCTGGGATAGCGAGGGTGTCGTTTAACTATCACAACAAGAAAGCGTGAACTGCGACTGTGTGGGTGCGTCCTGCTGACGGTGATGTTGATTTCTTCTTCCAGTGGACTACATTTTGGATCAGCTGTATTTCTCCTCTCGTCTCCTAATTTTGTATCTGTTTGTTTGAATAACTCAGGCAGCCTACACATCAGTTAAGTCACAATATTTGGACCCACAAACCTGTAGGTTTAAAATTATGGAGGAAATTAATTCGAAAGTAATTCTGTCTGAATTGAGAATTGGAAGCATGGGTGGACACGTGTAAGATTCGGAGCCCGTATTAGTGCTTAGAGGCTCTGTAGCTCCTCCCACTCCGTGCCCTTATCAGCAATCAGCATTCTTCAGTTTGCCAGCTGCCTCCTGTCTATTGACTGTTGTTTGACTGAGTGCTCTCTGGGCAGGTGCTGGGCTCTGACATTTAGACCCCCATTGTGCTCATCTACTAATCCCTCTATTGTGAGCGATTAGCGATATCCTGGTCACTGGGCTCTGGAAGGGACGAGCAGATCGTGTGCGGTGGGAATGGTGCCACAAATGAACAAGGACAATGCAGCGTCACTAACTACGCCGTCTAATTTCATTATGCTGACGCGTCAGTGCTTCAGTGGTCCTGTGTGCGTCGGCCTGATGCGGGTGGACGCGTTGCTGCTGATAGACAGCAGTGGTCACTTTGGTGAGTGGGTCAGCTCTTTGTCTAAATCATTCTGAACACTGGTGCTTTTTTGATAAAATGCCCTCAACTGGGGGTTTCGGAAAGCTGTGCCAGAGGCGAGGCCACTTTGTTAAAACGGGAGGATGATCTGCTCTTTCACCAGTCAGAATGAGGAGGATTTCCATCGCCAGTGTTGGTGGATGCTACATCCTGAGAGACTGTCCGTGTAGAACAGTGGCAGTTCTTCAGCGAACCGACAAGGGTTTGCAGATACAAGCTCAGCAGGATGGACTGAGTAATAGTAACAGAAGAACCTGGTACTGACCAACCCAGCCGGCGCAGACTGAGACACACACGGGACTGAAGGGGACTTATCTGTCTAACTTGAGTCTGGGTCATTTGCTGCAGCGTCCAACTGGGGGAGTTCAATCAGAAGCTAGACGTGCAGATCCATGTCAAGCGCTGACGATGATTTAAGGCTTTTGTGCCCTTGGTTTAATGGCAGCCCACATGAATCTCAACTAGTGCATTGGCTAATATTATTATACTGGTGGTGCTTGGCACCTGAGCCCACATCTTTAATGCAGCAGTAACGGTGGCATTCAACACCATGAATTATGTATAAAGCACCTATATTACTTACTTTTAAATGCAAATTTGATAAACAAATTAGATATATGATATTTATCCCATCACAAAAAATACATTAGCAAAATTCACTTGAGAAAATGCCTTAAAAACAACAGTAACGAACCATTGAAAAGAATAAATGTATTCACCAGTAAAGGTAAATGTCACAGTATAAACCTGGGGAATGAAGCAGTGCATTAAAATGCATTGAGATGGTGAATGTCTTCACTGCTTTTACTAAGTGACCACTTCATTCCAGCGATAAGGTGGTGAGTGCCCCCAAACCTAAATGTTTAGGCTCGAAAGCGTGGCTCACTGGCTGCGTCACAAAATAAGGCTCAACGCTGGCATCGATGGTGGGGGTGAACCAAGCCCCTGCGTCCGTTAGAGAAACCGCACACGGTTACACGTTGACGCACGTTTTGCTTCTGCTTACTAACTCTCTGGACGTACACACACATTTACAGACGAGCACGTGCTCTATGTGAACCTCAGCCTTTCGAATGACAGCGGCGTGATTTGTAAGATCTCCAGGACCTACCGAAGCATAATTCGCTTATGGAAAATTGAATGATTGGAGTGAGGTTGGAGACGCATCAAGTGCAGTTTGATTGAATTATGAGTAATGGTAGTCTAGACGACGTTCATTGCAGATGCCCTGCAGCGCCTCATTCAGCAATGTGTGATTTTTATCAGGCTTAGCTGTCTTTCCCACCTGTGGCCTGGACGCTCGGCATCCCATAACCTTGGCTTAAGGTAAAAATAGAAGAAGTGATATATAAGTAGAATATTTTCAACGGATAATCTGTTTCTTGTTATGGCCTTTAAAACGTATGTGCTCAGTGATGTACCCTGTTATTTTCTGCAGGCAGAGGGTAAATACCATCTGGTTATGTTAGGACCCTTGCTTGGCTCAGAGGTTGGTGCAATTTGCTTTGTTTTCTCTTCTCCGTCTCCTACCTCAGGATCATTGAATGTCATTTTGAGGGTGAAAATCAAATGAGACGCTTGGAAAAATAAGTAAGCTA
Organism: Macropodus opercularis; assembly: GCA_030770545.1. NCBI lineage: Eukaryota > Metazoa > Chordata > Actinopteri > Anabantiformes > Osphronemidae > Macropodus > Macropodus opercularis. The sequence goes on along the minus strand of CM061102.1, from coordinate 6,701,357 downwards.
TTCTGCAGTTGTTTTCCTACTCTGCCATGTCAAGCCACAGTTGGTAAAGCTCTTCAGCAAAATAGTTTTCTGATGCTGACTGACAGAGCATTTACCGCAGTCATGAGAGCCAGGGAGGAAGTCAAGAGATCGAAAAGCAGACTGGGGAGGAGAATATAAGGTAGCCAGCAGTAATTCCGGCTCTGCAGTTGCCTCCAGGTTAGCTCTTAGCTTAAGGTCATCAGATGGGCTGCCGACTCGTCTGGCTTGGAGTAACACATACATTTTGCTGATGTTTTTCAAGTCCTGAGAGGCAGAGGATGCACAAATAGGATGAGGGAGGTCTCCGCAGGAGGGCACAGCCACCTCCTGTTGCTCTGTCTGCATGTTCGGAGCACAGGGAAGACTTCTGACCTGCTGGCTGGGTAGCAGCTTTGTTGTGCTGCGATGTCAGCTCCCAGCGCAGGCCCGCAGGCTCCGTGATGGATGCGCTCAGCACTGTGACAGAAGGAGTCCGTAAATGAAATGTCTCATTTTAATGCTTGCTGCTTAAAACCGCATCTGCTTCACCGTTTATTTGCAGTGTTCACGCCGTGGACTATGTAACAGCAAGCGGCGCCGTGTGTCCCGTGCAGGTGTGTGTGGCTGACCGTTACGTAAACGTGACACTTGCAGTATCATGTGCTCACATTCAGCCCGGCCTGTCCTCCTCCTCTCTCCCTTCTTGACTCTTCCATCGCCAACACTCGGATGGTTTGCCGCTGTTGGCAACCACTTCTCCTTTGTTTGGGAGAGCAAAAAAAAAAAAAAAATCTGCACTGGCAGTGTGAATTCTTCCACCTGGGATGGAGAGAGTGCTCCTGTCGCATCGATTTATTCTATCAAAAATGGCGAAACAAGTAAAATTGAGTGTGGACGGGGAAAGAAAGTCCGGCTGTAACCTGTTTGACACTTAGCCACACACCCTGATACACACAAAGACAAGCTAATCCAAACGAAAGGAGTCCATTAAGAAGCTGGGACAAGCAAAATGATGCTGTATCATAGCCTGTGTACATCACTGGCAAGAAAACAAGTGAGCTGGTTCAAGGGGAAACACATAATTTAGATCCACAGGGCTGATGCACAGGAGGGGATGTGGAGAGAGAGCAGGTGGACGCGTGCGGGGCTTGATGGACGCCGTGCATCCGAATAGAAGGGCTACAAATCAGCCTGGCAGCACGCGTCACTCGTATTTACTGGATCTTCAAAAACAAAGGACCTGGTTCAGCTTCATCTCATTCATCTTTGCTTGAAGACTGGTTGTGATCTGCCAACACTTTGTGCAAACCACACATGTGCTGTAGGGACATTCTCTTATTGTTATGTTCCCTACTGGATGCATTACTGTGCATGTCCTTAATTGCCATGTGGTAAATGCATTCTGTCACTGTTTACTTTATTTTCCATTATTATCACAGCTGGCCCGACCATTTTTCACACTGAGAATGAAACAAACACTGGAAACAATGGTTTTATTAAAAAGTAACTTCACCCAGACAAATAATCTTTGGCTACTGGATGAGACGTTCACGTGTATTGTTTTAGGCCACTCTCTGCTGCATTTAGCCTTTATGTCGGGCAGTTATGCACATCATGATGTGAACATTTAGTGGAGCTGGTTGATGGATCAAACCCAACCAAGAGGCTGCTGGCCTTTTAAAGTCTCACGGGAACATCCGTTTTTTAGTAGAATGTGTGATTTTCTGATTTGCTCTGATGCTAATTGCTTATCCTGCACCACCTCGTGTGGTGTATGGTCAGATTTTCAGTTCTTTCCAGCTGCCTTTGCCTGCTCCACTCTGTATGTAATGATCACTCAGGTAGGACGTTGATGCCAGAGGCAAAGTGGCTTAAAAAAGCCTCCACGGATTCTCTCTGTGTTGCGTCCATACATTTTCTTTCTTTTTTGCATGTAGGCCTGACAAGGCTGCAGGCAGGACTGCAGCGACCACGAGTGAGTCACACTGACATACACATCCCTGCTGTACCCTTCACACCATGTCTTGATAGTTAATGTGATGTATTTGACTTTTTGGAGGTATTAACCATGTATCAGTAGAAGCAGGGGTAGTTTATTACTAGTGTGACAGACGAGAGTTGTGTGGCATAAAGCCCAGCAAATGCACATCACACTGCTATCAGCCTGTCACCTCCTTGGTCCATCGCTTCAGAGTAAGGAGGGATGAGAAAAATGGACAGAACAGGGAAAAAAGGAGAGACGGAAAGAGAGACATGAAGAGATCCAGAGGGAGGAGGAGTGCTGAAAGGAAGGAGAGTGATCTGAATAGAAAGGAGGGGAGGCTAGGAGTGAGAAATGCGAGGAGAGACAAAGGGAACAGCAACGAGTGCATGACTGATGAAGAGTGGAGTGAACAGAGATGGAAAAAAAAACTGCTGGAAAAAAAGGGGAGGACAAGATGGAGAGTGAGGTCAAAAGAAAAAAGAGAGAAATGGGAGTGAGGACGAAGCGTGACAACAATGAGCTATGATAACCCTGAACGCGCTCGCTAAACAAACACATCGGTATAATCGGATTGTTTTGAGCGAAGTGTCAGCGTACTCCTGCAGTTGCACTGCTCCTGATTAGAGTCTGTGGCCTGCATCTCTGTAGCTGTTATACATACAGTACACACTGTGAATAGTGTCATGTTTTGCATTTGAATAGAAGGCAACAGCGGTATTATACTTTGTCTGCAAATCAAAATGGAAATGGGATGCTGAGGATTCTCAAGGAGCGGAAGTGAGAATGCTCTCCTGCAGAAGAATCCGCCACTGTGCTGACAACAGAGAGGGAATAAAGTGGAAACTCCCTCTGGGAAGTAATTAGTATGGACAGTTTTTACTGTTGACACCGCTGGCTTCGCTTTCAGATCTCTCATTTGCTTTTCCCTGCTGTCTAGGGAAAACATTTCACTGCCAGTTTTGGAGTTTCCCCCCCAATTGAAAGGTTCTGTGGTCTTTTGTGCACTTAGGAAGGTTCGTGGCCCAAACCCTTGAGTACGGATGAGAAAAATCATAGAGACAGCGCAGAGAATAGCCGCTCATTTGTTCCAAGTTGGTCATTTTCTTTGAGGTAGTCTTTTATGAATGCTCACACTCTCTCCTTGGCTTCTTTGACTCAAGCAGCTGCAGTTTCTCCCGGAGTTATTAAAAAAGGTAACACAATATTTGGAAACGTCTGCACTTCGACAACTCTGGCATGTTTTTGCTCTGTTTGATATTAATCACAAATCACTTTCACAGCGCGGTGGTGGGTGGTGGATGTAGAATCCGTTATAGATTGTAACTTATATAACAACCAGGTATATTATTTTAGGACATGTAAAAATACCACAGTTGATGACTATTATCACGCCTCATGTAGGCAGGTGGAGCTATTGTTGTTGTTTAGCTGCTGTAGACTTTTGAACTCACGCTCTGCATTTAAACATTCAAGGAGTCTTTATTTTTCCACACTGAACACAGACGTACGTTTGGACATGTAGAGGAAAAGCATCCGCACAGCAGCTAAAAGTGCTGCAGTATAAACTCGCAATAAAACCAATCACGTTCGGCTAAATGAGCTCCCCAGGTAACAATTACAGTACAACACACCTGAAAGTCCCATCGAAGCAAAATGATCCAACTCAGTCCTAATTTTGAAGAAGAAAAAGATGGAACTAGATCCGCGCTGCTGAATTCCCGTCTGTCACGTCGTCATCTGAAACGATCTGCTCCTGTTGTTTCCTTCTAAATAGTGAATGTTTTCAAACGTGGTTTTTGTGGAGCTGCAGTTGAAAAGCAGCGATTAAGTGACTGAAACCAGTTCAGTCAGATACTGTACCTGTTGCCGTGCTTATTATGACGGACAGCGTCTTCAAATGCATGCGTACAATGCAGGTCTTTGAGGTGGTGACGCTCACAGGTGCTTTCAGGTAGAGGTGAAGTCCACGATACAGTGTCTAGTGCTTAATACTAGATTCATGAAGCCTTTTGTTTGTTCGTTTAGAACCGTTAGAGAGGACGTTCAGTCTTTGTCACAAGAGTCTTAAAGGTTGTTCATGATTCATATGTGGTCAAAAGTGGGTCACAGCATTTTCTGATGATGTATCCCTGCTTAGGAATAACGCTTTCATCGCAGCCCCGCAGGACCGTCTATAGTACGTTCATGCAGGTCAGTGTGAGCTGACGCTGGCGTGTGGGCGCCGTACGCGCGAGCCGCTGTCCACACGAATCTGAGCGTTCTGGAGGTGTCTAATAGGAAAAGACTCTCATCCTGTCTGAGCAGCATCTAGACAGAAATAGCCTCATCCTTTTGTTGCCGCCCAGCATTGGAGGTTTACACGAAATCTGTTACGCATTTGTGCGATTTAATGGAGTTGCACATTCTGTGGGGGAAATGTGAGTAGATGAGTGGACAGAGATATTAAGTTTAACAATAACTCCGGGGAGCAAAGAGCAGAAAAATGGGGGAAACATTTTGGATTTTCCCCCGACTGGCTGCTCTGCTCTGTGCTTGTCATTGCACCAGAAGGTCTCTGGTCCCCGCTCAGTCTGTGGGACTGTAGTGGCCGCCTGGGCGTGGATGCTTGATGTAGACACCTTTAGCGACCGGAGGAACGGCAGCTGTGACAGGCCGCCAGCGTGGCTGTCACTCGCCCCGACTGATGACAGACGCGCGGCCTCTTCCTGCCAGCGAACATCCGGGACAGCAAAGAGCCCGACATTCATCCTGACAGCAGGAGGGAGGAAAGAAAGCAGAGTGGGAAGCGCGAGCCTCGCTCTGAACATATGGAAACACATGCTCGCATATGGACGCTAGGTCCATAAAACCATGCACCTAGGCAGGGATTGCTCTTAATCTTTTACGTATTATGATTTTCCTGTTTCTAGTTTTTATTCAGCCTCATTGGTCCATGGAAAGGAGGTCACGTGTTGATGCAGTGACCGTTCAAATCAATACTGTTACCCACACCGGATAAAAAGTTACTGTAGTGAGATGTGTGCTAGCGATTACAGTTAAACATACTCATACGGTACCAGACATATTTAATTTATAGCATATGGTTGAATTGCACTTAGTCTGCGTTGCTGAGGGCTGGTGTTTTCACAGACGTGGCTGTCAGTAGTTTCCATCACGAGGGGAATGTCTGTTATGATTTACCTGTGTGGACCAGTATGAAACTCAAAAACATCTAGTTTTCCATTGCTTCTGTGTATCTGGCCTTCGCGCCACGCAGCCCTTACTTTTCTGCTGTGACTTGTCAATCAGAGTTCAGCCCAGACAGCCGGCCTCACGGATGGCAGCCAAAGTCAGTCGATGGGTCGGTCCAGCCCTGCCAGGGCTTCGGACTTTTAGTCCTCTTACATCACGAACAGCGAAAAAATCTCATTTATATGAAAATATGCTCAATGGCAGTGATGTAATATGTAATACCAAGGCTCATTTTCTGCGGACATGCAAGGTGATGCCATCCTGCTTTGAGGTAAAAAATAAAATAAAGAATGCACTTTCAAAAAACGTTACCAACATTCCAGCCCAGACAAGCAGCAACTGTCTGTTTAGTTAAACTGCATTTAGTTCAGTTCATACATATATGTGCATATAAATAATTTTAGGACATGTAAAAATACCATAGTTGTTGACTATTATCACGCCTCACGCTATTGTTGTTGTTCACGCTGCAACCTCACGCTCTGCATTAAAACATTCAAGGAGTCTTTATTTTTCCATACTGAACACAGACGTACGTTTGGACATGCAGAGGAAAAGCATCCGCACAAGTGCTGCAGTATAAACTCGCAATAAAAACAATCACGTTTGGCTAAATGAGCTCCCCAGGTAACAATTACAATACAACACACCTGAAAGTCCCATCGAAGCAAAATGATCCAACACAGTCCTAATTTTGTGTATTTGACTCGAACAAGAAAAAGATGGAACTAGATCTGCGCTGCTGAATTCCCGTCTGTCACGTCGTCATCTGAACATTTCTTGAACGATACACACACACACACACACACACACACACACACACACAGTATATATATTTATTGTATTTTACGTACATGTGCTCATATCCGTAGAAGTTAATAATTTCGCAAACATTTTTGTCCTGGTTTTATGAATTCTATGAGTAAATACAGGATATTATCATGTGTGGCACCTGGGTACATAGGACACTTTCTTCTGTGGTATAAAGAGGAAATATGACTAACCAGCTCTTTGTTGTCGAGCGCTTCGTCTTTTGCACAGTGTGACAGCAGTCGGATGTTTTTCCCATTTAAGTTCACGATGCCAGCAGCAGCAGGTAGGTAGCATGGGAAGCGTTATCCTCAGACATAGTTCGCTGACTTGAATTCAGGATTGCGATTCAAGCTGAGAACAGCTGACAGTAGAAATGGTTTTCTATCCATGAAGGTTTCATACTGTTATCGTGCAGCCTTGTGCAGCTCAGTGTCCTCTTATTTGTTCTGCAATATCCAATTACTCTAAGATCAAAATATTGTATGTGTGAGGAAAATAATTACTGAAGCGCTCACAGACTCAGTGAATAGTGATGTGGGTATCACTGTGCCTTTGTAGAGGAGGATACAAATGTGGACTGGGAAGCAGCTGGATGTGCTGAAGCTGTGGGATTCATAAAAAGCTTCATCTCATCAGTTCTATTTTAAAATAGTGTTTTCAGTGCTAAAGGGCAGATGTACTGTATGGTTCTGCTGACAACAGTGTACTGTATGTTGTCGTGACTTTTAAATATGCCCTATTTAGAGAGCGCTGCTTCATTGGTATCCCAGATGGCGATGCCCACAATATTAAAATAATGCTTATGTTTTATGCACGGGTCACATTAGGGTTGCACGCCAGCCACAACATTGGCCGCACCTGGAGTTTCTGATGCTGCGGTGGGCAGGGGTCAGGCTGCGCAGCCCATACAGGAAAAAAAGCAAAGCAAGCTGCAAGCACCGTGTGTCCTGGCACCTGTTGCTCCTGCCCAGTAATATCGACTTGTGCTGACGCTGTACAAAGCCATATTAAAACCACTTGTTGTCCGTTAGAAACCAAGCCGCTGGTGTTTCTAGGACCCAATGTTTGTGTGAAGTTCCAGGGTTATCATTTCAGACAATACACAAATGAATTTAATGTAAACTTGCTTTGCTTAAAAACATGCACTAAAGCCTCTTATCACTGGATTTGATATTGACTTTAAGGTCTAGTAGTTAACGACTAGACTGGTCGTCTCGTCAAACACCCCTCGGACTTGAAGAGGGATCTTTTATCAAACTCTAGCTCCAGGATCCGCATTATGTCCGAGTTTATTACTACAGTAATCGGCTTTAATCATGTTACTACACGTTAAACCTGATATTTGTGCTCTAGGTTTAAATTCTATATATGTTTGCCTCCTGAATATCTACAACTTATTTGCTTATGTGATCAGCAAGAATATCAAACAGTGACTTAGTAGAGACCTGCTGGGCAAACTGCACAGGTGGAGATTCATTTAATGTTATTATATAGAAGTTCATCTTTGCTTTAATATAACCACTGCCTTCTGAGATAGTGATGCAATTAAAAAGCCTTGTGACAGATTTGCTGGAAATAAAACCTCAGTTTCTTCATCTCAGCTTTTTTGCCCTTTACGGTTAATTGATACCAGGAGTTGCTACAGCACTGGATCAGTTACAAACGTGTTTGTGTTAATTGCACATCGAAGCAGTTCTAAACGCATTTACTCGGGAAACATATAGACATTATGAAGACTGTTAAATTACTAAGACTGGTGGATAATTGATTCTTAATTACAGGTTATACAAAAAGTGTAGGTTGTTTTTAGCAGTTTTGATAAACTTAACTCTAATCAGGTTTTTGAAGACCTGTGTTCCCAGTCGGTTGAGACAAACTACTGCACATACTGCAGACTTGGTCAACTTTCTGTCAGTCACTGTTAGGGATCATCTTCCCAAAGAGCAGAGCAGGGCTGACTCCTATCCAAAATGCTAAGAGGGTTTATAGCCTTTACAGGAAGCTAATCGGATCCATCCCTGCAACATCACACACATAAAATGTTGTTAGTTGCTAAGTGCCTGTATAGCTCTAGTCGTACGCAAGGAGAAATATTGAACAAAGAAATATGGATTGTGGACTGTTGCAGGAAAAACACACGCAGCATGCATTGAATAATTGATCAGGCAAAGTGGTTGTAAAACACACCTGTATTAAAAAAGGGCAATAAGAAGAACGGTTAAAAGGAATGCAGTCATTCACACATGTGAGGTTTGTTTCACACAGTATTTCTAGAACTCAAATATGACACCTACTATAATACGAGCATCTGACATATGCTCCTCTCCAGCCTCCACCTCGATGAAAGCTCTGTGTCACGCAGGTGAAGCAAGAGAAAGTGGTCTAATGCTCAAAAGCTGCTAGAACAGCTGTCCGAAGCAGCTTTCCGTGAATCAGAGAGCCTTCACACTGAGCTGCAGAGAGGCCACGAAGGGGCAAAGGCTGAAGACGGCGCCGCTGCATTGTGGGATAATATGGAACAATATGGCCCAGATGCTTGTTATCAAGCTCATGGTGACATCGTCAGCCAGACGGATGATCTGAGCTTCTCTAGTTCACAGACAACACTCAAGATTTGTTTTATTTCAGCAGCCTGAATGTGAAATTCATCGTTTTTCTCTTATTTCTAGCAAAAATAAAACAAAAAATACTATTGTTTCAAGTTAAAGTTTTACTTATAAAACACCGGACCTGTCGATAATTTATTACAAAAAGGGCAGTAAGTCATCTAGAGGAGACGTTAACAGTGTTTGAACGTTCATATTGCAGACAGCAACATGCTGGGCTGCACTTATGTCAGTATAAACCAGAACTATAATAGAATATCAATAGCTGTCTGTTTTTTACAGTGTACAATATAATATCTATCCGCTCACGTCCGTCCTTCGTGCGTCATTAAAGGTGAGGAATGTTGGGTGATTGGGTTCCACTATGACCTTCTAGAGAAAACCTCCAGAAGAATAAAAGGCAAAGGTTGTCGTCCCTGTTCCCACTTCCAGACTCATTAGAGACAGACTGGTGTGACATGGCCAGAGTTACTGTAGGATATGACGCTTGTTCCTCGAGACGTTCCCTCTTCTGCTCCTGCTGACAGTTTGTCAGGTGTTCAGCTGTCACCTCAGATGGGAACTTGGTTTGCTGCTGAAACTCTACCAGTATTTTATTTTGCTCCAACTGCATGAGTTGAGGAGTCTTTAGCACATGAGGCACTTATCAGTGGGGTTTGAGGAAAATGGCGTAGAATGGAACCCAGCACTTTGTTTACAGTCTGCACAGGTTGCAGTGTTGCGGTAACAACAATGGCGGGTTCAACTTTTTGTTTTGTTTTTGTTGTACTGGTGTTTTTAAAAACATATTCCAAGATTCTGCCCCACATTCCCCAAAAATGGGAATTACAGATAACTGTCATGTTTGAGGATGATGTTTCTTAAGCAACCATAGAAGGAATTTGATTGGAACGGTGAGATATTTATTAGACCTTCTGGAATCGATACTTAATGAAGAGACATGTTGACATTATGACACGTAATGACATCTGTAATTCAGTGGTTCTGATTCTTTTGAAAATGGATGTTCCACTAGGTTTCCCACCCAGTTCTATCCTCCAAACAGATGCACAATGCAGACCAGAGGTACATAAAACAGATAATTCTATTGATTGCTGGGTGAACACACTGGGTGTATTGTTGTTGTTGTTGTTGTTGTTGTCTGCCTGATAGTCATGATGTTTGAAATCACACCGTAATTGTTCTATGTCAGGTTAAAATTCCTGCATGTCCACATCAGGGATCAAGACGTGAAGACAAAGACAGATGTAGGTTCATTGCTCTTGTAGTGTGAATGCGAGCGTCTTCAAGCTGTCGTACAGTCTTGTGACGCCTGGAAACAGGAGAGGACTTCCTTCGTCCTCCTCTTCAGCTCTTCCTCCGCTGCATATGCAGACGTCTCCATGGAGAGCACGGATCCTATCAGCCACAATCTGCCCGGTTTTCCTCACCGTCACTGCACAGCACAGATACATATGTTTGGTGACTTTTTTGGCACTTTTCTGACAACTTCTCCCAGGCTGCTGTTGTCCTTGGCAACACATGGCAACAAATCTGAGTCCACCTCGTCAGAGGAAGGAAAGTACTGGCATCTCCACTGCTTTCTGCAATGTGGTGCACTGGAGCATGAAAACAGGCTGCACATGAATTGCCAGACTTCTGTGATGAACTAATTTAACAAATAAACATTTACAAGCATCTTTAGATGAGAAAATCTGGATTTCGAAAAACAAAATAAGGGTTTACTAAATAAAATGAGGCCTGTCTCTCTGTGTAGCATTTATAACTGTAGCTACAGTTTGCTGTATTGTTGTCATGAGGCTTTAATAATCACGGTTTGAGCACCTGGGTAGAAACGCACTGTTATTGAGATTTGTAGAAATAGACATAAGACGCGTTTAACGTGTCCACTGTGACTCTGTTTTATCATCTGAATCACTAGTATGATTATATTCACGATGCATAACATGATTATACTGTAGATTGCCATCAGACATAATTTTTATATGGTAAGAGCTCTGTAGTGAAAATGAAATTACCCCAGCTCCATTTGAGGCACATGTTTGATTGTCTAGCCATAAAATAATTGAAAGTATTCATTCTGAGAAGAAAACACACTTTTCCCCTGTTCTGTTGCCTGTTCGTTTGAGCTGCCTAATGTGATGGACAGGATGAAACTGAGGTATGATGTAAGGTCTTTAATAACCGCTTACGTTCAGACTCCCTCCTAAGTGTTGTCGTTTTCCTGCTGAGCTCTTCAGATTCCCAGACTGAAGTGGTGGAACGCCGCGAGATACTTACAAAAAAGAGTTGCATATGTATGCAAAGCCTTTTAAGTGTGAAAGCCAAACACAGTCATGTTTCAATTTTTTAGGTGCTTATTGGTTGTCCAGAGGGCAGTACACTACACACTTTCATATTTTAGAATTAATATGCAACAGAGATTTTTTTTTTCACTTTGACTGTGATAATGTGACTTTTGCAGTGTCAGCAGGACCTAATATACACTTGACATTACTGTGTATCGACTATACAGACACATGAATTTGAACTTTTATACGTATGTTTAATTGATCAATTTATAGCTTAATGGCCTGAGATGATCTTCAATGTTCTCTTTGTCTGAGATCTTCCTCATCAATTTCCGCAATCTTTACTTGAAGTTGTCATTTTCAGTTCATTGACACACAGGCGCAGGCTTGTAAGTGCATCATATCGTCAGCATCAGCATCATCATCATCATCATCATCATCATCGTTCTTTGTCTAATCTGTGATCATACTTAGAACATTTTATCATCTCTATCATTAGCATCGCTTTTAGTTTTGAAGAGTTGTGAGGCTTCCAAGAGCAGCACTCTTTAAAAATAGTAACACATGTTGGACAAGTAATATAATCAAGTCAGATGAAACAGAGATGAACCAGTACAGTACTGGAAAAGGTGAGCATTGCTTGCGGTTAACAAGCTTCCTCTTCTGTAGCACAGTTGAAGTGAGAACGCATCATAGTGGCTCGTGCAAGGATTTCTGGAAAGCTGAGGAAGTTGTAGGTTTCCATGTAACCTGTAGCACCACTTTGTTGAAACGCCTGAACACTGTATGCAATTCATGTCTTTCTTCCTCTTCATCTTGACAACGTTTTTATCAGTTTGTCGGTGTTGAAACATGGGCACCAACTATTTATACCTTTTTAGTTTCTTCTGCAAAGAGCAGGAATTTCCCAGAAGACTGGAGTTCAATAAAAAATCTATCTTTCTGTTGCTGGTATTGTGGTCAGGTGCAAAACATGTACCCACTTCCTCACCAGCCATTTCAAAATTAAATACATTGCAATATAAAAGGGATTCGTTAAGTCACGGCTCTGGTCTTAGTCTTAGACAGTAGCATGTGCAGTTTTAGTCAAATAATTTAAGAATATCTACACCAGCCTTAATTAAAATCTGCATAAAGCCCGATTTCCGTCATTGTGCGGTGACTGCTTCGAAATGGCAGGAGCTAGAACGGAGATTAGAGCCAGTAATGCTTGAGTTACGGAGGCCTCGACAAGTTTTAACATTAATTCCACTTAGCCTTTAAATTCATACAATCCTTAAACCCCAGTGTAACAGTACATGCACAGTCTGTATCTGAAGACTAATGAACATTTTCATTGGTGTGAGAGTAGTTAGTGCTTCATCATCAGCCCTTACACCACCAACATGTAAAGGTCCTACATCCTACAGTTAATTACCAGGAATCCACGAGTTGGCTTTCAAACAAACACACGGAAACGGGGAGAGGTGGGTGAATATTGCTTCTGTCAGTAATATTAGGCACAGTCACCCGAACATGCTGGTTTGTGTCAGTCAGTGTGAATGTGTCAATATATGGAGGCATCAAGCAGAACAGGCTCAAGACTTATGTCACATTTCTGCTGCACTGTGCTTTTCCTGGTGCACAAGATTATGCACTGGATGAACACAAACTGTATAGAGGTTAGATGAGGCTCAAAGCTTAGCGATGAGGTGAAGCTAGATGGAAGTTGATAGTTTCATGAGTAAATCGAGAGAAAGGACTGTTTGTATGAAGACTACCACCGTTTTGAAATATCTCAATGAAGCTTTTAATTCCTTTGTTGTTGTAATAGTAGGCAGAGCCCGTTTCCTCCGCTTGCTTCTCTGTCTTTTTGTGTTGGCCTCCATCTTGACTGACGGGCTGCCAGCGAGAATAATTTGCGACCACGTCTCCTGCCTTGACAGATGGAGTGGCAGAACTTCGCAGAGAGGTTTTGATCTGGTCCTTGGATGTCCTCCTCTGCTCCACTGAAGAGCACTGGCCTAGATGGAGGCAGGCACTGGATTTAAAAGTGCCGGAGTTCTTCTCTGTTCAGAGAAGACGTGAGCACACGGCCAAACCAAATACGCTCGGCTTTAGTTTCAGCGGCCAGAGCTCGCAGTGCGTTTATAAAATGCATGTGTTTCTATATTTGGATCGTTTTTTTACTTGCAACGTTCAGTGAGTACTTTCCACTTGTGTTTGCACCCAGTTCAACAATAGTTTCTGTGTAGTATTTATTTGGTCTGATGCTTCATGTTAGAAGTGAATAGCACAAGCCTTCTTACCGTTATCGATTAGAAACATTGCTGCACATCTAGGCTGGAGCCTGAGACGAGACCGTTCTCAGACCTGATGTTAGTGCTTGTGCTCCGTAACACAGATCATAGCAGCAGTCATTTGCATCTAGCTGAACCAGCAGCATGATGTTGATTGATCGTGGCACACCTCATGCTAATTATCTGTGAGAGTGCAACTGTAGCATAATTACACATTTTTAAAATATACTCTTGCTCTGATTAAATTTAGAAATTCTGATGACGGGCTAAGATCTGAAGTTGCAGCCAAACACAGGCTGCGAACGAAAATGAATTCCATTCTGTGCCTATTTGATACAGTTTCCATAAATTATTGATGCAGCCCATCCCTCTTTCAGCCGTGCCTCCAACTTCTCCATCCTGGGGGATTATCAATGAGAGCTCGTCTGTAATTCCAACAAACAGCCACGTCTTTTGTTCCCATCTGCTGGGTGTAGAGGCTGGAGCAGCGAGGGCCCCTGTCACGTTGATGTGAGGACAGACTGTTGCAGACACCTCCAGATGCACCGTCTGCACCTGTCCCACTTGGAGCATCGTCAGTGCGGTTTCCTTGCGGTGGTATTAATGTCAGACAGCCGGCTCCTTTATGCCGCCTTTCTCAACTTGTCAAAGCCGAGACTCGTTTTCTGCCTCACGATCAATATGGAGATAAAGCATTTTTTATCAATACAATCCAGCAGCTGTGAAGTAGTGTAATTGCTATTTCAGTTGCAGATGGTTATTGTGTAGGAGGAGGTGCAGTATATTTCCATTTGGGAGGCACACAGCTACTGTACAGTGGATTACAGAATAGAGGCTGAGGCTGTTTTAATGCAAAATGTGACTGTTATTATGTACATCATGAAGTGTCACAGCTGGCGAACCTGCGGGTCCAGAGGGACGAGGAGGTTACTGTTCATCTCTCTCTGGTGGACGTATTGAAACCTCGATGACTGTGGTGACGCTGAGCTGTGGCAGCGACACTAGTGTCCTCTTTGTCATAGGAGATTGAGGATTTTTCACGTGACGAAGAATCAAATCACAGACATTTTGGGAAATATGTTATTTGATTAATTGTGTTAGTTAAACGAAATGTTCACGTATGGTACCCAAACGTGAAACTGAACCATAGTTAATACTGTAAATAGTTCTGCGCTAGGACTGTATTACCCGACTCCTGAATAACTGTGTTCCGTGTCAACGTGTCGTAGCTGGAATTCTAAGAACTAGTTTCACTGAAAAGTACATGTATGCACAGAAGAACTAATGTGGAACTGTGGTAATGCAAAATGAACCGGACTTAACGACACTGAAAGATAACAGTGATGTTATTTTCTGGGCTCTTAGGGGACAAATTTGGGTCAGCCCGTCTAACACTGCTGTCTCATCTTTATTCTGCTCAGTGCCGCTTGCCTGGCGTTACAGTTTTTATTACCGTCGGCAGGGAAACAGCAGAGGCTAATCTTTCCATGACCAAGTAGATTAAGCTAGAAAAGCAATCTTTAATAACATAACATGGGCAGAATTATTGTTTGCAAAGTGCTAAGACACCAACACTTCGACCTTGCGCTGAGCACTACTCGCTTGCCCTGCGGTACAGTCTCAGATGCAGTGGACGCGCCTGCAGCTGTATTAACTAATTGATCTGTGAGAGGAAATAGTTTCTGCATGGATTCTGTTCTCTTTTCGCTGCGGAGCGGACCGATACTGGGCCCGTTATACAGCAGGAACACAACTACTCACAGCATGGTTAATGATAATGGACCTGGTGGTGCCTCTGATTATGTGAACCGTGTCATCTACAGCATCTACAACATCAACAGTTGCTTTTATCAACACTGCTTTAGGCAAATAGAGGCTCAGCAAAATCTAGATTTTTTCCAATTCGTGGTGAACTAAGTTCGCTGATTACAATTAGCGTAGGTTGGAATTTTAGTGCCACAAGCCAGTGTTGCATAATTTGTAACAGGTGGCTGCAGTAGATGAGTAAACTTACACAGAGTGAGTTAAATGTAGGGAAAAATGGATCCTCATCTTCCAGCATCACACATTAGCAGCACTGTAAGACCTGCAGCCGTTGGATGCTGAGCTAATGTGCGTAGTTAGAAGTCACGCAGAGAGACAGTGATCACATCACCTCAGTCCACATATGCATCCTGGCATTTCACAAGCTGCAAGCTGTGAAACGGACAGAGGTCTTAGGCCACTCTTTCATTACGGGAGGATGCTGTAATCCTGTGATGAGCTGTCACCGTGTTGGCTGTGCTTACCGTATCCGGCCGCTGCGTTACTCGGTTATTCTTCGGCAAACCGTCCGAGATGGCCGAGGACAAGCTGGCCCCCCTCCTTCCGTCTCCCACTCCCCTGTTTTATCAGCGTGATGTGCACTCTGCAGGCTGAGTAATCCTTTTGACTAAATTGCGAGCAGTGTTTATTCAACAACTTTGACTGCGGCACAGGAGAGAGGCTTCATATCTAGAATAGACGGCACACACTGGCAACACGGACTCATTTCTGGGAGCAGCACAGTGATGTTCACATGTTTGGCAGAGTTGTGTCAGCTTGGTTTCAAACATCTCGATCCATTGTCCCACACTGAGGTGCAGATGAAGACTATAATGACATTTTGCCCACTGTTTTGAAATTTTGCTTGTTTTCTGACAGATGTAATGTAGCTACAGCTGGTTGTCAAGAGCAGTTTTATTAGGACTTCATGGTTTCCGATACACGACGGTATTTTAGGCATTAGTCAGAAAGCATTGTTGTTTGAAATCTTATTTTTAAAAGGTCGTCAGGTTACTGCAGGTATTAGTGGCTTATTTTGAACTCGAGCGCAAAGAAATCCAAACGGCTCCAGGTTTCCCCTTGTGACTGTTTCCTTTGCAGAGTATCCATTAGTATCTTTTCGGCCCCTGTCCCGTGTAATGGTCCGAAAACAAAAGATTGCAGACTTCTCCCACGGTTTGGTCCATTAAAGAACAATGTTTAATCTGACATTCATGACATCCACTGGCTTTGTGACATGCACCTATTCCATTGTCTCGGCTATTTGATCCCCAAACAAACAATCTCTTTACCTTCCTATTCATTTTTCAAAAGCAAAGCAATAATATCTCCCCAGACACTCGGTGCTACCCCATACGTGCTTCTAAGTGGAGAGCTCCACTGCATTCCATTAGCCTCTCGAGCTGAGTGTTAACCTTAGCCTTTGTAGCGTAGCAGGAAAATGGCTCTGGAGGGAGGACTCCGTCACTTTTCCTGTATTTGCTGTGATTCTTCAGTGCGTTAGCTTCCATTTACTTTTCAAACGCTTTTAAAGTCAAAAATCCGAGACTCTGTTGTTCTTTATTGTCTATCAATAAAACATATGCCTGTGCAGTTTGCGATTTCGTGAATATTTAATCTTAGAGCTTGTTTCCTTTTTATCTGCCAAATCACTAAAGAAAATTCAAGAAATAGTTTCTTTTATACGCCCCATTTGAAGCAAGGAAACAGTAAACTTAGAATCACAAAGGGACTGGAAAGCCCTGCATCTAAAGTGCTATTGTTTTATGTCAGCATCTCTGTCCTCACATTCCACCCTGCCTCATGTTTCCATTCGTGACGAAAGGGAAATGCACGACTTATGAAACCGTACAGTACGTTGTTTTTAAAAGCAGCTACATAACATGAGCATTTATTTAGAATGGCTTTATTTTTCCAACGAAGCTGTTGATGACAGGTTTTGAACTTTTCTACAGCATCAGACAATATTTATGTGATTGAAAGCTGCTGTGTTACATTGATGCACGTGCAGAGAGATTGAGGAGCAGCACCAACAGGACACATGCACCATTTTCCTACTGAAATCCGTGGACCACTCCATGCAAACAAAGCAAGTATGGATTACTGCAGAGGCAGGACATTTGCACATTACTTTCCTAATTCCACCTGCTCTGTAGCTTCCTACACCATTTATTCAACTACCTATTGTATTATGATGGCGAGGACCTGCAGCAGAAATCATGAAATTGTGTGGATTAATGTTGGATCAGCAAGTTTTTTGTATCATATACGCGATTATAGAAGAAGTAGTTCTTGTTAGGCTTGTGCCCAACTGTACAAAAGCAACTAGTCTGCAGTTTGTTTTCTGTTTTCTCAGCCACACACTGCAAATTCATCTGCTTTTGTTGTAAACAGCAGTATTTATGGTCGCTATGACAGTATAGCACATTAAGAAAGGGCCGATATTTGCTCAGCGTGGAGTCAGGAAATTTGTTTCACTGCACTTAAGGTTCACTACATGCAGTAGTTTCTGTTTCTGATTTCCTGACATTATATTTACATCTCCCCCAAAATATTCAGTCATTATAAACCTTAACCACAATAAATCTAGAATTGTACCCATATCTCAGTGACAAAACTTGAGCATCATCAGTAAAACATAACACAGAGACGTTTTAAAGGCTGAGAATGTTGCATGCAACCTAACAATGTTTACACTAATCCAAGTAAGAAAACCACCTTTAAACCCCACAGAGTTTTCCTTCTGTTCAGCTTCAGGCCATGCTGTTTTTTGTTTTCATTATTTTTACATAGGTTTAACGCAACAAGAAGTAAATGGCTTCTGTATTATAGTTTTGGAGTGTGTATTATATTGTGCACATAACAGATCAGCTTTGTTTTGTCGTGTCTTACGAAGAAACCTCACATTAATATGCTTTATGTCTAGTGTTTATGTCTAGCATAGTTTGAAAACCCCGCTGATGTGATGACTGTACCGATCATTTGTTTCTAATTGTGATGCCCAGCACAGCCTTCCTGTAACCAGCCAACCGTCGTGGTTGTGATGACCTATAGAGTCATTGAGGGAAAGTCGCTCTTACATTGGCTTGAGCTGAAGTAAACTCCGTTCAGACATGTGACAACGCAGTGCACCAAATGTCTACGTTCAGGGGAAAAGGAAAAGAGAGGCTCATCACACGTGTAAAGCCGATACGACAGAATAACTAAGTAGACAGGTTATTCTGAGAAGGAATAGCTTGTGTGAGCTCTTACAGTATGTTATTATCATCCTGCGCAGCACTTACTTACTTACTTACTGGCACTTAGTTTACTCACTATTTTGAAGAAATATGAAACCGCAGGCAATGACTCTGTGGTTTGGTCTGGATGGTCAGTAATGTCAAGTTGTCTGGTTGTTTAATGACCCAAGTTCAGTGGAAGCGTTTGGCACTTGCAGGAGTTTCCAAAATAATGTGTATTTGTTTGAGACATGTAGTTTTAAATGTTTGCTTCACGTTCTCACACTTTGTTTAATGAGGGTGAGGTTTTTGTTGGTGCAATCACTCAACCAAGCATTTGATTTACATCATTTTCTGTCCTTTTAATCTGCCTCTGGAGACTAAGACACTGCTACCGTGCAGGAATCAAGATCAAGATCTCTCGTGCTCTAAGCCACTACTCATTAATGGGCGACCTTTCTTTTAGTGACATCCCTTTTTAGCTTGCCATTATTGTGATTTGGCAGTGAGTTGTCTAACCCGTCACCATGGGAACAAAACAACTAAAAGCTGTGTGTTTGTGTGACAGCGATATGAAGGAAATGTGAAACAAAGATATCCTTTTCTCTTTCGCAAGAGCGCAGAGGCATTCTACACAAAACGCGCCACACAGCCAGTGCGGCGGCCATGACACTGTGAAGGGCTGCCGTACAATAGGCCCCTCCACAATAGACCAAAGGCGGCTGTGGCTGCTTTTATTCGAAAGGCGTCACAGGCAGTGGATAAGCTGTGAAACTAAAATGTCACATGGGTCTCGTGAGAGGGGAGATGGAAATGTTTATTTGGCAGGGGTGTGTTATGATGTCATGTGTAAATGGTTTAACCTGGTGTTACACAGTAAGAGGAGCTTGAGGTGTCAAAGATGAGGATTCAGTAGCTAGAGAAACGTACGCGGAGCTGGGAGCTGTCAATGTGCACGGCCGTGGTCCTGTCATAGTGGACTGTACCTGATTTTATTTAAGTTAAAGTTAAAGTTGTAAATTCTCTTTTTCTTGTGTAACTGGGCAACACACCTTAAAAGAGCTCGTCACGACAACAGAGACTTATGGTACCGTCCAGATTATGCATTGTGACCAAGCGAGGGAAAAAAACGAGCTAGAAGATCCGGTTTCGTGTCCCATGAGTGTGGAAAAGTAAAAGACTCCTGCTTCCCCTTTTAGAGTAACTACTGTCAAGGTGCCTGAAGCAAGGACCCAAACTCCCAGCTGCTTGGTGGTCAACAAGAACAAGATGATTGTGGTCACACCAGGTGGTTCACAGGTTTGGAGCAGGATGGGACTAAAAGCATTCAGGCTCACTAATAGCTTTCATGAACAAACAGAGGTTACAAAAATGTTAATACCATGACTAAATGAAATGCATACCAGCGAGGGGATGAAGAGTCTCCCCGCTGGCAATGAAATTTAATCAGAGGCAGGGAAATCAAAAGCAGAGAGGAAATATCCTCCCAGTGCTGTCTACGACCCCTTGGCAAATAACACATATGTCTACAAACCAATCTTATTTCCTCATTGCTGCTTTTTTTTCCCAGGAGCCAAAATGAGTTCTCATTTTCATCTCGCCACTGGAAAAAAAATGACGAGATAATAGAAAAAGCTCTGGAAGGTTTAGCTGATCACCCATAAATTATAGGTAATTTCTATTGAATATTAAGTCGAACCGTTGTGACTTCATCACTGCACAGATACCTCTCAGCTAGGACTCCTAATGTCCCAGTTTGCTCAGGAAATGTTTTCTTTTACTTTTTATTATACTTACTTAAAAACCTGATCGGGAGCTCTTGCAGTAATGCGACACTGACAATCATACTAAATCAAATCTTTTCCCGGTGAGAAAAAAAAAAAGTTGAGGTCAGCACTTTTCCCTTTTCCCTGGTCATTAAACGGCCTTGAAAGTTTAGCGAGGAAGCTGTTTGTAGGTGGCTGTGTGTGACGCAGGAAGGGCCACTCAGTTGTCCTTCAAGGTAAATTGGTTTAACAACCTGGAAAATAATTCCAGCTAATTACTGTGACTGTCACCGTGGTGTAGAGCGATGCTACAATGACAAGCAGGATGCGCTCTGCGCGGTGCAGACCTGCCGGGACGTGGGGCGTTTAAATCACCCCGTTGAATTTATGTGCATGTCGCATGGACGCGATGGGCTAAACTGGGGACTTGTTTGCCGCCTTGTGAGTAAAATGTATGAGCGATAAGATTCGAAGATGAGGACACACTGGCTAATACAGAACACAAACTTGAGCCATCGTATTGTTAAAATGAATTTCCGGCTTCCATTTTATGCTGCCAAGACATATTAATGGCAAACCCCAGGAGGCTGAAATCATATACACTATGGTGATAAAAATGGGCTTTGACTGGTGTTGTATCTGGTTACAATGTTCCGCAGAGCTTTATGATCCCCAAAGGGCTGCAATTTGAGCTGTGCTGCTGAATCCGGTCAAACACAATGAAAGACTACTAACGCATAACCTACAAATCAGCATAATGTAACATTAATTTTATTCACAGTGATTACAATAATGGGCTCTGCTAGTGAAAACAGTGGCATTAGAGCACAAACCTGTTCCTTCCTCATCAAGTTGGCTTCAGTCTCTGAATGATGCACCAAATAATGTAAGAGCTATCTCGTCTCGGTGAACTGCATGCATCAGCATTGTCCTTGCCCTCCTCAGGGCAAAGCCATTGACACATCGGTCAAAATGATGGTATGAAATGGTGGTAAATTGAAAGTAATATGAGACATTTCCTCATTTTTATTGGTAGAACTTGATATATTTTCTTGCATTCAAATGACTTTGGGTTCTTTTTTCTTATTTCGTGAATGTGTGACTTATTAAAGTCTGGCCTGTTCATTTAAGGAGATGTCATCGTATTAGATTTAAAAGTCTATAATGCTCCATAAAAGACAGATAAAGATGAAGCTTTATCGATTGCCACGAGGAAATTAGGTAGTTTAATCAGCAAAATGGGATTTAGCATTAAAGTGGGTTTAAGAGCTGAAAACAGAATCTAAAAAAAGCTGCAAGAAGGATCAGTTACCGACATACAGATGATGAATATGCATACATCCAAATGAAAAATAATTAAAAGCTGAGTTACACTTTAATGCATCAAATAATACAGTAGCTGCCTTTTGTATAATAGCTTCTACATATGAGGCTCTTTGGCTTCGCAGGGTTTCCCCTATGGGACGAGCCTGACGTATGGAGCCCTATGGATTACGTCAGCCTAACATCGCAGCGAGGCGCAGATCTCGCTGCCATGAGGCATTTGCATGCTTTCATCAATACATTGCTAATGCCTGCAGCGGCTGCGCCTACAAAGCTCCATTTGGCAGCGAAGAAACATAAGACTGGGGCAGGAAGACAAAACATATTGTTCTCCAGCGAGTCAACACCTCCACCCTCACCGGTTGGCTGTGTGTGAAACTCTTTAGCTCCCAGAGATGTACTCAAAAATGGCGCAAGTGTCATATGAACGAGGCTTCAGGTGTCCAAACCTTTCTGTGGATGGAACTGAGCAGCTCTTAGAACCAACAGGAAGGTTGCCAAAATAAACCTAAATTGCAGAGAGCATGCATTTAAAGACTGTGAGCACACATATACAAAAAAAAGGACGAAAAAAAAAAGGTTGAAGTCCCTTTGAACTCGCAAAGTAACGGCTTTCAAGTTGTTTAAAATCTGGAATGTCGCACCTGAAGAGAGGGCGAGCGTTGACTCTGTGCCCAGTGTGACATCAAACCCAAGCATGAAATTGGATACGCTGCGATAAGAGTGTGTAGCGTCTGCAGAAGCGTTTGCATTGCGGCCGAGCGAGGCAGCGTGTTGTCACTAAGCAGCCGTTTCTGTGTGTTACTACAATACGTCTACATACAAGGCCCCAGCTACAGGGTCCTGAGCACAGTAGGTGGACTGTAAATAAAGCTAATATTTTAAAGTTACTCCTTCCTATAGGCCCAGCAAAATTGAATGACATTATGTCATTATCTTGCGAGAACATGCTTGTGTTCATCGACTGACGCTGGCCTTAGCTTTGCAGCGTGAAAATTAACTTTCTTGATCAAAACAAGCAAACAACAAGAAATAAAAGAAATTTTAGATGTTGGCTCTTTTTTTTAACCTCTTCCAACACAATGTGTAATGTGTTACCCTGCAATACTTATTTCAAAGCTCAGCTTTTGACTAATTGGGTGGTAAATATTTGATGTCATGTTGTTATTAGGAATAACTAAATGACACCTTCTTAGCAGGTCCTTTAATCAGTCCACCACATTAACGCCTGGATGGCCGCACTAGATAAAGACAGCGGATAATACGCTATGTTTTTTATGGTTGCACGTAGAACAGATTAAACGTTCCTTCCTTTAATTTACCTCCTTAAATCAACTGTACCTCATTAAGGCTGCATTAAGAAATGAATTAAAGTTTAGCATGTTGGAGGTGCAGCATTTACTTCTATGAATCTATGTATGGAATTAGAGGAATACTGTAATTACTGTATGTTTAAGTTTAATACTAGAAATGTATTTTTATTTACTAAAGAGTAATTCAAGGCTTTCATTTAAATTACACAGCCACAGTAAATAGACTGTGAGAATAATTGCTCTCTATGATCTAGTGTTGACACAAAGCTTCAGCCACTCGAGCCACCTCTGCACAACTAGTTGACACTGGAGCCTCGTTCACCCCATTAAAGAGATGGAAATATAATCCATCAAGAACATTTCAGCGAAGGCGCAAGGAATGTGACGTTGGGAAGTGGTTTTGATCAGGCAGGGTCGCGGAAACCGCAGCCAGGTTGATGCTGCGCGCTCGCTGTCACTTCGAGCGAGCTCCAGACGCTGCTCGTAAGCAGCCGTGCAGCTTGGGCTCGATTTGGCCTCATATTTGTGCTCGCGCTATACTGAGATGTCAGTTTCGCGTGATTTGATTACTGAGTCATTCACATCAAGCATATGTTTCATATGACAGGAATGCGTGCGCGCCTCAGGGCACAAGTACTGTAGCAAAATATATAACAAATAGCCTGTTTAATGACTGAGCCACTTTACTCCAATTCGAAGTGATTCGCTTTCATTAAAACACATGAGCTGAACAAACTTCTGCACTTTGACCCAAGCTGGATGGTAATAATCCTGTGCGTATAGATAAAAACTGACGAAACATGAAGCCGTGCTTAGCGAGAGCATGAGTGAAATAATCCAGCTGCAGTCCATTTGTAAAGGTAATCCACGTCTAACTGAGACGGAAAGACTTATTTCTGCTCCTCAGAGAACAGAGGAGCAGAAATAGGACTGATTCCACAGTTTCGGATGCTAATACGGCCTTCATCCGCAGGCTAGCATATCTTTTCATCTGCACTTTGTGTTGCATTCACAGCTAATTGAATGATAATGCGAACCGTTTTA
Organism: Macropodus opercularis; assembly: GCA_030770545.1. Lineage (NCBI taxonomy): Eukaryota > Metazoa > Chordata > Actinopteri > Anabantiformes > Osphronemidae > Macropodus > Macropodus opercularis. The sequence goes on along the minus strand of CM061102.1, from coordinate 6,677,686 downwards.
GATCGCGCGTCTTTATTTACATACACGTCTCAGCAAAAATGAAAAGTGAACAAAGATTTTTAAATTAAAAGTTGACAGAAAGTGCAACAACCGTGTAATTTAGGTTGTTCTATCGAGCGAATTGAACTGAGGTATTATAATGTAAAAGCAGCAAGCTCAAAGCAGAGGGAAAGACAGGCTGAGATAGAGATCAATAGGAAAACCCTTGGCGCTGGTACATTAGCGGCGCTCTAAGGATGCTCCATCTCTCACCAAAGCCTCTCGACAATTTTTCTTGACCTTTTATTTCAATGGACTTTTATGCACTTCTCCTTTTCAAGATCAAATGTCTGACCTCATCATAACGTCCTCTCTATATCTCCCCCCTTGTCTTGGCAAGCGGCTTTTATATGTATGTGACAGTTATTGTACAGTATGTGCAGCGAGACACCTTTATCTTCGGTAACTATGGAACTATTCAACAGTGTTATGTATTTTCTATTGAATGCCTCTGATGAGCGTCAGCACTAAATGCGCCAAACCTGGCTAAAATGGACGCGATATGAATACTGATCTAGTTTCATCAGTATAAAGACAACATTCAGACTAAAGCTGTTTGCCCCACCTGGCCTCCGGGACCGTGGTCACAACCAGTGTCAGTACAAGTTAAAAGCTTTACTGTCTCACAGTGTGTTGCTCAAAAGCTTTTCTGAATAAGCTAATGGCTGTTTGGGTGAGTTTCGAAGTTGATCTAGTTTTAAAACAATTCTCCATGGGGGAAAAATCAGCAGCATTGTTGGAGCCATCAACTTTTTCTGTATCTAAAGTGTTATTTGCGTAACGTTAACGGTGGAACAGCACTGATTCAGCCTCAAAGTGGCTGAATTGTGTTATTAATTGACATCAGACAAAGTAATCTGAAAGTAAACAGAAAATGCCTTATATTAGACACACACACACACACACACACACAAAGAGAGAACAGATGTTTCGCGTAATGGGAGCACAACAGGAAGAGAATTCAATTCAATTTGGCCTGAGGTCTAATAGGGCATCAAGTGGAAGGGGAAGGCGATACGGGTTCACACTAGAGCCCATCTGTGTCCGTGCTCCCCTTCAAACCCACCCACCCAGTGATGTTGTTAGGAATGAGACAAGAGCACCCTGATGCATCGTAGGCTGTAATCACCCTCTCAAATGACACCGTGAGGCCACTGGGTCGAGGATTTGTTGTGTTTTATGGCATTCAGTCAGTGTATTGTCATTGTATTTTTCCCTTTAAGACAGATTAGGAGACTCCTGGGCACCAGTCAGGTCACTTTCAGGCATAACACCACAGTATCAATGTCACTGTTGGTTCATTGTACTAAGCAGCAAACTGTCATCCACAATTGGCCTAATGTACTTTTGCTCTTTACTGTGTTTTACAATATCCATAGTTCTTCCATATAAGACGAATTATTGTTTAATACATCGTTAGCTGTTTCTGTATTTTGACACAAACGTGTTATTTGACTTATTGCAATGCAATGTCACGTATGCATGTTTTCAATCTGTGGCTGAGATAAATGACTCCTGCTAAATAGTTTCATGTCTGATAATTTAATGAACGTTGGATGTCCATGTTCTAACCACTGTCTGCACACGTGAAAATGGGAACAAGCCTTTTTTCTCAGCTGTAAACCACCTCTACTAACGTTTACATTCCTAAACATGAAGTAACTTTAATCATGCAACGTCTAACTTGTATTTCTTCCGTGTTTAAAGTTCCACTGCCTCTATTGTCATGTATTCATGACACTCAGGCCAGACTTGAAAGACTCTTAATCGTCTTCGTACTGAGAAGAACACAATTGCATAAATGATAAATATGCTAAATATGATAGTTTGAATCTGTGGCTGTGGAAATTCCCTCCACTTTGTTGAAAACCTTAAATGAACAGATGCGGGCGAGAGAATAAGTGCTGAGTTAAAAGCAAACTGCTCCAAAAACTAAATTACCATTAAAAACAGTAGCAGGCTGGAAAACGATTTGTTTTGGGCTGTTTGGTCAGCAGCAGGTGCTTGTGGAACACATGGAGACACATTCCTTTAAGTGCCTTGCTCAAGGCCACCTTGACAGTAGTTTCGAAGGCAACGGAGAACATTACACATTCACTTTTTAAAGTCCCAGCAGGTCTGAGGATTCAAGGTTTGGCAGAGCTGTAGGCTAATGCTGCCTCGAGACATAGTAAGACAGCAAAGTGGTAGGTAAAACTTCTAGTACCTGCCAACTTTTTCAAATAACAAATAACAAAATCTGCGATAAAATCACAGCGTGTGCCTCTTTGATGTGAAGATTGGCAGCCTTCCTAGGTGCAGTATGTCTGTCTATATGTGAGCCACACAGTCTGAGATGTCCTGAGGCCTGGGTTGGTGGTGGCATCCTATCATATGACTATAAGATATACAGTAATGGTGGGAGATTTGAATAGCGGCTCTGCATTTAGAGCTAAAAGGAGAAGGAAGCATATGGCTGAGTGCTAGAGCAGCCCTAAAGGAACTTTGTAGATTGCTGTGCATATTTGTCGCATTTAATTTTAATCAAGGCGAGAGCAGCTCTTCTTTCCAAACACACAGACCCGCACACGATCCCTTGAGGGAGAGAGCTTTCGGTCGATAAAGACTAGACGGCCTCTAAGTAGCCCCTCTCATCATTATAGCTCCTGCAGCCTTCTCTATGGCTACGACTGCGCATTTGTAAGTGTGGGATGTTTCCCCAACTGTGGCTTCAGCTTTTGTTTGCCATTCAGTTCATGGGGCCCACACACACACACACACACACACCCACACACACACACACACACACACACACACCTCGACGTCCATGGATTCCTCTCTCTTTTATTATGGGAATTCCAGGCACATGTGAGTGAAGCAGGGAAGCGGCACAGATTCCCCTCCCCCTCTGGCTGGGATCCCCTCATTCTCATGGATTTCTCATGGGGGGTAAAGCAGGAGAAAAGAGGGGGAGGAGGAAGAGGAGGGGAAGAAGGGGAAAAAGGAGGAGAGGGGAAGGAGAGCAAGGCTAATTCATCAATAATCTTTACCTAATCCCTCCCTCTACCCTTCTCCCTCTCACTCTCTGCCTGGAGGCATTCAAGCAATACATCCATCCCCCACCCCACCTCTCATTCACACACACACACACACACACACACAAGAATCTGCCTGAACATGTCCAGAGGGAGAGGATGAATCGAGCTCCAGAGTGTTATTTCTTTCACCTCCGTGTCTGTCTGTGTGTGTGGTGTAAGTCGAGTCCTCGGAGGGCTGTGTCTTAGCTCTGACCGGGAGCTAAAATGGTGATTACAGACTGAGACTAGGTGTGGCATAGATGGGGCGGTGTCAGAGGCTTTTGTCTGTAGTTCCCGTACAGCCCACCAACCGGGAGGAGACTGTGCCTGTCGATCACAGTCTGTCCCGGAGCCATGAACAGTCTGCGACTGAGAGAGACGCTGCGTGAGGCTGAGCCACTCTTAAAGCAGGACCCAAGTCACGGGGAATTAAACAAGCACAAGTTCAAGAAGCTCGGTGGAACCTTTTAACCAGCAACAACAGCACGAGCAAGTGAAGCAGTGCCGGAGCGTATTGCTGTTCTTTTTTTTCCTCCAGACTCATTTATTCTTCTTTTGCAACACATGACAAAGACTTTCTAAAGAGAGACCAAAAAAGAGGAGAAACTTCTGTGGAGTGCCCACTGAGTCACAGAACCTATTGAAGAGACTTTCCTTTTGTGGAATTCAGATCCTTATTTTTCACATTTAAAGGATGAGATTCCAATGATAAAACTATTTGGAATATGGGACTTTTAATCTGTGACCTGGACCATGGGGACAGGCAACTGTGTCTTTGTGCTCATCTCTGGGTAGTTTTGATAAGTATGTCACTTTTATTTAGTTTGTTCTACGGTGATTTCTCTACTTGATTGCACGTAACGTAGGTGTTCTGCTGTGTTGGCTTGTTTTTCTCATGACGTGCAGGACGTGGGATAACGATGACCTGTTTAAATGCAGACCCAAGCGTCTTCATTTGTTGCCTTCACATCCGTTGTGAGTTTGTAGCTTTGTCAGAGTTTCGTCTGGTAAAACTCGCGCTCTGTGTAAATGTGCCGCTGCCTCCCAGATAAACATCACAGACATGTGCACCTTGGTAATGTCAACAGGGTTTGATAGGGAAGCCTCTGCTCTGCCTAGTTATCTGATGAATGTGTGGTGACCCCCATCCATGGCTGACTTCTGTTACTTCTGTCATAGGTTAATTTATTGGGCTTATTTTCTCACACAACTAAGATGCAACCTTTATATTCAGTTCTTATTGGTTCCTGATAGAAATTGATGGATCAAGTCTAATCTCCCTGTTCTTTCTTCCCCGACAGCTCTTGCTGGTAAAATCTCTCCGACCAGCTCAGATGCCCTCCTCAGTTCCTCAGCACTGACGGCCAGCCCTTCTCCTCCCAATGTGTACCTGCCGGCCAACTTTAAAATGTCCAATGCACAGCTGGCTTTCTTTTTGCGGGAGGCTCAGATCACAGGACAAACCGTTGGGAGCAGCAGCAAGGGCAGCAATGGGCCCGGTTCTGGACACCCGCTGCAGCGCTCGGAGAGTTTTGTAGTTTTCCAAACAAAAGACCTTCCTGCCATCAACATAAGCTTCGGGCCTTTTGCCCGGGACCAAGCACTTTCCAAGGAGTTGCTCCAGCCTGCTAGTCCACTGGATATTCCCGGCCAGCTGACAGTCAACTGGAAGGTGCGGGCTTTCATTGTCCAGGCCCGGGTATTCTCCAACAATCCCACAGTCCAGGTGTTTTTCTACATTGCTGGCCGCGACTGGGACGACTTCAAGGCTCACGACAGGCTGCCCTGCGTCCGCCTGCACGCTTTTCGTGATGTCCGTGAAATTAAAACCTCCTGCCGCATGAAAGGCAACCTGGCACAATGCTTGGCCCAGCTGGAGCTGCCTCCGTCCTGGTTTAACACCAACGTTGCTCCACTGGGTCGGAGGAAAGGCTCCAGTGACGGGCTCTTGGATGGGTTAACCAGCGAGACCCTTCAGGCTGAGCTCTACTACACACTCCATGAGCCTACGCTGGAGGGGGAGTGCAGCGAAGGTTCAGGTCAGAGGGGTAGTGGGGCTTCCAGGGGAGAGCCTCTATCACAGCACCCTCTACTGCGCATCGGGAGCATCAGCCTGTACCAGGCCAGTCAAGAGCAGCTGCTGGTGGACAAGCAGTTAGACAAGAACATGTTCCTCAGGCTGCCTGAAAAGCCCTTGAAGCCTGGAGAGACCCTCAGAATCTTCCTCTACCTGATGCCAAACTCCACTGTTGAACAGTTCAGCCTCAAGTAAGTCCCCTTTGAATGCATACTGAATAAGGCACCGACTGTGAGCTGCTACCAAATTAATCATGTTTCCATCATGAATGCTGCATTTAATGTGTTTCTATTTATGCATTTAGCGGTTGGTAAAAAAAAAAAAAGATGAAGCTGTTTACACACGCAGCTGAAGCTCGTGTGAATTTCCCTGCTTCCATGCAATCACGCGCACAAGAATTATTGATGAATAGATTATTTGCCTGCTTCCCAATAGACCTTAACCAACATTAGTCATTTCCCTCCTGTCATAAACTGCAGTCTTATATCTCTCTTTATAATTATGCTCACACGTAATCGTCTGCAATTTGTCGAAGGTTTGCACCTCAGGCAGGCGACGTGCAAACGAAGCAGTGTGTGCAGCCTGCGCGCGCATCTTGTGAGGTCCTGAGTGGACGGGCTTAATGGAAATATAAGATTAGCATGTCCAAATAGTCTTCCAATAATGGAGCAATTATCCCCGTGCTGGGTGTATTCATTACAGTCCTCATAATCAGCCTCATTCACAGCAGCATAATTAGATGAAGTTTTTTTTTTTATAACATCAAAATTAATTCCAGCATTTTATGGCACAAGATCAGGGCGTGCGCGTCGTTGTGGCCGGTGTTACGTAACCCAAGTCTGTGTGATATCCTCTGTGCAGTGCCATTTATGTTCATTTTGGGTCTAAAGAAGCAAATAAGCATGTAATCACATATTTCATCCCTCTCATTAATTTCTCCTTCACTGAGCCACGTAATGTGCCAACAGTAATTAAAGTGAGGTATGATAAAGAGGAGAGGACAGGGTGAAAGGGTGGCCGCTCCGTCAGGTTCAGCTTCTGAAGTGGCAGGAACGCGTCGAGAGGTTGTCTTTTTGTTTTGAACAGACTCCAGCGAACTGCTGCTCAAAACGCTTTGTGTTTAAAGCCGTGTTGTTTGACCAGGCAGTGGCGGCGGATCACATACTGACATGCCCGGCTGCAGGACACCGCCGAGTTTCACGCTCTTTAAGTTTTACTGCGGTAGAGAACAAACTGCGAATGTAGTTATACCCACAGAACCACAGTCCATGTTTCCAGCGAATCATGGCAGGTGAGGCTGCTTATCCGAGAAACACGGTACCAGGCAAACACTGCGTCAGGCGTGACACACACAAGCCATATATTCAGATTCAATTAGTGCATTATTTAATTGATTCTGTTGAGCTGACATGTAAAGAGAGTTTGAATTTAAATACATTTGTTCTGGTATTACCAGTGCATAAACGACTTTAGTTTATTAGCCTATAAATAGCAAAAGCCTATCAAATTAAAATAACAGCTACCTGAATCCTGGAGCGATTGGTTCAGGTTAGATGATACTGACCCATGTTTGCTAGTATGAGTGCTCTCCCTTTCACATAATGTTTCCCACTGTTATTTGATACAGTTTATTGATTGGAGCATCTCTCTGTGCTCATCTTCGCAGGCCTGCCGTAATGTTTTGCTGACATTCGGTTCACGCCGTATGAGAATTTTAATGCACTGCTCTGTGTAGCCTCGATGTTAAACAGAAGATTTGTGAAGGAGATTTTGAAATACGTCCATGCATGGCAAGACAAAAATTGTGATGTCAAAAGCCGGCAGCAGCAACGTGCTGCCACACTTTCTGTGTTTTCCAGGTTTAGTTCAGCCAAACTTCCCACAGCTCACACAACTCTCACTTACGACTTTATCGTGTCTTTAGACCATTAATGTTTAGCTTTATATTCCCTGACACTGCAGCTGTGTTTCAAAAGGACCGCGATGGCTGTAAGGGTGAGAAATATTTGCCAGTGTTAAGTTTCTAAAGTCTGACCCTCTGCATGTGGAAGCAGAGCTGAGGGAACACGCGGCTCGGTTTGGCTCTTCGCTCTCTGCACTTCTTTGCCTCTCCTCGGTTGTCAACACAATATTCAGGGTTAGAGAATAAATGATTTTGCACTTGACAAAGCTTGAGGAAAGTGAGTTTTTCTCTGCTTGTGGGCGTCAAGGCAGCAGGAAGAATAGAAACGCAGACTAACGCAGAAATGATGATGAAACGCTGTAAATATGATTGTTGCTTTAAGTTACAGAGCCGCTTACAGACTAATGCAGAGATTTGCAGTGTATTAATTAAACTACTAAGTCGCTGGGCTCAGATTGAGAAGCAGCACAAAGAAGGTGTTTAACACAAATTCTCTCCTTTAATATAACGCTGTTTACTGTGGCGTGATGTCAGCTGCACCTTAGCCAGCAAAATGAATGCAATTAAAAATAAACATAAAGATATATTGGCAGTTGTTGTTGTTGCTTGTATCCACAAAGTCCCGCCCCCCAGGAATCTCAAGCATGTCCTCACACCATCAGAGATGCATTAACACTCCTTAAAACTCCCACTACGTAAGGTCTATGATGCCACTCGGAATATTCTGTTCTTACAAAATCCCCCATAACACAAATTCCCAGCCTGTTTCTCACGTTTCCACTGATGTAGGTCTTCATCTAAATTACAGAATGTTTTCGTTAAATAGGAGAAAAGAGGGAATCTGTCAGTCAAGACGGGGGGTGACAAAGTTACAGCGAGGCTTTGTAGTACAAGAGGAAGGCTTTGTCATTTCCCCTGCCTCTTGAAACATTTAGCTGACCACGTTAGCATCCACACGCCGCTGCAGTTCTTAGACAGGCTGCCTTTGCGAGCCCCTTGCAGGGATGGAAATGAGGAGTGATAAAACAAGCGAGTTAAAAAAGAGATGGGGCCGGGAGAAGAAAGCCCAGCTTGAACCTCCTTACTGACTTAACTCAATAGGCTGTGAATTCAATAGTTCTGGAACCCAACTGTCGAGTTGTCCCTCCACATCGAGGAAGATGATTAAAGATGCAATAAGGAGCGTCTTCAAAGATGAATCAGGCCTTCTCTTCCTCCTCTGACTCTCCCTCTGCTTCTATCGTTCCTTCCAATTTTCCTCTTTCTCGGCCGTCTGGCTTTGAAGACTTTTGGCTTGTTATTGCGACTGATGGGATGCCAGACATAGGGCAGAGTCTGGTCACTTGTAGAATCTGCCCCTGTTCTCCCACGGCCACTGTGGTGTTGTCAGGAAAGCGCATTGTCATGCGCCAGGATGCACTGCATCCAGTTGTGTGTCAAATGTGGTTACCATGGCAATATAGTAAAAATAAGCGGATCTGTGCGTAATGTTATCTAACATGCTCAGCTTGTCCGGGTGCAGACTGTTATTGCTTTTATGGATGACTTTGCTTTGCACTTACTTGTCATATAAAAACAATCATGTCTTCAGTCATCTGTGGAGTTTTCCTAGTCACCGACATGGACGTATAATCGCAGTAGTGACTACAACCGTCCGTGCTCGGCTTGTCATCCAGTACTGCAGGAACGGTCCCGTATTGCTACGCAGAGGGTGACGTTGTCAAACAAAAGACTTAAGATTTTAATGAATATCCCAAGAACTGATCTAAAAGTTTATTGAATGTGATAAATGCAGGAAAACACAGTGATCTAACACATACTGCAGAAAAGCAACAGCTAATCTTTGATGCTTCCACACACGTCCAACTGGTCGGACACCCCAGGGAAGGCCCAGAGCATGCTGGAGCGATTATCTCTGGCCCCAGAACATTTAGGATGAAATGGGAAAGCGTTGCAGAGAGAGACGTACTGAACTGACCCTGGAAAGTGAATGGACAGTGTTCAAAATCAGTTTTATTTTACCAGATCACTGAGGATTATTATTATTACTAATAAATAAAATGATTTTCACAGTGATCTTGCTTTGGCTGCAGCTGGTGGCTTCACAGTAGCAAAGGTTAATGCATGTACAGGAACTTAACCTGAATGAGGCTGTAAACTGCTTCTACGTTGTAATCAATAACCAGCTGTCAGTTTAGATTCTGGTGACTCTGTGACCTTTTCACTCAAGTAAACATGGACAGGTTGCAGCACACGAACAATATTCATATTTTTCCTCACACGTGCACACGTGAGGAGACAAAGCGCAGTGGAACCCAGGGAGGCTGACCTACATTCAGCAGTAGTGGCTCCATCCCCAGAAGCCTTGCGCCTTAGAGGGAGCACAGCAACTTCCTGACCTCAGCCTCTGCTTCCTGCCGGCTCTGCGATCTCTCTCCACTCCGCGTCCCACATCTTGACTGTCGCTGTCAGTGTAGGCTTGTCTCTTCCCGATGCTTTGATGGGAAATGTCAGCACCTCTCGCCGCGGAGCGTGTGCTCCTTCAGATCGTATGACTCGGGAATCGATGCCTGTGCCGTGGGCCGTCTTGTCAGGACACATTGGGTGACAGTGAGAAACGCTGTTTATCAGCACTTATGTTTGATAAAAAAAAAGGAAGAGGTCAGGAGAGTTTGCCAGGCTAAAAGTGCTTCCACTTCCCCACTGACGAAATAAAACCCAGCGTCTCCATTAGACCATATTAGATTGAATGCATCCTCTACTGCCTCCGTCCTCCCTTTTTTTCTCAACTGGGAAGAAGTTAGTTGCGGTCAAACTGCAGGAGTCAAAGTATTTAACCCTGTGAACTCTAATGCGTGTGGATCTCGTCTTAAACACCTTTGGCACAATCACCAAAGGGGAAGATACTGTGTGCCAAGATTTTAATGAAATGGGCTGTTTTGAGCTCAAGTTAGTTTTGAATGCTGAAAGAGAGTTGCCTCTGTCAGCTCCACGCCAGGCAAACTGCACATATTTATGCAGGGTTATTCCAGTGCCTGGCTACTGCTAGAAGAACTCAGCCCCCCTCTAACCCTGAATATGGAGGCCGTGGAACTTTTAGATGATTATGCTTTATATGCTTGAAAATCCTGTATTTTTTACACACAGGCACCGAGCGTTGGGCAGTTTATGAGACAAACCAGCACAACCAATTAGTTAGACATTCTATCTGGCATAATACAAACCCACAAAGTTCATCAGGGTCAAGTGCTCAGCTGCAAACTCATTAGACATTGAATCATACAGACTCAAGCCTGTTTTTCTGTTTTTCTTATCAGTAGAGCCTGTTATTAAATATGATTGTGAACAAAGAAAGCCAGGACAGACTCTGCTTAATCAGCAGACGTGTTCCTGTCTGATTGGAGAATGCAGATTTGTGCGCGCTGGCCTTCTCAGCTCCTATCAATCTAAACCTTTCAGCCCTGTTAGAACGTGTTGTGGCGACAAACGCAGTTCAGAGTTGTTAAAATATCTGTTAGAGCTATTAAATATCTAAAGAGGCCTATATAAAGCTGAATAAAAGAATAATGTCATCTGGAGTGTTGTAGAAGTGCTGCAGAAGAAGGTATAATCAGCACTTTTTCCTCATTAACCACTTAATCCAACTTCATTGAGCTCTATCTGACAGCATTAATTGTGCTGGACCTTTGTGAAGTGCTCGGCTTTGTGGGAAAATGATTTCTTTTACTTTTCTAAATTGCAGGTCGTGTAATTTTTAAACCATGTGTTTGGAAGGGATTTCCGTCCCTGTCTTCTGTTCCCGTGCTCAGTATCAGCGCGCAGGCCTCTGCTCTGGAGTCTAAATGGCTTTCTTAGAATTACTGGGTGTCTTTGCTTTACACAGAGCGACAGCACAGACTCGCATGTGCTGTATGTAACACATGCGATGCACAAGCTGGGGCTAATTAAGGTTTTCTGTATACAGTAACTTGTGCATCGTATCTTTAGGCCTCGTACTGTAGTTTGGAAATGACTCGATCAAAAGTTTGTTTGTTTGACAGATGAACAAATACAGACAGACGTGAGGATTTTCTGTTCTTTCTTCAGTGCATATTTGAAGACTGACACATCCTCCTGGAGAGAGTTAGTTTTGACAAAAATCTCAGAAATAAAAAATATCTGTAGACAATGATACTTGATTTAGAAAAGTATTTCTGTGTAATTTTCTCTACTGACAGATTCAAATCTTGATCTAATCAGAGTTTAACCTGACATTCTGAGAAGTTATAGATTCAGCTGGGAGTCAAAGGTTTCCATAATATGTGGGTTTCATGTTGACTTCATTTGAAGAAGCAGGTGATGTAAATACATAAGGGACCAAAGAACCTTTTCTGTAGTGTCAGTCTTAATCAAAATCCAGCCAAGCAATCACACAAACGTTTTTACGTTTACAGGTAAGCGCTGGTAAAACCTTCTTGGCCTCATTTTCTGATCATAATTCCATCATTTTAAACACTAAGTGATGAATTGTATACATGACGGAGCAGTAGAGTTCTGCGTCTAGCAGAAATCACATCTGGAGCATCTGCAGGCAGATAAGTCAAAATAAGAATAAAAAAAGAAGCTAAATGAGCACTTAAGACCCTCAAATGGTTCTGATTAACAGCAGTTCTGCATGAAGAGTGGACCAAATTACCCCACATGTCTGGGAGAGACAGATTAATTCATCAAGACGTGTTTTGCTGCAGACACTGCTGTTAAACGTGCTGTAATCAGTTATTAAGTTCATGGAAGTGTTGCGGTTTTAAAAAACATTGCTGAAGACATAAACGAGTGACAGGGAGCGTTCGCTCTGCTTTTCCTCCCGTCGCAGATTTCATTCATTGGTCTGTGATGTTCATGAAGGAAATGCAGTTTTGCTGAAACTGAGATGAGGCGAGTATGTGCAGGTTCGATACGCAGGCTCTGAGAGGTTATCGTGTTCCTCAGTCGGCATCTAGTTTCTATTAGATCATTTTCTACCTGCACAAAGCTGCTGTCCTCCAACACACGCGTCCCCATGCGGTTATCTTTAAAACCTATAGGGGTTTAGGGGACAGGGCTAAGATAAGGCTCCATTTACCTGCCCCTCCCTCTTTTGTGTTGTCACAGACAAACTGGTAAAGTTTTATTACCATCTCATCCTCCTCCCTGTCCTCTATCCTCCCTTCTATGATGCCTGCCAAGAGATTTGCCCAGGCAATCTGTAGTAATAGATACGGCTCTGCCCAGCGTGAAGGATTGTACTGCCCAGTAGGCTACCGTTTCAAAGGAGGCAGTGGTGTAGAGAAGTCGCTGATTTTAATGATGTACTCTGTGCCTTGAGTAAGTGTTCTTCACAAAACCACCCATCAAATCCTGTACACAAAGACCAAGAGGCGCCCTGTTTGCTGCCGTCCTCTTCAACGGCTGGTTTGAATTTTTGGAACCTAAAGTGGACTCAACTACAAAAGCTGCGGTTTGTACATTACGCCTGACTCGATGTTATCATTGTTTGTGATGTCATGTGTGGTCGGAACCTTGTAAACAACCTGGGAGTCACAGCGGAGTTGAGGAGGAGTGAAGCAAAGATGCTTCCTAAGGGTGCGTTCATGATGACCTATTAAAGGCAGCACTTCCATGCAGCACAACGGGAGTAATGGTAAATGATTAATGGCTAAGAAAATGCACCCTGAGCATTATGGGTAACTAGCCAATCTCAATGGAAGGAATTCAAATAAAGACATGAATGGTTTAATGCATTTCCATTAATGTTTTAGGTTTCTGCCCTTCATTCGAAATAAAGCAGTGATGTGCTCCAGTGTCAGTTTTTCCTCCACTGTCCAATTAATGATCTTATGTTTGTCAGAAAATTCATAATACAGACTTTGTGACTCAACGGAATCTTTGGTTGACACCATCTTCAAATCCTCCAATTCCAGGAATAGGTGTAGCATCTTACCCTGAAACTTTGTCTCGTGTAAAACCAATATACAGTATGTTTAAACGAAGGGGGTCGTGGTGCGTTCACAGGACCCTGCACTGTGTGATGATTTGGAAACTGCACTGAGCTATTGTCTCACTTTAACAACGTCGGGGCGATGTGAAACAACTACAGATTGCATTCATACGCAGTCACTGGTTGGACGGCTTCCTGAGCGAACCCCTCCACCCACCTGCGTCCTCCCCGTGCAGCGAGGCCCCGCTGACTACGCACCACGTGCGAAACCTTTTTTTTCCATTTCTTTCATCTCATTTCTTTGTTCTTCTTGGGAGAGGAGTGGGTTCCAGAGTGGAGGTTCCCACTGCTGGAAGGTTGGTATGTTAGGCTGATTTAAATTAGAATAATTTTGAGCACACTCCTCAAAATTGATGCCTCCCAGCAAACTAGGACACATTTGTTATGGCCATTTGCTATGCCCTCCCATGCTCTTTAATGGCTGTTTAGCACTCACAGACTCACAGCTCTGCACCAAGTGGTGAACTCGCGCTTGAATTTCTTTTCTCTTCCATTTTAAGGACAGAGGGCAGCTGCAACCCCAAATTACTTGATAGCAGAAGAACCCGCTAAGACGAGCGCACACAAAACTTTTCTTTTTTAAAAGAGTTTGAATGAAGTGGATTGGTAACCTATCCAAGAAACACATTATCCTCCACGGTGGTGAAGTTTTAAGGGCTGTGGTTGTCTTTGTTTATTCCTCTGTGGGAAGAGTTTTGTTTAAGAAAGCAATTCTTGTTGTAGCGCTGGAAAGCATCCTGCAGCAGAGGGACCAAGAGACGCAGAAAGGAAGGTTGTTATTTCAGGCTGGGGCTTGAAGGCTGTCTCGTCTCTAATTTTTTGTTGTTCTTTGAGGAATAGTCAAGATGTCAGTGCCACAATGTGGTGATGCATCAAAACAAGGCAAAAGGAGGCTAAAGGTTATACGAAGGCTCACCCTCGCACATCATGTGTGGTGGTGGTGATTCGCTGTTAGTCTGTCATGCTCATTGTTGTTTTCCGTAATTACTGTGGCTGAACTGGTTGACTTGTTCTCGTGATGTTCTCCCGCTAATAACATGACAACACATGCCATCAAGGCTTTATTAATGAAAAATAACAATAAAAACATTTCTTTTAAATAAGGTCTGCCACCCTCCTCATCAAGACCCTCCATTAGCAATGTGTGTTATGTAATAAAGCTTCTGAAGGAATTTTCATCTAGTAAGTTTAGGTATGGACCACGGTTAATTACTTCCATTAAGACGAGTCCTCCACCCACCCACAAAGCAACGGTGACAGCGATCACAGCGTGTTCCAGCCTACAGGCTTGAAGACTGGTACAAATACATTACACACCAATGCGAGGCAGCGTGAACGTGTTTTGCTCTTGTGACCACACCTAAACTAGGAAAAGTCCCCCCCCCCTCACTCCTTCGAACATAAAAGACTGGATCCTTTTAAACAACAGCTGGAAGGCTGTTCCTGCTTGTTATGAGCCAACACCTGTGAAAGCTTCATGCTACGCTGCTGTTGAGAAAATTGTGAACAGCAATTTCCTGTAATTCTGGGAACATATATATATATATGCTGTGTTATTCTCTCATTAAATATATCATAATTGATAGATAATCTTTCTAATGACAGTAATGAATTAGACATGTGATCGTGCATAGGGGTGCACCACTCGGTCTTGATCTCCCACTGACTCCCCCTACTATACTACAGCCATCCCAACATGTGATGTGTTTTTACATCCAATACCTGCCACTGCTCTGGGAAGCTGATAGCCTAACCCTATTTGCACCAGCCCTGTGTACCCTTTGATATTCAGTTTAGGAGTCCAGATTAAGTCACATTATTGCAGTGCAAAATCATTTTGACATGAAAATCATCCATTTGGCGAAGCATCGACTGATACTGCCATTTCAGTCAAAGTATTTTTAGCGAGGTCTACTGTGCGAGTGAGGCAGAGAGATGGAGAGAGTCAAAAAAACTGAATATGACAGCACCCAGCAGCATTTTCTTTTTTTTTTTTTAACTCTGTAGTGATTGAAGACTGTAAAGAAGTAAATGCACAATGATAGTATTGGATTATGAGAATGAAATCAGACGGCAACTGGACAAACCCAAACCAAACTGAAACTTAGACCAAACAGCATAATCATTTACTAACTCTGAGATCTGCTCATATTTCATCCTTATCATGTTAGCGTTGAATCTAATTATAAGTTCATACAGTTGTGTTGTGTACAACTGTTGCCCAATTAGTTGTTTTGCAGACCACATAAACCTGTCATGTTCAAATGCTGACATGCGCTGCCCGTATTTATGTACTTTAATGTTGGGTTGTCCGGCATTTGTCCAAAATACAGTTTAAATCATTTAAATTGATCATTTTTGATATGATCTCGCAGAGTAGGACCATTTAGCATTTCCTGTTATTGGATTATATGTGTTTTGAGCTCAGAAACATATCGCCTTCGGCTCAAATGAGGCTTTTTTCACGAGACCTGGTTACCAGGCAACAAGCCTAAGCCTAGCAAGGTGTCTGAATGCATTTGTTTGGAATATTAGCCCTTCATTACTTAGGAAAATTGCTACATGTCACCAGAAGGAGGGTTAATTATTCTCTCCTGCTGAAACCTAAGATAGGCTCGGGCATTGAAATAGAATTCACTGCGAGCGGCAGAGGATTGTTTGGCTTCAGCTCATGTTCTCTCTCAGCCACTGTGAATGGCTCATGTAGTAATTCAGCTCTCGCTGCTGTCCCTTTGTGCAGCAAATGGTGTTTTGGTGCTCATCTACTGTCACAACTGAGCACTGAGAAACGTGATCTGTGACGCCGAAGTGTCCTCTGATGTAAAATAGGCCGAATAACAACTCGGTGCTGGGCGTGTGTGAAGACAGACAGCTGCGTCGTCTGCTACTCGCTTCCTTAAGGACGCGGCGCGTGCATTAACTTGTTAAGCAGCATCGATGCCTCCCTTATCGTTTGCTGTAGTTAATTGAAGCCTAATGAAACCTACAGACCAAAGTGGCAGAAGGACTGAGGATGTGGAAGAGGCGTCAGCCATCAAACACTGTTTTTTCCCCCTGTCTCACTTTCACTTTCCCACTTTGTCCCCATCCAAGCAAGCGCTCGACTCCACTACCTTAGTGGATGTTGGAAAGCTCTCTGTGGGAGAACAGCCCAATTGGAACTGACAACTGGTCCCTAACATCCTCTCTCTCCACCTATTGGTGTCGTGGCTGTTATGCGCTGCCTCCCTCAGGGCCTGGTGTTATCTGGTGTGTAGGAAGGCAAGGAGAGCAGTGTGTGTTTACAGAGCTCAAACACCTGGACCCAGTGTATCTGCCACCTTTCATGTTTTACAGCCTTGAAGCGCCGCTGGGTAAGTTGTAGAACAGCAAATGGACAAAACAACGCGTTTTCTTAGCTAATTGTGATCCTGTAGGTTCACCAAACATTTTATTGTTTGTCCTAATTGTTATTAATCAGCGCTGCTCTTCCCTATTGATTCTACGTGCAGCTGAAGTCAGCTTTTAAACACGTAAGATTTTCCACACTGACAGTACAAGAAAGCAAAATTAGCCCAAAAGCGTTAGATGAAAACTTCCCTGTTGCTTTGCTCAAGGCCTAATATCAAACTTCAGATAAATCTTTTGTCCTCTGTGTCCCACATCTGAATATATAAAATTACAACAGCAAATACTGTGCATGGTGTAGGAAATGAAAAGCCAGACCCAACTGGTTGAGCTGCAGCGTTGTCAGACCTGATGTGTCAAAGGCAATTTCTGTGAATAACTGAAACCTCTATTCCCACCTCTGTAGCCATGCTAAGAAGTAATAAGTCTATGTTTTATTTAATAGGAGAAAAAATAAGACATTATTAGCAGATGGTTCTAAAATAAGCCCGGCGTCAGTCCACTATCAGCCTCTTTGTCTGAGGTTGGGTTATTTTCATTTCAAAGGGAAAGTAAACACAAACATTGCTGGAATGACACAATATTTACATTTTCTCTTCCTGCAAATACTTTATGTGACATTTTAGTCCAAATCTGTTTATTAGTGATGGGAACTAACAAATACAACCAAGCTTCCTGATTCCAGGATCAGTTTTAAAAAGAAATCAACGTTTATTTGATATTTAAGACAATTCATAAGCAGAACATGCAAATTATCTAATGATTTAAATGAATGTAGATCTTTAGCTTTTTGTAATTCACCAAACTAAATACATGCCTGTGGAAATTGTGTGTTTGTGTGTAGGTGTTGTATAAGCGCTGTGCTGTCTCTCAAAACAGTCCTATCATGTTTTCAGCAAACCCCAGTGCTGCCTCATCGTTTCATGTGTTTGGGAGATCTGCACACCGTCACAGCCCTTTCATGTGTTGAAATGCCCGTGGCAGCGCGTTGTATTACTGTACCATCATTCACGGCACAGAACGCCTCAGACAGAAATGTCTAGTTGAGCAATGAATGCATCCGTATTTGTTCCATGTGCGGCGCGTGGCTCCCTTCCAAGGAACCCAGGCATCCAGTTTTATCTTTAGCTAGTGTCACCTCGGCCGCGCTTTATGGGAGAGAAAGAAAAAGATGATGTGATCTTGACTTTGATAGAGGTCTGGGTACACAGAACAATACGATGCTCTATTTTTGCACACTACTGCTGAATTCCAAAAATACAGCTTGCGGAGGGAAAAGTAAATGTCGGGCCACCAGCTGCAGAGCCTCATAAGCTGGTGATGAGTGCTCGCTGGAGCCTAGACCTCAAATCGCTCTGGCTGTGACTGCATGATAGGTGATGGTGGTTGGGATGGTTTTGCAGCTCATTGCCTCCATGTTTACATGCTCTGAATGGAGGCTCGCTGGTATTACCATGTACTCTAATTAGCGGGGAACACGTCTACTCTGTACTGTATGCGCACGAGTGTTAATCTGCCGCGTACACGTGTATCCGTTGGACATTTAGGGAGAGACACAATTGAAATTCAGCCGCGGTGCTTCACTTTCCCCCGAGCCGTTCCAGTCCTGGCCTTGGCTGATTTGCTGAGTTTCACGTTCATGTGTGAGATTTATTATCTCCTAGCCTGACTGGTATTTTACGGTTTAATGACCAGCAATCGCTCCCATCATCAGGGTCAGTTACAATTACATCCACATTGCCTCTGCTCAAGTAAATGCAACTTAACTCGACGCCTCTGGGATCCTTTCGGTTTAGAATTCCAGAGCTCACTGTATTTTCTATGACTGAAATTATAAAGAAAGATTAAAATCCCGACATTCAAGCCCCCTGGACATTTCATCTAGCTACTGTGTCTGATTATGAGCTATCTCAGTGTGGCCTTGAATCCGTAAAGGGGGGCACTCAAAATCATCTCCGGTTGATATTTACAGTCGGAATGAGAAAAGCAACATGAGCTGTAACATCAGAACGTTCTGCTCCACCGTCCTTCGTGAATTAAAAAGTCGCTTGTCGTGCAAGTCAACACTCGTTCCTTCAAGCTCGTCTCCTACGACTGTGGCCGTGTGTTAGTCAGCAAACCTTAAACTCAGCAGAAGCTACTGTAGGTGCATTTGGACAAATCATGTAAATCACATTAAGTGAACAGATTCATCTTGAAGCTGCCGTCGAGTTACTGAATTAAGGGAAGTGTTTCTCTGCCGCGTGTGGTCATATGTCACTCTCTCTGTCTCTAACACACCTAGACGCACTCAGATTTATCAGCCCAAATTGCTTCCACTCCTCCATTAGCAAAGACTGTCCAAACCTAAATAGGTTTTTTGATATATAATCCTGCCGCTCATCACTCCACACCTGTCTCACCTTCACTGTATCTGTTTCCGACTCCTCTTCACCTCTATCGGCTGTTGCTCCTATCTGTTCTCCTCCCCTCTAATCCGCCCCATAATCGCCTCTTCCCCTCTGTCGCGTGGCGTAAAACACACTGCAGTTATTGTGACAGCCAAGTTGCACTGACAAATCATGTCCTTTAGCAGCAACATTCCCGTTAATTTAGTTGGAGAAGGAACTGAAGGACATAAATAATGAGTTAGCTCTGCCTGACCCTGTTTCCCAGCTGGGAATGCTAAGCTGGAGGTCTGAGGAAACACTTCGCTTTGTCTAATTCACTTCACAAACGCTCCCGCTCATACAACAACAACGCGCTTATAATTGTGCATGAAACACATTTTCTCCTTCATTTCAGTCGCGGCTGCACCACGAAGCTAGTTTTAAAGGAAAGGCCCACCAGTTTTATTAATGCAACACTTTGGTATCAGAAAGACAGAAAGATCTATATCCATCTGAGCTCTGCCTGGTAACAGAACTGACTATTTACTAAACCATTAGGGGAGCGAGACAGCATGTACATCCAACCATTTCCTTTTAAAAGCTCCCTGTGATACTCATCTCCCCTAGGTGGGTTCTCAGCCGTTTCCCTGTCAGTGCGTTGACGTTGTGCTCCATTTGATTTGTTGAGTTCCCATACTGTGCTGTGTATCTTCTGTACTGGTGCCGTCCCTGCAGGTCACATGTTCTCGATATGAGATAAATAACACTGATCCTGTTGTTATGCTGCGTGCACATACAGGTGTAGCTCGCGCTCTGGCCGTGAGGGGCTGCAAGTGAAGGAGTGGGTCTCTACAGTATACAGACTTCAGCCTATATCACGTCTTATATTAGTGTAGCAAAAGACGCCGTGAGCTGGATAAGCACGAACAACGAACCAGACGTGTGTATGACAGACCTGAACAGTAGAAACTATTGGTTCAAGCATTCTCTCAGGACGTTCACCTGGTCCTTATAGTCTCGTTTTAATAGTCCGTGTTCATCTGTCACTGGGGCTTTAGGATTGCCACCAGCCTGCATTTCTTTTTTTAGGTATCCTGGAGAAACGCTCACCACACAGTCAAACAAAAGACACGAGCCTAATGACGACAGGCATTAGGATTATACTAGCAAGCCACGCTTGATGATATCCTCTTAAGAATGCTGGCGTGGATAAACAAAACGCCGATGGAGACCCTTACTAACGCCTGCTGTATGTGTCCGCCAAGCCACGGCCAGAACGGATGACTCTATAATCAGCTAATGTGACACATTGACTCTCTTATGAGACTAAAACATTTCCCAGCCTACACCTGGCAGGGATGAGCAGAGAGGGCAACCAGCAGCCGTAGTCAAAGGGACGACGACCTGCCATCAGTCAATTCCCTTCAAATTTGACAAAATGTGAGTAAACAGCCTCTGAATTTTATTAGTGTCCTGCCACAAACACCTGCATGTGTGACGCCTATAGAAGCGAGTTGAGGAACGTTTGATTCCACATAGTAGGTGGTTTCCATTAAATGTCCAGTTCAGTTTGAGACTTTTGAAGGTTTCGTTTGACTTGCGTTCAAGGCTTCCAGCAGATATTCGTTTAGGATTCGGTACGACTTTCATGGAGCCCCGATGGTTGGATCAGCTTGGAAGAGGTGGCATCCGCATAGAGCAGGGACTTCATTCATGTGTCTGCCTCTGTGTTTAGCTTCTCAAACCCGATGAGCAGGAGGGCTGGAGGGGGCAGACTCCTCATCAGCTTTTAACTGGAGGCACAATCGGTCGGATCATTTGCCAAAGCATGGCAATTAGAGTGGCCGGGTGAGAAGAAAAGAAGAGGAAGAGCCAGTGAACAAGAAGAGGACAAAGAGGAGAGGAGGGGACGCGTCGGCAGGATGGAGGGAACTGGAGCGGAGTGATTTAAATGGAGCCTGGGGAGGTACATTAAGGTGGGGTTGACACGAGGACAGGTCGGCGTTATTTCACTGCGAGAGGTGAGAGCTGTGGAGCTGGAATGGTTATATTCTCAGTGTGACATGAGAGGATTCACTTTGCTGTTTGGGTCACTTTAATTGGGCTTTGTTAGGAAACCATGTGGCTCGCGATCAAGAAAGACCAGTGAAGGCCACGTTAGTTGTAAAAAGCCGTACCGTCGTATTAATCCAGTACCTTATTTCCTCCGCTGCCTCTCTTCAGTCGGTAGGGTTATTATTATTATTTTTCTTTGCTGTATCAACTTGCTCGCGTTGGCAGCAGTCGGGCGCATACGCTCTTGAATGCACAACAGCCACAAACTACATAACAACCCGCGTTAAAGCCTCCTCCTCGTCCGAGCTGCAAACACAAACAGGCGCCGTCGAACGCATCGCCAAACACAGAGCAGCGCGGCTGATGTCAGTTTGCAGGGTAGCTAGTTAATTAGCTGCTCAGCGTGTAAGTGTTCCTGCAAGTTCACCCAGATGCTGTTGTCCTGCCTCATCGGCGCCACGGCTCACGACTCCACCTGCCACCTCACGCAGGGCCCAAGTTTGTTTACCTTCCAGTCCAAGCAGTTCTTTGACTGCGTCAGGGGACACACCTCCACCCAAAAACTCTTCTTTTAATAAGTAAAAGCCAATAAACACATGCATGGCCTACGTTTGATTTCAGTGAGTGGCATCTCGTCTACAGGTGGCCTCCATGTTATGGATCTAAAAACAGTCATAAATGGGCAGACTGCATCTGTTGCTCTATTTTCCAGCTTTTAGAAAGATGGCCTTGCATTTCATGGAGCTTGTATGAAACATTAATGTCGTCGGTGCCATCAGGTACAGGCTGGGAACAAATAGCAATGCCATTTCAAGTCCCGTGTAATTTAAAAGGCGATATTTTAGTCCCTGGTGTTCGGTGCTAACCCTTCCAACTATGTGCTCTGCATGTAGTGACGGATCCAACAGATGTTGGGTATGAAAGTGGTGCATGTGACTGAGGGGAATAGTTTTCCTGTGTCAGTTTCAAAGTAAAGTAAAATGCAACTAATAAAGTTTAGTGTCATGCAGGACTGATCTGAATAAAATAAAAGAATCTATTTTTCTCCCGCCTCACTCTCTTATCACTCCTCCTCTGTGATTCTTCATACTTCATAATATTAGGTATGCAGAGGAGAGGAGCTGGTATTTCATCGATTTTCAAAGGTGCTTCACCTGACATTTATATCTTCTTGAAATTAATCTGGCATCATTGTTTCTGCTCTTTGGTGAAAGGGCAGAGAAATGGGAGAGCACACAAAGATGGATGGAGAAGTTATTTAATCTGCACAAAAATAATACTATTTCCATCAACCCTCCCCCCAACAACACACACACACTCATGTCCTCAGCCGTCAACAGCAGCCATCATAGGATTTCACTCACTTATTATAAGCGCTATGAGAAGGTAGACACTATAGCAAAAACATAGGTTCTTATGTTGTATATTACATGTTAATATCAATAAGATAATGAGATTTAGGTTTAGTACAATTATTGCAAACACACTAACATTTAGACGCAGATTGTGTTTCACTGCAAACTGGGCTTAATTGCTTTGAGCTCCAGCAAAAGTCCATCAGAGTCGTAATAAAGACAAACCAGAGTTTATCTGTGAAACAAATCAGTGAGGAGTCCAGGAAAGTAGAGATTTCATATCTAAAGGTAATAAGGAGGCTCCCTGTACTGTTTTGTAGAACATTACAAGTAGCAGCTTTCCTTTTTTTAGGTTTCTTATTTTTTTTTTTTTTGGGGGGGGGGTCAACTTTTACTATTTTAATGTTTATTTGATTATATAAGATGATTTATTCAGATCTCCTTGGTCAATTGAAATTCCCTGGGAGTGGGAAAAGCTTGCAACACCGCAGGACACAGACACAAACTGGAAGCTTGGCACAACATGCTGACAAGGAACAAATGAAATGAGTGTGTGGTAACACCGGAGGACTGCTTGTGTGAATGTACAAGATGGCTCACATTTACCTTAAAATCGTCCACAGTACATGCTACGGTAAAGTCTGTTGAATAACTAATGGTCTTTGTCGTTATCTTCAAAGTACAAATCTATTGAGGTTCAAATCAATCACCGCTATGCATGATTTCCAATACAATGACTGTCCAACAAGCTGGGAAGCTCATTTTCCATGGACAGCACCACCTCTTTATCAATCTGTGTTCTCATATATTCACTTTAGAAAAGTGTACAGCAGATTGTATTCACTCTAATTATCATTTGCGTGGTGAACATTTCGAACTTAGAGATACAGAAAGATAGTTTTTTATTTAGTTGATTATTTCAGCCTAATGGTTTTCACTTAAATCCAGCTCTCCTCAAATATGCGCTAATTAGTGGTAAACAGTGTTTATATTTATATACTGTGCACGTATTGTACATATATATGCACGTAGTATTATCAAGAAGTAAATTAAACAAAACAAAAACCAAACTAACTAACTATTTACTAGTCACTACTCACAACTTATAGCAAAGTTGTTACAGGGTGCACCAGTGTGTTCAGACCCCCTGATTATTTGCTCACTACCCAATGAAAAAGACGGAAAGAGGTCAGACTGCGGCCTGTGAGGACGACGTGCCAGCTGTTTGCTAATGATGTACTGGACGTGCAGCATGGGATGAAGCAGCGTTGCGCCCGGTTGCCAGTTGTTTGGTTCATTTTCCCCCTCTTTTGATTTTTCAGGTATTTTGAATCCTCTCTCATAAATGCCGCAGGGTAGTTTTTATCCATTCCACACCTCACCTAAAATTTGCCTCAGTCAATTTGTCAAATCTTTGCGTTCCCGTTCCTGGGTTTGAGCCTGATTAAAATGTATGATCAAGAGCTGATGTGCTTTTAGGGGAAGTGACTGGTAACTTTGAGCAAGAGAGTAAAGCGAGAAGATGTTCTAGATGCTCTGTCAGAGTCTGGCAACAGTTGATGTGACGGTAATAACTTATACGTGGACGATGGAGCTTTGCTCAGCATTAGGAACATCGTCCTGGTAGGGCAGTAGGAAAACAGAGTGACTTCCTGGTCCTATGGAAATAATAAATTCCTTGAAGTAATAAAGACTGCACTAGGGGCTAGTCGAAAGTCAGTAGCTGTGATTAGATAAATTGGGTGAAGTTGTAGTCAAGGACACAGAGGACAGATAGAGTTTTCTCGCGGAGACCTTCAGGCAGTCCATCTCACAGGCTGCGAGATGCAACGGAAGAGACGAAAAAGAGAAAAAGTCACAATCTGTTAAAAGGAACTGACAGACGCAGACGTGTTCTCTTCCAGGAAACTACTTCAACAGACGCCTCGTCTACCTGGACGCAGGCCAGAGCACACTTTTTGGCAGATAATGACAGCTTTACGGGCATTCGATTACTTTGTAATGTCATTTTTTCCGAAACACCGCATTAAGATGTCTACGATCTTATCCTGGGCTTCGTGCAGAGAGGCATCTAGAAGGTTTCACCCATCTCCTTCAACGTTCCCTACTTTAGTCCTGCTCAGAGAGAGAGAGTGACTCTGTATAAGCTCGATGGCGTTTGGGTGGAGCCTTTCCATCCCAGGCGATTATTGGCCACTTTAGATCGTATCTTCATGCTTTTTTTTCCTGAGGGATATCTATCTATCTACTAAATTGAAATACAGTCGGGAGAGGGAGGAATTCCTGCGCCTAGGGGAAATAAAGGCCGATTTGCATTTGAAAGAGGTAGATCTGCAAGGTAAGGGTATGTCAGATAGCTGAGCGCTGTTCTCAGGTGTATTGCTGTCATTTGTTGCAGAATAATTGACATCATTCAGAGAGCGGCTGCCAGCCTATATCGTCACGGATCTGTTTGTCTCCGATTGCCAAAGATATGTTGTTGTTTTTTTTACATCTTATACAACCAAGCACCAAAATGCTTATGTTTTCAAACAATAAAATTCCTCATTAATAATTTACATAACTGATCCTTATTAATAATGTAAGTTATTGATTTATTTATTATACAAACATACGTAGAAATATGTTAATTAATGTCACTGAGCCAAGGAAATGCTTTATTAACATCATATAGTAACTATACTGTAGATGTTTAAACAATAATGTGAAAAGGCAAAGTCAAGGTGGAAGCTGGGATCTTACCTGATTTATTATCGTTCCCAAAGTGGCTCTTTCCATCTAATAATCCATTAATTATGTGGTATAATCATTTCAAAGGTTTCAAATGACAGCATGCTGTAGGCCATAGCTTTGTGATTTAGTGTTTATTTCTCGTGGAGGCATCATTTCTGTTACGAGTGTGTGTGTGTGTGTGTGTGTGTCCCCAGAGAGGGATGGCATTTCTTTTACGCTGGCTTCTGTGTGGGTGAGGATCCCCAGCGAGAGCTAGTTTTACTCAAAGCTGTCCAATTTGAAACCCAAGTTCCTCAGGGGAAAAGTTGAGACCTTCAGGAGCACTGACACCGCCCCACCCACTGGAGGAGGTCTTTGAATTTAATCTCTTATTGTCAGTGTCCTGAAGGGAAGCTCGGTTGCCCACTTACACTCTATTGTAATCGCTGCTGCCCAGGAGTGAACAGCCTTGCTCCAGTATCTCGTGCTCCACTGAGAAGTTGTAACCCATACATTGTGCTCGATCACTTAGAGGGTGCCGCACGCTGAAAGCTAACCGTTTCCCATTGCACCCTGAACTTTGGATATCTACCCTGAACCCTGGCTGAAATGTTATTCTAATCGCTATGTATGCATAGCGATTTGAACTCTGCAAATGTCAGCAACTAGGTTGCAGCACGGCCCCAATTTTCTTTCCCTCTGCATCTGTTGGCAGGTCTGAGCTCGACTCGCCTTATCAAATAAATTGGACAGTGGCTATTTCCCCAATTGCCTCCTCAGAAAGGTTGTGGCTCACCCGAGGGTCTTCTGCTCGTGGCTCTGGCTGATGGGAATACTACTTAGAATAATTGTCCTCGAAAAGGACGCTTCTCAGCCAATGCTGTCGCCTCCATGCTGCTGTGTGTGTGTGTGTGTGTGTGTGTGTGTATGTGTGTTAGAGGTGCACATAGACACCAAAGAAGGGGAAACAAGCCGATACTACCTCTAAGATTAGGTGTCAGGATCTGTGTTCAACTTGTGTTCATTCTTGCCACTGCCTTGTTATTAGAGGACTGAAAGGCCAGATGAGAATTATTTGTGTGCTGCAGGTGACAGCAGACAACAGTTTTGTCTTTATTGCCATTACGATGTCTTTTAACTTCAATCTAATTATGTGTCTGGTGATCACTTCAGGAACCTTCTCGGTATGTTTTTACAGCCTTTTAATGTAAGTACTCCAATGACACAAGTTTGTGAAGATTTGCTTTGATGTTGATGCCCCACAGTGGGAAGCCCTGCGGTTAAAATGTTCACGCGAAGAGCAGTTCACTCTCGTGTCGCGTCGTCTGTGGCGGTGGAAGCTTTTTAGAGCCTGTGTTACTACGTTACTCAGTAACCAACCAAAAATGACTCAACCGTGTTTTCTGTTGCTCTAACCACAGTTTTATTAGCTCCAGCTAATATGTGATGTTTCTAATTAAAAGTGTCCTTGGATTGTTGGTTAGTAATCTCAATGTGAATATTTGACGGAACAAAAAATGAATCAGTTCATTAAGGAATTTGCACATTTGTCAAAACAGGAAACGTGTTAGTTGCAATTACTGTAAAGTCTTTGTAATATTTTAACAAAATAAAGAGGAAACTGCAAAGGTATAACTTTACAGTGTTTTATCTCTAAAAACACCCTCCTGCATTGGCCCCAGTTAAATTTCACCTGCAAACAAAACCCTCATAAAAATTAAAGGTGGTATAAGTACAGTGTTTACGATTCTACCTCCAGCCAGATCATTATAGACCGTGTGTCTGCCAAGGTCTGCGATAGTGATGTTCAGTTGTTTTTTCTTTCCAAGTGTTTATTAAGCACAAAACACACATGCCTATATATCTACAGTATAGTGCACATTTTACCCCAAATAAAATAATCCTCGTCTATGGTCTTGTCTGTGGCTTGGAAACGCCTGAGGGAGGTTTTGTAAAGCCCTCAACCCTTATGTGGGAAAACCCACCGCAGGACCCACTGCACTCTTTTCATCTGCTGCAGAGACAAACAGCTTTTAAGGCCTGTAATTGAGTTTTGCAGTAAGAAGTCGGAATCCAGTCAAAGCAAGTAGGGACACGATGAAGATTTAGACTTCTAAGATAGCCGAGCCTTTAAAAGCCTCTCCTGTACACTATAATTATATTGTCTAGATGTTTTCCATAGCAACAGACTTCACTGGGCTCAGTACCCCATGGCTGCAAATATTTGATTGCGTCTAGTAAAGCATCTTTATTTTAGTTTTCATTATCGAAAGAATGCTTTCTTCCTGTCTTTGAGGTTGCTATTAATTCACAAAAGTCTGTGCATATGTCTAAACGCAGCCGTATTAGATCAGCACTTATATGCATCTATCCGTCTAGCCCCAGAGAAGCCTCTCATCAAAACAACTAAATGATTTTCCTGCTTTCCACTCCTTTCGTTCTCCTCCAGTGAATTGTCAGATTAGGCTGAATTCTGACTACTGGGCCATACTGTGCTGTTCCTTGTGTGTGTGCGTGTGTTTTTTTCTTCTATCAGTCAGAAATGACTGAATTACTGAGGCTGCTGATTATGTCCCTGTTGGCCAGACCGCCTCACATTGCCTGGCTGCTCTGTTTACTCTTAGAGGGGTCTTCTTTCATCTGACTCTCATAATGAGCATTAGGTCTCTTGCAGCATCGTGCCTCACTCTGCCAAGTGAACATCTGTGGAGATGGCTGCTCCCATCTTCGTCACCGACGGTGTTGTTCAGTCTGCACGCTGACATTGACACCTCTGTTGTCTCTCGGCCGTAATGAGAGCCACATCTCACGAGTTCGTTTCTTTTTACTGTGCGTTGTGTCATGCATTACTGAGCCGCGTGCTTTTACTGTAGTTAGAAGGGCGGTTGTGCTGTTTTAGGGGCCCGTGAGGTGCAAGATCTTTCATCATTCACACACAGTAGAAATTAGATTGTGGGGATTTAGAGTGAAATGAAAAAAAATCTAGTAATATCAAGTTTTATCTGTCATTTGTGCTAAGTGCTCATTACAGCAGTATCACTACACTGCTTTCCCCAGCTCCTGCTGCCAAAGTTGTCAAAATGTCATAGCACTGTAGCAATTACTGTGACATCTTTACTTTTCCATTTTCAATTGATCATCTTTGATTTCTATACAGTACTTTGGTTTCTGATGAGCCATGGCAGCGATTGTCATTCTACGTACTGCGCAGTCTTTTGTCTCTGTATCTTGTATAAACTTTAAACTGAGAACGTTCTGGGAGGAGTTGCAATCATCCGGATTTCTGACATTTCCCCTGCAGCCACAAGCTACAAAAATGTCTGTTTCATATATTTCACAAGCAGATTAGAAAACACAAACTTCCTCATATATAGGAAATTGTTACACAGAGGCTGCAACACTCAACCTTCCCATTTTGATCATCGTGGATCATCATGATAAGTTGGCTTTGATGGCTTTTCTTACCGAACCCAACCTATTGCCATAATCCATGTTTCAGTGACAATGGCAATTAGCGCAGAAGTTCAACTTCTTTTTTGAAAGGACACAGAATAAAGCTTTTAAATTAGGCCCCTTCTTGCGAGCCTCTATTAGTGGTAATTGTAAAGCAATTTGTGCCAAGTCAGTGATGTCATTTAGTAGAACATCGCTCACCCTGCTCTGTACCGTCTGTTTGTTTGAGTCTAAAGTGAATGGAAAGGGTGAAACTCAAGGAGATTTGACCTTTTGCCCAAAACAGCTTGTGGCCAGTGCTACACGTGTTGGATTCCTGACCTAGAACAAATGCAGTTCAATTGACTTTATTCATACACAACACAAACAAAAACCATCCCAAGGCACTTTACATGATTAAGGTCAAGACCTTGCAGAACTGCGGAGAACAGCTCCACAAGTTCCTCTTGAGCAGGCGCCAAGTAACAGTGAAAAGGAAAAAGTCCCTGTGAGGGAGGACGGTTCCTCTAGTGGAGACATGCTGGGCTGGGCGGCCGTCTGCCACCACCAGGGAGTGAGGAGCAGATAGAACAAAGAAGGACAACACAGCCGACATATTCTACACCTGTGAAGTAAAAACTCACCTTGTCACATGACACGTCCCTATTTCACTCAACCGTGCACTGCGCTATAGTTATTATTGCACATTGTACCTTCGAAGTTCTCCAGGAAGTTTTTTAATGAAGGAGAACTTTTTAGACTTTGCACAAGAAGGTGGAAACAGTTCTACTGTTGCTGTATGTGGTCAGAGTCCTACATTTACATTACTTAGTGTTTTCACGGCAGTAAGAAATTATTTAGTATTTGTTGTGGATTTGAGGTAGATTGAACAGTTCGCTGAGAGCAAAGGTTTCCATTCAGCGGAACACAACGCTCCTGCAGAATGTAATTGGATGACATGTTGTTGGACACATAAAAGCACCGCATCTTCAACTTTTCAAGGACAAATAAGAATCTGCACTTATTGTGAATTATGCATATCTTCATGCAGTGGAATTTGTTGTGTCTGCAGAAGTGGCTGAGTTGTCTGTAAAGTGCCCCTTCAGAGAAACTAATGGAGCTTCTACCTACCGATGAGTTGGGGAAAAAAAGGCTTTGGTGGCCAAATTTAGCTGTTGGGGAGAGACCTGTTTCTTCTGAGATGCCAAAGGCTGCGCAGCTAATGCCTCTGAGACGTTCAAGTGCTGACATTTTAGTTGTTTATTTACTTTTCTGCCTTCATCTGTGCATCGCTTAAGGGACAACCAGGGGCCACGACGCCATCCATCAGGGTTTTGCTCACCAGTGGTGCCACTACAAATGTTCTGTGGGCTGTTGTCACCACATTCACAATCAAATGTTTGCTTACGACGTCCCACTCGGCTGCGCGACGTGCCACCGGTGAATGCCAAATCCCAGAATCCAATCTGTTTAAGGCTGCCACGCACACAGAAAGGTCTTGGTGATTTCATTTGATACATTTGAAGAGAACTGTAGTAAGGTCCTTAAGAAATGTACTTCCCAGAGCAGGGAGGTGTATTTGGAAACGGGGAAAAGATGAGAGAAAGGGAGGAAGAGCTGGGAAAATCAAGTTTTCATCAAAGCCTCCATTTTGTTGGTGCACTGGCAAAGCCCTAGATCCAGTTTGACCTTTCATGGTTGTAATTAGTAACACATACTGACATTTTGAATCCTTCTGGCATTCATTTTTTGTATAAGAAATCCAAAATTAATTGGAAGCAATGATAAAAAACAAACCTACAGTTATTTTCAGTCCATTTAAAGGATTGTGGTTTATAATATGTAGCCTGTGAGACTGCACTAGTTAATTTGCTCTATAAACCTTATCTGTGACACTGATTTAATAATAAATTGCCTTTAATAATACATCTAAAAGTACACACATACAATTATATGTGATTAGAAGTACATGGATATTTGACATGAAAAATTTGTGATTAAATGTTTGTTTATATGTTTTTTTATATCAATTCATTCATGATTTGAAACATCTTGCGTCTTGTTTTTCCAGTAATTTTTAAAGTTGGTATAATGAAAGAATTACTGACTGGTAAAAGTAAAATGTTTCATCATTATTGGATTATTTACAAAGCTAGAGGACAAAGTAAACTCAGCTTTAGGTGGAGCTTTCACTAGATGGCAAAATAATTGATTTGTTAGCATAACAAATTTAAAATACCCACAACTCACTGTCAGCATTGATTTCTTTTCACTGATTGAATTTAAATCTAGATAAACTGAGTCTAGTTTGAAAGGACCTGCATCTGTTCATCACGGCCCTGGTCCTCGGAGCGGGATGGCCTGAGCTTTATTAGGTGAGCGCCGTGGGAGCATCTCTGTAGTTCAAAGGCGGAGAGGGAACAGGTTTGAAAGTCAGTCGCTGGTTAATCCACGGGACAAAGGAATTGCTCCCCAGTCCGTCTTTGTCATGCATCGCTCAGGCAGCCTTTGAATGTGATGAACAAATAGGTAGATAATACCTGTGTTTGGCCGTGAAACCACTTACCATATACTTTTCTGCTTCTACACTCCCTAAGGCATTTGGAAGAGATTCATTCAACGCAAGCTACGAGCCCTGTCCTCTGCTTTACATTTACAATAGTAAGATTTTAATATTCGGTTTGATGAGCACAAAGACCACTTTAGGAAATACGTTGTGTTTTTTAAAGATCTGCGAGGGAGAAGACACTGCTGATATATTCCCTACGCTAGTTGACTAATCCAAACTATTACAGCACGGTCGAGGCGGATGGCCGTCCACGCTCAGCCTGGTTCTGCTGGAGGTTTCTTTTGAGGTGTCCCTCTTGCGCTGCTTGTGTAGGATTAGTAAACGTGTGTATGGCATCGTGTCTGTATTAAAACCACTTAAAATAGCCTCTTGCAGCATCTTGCAAGAGTAATGACAACGAATAATGGGAACCAGTTTGAAAAATGTAGAATAATCCCAGCTTTATCCTTTAATGCTGCAGCTCAGCATATTACCTGCGCAACCATCACATATAAGAGACAAAGGAGGCTGTAGTTCCCTCTGAGAGACTGGCATTATAAAATACTTTGAGTTTAAGGGTAAGAAGCCCCATTCGCCGGCAAGAAGGAGTGACAAAGCAGTTTTATAATAGCGGTGGTTAGCAGGGTAATATCTTACCTCAGCAGAGGATGTTTTAGTTAGATCCCTCCGATAATTATCTGGCTCGGCCAACTCTCTGAGCCGAATGTGTCTTCACTGTTTGTGTTAATTACAGAGCTCTGTAAGATGGAATAAAAGCTGCTTGTGTTGTCCTGGTTTGAAGTCGCTCTGGTTTGTTTTCTAATGCAATTGTGGGTGTTAATAACTGGGAATGTGTTGTTGTAGAAGTCAAATTTATCACCGCACTGTGTTGCTCATTTTCACCTACAAGTAATAAATCAGTTCAGCATGTGTAAACCAGCAGCTGCACTTTCAAATTTGTAATCTGCTCTGTGATATTTCCCCAGCTTCCCATATCCTAATTTTCAGAGCCTCCCATTAAAAAGTCTGTCCCTGGCAGGTTCACCCTCCCATCTGGTTTTCCAGCTGTATGCCTCTGTGCGGCTGTCGAGAAAACCTCAAAGCTGTTTACCACTGAAGATAAACACCACAAATATCAAAGTGCTTGAAATGATTGATAAGATTGATGCTTGGGATCCAAGGGTACAGCCGCGCTGCCACTCGAGAGCTGCTGTCTATTGCAAGAAAACCTTGTCTTAAGCCAGAATATTTGCAAGAGGGTATCGACGTTCTTTTTTTAGGAAGAATGAGTTAGATGAACGCCCCACGGCCACGTTAGCAAATGCATTTATGGAGGAAACATGCACTTACCAGGTTAGTGTCCAATTTGTTCTCCGGTCAAGACACCGAACCCTGAAATGGCTCAGTGTTAAATCCTTATGAGTATCACTGTGTGTTCAATAGAAGAAGCAGAACGTATGAGAGAAATGCAGTTGAATGTTTTCTGTGTAAGGCAACCAACTCATGATAAACTCATAACAGCGCCTTCCAGATGTGCAATGGGTTTACAGATGTGCCGTCCAAGGCAGCCGGCAGCCATCTACCATAGCCACGTAGCTGAAGCCTGGATATTGTATTTAATGTGTGTCCTCCGGTGCAGCTGGCAAATACCTGCATCAAACATTTTGTAGCAAAGGTCATAATAACCAAGCTACTCTAACATACTGAGCTGACCTGAGCATCACGCCAAGTTAAAAATAGGGAGCCATCCTATACGTTACACATACAGTATGTAGCATTAAATTTTCATTTCATTGTCAAGTTTTAAAGTGATTACACGCCAAAAAGTCATTTTTTTAGCCTCATTATCTTGTCAGAAATCCTAGTTTTTGGCAGAGCTCTGCCTGTGGGGACATTCTTCTAAAATGCATTCAATAAAAGCTCGTTAACAGAGCCAATAAGGAAAAATAGAATGATTCAACCCCGGTTTGCATATTTTATTTATTAGCCTGTTAGATTACATTATAATGTGCGACGCGCCAGTTGACAGGACTTCTGTCATAACTGGGTCATGGGGACAAGCGCGGTCCCTCCAGACTCTTGAGCAGCAAAGGCCAGTGGACAGGTTTTAGGGCTCAGTCCCTTGAAGTTTGTGACAGGTGGGTCGTGTTTAAAAGTGAGCCACAGCTCCGGCAAGCGAGCAGGTTAACACACTGCTAAAAAATGGAAAACAAATTACTTTGGCTGATGAAGTAAATTTCTTATCGATCAGCGATTGACCTCACTGTTGTGGACATTTCATGCTCTGACACAGAACTTACTTTACCACCAAATACTCGACTGTGAGGCCTAAGGAAACGAACCTGCTGTCCATGAATCTGGTCGTGGAATGTTGACCGAAAGCTCTGCTATTTAGCTGTCCCTCAGCCAACCAGTCTAATAGGTGTTACCATGGCAGAAGGCATCTGTGTAGGATGAGTGGAAGTGGATCACACTGTCTCTCCTTCTCCTGAGCGGCAGCAGGAGCGGGGCCCACCGAGAGATTCTCAGAATCTGGCTGTGCATTACTGCTGCTTGCTGCTGCACAGCTTTTCCATTTGCAATGTTCTTTCATTAATCAGCATTAACACCGTTCAATGGGGAGCTGGATTCAAGCGGCGCTCCCATGGGTAATGCTTCGTCCCCTCTCATTTGCAGCACAAAAATGAAGCAGAGTCTGTGAAAAGGACGGTGTGATTAAAAACATTGGTTTTGTATAATACGCGGGCTCTCTCAAAAGATGATGATGAATATGTAGTGGCTTCTACATCTGGTGGTGAGTGTAAGTAATGAATATAAATACACATTATTACTCACCATGCTTGCTTCCCTAGCAGAACATGTATTCGATGTGGTTATGCCCTACAATAATGTGTAATTATCATTTCTTGCGATTGGTGTTTTTAAAAGCTGCAGTAATCAAGTAGCAACTGGGTCACCTCATTTAGCGAGAGTCTGGGATTATTACGTTGGCCCTTTTCAACTCACATCAAAGGGAACATGCTTGATCAGGAGGATTTCTTAAACATTACATATTTCTGTTTCATCTCCCCTTGACGGCATCATATCAGATACTTTCTGTTTCCTCTAATGCGGAAGATTTGATGAAAGAAGACACAAATGGGTGCAATAACGAGAAACAATGTTTTAAATGTTGCAACATGTTTCTTCGGTTTGTCCCAGATGAAATGGGGGGGGGGGGGTGAAATCCACCATCCAGACATGACACAGCAAAAGGACGGGTTCGCGTTAGGTTCACTAGTTATAGGGTTTGTCTGTGCTGCAGCTGATGTCACAGGGTCATCGTCCCAAGAAATATATGACTTACCAATGAAAAGAAAAAACCCTGTTTAATGCTGATGAGACTCCAGGAACTAACTAAGAGCCTTTTTTGCAGAACTCTACTAAAATGACCTTTCAACCTCATCTCTGCCTTTTTAATTGGACATACTCAAGCATTGCTGCATGCCTCAAATATCTGGGACATCTTGGCTTGTGATAAAAAGTAGTCATAGACGGGTTTACGCATGACGACAATCTAAGCTACGTGATGCAGAATAACTTAACATTGGTGCCGTGCTGTATTTACAGTACTTTAGCTTGAACATAATCCTCCTATAATCCGCGCTGCCTTTATCCAGATACAGTAATCTAATTAACGGCACACCGGGGGATTTGTGAGTCTGTGTTTGGTAACGGTGTCACCAGTGCAAACAACAGGGCTGGTCCTGTGTCCAGACAACTTCTGTGCACGTCCTGGTTGCTGCTTTCCTGTAGTCGTGGTTCAACCCCACCTATGTTGAAACAGCTCATTGTCACATGAGTTCAGAAAATGTTCATATTCAACAGATTGCTGTATGTATGCAAGACAAACAAAGGCTGAACTTGTTTGAACTTGTGGGGACTGTGAAAGGCCGTCAACTAATGAAAAGTTAATGGCAGCGATGGGCTCGCACAGCTGCCAAGCTGAGATCGGCGGTGGTAACATTAAAATACGGAGCCCAAGCCCTTGAGCTGCGTGTGCCTATTCTGGCTGAAGAGGGGGAGACAGCTTTAGCTGAAAGTCAATTGCTTTCACAAATCATGGATGAGTGGTCACTGCACTGAGCGCAGGTTAGCGTATCAAATGGAAACACCTCGACGGGACTTCAGAATTTTTATCTGTCAAAGAAATAAATGGGAACGATGTGGAAGATGTTGCAAGGGGCCTCAAACTTTGAGCTGAATGTAAATGAGACACTTGTGAGCAAAATGTGATTTAGGTAATGCTTTCAGTGAGTTTGTCCAGAAAGAATTTGTTCATCCAAGTGGAAATGCAGTGATCTCGTGCCGGGAAAAGAAAAACAACACTGCGTCTTCCTAAAAAACATCTTCAGAGTTTTGCCGCTATGAGGACACTCACATATTCTGACCCAGCTGGGCTCCTTCTCGACAAAATCAAAAGTTTTATGTCTTTTAAGCAGTTTTTGAGCTAAAGCCAAATCTTCAGTTTGGTTATTTGTGAATTGTCTGAAGCAAAGTAGACAAACAAAAGCCAAATATGTTAATAATTCATCTTTGTCTTGTATTTCATGAAAATGACACTGTGTAATCAATAATCTCCAATGGCTCTGCATGTGTGTGGATGAGCCATTTGTCTCTATCGTCTCTAGCGTCAGAGCAGGAGTCAGACTCTGTGGTCTAACAACTAGAATCACCATAACTGGAACCTGTATGTGTTGGCAGACGCCTTAATGGACAGCTACCAGATAAATACACAAGAAACGTAAAGCGAAGCAGGACTGTGCAAGAATCAGACTCATTCTGCTGTTAGTTACTAATCAGAAATGTCAATTTCTCACTAGACAATTTTCTCTGTTTAGTCACTCAGTGATCTTTAACGTCTTCGTATTATTGATTGTCTGGGAGCAGCTGCAAAGTTTGCCTCATGATGTTTCAGCTTCAAGTCTGACTCCACAGTGTAGCAATGACAGATCGCCTATAATGTCAAATGTTGAAGATGGAAATAAAACCCTGGTGGGTCTTGAAGAAACTGATAGCATCCAGTTTATAGCACAGCTAAAATATTCAGCACTTGTTGTTTTTTTGCTAGTACGATTTCTTTTCTCATCTTTTTTTTCATGTGACTGCATTTATATTTGCAGTTCTATGAGATGTGTTTCAACTATGGGGCACCATACCACCTACTGTATTTCTGTGTTTGGTTGTTTAATGTGAACACCTGAAATATTCGGAAACAGGGAGTTTAAATCCCAGATCAAACATTCCCACCGTAAAGTGTCCTTGAACCAGAAATCTATATTTCTATGAGCCCCAGAGATTCTGCTCTTAAGGTCACTCTACCAACCAAGCTGAGGTTGAGGAGGGAGGATTTAAATCAACTCCTATAATATTGTGTGTTTTAAAAATCCAACATCATATCATCTGTTCGCTGGTGTAGATATTACAGAACATCTGGTGAATGTGGGGACCTTCAGATGTCAGTGGTTAATATTGTTTAAATGTGCAGCGGTTGCAGTACAAAGATGTCAATTTGATTTCATAGAAAGTGTTAGTGAGCACTGTGACCTGGAACAGTCCTAGACTTCTGGTCTCATGTATCATCGCATGTCATCTTCATTCATCTATGTTATTGATTCATCTGTGGAATTGCTTCTGCCATGACGCAATGCAAGGAGGAAGTCGGCTGCACACAAAGGGCGATCACCTCTCACCTTGCACATAAATCATCGCCTCTAATAAAACTGACTCGTCCCGTTCTTTCTCTCCCGCGTCGTTTCCTGCAGGGTCAAAGCGAAGAAAGGGGTGAACCTGCTCCAGACCAAGTCGAAAAACGCTCAGTGGAAGGTGGACTGGGAGGTTCAGTCTGGTGCCAAGCATTCCATCACCACCATCGAAGTGAACAAGAACAAAGCGGTGAAACAGGGGTAAGTCAACAGCCCCGAGCCTAAACAAACTGCGTCTGTCTGACCAACTGCTGCAGCTGCTGATTTCTGCCCTCGCTCCTGCAACGCAGAGACAACCATATTTGTCTTCCTTAACAATGGACAAAAGGTCTACGAAAAGGTTTCCTCGTGCGTAACAGTTGTAGTTCCCTCCCTGATTAAAGGCAGCTTTTAAAAGCACACACCATTCTCTGTAAAGGCCCCGGGACTTATGGGAGATAAAATACAGCTTTGGCCCACAGCAGCGACTAAAGTACCCGCTGCTTCATAGTACAAAGCTAAATGAATGGAGATGGTATCTGCTGGTAATTCAGTCTACATGCAGAGGTGAGGCAGACTGTGACAGCCAGCAGTAACATACCTCTGAGATGAGATCTTGTCTATGATCAGTAATTATGCCAAGTGTAGCAACACCCAGTCACTGCTCTGTGTCTGCTGGAACAATAATGGAGTCTGGCTGGTGAGATGCTACAGTAAATGCAATTTTATGTTTAAAAAAATGAAAATAAAGTTGTTAAGGGAAGAAAAACAACACACCAATGCATTTGTCAATGCAAACGTCCTGTTCTCCTTCCACTCAATGTACTGAGAGCTTTGCTCTTTTTTAGGATTTCCTCGTGACTAAGTAGTAGTAGTACCAGTAGCAGCTGCTTACATTAAGGCCTCTATTGTACAGTACGTGTCTCCTTGTGTGCAGTTCGCCCTGAGTCTCAGCGAGTTCCACCGAGAGAAGGCAACTAAAAATTAACAGCCATAAATCACAGCATGTGATGCGTTCAATTCATTAAATGCTGACGCGCTGGGAGTTCTGGTGCTTATCATCAGGCCTTGGAGCAACATAAGCAACCGCGGGTCTAAATATTGCCTCTCTGTGGAACTCCTACAGTATGATGGGGGGTGAACAGCGGGACAGGAGACACCGTGTGGGCTTCACCTGAGAGAGAAGTCACCCGTTCTTGTCTTATTTACTTCTTAGCGCCTTAGTGGCAGCCTTTCTTGCTATATTTAGTGACCCATGTCATGTAATCTTTGCCACCCTGTCACCATGTGGGAAATGTCCAGTAGGGGGTGAAGCACGGGCAGAGAAGCAGTGTGTCACGCTGCGTTTCGTCAGAAAGCCACTCAATTCTGTGAACAGCGAAAGCCAAACAATGGGAAAGCAATGAAGTGAAGGCCGGAGTCACGGAAGAATTCACGTTTTGACGCTTGGCTCCCATCAACCTGAATCAACACCAGCACGGAATATTGTGATGTAAATTGGCTTTGTGCCTCCTGAGATTGTGTTGTGGAAATGAATTGTTGTGAAATTGGTTCAAATTTGCTTTGTGTTGTTTGGAAGTCTACAGGAATTATTATTTGTAGCCCGAAGCTGCCGGGTTCCAACAGGGTTAAAGTAATAAATTCCACCAAAGCATTTCGCCCTGTAAACTGTGATGTCACCTGCAATAGGCACAATAACGACCTAGTGTGTTTGACCTGAACTCTGGATCTAAAGTGAGCGACCCCAGGAATGTCCGGATGCTCCTTTTCCTAAAACGCTCCTATGACGTTGTCTTTGTTCTGGTATTACCACTGTGTGCCACCACATTTTCTAATCCTAAAGGCAGCAGCTTTAAGCTGATTTTAAACAAAGCCACTTCAGACCAGATTTTAACCACAGGTGGCCATGTAGAAGACAAAAAACGGATTACTTTGACAGCCCTGGCATCCAGTATAACCATTTTCCCCTTCGAGTACAAGGACTTGTTGCCTGTGAGCAGTGGCAGAATAAGTAGTTTTTTCTTTTCTATCTCCTTGGCACTGAACCCTGCAGCTCAAGTCAAGGTGCTCAAAACGTCTGACAGATTGTTATGCAAATGCAGTATTATGCTTTTGTATGTTTTAAGTTTCTGCTCCACTTTGATGTTAGGTTCTATTTAGCATTTATTCCACACTTCAATATCTCAAATAAATGTATTAAATGTGTTTAGTTTTATAAATACAACCAGAGTCAAGGGAGTCACAAAGAGGTGAAAACCGTATTATATCATGAAGATCCTGGCAAATACGTGCACCTGCACTTAATGGTTCACCGTGATGCCATTGTGTCTTCTGCCGCCGCACTTTTCCTTCTTTAACAAGAAAATGCACCCAAATTTATTTCCTTTGTTCTGTGAGCTCACACTTGTGAGTTGGAGATGAGTCGAACTTTCCCTCTCACGTTTTAGGAAAGACGAGAAAGAAGGCTGAGGCTCGGGCACTTTACAGTAGTGAGTTCCAAAATACTCATATTCTCAAGACAATTATTACCATGTCCCCATAAAATGAACTATTAAAGAGAACTGTAATTATTTTCAAAGGTTTAATATAAACATACTCATCTCAATGACGAATCCATCTGAGTACCAGTTCTGTTGGAACATCTGGTTTTGTTTATTCAAAATTACCTGCGACTGAGGAAACAAGGCAACGGTGTTTTCCCTTCAGGCCAAATCGCTGATCTCTTCATCTCTCTGCTTTCTTTATTATTCTCTGCTTATCTTGGATCGTCTTTTCATCACACGGCACTTTAGTCGCTGCTGCAGTTATTCAGCATATTTATTTTCTGGGTACGTTTCTGTCTGGAGCAGTCAGGCCTGAACGACAGCTAGCTAATGACCGTGTGTTGTTGATTGTGGTCGATGAGTTTAAAATGAACCATCGTTGCCGCCTGGACAACAAAAACAGTTTAATGCCAGTCTGTCCAAAGTGAGAAGAAACACCTGTGAAATGACTCACCTACATGTTTTACATCGGCTGAAATTCACTGTACAAAATAGTCTATTTTATATTCTACTACTATTTCCTTCCATGTTGTCCCCAATAAAAGTGTCCTTCACTTAAAATCATCTTAAAACTATAAGTTCTGTAGAATTTACAGCATCTACTGTATAGCGTGGACTATTCCCCTCTGTTCACCGTCTTTGCTTCTCTGTTGTGCAGGGCTTTGATCCAATGAACTCTCCCTGTTAATCAGTTCAAACAGACTTGTGATCAAAGAATGAAATACCCCTGAGTTCTAAAAAAGCCCCAAGCTACAGCTTTTAAAGTATATACTTTGTGCTATACAGACAGAGCATCATTAACTTAATGGAAACAAGGCCGGACTTTCTTGAGCGATGTTTACTTCCGTTTCTTTTCTCCTCTGGTTTGAGATCACTTAGTTAAATTCTCCCCACCCACCATTTTTTTTAAACATGCCTTTGTGTTGAATTTTGTTTGTGCAGCATCAGTTAACTGTTTTATAAACTGCCATCAAAGCTGAGGGGAGTAATTAGCAGACAAATATCATGAACTGATCATTTATACAGAGGAGGAGCACGGAGAACTGGAAACCTAGCCAACATTTCTCAGTGCTGATCATGAAATGTAATTTTTCCCTCTCTGAAGCATTTCAAAGTGGACTCAAGTGACGTTAATTAACTAACACATACATAATTTAGCATTCTGATGAAAAGGTCACCCTCTAATCCCACAAAGAGGGACTGTCATGATGTGGAAACACAGCAGTGGAGATGAAGGCTGATTAGCTTTCATAAAACCTATTGTAGACATAGTTTATCTTTAAATACCATGACCACACGCTACCAGGAGGAGTTTAATAATACACATACAAGTCAGCCTTTCTGCTACTTCCACTTTCAGTACATGTACAACATTCCAATTTCCTTATTATCTGTGGCTCCAACTCAAATGAATTCTCTGAGATCTGATGCTCCTCCGGCGCTGTCCTCACTGACTGTACTCACTCATGTGGCTCATATTGATGACAGCTTTACTGTGGCACAGACAGACGGGGGTGTTTGTTTTCACTGAGTGATGTCGAGACAAATAGGCCAAGATCTCATCATGATGTTCCTGAGAGGAACCTTTTGTGGGCAGACGTTCGCACAGAGAGTTTGATCCAGCTTTCATTAAAAGGCTCTCACACTGAACGCTGCGACCGGCCTCTGCTCTTGTGAAGGACAGGCAGCGAGTGCCTCAATTTCAGCTAAAGGTGACGATTGGATGGGACGGCTCTCGTCACGGGTGGAGAGAGATTTAATTTGCCCCTTCGCCACCAGTGAAACGGTTTCTCATTGGGATTACGAGCCCAACTAGCGAGGTTTTCACAACAAGAACCCTGTTATCACTTCTACATCACAGGCAAGTTGCCATCATACAATAAAGATCCCAGCCATAATGAGGGAAGGAGCTACAGTAACATCTATATGGACATCGGAACAATCAGCTTATCTACCAAAAGTTATTGATCGGTCAGAAGCGAATGTGCAGCCACTTCAATTACTGGTAGTTGAAAGTGAGAGACGGAACAAAATGAGCAATCGTCTTTCACAGGCTACACAGTTGGTGATCTGAGTCTGCCCAGTAAGATTAGAGCACTGATGCTTTATCGACGATACCTGCGCGTTGTTTTCATTCAGAGACATCATTGATTGAATAAAAGCATATTATATTAAGCTATTAGAAGAAACCCACGTGTAGGACAATAAAGGGGATGTTGAGCATAAGGCCGTCGCATCGAGGAGATAATCCAATTCATTGTCCCACATAATGCATTTATCTACTCTAATTAGTTTTGCCAGATACATCTAGAGCGAATTGCTCTTTGAATTTCATTCACAGAAAAAACGTGTGATATTCCTATGCAGCATAGATGCGTATGTGTCTTTTTCACAGTGCTAGTATCTATGAGCAGTGCAAACATCTCTGTCTGTTCTTTGCCTCGGTTGAGCTACACTGTAGACATAAAACGGCCTTAGCGTTTACATTTGAGACAGAATCGCCAGAAACCGCTACACTGACATGGACAGAGTCTGTTTCCAGTCTTTGTAAATTTGTGAACTTTGTAAACAAATCTCAGGATCTTCAAATTCAGTAAATAAATTATTATTATTATAGAAATATGTTGAAGGTTAACAATTAAAAAACACCCTAGGAAGGCGAGGTACAAACATGGGCTTCGAATATGGAGAATAAATGTAGTGCAGAATATGTTATGCTTACAAAATACTTGTGTTTTAGATTGTGTAAAAACTATAACCTTTCAATGGTTTGAGAAGCGTAACCGATGACCCCAGACAGGATGCTTTGCTAAATTTATTCCCCCTGCTTGATGCACTGACTTAGTGCGTTTTTCTAAGTCATTTCCAATTTTAAAAGGAATATTTTGTATCCAAGATTTGTGACCAGAGGGGAAAAAAGCTTTCAAAGGATTATGGCACTACAGGATTAAATTTGCTGTTTGTCTGTTCCAGCTCCAGTTGCTGCCAAAGAATGTTAAGATCTAGTTGCTCTGTTACCTGCTCCGCCATCTGATAAGTTTAGTTGTGTTTCAGACCCTAAATATGATTATTTCTTGTATTAGACTTTTAATAGACCTCTGCCT
The DNA here is from genome assembly GCA_030770545.1 of Macropodus opercularis. Classification (NCBI taxonomy): domain Eukaryota; kingdom Metazoa; phylum Chordata; class Actinopteri; order Anabantiformes; family Osphronemidae; genus Macropodus; species Macropodus opercularis. Next base: position 6,635,367 of record CM061102.1, on the reverse strand, counting down.
GCCTGTCAACATGCTGGTATGACTGTACTGCAGAAGAACAACTAGTGGTGAAAAAACAAATCTAAAGAAAAAGGTTGAGCTACAGTTTTCTATTGCTGGACTGCGGACTCTGAATCTATGCGTTTTTGTATAGGTGCCCTCTGTCTCCTCTGTGACTAAGGCCCTGGAGCCAACCCTGCTGTAGCCACTTCCATCTCGTGGCTCTGGTAGCGGTCTCCACTTGCCCGAGTCTGCTCCACTCTGCTGAACCTGGAGCTGCATGACTTGTGTGCTGTTCTCACACAATATGAGATGCCAGTGACACTGTGACAACGCAGATAACTCAGTCCAAACTCATATTTGTGGTCAGCATTAATAAAACCAGTGTGCATCCCTGGAGAGGACTGCCCGCCAACGTTACGTTTCAGTACTAATAGATCGTCTTTTCATTCTTTATTTGTGTTCATTCTTCTTCTGTTCATCATCTGTAAAGCTCTTTAAATGATAAATGACAGGATGTCTCACGTCTTGATTATTATTTTTTTTTTCAATCAAAGGAGTGAGTTGAAAACGCTTATAAAATTCTATTAGCACAGCACTAATCCTAATGGTGGACCGTCTCCTTACAGCTTTAGCGCTGACGTCAGAACCGGCACATCATTAAAGGCGCCTCTAATGCTTATTTTTCGCATGAAGCAATTTAGTGAGTAGAGAGGTAGAAGTTCAAAGAGGCGTCAGTATTCCACTTGTGAATCATGAGGCTGTAAACAGTATACTGTGACCTTTAAGATCTTTAAGAGCTGTGTTAACGGCCTCGTATCTGTCAGGAATGCTGAGGCCCACCAGTCAAAGGGAAGGAGCTGTTTAGACCACTGCACATTGGAAGAAACGCTCGGACGGGACCTTTCCTTCAGTGAAGACCTCTGACAATCCATGCGAGCAGCATTGAATGCATAACACATTTTTTAGGCTTTTATTCAGAAGTCTTGTTAAAACAGCTCATGGGATAATGAAGTATCTGAGTAAACGCATTTCATCGTAAGAGTCATGGGGTCGTTAGAGCCACTCACAGCTGTCTGCGCGAGAGGCAGTGTCACCAGTCAATCCCAGGCTTGACATATAGCGACGACTACTCTCACCTACGGGCAATTTGAAGTCGCCAATGAATCTGACTGCATGTGTTTGAGACGTGGGAGGAAGGCTGAAAACCCCCCGGAGTCACGGAGAACGTGCGAACGCCACTCAGCAAGACACCAGACTCGAGGACTCGCTGTGAAGTCGTTCACCGCTCACTAAATAATCCGTTTGATAATTGAAGGAGGCCAGTCAGCTATGGCATTATGAGAAATAAATACACTGCCAGGAGTTCTTGTTGTGCGCCGCAGGGATGTTTGACTAATCAATATTTTGCCTTTAACTCCGTTTGTGTTCTGTGTGTCGTTGTGGTGCGACAGGGACGTGTTGGGCAACGTGGAGGTTATGCAGTTGGATTTCGAAATGGAAAACTTCACAAGCCTCTCAGTGACGAGAAGGATCAACTGGAACATCGACTACAAGGGGCAGAACCCGCCTCCGGATTCCGAGAAGGTTGTGACGGAGTTAACGGTCGTGCAGCGGGACATACAGGCCATCATCCCTCTGGCCATGGTGAGTGAAAGTATAGATTAGAGTAACATTCGTTATCGTAACGTTAACAACATGGCTTCAGACGGTTGATCTCCTCAGGAGCGAAGACCCTGTGAGTAAAGCAGAACTTATATAAAATACAATCTGTCAAAGCTGATAAGACTATTATTTTCCTGAATGCAGTTTTCTTCCTATATATCACAGCTGGGCAGTCAGACTTATACTGCAACGTATCTGCACAATGTCATTAGTATAGTTGTTGAGTTCAACAGCTGGCTCACCGAGCAAACAACATATGATTGTTTATGTCCACAGGGTGCAGTGACTTTATGTCCCAGTGTGTCTGAGATTCCAGGAAACATTCTACAGAACAGCCTTCGCTTGCTTATCAGCATCAGACTACAAATACACTTAACACCTAGTTTCTCTGTAATGATTTGTTAATTGTTAAGGAAGTCAACCAGTCCTGGAACACTAACATGCCTATTACTCTTTTAATCGGGCTCTTCTCCTTACGTCTCGAAAGGGGCACAATTAGTGAGAGTAGTAAACAGATTACAGGAACAAAGGGAAATGAATCAAGCAAGAGGTGCTGAGTACCTGGAGCTATGCCGTCTTCTTACTTCCTTTCTTGCAGCCATGCCTGACTTGTTTCAAAATCAGCTCAAGAGAAACCCCAACTCCTTTAGCTCAGGTGCTGTACAGTGGTTAGTAAAACTAGACATGTAAAGACGCGTGTCATGAAATGGCCAAATATAAATGAAGCCATGTCTGTCTCTAGGAATGCAGAACATTTAGAAGACCTTTACTATTTTAATCCACGTGTTTATCTGATGTATATCTGCTTAATTACAAGTGTTCTCTGCACCTGAAACTCAATTAAAAATACTGCTGCATTTATGACTTTGTGTGCAGCACATCTGCTGTGTCACAAGGTTCACTTCATATCTCTGGTCCCCTTGACATTTGGGATTAGCATGCAGCTTGTACCAGATGTGTTTAGCTGTGTTGCAAAATTAGATTTTTGCCGGCGTGACTTAGCTTTGTAAGATTTATCTTTAGATGCAAAATGGCAAGAACTACAGGTCATCGTCGTTCTAGTTGACTACATTTCAAGGACTGGCCTGGTTTATTTTGAAATGGAAAGACAGGACAATATCTGTAACCACCGCAGATTAAACCCAATCATCGTCACTTCAGGACCTTTTTACACTGTGGGACTTCTGATTCGTCTGTTGAGTCACAAAAAAATTGTCACAATTAACTTCACAGCCGCATGTGGTGCCATGTCAGTACTGTAGATTTGAACCGGCCCAATCATCTGGCACATTCGTTACATTCACAGATGTGAGCGCATCCTGCAGGTGTCCACCGCGGCGACCTTGAAGGTGACGTTTGATCCATCCGTCCTTGCGCTGTGATTAATTAGACTATGAATCATATAGAACCCAAACGTTGATGTTCCTGCTCCCCCACCAGGAAGAGTGCTACAGTTAAACACCCTCGATCTATGATTGATGAAGTGGAAACAAGGGAGTCGTATCAGCACAAACACAACGGACCAACTCTGTCATTATGGCAGGTTGTTAAGTAGCCTAATAGGACAGAGAAGTCAATTATAACTTTGTAGGTTCTGAATATATAATTGAGTCGTATTCACCGCTTTTGGTGCTTTCTTTTGTTACTGCTGTTGGATTTTTGCAGACCAGTTCTGCTTAACCTATTGAGCAAAAATGTGAACAGCGCTTAAGGCTGCTGTAATGTTGCATGAATAATTTATTGATTATTATATTAAAAGGAAGATGCAGCAGCGCGGTTGCTATGAAGTTTCCGGCCGAATCGGAGAGACCACAGCCGATGATGTGCGCGTGCCCTTTCAGAGAGACACATTACAGCAGCGAAGTGTAAGAGCAGGGTTTCATGGTCAGTGTTGAAATGTGCTGTAATTAGCACAGAGACCGTGGCCACCGCTCTCCAATCAGCACGTTCAATACATCCAGTGCAGTTCAAGTGGCTTTTAGGAGCATGTTGGAACTGAGGCATTTAAAGCAGAAATGAAACAAGTCAGAGGGTGAAATTCTTAAGGGAGGTTGTGCAACAAAAGCCTGGTTCTGAGGCAGCACATCCTTTGACTCCTGACTGTAAAATCACTGTCATTTCAAGTCTAGCAGCAGATGCAGATCAATCAGCATTTTTCAGCTGGTGGCACACACCCACTGACAGCTCGCAGAGCGGATCAGCACTTTCCCAAACTGCTGATATAGAGAGACTGGATGTGGTTCTGTCTTCAAAAATGCAAACATGATGCGTTTCGTGTTACAAAGCAATGGCGATGAAGGTCTAGGCTGGACCCCTGCAGTAACGTCTGCTCGGGGGAGGCGTGAACGAGGACACAGTTGAAGGAAGGGAAGAAAGAAAAGCAACAGGAAAGAGAGCAAAGAACAGAGGTTTCATGGTTGGAAGAGCACAGATTGTGTGCCAGCTGCAGTTGACCTGCTGCAGATAAGCGATGAATTTACAATGTGAAAGGAGAAACAATTCCACAATTGTAAGGTTAACTCAACCCTGGGGCTTGTTACACAGTTTAGGCCACTATTAACACCAAACCACGAAAGACCGCTTTTACAGTACAAGACAGTCTTTTTCCATAGAGAAGATGGCTGAAGAAAAGAGGGAGGATGCTGCAGGGAGGAGGTGTGTGTGTGTGTGTGTGTGTGTGTGTGTGTGTGTGTGTGTGTGTGTGTGTGTGTGTCTGTTCTTTGCCACAGTAGCCACCAGATGTTTTGAGCTGCGTAAAGCCCACAGCTTGTGGCGGCCACGCATCGTGTTCGCCGATGTTTATCTTTGTACATTCATAAAGATTTGCATCAGGCCAAATGGATTGTGTTCATTATTCAAGAGGAGCTGGAAATAGGAGTAATTGAACTGAGCATTTAACTCTCACATGCTAAGTTACGTTGCCTCGCTGCTTGTCAAACCAAGGCCCTGTGGGCATTTCCAGCAAGGCTCCACAGTAATGGATTACATTTAATGGGATGACAATAACCACAAGCAAATGGCTCTGCGTTATCTGTAAACACTGTTGGGACAGAAAGAGAATCTTTTATTGGTCTAATAAACCGTGTAAATGAAGTAGACATTAAAACCTAGAACAAACTGTGATTTATTGAAGAATATGTCATAATCCTCAGATGCTTCACGTCCTGATAATAGATTATGTTCCATTTGAATGAGTTGAAGAAATTTCACGAAAACAAAATGCAATCATTGGATGGGGTGAGAACCCAGCTCATAATTTTCATGGGTTTTGTTAAAATTGTTCTAAAGTGGTTCAGTTTCTGCAGCGTTAAAACAAGCCAATTTAGTCCAGTATAATAATGGAAACAATTTTTTGTAATACTATTAACCGGTGTATTTAATAGCTGTTTTACAGCTTCATGCAGGGCCTAGTAATTAAGTAAGATGAGAGCTGCGTGCAGTGATGATTGATTCTTACCCTAAACCGAATTCAGGTAAACATAATTATTGTTCCCAAAGCAGCACACGTTTAACTGTAAAGTGTCTGGTGTGGTGCAATCCTTTCCAGATGCCAAAACATTTAGGGCAACTTAGAGATGATGTCTTTCAATCAGGGCTTCACCCCAGAGCCTCATCAGTTTTCTTCAGAAGTCTGTTGGGTATTGCTTCGCATAAATTAGCCATGTTTCAATAATCTCAACAATTCAGACATTTAGCTGTGCTGTCCCAATGGAGAATAGTTTTAGATGTGAATATGTTTACAACATAAAATATTTTACAGATATGTAGAATCAGAATCATAGAACCTCCACTGAAGTTATGCTTTCAAGGTCTTATTTTCTGACCCAGAACATGTGATGACTACGTTTAAAGGTTCGGGCACATTCTGAATCATTTTAATTACTATTAGCTCTGTGAATGTGAGGAAAGATGATACAGTGGATGTAATTATGTAGGTGTTACTGGAATTTATTTGAAGTCTTGTCAGAACTGGAGACACAAAAGCCTGCTAGCCCTGACAAGCTGGATCACTACTTTCACATATCTCCGCCACCATTCTCAGCGATGCCGTGTTAGCGTGGTGTGTCGTTGTGGTGTAATATCCTGCTTGAAAAGTTCTTCTGTGTACTAATACTACTGCTCGTGACTGTTCCTGTCTCGGTGAAGCTGCAATGATATTATCGATTCTTTAGACCAAAGAGTTCTTCAGCTTTCCTTATTGAGCTGTCTAAAGCCTAAACAGAGGTTGAATATTCAGTCTGACCAAACATTTTCCAAGCATTACCATAATCATTCAACTCAAACCTCAAACACATAAACGCCGTGGAACGTCCGGACTGTCTTTCTATCTGTCTCATGAATTAATTGGAGGGCGGTGACGGTCTCGTTATCAGTCCACACAGGTTTTCCTGCACTGAACCGGTTGCATTTTGCTTTTATCAATAAATCCACTTTTCTACTCCAGTCAAGCGTAGAATGCTTTTTGCAATATTTCCTTTCACAGCTTTGGTGTTTCTATTCAGGTTATTATGCAAATTGAAAATATGCATAAAAGAGAAGAAGATTGAAGCCACTGTTCCATTTTCCAAGCTTTTTTGCTTCTTTGTGTGTGTAACATTGACCAGTTAAACCACAGAAAAGACGCTGACCTCAAATGGACGTGCGTGGTAAAATAAATGAAAAGGTTTCAGCTTGTATCTCTAGAATCTGTGTTCTTCACGTTGTGCTGTGAGCGTGAGGCGTCATTGCTAAGCACACTTCAGATCTGACCACCTTTGTTCTCTTGTTAAGGCCACACATCACAATGCTTTGGCAGCAGTCAGTGCTGAATCTCTGCATAATACTCCCTCTCTAGGAAAAACCAGAGGGAGGACGAAAGCCTCCCTCTTCATGCTCGACACCCTAATTAAGACTTTAAGATGAGTGTCTGGCGAAATTTAAATATATTAATTTTGATTTGGGGAAAATTTGCACTGTATCTCTCTTGGGCTACTTGAGCCACAAATAAAAAATTAATTGTTAACCACTTGCAGCTTCTGCAAAAAAACAATAGATTGAGTGGAACCGCAGCTGAAGGCCTGGTGTGTAATTTAATTGGCTGCTCGCATTCCAGTGAATTCTTAATAAAAATGCAGATGGAACAACATCGTCAGCCTTGTTCATGGGTAGTTTAACAGAATTCAATGAATATTTTTATCTTTGTGAATCACTTGTATTAATTACAGTTTGATCCTGTTTAATATTCAAAGTTTCAACTATATACAGTAGAAGCAGCGTTAAAGACATGATCGCCAGAAACTCAAGCTTAATTGGATCAGTGAAGGTGCGAGACACAGCGAAGAAATGCATTGTTTTCCTTTGTAATAAGGATTACGCTGGTTACACATGGCTACGTGGATTACAAACCCAACGCTGTTGAGATGCAGCTCGTTATTCTAGGCAGATGTAGGAATTTGAGCCACTGAGAAATTCTCTGTAATAAATGATTCATGGTAAAGGATGAAGAATAGGTGTGGCAGGTGCTACATGCACATGATGGTTGGAGCTGAATTATATACATGATGATGTTTTGATCATGTCTTGTTATATTAACACAACAGGATGTAGTCACACAAGCAGTTCCTGTGCAGTCGTTGTTTACTTCAGTGAAACGTTTTTGAGAACAGGCATCCGTCTCTAATGAGATTCATGCTGTGGCAAAACCCATCTGCGCTAACGTCCAATTCTGATTTCCACTCATGTGGTCCACCTAAAATTGAAAATGGGTAGTTACGTCCGATCCTGTGCGACGCTACAGTAAATGTCATGTCTTTCATGCAGTCTGCGTTTGCGTAGCGGGACAACATGAAATGCGGCTCCTGAAACGGTTAAGGTTAAGATTATTTCTTCTCTTCCACTTTATCTTTTTCATCCCCGTTTCAGCTACTTCCAGTTGCTCACTGGAAGAAAAGCATACTTGAAATGGAAATGTCATTTGACGAAATGCAATGAAAGACATCTCTGTAAAATGAGATCTGGTCTGCCCACTGAGACTCACCTGGGAGGCACCGGAGTCCTGATGGTAATGGTTTTAAATGTGGACATCAGTAATGCTGATGAAATATCAAGGAAAATCGCTCTCTGGGTCTGACTGTTTCATGAATATCGTGTGTTTTTTCTCTCTCTCTCTTCGAAGGACACTGAGATTATCAACACAGCCATTCTGACTGGACGCACTGTGGCCATTCCTGTCAAGATGGTCTCCATAGAGATGAATGGAGCAGTCACCGACGTCTCGGCTTCAGTGCAATGCAAGTCCTCAAATGAAGACATAGTTAAGGTACAGTAAACCCGACTTCTATAGTCCTTCTCCACTCAATTCCCTTTGACGCGACGACCCCGTCTTGTGCTTACGTGATGTACTTTAGTGCGAAACCCCCCAGATGTTCAGTCGGGTTCGATGGCTGCAGGCAGATATGACACCAGGATGCAGAGCAATCACCGCTCGGGCTCACAGGGAACCCAAGCTGAGAACACAATATCAAATCTAGTTTGTTGATTAAATAAATTAATGCAGGAGCACAACAACTTGCAGAGCACATTAGAGACTGTGATTACACTATTATTATTTCCCCTGGTCAATTACAATCATAATAGATTGCACTATATGCAGATTGCATAATCATATAAGCAGTACAGTGTTGCAGTGTTGCTTTGCACTGCTGATCATATTAGACATTATATACAGAGCTGTTTGATCTCATACGACTCTTAATAATACAAATAATAATAACAAGCCCGGCTCAAATATTGTAGCAGCCTCTGAAAGCAGATGATGTAACCAAGCCCAAACCAAGGGGCATTTTATTAAATGTACCAAAAGGCAAAACTTGATCAACTGAAGCCTTAAGTTAAAAAGCATCTTTTCTGAGCCGATATATAAATTTCTTAACAAATATAATTTGGCAGTGCTTTTGCCTGTATAAAGAAGATTTTATCAGGGAATAAAAACGTTCTGAGGCTGCACAGCTACTTTAAAGCTGAATAAAGCAGCAGCTGCTGTGATTACACTGAGTCCAGACCTGAATAAAGAATATGCTGAATCCAGTTTGTGGATTCAAGAAGTTGACATCACAAGACAGTAAAACTATCTTGTGAAGTCAGGCTAATGAAATCACTTTGTGGTTGAGTAGCTGCTCAAGGTCACGTGAGGTAGATTTGATGGCAGCTTTTATTGGCCGAGGCCACGAAGCTGAATCTGACACAAGTTTTATCATATTTGGTCTAGTGTGACCAGACCAGACCATTGTGATATACTGGCCTTTTTGTAATGTTTCTGCCTCACACTTATATGCAAATATAAATAAATGAATGAGAATGAAGCTATGAACCAATGAGAAGCGCTGTGGTCTGCGTAGACTCATCGTTTTAGGTGAGTGCTGTTCTGTTTGTGGTGCATTGTCACTATAAAAGAACAGGTGTTGCGCTGGGACGGTTGGCCTCGGCGCGTCTTTTATCATTTTTCATTACCCATTAAAGACAAGGCGCTGGGCCATGTGATATTGAGTGGGTTTGCTTCAGTGAGCCTGCCATTGAACATTCAAGGCTAATTTAAAATGAGCCCTTCAGGCCTCGGAAGTACACGAGTCATGACAATTCAATAAAACATCCCCCAGAATCCAGAAATAAAAGATTCACAGTGAGCTCAACAAAGGTGGAACACTCCATTAGTTAGTTGTTGTTTTTTAATGCCACGCATCTACCCTCATGCCAAAAGTCATGTTTGTCTGTTCTAATCAGATTTCCCTCTCGTAGCTGTGGCTGGATGCTCTGTCTGCCTATTCTGAGCATTGCTCTCGCAGCACAGCAGGCGTAAACTCTGTTGCTACTGTATGTCACCTCTCCTGCTCGCTCCGTGTCTTGAGACTGCAACTCAAACGGCATTTAAACTAAAATTATTTTCATGAAGCTATGTTTTCAGCTCAGCATTCTGCTCATTTGGATATTTGCCAAGCCACCGACTCCTGTAAATATTTCCTTATTTATCCAACTTTGAGAGTAAAAATAGGTACGAGACTGTCTATTTTTCTTTACTGGAACCTTCATGTCTTTCTTTACTTCTTCCTTTTAAAAATAATGCATCAAGAGCCTACTGAGCCAGGCCTCTGTGTGTGTGCGTGCATGTGCAGGAACAATTATTAAGGTTGTAAAAGAAGTGGGAAACAACAGAGAAAGGTCGCTGCGAGTGTGTTAAGACGAAGGGGGACTCGACAGCCATCACGGGCAGTGGTGACCCTGATTCCCCCACCGTTCATCCTCTCCCCTGGCTTTGTGACTCATATAACCCATCTGAAGGCAGAGATAAAGCCATGTGTCTGCACACGCCTCACGTCTTGCGCCTGTGGTCAGCCGCTACATACAGAGTACCTGGCTGAAGGCTCCTTCTCCCATGCTTCACTTCCATATTAGTGTGACACATTTACCTTTAGTGCAACTCTAAATATAGCTACTACCAGAAAAGAGCCAACATCAGGGACACTCTTCATGGCAGTCGGGTTGGAAATGTTTAATGTTTGTTTATAGTTATAGCATCATGTGTTCACAACTATTTTTCTTTGTCCCAAACATTTCAAATACAAAGATGAGAACTGACAATAAATGTCTATAATATTAGATCTGGTCCCAGCTTCCCAGAACAACAGATCACTTCCACACTCAACCTCATCAATCCTACCTACAACGGGATAATGGGGGCTGGCTCATTTAGCTAACGGAGTTAAATGAAGCCGTTTGTTGCACAGTCACATATTCATCACGCAAAGAAAAGCTTCATACAAGTCGCAAAGCCGGTAATGCTGTATGTCAACTTCCATTCAGTGCTGACTTGATGTGTGCTGTATGTCTCCGCTAAATAGAAACTCAGTTTGGCAATTAAATTAATCGACGTGTAAATGATATAAATAAACATTTAAAAATCCAGAATCGCTGCGGCCCCTTAAAGCGTGAATGTGTGAATGCCATCAGGATGGCTCCACTTCTCTCCTGCGCCAATTATTCCTTGTTTCGTGTCTTTGACATTGAAACGTGGGAGAGAAAATCATTTGTCTTGCAGGAGTTTGTTTGATGCACAAGGAAAATGTAGAGTGTAGGAGCTCTGCACTAACTGGCTCCTGCAGATGTAACAGCAGAGCAGGAGCGGCGGTGTTTGTCTAATCTTAGTGTGTTTTAACTTTCAGGCAGCCCGGCTGAGTGTTAATTTGTCTGCTTCTGGCATAATGGCCACTCCAGCATGGCATATATTTGTGTACTCTGTGTGCGTCTAGTTTTGTGGTGTGTACCCGCCTTCTGTGAAGTCTTTTCTGTTTTGAATCTTTGCTGACCAAGGCTTGCACAGCTGCCCCACATTCTACTGTAGCATGTAACCGTAGCAACTGGCCTTCCTTCCACTCCAGTGGCTTACATGCACGCTTTTTTATCTCTTGACCTTTCTTGCTGTCTAATAAAACTAATTTTCCAAAATGTGCTGCCCTAAATGCCCGTCACCTGCAGTGAAGTTGGAGAACGTCAAACTGGGACGATAGATTGTCGTTTCATGGCATTTACTGTACACACGTACATCACAAACCTTTTTCAGTCAGCCTGTCAGTAGTATGTAGTGAATGTCGGTTTCTCTTGGCGCCAGGCTCATTTTTCCAACGCACCTGGCGTACGGAGCCAGATGTGGGTGTGTTCGTTTTGCTCTGCTTTGTCAGTTCATACGACCATGACGGTCTACATGATGTCGTTGTCATCCGTTGTTGCGTCCGTGAGGCAAACCTGATGTTGTGCCTAAACAGTACTGAACGGCAGCTGCAATGAAAAGTAAACTGGTGCAGTGTGTGGGACTGTATCTCAAACCTTCCTTTCTCTGTTTGCTGTTGTTTAGCCAAAGACACAACAGTAGCTTTTTGTCTTTGCTGTCAGGAGCCAACCTCTATGTTTCGCCATTATGTGGAAAACATCTGTGCACAGGATAGTGGACCTTTGATTGTAACGTGCTTAGAGGTAGCTGCATGTCTTCATACAGTGGATACAGTGTAGTTTTGTGAAGGTTAACTACTACATTTATGGTTAGGAAGTCATGTGTAAGTAATAAGTAATGAATGTGTATAGAAGTGAATAATAGAAACACAGATTTGTTTTAGCGATCTCACTGCTTGGCACAAAATGAAATTGTGTCTTCAGTTGTTCCCTGAAATGTGGTTGAGGTGAACACTGCAGTAACAGTGACGCTGTGTGACTGCTCACATCATAATAAAATGGCATCTAGACATTAGCGAGCTCATTTGAAGGACAGAAGCTACAGGAACCGTTTGGGAAATTAATTCAGTTAATGTTATGGAATAAATGTGACAAAGGCCCGCTGGTGTCTTCACCTTTATTAACCCTGCCAGTCTTTCACACCGCATCATGTGACCAGGACATGACCAAACGCGGGCAGCACTCGCATTTGTCCTGATGATGTGTCTCCACCCAGGCAATCTGCTGGCACCGTGGAGGATGCCACAGCGCATTAGCAGCAGTGCGATGGCATGTGGCGGCTCAGTGTGTGAAAGCCCTCCTCAGAAAGCCCCCACAGGGCCACTGATACCCAGAGTTGCAAACAGCTTTTGACTTGCAATTAGCCGGCCAAGTTTATCAGCAGCAGTAGCTGCAGGAGCCGCAGCAGCGCTGCAGCTAAAGCGGAACAGTATCGCTTTGTGTGCACGCGTGTGGCTGTAGAGAAGAAGAGATTAGATGTCAGGCAAACGCTCTCTGCTCCACACACAGTAAGCCAGGCTATGATCAATCACGTGGGCTCAGGTTATTGTGTTGAGTTATTCTGTAACTTGGTTTGTGCATGTAAGACTGCACATGAGCAGACAGAACAATAACACAGTGTGGTAGCAACATAAGGTCAAATCCAGCAGAATTGCATTAACTGAACCAGAGGGAAAGACTGTCATCTTAAGAAGTCCTTCCACCATCCTCCCTGCCCCCAGTCCGGCCCGTCTGCATGGAGGGGAATTATATTACAGACCTCTTCCCAGTTATGATGAATCCCCAGCCCTGAGAAAACTGGCCAGCCCGACCTCCATTTGCAGGAGATTAGATCCTCTGATTACAATGCCAGCTACCTCCCACCACTAGATAAATCTTCAATGGGAGCCCAAAAGCAAAGCCCTCCAGATCCATGGCAGTTAATAATTTAGTGTTAGGCAGGACAAGTATTTATGGTAATTCAAATTGAACTGGAGATTTTTGACTGGATGGCAAAGCTAAAAAATGGCTTAAAGTTAAAAATGGCATTTGCAAAGACTTAAATTTAGAAATGTCTATATATTCAATTCATACACTGTCACTGCTCTGTCACAAATGATATCACGTTACGTTACATTAATGTCACATCCAATGGCAAATGAGTGAATATGTTTATTAATGGCACGTTGGTGCTATGAGCTAAGGTTCATGTGATATGTGACACTGCTGTCAGCCTTCATATCATTAATTGTGTTTGCTTAAAAGCTTTTGTTGTCATACTGCATCGCGTGTGTATAATTGTTCATAGCTCGTTTTGCTGAGAATGGGTAAGCAGGCCGGGGGTGAGGTTGTGGTCTGAATACCTAATCTGGACTGTACATATTTAACAAACACTGAGTTACTTAGAAGAACTAACATGACTGCATAGGAAATGGAAATTAGACCAGAGAGCGGCCGCAGCCAGCGAACCTTGTGTACAGCTGTGGTTCTCAGCGCTGTGCCATTAAGGGCGGAGAGTCTGCAGACGTTCGTTCTGACATTTTTCATATTTTTATTTCTCCCGTGTCTCTGGCAGAGACCAGTGGTATCAGCGACAGTATTGTTTGGATGGAAATGAAACAGTTGTTTATCCTTAAATATACAGCCTATCAGTGTTTTACTTGATCTAGCCCGGGCCAAAGGTGGTGTTAGGATATGTGATTCGAGTGAAACGGCAGACTTGGTTTTTATGTGCTGAACTTTCACACCACATCCAAACACCCAGCAGATTTAGTTCCTTGCTGTAGATTTGCTGCACTGAAAGTATCAACCTTGAAATGTTTTGTGATGAATTGTGGCACTGACAGCCGCCTGTATATCATCCCCCATCACTTCCACCTTCTGCCACCAAGTTGACCATTACCATATAGATGGTCTCTGACTTGTGACCCTGATGTGTCCTAGGTGTCCATGAATTGCGACTACGTGTTCGTCAACGGGAAGGAGACGCGGGGCTCCATGAACGCCAGGGTTATCTTCAGCTACGAGCACCTGAGCTCGCCGCTGGAGCTCACTGTGTGGGTGCCCAAACTGCCTCTGCAGGTGGAGCTCTCTGACAACAACCTGAGCTTCATCAAAGGCTGGAGAGTCCCTATTCTGCCTGACCGAAGGTGAGCCTCAACAGTTTTCATAACTACGTCCACTGTTCTACAATATCTGGGCCGAAAGAGCTGATAAATGATGTTAAATGAATGCAACAACCCATTCAGCAACCGATCGATAGAAAAGAAAGGTCGAGGTACCAAATAAAAACATAGCTGTATTTAATGTGAATGTTGCCTCAGTAGCTACCGAGCTGTAGACATCGTAATGTGTTTCAACCTTCGCTCTATTTTCTCTGCGTATCTGTGCCCCGCTGTAGCAGCAGCACAGCCAGGATGCATTAAGCACAGAAATCCTTGTCTTGCCTTATTTTTGTGCACGATTAGCAGAGGACTCATTATCCAAAGAGCACGGAAACCCACAGTCTTACACATGAGAAACTAAAGAGCTGCTCCATGTTCTATTAATGTAATATTAACCCAGAAGAGCCGAGACCCATTTCTACCAAACAAAATGAACCGAGCGCGACACATCTCTGAACAAATTCAAACACATTTTGACACCTGTGTCACCGTGGGTTCTTATGGGTTAAGAGCCAACTCAACCACGTGGTTGTTATGAAATCAGATGAATCTGAACCTACTTTGTACTTTGAGTAAGTGGAAAGATTTTCACAGTGAGAGATGTGAATATTTTCCACAGCTTAGAAGCAGGTCATTCGGGACTTTAAATTCAAAATATAGCCACTGTAGTACTGTGATATCTGTACTTATTCTTATGTTCCTAGCTGTTCTTGATGCTTTTATGTCCTGAAATATCTGTCACTGTAAGGAATCAAACGAGGCCAATTGTGTGACCTTCATGTCAATATTACAGAAGCTTTTGATAAAAGAAGAAATCCAGCAGGCAATAAAAAATGAATGAGCTGCTTCCTACGAGCCTTAAAAATATAAAACCTTTAGATGCGTGAAAAAAGCGAGACCGGTGGGAAATTAAGGCTGATCGAGGTGGACCCTGATAAAAAATGCGAGCTCAGGTTAAGCAACCTGGGCTCATTAAGAGACTCCAGTATTCGTGTCATGCTTGGAGCAGTAACAAACAGGCCCACAACCCTTCATTTAGGAAATGTTTAATGGGCGCATTAACACTCATGCGGGTGGCTGCTGTCGTCGCTGCTGGAGTACATCACCGTAGACCAAATCCATTTCGTCCCAACCTGAATACAAATGGCATGTTTAAAGACTTGTTTGAGGAATAGAGGTATTTCAAATGGCCTCGAGTGCTTGGAAAACATCTTGCATAGCCTCATTTTTCACAGATCCCCAATGGGCTATAATGGGCTATGTATGGTATATTATTTTGACGTGCAAAATGTGTCTTAAATTCCACTTTAGCGCTATTCATTCATTTTTGTTTGTAAAAGATCCAGCCTATTAAAGCTGAGTCCTGCAGATGAGGACTCATATATGTGGTCTTAAGACGATTTGTGAGTCAGACCTTGTTTGGAACAGCGTTTGCTGTTTGTTCAGTGAGGGTTTGCCAGAGGGGGTGTAATAAATAACAATATTACCATTGTCATTTGATCTTCTCTGAATATCAATAGATGAACTTGTTGGTTCCAGCAAATTGGTGTGATTTTGTTTCTACCCAATTTGTTGTGCATATAGCTTTCATGAAAACAATAATCAGAGGCTGCTTGTGAGGTATTTTCAGATGCTTTGCCACACGACCAGGCCAAAGGAATTTATTTCGCTACAGATGAAGCAGTTCCTCCTTGCACGCTGTCATTTGGTTTCGCTGAGGATATATAAAACTTTCTTTTCCACCTCTTTTCCCTGTAGTTCTTTCAGCACCAGGAAACGACAGAGAAGCCGGTTCTCATCATTCTCAGTGGTGTCACATGCGGAATATTGAAGCCACTGACTCGGCCTTTCCCCAAGGGCTGTCGCTTTTCTGTCATATTTGTGTTGCAGATGTTTGACGCATTTTTAACGCGTTGTGGGTTTTTGTATTAAACCACTAACAGAAACCCACTAAACATAAAAGTTTATGGGCACAGTTTGTGTGGAACGAACATTCCACCTGTACTGGCAGCTAAGGGGTTTAAGATGTTGCTTGTCTAATTAAAACATATTTAAAACCCCTTGTTTGTCTTTGGTGGGAACATCTGTTAAAGCATTCTGCCTCTGCTTTACACACCTCTAACCTCCCACACTGTTCCCCTCGCTTCCTCCGCTCTTTTATTTTCCTCTCCGCTGCAGCCTTTCCGTCCCACATTTCTTCCGTTGTGCAAAGTGACGCGTTCTGAACCTTCACGCACAGCAAGGTCTCCAGGCCTGCAGTGGGCCTTTGCTACAGTGCAGCGGAATTGCTCACTGGCTGCATTATCCAGTAACATGCTCTAAAAAAGGAAAGAAAGAGTAATCGGGCAGGCAGTCCATGCGCGCTGAAGCTTCAGCTTGTACGGCTGTATCAGAGAGACTAATAAGAACAGACAATATTCTTCTGGGGGGGGGGGGGAAGCAAACCTTATTTTCAGGTACAGACCGAGGAAGGTAAACTTTCACTGACCTAAGCCAAGAGTTGTGAAACTCCTTGACAGTGTCTTACTGTCTCATTGGGTTTTTCTCTTCCTTTAACTGAATGAGTAGCTGTGTGCTGCGTCATCGCCCACTGCTGAGTTAACTCGCTCACCTCCTAAGTGCAGCAGCAACAACATGTCCCGAAGCGACGCCATCAGACTCAGCAGCTACAACTACGCTATTGTTAACTAGAATAAAGTCTGTTATCATTCTAATTAAAACCATTGAAGTATCACGTTGGTTTTTACAGACAGATGTCTTCAGTGTGTCACTGTTATCATACTAGCGCTGTACAGTGGCCTATATGAAGTCATTTTATTACTCACTACATACTTGGAGTTTACACTAATGCGTTGTCTAATGTAATCTGACATTTTATGCTAAAGTCGCATTGTTAAAAGTATCCGACTATGACTGACATTTCTTATTCAGTGCAGAAATGAAATAAATTAGGCATAGAAATTATAAATCCATGACTGGAACCTATTCAGAGTGTGAGGGCTTCATGAGGTGAAAGTAAAAATGCTTGAACGAACAGCTATTGTACACGCAGTTACCTCCGATGACCTGTGAGGCCGTTTTAATGCTAGACGTCCTGTAACCCGCCCATGCAACGTTGGTTGGTGTGGCAGGTGCAAAGGTACATGCAACAAGGAGTTGTGCTGTTGATGGAGTGTAACCCAAGCTTTTATGAGACCTCGGGATATGAGCGCTTAGCCTGGTAATTGGACCTGCTCACTGAATCAATGGGTGAGATATACATATACTTTGTCGGTAGCTGACAGCCCTGCTTCCTTTCCCGAATCTCAAGTTGTTGAGATGGTTAAGTTAAGCGAAGATTAAGCACAGAAGTGCTTTGTAAGGAGCTGCTGGCAGACTGTCAAGCCTGCTGAGAAAAGTTGGGTAACTAATACATCTTGTTGTACAGCAGCTTGTGCTCAGTGGGGAACGCACCTGGCATGTTTAACCCTGCTGCCCAGGGCTCCTCTGAAAAAAGAGAGGCATCCGTCCAAAACTCTGCTTTTTAGCAGCTATCTCTTCGTGTGCTGGCACGGAGGACTTCTTTTTTTTGGTAACCACGACATCAGAACAGATAATGTAATGGATTTGTGTGGACTTGTGCCAAGTTTTTCATCAGTGCTATGATGTCAAATTATGAAATGAGTAGAGATCCTTAAGAACAGAAGGCACAAATTGAGATGTAGCATTACGCCACAGTGCTGAGCATAATTTAGCAGCAGCTGCTCAATTTGAACAAGTGTCAAGTTATGATTGGTGATGGTTCTTAGTTTTTAGCGCTGGTTCTCAATCTTTTAACCAACCATTTGGTTACATCTTGGCCACTGAGTTCAGCTGGTTTCCTTGCAGCTTTACAGTCCTGTGGGCTTAAAGGTTACACTGCTATTGTATTTGCTGAATCTACTTGTATGTCCTACTTTTTCTTCCCAAGGAGCACTAGAGACAGCGATGCAGAGGAGGAAGACGATGAGCGCCGGGTGAGTCGAGGCTGCACCCTGCAGTACCAGCGGGCTTTGGTCAAGGTGCTGACCCAGTTCCACACCACCTCTACAGAGGGAACTGACCAGGTCATCACTATGCTGGGGCCTGACTGGCAGGTGGATGTCACTGACCTGGTCCAAGACTCCTTGAAGGTGGCCGACCCCAGAATAGCGGAGTTGGTGGACAGAACCGTCCTGGTGGGCCTGGAGCTTGGCTCCACTACGCTGAAGGTAAACTACTTTTATCATGTCAGTGCTGAGGGCTCACAGGGAAAATGCCTTTTATTTGGTAGCAAAAGGCTTCAGTGACCTAAGATGAAGTGTATTTAAAATGTAGATTATCTAAGGAGAGCCCGCCTGATATGGTTGTAATAATCCCACAACACTCACGTAAACTATGCCAGGTAACGTGCATCAGTCCCAGCAGATGGACGATAAGCTGCGGCTGGTGTGGCACTACTCAGTTTGGGAAATCGCTTTTGCCCTTCATCTCTGCTTTCTCTGCTGGATGTGTTTATTTCAACTAAGCTTTGATTGCTCAAATTGTTTTTTACCCTGTTTGACTTCATTTTACCGCAATCAGCTGTCTGGCGTAATAAATGCACACAAATGCATCAGCCAAGTCCGCTTCAGAAATCCTTATTAAGGAAGCTGCGTCTCCTGCACAGTGATTTACAGACGCGTCACTGGTCATTTACAGTATGGAGACTGAGAGACATAACGGTCTGTGAACGATTTGATGACCATGAAAGATCACAGTTTCAGCCTGTCAGGAGAAAGAATAGTTGCCTGATGGATGCATCAGATGATGGTGAAATATGGAAGCAAGATATAAGTCACCAATCCATCATTTTAAATGAGCAATGGATCATTTGTAATCTGTTGAAAGGTATGAATAATTATACATCAATTTACCGCCAGATGTAAGTTGCCACATTGACTCATAGTAGTTGTGGATATATGGATAAATAAGGTCTTCTTCGCTCAAACAGTCCGAAAAGATGCAGTGATTTGATGCTGGATGTTGGATTCCAGTGATATCACCACGTACTACTTTTGTCTGTTGGCCTTCAGCTACACGTTGGACACACTGAGACGTGAAGCGTTACGCGTCGTTAGCCAAGCCAGTAGATCTGTGAGGCTGTACTTTTGTCAAGTGGTGCTTATGACTGAAGGCTAATTGCATGGATGCATAGTTTTGCATGCACTTTTCTGTATATGGTCAAATTATGGGAACCTGAATATATTATTCACCCAGTGCCCACTATTAACATTTGTAGAAAATTTTATAGCAATTCTTTCAGTAGATGTTTTTTTTTTTCTTATCTGGAGTTACTGCCGTCCCTGGAGTTATGCTGCTAAGATGGCTAATAAAATTAAAGACAGTTTATGTGTCTTCACAGGATGTCGTTCCTCATTTACTCAGCCCTGTCTACGCTCCCTGCAGGGCATTACTTCATTATGTTTAAGTCAGGTGATCAGTGGTCACTGAGACCAAATTAAAACTCCAGTTGCCTCCTGAAATGACAATTCCCTTCCCTGTAGGTGTGAATGAATGATGAAAGGTCAAATCAGCTAAAGAACCCTTACAGTCTAATGTTAAGACACTGTAAAAGGGAACAGAAGCCAGATCTCTAAGGACTCACCATTAATTCTAGACGAATGGCTGATGGCTTACAAAACTCACTCCCAAGATCCAAAGATTTTCAGTTGGCTGAGTATATTTAAAGGACATGAAATTGTTATGCTGATTTTCTGAAGTGAACATTATGTATCTCAACAATGGATCCTTTACTGAAGTTTGTCAGAGGATTTGAATGAGACTTTGGGTCTTGGGAGACTGATTTAAATTGTCCATCAGCTCATGAATATGAATAAAGAAAAGGATCATCTTTGTGCAAAATTCTGGACATGTGTTTTTTTTTTCTTTTGGAAGCACAATAGATTGATATTTCATGTAATTCCTACAATAAACTTGACAGGTATGTTTAATGAAGTGACAGATGGTTGGAGGTTCAAATATAAATATAGCAAGTCTCAGTTATGTATCCACATCCTATGATCATTGGGCAAAATCCAACAAACCTGCTGGGAGTTGAGGATTTAACTCAGATGATTACACAACAAAAGCTGTGTCTCAGTGTGAAAGACTGGACTTGGATAAAATTCCCTGTCAGATACAAGATTATTTAGTTCATGTCTGCAAATATGTAAATTTGGTCTCCATGCAAATGATTGTGGCATAATTTCGATAAGCAACGAGAAATAATGTCCATAATAGGAAATACTGAGAACAGACATAACCACCTCTGTTTATAAAGAGATTTGCATATTGAATAAGCCTCTGTATGAGAAGATAAAAATCCATTGACGTGTCCCAGTTCATTTTGGCACTGGTTTCATCATATATAAACAATCAATCTACCTTTTGCCTTCATATGGGACGTGGTCATTTTACGTCTGAGAACATAAAGAGTCTCACTTGTGATCTCTATTGCAAGACGTCAAATACTTGCCTCTTACTATGAAATTTTGATCAGTATAATTAAGTTAAAAATATCCCCATGGACAGTGTTTTTGCTGGAGGGAGGAGGTACAGTAGGCAGAGATCCCTGCTGTGAGGCTCTGGCGCTGTCGACAGAGCTCATGCCTTGAGTTTTAGCGCAGGAGGTTTGTTTTACAGATCGCTCTTTGTCGTGTCGGAAGCCGTGTAATTGCCTGAAAGTTTACAGGACGGTTGAAGTTGAAAGCCGGGGTGTTGTTTTCATTTTTCGCTGTGTTTCAGGAGCCATTACATTTGTATTTCATCAGTTCATCGTCGTGGAAGAGAAGCACTTTGTGTTTTGTGCAAACAAGCATAAAGAGGCAGGGTAGAGTCTCAGTGCTCGTCGATGTTAATTACTTTGATGGAAAGTATAATGAAATATACCCATCATGTCTACAAAACAAGGGTCTGGAGCTTGTGGAGTCAAAACATGACCAGACTAAATTGATCTGTTACTTAAGTCCACAAACAATGGCTCAGTGTTGAAGCTTCTGAACAGTAAATTGTATTTTGTTGGGAGTTTTTTTCTAGATGTGATACACGGGTCCTGTCTGAAGATATTACCGGATGTTGTCTGTTACGTTAGATTCTGCATATGTTCTACTTACTGTCATCCACTTTAGCAAACAACAGAACTTACTGTGACCCCTAACCAGGATATATATAAAACAAAACAAATAACAATATACTGTAGCATATGGTACTTAGTCTTTAGTGTTATAATAATATCTATTTTTACAATCTCAGCTGTATTTTATGCTGCAAAACATAAGAAGTGTGTTATTTTCCTATTTTCTTATTGACACACCAGGAGAATACATGATGCAGCTTAACTAGGCACCAACTGTAACACACAAAGTCTTCTTCTGAGAAGGAGAGAAGCTTTCAGTTTGCTGGGTTCATATTAATATACATAGAATATAAAATTCTGTTGGATAAAATGTCTTCCAATAAGGAACAGCAATTATTTATGAGCATATACTGTGAATCCGCAGTGTAACAATTAGTCTACAACAGTGAGTGACACACTCTTACTGCTGCTCAACTTGGTGGCTTTGATGATCATTTACATATTTTTGCTAAAACCACTTTGACGGTTTTTTATCACATTAAAAACTGAGCAATAAAAGGTCTTTCATATTTCTTCTCGAGGTCTGTTTAGAGCAGCGCTCATTCAAACTTATATGTGTAACATCTGTGGATGCGTGAGGATGCTTGGTCGCCTGAAAGGTGACTTGTTTTCCTCAGGTGTGTTTCCGCTACAGTTCGCAGCAGAAGCTGCCCATGAAAGTTCGTTTTTTGCATGAACAAATCTTCCGCCGAAACAATCTTTTGCACCACAAGTGTGATTTGTCGAATGGAAGGCTTGAGACGAGAGACGGAGCGAGTAGTCGGCAGAAGATCGTGTAGTGCGATGCAAGTAATATGCACTAGCGTGAGTAAGCAGCCGCTCATGTTTGGAGTAGAAACTCGGCAGGTCAGTGTCAGTCTGCTGCTCGCAGCTCATCACTGTGATCTTCGGTTCGTCTTCAGCACCAGTGAAATCGTGCATCGCTTCCCTGTAAACAACGCACAGCAACATGCACAGCTACACGGCGCCGTGCATCTAACGCTGACGGACAGAGCAGCTCAGAGTTGAAGAACATGTAAAGTGCTTCACTTCACTTTTATTGCCCGCAGCACCAATGACAAATTCAACTGGGAGCTGAGCTGGAAGGAGCTACACAACTACAGTTGACCTCTCCCTGATAGAAGAGAGAAATGCAGATGGCAAACATGGAAACACATTCATCATTTATTACTTGGAGTAGCTATGAATCAATATTCATCCCAGACCGTTAGCTGTTCAAAATAGCTCTGGTTACTTCTTCTACAAGCGTTTCTATTGGAGAAGTAAAGGAAGCGTTTAGGAATTAAAGTCAGAGAAATTAAATACATGAATATAATATAAATGTATTTGAAAAGTAAAAGATCTCAAAAGGTTTAAATGCCTGAAGCGAACAACATACAGAGGCAAACTAATGAATTCTGTGCTTTTACCTGAAAAATCACTGCTAATCTTTTTACAAATTGTAATCGAGTAATGGAAATGTTTTTTTTCTGAGATGTTGATCCAGACTTAAATACTGACATTCACGGTTTTAAAACCTTCAGATATTTCCTTGAGTACTGCCATGAAGTCCAGACTTGTAGTTTTGTGCATAATGGGTGAACCTTTCATGGGTGGTTTTTACATCTGGCATAAGCTCTGTGAAATCTAATAATTCAGCTTTTGATGCCACTATGCTTGTGCTTGTTTTCAAAACCAGCAGTTTCTCCACCAATAGACCAGAACACAACCTCACTAAAATGCTGCTTTTTGTCCAGTTACTACCCTGGTGTTATGGCGATCAATAACACCACCTACACATACTGGATGCAACTTGCCCCGAAGGGTCTGTGGGGGGTTTCCACAGGCATGGTGGAAAACGTAGAAAATCAGTCACTGTTGTAAAAGTAAATGAGTCGGTCAGAAAGAAGCTGCACTTTAACTGGATGTACAGGCTGGTATACATCACAGGCATCAAACTGATAACAGTCAGGGAGAAAATCTCTCTCATGGGTTTTCACGTCTAATCTAACAAAGACTCGCTTGAAGCCTAATTTCCCTCTTCAAGTGCCAGCAGTTCTCTCCTCTGTATTGTTTTAAAAGCCGAAGATAGCATCAGTGCCTGTAGAACAAAATAATGACCTCTGGCCGCTGCTGCTCTCAGCGTTTCATTGTTCAATATCTGTATAATTATTTTAAGTCCTAGAACATATTGGCCTTTTTATCCTGGTTCATAGTTCTGTTCAGTAGAACCTTCAGCAGTGTTTGACACAATGACCAATTGCTTGTACCATTAGTAGCTTAAATATAATATTATAAGTAGAATATGCTCATATACAAATGTATACGTAATATTAACTCAGCTCTATATGTGTGTTACATATTAAAGTTACAGTACAATTCAGGAATCAAATACCTATAAAAAAGCCAGAAGGAAGTTGCTTAACAAAGCAGAATTGCTGAACTGAGCCCATCCGGAAGATAATGACTGAGCCTACCACTAAATGCAAGGTGAATACCTGAGAGACATTAGTTTCTTTCTGAGTCAGGACATATGCAGTTCCACAAGATAAGGCCTAATCAGAGACCATAAGGATAATTTTGGAGTCACAAGTACAGCTAATATTCACACTCGGTGCTTTTTAAAATTGCTTAGCTTTGGCATAGGTAGAAGAAATTAGCAATAAACAGCAACAGGCTTCTTCTCTGTCCTGAAGACCTGAACCGGAGAAGCTCTATAGTTCCACACGCTGAATGGTCTTCACAGCCTTAAATTACAGGGACAAGTTACCAACATAATAGTTGCTGACATCTTGTAAGTTATGGCCTGGTCAGGTCCTCGAAAGCACAAAGAAATCGGGCGTCCTTAAAAGAGCAGAGTATGATCCGAACAAGAAATGTTTATTTGTTACAGCATTTGAAAAGTTTTACATAACACTGTGCTTTGGCAACTGTGGGTGAAAATTGCTATAAGCGATCTATAAATATGACGGTGCACCCCCCACCCCTCAATCCCCACCTCATCCCAAAATTTCAGCTCTGCTTTGTTTTGATGTGTTTTATTGTTTCATGTAGCTTTTTAAAAGGTTGTGCTGAGGTGGATTTAGGGTAAAGAAGCAATAGAAGTGCTTTATAGCGGCCAACTATAGCAGCATAAATAGCAGCTGGGGGAGGTTTTGGCAGTCGTACCAAAGTTATACAGCTGCAGCCGATTTGTAGCGACAAACTGATTTTTCTTACATATCTCTGAAATTGGATACATGACAGCTCAATAATAAAAGTCTACACTATGAGATGGATCGTAACCCTGAACCAGATTAGTTTCTGTGATTATTTTCTTTAGGTTTTACAATCAATGTACAATGTGGTGTATCTCTGAATCATGTTTTGACATTTGTACCTGGCCCCCACATTGATTTTAATTGTGAGATTTTCCTTTTAGTCACTTTAATTGGCCTGTGAAAATATCAGCCACAGCTGAATGGAATGTGCAATAGCAGGAAATCGATATTAAGTAAACATTCGTTACTGACAGAGGTCCACTCAGTGTGACCTCAGCGCAGAAGTGTTTTTACAACAAATATGACTGTTTTTCAACCTTTACTCCTCTGTCACTACCTTAAAACAACTTGTGATCTTTAAGTCTATTAACCCTTCTGTTTAACTGGATCCATTCCTGGACTTAAAGGTTAGGGATGTACCAGAATAAGCTCTTGTAGTGAGAGTGATCCTCCATGCAACGGAGTTGTCCTCATGAAAACTTTAGAAGTTTATTTGGGGTTTATTTTGGCCTCAGGGCTTTGCATGCACAATCGTATGTGTGTGTGTATGCAAGTGTGTGATATTGTGCACACACGTGTTTGTGTGTTGCCCACTGAACCTTAGCTCTCTCCTTTCTAGCATATAAATTCAAACAATGGGCAAGTGAAGTGGAACCTCACTGCAGAATCCTGTACGTCCACGACTGTTCTCCCATAAACATTAACCAGAGATAACATAGTGTAGTGTAGTGCGCACAATGTAATGTATAGAAAAGTTGAAATGTATAGAATATATAGAAAGTAGTGTGTGAGGACGTGAACGATGTTTACGAGCAAAGCAGAAGAGCCGTCAAAGGCTGAGTTGCTCTGAGTGAAAGCTCATACTTGACCTTTGAAATAGTAGTTTAACAGAATCTTTCCTGAGCGGACGCCGTCACACGTGAGAACTGTGAGAGGTTGTTGAAACCCCCAAAAAAGATTTTAAGTGGACACAGTGTTGAGAGTATTTTGGCACCTTTAGCTACAAGTGTAACTTCAAGAGTTGCCACAGATTTGCATAAAAATCCAACAATGTAGTCTGTAGTCGGCATCTCACACAACGGATAAACCAAGACTGTAAAGAAGGTAACTGTAGTGTGACGTGTGTCAGTTTTAACAAACCATAATCAGACAGATCAGAGCAGCAGGATTAAATAAAAATACCAATAATCAAACAGTAACAAGCAGGCGGAAGCATCGAGCTAATGATTGAGAGTGGGGCTTTTTGTTTGAGGCTCTCAGGTGATGGTGACTGCGGAGGCCTGTCAAAGCTCTGCTCTAGCATTACGCGCTTTCTGACGGCAGCTAGCTTCTAAAATGCTCCATGTGACGGTGGAAAAGGTTTCCCTGTCCGGCCCTCAGGACAAGGCCACTTCTGCGCCGAATGGCTTTCTCTCTGTGCAAGTCTCTCATGACCTCTGGTTGCAATTGTAAAGTGAAATGACAATCTTTTAAAAGTGCTCAGAGTGCTGGGTGCCGAGGCCTGTCAAAAGCCCCGGATTACCCGGAGAAGTGAGACCAGCTTTAAATGGTGTCGGTGTTTCGTGTGGTGACACTTAGATGGGCACAAGTGTTTCTGTTGAGCGTCACTTTGAAAGCCTGCGGTGACACTTGGGAGTGTAGCTTGTTGTCTATTTGCTGATGGATTCTGTCTCAAGTATTTTGTTTTGTTTTGTTTTTTTATTTTGTTTATTTTTTTCCACTATGATGGACAGGGGCGCTTTGACACATAGATTTAAGACACACTAGAACAAACAACAGCACGAAGCACTTTAATCCAAAATTGGCTTGTCATGGGCTTTATAAGCGTCAGGAAGACAATAAAGCTGTTGTCTATTTCGGACTAAAACGTCTCTCTGTCGTGCGGAGGAACAATAACAGATCTTTTTCTCTGCAGGTGGAGTCTCCGCTGGCAGTGGATGCAGTGTTGGGAGAGTCGTCATTCTCAGTCACAGACGACAAGGTTTCCATCACGGAGCTGCGGGTGCACGCCGTGTCAGGCTTGACCCTGTCGCTGCAGCCCAGCCCTGGCAACAGCCACACGATGGTGGCCAAGGCAACCGGGCTTCAGACACTCACAGCCCCCAAACAGGTGCAGCATGATTCATCACACAGAGCAGAAATAACTTATTCAGAACATGCTGTAATGTAACGTTACCATCAGTGATATCGTCCAAGCTGCCACAACAAAACTTCGCTTAGTTTAGTTTCATTTTAATTTTCCAAATTTTGTTGAGAATTGAGTTGTCTGGGAGATGCCAAGAAACATGTGCTTTTGTGTGCTACTGTCGTTTTCCTGCAGGAAACCCTGCATCCCTGCAAAGACTTAGTTGGCAGCTCTGCTTACCTAGGGAGCGTGTGTGAGCACATCAGAGAGCTTTTCCTGTTTTGCCCTTTCATTGGCCTGCAAGTTGCTAAAAATGCATCGACAACCACATCAAGCATCAGTGAGGGAGAAGCAGGCATTAAATTCCAATTTTTCTTGCTTTCCGCTTCTTGGCCACCTTGAAATTTAATTATTGTAATGTATTGTCCTAAGTGCTCTCCAAGGCCGGGCCATAAAAGGCAGCCAATTCCTCTGCCGGCAAAGCTCTCAGAGGAGTAGTAGAGCTATTTCAAGCCATTTGATTCTGTTTCACAGGGAAACTTTCTAAATGTCCTCTATTACTCCAGAAATGAATGAAACACATAAACTATGGATGAAGAGAGTAGAAATATCGAAAGGTCTCTTTGCATTATTCTCTTTTCCACTTGACAAAGTTCAAGCCGATCAGAACTAAAGGCTCCAGCACTTGTAGCTTCATCGTAAACTATTTCTGCCACTTGACTTACTCTAAATAATAAACTTAATATTGTTTTCATAGAAATTAAAACTATTATTGCTTTTCAAGTAGAAAGTCCCAGAATGTTATTTCAACCGGAATATTTTTCTGCATATGCACATTTGTAATCCAAGCTGCTCAATTAACATGCACATACAGTTTATTCCCTGTTGCCCCAGAGATAGAGAAACATTAGTTTGTGCAAATACACAGATTACGCTAATTGTGCAAGTCGTGTTCCAAAGGTTTGTCAGGTTAGATGCATCAAATAATATCTACATACTGCAGAAGTCCCTCTGGGTTTCATCATGTCTTTGATGCCCCAGACAACAACAACAACAACAACGTCTATTTTTAGCGTTACTTTACCCAAGAGTAATGAAATTACATCTTCCACATGTATAACTTTCCTGAACGTGATCTGTCACTTATTTTTTTCAGTTCAGAAATTCCCTCATATCGCTTTTTATCTGTATCAGTTGAAAGTCGGATCATAAAACAGACATGCCGTACTCAATGTATTATTTAAATCATGCCTATCAAAGGCTGTTTTCGTTCTGTCTTGCTGTGATGATAGAACTCTGGCTCCTGGTGGAATACCATCACATACCGGACTGCAGGGAGGGCGCATCCTCTGTCTTGGAAGAAAACCTGTCTCAGTCTGATTTAAAACATCATTTTCTATTTGTCAACACGCCGAATCGTTGGCTGCTGATGTTTAAGAAAGTTATCGACAGGAAGAGGCTGTCAACCGCAGCCTTGATTACGTGAACGGCAGCGTTACTCTGCAGCAGATAAAGGCTGACAGCAAACCACCGTGCAGGCGTTGAGGTATTTTATATGGTTTCTTTTTAGCGGAGTGTAGACACTGGAGTGTGATAGAAGATACGAAATGAGAAGATCACACACACAACAAACGTAAAGAGGCTGACTGGAGCCCATCATTGGAAGCATCTGTCTCTGCCGCAGCGCAGAGCTGTGCTGTAGCCTTCAGGACAACAGCCCCTTCCTCCGCATGAAAGTAGTTTGCGTGTGTGCACATCAGAGGCAAGGCGTGTGTGCGCGTGTCAAGGCTTGTACCAGAACACACGGTGCTGCGGATGTTCACAAACGCCCAGGAGATTTAGGGATTGGAGCAAGTCCAGACCATCAAAGGCTCCACTGGGACCAGATATTCAAATCATGGTCAATGCCATGAAAGAATGAGTTTGTTTAAATATTCTTTGATATCACACAAAGCAGAGCCACCGTTTTTGACTATATACGTTTTCCCCTTAGAGATAAAACCGTACTGATGTTACTTAGCTTTTCTCCCTCACCTTCCATAGGTCAGGTTCAGACTTGGCATTTGCCTCTCATCTCGATAAGCTAGAAATTATTCAAAGCACTTTAAAGTGTAAGGGTGGACTTGTACTCCGCCATGAAATTAAGCATGCACATAAATAAACTGGGAGCGAGAAAAATCATTGATCGGGTTCTGATTATTTTAAGGACATTCATAGCTTCGCTAGCTTTTAAATATGTTGAGGTCTGTGAGAGACAAAATAGAAATCAATATCAAAGCGTTTCAATATTCGGGTTTCAGGTTAATAATGAGTGCACTAACAATGGCGCTGAATATATTGCTCCTGAACCTGAACCATCCCCTGTTGAGTTTCTGCATTAACATAACAAAATGCTACTTTTTCTCCTGAACTACATGGCAGAAAATACAACATTTGGCAAAAACATCTACTGGACAAGCATCTGCCAGCTTCTGCTTATTGGTAACATTGTGAATTTCTAATAACTGGCCAAAAACGCACTTTATAATGAGATAAGCAACACAATCTTCACAACATTGTGTTTGATTTATCTATGTACTAAACAATAGATAATTTTTGTTCATGGTAAAGACGCTAACTTGTAAAAATGGTCTTCTCTGTTTTTGTCAAACAGGAGGCCAGTTTTTCTGTCTGGATGCTCTTCAGTGACAACACAGCCGCCTCCCTGACTTACTTTGATCCCAAAGACTACAACCTCAATGCCTCCACACTGGATGATAAAGTTGTGTCAGTGTCTCAGGAGCCTCAGCAACGCTGGCCCGTGGTGGTGGCAGAAGGGGAAGGCTCTGGCGAGATGGTGCGTTTAGAGATGACCATCTGTGAAGCCTGTCAGAAGACCAAACGCAAAAGCGTCATCGCGTCTGCTGCAGTGTATGTCAAAGTTCGCTTTGGTCCAGAGGAAGACTCTGAAGAAGAGGCAACCACCGAGGGGGAGATTGAGCTGATACCCATCACCAGGCGTCCAGTTATTGATCCGAACATCAGTGGAAGAATTTATGAGACATCTAATGAGCAGCCTGCCAGCGTTCCCATAGATTACACCAATTTCCCCACTATTAGCAACCAGGAGCGGCCGACTGAGAGCGATGAAGAAGAGGAGGACGACTTTGTGCATTCACCTCGGAACATGACCGACCTTGAAATTGGCATGTATGCTCTCTTGGGAGTATTCTGCCTGGCCATCTTAGTCTTTCTCATAAACTGCATTGTCTTTGTGCTCAAATACCGCCATAAACGTATCCCGCCTGAGGGTCAGGCCAACATGGACCATTCCCACCACTGGGTTTTCCTTGGGAACGGCCAGCCGCTGAGAGCCCAGTGTGATATGTCGCCACAGCAAGTGGAAAGTCCCAGTAACCCTTTGGAGGGCGTACAGACTTGCTGCCATGGGGACCACCACAGCAGTGGCAGTTCCCAGACCAGCGTTCAAAGCCAGGTACACGGACGGGGTGACGGCAGCTCCGGGGGCTCCACGAAGGACACGGGTGAGGAGGCCAATTCACCCACTTCCAAGCGCAAGAGGGTCAAGTTCACCACCTTTACCACCCTTCCCACAGAGGAGCTACCCTACAACTCCATCCCAATAGCAGACGAAGAGGACATTCAGTGGGTTTGCCAGGATATGGGCTTTCAAGACCCAGAGGAACTGCACGATTACATGCGCAGAATAAAAGAAATAGCCTGAGATAAGAGGCGCAGCACTGCTCTCAGCTTTCTAAAGAAACGTTCCTTTCTATTTTTCTCTTTTTCACCTAAGTGAAAGATAATTTTTCACAGACTTAAAGGCAGAGTGTTGTTTTGGTTAGGGTTTGTTTCATTTAGTTTGCACAGTGCTGTAATCTCATCCACGCTCACGCAGACGAGAAATGCCAGGAAGCCAAAGACTTGCCCAAGAGCATCTGAAGCTATAGCGAAACCTGTAAATTATGGCTCTAGGCACGTGTTTCATTGGCGAGCTGAGCCATGGCCACATGTGAGAACCGCTCCGGCTTCGTGTTTTTCAGGAAGGGATTCAGAAAGCCTGATGTGGACAGGAGTGGCTCGCTGGGACTCTGCATCACTGTACCTTCGCCAAGCTAAGAGGCCTTTGATGAACAAAAAACTGTCAAAGACTCTATGTTAAAAAAAATCATTTTGTTTTTGCCAAAGTAGGAAAAATGTTCTTTTAATGGCAAAACGTACTTCATTGATGTTCCTGGTGCAGCACAATCATGATTTGTACTCATTCCATATCCATTCCTTACATTTTTCTACATTTCATCGGTAGTCAAAGGTGGAGCCCCGCTACTAGCCCCCCTGGCCTGGAACAAATCTAATGCCTTATCGAAACGGTCACAGTTCACTTCCTTATATCAGTCACACGCCCCATTTTATCACTGTGGCTGGAGACAGCGTAGTACGAGCAACGACGTATGTAAAGTGCTACGACTGGTCTTGAGCATGAGGTATACATAGAGAAGAGCTCGTGTGTTGTGAGGCTGTCTGACAGTCTTTGCATGGAACGTGAAACTGAGGCACAATCAGCAACTTTTCCCAAATCTGTAAATGTTTGCATCCTAATTAATATGATCATTCATAAACATAACTGAGGTTAATATGTTGTCATTGCACACACGCCGCGTCAGGCCGACATACATGCAGACATTCCTCACTACTATGTAAATATTGTATCAAGCCAGAGTCGCCTCTGACACAGCGTTCAACACGTACCTTGCTCCAAACTAGAGGAGCGGGTCAGTGGTTGAAGTCTGGAAACTTTTATAGTCTCGTGGTGAGTAGAGGGTTCCTCTCAGTAACGTCTGGACAGAACGGTAGCTTTTTAACTCATTGGTATTATAAACTGACTGTTGGGGGTTTGCTATGCATCAGAACCATAACAGATCTAATCTACTGACGAGCTGTTTTCCTTCCTCCAGTTCTTCTGGCCTCCAGGAAAATGAGAAACTTCTAATGTTCTAGTCAGAACCACTCACATTGAACACAACAGCCTCCAAACGCTGCAGGAAATGTCATCTACTGTAAAGACGATTAATGGATAAAAAAGTATTAATTTAACTTCTCCATTTAAATCATGAGCATCTCAAGCTGTTTTTAAACATGCTGGTATCTGCGTACTCCCTGTTTTATTGAATCTCCTCTAGTTAAACCACATTAGCTTCATCTTAACGTTTACAGACACGGCTGAAAAACAGATGAAGGAGTCAGGACGCTGACCTCCGTCACCGGCGATTCAAAGCGACTGAAAACAGCACAGCCACGGTGTTTAGTGCTAAACTTGTTGTGGCTGATTGCTGTGTTGAGGTTTTGAAGGGTGACTGACTGTGGTTTTACATTACACTTAAACCGAACTTGTGAATCATCCGGATGGTTTAGTAAAAGCGTAAAACATCTCAAGTGAGTCCAACCAAAACCATTGCAAGGTAGAAAGAGACGTAGTCATCGAGAGCATGGTGATGGCAGAACTAATAGTCATTTTATTTGCAGTTGCCAGTGTAGCATATCCTTTTAAGTAGTCAAGTGGATGACTGGACATGATTTTTGAAGGCTGATGTTATTCCAGCTCTGATCTCACATTAAACAATATTTTTTTCCAGACTAATGAGATGAGATAAAAGAAATAGTTTCTATGTCATTTTATTTCTGTATTGCATCAAAGGGCTTGGATTTTTTATTTTATTTTAACAAAGTGACTGAGTTTGCTGATCCCAAGAAAGTTACATTTTTCAAAATGTACATTTTCTTGTCACCCTACTATTAAAGTCCCAATCCAGAATTGTACTCCCTGTGGCTCTGTTACGAATTTCAACTGGACGGGACAAAACCTTTTTGTTTTTTCATATTTGTTACCTGAGCTCCATATTTATTGACTCGCTCCTCGTAGCCAGTAAACTCTGTTGTTAAATGTGATCTGATGATGGAAAGTGTTTGCTTACGCCGTTATTGTACATATTGAAGAAGACCAGGCTACCATTTCACCTACCTACAGTAAAAATTGCTATGAGTTTACTTTCAATATTAAAACCACATCTTTCAATATTCGGTATGTATATAGACCCACATTTGATAAATTCATGAATCCTGGATTGGGGCTTTAAGGATTTGGTTTACTGCATGCTCTCTCCATGTTCCATGTGGTTGAAATAATGACCTAATTCTTCTGTATAATACTATCCAGTGTGTGTTAACATGTAAGGAGAACGTGGGACATTATTTTTGACAGTCCAAGCCCGTGCTTTAGCCACAGCATCCACGTGACTTGCCATGAAATTGGAGAAAAAGTGTTTTAACTTTATACGATCATCGCTCGGGATGAATGTAGGATTCCTAAACTAGACCTGGCTTTTTTGTTTAGTGTATTTTAAACATGACCAACCCAATCTGGCAAAACCAATGCAACTGAGTGTCTAATAGCAGCTTCTACACCCTTTTAATCTTTTCCAACTTTCCCCCTGATATGCTCACACAGCATCTGGAAACCTGCGGGTTCTTTACCCTTCTCCTGCTGCTAATAGAAACTTGGTCTTCTTAACACATGTACTGTAACTGAACATTTGTATTTTCCTGCCCCCCATGGAAAACTCTGCACGATGCGCACGGCTCTGCTGTGCCAAGTAACCACCACACTGACTATAATGTGTTAATGTACAAAGCACTGTTAAATTTCCTGTATCCTCTTGAAAACAAGCCCTTGTATTTTCCCGTTATCTGTAAAGTACTAAAGAAAATGCAATACACGAATGATTTGTCATATTTATTGGACTCGTTAGTGTTGAAGAGTGAAGAAGAAAGACATGAGAATGTCTGTTTTTTAATTTAGCAGAACCTTCACCCGTTCACGTGTCGCTGCCAGGGTTGATCAGATCTAGTGTGAATCCTGCTAGTGTTTGAAGTTCATGGATCACTGCTGTTCGTCCCTTGCTGTGCTGAGTCTGAAGGAACCTTCCAGCACATTCCCACAGCGACACAAAGATCCCTGCAGAAACATGTGTACATAAACTTACTGTATTGCATTTCTTCTCACACAGCAGCTCCCGTATATTCATAATTGAAGGTGTTTACTTGAGGTCTGCAGTGTTTACTCCTTTAGTCTGCTTCATTTGGGCAGCTGCGATGAAAGCTTTTGAATAAGTCAGGTTACTAGCAAAGATTAACAGGACTAAAAAGACAGCTGCTGACATCCTGTCGCAATCAAAATCGTGCAATCAGTTGGGAGTAAATTGGAAAATAATAAATTAAATTATGTCAGAGTATTACCTGTTGTTTCTTCAGTTCAGATATGAGCCAGCTACAGGAGGTGCTGCTTTAATTCACTGGGGGTAAAGTTTATGATGTAGAGACTTATATGAAGGCCTGAATATGAATCATATGAGAGTGTGAACTACCTTTTATATGAACTACTTACGTTCATTAAGTTCTACCCGAGTGACTGCAGTGTTTTTTTCAGACTCTCATTTACACAAAGCACATGTTAAACATCACCAAGGGGATGCATCGTGCAGACGGACGGAGCTGGAGACGTTAAGGTTTCCTTGTACATTTTCCAGTGCTGAATCCAGTGCGTGGGTGGCTCTGGGCTCTCACTCCTCAGGCCTTTGGTGACTATGTCAGACATTATCCAACTGTGATAAAGATAAAAGTTCTGCAGGTTGTTTTTATCCAGGTGCACAAATAACTATGGGCCCTGCATGGTTTACAGTAAATGTTCTATGTTATTTGCTAAAACCTCAAAGACTAGAAAACCCCAAAGCAGCTGGAGGAGACATAGCATAAATTTCTGGACTATTTTTATGTTTTGTTGGGCTTTTGTTTTATTGCTGTGGTTAACAAACCAGTCGTGGATACTGTGATCTCATGTCAAGATATTTCCGTAGTAGCTACAATGAAGCCTGACAGCAGAAATAGCTTTAACTATATAAAACATCAGCAATAAATGTCAAACTTCAGTGTCACTCCCTCCAAATCAAAGAGAGGCTTCTTTCTAGATTTACCATTTTCACAGACGTTCAACAGCCATACAGGGAGAAATCCATCATTTGAGAAGCAGGGATACCAGCTTCACGCTGACAGCTGCCTCCACAGACCAGAAAGCAACACAGAAACAAGGCCTGCTGCATATTAGGTATGATAAAACTCTATCTGTGCTATTTTCATTTCTATTTTTTCTGTTTTTGTGTTGAAACATTTTATTTAAAATAGATAAAAAGATTAAGATTACATCAATTAAGAAAAATACACAAACAAACACAGTTTCCACTACAAATCACGTCAGTCATCATCAAGGACGATCAGAGTTTCAGACAGGATTTCTTGTGTTGCTTATACCTTTACTTGTTCCTTGGTACAATCCAGGACACACAAGCCACAGTTATAGTACGTCTTTATATGTTGTTTGGAATTATATATCTTAAATATAACTTAATAAGCGATAAGGTTAGGAATGATGATAAAATTCATTTAATGACTATTGAAAGGTTAACACCATGAGTGCTTACAAGAAGGACTAGGACTATAATTGGAGATTTTCTGCAGCTTTGACACAGGGATGTTGCACTTCACTTTTGTTTTTCATATTGCGGAAATGTTCATACACTCTGCTTCTTTCTTTGCCAAGAAAGAATGCAGCATCAAAACAAGCTGCATTCAGTGACAGCCAGGTCTGTGCGCCGTGCCAGCAGCCTTCCCATCCAAACCAACATTATTCACTCCTTTAAATGCTGCGTAATCAGTAGCGACTGTGCAGCGTTTGGCGAGTGTTCACCAAGGCGATGTGTCTTCCCACTGCTCAACTCACATAATTCCAGCATTTCCTTATTTTTGTCACAACGACTCTCTTTGTAGGATAAGTGCTTCTGCCAGTGTCCTGGTGGGCTTTAGATAAATCTATCCGGATGTTTTTTTGTTTTTGTTTTCGAAGGGAACATTTTACTTTTACAAATGTAGACAACAAAAACATTATTCATCACGATGGCCTAGACAGCAGTTTAAACTTTTATTGAGGCTTAAGGTGAGGCTCTGTGTGTCTTCAACCGTGTCCAGTAAAGTCTAGATTTCCCTCCTTACTGTAATCCTTTTGTTTTCCCAGGTGGAAGGTTGTGTACTCAAATATTAAACAATCATAAAAGGTGCTCACTTGAGGAACCATAGATATGCTTTTAAGTCTTTGTGTTAGCTAATTTTATTGCTTTTTGATGGTCTCTTTAGGCTGCGGCTGCAGTGCCAACCTGCAGACAGCAACTAAACAACACACAAATTCCCCATACATGTTTTATGAGCACAAGTGCCCGATGAAAAATTCAACTTTTCCTACTCTAGTACAAACGTGTCATCTTGTCCTCTCCTATAAAGCCTAAAATTATAACAGAGGACACCGTTCAGTTATTATTTATTAGCACTTAATGTATGAATGACAACACTGGTGTCCAGAGCCATTTGGGGGTCACACGTGACATTACTGATCCATGACTCAACTGTGTGTTACTATGTGTGCTATTAAAACTGAGAAAGATATTCAAAATGATGTATTTTAACTCTGCAGGGCTGCTGTTCTGTTGTCCTGCCGCCGCCGCCGCCAGTAGGCCGTACTTCAATTCATGTGTGCTGCCAAGAAAAGCCTCGTTTCTAAAAAATAATTTCTGATTGGGCTGTGCAGCAATCTCCGTGTAATGACATGCAAATGCAACTCTCACACGGTGAAAATGTGTTTTTAGTCCACTGCCACCTTCACAGCAGGCCTGGGAAGCTCAGCTCGCTTTGATGTTGGCGCTGGGCTCATGATGCCTTCACGTCATGTAGGACGTCTGCGTAGGCTTCGATGTCACTTACTTAGTGTGGAAATGTTATCAAAAACAGCAAGCCTGGCACTAAATCCATACGTGAAGCTATACATGATGCTAAAAAAGAACTGTGTGGATCGCCCCAGAGCCATCTACTGTATGCCAGCAATTTTAGTCTATTGATGGCTGACTTTAAATTCATATAGAAAAAGGTATAAGTGAGATAATTTGATATATACTGAGTTCGTTTTTTGTAATTTTTAATTGGGATTGTTGAAGTGATGTGTCACATTACATCTTTGTTATGTCAACACTACATTTCTATTTAACGTGATGCCTACATGGGCAGTACATGCACACGTAGACTTAATAGGAACCGTTGGCAGGCTCAGGACAGAGTCTACAGCCACAGTGGGACTCAACATCTTGTCAGGGTCCATCAGCAGTGAGCCCTCTACAAGAGGGTGATAACCCCGAGCCTTTTTCTCAGCCAACATGCCCAAATTAATCAGCAGAGTCTGACCTAGAAGAGGAAATGCAAGGGAAGCAAACAAACAACATATATTTGTAATGCACATGTGACAAATTCATAAATATTAGATGCCTTTAACATTATAGATGAATAGTGTTGTTCTGTCTCAGTGAACAGACATAATACTGATCTCCCCACCACGATGTAGCATTCGTCCGTACAATATAAACGTACAGTATATAAACCATATTGCTGTTGTGTAGAATAAAGATTGATGTCAACCAATATTGAACAGGAAGTCGTTTTTTCCTCTTAAAATATTAATTTCCATCCAACTTTTTCTGGGCCTTTCAGTATAAGGACAAAAAATCAAGAGGATTTTTCTTGAGGATTATCCTTCGTTGAACCACATCACAGCAAATGAGCAGCAAAATATAAAAGAATGAATCTATATTTTTAACAAAATAACAATGTGAGCCTCGAGAAAGATAACTTAAATCACAGCGATGTAAATCAATACGACGGAGGCGTTTCTTACTGTATGTGCAGCATAATCTTCTCTTTCAAAGGAGATTAGATCAACAGAAAGAAACACATCATTAATGGTTTTCTCCACGATAGTCTGATTATTTTGAAAGCAGCCCGTAAGTGCCAATATTAGGCATTAGAGATGAATCTAGTGCCATTAAAATGACAAATACGGTCGCTGACGAAGGGACAAGCGTGGCAGAGGCCAACTCCAACTGAGAGCGTGTGTGCATTGCTGAGAAAACACACAGTTCTTACACTGGTTGTTTAAGGACCAGATGGTTCGTAGCAGTGGCCGTCGTAGCCCGTACTCCTACAGTATCCCCACAAGACCCCACGAGCAGCTCAGCATATGCCTTCTCCAAGTACACAAAACACATGTAGACTGGGCAGGCAAACAGCCATGACGCCCGCACAAGCCTGGCGGAGGGTGACCTCTACTCATTTCTTCCTCTTCCTGTA
Source organism: Macropodus opercularis (assembly GCA_030770545.1). Taxonomy (NCBI): domain Eukaryota; kingdom Metazoa; phylum Chordata; class Actinopteri; order Anabantiformes; family Osphronemidae; genus Macropodus; species Macropodus opercularis. Next base: position 6,597,510 of record CM061102.1, on the reverse strand, counting down.
GTCGCTGCAGTGTACAGCACATGAAATCCTGTCTTCTGTCAGGATCTCTGGCTTCTTTCCTGCCTTAACCTGTGAATCGTTTCCACGCGTTTTTTTCAGCGATTCTGCAGCTGGACCTCGTTCTGACCTCACTCTCATCCACCGGTACTGTTTACTCTCTCATTGATATGTGACCATAGGACCTGTTTTACCGGATTGTGACTTTGCTCTAATGATTTGGATTCGCCCACCTGGATACGCAGACTCAGCATATACTGTATAGTGTGAGTCACTGGGACTAGTGTTGGAAAAGCTCTTCTCAATCTCACGGCCATGATCACAGGCTACTACGCCCTACGTCATCACTGTCACCAGTTCATAGCTACATAGTACGTTGAGTTAGGTTCACTTTATACCACGCTAGTAACTTTCACCTTGACCAAATACCCCCTTTAGAATGTTATGGTAAAAAAAAAAAAAAAAAAAGAATTAATAAATGCAGCAGGAAATGAATGCAAATGAAGGAGCATAAACATTGGATAATTAGCACGATTTATTTGAAATATAAACCGGTCACCATATTGTCTTGCTTTCTTTAAGACAACGCTGCATCCTCACACTCGGGCTATAAATGCGACAGCCTCCTGCTGAGGTGATGGACTACAGCTGCTTTGTACTCCATCAATCACTCTTGATAATTCAATGAATAATTTTAGCACTCTTAATATGTAGTAGTAAATTTAATCCATTATTGATAACTATCATCAAACAATGTAAGCTACCTGCTAGTTAAAGGGGCCGTCTTTAATGGGCAAATGGCCTGGAAATGTTACAAACATTCATTATGTGTTTGATGCAATAAATCATCACAGAAGGCAAACAAGCAGCCCTGCCTCTGTGAATTGTGCCACCTTGACAACAGTCATTTGGTTAATTCAATACAACCCCCTGCGTTCTTCTATTGCTCCTCTCATTTGTTGTGAATGTGACAAGCAATCAGATGGTGCTAGGTTATATTTGTTGTCAACCGCACACACACATTTATTCAGGTAGCTCATAATAATAATAATAATAATAAATAGTTCTGCTGTAAGTTTTCTGTCTGTGCATCTATCCTGGGGTAGAAATGTGACAGCTGGAGACTGTCACAATTGCAAACATATGGCAAATAATGTGACTGGCTTGACGACTTTAGCAGCACGATCTCTTTGCATTAACATTCTCACTCACTAGAGGCGGTTAAGTCAGAGGTGCTGCTGCCTCTTCATTTTCTCACCATGTTAATGACCCAAAGTCCAGCGTGTCTGTAACTGCTCTTGGAGATGAATCTTTTTTAGAACACCTCGGCAAAATTCTCAATTTCATCTCTTTCCATCTGCCTCTAATAAAATGAATGACTCTGACCGTGAGGTGACTTTGACTGTTAGAGAAGAGGTAAGTTACGATGACTTCTTTGGCTAAGCATCATTCTCTGACACTTTGTGACTGATATTTGCTTCAAAATCACTGTCAGCACCACAGAAAGAATGAAAAATTCACCAGCTTCACCACCAACCTTTCACTCGGCTAATGGCCAAGTCAACAGATTTCATTTGACCTGTTTTGATGTGTATGTATGGTTGTAATCAGCTGAAGAGTCGAGAGCACAGGATGAAAAGAATGATTCATCTGAACTTTTTCATTTTTCCACTGTTGTGAATATCATGAGGTTCACTCCCTAGATTAAAGTTGTTGCTCTAGTCAGTGAACCCTGTGACACTTTGGCATATGTTTTATAAAATCCAGGTATCTAAACCTGAGTGAAACATTCTTTTTTATTTTCATATAGGTAGAAAACACACAGCAGAGTATAAACCAGGTTATAGTTGTTTCCTGTCTACATTTTCTATTCATATCTGACCCTAATCCTGCTGCCAGAATCACTGAGATCTGCTTTAAGCTGTAAAACTTAAGAGCTTGTAATTCCATTTATGACACATAATATTAATATTATATATGACACATAATATAATATTAATATACGTATTATTACTATTAGAGTGTACTTTGGAGACCTGAGTATGTTTGCTGTCAACGTTTACGTTCAGTTTTTGTTGTCACCATTTGAAGTTGTGACAGAGCAGGGGTATGTACTCACTATTCTGGAAATAGAAATAACGTTTCAGAATAAGCCTTCAATAATTTAGAGTGCGGAGCAAGATTTTTCTCAAAACTCTATCACAAGGAAGAACTTCATTACTCATGCAGGCATATACTCAAATGATTAACAGAGTATCAGCTCTTTATCCATATCTCCAGCATGATTCATTTGGTTAGAATTATATTAGCATATTAATGGTTATTACAGGATTTTTATTGATCCCTCAGAGAATCACATTTTCTCTTCTGTCCCTTTCTTACAGGATATGAGATCAAATAAATCCAACTTTGTTTAAAAAGCAGGTGCAGGTTGAAATTAAATACAGTACAGTTATTTACAAAACGAAAAAGGGAAATTGTAAGTAAAAGGAATCAATTAAAGTCTTTTCTAGCAGAGCAAACCCAAGCTGGTAAATAACTGCTGACAGGGTTAAAGGCGGCTGCTCCTCCAAATAGGACTCGTGTCAAACAGCTGTCAAACGTTAGACAGTGGTGAGAAGCTGACAGCACGAGTCCATGATGGTCCGATGGACCTTTGAGCTGGATGGATGTGCAGCAGTGTTCAACTGTACCGTTGAGGTAGAAGTATCTTAACATAAGAACTAAGATATGAACCAAAAAGCCTAGAGGGTGGCTTTGTCAGACAGAATACCACAAACGCAACACACCAAAGTGACAGACTGTACGAGGTTTAATTACCTTAGAAAACCATGCTGTAGCTGCTATAAGTATACTACATTACCCCAAAGACCCTGCGCGTGAACTTTTCTACGGCAAGCAGGAGGAAAGACTCAACGTTGTGTCTTCGCGTTTTGTTTTATATTTGACAAATGGGCTGTTGAGGCGTTTCGCTGGATTTAGAGGGAAAAAGTAATGTAATGTAATGTATTCAGATTAGTTAAGTGCAGGTTAATGAATTTGAGACGTCGTCGCTGTCCCCGGCGATTAGAAAGGAAGGGAAAGTTAGCAAAGACTTTGCAAGTTAGCCGCACAGCTAAAAACAAACGTAGCAGGTAGCTAGCTGCGTGGGTTAACGTAGCTAGTTGAATTTCACCAGCTGTATGTCATCAAGCTACACGTGAACTAGCAGCAGACGATGTAAGACCATGGTAATCTTGAGAGAAGGGATGTGTCCCGGACTGCATGAGGTTTTAGTCCGCGACCTGCGTGGCGCTGGTGTTAAAACAGGTCAGTGTGTGAACGTGTGTGTTGTGAGGACTCGTCGTGATGAGGATCGTAACAGGTATGTTTTCTTTTCACAGTGGAGGACCTGGTCTCATCTGACATCGAGGCTCTTGCTCAGAAATGTTCTGTGTCCTATAAGGTATTTATACGCTAATGACGCTATTTTGCTGAGATGTGGGAAACTCACACTTCATTGTTTTCTTCTAAATAAATAAGTTTTCTTTTGTAACGATGTGAAACAAATGTATAGTGGGATGTTTAGGGCCTCGTCGGTATCATGTTAATCTTACACACTTTCACCCACTCACAGCTTGAGTTCCTCGTGGTGTAAGTGGTTTATGTCAGGTGGCCTATAATTTAAAAAGCCATGGCTAATATGAAGAGAGCCCCACTGGGCTTGTTATAGGGATCCATGGTGAGCCAGGTCATCTGTTTGAGAACCCAGGACAACGAGCTCCACAGCAAAGGTTCAGTTCAAGACTGAAGATCATCGTTCCCTTTATTTATTTTTCACACTCCGCAAGTAAAGCTGCTCTTCTGTATATTGTTTCATGTAGATATGCAGGAGTCTGGCCACCCCAGGCCAAATTGCATATTTTCCTGATCATTGAAGTAAAAATAAGTCAATCCAACCCCTGCAGCAAGGATACATTAAAATTAGCCCCTCTTCAAATTTTAATGCAGTTACTTTTACTTTATAAGTCTGAAAAATAGAAGAGAAATAAAAAGCTTTTGAAATGTAATAACTTTGTTGGCCTTGACTTGGATGGAGTAAGAACTGTCATCAGTACTTTTCAGCTGGTGACAGTGTAGAGCTGATAAATACTCCAACTTGAAAAACCTCTAATAACGCGTACTAGGAATGTGCGCCTATAAGGAGCAATGTGGGGTTCTGGAGATAAAGCTAATTGATGAACAGCTGATGAATTGATGTTGTTAAACTCCTTACTGAGTTTGCCACATAGTACTTTATTAACACTTGAAGAAAGAGAGGCCAGCTCTTTTATTTTGAAATAATTTTGCATTTACAGTCATGAAGAGAGAGCAGAGATCATGTAAACAGAAAACTAGTTTCTTAAATTGTAAATGCAGTTTTCCACAAACTGTTTTAGTTATACAAGAGTGCAAATGATTAAGAAAGTTACTCAGAAGAGACTTTTTGGTAGAAGTCTATTAGCGAATAATTGTGTGGGTGTTCAGGGTATCGAAGTCAGTCCAAGTATTCTTTGTATAATGATGAGCACTAAGACACCTTCTGTATCCAGTGTCTGCACATTCAGTCTAGACCTGTACTTAGGAGGAAAAGACTTTTGTTGCTCAGAGTGTGATAAAATGACAGGAGAAGGTGGGATTTTATACTGTTCCTACATTCCTTTTCCTCATGCTGTCTATATGTGTTCAAACATAGATCCCCACTGTACATACTGTGGCATGTGTGGAGGTAGGTGTCACTCTGACCTAGGTTAGGTTAAAAGTCTTATTCAACACAGTATGAAAATCATTATTAGATTATTACTTATTTTTCATTTGGTGTTGCCTGCACTAAGTTCAGGTTCATCGGATTGGCCACAAGGCTTGTTCAGCTTACTGGCGTCCTCTGAGATGATAACCAGAATCCTTCTGGTCTGACAGGCTCCTGCTGTTGATTTGAACCATTAGTGTGCAGTGGGTAGGAGGTCAATGCTAGGTCGTCTGTGCTGACACGTTTATTTGACTAAGGCAGCCTCCCACAGTTTAATTAAAGCTGCACCAGCAAGGTTTTATGTAAAAACACAACCATTTTATGAGGCCACATCCTAAATTGGGGCACCGATATTCCCACTAATTGAGACCCAACAGATTTGCCTTATTTCCTAAATAAATTTCTGCTGTTGGACATAAACTCCGGCTGGAAATCCCCTCTGCCCAGAAGGAGATATTCAGAATGCAAATCTCCTTAACATCACTAAGTGCTCTTTCCATAGAAAACTGGACTCTCCAGTATTTAATGTTTTCTCCTGCTTCCTCTCGTTTAATACAGAACATTCCTGCCTGCTTTGGGAACAAACTGTGGGTTTTCATGCAGTAGATGCACATCCAGAGGGATGCACTGGTGTTGTCTAGAGTGAGTTGGGTAAACATCACATAGGCTTAGAACAGGGCACAATCCAATACATCAAAAATTAATCACAAGAGCATAGTTATGTATTAAAAACAAAAGGATTCTGTGAGCTGACCTTATGGGGGGAGTCATGACCTCAGTCACCGTGTGGCCCTCTTTTGATTTGCCCCTTCATTTGGCTTTGCATTGATTTTTCCCAAATATCTTTGCCTCCTTTAGAGGTTTGATGTGCTTCTCTCTGTTTCATAGTTCTTTTTGGAATAACTGAACAAGAAACGTGACTTGGAAAACAACTGTGAGTGTTGTTGTCATGCAGTTTTAAATAGCAATGGGAGGAGGAACTCTTGTGTAAGCAATAAAACTTTCCCCCCTGTTGTGTGGAAAGAAGTTTCATCTCTTCAGTCATCAGATGTTCACAAGAAGAAATATTTCCAGCAAGAAACGTGCTGAGTTAGAAAAACAGTATCTCTACTTTCTCATTTTCCCTGGGGGGGCTATGGTTTTGTTTTAGAGGTAGCATGTATTTCCTGACTGTATCAGCAAATAATTGGTGATAATTGTTTATTTCCAGCATTACATTTGCTTTGTCCCTATTAATCAGAACAAGTAGTAAACATAAATTTAAGAAATCAAATTGAAATATTTCCTTCCAGGAAAAAAAAAGTGTGATTCAATGTCAATAGATTTCATCCTCCTCCTTCTTGTTATCTCGTCAGAGACTGGGTCAAAGTATTTTCCTGAGTCAGTGCTGAAACAATTACTTATCAGTTCATGAAATATTCAGGTACATTGGTTAGACGGATGATTCTGGCTCTAAGGTTTAGGAACAAATATGTCTGTACCACCGTCAGAGAGGCATGAACAGCACCTCTACAGTAGGAATATTTAAAAAATACGACAACAGTGTTAATATGTAGCACAATCTCAAATCTAAAGACATATTAGTAACAAGGAGATGCATATGGATTCCTATACATTTAAGTTATGCAATTTGCTGCTATATTTCCTCTGTGTGCGAGTGTAGGTGTATATGGCTGCAAATGTAAATGCCAGTGGGTAACAATTATCCTGTAACAGACTTTATGTAAGAGTTGGAGAAAAAATGAAAACTAAACAAGGCATTAAACAAAGCACGATGATGGATATGGACATTTTTGTTCTATGCTTCCAATGAATCATATACACATGAAACTGCCTTTGATAGGAAGCCTGAGCAGAATCTGCGGTTTTACATGAAACCACAAGTTGTTCTTAACATTTAAGGGTTTATTTTATTGAACACAAAAACAAATCCTCTTAATTATGTAAAATAACCCCAAATGTTTCCTCGTACCTTTTGGATTATAATGATATTGGCTCAGTTGGGCAGAAAACTACACAATCTGGCAACGCTGGCTGAGGTGGATCAGTACATGTGTTGTGCCTGATCCATACAGCAGTTGAGCCTCATGCTGTAATTTTTGTTTTAGGCTCTGTTTGCCATCCGCCGAGTGCTGCTGGCCCAGCACACAGCATTCCCGGTGTCGGGCGCTGATTTGTATGAGGAACTATTGAGCTCAACAGCCATCCTCTCCACTGGAAATCCCAGGTAAAGACAATTCTGCACACACAGCAGAGCACACGGCTTTGTCTTTCGGGGACTGGGGGATTTAACTGTGGGCTCTCTGCCACAACAGCTTAAAGGAAGCTTCACCTCCAAAATCAAATATGAATTCTTAAGGACATTTGTCCTCACATCGAATTAAAAGGCATGTGTTCAACAGACAAAGGTGGCTTTGCTTTTACCAATGCCACCTGTTCTACTTCTAAACAAATGCCTTTTTATTTGTGTGGTGCTAGTGAAGTCATGATTTTAAATGCTGCATGTTAATTTGTGCTCATATTATTGTGTTTGGGCTGGACAGACATTGTCTAAGAATGTTGACTGTTCAGCGCAGCAAACCATCAGGATATCACAGGATAACATGAAATCAATATTATTGTTCATTACCAGAGATGTTCTGTAACAGGAGTCCTCTGCATTGATCCATTTTATCAGCTTCTTCTCATTCAGCAGTGGTTGCTGTAGTTAAGGACCTGACGCGTATGCTCGTTACTTCATTTGGCTTGTGACTATACTGAGGTGTCTTCTGCTATATCAGCTTCATTAACTTGGCCACAGCGTGACAACTTGGCAATAAACAAACATATACTATTGACGTGTTCTTTAAAGCATTTGCGTATGTCGTTAAATGTAAATTAAACCACTTGAAAGGAACCAGAATTTACAACACTACAGCGCTCACAATTAACCTACAAGAGCCAGGCACCGCGTCTAATGCCAGCACATGGTTGTGCGCTTATTAGTGTACAGAAAGCACAAAGCTAAACAGATATTCACTGATGGGAAATGTTCTTAAGCCAGGGCACAGACTGATCTGGACACATCTGTGAAATGAGTCAGTGTGTTTTTTTTTTTTTTTTTTCTACAGTTAAACTCATTGTTTCAGCACAATTAATGACCACATGTGTGCGTTTGTCTCTCAGTGGTTTTCATAAATTGGTCGCTGTTTTGGATTAGTGCTAACAAACTGAATCAGCCTTGTGAGTGAGGCCAGTGTGTCTTGTGTGTGTCTTGGCTGCACCCTACTGGTGAAAAGGTGAACTGATGTATGTGACCCTAGGTTCTGTATGTGTGGTTGTGAAAACGTTCAGTTGCTAGTTCATAGGTTAAGTCTAGGCAACAACAGCCGTACCGTTCAGTGGAAACTGGACTAGAGACAGCTCTGCAATAAGCCCTGCTCTGCCCAGTTCACCCTACAAAGTATAATGATGTGTTTACATTTTGTAAACTTTACAAAAAGAAGGTAATAATATATACGGGCAAAGCACCAGAAAGGCTTTATTGCATTTATTGCACATTGCATGTGTTTATTTCAACAAGCTAACATAAATAAAATGTTCATAGAAAACCTTTCTACTATAGGAATCAAATTATCTAATTTATATACATGGAAAATGTTTGGTCCTTCCTGGGTAAAGTAGCTGTCTCATGTTATTTTTATACACCTTTAATGAGGAGTATTAAAATTAAAGGTCTTGAATAAAAGTAGAGAAGAAGAAAATCACTAAACAACAAAACATAACCCTTATCAGATTCCTGGCTGCGAGGATGGAAAATGGGTTTGGAGGATAGGCTCTACTATCTACTAGACTTTCTTCACCTTGTGTATCGTAGCCTAGAGAATATTTTATCACCACCAGGCTAACGGTTCAGCCTTGTGGTGATAAACATCAACACAGTCAATTAAATTCATTATTAATGACTCTGTCAGTTACCGACGAGCAAACTTAAACTGAGCAACAACAAACGGATACTGTAAATGTCTATGTTACCGTCCTGGTGTGGAGTATGGTCATTGAAAGGAAATGTATGTGTTCCTAGAAGTCTCAAATTACCTGAGAAGGGCACTCTAGAAGAAAGCTGGATTCAACGGCAAGTGCTGAGCCTCGTCATTGCTTTCGCTGAAGTGAAGGCCTTACAGTCCAATTCTGTTCTCACTGATGAGAGCAGCCCATTGGAGAATCTCAACCTGTGGCTTTTCAAGGACAATCATTTTTGTCCCTCTGAGCCCTTTACAAACAGATGCTTCATCAACAGTCTAGTCTCTCTACACCTTGTGTCACACAGGGCAGTATTAGTACAAGCATGTCTGTCCCCATCAATTCTCCTCTTCACAGCGATGTGGATGATGAGAACCGTTATCAACCAACCTTGTAGGGATTCTTAACCTTCAAGCAGGAGGACTTTGACTGTGTAGATTTAGCTGAATCCATTACAGAAAGAACATTTGATTGAAATTTTATGATTTAAAAGCACGTCTATATTTCTAAACCGACATTAAACATTTTCTCAGTTAGGTTTGTGAAGCAGGAAAACACTCAAAATTGATTTTCAAAATAGTAAGAAGCAAGCTTCTTTGTAGCAAGTAATACTTGTATGTAGTAATTGCTTTAATTAATTTGACTCTTTTGAAAAAGGTTCTGTCTATGTTAGGTGACTCAAGAGGTTCAATCAAGAAGAGTATACTGAAAATCGACACAGCCACTGCTCAAGCTTGATAACAACAAGCAATCACATAGCAACTAGAATTAGGAATTGGCCAAACATCTTAAGTCTGGAGTTTGGAACCTCATGCAAGCAGTGTTTGAGTTATGTTTACCCAACTGCTGTTCTGTGTGCTCTAGAGATGCATTTGAAGTTAATAATTTATTACGTTGCTTCTATACCATCTCTCCTGCAGCTTAGATAAACTGCTGGACTCAGGCTTGTATACTGGAGAGATAACAGAGCTGTCAGGGGGCCCGGGAAGTGGCAAATCTCAGGTGAACATACTCTACTTTAATCATGCAAATTAGAAGTAAATAAGTCTTTATAGTCTTCGCTTGTTGCATAAAGTGCTCTAGCTAACAGGAATTATTCATGCTATGTTCACCTGTTCCATGCGTGCCCGTCATGTCTTGCAGGTGTGTTTTGGTGTTGCAGTGAACATTTCTTACCAACTTAAGCAGAGTGTAATATATATCGATACGACAGGAGGACTGACTGCCAGCCGCTTGCTTCAAATGCTACAAGCTGAAACAAGTAACACAGAGGAGCAGGTGGGCTGACAGGAATTGAGTTTGAACAAAATAATAAACTATGTGTAGTATGGATGTAAAACCAGAAACTGTCTCCCTGTAGATGGAAGCTCTTCAGAGGATCCGCATCTTTCATCTGTTTGACGTATATTCTGTACTTGACTGTCTGCACAGTCTTTGCAGTGGTGGGCTTCAGCAGGTTTGTTGGCAGGCGTCTTATTTTTATGGCTATCATTTCCTGCCTAAGTGCACAAACAAACCTGCTGCACCTAGAGAACCTTTGACAAAGACTGATCACGTTGTCTGCAATCTAATGTTGACCCATTTCGTATTAGGCATCTGTTGGCGGTGGCTCTGTCAAGGCAGTGATCTTGGACTCAGTGTCAGCTGTTATCTCCCCTCTACTGGGAGGCAAGCAGAATGAAGGTGATATCTCTTTCTGCTAGTCCGTCATAGTTCATCATACCTCAGACTGTGTTGACACCCAAGTCTGAAAATGCCAAATGTCTATCAGGAACAGTGTTACTGTGATGTCGTGTAATTCCAGTCATAAAAAAAGAAAATAATAATGGTGTTCTCATATTAAGCCAAAGCAAAGCTCCTGTTTGTGTTATTACTACGCTCAGAGTGTGATTTAATTAAACAGCCAGTACAACATTGTTCAAGGGTGGATAATTTCTCTTTGCTCTTTTGGAGACAAAAGACTGACAAACAATGTAATTAGAATTTGAAAATATTCATTTACAGCAGTTACTACTGAGTATTTAATGAAAGGTAGTTGGAAATTCAACTTTAACTGACAAATGACTTCCTGACAAACCAGTTTGTTTCATCTGCTCTTCACAGTTTGGCAGATTTTTCTAATAGAAACCTCACAAAAATGGCTAAAACATTATCAAGCTAAAACTGGAACAAATGCACTTAAGATAAGTTATGTACAAATATAAAATAGCTAAACTGCAGTTGAAACTTTCAAACGTAACTCCACTGTATGTTTGCAGCTAAATCATTTTTTTCTGTACTCTAGTCAATCAGTGATCGTAATCTCTGCTGCCCTCACTACAGTTAAATTGCCTTCAAGTACCTTTGAAAGACAATGACGGTATTCTGTACACGAACAAACCTCTAATGTCCTGTGCCTTCAGGCATGTCCTTGATGATACAAGTGGCAGGAGTTCTCAAAACGATGGCAAAGGACTTCAATATTGCAGCTTTGGTAAGGATGACACGGTCCTTGACGTGCGCTGCTCTGAATGCAAGATGTGTTTCCAGTGTCTAAACTTCCACAAACCCTTTGATGCGTCTCTGTATTGTTTCTCTGAGCTAAAATGACAAGTATACGTTTTGCTAAAAAAAAAACCTAAATAATAATTAAGTGTAAAATATAAAAATCCCTTTTTTGGTTCGTGACTGGAAAAGTGATTCAAGCACACAAAACGTCATAAAACACTATTTCCTCTCAGATCATCCAGTTATGTGAAGTGAAATAAAGACGATTTTACAGACTGTCTGTTGATCCCATTTGATGATGAGTATGATAATCTGACTGTCCCACTTACATATTACTCCTTTCTCCTAAAACGTGATGGGGTAAACACGATGTCTTCAGGTAACAAACCACGTAACCAGAGGTGTCAGCGGGGAGGTGCAGCCGGGCCTCGGTGTAACTTGGAGTCACATCCCTAGAACCAGGGTCCTGCTGGAGCGAGCAGAGAATGCTGTGTCCCTCAGCCACTCCTCTCTGCGCTCTGCAACACTGATCAAGTCTTCTAGACAGGTACTACAAGCAGCATCTATTTGCACATCATGTGCTATAGCTCAATATCGATTCCGTTGAAAGGTAAGTGTCTGGAAATGGAGACTTTGAAGGTGTGGGTGCTGTTTTTGAAACGGACCAGGGCTGATCATGAAAGTAGTTCATTTTAAAAGTGACAGTATTTCATTTCATCATTCTCAATAATAAAAATAAAAACAAAGGCTGTAATCTGTCTGCTGGCCACTGAGCCATAGACAGTTAGTTTTGACCACTTCAGTACATATTCCTTGGATTTTATAGCAAATAAAATCTAGTCACCTATGTTTGGTGCTTCACATAGACTTAATTGTCTTCAGTCTTTTGGGCATCAAGTATTTTCCTTTACTTGCAGCTTCAGTTTTACACATTAATTTTCAAATAGAATCAAAAGACAACCAGTCAGTGGTTCTCTTTAGTTAATGACCAATGACAAACCTGTAGTAGCTTTAACCTACCGTACAGCGAATATATCACTGTACTATTAGTGTTTTGTTTTTTTATAACAAGACATTAAAGCATTATGTTTATAACAAAAGCATTAATTATATTATTTTCTGAAATTGAGTTATGAAAAAGTCCATCAGAATGAACAGAGCTAAAAATGTTTCCTACTGCTGCCAAGTGTTTTTTGAAAACTAGATCTAAATCAATGCTGCTGTCTGCTCTGCTTCTTAGGCTTGTCACATCAAAGAACAATTTGACTTGCAGTGGTGGAGCCGCTCTAAAGAAAGATCGTCAGGAAAGCGAAAACTAGATGAGACTCAACTGGAATCGTCTGCCTAAATGTCGGACCAAAGGTACATTCATGTCTCTATACCAACTTTGCAAGTATTTTTAAAATTCAAACGATTAACCTAAATGTGGCTGCACGTACATGACACTGCCAGTGTCTTACGTTGTGATGCATTTTGGCATTAGTTTACATGAACTGGAGAAAAACTCAATAATCACGAGTATCTGGCTCATTTAGTGGGATGTATTTGGTTTAGGGGGAAGAAAGCCTTGAATATACTCTCCCAGCTGCTATGTCACACTCGAAACGTGTTTATCTTCTGTCTCAGCCAAGAAGTCAGAAATTTGGGGAGGCAGTATGCCAGGCTATCAGATATGTATTATCCTGTTTGTAATTGAACTGGTATTATACGAGGCGCTGCTGTGCAAACTGAAGGAAATAAACACCATTAGAATAATGTTTGAGACGTTTTTATTGTCAGCGTTATGTTTACTGCAGACAAATTTGGTTGCGTTCAATGCCTCACAAAACGCTTCCCTGTGGCCGTAAAAATAGTAAATGTCGCTGTTGAACACTTTAGCTTAAATGATTTTTTATTTTCTTGAGTAGTGTGTATGACTGCTTTAAAAATGTATTTCATGTATTTAACCACAACCGGTATATTTAAAAAAAAAAAAAAAAAAACCTCCTTTCAACAAAATGACATCAGTTATAACTACATCTATCCCTGTTAATCACAATCTTCCAATTACCTGATATTGTCAAAGTAAAAACTCCCCAAACTAAAAGTGTATCATATGTGTCTCTCACTGATTTGCAAGTACAAAACAAGTAACCTAACAGAATAAATTAAAGACATCTGGGAAGTCTATTCTCACAACAGGGATTTAGAGTGGAGTCCGACTGATGAGCAGTAGGTTATGGTCAAGTAAACGCAGTGTATAAAATGTGGTGGTTTGTTTTTTTTATTTAACAGGGAGGGACTACGCGCCTCTTACGAATACATTCCCAGATCCAGCTGGGTGTGACCTTCTGGGCCTGGCTGTCCTCTTCAGGCTCGGCCAGAGTATGCGTGGCTGACGCGGCGTCATATTCCGGTATAAGGTCTCCGTCATAAGCCACGAAGTACCGCTTCAGTTTGTCAAAGTCCTGTACTCCCTCAGGCAGGAAAAGCTTCACCCCAGTGAAGATGTCCAGCAGTGTCTACAAGCAGAAACACAACTGATCAGCCAACATCCTCAAGCATTACTTTCCCTCAACGTGTAAGTTGTGTTCACGTTTAATTTGAGTTCATGTCCAATTACTCTAAATGTTGTAGAAATGGAAAAATCTGAAAATATTTAGACTACAAATACACAATTATCTGCAAGGACATTCTGCCAAACACAGCAATGAGTCTGTAACACAAATAATTAAATTTGGAGCCTTGTCCTTAACTGGACAAATGGCTAATCAAACCTCACTTGCTGGTACAAGTTAAGCTAATAATAAGAAACATTATTTTGAATAACTGAAAAGGTAAATCAGTCATTAAGCCTCACACAGTAAAAACTAAATATGATTATTTAATCTACTTGTGAATTTTTTTTAAATACAGCTTTTTGTTGATTTGCTTCTCACATTGTCCTACTTTGTGAGATCTGTTTTTACCAACCTTGTCATTTCTTGGCTCCAGTAGTTGAGAGGTTGGCTTTGTTTTGGATTGACCATTGCTGTGACCATTTTCACTCTTCTTTGCCTGGTCAAAAACAGACCATGTTAAGTGGATCACTAGCATGTGGTTTAGCTTGCACAGCAAACTGACCTATCGACCGAAACAAAGTTAGCAGTGATGAGAGTGTCCATATATCAGTGCTACCTTTTTGGCTCTAGGTGCCTCTGAGCCAGGAGTGCGAGGCTGGGATTTCACCACCTTTGGTTTGGGTGGAGTGCTGTTACCTGTAAAGTGAACGCATGTAAGGGATGGGTCAGTGAACAGTTGTTCAAAATTCTAATGTTAAAGAGTATTTACAAGTGAAAGCTTTTAGGAAAACGCCTTTTCTTCTGCAGTCACTGAGTTTAGTATTTTCTGGCAGTTTTTTTAATAAGGCTACACACAAATGTTCAGCTGAGGTTGCAGACCCACTGCTGAGATCATTGTTATAAATAAAAACTAAGTTGGGTACCGACTGTATACAGTGGAATTTCAGTGTTGAGTCAAACAACACAAGTCTGTCTCCGTATAACAGACGGAGTCAAGTTGCCATGTAAAGTCTACTAGAAGGTAAAATTGCAATTTAGGTTTTTATGCAGCTCAAACATACAGAGGCAGGTTTGAAGGAGACCATGTTTAAACTGTTCCCTGTGCACACACTATTCTATGAAACAATAAAAGCACTGCACAGTGTGTTTGACTTGTGTACTTACTGGTCTTTGTTGGAGCACCTCCGCGCCTTGAGGGGGATGGAGAGTTTCCTCCACTGTCCCCCCCTGATGAGCCCTTGTCATCAATCGATGTAGATGGTCCAGCTGTCACTTTAAAGTCACAGTTCTCCTTCGATATGCGGTACAATTCCTGATGATGAAATGTAATGACATGTAATGTTTTCTGTCACAGGAGATTGAAGGCCTGTGTTACTTAGCGCAGACATGTTTTACTGCCTCAGCCAATATTCCATCTCATTTATCAGTGAATGCAGGATGTTTCTGGACTGCAAATGGTTCTCAGTAGTTGAAAATCATGCGTAACCCCACAGTCCCATTGCTGCTATGTTCAACAGTGGCCTTTATTGTTTCACTCTCCACTTTATCACCTATAATAGTCATATTATATATAAAATAGATATTGAAAATAATTCAGTACATGCACTTTGGAGATTCAGTATCTAATGACTAATTCCCCCAGCATTTTTATAAATGATCTCATCAAATCGTTGTGGTTACTTATTTAACTAAATTTACAGTCCATCCTAATTTAGAATTTATGTCCTTTAAAACATCAGTATCAGTGAGCCAGTTTCTCCACACAGCGTTCTTAAATTAGAATTATACATTTTTAACTCTAAAACACAAAGCTGAAACAGAATCACAGTAACCTACTTTAAGCTGGTGCAAGTTAGTGGCGCTCTTCCAGTCCTTGTCATCACGGATGCGTGTCATGCGGGGAAAGCGGATCGAGATGCCATCAGCGGTGTGCATTTCCGATTTTGAAAACTCTGCGCCTGTGATCTCCCACACAGGTGCTTGCTGCAGGGAAAACAACAGCACGAGCAGGTGAATCATAATTGAAGAGGGAAATATGAGCACTTTACCAATAAATTACACAAGGATAATTCTCACTTTTGCTCAAATGAAAATCCACATTGATAACAAATGCTTTTGCTTAATTTCCTTTACAGGTACTGGAATATTAAAAGAGCTTCCAACCTACAGGGACCCTGGAAAATGAGACGTGCTGAATAGTAAAATCTCACCTCAGGATCACGAATAATGAAATCTGGGTAATAATTCTTGATGATTTTCATCCAGCCTGGGATTTTGCTTGGGTCCTACACAAATATAGACAAAAAATGTGATATGTATTTTTTTTATTTACTGATCAGGCCTCTTCCGTGGATCTTCTCTGACCTTGCTGATTTTGATCACATCCAGCTCTTTTTGGAGCCTGGCCAGGGTGGCGTCATCATAGCCTCCAGAACACTTGGTGACTGTGCACCATTTCTTGGAGTCTGGGTCGTAGCAGCCCATTAGAAAACTGGACATGATGCCCCCTGGTGGGTAAAAGAACACGGGCATTAGGAGGGACATTCAGAAGTGAATTTGGTGTGCAGACTTTCCTTCACAGAGCATGAGATGTATTTCAGCTGTAGTCAGTCAGTAGTGGCTCCCATAGCTCCTCTGTTAAAGTAATAACCCGCAGGTCATTCAGAAGTTTTAAGTTCTGAAAATCCTCTTGTAGTGTTTATAACCCTTCTAATATACTTACTAAAACACTGAGTGTTGCAGAGACTTGCAGAACACTGTTGGCAGAATTCCCTCTAATCATTAAAAGTATTTCCATAATGTTATAAAAAATTGAAAGTAATACTAAAACTGTCTCTGGCTAATTTTGGAGTCTCCAGAGTTACACTCAACTTATAGGACACGGCTGAGCACTGGAGAAAAGGCATTAAAGTAGATGAAGAACAAAGGCTTTTTAAACACAGTAAGACGTGTGGACATGTTGTAATGCGTAGTTACAGTGTATGTTACAGACCATTTGAGCCTTTTCCATAAAAGGCCCCCAGCACAACCAGGTCAGCTGTGTCAGCCATTGCGCCTTCATTCAAATAATCCTTCTTCACCTTTAGCCAGTGGCGCTTCCCTGGTTCATAGGTGCCCTGAGACACGGATATTTGCATAATGATCATATTTCATCTGTACATGCATTTTAAAACCTACACAGGGGTCTTTGATTTCCTCTAGAGATGTTACAATGCAGTAACTTACCTTTATGTCTTTTAGCACCAGCCCCTCAAGTCCCTCTCTAATGACACGAGTTATCATATCAGCCAGATCCCCCGCTCTCTGACACACAGAATAAGACAGCATTCGGTCCTGTTCCTCACTTCCCTGAACCCATGTGTTTTGTAACATACTCCAAAAAGGCAACAGTCAGTTTTACTCACGGTGACGTGTTTCATCTCTGAGAACAGAATCCTGTTGGGTACTTCTACCATGTTGTCATGCAGAAACTTCCTGCGCTCACACAGAGGCCTGGAGAATATGATGCCAGTTGATAAAGTCAGACACTTTGACTTAGTATGGTATAGTTATGTTCATTATTCTAAACTAGAGGCAAGAAGTGTAATTAATTAACAAATTCAAAAGAAAAATATCAATATAGATCATACATATATACATCTATTTGATGTAAAAGTACCAAACCTACCACACCAAAGAAAAACGAACTTTAAATAAAACATTAATTAAAATGCTGCATGACAAATAACATCGTGAATCTCATTCAGTGGAAAGCAATGGAGTGAAAACACATTATTACCTCTCCATAAGACTCACGCTGTTGAAGTATATACAGTCGAAAACAAAAAGGCACACATTGGCATCTTGAAAGGCTGCTTTCTGAAGGGAGAGGAGAGGAGGTTAGGTGTGGCAACAATGAATGACCAGAAACAAAGCTGTGTGGGAAAAAAAATCTTAGGTATGGTCACCTTGTGTACTCCCAAGGTCCCAAAAGGCAGCGGTTTACTGGTCTTTGTGTCAATTAGAAGGACTTCAGCGTCCAGTATCATACTATGACCACCAGGGAAAGCCTGAGGGATGTAGTCTTTAAAGTGGGCCACCTGAAGCATCAACATGGACACAAACACAGGGTTTAGGTGCTGAGGAACAGGACGTGTTACAGCAAGACAATGAATGCAATGAATGGAAACTAATCAACAACCACCATCTACCATCTTAAATGCAGAGTTCTAAATCGTTATTATCAGAATAATAAACACTAGAAAGTGTGGACTGGTGTAATTAGACTGTTAACCCAACATTAACATAAATAGGCTAATTACATTGGCTGTGGGTGCGCGTGGGTTTGTTTAGCTGTTCGATGGCACTGGTGGAGCAGCTACACATGAAAAATATCATAAACCTGTTCGGCCTCGAGGGGTTAATACTGTGTCACATTTTAGGAGTAATCAAAGAGTAGGTGCTCAGAATGTTAGAACGTGTGAGCAGCTTGGAAAAAAGACCTATTATTAAAAACGCCTGCAGAAATGTGCAAATAAAAGGAAGCAGATGCACAGACTTCTCCTTAAGCATCTCGGTGGAGGCTCACGGCTTGAACATATCCTAACTCCTGAAGTCTCTGGAGCTTTTCTTTACTCAAGTCTCTACTTCAAGGTTGCTTCGAGGTATGTATTGTGTGCATAACTCACAGCAACATTTAGTGGTTTGAAAGGAGTAATGAACAGGACATGGAGGTGTCTACTCTCGACTCTAGGCCTCATACTGAGAAAGAAAAAAAAAATCACTGTGGGAAATGTATGAATTTCACGGTGGAAAAAAATACCTTTAAGCTGCAAAAATCTGTAGGGACACACACCTGAGGACGTTCTATTCTGACACACACTGTCATAGTAATGTGTATGTAGCTTAATGGGTAGCGTGACAATAATGTTTGAAGCTAAACTGTATGTGTGAGTGTGATAAGACAAACCTTGTGTGGCAACACTGGTTTGAGGCTACGGCTGAAGTAGCTGAAGCTGTCTCCGTTCTTATGGACCTGCACACGTTCTCCATCATACTTGATCTCAGAGTACATCCCATTGGGGCATTTCTTCATTGCGTATTCAATGGATTTACACGCCTCTGCCTGAACTCACAAAGAAGAAATCATTTTCAAAGCTCACAGCAAGTAACCAAATTTCATATTACGATTTTCCTAGCAGCACCAGTAGCTGATATGTTTTTAACATCAAAAGAAACTTAACATTCAGGTAAAAACTGATTCAAATGTAGTAATTACAGTTTTGGAATACCTAAAGACAACAACACCACAGGATTCCTGTGAAAGAAGGCATTATCAAAGACAACATTGATGTGTTCCCAGCTGTTTTTGATGATTGGTGTTTTGATTTTTAATTGAATGTTTTCATTATAACTATTTGATTTGGCAGTCTTGTTGAGATCACAAATCAGTTTTTCCTTGTTAGGACAAACGTGTAAATAAGAGACATTCATAGTTAAAAGAGCTAATCCATAATAAGATATAACCAGAAATATAAGAATAGTGAAAACAATCACAAGAATCAACAACAATTAATTACCAAGCTATCAAGGAAGCTAACTTGGAGATTATCAAACCTAATGCTCTGTGATAAACGTTCAACTGCTGAAGTAGTGTTGCATTAAAGTGAAATCAATAATCAAGGCCAGATATATTTTTAAAAAATGAATCCACTCTGCTGCATCATTTGATTTATGTTGTCCAGGAAAATCTTTCCTGAACTACTATGTAGTTTCATAATGCATCGCTGTTACTCTAACATATCTCAGAACACACCATTCAAATGACTTACACCTGCTTCTATGTCCAAACTCTTCTCGGCTCAGTTTTATGTTTCGCTCTTGCTAATGCGTCTACTGCGTGTGACATAAGGTCATTGCTGGGAGCTGGGAACTTGACCGTGTTTTTGATTTGTGAAATAAGTTATGTAGCTTCAGTGAATTTCAATATATTTACATTGTAATCAAATTAACACCGACCTTTGTGGAGGGGAATTCAGTGTAGTGATGTGCGTACTGTACATGATTAGCTTTAAGGCCCTTCTGCAGCTTGTTTGTCCAATGTCAGCATCCTGTGGCATTTTCACCTAATGTGAAGGACGCTAAGAATTCCATTCAGCTGTTCTGGCAGGGCCATTAGAGCGACTCAGCTTAATGGTTAGATAACGGCCAGTCTCTCCTCTTTTACTGCATACACACTCCCCATCAGAAGTAATGGTTTGCCAATGATCATTTCTGTTTGCTGTACACTTAAAGAGACTTTAAGGCGACTTTAAGCTCAAAAGATGAACGTAAGACTAAAGCTTTTATTTCATAAGCTTTACACATACGCCTCACTTACAAGGTATTGTTTTTCTCCATCAAAGCCAAATTTGCCTTCCTTAAACCTCAGTGACCCTTGTTTTGTATCACATACAGATTAAGAGTGAAGAACAATTGACATTTGTGATGGTGCTCACCAGCATGGGCTGAACGGGGGTCATAAGTGAGGCTTCCACAGTCAGGAGTTTTCGAGGTCCTGAACCATTTGAAGCCTCCTGCTGGTTCCTTAACACCCGTTCAATCACATCTCCAAGGTTACGTGAGGCCTTGAAGGCATCGTAAGCATTTGGATCTACTGCATCCAGACTGTAACGAGAAAACAATGGAAACATTCATTTGAAGTTGAAAGCACATCCATGGTTGTAAAAATGTGCATATTAACGTCTTGGTAGGAGTCAAAGTAACCTACACATGTTTTGCTCCAGCATTCATCTTCAAGTCATGTTTAATAAGTCGAATGATGCATTTCAGGTCATTACTGGTGCATCTACAGGGAAATAGAGATGGCTAGAACATTACAGCATTTTGTGTAGCTGGAAAGTAAAAGTAAGGTTTATGACAGAAGTTCAAAACAATAACATGTACAGTAGTAAATACACTGTGGCTGCTTTACATGGTTAAAATACAAAGACATTTTCAGAAAAATTATGTTTGAGCAAATACAAATTTAATTAATGTGGCTTGCTTTGCCCCAGTGTCACATCACCAGCAGACCTTTTATTCAGTGCAGCATAAAATTATGCTTCTGCTTGTTTACAGCTAGCAAGATGCAATTCATGACAAATAAACACAGCCACACTGCTGCTGTGTGGGGCAGAATGTCAAACAAAGATGTCTTGAAATGTGTGTGTGTGTTAGACATGCCTGAGGCAGACAATCCAAAAAGACTGGAAAACTGCACAAGCAACAAATACTAACAATAAAAAGGCAACGCAAGCAAAAGCAAATTATTGGACCATTAACACACACGGACTGTGATATGAAATCACAATTTGTGTCTCCCTGGCTTTTACACATTGGTGCAGTAAACCACTTAATGGTTTAAAACTAACAATCATTGACAAGCCAAGTACCAAAATATAGACATCTTCAGCAGATGGTAGATGTACTGCTACAAAAACAAGATGTTCTGTCATAGTCACTACTGCAAATAACAATTTTTGAGAAGTTGAACGATTCTGTCCAACACTCAAGGTTAGTCCTGAGATTCATCCACATGAACGAACAATGTTTTTGTTTACATTAAAGAATACTGTTTTTATCAGAGCAGGTCTTCAAATGACCATAACTGCAGTGCTTTACTTAATATGAAAATGGTGATGGGTTGTATTACTTTTTTGCTATATCCTCCAGCTCAGTCTGCTGCTCATCCTCCTTGGTCAGCTGGGCCAGGCGGGTTAGTGATGCATCGACTTCCTGGATAGTCAATAGGCTCTTGGCAGCAGGAGGAAATGATTTACTCTCGTCAAAGAACATCCTCACTGTCTCAGACACGTCTCCCTTTAAGACAGAGGTACCTATTGTGTCATTGTTGTCAAGTCATCGCCTCAAAGAAATGTCTACTATACCAATACGGTGACTACATGGTAGTTGAATGAAAACCCATGAGATGTCTTTCTTTTAGTTTAAAGCTATACGAGCCATAGTGATCACAAAGCATAATAGTTGATATATCCTGACCTGTTCCAAATCGCGCACCATGGCGTCCTGGTCACATCTGAATATACGGCTAAACAGTTTAACAATCTGTTTGTCATTGAGGTTGTAGACACTTTTTACAACACCTGGCAGTAGCAGTTTGACAGTCAGGTAAAGATCTCCATGGAACTTATCTACAATGAAAGAAAATAACATTTGTTTGTATAAACACTGTCTTTAAATTGATCAGATATTGTTGTGCTAAAGGCCAAAACACAAAAATAATTTAATGAATTACAAATATAATATACCAACCTCCACCTGTGCCTTTCCTGAGAAACTTTTCAATAGTCTGCGTCTTGACATTGTAGCTGTTGTTTTCTGCCACCATAGCACAGAGTTTACGAAACTCTCTGAAGAGACAATCCTTATGCTGAAGGTCACAAAGCTGTGTGGACAGGGCGCTGCCTTGACTGGCTTTGGCGGGGGAGGAGAATGCTGGTCCTGGGCTACTGGAGGTGCCAGCCTTTGCAGCTGAGGAGGATGAAAAGGTACAAGATAGGTCACTAACCAACTTGGCAAATGAATACAAATGAGAAACTGGTTAACTACAAATGTGAAATCTTACCAGTGAAGCCTGAAAACTTGCGAGGAGCATTGACAGATGCATCAGCAGGTGGAGACTGCAGCTGGCCACTGGTGTTCAACTTAGCTTGCACCTTCTTCTTTGGACTTGCGTTGACTTTGGCCATTAGATCTAAAAAGACAAATAATTTTAGAGCAAATGACACTGTAATATAAGTGTGACGTAGTAATGAATTGTAATTAATATATTGGTTGCATATATACAGATATACCTATACACACTATGTATATTGCATGAAAATACGCTTTCTATTTTCTATATGTCAATGCATCCATAAAATACTAAAATAAATGTAAAAGTAATGTTTGTTAAATGCTTTTGAAAACAAAATATGAAATGCATTAAAAACTGTAATACTGGTTTGTACCTGAAACGTGTTTATTAATGAGTTCCTTGTCTTCATCCTGCAGCTCCTCCCAGCCCTCCAAATCTGTGATGTCCTCGATCTTTTTTGTGGTGGCTCTTGCCCTTTCCAGCTTCTCAAAAATGCATTTGACATGGTACCACTCTTTCATCTCTCCCGCAGACTCGCTGAAGGGGTTTGGCACAATCTTCCCTATCCGAACTATGCCTTTCTGGATTTTGTCCTTGCATTTTTTGCAACCTGCAGTACCACGTTTGGCATATTCCACAAGGAACCTCTGTTCTGCCATTTCTGGCTCGTTAGAGAAACACTGATACAGGAAAAGCAAGGAAGGATTGTTTTGTAGAACACTGTCTTTATGGGACGACAAAGAAGCCAGACGGAGTCGCCTCGATGAATGAAGGGTATGAACAGTTGGAGGTAGATGTTTAAAGCAGGAAGAGACAGAAAAGGATCTACACACTTTCAGCTGCGGACACCTAAGACGTGTTTGCAGTTCTCCACAGACAGTCCCGAGAGCCAAGCAAAAAATACGCCTCTGCATCCAGTTGTGAGGATGGAAGAATTACAACCTTTAAAACAAGAAAAGACACATAATGGTTAAAGACATAGTTAATATTTGCTACCTTTAAAGGACTCAACTTGCAGTAATATAAATACTTGTAAAGTAAACAACGATGAAAAAGACGCATCGGTGCAGATGACTGTCTATAAGCTACACGCCTTTAAAATGTGGTTACGCCTAAAGTTATGTTTTCACAGTATAATCCTGCTATTTGAGGATGGCGAAACTCAGTGGTTTAACCAGCTCCTCACAATGTCCAACCATGTTTGATCAAACTGGTATTTAACGACGCACCCAAATAGCCACTGCAGGTAAAAGCTGTAGCTATGGGTCCTTTACATTAACAAAGTGTTGTTGTGCTTAATCAACATGTACCTAGATTTCATTATTAACCTCACCTACACACTTATAAAGAGGATGTGAGTAGAGTTATAGAGTTTAAAAATAGCAGGTTTATGATTTAAAACCGTAGACTTAGCTGCATAAATCATAAAGGAAAAAGTTAGGTTGATTGGCTTTAACGATACCTGCACTAAGTGTCCCCCTCGTACAAGCAGCTAGCATAGCCGGCTAACACACCGCACGCCAACTCTCACAACAAGTTAAAACGTTGCTCCGACAGCTTCTCCAATTTGATGCTTTTACCTGGTAGAAGCTTTGGAAAACGCGTCTCCTTCTTTTCACGTATTGTCGAATCACAAACAATTTAGTGAGATATAAAAGCACGATTTATAATTCTACTCCTCTCTTCATTGTTGTTAGCCGACAAAACAGAGATGCCAAGTTATAATCAGTGACAATATAAAAAAATAACACTTCCGCCCCGGCTCTACACAATAAAAGCTTTGTTTCAGATATTTGCATTTATTATGCTTGGGCAGATGTTTTGTGGTTTGTAACAGCTGTTCACTGGAAGCAAACTGTCTTAGTACCTCCTCAATTATGCGACGCCTCTGTTTTACTTTCAAAGGTATCGTTGTTTGGTTCGTGTCGAAATGAAAAGGTTTAACTTCCGCCAAAGCTCTGCTGAAATCTTGTCAACTTGTCACAACAGGACCAGCCAAAAGAGCTTCACGTGGGCTTCACAATGCTTCTCTGGAAACCATTAGACACTTACCGCCATCTGCTGGACGGGAGCATGTATTACATTATGTGGCAATTTGATTAGTTTGTGTTGTTTACAAAGCTCCTAAATGCCAGTTAGTATTTTGTGTATTGTATTTTTTTTTATTACTTTATACACTGTAATAAGTTGTATTTGTTTTTCAATAATAAAAAACTTCTGTAGCAAAACCTCACTGGACCTTACTGTATAGTTGTATTTTATATTGAATGTGTAGATGAAGCTACTAATATCAACTTTAAGATAAGGTAAGACCCACTTATGGAAGAGTTAAAGCAAGGTGGCAGCTGCGCACCAGTGACTCTTCAGTCAGGATTTACGTAATTATTACTCTGGTGCCTCAATGGAAGACAAGCTCTTTCATATTAAATAGATAAGACATCAAACATATTATTAAACATCCAGTAATACAATGAATAATATCAAAGACACAGCTACTCAAAGTGTAATAAATTATTTTGCTTCTCTTTTCAATAACCTGAGATCCTGTCAAGACATTCCTGAGAATTACATTCCTAACATTCCAAACCCATGCAAACATGTGTGTGTATGTGAAACAAAAAGATGTCTGCACTTGCAAAACGGTAGTTGTGTTATAATTAAATAATATAGGTCACTATTATCTTACAAGATATTAAGGAAGTTAGAGTTTACTTGCTTCATGATAGACTCAGATACTAGCAGTTTAAACAGTTCTCTCCTTGAATATGTGCACATTTCTGCAAACATGCTGTGAGGCACAACACTTCTGTATTAGACTTCTTCATCCATGTTATCAGCAGCCACAAGTTCAATAATATTTAAAATACATTATCATGCTTTTCAGTCTTTTTTCAGTTTTTTTCTAGCATAGTACTGTAGTTAATTTATTAGTAGACCTTTCAATTTGAGTAAAGAATTTAAGTGGTACTTTTAATTTACTTGAAGTACTTTCAAAGTGTGAGCGTACACATTTACTATGACGTATGACGTTCGAGAGCTTCAGATCTGGGTGTACTTTAAAAGAATGAAACAGTTTAACCAGTAGTTAACACACACTCCGAACAAAAGGTGGCAGCAACCAAACCCGCCGAAGGCTAAAACCAAAGAAGAAGAGCACGACACTGCGCACTGCAGATGCTTGTGTACGCGGAGGAGAAGTCGACTGAAGTATCTACGTTATTGACGTTATATCAGTCAATGCACAGGAGTCGTTTCTCACCAAGCCTGCAGTGAACTAAAGCAAAGAATGGGAATAAGCATACGTGGTGTTGTCATCACTAAAACTGTTTTCACCGAACGCCGACTTTTGTTCTTCAGCGGTGTGTTCAGGGGGGAGTAGCTTCGGGAAACAAACAAGCAGACAGGCTAGCTTCACCGAGGCTAGCTTGTTAGCGAAACTGCTAGTGTTTGTTGTGGCCCCGCCACGAACATCCCAGCTCGCATCTGTCGCATGCACGGAAGGAGAAAATGGTGAGAACCGCTTGTGTCTTATCGTGTCCATTTTTATCCGAGCCGTCGGCAGTTTGTAGTTCAGTACATAGTATCGTCTGTCACATTTTGGAACAAAAGAGCCAGGTAATGCTAGCTAAGTTAGCTAGCTTATTAGCTACAAGGGTGACAGCATCTGTCACTTGGCTGACTGCGGTCTCGCAAATGCAAATAAAGTTATCTAGTTTAATACGAGATGCCCCCACTTTATCCAGCACATAGGTTGCGCAGTTCGACAACACTCGTGTAATTTTACTCTCCCGTCAAAAAGACAACTTCAGTTTTTCACAATTTAGAGGAAGATGCGGTAAAACAGAAAGTTATTTTACCTGCCACTGACAACAGTGTTAATATTTCACGACGTTACGTGCTGTTAAACGTTAAGAAACGATTGGCATGAGTTGCATATTCTTGATCTACTTTTTTAGTGAATCTATTAATGCTTTTAAACATTTTGATCTATTGAAGACCGTGTTGTTCAAATGACGTGCACATTCTGTCACGTGTTTACATGTGAGGCGATAATGTACCAGTACGGAAAGAGGTGTTTTTAAAAGGCAGTTCCATTGACAGACTTGTCTTTGAGACAACACACCTGTGGTTAAAGCATCTTGCTCAACCGGCTGATGCATTTGCAAGAACCTGAAGGCATTTTCCCAGATATACTGATATATAGTTTGCCTGCCTGATGTATTGTTTTTACACTGGGTAAATATTATCCTTGTGTGCAGTAATTGGTGTTAAATCTCAATCAATCACAATCAATCACAATGCTAAATATACAACACTGCCCACTGTTTTTTTTAATCAAGCTCTGTTTACAAAGATTTATTAGTAGGTGTAACCCCACTTAGTTAACTGTATTTTCCACATCATAAATAAAATCCACTATATGCTTTAACAAAACACATTTTGTTAAGATGATCCTTTATTGATCCCACGTTGGGGAAATTCAGACAGACAGACAGCTCTTATCAATAGTTTTTCTTGGTTAGTTTTGTAGATCAGTAACTTCATTATCTATTAACAGTAGTACAGGCAGCAAATGTTTCAGAGTTCATGTCATATTATTTACCATTAATATAAAATGTGTTGATCCACTGTGTATTTCTTCATATGCAGGTGTACCTGTTAAATCCTATAGAGAACCTGAGAAGCTACATCAATAACCGTCCACCGCTGGTAATTTTTATGATCAGCGTCAGTGCAGTGGCCATCGCCTTCCTCACTGTCGGTTATTTCTTCAAAATTAAGGAGATCAAATCTCCAGAGTTAACAGAGGTGAGGCTGACTCATAGTCTTATTTAAGATAAGATGAATTTATAGGCTGCTTGAGTATTTCTCAAATACCAGTATAATGTGGTCACTGCTCATTCTAAAGGTCACTTCATGACCTTTGTTGCCTGCTTTATTCCTCAAGGATGCATTTGTTCATAATTCTGAACCATGTTACATTTATGCTATGACCTATTCAGTTTTTTTTCTCACCTAGTGCAGTCTCCAAGACTTGTTTGTGCAAAATGTAAACATTTCAACCTTTTGCTTGGATTTAATGTCTACATGATTGTAAAGACTACAGTCAGTCACAGGACAGGATTTTCTTATAAAGATAAGAACTCCATAAACACAAAGCACAATGTAGTTCACCTGTGACCATTTTCAGGTACCTCATACGGTTGAACATTTATTTCTGTGCCTTAGTTCAAAGGTTCAGTGTCTAAACAGCCCTACCTGTATTGTAACGCATTTGTCTCAGTCTTTCTTAATTAAACTCATCCTGTTTGTCTTGCAGTGTGACTCTCCTTCACAGTGCCAAAAGTGAAGTGAAAGTGAAACACTACTAAGTGACTTTAAATTCTGAACTGCATATGCACATATCAAATATTTAAGTATTGTGACATACAAATACAGTGGGACAGCACTACTGATCACATGACTTGGCTCATTTAATTTCAGGTGATAGATGTCTGGTTAGTAATAACGTATTGTTCATGTAAAACACACTCTCTCAGGACTGGAACACCTTTCTGCTGCGCTACAATGAGCTGGACTTTTGTGCGTCAGAGAATGAAACGATAAAGCATGGCTTGAATGAGTCAACTACTCCAGAGAGCATGGTTGTGACCAGTGGTCAGGCTCGTTCCAGCACACAGGCTCCACTCCTGCTAGAGGACTCGGGTCCAATCAACATCTCTGTCCCCATCACTCTTACTCTGGACCCACAGCGGCCTTTTGGAGGGTACTCTCGCAATATCACCCACCTGTATGCCACAGTCTTGGGGCAACAAGTTGGCCTATCTGGTAGGTTTTCTTTTTGATGGAATAATGATAATATTGATAATTCTCTATGAGGAGGAAATTACCATTGCTTTCATCAGTTTAATCTGGGCATTCAAATGTTCTGAAAGAAGGGATCTAGATATGCCAGTGTCCCCAGAATGACTTAATGCATATATGCTGCACAAAATTACATATTTGTGCCCAAATGATGCACAAATACTGTGGTGCCAACTTCATATGTAATGCACCTGTACTTATAAGGGGCTGTCAGATATGATTTAGATTTTATTTGTTGATGTTTGAAGACTGATTAATTGGAGCAGACCTGGACATTTAGCAATACTGTCAGACATCTGACACCCATCTTTTTTGACTTAGAGAGATATTGATATTGCTGTAATAGCTTAAAAACTAATATGTAACATGAAGAATGTTTGCCGCCTATAGTGTGTGTGTGGCCTGCCTTGTGTGTCTGCTATAGTTAGGTTATGCATTCCTTTCAAGGGAGAGGGTTTGGTTTGTCCTAATGGGTTTTAACTTACATCACTGTGTGGTAATGTTACCTAAATGTAGCGAGCAAACAGTGGCTGTATTGTGCATTTAGCTTCTCTGTCTTGCTATAGGTTTCAGACTTTAAGATTTAAGAAGGTAGAGCAAAGTGGGAAGTGAATGTCTCGAGCTCTGCTGTAGCTCTACACATGGACATTAATCACGTTGAAATATGTGACTTCAACGCAGTATAAATAATCCTTGTCTTCTATTTCTAGGTGACTATTTCACCCCTAGTCCCGCATTGTAGTGCTTTCCTTGTTGTGACAGGCTCAGCTGTGTAAAATGTAAGAGTCAGTAGAGTCAATAGAGTAGAGTTTATACTGTCATGTCTATTCCAGGACTAATGGGAATAGAGTGTTCCTGAGAAGAATCTTCTATTAGAGCCTTGCTCATTAAATATATATCATTTATGGATTTGTGTTTGTGCATCAGTGTACATTGTTAAGTAGCCCACAGTATATTAACATTTCACTGGAATTAACTGTTGTTTAAAAAGTTTAGTACAAGCTTTGTACTTTATGTCTCACTTTGATTGTGAGAATTTAAATTAGTTTTGCTTTGGGATTCCTTGTTCATGGTTGTATTGATATATCAGTCTATCCTCACTTTCACTCCGAAGTGATGTAATTTCATTTGCAGTTGCAGATAAATATTTAATATTTGTATAACATCAGTCTGTTATATTCTATCATCTATCTTCCTGGTTTCTTGTCATGATATACGGTGTTCATGCTGTTTTTAGGTTTAGTGAGTATTAGCTTTATAGCTCCCTCAGAATATTGTAGGATGTAATCTTGAAGATTATATTGTGACCATGGGTGGGTTACATAAAAATACAAGGCAGCCAAAAACGAGTATCACAATAGCTTTTTCCCCAATTGTAGGTTTTCTATTGATCTGGTTTGCTCTCGTTATGTTTCTGTTTTTGTATGTAGGTCGGGAGGCCCATGAAGAAATAAACATCACTTTCACGCTGCCCGTATCCTGGAACTCGGATGACTGTGTACTGCACGGCCACTGCGAGCAGGTGGTGTTCAGCACTTGCATGACTATCACGGCAGCCAGCAATATCTTCCCAGTCACAGTGTGAGTTGGACTGTCTCCCTAACTCACAGGAAGGCACTTTATGTCTCTGCTTAGAGCTGGGTCATATTTACAAGAATGAAAACCGTAGACATAGTTTTGCATTTCTTTTTCTGTTCTCATGTGATTTCAGGTTTCACATATGGCTTATTGCTTCCATTCACTCTGAGTTGTTAGTGTAATGCATCTATGTCATTTTTAGGTGAGCTGACAAAACATAATTAGACTTAGTCATCATGTGTTTCATTCACACGATGACTTGCACTATTATTTATAGAAGGCAAATCAACATGGATGCATGTGTTGCTGCATATTTTCAGGCTTTCAGGCTTTGAAGCTGGTTAATCAGCAGCTAGAATGAAGTTAGCAGCATTTGTAGGGTGGCAAACATGTGTTTTACACAATAACTGGTGTTACATGTTACAGTCTGTAACATGTCTACAGAATGTGGAGGTGTTGAAGCAAAGACAGTGTTTAGAGATGTCTGGTGTGAATTAGTTGTGTACCGTCTGCCATTTCTTTGCAGTCAGCGTCTTTGAACGTCACTCTGCACTGTCTTCTGTTCTTCAGAACTACAAAAGTTAACAATATGAAACCACGAAACGAATAGAAAGAATCTTTTATATAAATGAACATATGCACATTTCCGCTGTTAGTCCCATAATCAGGATAATGTGAGCAGTTCACTCTGTAATATTGTTTTGTGACGTGCAGGCAGCCACCGCACTGCGTGCCGGAGACGTACGCCAATGCCACGTCTTGGTACAAGGTGTTCACCACAGTCCGTGACTCAGACACCAAGTACAGTCAAGACTACAACCCTTTCTGGTGTTACAAAGGAGCCATTGGCAAGGTGTACCACGCTCTCAACCCAAAGCTTACCGTCATCGTTCCTGATGTGAGTTAACTCTTCTTGATGCATATATTTCACTCACCTGATCTGCTGATAGATGTGTAATGACAGACCTAAAGGAACACGACGCTCCTGATTTAAAGCTTATGTTTGCGTAGGATTTTATGTCTTATTGAAGCTCAACACAATATAAGCAAAATACAGGAAAAAGCAAACACAGCTGCTCTGTGGGACCTATTTAAAAACCTTTTAGATTTTATACTGATGGTCCTATGAATGGTTCCACTGACAGACCACAGCATTGGACTGAATGCACCAGTGAGCCTGAAAACAGTTTGAAAATGAATGCTGTGACTGCACAGTCACCTGATTGCAGACTGATAGAAACTGGAAATACTGCTCGAGACAGTCTATTTCAGTAAAATATACATTAGGTTTGTGGTTCGTTCATCATGAAATATGAGTAATTGTTCACCTGCTTCTTTTTTTTACACACTTCTTCCCAGGATGACCGTTCCCTCATCAACCTGCATCTGATGCACACTAGCTACTTCCTGTTTGTCATGGTCATCACTATGTTCTGCTATGCAGTCATAAAGGGACGACCTGGCAAAGTCCGACAAACCAACTCCGACTTCTGCCCTGAGAAGGTACAACCGACACCAGCAGTGCTATATGACATGAACAGGTAGTTTCTGTGACTTATTGACGGACCACTGATCGGTCATATGATTTAATCAAATTCAAAATAAATGGATGATTCTGTCTTTTTTTTTAAGCCAACATTGCACATAAACTCCTCTTTAAGTCTAGTATGTGTATAGTAGCCTTTCACAAAAGAATAGAAACTGATAGAACATGATTTGGCACCTTTGTTGTGCCTGTTGTAGTACAATACAGACAACATTAGAAAACGTCAAATCAAGTCAAACAGATGCTTTTGAATGTCTGCTCTGAGAACAGCAGAGCAAGCATATTCTGTTTCTGTTGTTCTGAGCAAAATTTAAAACAGACCCCCCCGGTTAAACAGTTCATAGCTTGTCCATATGTATATGAATAGGGGCGATGTGTCCATGAAACTTCCAGCCACTTCGAGGCTGCTACAGGCTCTTTTACTAGTAGTGTTACTGTAGCTGGACAGAGGCTAAACATACTAATTACAGTAGTCGGAACTAAAACCTTTAAAAATGATTTCACTGCTCTCGTCCATATTACCCGCTTTTGCGGCGATGCCTGATGACTGTACCTTTTTCCCCTTGCAGGTGGCGTTGTCAGAAGGTTAAAAAGACATCTGAGAGCTCTAACAGAACTTATCTGTAACACAGACAAGCTCAAAGGAAGAAGAAATAAAAAATAAACATACCAGTTGCCTAGTGAACCTCGAAATACAATAAGGGACACAAAAGCTCTGTGAATGCATTACTCTTGCAATGTTGGGTTTCTCCAACCAAAGATATACAAGTGCCTGTATTTATGTTGTAAATATTTGTAGGAACTTTGATGTTCTGTGCAAAACCTCTTCCCCCCGTTTCTCCCTTTTTCTTATTTTGCCTGAGTCCCCTTGTGCCATGTCAGAACATGCAGTACATAAACAAAGCAGAAGACCAGATACAAGAACCTCACAGCTATTTTTCCAGCAGTGGTTGGTGTCAGTTTGTTAAGCAACATTGGAATGGGAAATGTTTTTACATCATAGAGGTTTGCTAAAAGAAAAACATTTGCGGCATTATCTAAGATCACATTACATAAAGCTTGTGCTGGGAACGTTTGGATACGTCTCCCATGATAAGAGAGCATGCAACGGACTGCAAGCAGGTGAACTAAAAGTGCTTGAATACCTGGCCTGAGGGTGGGATGCTTGTGGTACATTTATAACTACATTTGCATTATGCACTTGTTACTGCAGCTTTAACAGGGACGATAATAAATGTAGCACTTTCCTTGTCCACCCAGTGGAAGTTAAAAAGAAAAAAAATTGAATTGATTGAACATTTCCTTCAGCCACAGCTTTACATCATTAGAAACTGGGAGATCAGTTTGAAAGCTCTTTGCCTAATTATCTTTCATATTCCCTACGTCTGCAGTGTCAGTAAATATGGAGTAACACTGCACAGAATATCTGAATGAATGCGTCGTTGTCTCAGTTTGTGTCCTATAGCGTTTATTAGAAGGCTATTCAACGGTTTAGATGAGCTGCAGCTTCTTGTGGTTTATGAGAAACTCTTGTTTTGACGTTGTCGCACACTTTGTTTTCTTTTTTCTCTGCGGCTTCGTCTCTCACCCGCCTCTCCCGTCTTTTGTTTGCAGCCATTTTAAACCAGTTTAGTAGCTTTGGCTTCAAGATTTCTTTTTGTTGCGCCTGGATGAAGCTAAACAGTGTCCTGCCTTACTTACAGTATGATCAGACTCGCTGGCTTCAGCCTAGGGAGGGAGACCAGATTCTCTCTGGTCCCTCAGTGCCATCCTTGTTTGTCTTATCAGGAGGATGAACCTGTGGTGTGAAAGCAGATGCGCCCTTTGTTTATTCATGTTAAATGCTTTAGAGTTGTGTCTGTTTTGAACTGATCACTCAGTTGCACGTGTTTGTGTAGTTATTGTTCCTTCAGACTTCTTGCACATTTTATTTTTTGATTGCCTATATTTTGTGCTCCCACACAGATTCACTTTCTTTGAGGTGGCATTGAAATAAAAAAAAGAATAATTATAGATAGATTGAATCATAAAAAGGCTTTATTAATTTGTACTACAACAAAATGAGCAAAAACTCACTTGGTGTATGAATGTTTGAGTGACTTTGTGAACTATAGAGGGTATAAATAAATATTAAGGGTGCTTTTAGACTGTGGTTCTCTTAGGTCTTGTTCCAGCTGACTAAGGTTCTGGATCTTTGGATTTGTAGTGGAAGTTCTACTGTACAAAAGCCTATATTGACCTGATTGGGCACAGAAACACGAAAGACAAGCTCACCTCTACCAACATCCACAACGAAACCTGGCACGGGTTCACAGGAATTGTGACTTATTGTGTAAATGTAGCTTTAAATGTGAAATTTGAGCTCTTCCAGTAGTTATCCAATCCATAGTTTCAGAGCATGGCTAACTTTGACAATCATTTAATTTACATCTGCTGCAATGCACATTAGGTTTGTAATACAGAAAAGAAACAGCTACTGTCTAGATTAAAGAGTCACAAGCCACTGTCCACTGTGCTGCTTAACTGTAAAAGGTAATAAAGTTGTCAGAGCTTCAAACTTCAGTATGAAATCCAAACCTTCCTACAGTCTTAAAGGAAAATTGGAGAATTAATAATCTAAGTCCGCCTGTAATTGCTTGCATATGACTCTAAAATGGCAATTACTGATATATTTTACTTACCTCTGTTATAATTTTGTTGACGTACTTGTTGAATGTATTTTTTATACATATTCTAAATCTGTGATGCAACAATTCCAAGAGATTTTAAAACTGATGTAGTTTGATCCTTTGTTCTGTTTGAGAGGCTTTACTTGAATTGTGTTTTAGAGTGGTATATTATAAGGTTTATTTCTCTGTGGCTGAAATGCATCTCTTGTCACATTATGGTATCAGACCTTTTGTGCATTTATAGTTTAGATTTTTTTGTATGTGTGTGACTGGATGAGTGAGGTGTTGGGTTTTGGTCCTAATGGTTGTGATACATTTTACCCCCCCGGTGAACGACGTTAGGACGTGTCTTCCTATTTTAGAGGTGTGTAACATTCGAGTGCTACCTACCATGTGCTTACAGTAGGACTGAAGCTGTTTTAGACAGTTTGCCAGCTCCTATTGGACTGTTGGAGAACTTGGATGTTTGGAGGGAAGCATGGTTTGGTAGTGAAACTGCAGATGTGAATGAAGCATGCCATGTTATTGCCATATCGTCATAATTAATGTCGGCAACCTGAGTTTACCTGTGTCTTATCTGTTTGGGTCAATTCTTTTTGGTTAGAATTGCAACGCTAATTGCAAAATGCCTTAACATTGTTCAGTTTGGTTTGAGTTTTCTTTGTTTCACCTTATCACACATTGTGCAACACGCTGGCTTAATCCAATCCAAACGCAGTATCATCCTTTCTCAGTTACAAGAAGCTCAAATGACCAGGATTGTTGAGTAAATCTGATTCTTTAGGAGCAGATTTACTGGCGTTAGAATTTGCTCCAGTATATCACTGAGGACTGAAGTAGTGACTGCTGCCATATTTGACTTAGTTGCATCTCAGTGTTCTTCATTTAAAAGCTGCCGTTTTTCCCTGTTAATCCGTTCTGTCATATTAGCAGCGCTTACAGGCAAATATTAAGCCAACTCTGTGCCTTCTGCACCATCGAGCTGCATCCTCTCTCCCTGTACATACAGTAGATAGGACCATAGGTTTAACGTGGCTAGGATGTTATTCAAACCCTTTTCCTCTGCAGTGGAACTGCTGTAAATGAATTCAAGTTTAAATAAAGTGTCACTGAAGTTCAACATCACTTTGTGCTTTTGTCTCCTTTTATCTGCCACCGTAGTTTTTATCTTTTTTTTTAATTGCAACATCAAGATTAATGAAGTGCCAGTGAAAATAAATTGAACTAATTTGCCAGCAGTGCAAGTGTTGCTTTCTCCACAAAGGATGCTGGTCCACAGATGATACCTGTAAGAAACTTGGTGGCATTTTGTAAAAATGTTTGTCTCTTAAACAGTTTAAACAAGGAGTCTATATGAAGTATTCTGAAGCAGGATGAAGGTGAAG
The DNA here is from genome assembly GCA_030770545.1 of Macropodus opercularis. Classification (NCBI taxonomy): domain Eukaryota; kingdom Metazoa; phylum Chordata; class Actinopteri; order Anabantiformes; family Osphronemidae; genus Macropodus; species Macropodus opercularis. The sequence continues at coordinate 6,562,056 of CM061102.1, read as the reverse complement.
ATTGTGTGAATCAGAACCGGAGCTGCTGCACTGGAGGCTGTCGTCTTTTCAGACGGTAGATGCCATCAAAGTAGTGCCCTCTAAACATACTGTAAGTACAGTGTCAATTAAGGACCAGGTTGATGGGGCTTCAAATCAAAGCACTTGTGTAAAGTGGGAGGAGGTAGCGAGGAACTGGAGTTATGTCATCTGTTTGCTTGGTCAAACCCGCTGTTGTCCTGACGCTTTGAATGTTATTTTCAGTATCTGGGGGGTCTGGGGACGCCAGCGGGTTTGCTGAGATTACTATTCAAAGTTTTATCCTAATGGATTTTTTCATAAATCCTACAAAAACAAGAGGAAAAACACTAAGCTGTAGAGCTGTGACAACCGTTATCTGTGCTGTTGGACTGAACTGGTGATGTTTCAAATATAGTAAGGGTGAGGTTATAATTATTTCATATTGTATCAAACAGCCAAAACCTGAAATACTCATTACTGTATTTCACTAAAACCACATCGCTTATGTTTTTATATAAAACAAAATTATGCATGCTTAGTTCTATGGTGATAACATGACTCTTCAGTTGCTCTCAGCTCTACACATCTTTAAGTGTCTTTCAGCTCAGTGCTGCTAATTGGTTCTTATCAGCGGCGAAACAGCAGGCAGCAGTTTCCAAATTACTAACTCCAAATTAAAGGCGTTGCTGCGCCTGCCGGAGGTAAAAAAGCTATTGTTTCCCTATTAGCCATAACAAGTTCATTAGGTGATAATCTGTCACTGTTTTGTTTATCAGCATGGTAAACAGATCCAAATGACCAATAAACCGCTAATAAATGCTTGAAGAAATCACCTATGTCACATGGCTGAGATACTAAAACACCAAACGAGGGAGGAAGTGCAGCTAAACAATATCTGCGCCATGTTGATGTTTGGCAAATAAAAGAGATGCAGCAGGTGAACGTATTGTGTGGGCTCGTAGTGGGGTCAGGTGGTGTTTAACCTCTTAACGTGCTGCATGTTGCTTTACTGCGAGGAGCAGTTGATTGTGGTGAAGCTGCATCAAGCAGTAAGTAAGACACACCTACGCCTTTCCTCCGACGAAGCAAACTGATGGTGATCTCACTCCCGGTGGAAAGGTCAGTAGTCTTCCTGTGCACTCGCTCACTTTTGCACAGGTTGATTGTGATTAATGGGCAAGAGTCACAGTCCACACTTTGTCATGTTATTGCAGGAGAAGCGCAGGTAGATAACAGCGGTAGTAATGGATGCAGTCCACTCAGGGCCCATCAGTGCTGGCTCGCTCACAGCTGCCTGGAACCTAAATGGAGCTGATTATTATGTTAGTAACAAGGCTTGTGTGTTCAGTGAAACCTTCTCTGGTAAAAGGAACATGTTTCACTAAAGAAATAATAAACGCTGCCGTGCATGTGTGAGTAACACAGGTGTCATAAAACACACCTGGTCAGGTCACGGGACACATTTTCCACACGCTCATGCGTCAGTCGCCATTTGAAATGACCCAGAATTACACACAGCAGGCACATTCACGGTGGCGTGAAGGGCGAGCGTCCCCATGTGGATACAAACATGTGCTTGCCTGAATCGGAAGCTTCCTGTTGCCGCCAGCAGAGAGCAGAGTTGCCAACTGTACATCGTGCTGCTTCATCTCTCTATTATGTGTTGATAAATGACGGTGGATAATTGTTACTGGCACTAACTGCAAAATTATATTTGGGGTTTTATCATTATAGTAATATTTACACCAGTAGTACCACAACTTTAAATCTGTAATATAACATACTGGAGTTTGATGCACTGCAGAAAGCTAAGCTCATACACTTTGTCTGTGCCTCAACGCAGCTTATAATCGATCAAAGTGAACATCAGTTTCTAAATTCCATGCCAATCAGTTTTTTATGAGGTGAAAATTCAAAACATTTAAAGCCTTGTTTGTTTGGACGTAGCTTTCGCCCTCATCTCGACAGTAAGTAATGAATCAAATTCAAATTAATGAGCCGTTTGTTCCAGGTGAAATATTTGAATGAAGAGAAACATTCGACTTAGTCTGACCTCTGAGTAGTTTAGCAGTGCTAAAGCCTCAGCGCCTGCGCCCTGTGATGCGTGAGGCAGGTTTGTGTCTGCATGCCACAACTGTGTGCAGCTCAAATTAAGGGCAGAATTTGCGGCGTCGGTACGAGCCATCATGAACGAGCATATTTGAAAAGGTCACTCTTACCCTTGACTCCCTCATTTACACTGAATTCCTGGGAGACGGGAGTGGCAGAGCCTCCTTGGAGCGCTTGTTAAGAGACCATTAATCAGATTTCTCCAGACACTGCATGCAATTTGGGAGACATTGTTTATCCTTTTTTTATGTGTGCTCCTGCTCTGAATAGCAAATACATAAACATAGACTTTGGCCCTCAGTTATCTCCAAAGCTTCTTGTTAGTAGTAAGTGTTTAGCAGAGGTTAGTCATCAGCTGACAGGCGGCGTCTGAACAAATTATTAGGCTGCGTAATCACTGTAGTCTGTTTTATATTTTATCTTTGGTAGATGCATTTATCTGACATTTATTGCGTTGCATGCTCAGACGGTGGAAGAATGAAATTAAGGAAAGCATCTATCTTACTAGTCTTCTGTTGTAACTTAGATCAAACATTTCCCAGACCCTCGTACTGTGGGGAGCTCAGACTGTCAACACGGTAATTTTCATGGGCTCAAATGGTTCTTTTCCCCATTTGGTAATTTCATGGTACGCCGTGTCATTTCTAGGACTAAAATGAAGACTCCAGGGGAGAAAATACAAATGGAGTGATGTGGTGTAATCTCGGTGTCCTTCCTCAGATCATTTCCATACGCTTGCTAGTGTTCTGTGAAAGAAACAGACTCACAAACATGCACCAGTCGCACATCGACTGACAATTTGATCAAAAGTGTTCAAGGCAACTGAAACAGTAGCTTGTGCATCAGGCCGGGATTCATTTCCACCCATATGCCATTAACAATAGCTGATATGAAGCACGGATGTAAACGCACGATCGGGAAACTGACAGACAGACACAGGAGCAGAGCATATTTTTTAGCCATGAATACTGTTTGAACCTCATTACTCCTCTCTGAGGCATTCAGGCATTTCTCTCTGTCACTCAGCCTCCACAGCTCCAGTGAGGTGGTGACATGCTATCAGTATCGAAAATGAAATTGTTTGTTGTGCGTCATTACCCACAGAAAACATGGTCATCAGGCTATTTGTGTTTCCAGAAACTATTTTAGAAAATAAAGTCAGCCTCCAGAAGGAAATCATCTGCGCTGGGTGGCATATTTGGTTAGTGTGCAGTGTATTCGTGTTTTACATCAAAGCCTCGGGAACCCAACATTAATTTCCTTTTGCAAGAGGCCACTGTTCCATGATGAAACTGTCGATGGTGCAGCGTTTAGGTGCTACAGTACAATACATAGTGGTTTGTGATTCCAGCTCCTATAAAATAAACACAATCAATGTAATTTCTATTATCGGACTTTATTCTGATACAACTGCCACCATGTCAGCAGTGTGTTGATATGTCTCTAGTTCTTTTATATCAAGCGGGAATTATAATCAATGTTCAAAAATGTCCCCACTAGGCCACTTAATTACAACTGAAACGATATGACATGAAACCAGCGTCACGTCACCACAGGACGTGCACCTCTTTTAAAGCGGAGCCGATTCGCTGGACTTGATGTCTGACTGTGCTTCAGATTGACAGACAGGCTGGTCCATGCTGTGCAGAGCAGACGCAACAAAGCGCCGGCACAGTGCTGGCCAGCCCACCCGTTCCGAGAGGCTCCAAAAATGCCTTCCAGCTTTAGTAGACATCGTTTCCTGGCTTACAACGTGTGTTTTGAGTTTGTGGCGAGCGAAGCAGGTAGAATCAATGGTGAAATAGGGAACAACTGACAGTTTGATAAAGCTCCAATCGCCCGGAGAAGCTAGAACCTTATTAAAGCTTTTCATCTTGTGTCAGATTCTTATTGCCACCTGTTAGCTGTGGTTCATTCGCCGAATTGTATCTGCACAAAGCTGCAACTTGTTGCTGACAACACAGGGGGGAGCTGCATCATCTGCAGACGCAGGCCAAGTGATCACACAGCGGTTGCACTTGCTAGAAAATCTGCAGTGAGATGAAAAGCATTTAGTGGTTGGTTTGTGGGATATCAGCTGTAAAATACCTGAACATATTTCCACTTAACGTTTAAGTACATTTTAAGCAACAGGGGATAATAGTTTTTATTATTGTTAGAAATCCCAACATGTCAGTTTTCTGCTTTGTCTGTTTGTTTGTGTTAGATATTCCTTGTGGTGTTGTACAACGAGGGAACAGGTGCAGTGATGTAATGCGTCTTTAACGGAGCAACGCCGTGTCGCAGGTGATGTTAGCAGTGATGAAATGTGAACATTTAATAAACAAGCACGAAGGGAAGATTTTTACTGCCACCCACCAAATTGCAACAGATGGTATGCAATTAACAAACACGTGGTAACATCAGGGCACCACAATCAGTACAACACAGTGGAATAGAAAGCATCATTGACTAGGTGTGTGATAAATAGAGTGAAAACCCGAAATCAGCACGAGGTGGAAGAAATCAGGCGGCAGGCAGTTTGCTGCTCTAGTGGAGAGTTTGCCTCTGGATTCCCCTTTTGTTTTTGGAGTTTGGCGAACCCACATTTTCTCGCTATGCAAAGTGGAGGCGTGCAGGAAGTATTAAAAATACAACAAAGCTAAACCAAACTCTACTGAAATCAGCTGCATCTTTGCAATCTACTTGGACATCTACTCAGGTGAAGGAGTCAAGAAGGCTTTTCGGTAGAAAAACATGCTGGAGATAATGGACATCAACTCATGGCTCATTGACCAGGGTGTGATAGCACCAGACACGCGCGCACACATTCACACGTGCCTGAGTCTGGCGCCTCCCTCCTGAAAACAGATGGATGGGTTAATATCATAATTAAGCACCTCGGCCGACGGTTCCTGTTTACCGCTTGGTTGCTAGGCAGTGACATCAGCTGATCCCTCCCTCCTTCCTATCTAATCCCTTCCCTCTCCCTCACACTCCCTCATACACACACACACCACTCTCTCTGCTCCCTCCCTCTCTCTCTCTCTCTCAGATAGGCAGCGCAGACGTGGGCACAGTGTGGGGGTATAGGAAGAGGAGAGAGCGGGAGGGTAGGTAGTAATGTGTGTGAGGCTGTCAGACAGTATGGTCTGGGTCTGAGGACAGCACTGGACGACACAGCAGCATCCTCAAGATCTCTCTCCAGACCAGTGTGGTGACATCCACAGATCACCTGGACCCGTCCACCCATCAGACGCCCACCCAGGACAACACCCACCTCTTCCCAAGAGGCAAGAGGACGAGGACAAGGGGGGACGGGTCTGTTTATCTCCGTTTCATTGTTTTCTTTTCTCAGTCCTTTGGTTTTGGGAGTAGGCTCCGGGCTGGACCGCATGCATGACACAACGCAAAGGCGAGAAACCCACCATCAGCATCCAGGAGCACATGGCCATTGACGTGTGCCCTGGCCCCATTCAACCCATCAAGCAGATCTCTGACTACTTCCCCCGTTACCCGCGGGGCCTCCCCCCTTCTGTGCCCCACCAAGTGGGCCACACTGGGCCCCTGCGCTCTGCCCTCTCCACCTCTTCGGCCACCGCTTCCACCACTGCCGCTGCTGAAAGTGACCGCTCCAATGAGGACGACCTGGACCGGGCTTGTGCTGGAGCCTCTGCCTCCTCACATGCCACCAAGAGAGATGAGGAGCCTGACGTGGAGGGATACGACTCAGACGACTCCAGTGAGTGATGATTTCTCCTCCTACTGTTTGCCATGTTGCTTCCAGCGTGTCTTCATGTGTGCGTGTATCCCTTTTAGTTTTTCCTCTCCCTCTCCCTTTCTCTGATTACTGCATCTCCATTTTTGCCACCGGTTGCCAGGCATCCCTCTAGCCGTGTGGCTTTGTGGCTTTATCTGTCACCTTTTCTTCCCTCGTCTCCCATGTCCGTCTCTGCGTTTCTGACCGCCCGTATGTTTGTGTGCGTGTGTCTGTGTTCTGCATCTAACTCTTTGCCTCTCAGTCGACAGACAGCCAACTGTTGCTGCTGCAAAGATTACAGCCCACCCCTCCCCCTCCGCTCCTACTCTCCTCCAACTGAAAGAATGATATGTATGATTTTATTGGAGCAAATGATTGCGTGTCTGTCAGCAGGCGTATGGGTGCATCTTTCGTATTCCCAGTGTCTAAGGGTGCTCTGTCTCAGTCTCACCGGGCTGAATGATTCATGGCTTCTTGGTGAAGCTTTAAATTAGTCACAGTTTTTGCGCTCAGTGGAGTCTTACTGCATCGGTGCGCTCATCCACATACTGTAGTGGATAATAACTAGGCGGCCAAGTTGCAGTTGTGCGTGCACGCTGTTTGTCGCTTTGTGTTTCCAAAGCATAAAGGTGTGTGTTTGTCCAGATCCCTCGTCGTCACTGAGCGAAGGCTCCCTCCGTGACACGGCTTTTCAAAATGCCATTGCTTTAATCTAACAGGTTTGAGACTGAATAATAATGGAAATTAATAACACAGAGATGGAACGCCATGCAAAATCATTTACACTCTCCGTCTTCATGGACAGAGGATACAGCAGGCTGCATCCGTGCTGAGAAACCGATGCAGTGATGCTGCTGCCGTTATTTATACAAACCTCAGGATGTGTCCGAAACACTGAATAGAGTCTGATTTGGTTGCCACTGAACTTGGTGCAGACGTTTCCTGGCGCGTTTCCATCCGGCCCTGACAAACCCTTGTAGTCTGTAGCGAGTCTCCTCTGCACAAGAGACTTGTGATGGCAGGTTAATGTGTGACAGCAGTGCAGCTTCTCTGAGAGTTAATCCATGCAGAGTGGCATGCAGGGGGGTGGGGGGGTTTAGTCCTTCTCTAATCCAGAACTGGACAGGAGGGGGGGATGGTGCAGGGCAGGACAGGCATGTAGGCCTGGCAGATGTTGCTCTATGACCTCTGCCAGGCAACCAGGATTTCACTCAGTGGAGAAAAAGTCATGGACACGGTTTCTCCTAATTTGTGAGAGTAATCCATGATAGTGAGAGACTTGATTCTGAGCTGAGATACAGTATGGATGCGCGTGCACGTGTGTGTTTACGGATTTGATTTGGCACTTACAACATCCAGTCGTTGATACGGTTGTTGATGACGCTTGATAAAAGATCTTTGTTCCGAAACTGATCTGTTCACTTCAGTTCGTCTTCTTCATGATGCCAATGCTACTCGAGATGCATAAAAACGGGACGTGTGCTACATACATCACAGCATAAGTGCCGAGCTGCTGTACCTTCCACAAGCACGACTACTGTAAATCATGTTTTTAAGGTGTCAGCTGAGGATCACAGACTTCTTCTCTCCATCCTCCCACTTAATAAGGCAATTAGACACAAACATCTGCCGGAGCATCAACTTAATGATTTGACAATTAACTGAAGAGCCGTCAGTGACGCAAGATATTTGGGATTTACCCCCACACCACCCCCACAGAAGCAGCAAAGGTTATCCATCACCTGAGTCGTCTGCATCGCCAGCATTGACCACAAGGCAGACACTTACATGAATACATAAACAAACAACAAGTAGCTGTTTTTGTCTCATGCAGCAGCCAAAAATGTGGCTGCTGTTGCTGCCATGGGGGCTTCAAACGAGAAACTTGAGTCACATAAACAAAATACTACACCAGCGCCAGTACAGTGTGTGTATGTGCTCTTGATTAAGAAACGCAGAAAAGAAACATTATTTTTCATTTAACAATGTTTTTCTGATGTCACGACCTTGGCAGGCAAACAAATACAAGAACACAGCTGATTGAAGTGTGCATATGGCTTCTAAAGTAGTGATAAATAAGTACGGCAATATGAATATACGCAAAACAACAATGGATTTCTCCTTTCATGTACATTTGCTATGATTACCTATGATTTTCTTAAGGACGGGTCTATTTAAAACACACAGTTCTCACACCGATGTGTGTAGTTTAGTAAAAACAAAAAGCTTCACACTTCTTTCTCCTGCCTTATCAGCGTAGCATGTGTATGGGTTAGGGAAGTTTGAACACACAGTTGTGAGGCAGATCTGATAATCTCTGCCTCATACATATGAGTCACACTGAGGTGAAGTAATTTCTTCCTCCTGGTGGAGCAGTAAACGGTGCTGTGGTCTGAATTAAAAAGAAAAAGCTGCTTCACTTTGAATTTATTTGATCAGTCTACTTTGTTGGTGTCACAAAAGAAATTTCTTCTCAGTGTTTGTGATTCAAAAGAGCCAGCGCTGGCCCAAATTGGCAGTTCATGGTCTTGTGGGACTTGATCCAGTATCAGGATGCTTCCTCTGGGAGAGTGGGGAAGGGTGGAGCAGTGTGGCAGGTTTCTCCCTCATGAAACAAGTCACAGAGGGAACAGCAAGACCTGCTAAGACCTCGCTGGGTAATCTGCACAACTGTTTCTGATTCACTGTGACTCAGACTAGATTTTAATTGGAACAGAAAAGTGCAAAACACACCGAGTGTCCGAGTTTCCCTGCGAAGGGTGGTAATCAAACCCAGTTGGGCCTCCAGATCGGTGCCACACCAGTTAATGACTGTTTGTAGCGGGTGTAGAGGGCCATGCTCCTGCCGAGGCCAGGAGAAATACCATGTGTGACCCACATGACAGAGCAGGTGCTTGTGTTTTTTAAGAGATAAGCCTCAGAGCCATATGTGTTGACAGGACTAGTGCAGGGTGCAGGTAACATATGCACACACAGGCCTCCCCTGAGACGTCTTGCTCTGGCAGTAGCGCTGTCTCCTCTGCACAAGAGCTGAGCCGCGATGTTTTGCTTGTAGTTGTCAAGCGGTGAGGAGAGATGCAGTGGAGATGTCCAAAACAAAGCAAAGGCATCGGTTTGGAAGATTTAAAGACAATCCAAACTAAACTAAACTTAGTTTTTAGTCTCAATTTAATTCATAAGATGCAAATTCAGGTTTTCATAAATGGTGTTTGGAGATTCTGGGTCACTCACTGTAATAAGATGATCATAGTCATGTAGTCAGTCTGGAAAGTCATGAGCAGACGTCACGAATGAAAACCAACGCATCCTGTTGAGGACCTTAGCCGTAATGTGGGCGTGACACAGTACTGCATGAAAAAGAAGCTCAGAATTACTCACATCCTATTTTGTATTTTCTAACTAATGTGACTTGCAGAACCAAGTGAAAACCCAAATCGTGGAATCAAAACTGTTTACTTTAAGACATCAGTTCATCAAAAGTAGCTGTTCCTTAGCAAACAGTGTAGCGGTCGGACCGGCGGGACCATCTCTTAAAGCCTGGCGCATTCCTTTCAGGACAGAAGCGACGGAAGCGTGTGCTGAGCCATCTGTTGCCTCTCCAAAACCAAACGCTCTTCCAGACCTTAGCAAAACTGAGGGGCTGCATCTATCCACTTGAAGACATCCCCTGAGCCTCATAATGCTTAGTTCAATGTACAGAGTGATTCCAGCGCCACCAGGCCCAGCACGGTAGAATCCTATTAGGCGTCTGTGTGCAAGCTGTCTGGCAGTAGCAGTACCTCACTGAAGTGTCCCGCGTTTTCCCTGCGACTAACTCAGCACTAACGAAGCCAGATTGTCGGCCTCTTCACGTTATAGCTTCTCATTCCTGGTGCTGCTCTCACCAGGAGCCTTGGAGCGTTTCAAGGTAGCAGCGCGGTTCTGCCTCATCAGATACAAACTGTGCTTCTGCCCTGCCTTCATCCCACTAAGCACATTATGTAAGGATAATGCCAGCCATTACACAGATCCATTTGGCGTGTGCGGCCGTCATCAGTGGGGAGGTATTTTGTGGGCTCCAGTTTGTCACACTTGTACGCATGCATTAAGGGACTGTGTTTAAATGTTGGGCTTTTAAAAAGCTTCACCTGTTTTCTTTTTTTTTAAAGCTTAAACCGCAAAGTGCTTCAGCCCCCCCACCCCACCACCACCACACACACACCCGCTGAGAAGCCAAAGACTCACTCCATCTGCCGAAATTAAATCCTAGCGCCACTTCACGGCCCACACCAAGCGGCGAATCAAAACTGAACTAACTTCCGAGTTTTGTTGTTGCTGCTGCTGGAGCCACAGATGTCTCTGTCTTGCTTCAAAGAGGCAGATGTCTGGACCCAGTCAGTTGCTGAAGTTTACAGCTGATTCACCTGTGGCGCGACTGACCTCGACTGCGAGGAGCAGCAGGGACACATTTCCACCAAACGTCCTAATAAAACCACTCTACTGTATAATATCTGCAAAACTGGCAGGCAGCTGGGGAAGAGGTCAAACATCCACCAAGACATGGCCGTGGATCACTTTTACAGTGGTTTGAACACTTACCCCAACCAGTCTCTAGCTGTGTGTGCTTCACACTGTATGAATCCCACCCTGCTAAGAGTCATGTGTTCGTTCAGGGCCCAGCGCTTGTGTTTCCTACTTGCCCGCAGAGATTTCCTTCCTTTTGTCTGAGTTCCTCCTGCTTCTCCCTGTGAAAGTGGTGAACGTATATTCCTTCAATGCCGCGGCGTCCTACCTTAGCCGGATCAATACCAGGCCTCTGTCTTGCTGCTCTCGTCTCTTGGAAGCCACATCTTAGCATTTTCAGTCTTTCTGTTTCTGCTGCTGCTGGAGAGAGAGAGAGAGAGAGCGAGAGAGCGAGCACAATATCACTCAGCTGCGAGAACACCACAGACCACAATGTCTGGCCTCGGAGTGGAGCGCTAGGCAGAGAATACTGAGATCACCTGGACCAATACCAGCCACGCGGGAGGATTTCCTTGCGTAGGCGTATTGTGTGTTTCCTTCGCTGTTGACTTATAGTAACTAAAGTGGATTTGATTTCCTTCAGATGGGAGAGCCTGTCTTGCCAGATGGCCTCCAGACAACAGACTTAAAGATTATGTATGTCATCCCTAATAACAATATCTTATAGTCACAAACAAATTACAGCGTCATGGTAATTTAATATGTCATAAATTTGAATAGCGTGGCACAGCACGTGGGTGGGCACACAAACTGTTGTCCAAGTAATAGAGAAAAGGCCACGGTATGCTAATTAAAATGAGAAGCTTTTATTTATGCCTTTGGGAGCGTGAATGCGATGTTTTGTATTTCATGTAATCTGCATCCTAGAAAAAGTCTGTTGCTGTGCTACTAATTGCTGATCTACAAGTTGAGCTTTATAGAACACGTATATGATTTATATGGCACTAATTGCCTTAATATCCAAACCCAGACCACAGTGGCTTTCGGTCTTGAAAGCTACTGTATGTGAAGGTTTGTGATCCTTGATGAAATTTGGTTTTTGAGGACAAAAACATATTGCAAGTGGAATTTGCACGTGTCCTTCAGGCTGCATTCTCAAAATGGATATACTCAATGTGGAAATGCCAGAAGTCCACTTTTAATGATGCGGGTATGGCATAGATGCATAGCTACATAACAGCTGTCATCATCAGATCCAGACCAACCAACGAGGACGCTGTAGCCTTCTTGTCTTTTTGTATGCAGAAAAGCTCATATTGTCATTACATGTTCCGTGTTTCCCACTGTTTATGATTAGGCTGCTGCTTAATTACATCTGCTTTCTTCTTCTGCGCGACTTTAATGAGAATTAGCGCCTACAGCTGTTACCTGCATGCAGTCTGTTAACAGCAATGGACAAAACATGCAGCACTTCTCATTTTCCTTTGATAATTTCTGGAAATATGATCAGAGGTTGTGCTTTATTCATGTTATTTATTCACTGCACTGCTGTTGAAGCTGTCAGAAAGGTTCTAAATTCTAGATTCTAAATTCTAATGTTTATTATTATATCGCTATGGATGGAATGATGTGTGCTAGAAACGACTTTAGTACCTGCCTCCCTACAAATGAAACACAACTTATTTCAAATTTAGTTTACATACTGCATCTCCACTAAAATATCGTTACAGAGAAGCTTACATAAAGACGTGTCTGCTTCTGGCATCTCCACAAAGGAGCAGTGCTTGACTCATGGGTCTCAGAAAAATCAGAAGGCCCATGAAAGTCCACTTTTATCAATACATGCTGGGACGAGCTTGATGGCGTTACTTTGAACCTCCACTTTGGGTGAAGAGGGAAATGAAGAGGAGGAACTCACATCATCGGAAAAACGTTGGTGTAGCAAACATTGAGCTTTATATGTAAGAACGTCATGCAGAAACGTTCACAGAGCCGATCTAGTGGCCTCTGCACACTAATATATGCAGCTTTCCTTTAATTTGACTTAACAAAACAGATAAATTTGTACTTTTAAACAATGTTTTAAAATATCTGCGGTGCTTTTACGGCAGCTTTTGACTCGCACTGCGTCTGCTTCAGGATATAGTAATGAATTAATGGACAACCCTTCACATTCTCACTGCGTCTTGAATAATCAGTCCAACTACGTTGAAGTGCACAGAAGCTCTGCTGCGTTCAAATCCCATTTCTTTAGTATTAAATATTTAAATGTCAGCAGATTTGTTGCAGCTGCTCTGACTGCGACTTTATATTCACATGATCGTTCAAGATAAATTCCGTTCCATTGCCTGGAACAGTACGAGGGTGGACGGGCGGACGTCCGTGACAGGCAGCTCCACACTGCCACTCACTGTTCCCTTTGATTCACAAAGATACTCTGAGGCGTCTGCAGCAGTGTCGCCTTCCTTCATGCCCCCTACGCTTTAATGTGATAATGAAGCATAGCACTCCAAGCCCTTGTACTATTCTCCAGGGCGTTGGGCCGAGTTCAACTTGAGTGTGTGAGTCACAAAGACACACATCAGTGACCCTTTTAAATATATGGGTTCCCGGGCTCGTGTGTAAATAGGGAATTTGTAGCAGGTCTGCTGTGACACTGGGATGAATGATGGATCAACTGATGGCTAAACATCACAACAAGAGCCGCCAGTTATGCTAATATGCTCCAAAAGTCATCCCTCCATCCGACCCTGCTCTTCAGTAGTCTTGCTCGTTTCACAGCAGGACCTCCCTTTCTCACCTGAAGCCAGGTCGGTCTGTTTGTTCTGAGAGCTGTGATAAAGGATGTTGGTGCAATTGTCACTGCTAAATGTGTCAAAAATAATAAGTGGTGTAAAAATAATATTATTAGCCCTGAATAAATTTGTATAAATTAATGAAAGCTCAAATAAATTAGGGGAGTTCTGTTCTGTTTGTTTTCTCAGTCTTTGCTTCAATATATTTTTCTCAGTGGAAGGAGCCGACAGACCTTCACTTCTCTACCCCTGATTACTTACTGCATCTTACTCAATGGAGCGGCTGTACGAATCCCACGCAGAGCTGCAGACAGTCACTCACAAGGCAGCTTCATCGCACAGTTTCTAAGAAGCAAAGGCTTCGCTCCCTGCAGGTCTTTTGCTCTATTCTGACTCATGACATCCCTGCTCCTCTCTGCTTATCATGAAGGGATAGTTCTAGACAAAGCTAAAGCGACGTACAACCCCCTGTTAATTGTGTGAGCTTTAAAAGCACTGTGTTCAGTTGTTGGCTTTGCTCAAGGGAGAAGGTTTTGACTGTTTGTGGACTTCAAGGTGGCTGAAGGTGCAGCGACTTTCAGCCAATGAAAAATTTTTAAATATCAGGGACCTAGCAGGAGTGTTTACAGAAGGAGACGGCCAACATGGAAATGGGAATGCTGCCCCACATTCTGTAGGCGTGGAAACTGAGAGAAAGATAAAAATACATGCTTTACGTATAAAAATGGAGAATTTAAAATCATTAAAGGCGATGGAATGTGCCAGGACACGTGCCCGTTTCTTTTAAATCTTAGTTTTCAATGTAAGCAACCAAAGGCTTTCATTTGTCCCTGTTTAGGGCTTTAAGGTTCTGCCATTATTGATTGGAATCCACACACATAGTTCAGGGCAACTAGCTGAAAAACAAACTCATCAGCAGAAATCAATACTTGTGCCAAGTACAATGCCTAAGTGGGGTTTTCTCCAGCTCCTGTGTTGACATTAAAATGAACAAAATGTGTTTGAAACAGACCCCCCGGCGTTCAGCAGACATTTAAATCCTAATGTAATTCAGCACACACAGGTTTTTGAAGGCCCATCATCACAGAGTGGGGAAGACCAGTTGTTTAGCTGGTAACATGGCAAACTCCAGGACTGGCTGGTGTGTGTGTGTGTGTGTGTGTGTGTGTGTGTGTGTGTGTGTGTGTGTGTGTGTGTGTGTGTGTGTGTGTGTGTGTGTGTGTGTGTGTGTGTGTGTGTGTGTGTGTGTGTGTGTGAGCAGCAGCTGACAACCAGCTGTTTTTGCCTTTAGAGCAAAACAGACTTTGGCTTGATCCATTGCTCTGTGACGCCGGAGAATTAGTTGATTAATTATGCAACAGTCATACACCAGAGGTACAGTTATTACCTGGAAATGCAGATGGTACTATCTGTGAAGAGCTGTGAAACACAAAGTGACCCGTTCACACCGTACCTGCGCCATGAGAAAGATGAAACGCTTCATACGAAAGAAGGATCTTCAAGATGCTCGGCTGAGACTTAAATTAAACATGAAGAAAGCATCCGTTTGACTTCAAGTCCTAAAAGGCGGCAGCGTCATTATTAGTGTAATGTTCGGTTTTGTTTGTGAAAAATGTGAAGGCATCAGACTTTAGCACTGCAGCGTTGGGCTCTCTGTCTGTTTTCCATCTCCTTGCATTTCTCACCCTGTGGCTTCTTACTGTATGTGTTTCAATCAAAGTCATTTTTCTCAGGTTTTCATAGAGTCTTTTGTGTTGGTAAAGCCCATTACAGCACTAACAGTCTATTCAAGCACTTATCGTGCTTAGCAGCATGACTTTGTTGTACAACGCTGTTCTACAACACCTCTTCAAGGTCACCCCCCTCCACACACACTGTGGAGATTGCAGTTTTTGTGAAAAGCCCCATTTGTATAGATCTGAGTGCAGTTTGATCGGATCCTACTGGTGCTAATGAGTCGGCAACACTTTGGTGAGCTGCCCCTTGATCCCTCCAGAGATGCGTTTACCCCAGATAAGGCCCTAAAGTAGCAGATCTGTGCTGTGCTGCTGTTTGACTGAGCTTCCAGGGCCTCGTTGAAACTGCTCGCATACAGTTCGTCCATCAGCTCATACGTGAATATGCGATCGCTAGACGTGAAACAACGTCTTTGGTCTGATTGATTGCTTGGGCACTTTGTTCTCTGACCTGCCTCCGTGACCTTTCCAGTCTCTGACTCATTGACTCTGTGATTAAGTAAAAAATGTGCATTAAGTCCTCGGCTGTTCCAGTCAGACGGTCTATTCAAAGAGCTTCCAGCCCTGGCGAAACAGCTGCTTCACTGCAGGAAACTCCGAAACAAGTCGCTTTTCAGGAAGCGTAAAGTCACGTACTTTACTAGACTTTGTGACATTTAAAATCAAATCAAACACGCTCAGCAGCAGTGTGCCGGAGCTCCATTACCTTTCATAATGGTAGGTTGATTGCCTGGAAGATTAATTTAATTAATTTGGTCTATTTCAATGCATATTTAGTGAAGATCCACGGTGAGCTTCGCTTAATGTTGGAAATGTAATGTTTAGAACTTTTGTCTCATTTAAAACCAATTGTTTGAATGTCTAGTTAATAAATTGTAAAAATATAAGAGACTAAATCATAACCATTAATTCCTGAAACATAATAAAACTGTGAAACATACATTTTCCTTTAATTAATAACATACTAACATTTATTAGTGGATAGTTAACTACCTTTAATTATATAATTTATATTATTGACTTTTCTGTCTTATTGAAATCTAAAGTAACTTGTACTTGCTACAGCCATAGGCAAACACTGTTCTAACTAATTACTAATCATTTGAGACATGTATGAATTATTTATCATCCACTAATAAAATAGTTGCGTTTTATAGAACCTTTTATGCAGCTGGTGCTTTATCAGAAAGTTGTACAGAAAAAGTGAACGTGCGCGTATCCAGGGAGAGAATGGATGCTGCCCACTAGCATCAAGGCAATGTCCTGAGTCCAGAACATGAAAAGACAGACTGAGCGGTTTTACAGTGTGCAGCTGACTGGTCTTGCTTGAATGCACTTCATGATGAAGCCCAACCTCTGGTTCAGGTGTCAGTGAGTGGCTCATTCTGCAACATTGTCTTGCCTTTATTGCGGCCATTGAGCTGGTGTTTATGTCATGGCTTTTTAATCAGTGAAAGCTCCATCTCTCTGCCTGTTTTCTATCATTACTGGTGCACGGTTTAGAGTCGATACGTCCTGGGAGGGTGGATTCCTCAAGCAGAAAAGACACAGTCCACAATCTAAATCCAATCTGTGCTTCGTTGATCCTCACTGGCCCACAGAAGCTTCTTCTGCTGTTTTTTGTGTGGTTCACAGTGAGGAGAGACAGAGAACATTATGAGACGCAGAGTAAAACTGTCAATGACCAAGGATGTCAGTTTGTACATCTCAAGAACTATAAAACTAATTTAGAAAATATTGTCCTGCACAGTCAGACATCCCATGTATGTAATGCATCACATAGCATCAGTTAGTCTTTAAATGCTCCTTCCTAATTATTTCAGTACATGTAAAACATCACTTCACGTATAAATGTCAACACGTTCGCCAGCAGCAGGTCAGTGGGCTGACAAACATTCACATGACATTAGTCTTTACAGTTTTTAAAGAGAAGACTAACTTGTAATTGGTAACTTCTAAGCAGCAGCCTCGAGCAGACTGTGCAGAGTGAGGAAGGAAACGTCTGCTCATTGTCGGTGTCATATATCTCTTGAAGTCTCTAGGGTGACAGCAGCCAGCAGAAAAAGTCACAACACTGCGTCTCTCCGGGTTTGTGTGCTTACACTGAGGCATTTTATTAATGCTGCATTATTTATATTTGTTGTGTTACAACATTAAGCTTAACGCGTGAGCTGCGTATTGCTGTCAGTGCTGAACCTGAATATTAGTGAAAGATCTGATTCTGCAAAAGTGTTTTTTTCCTACAAAGTGTGGTTGAATGAAGCAGTTGCTTGTAATTGACCTGCAGGGTTGTTTACAGATGTTGCAGTGTGTCAAAATAAAGCATTTAGATGAGGTGAATGCTGTCTAGCCCTGACTATTTACAGGAGGATGCCTCTCACATGGTTGGGAAGGTCACTGGCTTTCAGAGAGCCTATTAATTTTTCAATATGCAGGAATTTCACGTTGTATTTTGAATGCTGAATAATAGAATAGGATTTAATTAGCTAATGCTGATGAAATTTCGTGGCAACAGCTGTCGATACAGGCAGTGAAACCCTGGACGAATATTTCTTTCTCAGCATCATACAGCTTATTAACTATTAGGTGCTAATGCATTGTTTATGACATAGATGGATAACAATTAATTTACACCTTCTGACAGGCGTCTGGCTGACAGTTTGGAAACACGCAGGTAACAAGAGCGTAGATGTGAGTCAGTCTATCCGGCGTTGACCTCTACGTGCTGTCAGCGATGGTATCTGTTGGGTTGTGCCTTTTCAGCGCAGATTCAATAAAGTCTTGGCTCCATCTTCAGCGTGTTGGCTTGGTGAACTGCACCATCAGTCAAAACGCACACGCTGCTTCGCCTGCTCTCACAGAAGCACGAAATGGGTCCAGAGGATAAAAGCAATTACAGGTTGATTTTGTCTCTCGTCCTGGCTGTCTCTCATTTGCTCCTTTGTTCACAATGAAAGAATAATCTTTTGTTTCACAAATCCCCTCCTGATTCCTCACTTTCTGGAAGATGAATTGTGCTATTAATTGGAATTGAAATGCTGAACATTCTAATGAGCCCCTGCATACATATTGTTGCATTTGCTCATATTTCATGAGCCAAAGCATTTCTTTTACATTTTGCCCTCCTGGTCATTTCCAATTAATCCCGGGGCTCACTGTAATTGGCTCCCACACCCAGGCTGTCAGAATAGGAAAATCCATAATTTATTTGCTTTACTTACACTCGCTCCGCTCCACTTTTCTGCCATCTGCCAATAAAAGGTGTATTATTAATAATGAGTCACATCCCCATACGTGTGTTTTCACCTAACACCATTTTGCCCTCTCAGTGCTGTCAGCTCCAAGGGGCCCTTGCTCAAAACAAGAAATCTTAACCCATGAAACTTGTAAGTACAGTATCCGACTGTGCCACAAGTACACATATATAAAAACAAACACGACAACGAGCAACAGGGCCCCATATGTGAGAAACATTCTATTAGAGAGCGCACACACCAAGAAAATACAATTCAGTCTGCGTATCTGTGGAGAAAATCTGGTACAGCCCTGCAGAAGCACTCAGCAGGCGTTTTCCTCCTCTCTTGTACAACACAGTGTCTGACCACAGACTCCTGCTGGCTAACATAATGTAATCCGTCTGTCTCCTCCTCGCTGCGCTCTCAAGACTCACAAATGCTTTTCCCCCCTTTTACTTGATCAGAAGATGTTAAAACAGTCGACGTCCTTCCTTTTGGAAATCGCTGAAAACGGCGCACGCGCAAAGACTTGTCCCGTTCAAAGGACGTGGTTAGGAATAGACACTTAACATACATTGGTTGTGATCTTGAAGAATGAACTGAACTTTTGTGGGAAACCCGTCTGGGCCTGCTGTTTGCTTCCCATCACACACTGGACTTGTTGCTGCCGACAGTCAACGCTGTTTCCTTCATGAGCCGTTTCTCTCTGTGCATCGCTCCCTTCCCCTGTGATTAGATGGATGACTGAGGACGCTGCGCTTGGATTCAATCAAATGGAAATGAATTGGGGAAAACCCAGCTTGAAATCATTATTTGCAGTGTTTGAGTCAGCTGATTTACATTTGAGAAATAGAAATCTCCAGACAATGCCGAAAGGTTCTGAGGTATAATTGTGAGGTTTGTAGTTATTGACAATACTGAGTTAAATTTTAAATTATGAGAATATGATAATTAAAATCTTATGTAATTTTAAGATGTACTGTTAAGATGCCTTTATGAGCCTTTACCTTCAGAATTAATGTGATACATTTAGCAAACTATTTACCATTTAACAGTTTTGTTGTGGTGACTGGTGGGAATAATGTTAATTTTGTACATTTATAAATAAAATGTGGTGTAAAAAGTCAGTGAGAGCATGAATGTTTGTAGGACACATCCTCTGGGAACCATAAACACCATGATAACGCATTTTAGCCACTATATGAAAATGTTCTGTGAGTGTTACAGAGGAAAAAAACAGAATCAAATAACTGAACATTTAATTCACGTTAAAGTGCTGAATTAACTGACTGATCTGAAACATTCTCATACACCCAGAGATTTATGCTGTACGTCCACCTAATCCCAACCACTTAGTGGAACATTGCATGTAGAAGTGCACGTGCAGTTCTGTCAGTGTTGTGAATGTAGAACCAATTAATTTAATGAATTCAGTTTCAGACCATCAGCTTTGGGTGTTTCATGAAACCAGAATGTTTTTCGTCTTTGGATTTCGTGTCCATATTTCAACCTGAGCATTTTGTTGATTTCAAGCTATTTCCCAAGTGTTGCTGGCATGGTTGATATGACATCGTGATTTCTGTGCGCTGAAATGGTGAAACCGACGGTGGTGGACTGAGGGAGGGGTTGTGTCAGTAATGGAAGGGCAAGGGCACAGCGACGGGGGGTTGTCACAATGCAAACCATGCGCATGCAAATGAGGAAAGAGATTTCTACAGTTTAGACAAAGCGAAGTCTAGTCATCAGTTCAAGGACCAATCAAATGATTAGAGGGAAGGTCGCATGGGCTTTAATTGTCCTGTATGTCTCAATATTGCTTTTTATTACGCGCTCTGACTGTGGCCTTGAGAAGGAAACGCAGCCTGATGCTTTCAGGTCCGTGTGATTTGTAGTGCTTGAAATAAGTGGGAGGAAAGAAATCAAGATGTTTAGCCTTGCTGTTCACTGGGTTACTTTTTTCCCTGGGTTGGCTGTCACTGACGCAGATGACGGCTTTGTTTAAGTCCAGAGGGTCAGAGGGAAAAAAGGCTTTAAGAATAATATTAGTTCTCATTCAAGGAAAGTTGAGTGAAATATGTATGAATATTTTTTGCTTGCATAGATTTACCTGCTGTGCTGATGCCTGTACTCATTATTTGTGTTTTCAGTATGTCCATGGGTGCCGTTCTTTCCCTGACACATGCTCTTCTGTCCCGACAGCTTTCCCCGTTTGTTTCAAAGCCCAGAGTGAACCAGCTTTTCCAAAGACTTGTCTAATTATCTGAAAGCTAAAGTTAGCTGGCAAGGGCCAATCAAATAATCAGTCTAACGCACACTTGTGCTCTTTCCTTTTGCCTGAGCATCACACCTGAGGAGGCCTATTGCTTTTTCAACATGAGAGCCTTTCTGAAGGGGCAATTTCACATTTTGTAACAGCGGCCTTGAGAGACAGAGGCGTTTCTTTTCAAAGGTTGGAGGACTGATGGAAAGCTGTGGCTGCTCTGCTGGTGTGCACACGCAGGATGAGGTGGGGACAGGTCATAGCATTTTATCATGCTATTATGCCATCTCATTTGTTTACAGCCTGGCATTTTACAGCCTACTTGTATAAGTTCAAAGCCGATTAGCGCACATATGAGGTTTCTGAACTCAACCCTGTGCTCCCATCATTCATCATATTGATTCAATCTGACTGATCGACTGCTTCCATACAGATCAACTTACATCTGGCTGCTCTGGGTTTCTCACTCTGGGAATTAGTTCCCTCCCTGAAACAAATGGCTTTTGTTTGTCAGAGCCTCACACTGACAGATCAGGGGTCTTTCTACGTCCATGTCAGTCGCTCGGTGAGGTTGCGACGAGGACGTTTGTTTCACTGGTCTCACAACACAAACGTTGCGCCTCCCTTGCCCCAGCAGCCTGCGGAGCATCAGGTCTTTTCACACAGACGGTGAGGCCAACTCGCCTCACCTCTCACACTCCCTCTTGAGGCGGCTTAAAGGAGGATCAGCACCGACCCCTCACGCTCGTTTGTTACCTTTTATTTGGCACAGCGATATCAATGCGGGGAACTCACCCCATCACAGTCGACAGTCTGATCCACTATATATACATTACAGGGCTACTGTATATATCACCTGTTGTTATGAATATTGCATAAACAGCAATAACTCAAAGACAAGAGGGATTAGAGTTTATATTAAGGTTGCATCTATAAAATATCTGCGGTACATTATTTTTTTATATTCCTGTGGTCAGACAACACAGCATCAGTGTTTTCTGTTCAAAAGCGATGCAGCAGACAGACATCAGTAAAAACAGCATGATACAGCATTATCGTCTGAGCGAAATAAAAATGTCCGTTATGGTTTTTATCACAGGCTCTTAACTTACTTTTAAAAGCTGCCTACACAAAACTACTCAAAACTAGACTGAGAGACGGATCACAAATAACTCGAACACTCTCACACTGTGATGAGGATTAGTGATCTCTTAGCGTCTACGTAGCCTAATGTTGGCAAACTGTTGTCAGAAAACAACAGTATTCACCAGCTTAACAGGAAAAAGTCTCATTTACTTATGCTCTAACACATTACTCTTCATCATGCAACCATGCTGCAAGGAAGCTCAAGGTCACACGAGGATAACACAGCCCATCAAGACACATGTATTATCACCCCTCTCTAAATTTCCTCCCGTTCTTGAAACAAGGCATTTGCAGGCAGCCTCAGTCTACCATGAGATGTTTTGGTATTCAAACCAGGCGTAAGAGCAAAATCACTCAAGTCATGTCTGACAGCAGGTTATCGATCTGGAGGCAATTTTATTCCTGCATCAGAACAGCCCCTCTAATTCTCCGTGTGACCAAATCCTATCGCCTGTGCGCATCTGTAATCCGCTGGACGGCTGGCAGATTGTCTGGCGGCTGAAAACTGTCAAGATGCGAATGCACGTTTTGCCATTGTGGTCACGGCTGCTGGGCTGATTCACTGTATATCTTCATTCATTCGTACATGTCTGCTCTAAGAGGCGTCTCTGTGGATTCAACCGCTGCACAAACACACCACTTTAGTTGCCTGATGTCTGATATTTACTCCGGACCTCTTACTTCAGCTATGAATGAATCACTCTGCTTTGATTATTTTTACACTTTTTTTCCCCGAAGGCGTTTGTGTTGACGTCATGTGATGGTTAGACTAATGTGCAAACAGCTTCCATAGATTCCTATTCTCTCAGCTGAGGCCCGAGGATCGTTTAAAACATTCAAACGTCTGTGCCGGCTGCGTGTACAGCCTTGACCCTACAAACATCATCGTCTCCCCTCATCGCAGTGTAGGACCAATAAAACAGAATAGAGACACAGTGTATCTGTTGGTGAGAGGAGGCACATCTGACTTTCACAGTCAGCTTCACTAATTATATCAGCAGTGTTGTTGTTGTGTTGTTGTTGAATTGTTGATGCCTGCTAGCTGCTAACACAGGGATGAAGTAACGAGCCTGCAGGTGATCTTCATGCTGACTTGATGACAGCCTCTATTTTGATTCTTTCTCTCATATTTGCTTTTATATAATCCATCCAGTTGCTTCACCAAGTCACAGTGACTTACCTGCTCTCTACTGTAGAAATACAGCGTTTATTTCTATGCGTTGACTGTTGCTGTGTCAAGTAGCTGGAGAATAGAGAACAATTCCAGGTCAGGAAGTCCTTGTGGCGATGAAGAACGTTGTGGGCATGCACACTATTATCCTTCATGAACTTGCTCATGACGAATCTTTAACAATGCCAGAGTGTCTTAGCAGCTGGTCTGCATCAATATCGTCGTGGAGATTATTAAAGTATACACATTCATACACATATATTGTCTTGCTTGAAAGTTAGTCACTTGCAGTAACATCTCGTTATGAACTGGATTTTACGTTAAAGGAAAAGCAGCTCAGTCGGGTAATTATGGGTTCGTAGGAGGAAATCCTTTTGGAAATGTCAGCCACACTTGAAAGATGTACAGCATGTATGAGTGGAGTGGAAAACGAAGCCCAGCGAAGGGTATTTTAGACACGATGACGAACTATTGAGAGTTGTGCAAAGAGTGAAGCATGATGTGGGGGGAAGACACTTTCTCTATGAAACCATGTAGGCAGGAGGAAAGCTACTGTAGTGTGTGTAGCAGTTTGTCAGAAACCCTGAGATGTGTGATTGTGCACGAGTAGGTGGTGGCTGACATGGGATGTGTAAGCAACCTGAGTAACACAGAGTACTGCTGAAACCTGACACAAGCAAACAGGGAAGCAAACTGAACAAACCTCCAGTTTTTGCCTTTTTAACTCGTCTCCCAACAGGGAAACTGTTTAGGTTACGTAAGATTAAACAAGTAAACAGAGGCTGCACATGACAACAACTACAACTTTAGTATTTAGAGTAAAAATACACTAAACACAATCCTCTGCCAGCGTCCTGTTATCAAACATAAGCAGAACGTATGTGGTGAACAGACCTCAGAGTGTAGACAGAGGTTCCCAGCAGTGTTTTTAATATAACGATTCATTTATCGTTGGACAACCAGTATGCAGCTGACTAAAGCACCAGGCCCAACAAGGTTTAGGGATCCGGTCCTCAACGGATGCAACCACTAGACGTAGCATGATGCCAACAACTTTGCTATGTTGTTACAGTGAATTTTATTTAGCTGCGTTAAAAATGTAGCAGGATAAAATAATTACAGTAAAACTTCATGCATCTCTGCCCTTGACTTTTGGAAAAAAACAACTTTCATGAACAGAACTTGTTTGTCCTACTTACGTTTGAGTCCATCTCTGTGGTGCTGATGGTGAAGCTTTGTTTGACGCACGTTTCTCTGTTGGCTCACAGACTTATCGCTAATGGGGGAAAATGCAGCTCTTGCTGTCTTCTATTGTAACGCTACATGAACCTGTGTGTTACAGCCCACTGCATGCAACGCTTTACCAAAATGCTCCATCCAAATGTTTATGGAAATCACCAGGAATGCACATGAAAATAAATGGCATTGTCACTGAAAGCTATTGTCTGGGACAAAAACACATTTCTGTTCATTTCCATGCAATTCCTGAGCCATGCTGGCCACACAATGACCACATGCAACCACAGTAGGTTTTCTAATATGATTCTTTCCAGCCAAATGTATATCCCCCTTCCTCAACCATCCATTTATTTGCCCCTTGATATTAAATCAGGTCCATCTCAATGTGGTAAGCTATTTGATGGGGATAGAGAATTGTCTGTCTCATCCATTCCCCAGCTTGCCCACTTCCTAGCAACCAACAAGATTAGACTGTCTGTTTCACAGTGGTTAGGAAAGACCCAGAGTGCAGGCAGATACCATAATCACATTATAGAGACTTAATGCATGCATGCAAGCACACCAGATAAACACATACTGTATGTGTCTGCTCACCAACTCAACCAAACACACACAGGCGCTCGCACAACTGATAAGACAGTGATGCAAAAGGAGACGTGGATACAGACAGCATTCACTGTGGAAGACAGAAAACAAGTTTTATACAAATCACAAATGCCACTATAACATTTTTAAATAGTCCTGCATGTACAGTTTTAATAATACACTACAGTAGGACATGTGTGGCTTGGAAAGTAGTGCATTATTTATTTGCCAGGAGCTGGGCAGGTGATTTACTGTTGAGCCCTGGACACAACAGAAAATCACAAAGGGAAATTCATCATTTGGATGTGGAGGCCTGAAAAAGGAGAAGTAATCACAAACAAGGTAGAGGATGTGTGAGGAAAAACAAGTCAGCTGTGTAATTACCAGTTGGCCTGCAACATTTCTTGCTTTTGTTTTTGTACCTGTGACATTTGTACAAAAGTCATGTATTAGCATAAAGTGAATACAACCTTTACTATGTTTTGGTGTAAATTATTGTAATTATCCATGCATGCGTCCACGGCCACGGGAAGCAGCCAGCACCCAGAGCAGTGTGCAGACAGGATCAGCTTCCCTTCTTCTTAGGTAACTTATTAAAAGTTTAAAAAGTAGTTGAAAGTTAAAGAGCCAAGAAACCTAAACCAGACTGAAGGAATACGAGCCAGTGGATTAACGACTTGTGTTGCTTCTGCCTAACATGCTCCCTTCTCTTCTCTAAGTCTGCCCTGTGATTGATGGTTGATCAGTTGTGTGTAGGAAGCTTAAGCGAAGGCCCCGGAGGGCACGTTTGTGATGAAGAGCGTAAATGAACTCACCCATCCAGTCAAGTCAGTGTCAGACGTCGATTTTGATCAAACACCCTCACAGACGTCGGATCATTTCAGTTTATTAATAATCCTGCAGCAGAACCAGGATAAGGCGGGTGGCTATCTGCCTCGGCCGGCTGGGGTGAGAGGGTGGAAGAAAAGAAAAAGTCACACGCAGTGTAACTCCAGCTCAGCAAAAACACACAGAGTAAAACCTCAAGCTGGGCCCAACATGCTGTAGCAATGCATAACAACATGAGCAGTGATAGTCAGAGGACTAGAAGCCTGATGATGGATTGATGGGATTACTGTCAAACAGGCCGATCCACTGCCAGGTAAAACCACTTTGTGTGACAGGAGCCTAACAGAGACAGACAGCTGCACACACGCATACGTGTAGCGTACGGACGACATTTACAAAGCAAGAGACAAATACATCCAGCAACGTGTGTACGAACGAGTGACAGGTGGTTCTGAAAATAGGTGTGTTGGTCGTGTTGTGGTTCAGCCAACGAGCAGTTCTTGCAAACTGTCACTGCTGTTGGAAACGCACGTGTACAGTACGTGTGGGTCTTTTGCTTCCAGTAGAATTTGGCCCTGCCACTGTGACCGATGTGTCCTGTGCTTTTGCTCGATATTTGCCTTTTCCTCTCCTCCAGCATCTGCAGAGACACGACACATATCCAAGCAGGTGCACTAGTCAGACTCAGACACAAAGATTAGGAAATACATTAATCAAGCCGTGTTTCATCAGACAAACTTGGCCTGTCTTCACTGCGATGCATCTCAGTAATTAAACGTTAAAAGTCTGTAGCCTGCATTCTCAAGCAGCAGACATCGTCCTAATGAAACACCAGGCATCATTACTTTTCTCCAGATTAAAGGAGCTGGTATCAGACTCAACAGTTTTGTAGCCTGGTGATGGGAGCATTATGTATCTGACAGGGGTTGGGTGCTGGAATTACTGTTAAGGGCTGCTCACAATGAAAACTGGCACTGTGAAATTCATCATTAGGCTCCGGAGGCTTGGTCGCCCAGGGCTTCATTGTCTGTGTATACTTCCCTCTGCTCTTGTTAGTATTCTGTTTTGAGGACTGTGCCTCATTTCAGATAAGCTATTTTATTTAAGACAACTCATCCCACTCAGTGTGCTCTTTACTGTCCTCTAACAGCAAAACGCATGTTGTGACCTGATGCGGGTGAAGCACCGATGGTCCATGTAGAAATATGGCCTCCCTGTACAGGTACAATATTTCAGTCCAGGGGGTTGGACTTACATGGATGTCTCTCCATTTCCTCAAAGGTCGCTGCTGTGTACATGACTAGTCAGTGTGTAAATTCACGGGTCAGTTCACCAGAGTTGAAGTTGACCACCAGAGCTGGAGAGAGAATCCGCTGATTGCAAATCAGACTCACGTCATTTACTTGTAGCCAGCAATCTATTATTTTTTCCCTATGGCCAAATTTTGTAAGACTTTATTTTAAAGCAAAAACATGCGTCTTGCCCTTTGGCCTTTTCCTTCACGTTACGTTCCTCTTAGCTTTCTCATTAAACATGTGACATTCAATAGATGCTCGTGCGATAGCCCACAGCCCTCACTGAAATACGCAGCACCAACCAAAATGAATCATCACTGCTACCTGCTGCGATGCTCTGTGAAGTCGGAAGCTAAGTATGCTTCTGAAATCAATTCAACTGGGTTTTCACTTTGTTAATACATCCTAGTGAACATTTTGGACCCAGCTGGGGAATCTTGAACTTGACGTCCTTGTGCATATTGCCTTCTGTCAAACCCTCGCTGTTCAGCAGAAGACACAGACCTCGGAGACTCAGCACTTCCATAATGTTGATATGATGGCATATTTTACTAGATGATGTATAACAACCTTGACTGCTGGGTTTTATGCAACATGGACAGTAACGTGTGACATATTGTGCCTTAATTTCTACCTCCACCGCATCACTGACTGGTGATTCATCTCTGTAACATAAACATAAGGCTTTTGCAAACTGGATCTCAAAAGATACACTGAGCCCAACAAACTACGTCCAACAGCAAAAGGTGGCATCTGTGTGTGTGTGTGTGTGTGTGTGGTGTCATTTCTTATCAAGAAGCCTTTTCTAACCTTCATTTTCTTGTCAGCTCCGTCGACAGAATTTCATATCGCAGGGGGGCAAAGCTAAAGGAAAAGAACTCCTCTCCCTGTCTAATCCACTGGGCTGCAACAGGGAATGTACAGCAGAGTGGAAAAGATAACTTCTCTCAGGGGAGGCTGCCAGGCACAACTCTTGATCACCGCCTCCCTTCATCTTTGTTCTCTCTCTCTAAAGTGTGAATAAAAATGCAGTCAAAGTTTGCCCAGTAGCTAAACAGCGTTTTATCTGTTGCAGCTTACCACAGAAGTTTGACTTTTAACTTAAAAGGATGATGGACTTTCCATTTGCCCACATAAGTGGATTAATGCCCAATGTGACAACAGCATCACAGAGGTGTTACACAGGGCAGTGTCTCCAAAGTCACCTCTTGTCCTCATAAGCCAACAAACAAGCTGTCAGCGTAATCCTACTAGAGGAAGTGATGAAGTTACATTTTACTGAAAGACAGACTGAAAAAGGCCCGACAGTACAATTAACTCACTGGATTTAGCGTCTTCATAAGAAAACATTCAATCAACAACTCAGGGAAAAGCATCGTCCTTTGAATTCAACTTCCACAGCTTATCCAGTGGTTGTTTTTCATCTAAAACGATTTTCAGATGCTTTCACTTTGTGTTGCAGGCTCCTGTACATACTCATTAAGGAACAACTGCTGTTTCTTCTGGCAAATCTAACTGTAATTCTCTGTTGTGCTCATTTTAGCCTTTAGTTAGTACAAAGTCCTCAACTATCTTCTACGCAGCCTCTGGTCCTGTGCTGATCTCGCTCATATTTCTCGCTCACTTCCTCCCACACAGAGATTGTTAAGTTTACTTTCAGCGCTTGAGGGTCAGACCACGACAAGACGGTTTTTCACAAATAAAGAAAAGATTTAATTGAGTAATTAAATGTCCTGACAGCAAATTTCACTTGGGGGACAGAGCAGTTACATTTTGTAAAAATCTAGAAAAAAAACCCACAAAACTTTATAATGACAGGACAATTAAATTACGTTTGCTTGTTACCAGCAACTCATTTTTTTGTCAAGTGTTCAATCAGTGTATGAAATCAACAGATTTATTAAAAGCAGGCTGAACATGGATTTAGTTTCCAATCAAAGCAAGATTATTTTGGATTTGTCTGATTTAATACAGCAGAAGTGTCAGGATACTTCGAATAATTGGTATTATTATCATCCTCCATCCAGATGCATAATCAGCTGACCTTTATTATGAACCAGCCTGCAGCTAATGGCCCATGCGAAGTGTTGATGGTGCTGCGTCTGAGCTTCATCAAAACAACCGTGAAGTCATTTTAGATAGAAGGGAAAGACAAATGGACCTCAGGTCAGAGAGACGTTGTGATGTATGAGCACTTTGACACTGAAGGAAAGAGATGCTTACTGTTCCACTCAGTATGTGTTGTATCATCCTACTGTGCTTCCAACGTACTTCTCCACATAAACAACCTAAATTATTCACATGGTTACTATAGGTTGCTTGTCTGTATAAAAGCCGACTTTGCCTTATTTTGTGCTGCTCCGAGGCGAAGCCAGGCTCATAGTAGATCCTGTTGCTGCTTTAACATAGCTTCTGTCAGCTTAAACTAACAACATGTGCTTACATGGCCTGCAGTCACTGAGGTGGCGTAGCGGCTGATACTGTACCTAGAGACTTGGCAGTGGATGTGAAGTGGTGACAGGAGACTTGCAGGTTGAGGACGTTATTTCTCCCGTAGGTGTAAGTGGTGATACACACAGCGACAGTAAATGTTTGGATCAGATATTATTACACATTCAGTTTATTTTGTCTTGTGTTGAACAAGACGTAGTGACAGAATCCGTCCTGAAGACTTTCTAACTTAATATTAACATTTATCTTCGCTGCAGCTCAATGAGCAAACAACCATTTAATATTTCATATTCATGTGTCTGTAACGTCGCTCTGTCATGTTTGCTTGAAAAAGGTAAATGGTGTTTGCTCTAACCTTTTTTCCCATCGCGGTAGACGACTGCAAAACATTTTTAACAACTTTAGAAACTATTAATTAAAAAGTATGAGTAATAACAATTGAACAGTTGAAAAGACAGCTTCATTTCTCATTTCTCATCTGCCTTCATGCTGTCATGTTTCATGTCTCAGTGTAAAAAAAAAACACGTTATTTAGCAATAAGCACGTTCAGTTCATGTGCCAGCACAAATCAAAATCCTATTTCCTCTTCCATCACACGTTAAATCAGCTCTGTGATCAAAAGCAAGACAAATAAGATCTTTAAAAAACCTGCCACTCCTCATGGGTTTTCCACTAAAGACACAAAATGTGATGCTGAATCAAAGTGTGCAATCTCACTGCTCATTCAAGCATAATAATACAGAACCTGCAAATTAAACCAGCAAATTTTCCACTTAGTCTACAGCGGAGTAGTTTGCATGGTGTGGCTCTGGGTGGTCAGAATCTGGAAAGGTGTGTGAACCGAGTGTTTAGAGACGTGCACATAGTAATAAATGCATTAGTCATCTAGATGTGTGTGACTCTCCAGATGTTTGCTCCATATTAAGAGCCTGACTCTAATCTTATTACTGAGCTGATGACTCATGAAGAGCTGCTTGGAAATGCTTGAAGCAAAAGTTCAACATTTTGGTTTGTTTCTAAGAGGTGAGTAAAACAACCAATGCAACGCGATACATCCCACACTAAATATGGCAAACACTCAAATACAGAAGGAAGCTGCTCGTCTGACTCCGACTGATAGGTTTAAGACTCCTAGAGGTGGTAGTGGTGTCATGACTGGTGACGTCCGGGAGCCTTTGTACAGTAACATTTGAAAGTAACATCATGTGCAGCTTAGGACATGTGCACAACTCACCAGAAGTAGAAGCAGAAGTCTGGTGAGTTGTGTTCAGGGTAAGTACATAGTGTAGCATGTTGCATATTCTATATATTCCAGCTTCTTGCTAGCACCATGAGAAGTTATTTAAGTAAAATCAATGCCATTTATTTCCAGTACCTAGTTTCCAAGCTGCATTACTTTGCATTCAGTTCATGCAGCCTGTCTTTAAAAGCTGCTAATGACAACCTAATTGCACTTTCACTTCACCTGAATGAGCTCGAGAAACAAATAGATGGGTGAGGGTGGTCGCGAGTGCAGCATGCAGGTCTGCTGAAGTGCTCATAGCTCTGTTCATCTGCCTTGATCACTACCCAGGGTAGAGGAAAGGTTGTGGTTTGGTTTAGATTGTTCAATGTACAGCATTGCACTGTATCGTGAACTTGATTTTCGGCTGGGAGCAGACTGGGTCAGCTTCACTCAGCGGGAATTGCCTCTGCAGATTTGCCTGGAGGGAAGTACTGGAGCTGGTGTGGTGGCCTTTTGACAGCACCCATAGCTCAGAAACCCTCCTGTCCCTGTCCCTCCATCAGCTGCTTTAACATTGTTGTGGCAGGGTGGGCTGTTACTGTAAGAAGCCCTCTGACTGCACAGATGCGAGTGTGCAGTTCCAACCATCTTTTCACCACTGGGTAGCATTTTGTGAAGCCTTTGCAAAGCTCGTTTGTGGATCAGATTTGCAAAATGTCAACTGATGCACAAATTATATGCAGACGTGTGACTCTCTGTGGCACTACGAGCCATGGGCTGCTGCATCATTCTCTCAGGTTAATTAAACCACATAAGTGCTGTGTAATGGACCCTATTACTTACTGTATGATGTGCAGCTTTATGAAGGCCTGAACCATTTCATAGCATCTGTGCAATTTCCCTTAGAACAGGTAGACTGGTCAAACGACGTATTTTAACACAATGGCCTCAGAGTAGATATTTCACTTTGAGATGTTTATGTCACCCCAATGCCTCAATCGATCCTTTCAAAACAAAAGTGATCAATGTGTTGGCTTCGAAATGTTGCTTCAAGCGAGCTGTGATAATGGGCAGAGTTTCGTCAGCACATCAATCACACGGCAGGAACAACATATTTGGTACGAGAAATGATGGCGCTGTAAACATTTTAACAGCTTCTCCACTCGTCATCGTTCACCTGATGGTTTCAGAAACAGACTCCTTTGAGTTTTCTCCTCATGTTTGTCAATGTTTAACTAAACATATATAAAATATTTTGTTTATTAATTACGAAATGTATTGTTTTATACATTAAACTGAGTAAATACTGCAGTTTGTTGTGTTCAGAAGCCACTTGAAACTGGAATATGACTCTGCTGTTGAAAAGGACCGTTCATTATACTCCTGTTGGGTTTTGTTGTGTTTTACTGGGCTGTACCCCTCAGCTATCCAGATGGTCCACGCATCTGCAGTGCAAAATTGTGATAGAAGCAGCACCTCCACAAACAACCTGACAGAATCCCACTGCTGCCCTGAATACAGAGCTGGAACAAACTAACAAACATGCTCTTACGTGACTATCTGCAACAGAGCCTATTTATGATGTGATTAATACAGCAATTACAACAAAGGACATTAAAACATTAAACATCTTACTGTTATGTTTTAGCACAATATGCATAAAACCTTATTTCACACCTCTCACAGGCATAATGAGGTGTGACCCAAGCGATATTTCAGTGATTTAGCTACTTCTAACTTCTCCATTTGCTACTGTTGTAGCATTTTGTCGGTTAAATCTAAGGGGTCAAGGTAAAGTTTGATGGAAGTGACAGGAAAATGTACTTCTAGTTGCCAAGGCCTCTCTGTTTATTCTTTCTAGTTTTTAATAGAAATAGAATGTTTCATTTTTTACTCTTTGGCAGCAGGACCCTTTCGAATATAAACCTCTTTAAAACAGTAACAAACAAAAACAAAGACAAACCATGTACATCAACATTCGCAATTTAAAATGTCTTCATCTGGGCGATTGTGGAGGAGATGTTGAAGAGGTTCGGTCTTTGTAAATGAGCTCTGCTTTCTCTAGAGGGGCATTGATTCACTGCTGCTTACTAGACTCAGGCCTCTAATCAAGACTTTGTTTCACACGAAAATGTAATGCTTTGGAAGTTGGCCAACTATTGATAGTATGTCTGTTTATAGGGCTCTAACTTTGATGGAGGTCCTAGTTTAAGGCATCAGTGAGACCCGAGTTACACAGATCATCCTGTAACTCTCAAGGATTTGCCTGAGCTTCATCTGACTCTTGCTTGTCTTTAATTACTTGAATGAGTTTTCATTGTTATCTTTTGTTTGTCTTGTTTGCTTGTTGGGGAGATTGAAATTGACTTTTTTTGCAAGACATGACAAGAAATAATAATTAATGTGTAGCTCCATCTCATATTACGTGGGAACTAGAACAAAAACTCATGGCTCATTTATGAAAAGCTGTACAGTTTCTAAAAGACTGTCTGAAAACCAGTGTGATTTTTATGTCACTGCTAATAACATCATTTTCCCATTAGTGCCATTAGCAGGTATAGAGATGTCGGAGCTCTTCCCTCCTAAGTGAAGGTGTTTTTTGACAGGCTCTGATTCCTTCCCTCTCTGTCTCTTCTTTGCTTCGCAGCTACGTTGGGGACCTTGGAATTCAGTTTGCAGTATGACCAGGAAAACAATGCACTGCACTGCACCATTAACAAAGCCAAGGTGAGTGATGACGAAGACCATGTTCACGATGACGTTCACTGTTTCATCTCCATGGCTCAACGGCAAATATAAATTGAGAACCATACAAATCAACTGTCAGATTTTAAAAATGTTTCTCTCAATTCAATAACATGACTGTCAAAAATAAATATTTTTGCTACAGCCTACTTGTGTCAGCCTACACACACTGGCAAAAAGGCTGTGGAAAAGCGACTCCACACATCCCACTGTTGTGATATTTACATCTATTTTCATCTCAGAAAGCTTTACTCTCAAGCATATTGCAAACAAACAGGACAGGAACGTGTATCCAACAAATTTTGTTTCTAAGATTTATCAGTAGGCGTCATATGGGACTACAGTATAGCTGGTTTATACGATCATATATCTGATACATAAAGCTAGATAGGTCTTCTCTGTAACTGGTGGAGACCAAAACGCAGCTAAAAGAATAATGAATAGTGCACAAACTGAAAACTGTCACTTATATCGTTATTAATCGAGAAATGTTTTGAGAAAATTATTATTCATTATTAAAATGTTATTTTTATTGTAGCATTCGGTTTTGCATCATCGCAGTAGTGATCAGTAAGAGAGAGATCCTGGATATCGACAGGTATTAGATCCAAGTACTGCAGATGAATGTTGTGGCTAAATCAATACAATGGAAATTCTTCCTAGAGTGTGTCAATAGTAACCTGCCCAGTATCCATACAGTATAGATGTCCACTGTGAAGTGGGTGGTGATGACTGGATCGTGTCAGATTTGAATGCAGCTTAAAGCCACATGTGTCCGGAGGTATTGTCCTTCCCGATTCCTCGTCCCGTGATGAAGCGGTGGTTCTGACGGCCGTGGCAGCCGTCAGCAGCTATAACTTTTCCTATCTGTCTTCCTGAAGAGCTGATATGGAGGAAAGTGGGCATCAGAGGAGCCCGTCTTGGCAGGTGTGCTGGACAGCAGAGCGGGCAGCAGGCCATCTTGATTTATGGTGGTTATTTTCTATACTGTTCTGCTGCTGGACTTCAGCTGTTGCCTAGCCAAGCAAGAAAAATG
This sequence comes from Macropodus opercularis, assembly GCA_030770545.1. Taxonomy (NCBI): domain Eukaryota; kingdom Metazoa; phylum Chordata; class Actinopteri; order Anabantiformes; family Osphronemidae; genus Macropodus; species Macropodus opercularis. Next base: position 6,528,016 of record CM061102.1, on the reverse strand, counting down.
CCTTTTCTGCCTCAGATACTGTATAGACCCGTTCGCCTGATTTGATCCGTTTACTAAATCCCTTATTGGTCTTTGTAACCGTAGCATTCATTCCGTGAGGTTGCTCCAGTTACTGTTACTGTACAGCACTCATAGAATGAATTCTTGGTTTAGGGAAGAATGGGAGAAGGTTACTGGACAACCAACAGTTGAACTTTTACGCAAGATGCCCTGACTCAACAGTTAAGCATACTTCTTATCCATCCATCACGCTGACCTCGGCAATATATTATTCTGTGCCTTTAGTGGTTTGAAGTTATTGCAGTGGTGCTGGAGCTGTAAATTGTAAGGTATAAATAAAGCTCCTGGGCACACTGGACACTAGAAGACAAGCACCACTGAAGGGCAACACTACTGCCCTTGACAATGCCGATGAAAGCTCAAGACGGACGATTTCTGATGCACGCCCTCTAATTTTCTTTCTTTTTACACACTGCATGGTGATGACACACTCAGTGCTGCACCCTCAAAGCTTATTATCAGTCTAATTTAAACCTCTATAATGAGACCACTTTGGAGATAGTCCTATTTTACTCCCTGAACTCCACCATAGCTAAAATAATAAATGGGAATTGGGTAAAAACACAGTTTGGGGCAATTTAGTACTCGCATCCCTTTTAACCTGCTCATTATAACTCATTTGCACAGTACCTCTTAGTGTTTGCCTTGGTAAAAATAACTTGTTTTGTTGTGTTCAAGAACAGCGTGTTGTCATGATTACTCTATGAGACCCGTGTTATGCTAAAAGCACAAACAAGTCCAGTTCTGCAGCTTAATCATGAAAGAAACCTTACGAGGCCTTATACATTTTAATGTGTCTCAGCCCCTAATTGCCCCTCATCCATCCAACCAACACGCTACACACAAACCCGCGTTACTTCATTTGCGACGCCAATCAGGTCTCACTTCGCTTCTGCGATGGACCATTTTTAGTTACTAAAAATGTTCAGACCTTGTGTGATTAAAAAACAAAGAATGAGTAGTACTTAGTACTTCACTTAGTATGACTGTACACAAAAATAACAAAAAACGCAGAAAAGTACATCAGCCTTGTTTTACCTTTAGTGTGTTGTAAGTAATTCACTCATTATGCTCAGTAGAACTAAAGTAAATGTTGTTCTTGCACAGTCGACAGTATTTTATTGAGGGTGCTATGTGCGCTGAAGCTGTGTAGGTTGTGGAGCAGATGTATTCCTTTTTTTTTTTAATATACTGAACAGCATACACTCAAAGTAAGAAGCCTGCGGGTCTCTTGCCAGCTGCACTTAGTAATCTACTTTACTTTAATTTGTAAGTGGAAACGAAGTGCTCTGAGCCATGCAGTAAGGATGAAGGTAGTACGACAAATAGCCCATAGACTCTCTCTTGTTAACATTTAATTAAATCCTTTGACTTGACAAGTCAACAAGGGGAGAGTCAGAACTGTTTGATAATTACCTTTTCTTTTTTTAATGAGGTCTTCTATTGCACAAAAAAACATTGCCTTGCAAAACCTTTTTTTCCTTTTTGTATCATATGATAAATAAAAACACTGATATTGCTTTTACTGTAGGACTTTTATGGCATAAAACCGTATGAACTCACAGCAGTATTCACACTGTCAGAGTGATCTTTGTTTTATTTCCGCACTGTCATGCCAGTCGTGGCCATTTGTCTTGACCTTCCATAAAAAGAGGCCTGTGTCACTGACTTCTCCACTGTGGCCTGTTATAACTCTCTATACTGTACAGTATATATTTTTTGTAATGTACTAAACTGTACGTTTTGGCACAAATTCATGGAATATAGTCAGATTTCAAATCAGGTTGGTATAACAAATCTGAGAGCATTATTTGTGATTTTCAAATTGTAGGCAAATTTTGTTAGTGAAAAAAGATCCATAATTCTCAATGATGCGCTACTCTCCCACACTAATTAGATCTCATTTATCCCATTTGACTACTGATAAAAGTAGTAATGAACCTGCGGGACAAAGACCATCATTATGTCGTCACTGCAGATTCCTCGCCTTGATAATAACACATAATTCATTTTAGGGACATATTAATGTTTTGTATGAGCAGCATCAGGTCTCGCAGTTCACAGGCTGCTCGCTTCTCTAAATGATTCACACCACATCCACTGTATTGGCTCACATGATAAAAATAAATCAATTTCATCCCTTTGAAATGGGCTTTAATTGATTTAAAAGGAGCTACATGCATGTAGACAGAAATAGCTAAGGGCTACCAGCACTTCCTCTACAGTATCTTGGTTTCTGTTGGCAGCAGTTGTAAGGACATGTGGGATCATGATGACTCAAGCACAGATAAAAGAGGTTTGTCTAAATCTCAGCCTTTGGGGTGGTTCATGCTCATATAGATGTTTCCCAGTGAGACTTCAGTGAATCGTAGAGAATGACTCAGCCTTGACTCCTTAGACGTCAGTAGAGTTGCTTGTGGCACTACAGTAGGTTGAAACTGGTAAAACTCAATAAAGTCACTGGCTTCAAGCATCAAGGTCAATGACATTTACCTTGCGTCTTAATTCAGAATTTGACATGTTAAATTTTGCTTTAAAAGGTCAAGAACTTATATATTAGAGTTTCTCAGCACATGAAGACTTCACATCCAAGCTCAGTGTAACCACAACATACGAGAATTGATCCTTGTTGTCAAAAATGAGCAGATGTACTGTAGGGTTGGAAACACGAGAGACGTGGAGTCTTCTATTCACAAGGAGCATCTGCTAATGTGAACAGCGAAAGAAAGGTCTCAGAGGAAAAAGGTTAGGAAGGTGTCAAAGGTCAGATATAACTGCACAGATAAACAAACAATACAAGTGGAAATCATTTGGTTCCCAGCCAAGACGACCCCAAAAGCACAAAGCAGAACACTCAGCGAAATTCAAAAGATTAATAATTAATAAATAAAAAATAGACCACCTACGTGTGCCACCGTGATAGGAGGGAAATGTTTGAGAATGAAACGAACACACTGTATGATGTAAATAGGGCATAACATTCAAACTCCATCTCTCTGTGTTCGGCTCTGTTGGCTTTGCACTGCAGCCCCTTCAGCATCTATCTGCTTTGACGCGTTGTATCGCTGTGTGCATTAAAACACGAACATCCACATGTTGAGAGTGTAAAGAGGAGCAACACTGATCAGCAGCTGCCACTGTGAAACCTATGTGGCCTGGCCTTCTTCACTGGAGACAGGCACTTGTTGGGGGGAGCACTAGAAACAAGTGGAACAGCAATGGATATGGACATGTTCCCTCTGGGAACATGTCCATATCCATATTCGTGGCGATCCATCCAGTCATTGATTAGATGTCCCACGTACCAAAGCGAAGGACGCATGGCTCGGCAACACGTTTTTTATTTTGCCAGTAAATCACCGTGTTCATCTGTATTGAGCTGGATACTTGCTGGTTTACATTATGCACATGGACTCGTACTTTGTCATGTTCCTCCCAATCACCGGATGCATGTTACCAGTTATGTGTGGCTCTAAGGCTGCACCTCCTTCCATAGAGAGGTTTCCTGCCCTTATCAGTGAATCAGACGCTGTCTCACTATTCAATTGCTTATCCAGGACCTGTTTATTCAGCAGCGTCTACAGTACAGCCTATCCTAACACGCCGCTGCAGTCTTTCATTCCCTTCCTTACACTGCAGCCTGGCCTTTCACTGCCCGGAACACCCACACTCATGTGTGGGAGCACACAACACACACAAACACTCTGGCTCTGTTTCTTAGACATGTTTTGGGTCTTTTGTATTGTATTCTGTTTTTGAGGTGCTCATTTTACAAAAAGGCTTCATTAAACAATTTGTCCTCGCTAGCAATCCCTGCATCACAGTAAATAAAAGATGCTTTATTGTTATTGTTCAGCTAGTCGCATTTCAGGTCTAAATATTGACGAAATGTCAAGCAGACATTCTCAAAGGATGAAGTGAGTAACAGCCATGGCTGCATCAAAATCAATTGTCATGTCTTTTTTGTCTGCTGCTGTCCAGCCTTGGACACAAAGTGTCAGTAAGCAATAAATTACCCGTGAGATTTGTGCAGTGTGTTGAGGAACAGATGGATATTTAGTTTTGTGGTTGTTGTTTTACCACGACGGTGACCAGAACATGAATCGGTTTGTTAAGTACGGTATAGGGGTTGGCAGAGAAACTAGCTGAGCTCCACAAGGCGGCCAGGATGTGAAAAGACGGACAAGGTAGTGGAACGACAACATACTGTAAGCGGAGGACTGAAGGACATGTGATGCTTTAGCATGAAGCCTTCACGCAGCCTCTGATGATACGTCACAGACAGCTGCTCTGCCATTTTATCATAAACACATGATAAAGCAGTGTTACGCAGGTTGAAACAGCACACGGACAATAGAGCTGCGTCCTCTTAATTCTGGAATAGTTTAACTTTTCATCAGAAAACATGTGTCGTCTCATTACTAGTAGGTGTGTGAAGTGGTTACTTTTAATCAGAAGCACGTGCACAGAAAGGGACAAAGGTTAATTGTGTCATTTAAATGAGTAGGTGACGTTGATTTAATATGAAAATCTAACAGGCATCTCCATGTGGTGATATGCACAGAACCTAGCTCTTTATAAATGTTAGGGCTGTACCTGCATGTGTGCTTGTTTACTGATGTATGTTCTTCTTATCATTTGGCTGCTCTGTTGTTCGTCCTGTAGTCATGCAGCACAGGAACAGTAACGTGTCTCAGTATGTGTATGAATCTTGCTTTTGCATGTAACGTCTTGTACTTTAACTTCCTCTGTTGTTTTTCTTTTCTCCTCCATCTTGCTCTTTTGCATGCTTGCATCACATCCTTATGTCGGTGCTTTATGTTTGCTTGGGCAAACAGCTTCCTGTCCCCAGATACAAGAAGGTAAGTTGCTGAGGATACACGTTGTCCCCAACAGACACTGTGCATTCGCATAGTGGCTCTGCCCCTCACTCCTCATCCAACCAGTATCCAGACCCATTGATCCCTGGCCATCGCTGGACTTTAGCTTATACAGTAATGCTCCCTCTCATTATCACTGTGATTAGATTCCAAAACAAAGTGACATTATTAATGAACTACTGTTTCGACCGTGTTGGTATCAGGCCATAATGCAAATCATTAGTTATTGAGACGCGTTATCTGACTAAAATGGAGTAAACAAATGGTGCAGTTATTGATCACTGACTGCAATCAACCGAAAGGTCAACCAATTTATCAGCGCGGTATTTATCTGTAATTACTGTAGGTGTTAGTTATGTTTCGGTTGAACCAACTTACCCTCATCAGACAATCCAATAACAAACACACTGAGACCTAAAAATGCTGACATGCAGAGAAAGAACTGAACATTTTGTTGATGGATTCAATACCTTTGTTCCACACTGGGACATATTTCTCACACTGTTACTGTAGGTTACCTTCAAGTGGTACGACAAATCAAATCAAGTACTAATCACCAGACAAACCCTCGATGAATAGCAGCCATGCAGTACTGTCAACGTCACAATACGAGTCCAATAACTCTTCAATCGGCAATACACTCTATTCCAATCTTAGTACTTTAGTGCCTACATATTTTAATTTTGACAACCTGAAACAATAGGAATAAAAGCTGCAACTTGTTTACCTGTTGCTTAGGCTTTTGCACTGCAGAGCAAGTTAACATCCAATACCTGCGTGGATGCTAGTTTGTCTCCATCGATAAAATTAAAAAGTTAACCATGATGCTGTGTCTGTTATCAAATCAATGGACACGATATGTAACATGTTTGGCACAGAAATGGCCGTGTCCCGCCATGACCCTGCAACACAGCTCCCACCTCCGCCTCCTTCCTCCTTAAGCCTGTGATCAGTGTTGACATTTATTGATGATGAATAGGACCCATCTGCCAGCTTTCCATATTACCTACTTGCATCGCTTCAGGATTGCTCCAAGTAGCCTTGACCTCAGCACCTTTACTGATCCCAGGTGGTCGCAGAAGCATTAACCTCTTCTTTAACGTGACTGCGGACCAGCTGTCTCTGGGTGAGATCAATGCCCTGACTCATCCGTCCTGTTATTCGCAGCTCAGGGTGATTAATGCTTCCTCCACCTGCGCGTTACCAGGCGGGTCAGATATGATGATGAAGACATATGCCCTGGCTGATGGAGAGGCTGATAGCGCCGTGAAATGTGGGCTCCATAAAGCTAAGCATGTTCTCATGGACTGAGTTTGCTCTAAATAAATTTCTCAGCTTTTATATGAAAAACAGCTTTATTCCTAGTTGGAATCCATGCCAAGAGAAGATCAGGGAAAATTATTAGATGCAAGACAAACACACAAATCCAAGCAATCAAAACTGTATAAGTTATTGCCAAATACACATGGCTAATGTTGCCATTGCTGCTGTACAAACCAGTCCCATCTGTGGTTAAATTTACCAGAGGCAGTAAAACCCTGTAAGAAAGACCCAACAAATATGAAAAACTAAAATAATCCAATTCTCATTAGAAGACGACGTATTTTTTGTTCTTTGCGAACATGTCAATACATTGTTCTGTGAACATTCTCCGGATACATAGAGCTGTTTTTTGTTTCTTAATTCATCTGAAAACCAGGATAGGTCATGACCCTCTATATTAATGGAATTTCTATTAAGCTCAAACAATTAAAATAAGACAAGTATTTAGACTCATGCTTGCTGTGCTAAGCGTCCAGCTTGACTTGAACATGTGTGGAGGCTTCTGAGTTGTTTGCAGACACCAGCGATGGAGCCGGGCTGAGTAATGACTCCACACAACAATGAATTACTCCAGCTGTCACCGTATGTGCAGATTAATTTACTTTTCTCTTTCCAGTAACTAATTAATCTCATTTCAAGTAACTTACTCAAGACTGCAGTCACAGTGTCAGGCACATGGGCCTATTCATGTGAATTAATAAAAACATTAAAAGCTTTGTGCCATTGACTGCAACATTAGAGAGTTTGTAAACAAGTGAGTCATAAATCACGAAGACTCAAATCTTAAAAGTGAGGTTAGATTTATTATATACTAATAAGATATAGTTAATTTTATTTAAGTCAATGAAGTTTCACTTTGGCTGCTTGCAGTACTTGAATGTGAATTCAGCCGACAGTATGATGTTCTCACATCCAGCCCAACTCGCCCACAGATGCCAAGGCCCACTGCACTCGACGCGTCCTCTGAGAGATGTCAAGAAAGCTCATAATGCGCGAAACAAAGCGCGCTCGTCTTCATTTCACAGCGTTCATCGGCTGTTTTTCAAGAGGGCTGCTATGAATGAGTGTGTGTGAGATGGGAGGTGTGTGGATACACTGCTGCATGGTCATTTATCTCCAGCCCTTGGTAATTATGATCAACTGAGTATTCACAGTGTGCTTGCGCAATCAGAAGCAGGACGCAGCTGTCTGTTCATCCCAGTCCAAGCCCACATGTGCCTCCATGTAAATGATAGCTCAGGTGTTTGTGGAAGGCAACAATCGAGGTAGATGAAGACGGCGCACTGACCTCTCCAATCATCCCTCATGGTGCCCTCTCAGTTACAGTGAAACAGGAAAACAGTACGGGAAACGTAACGTCGCCAAGGAAAGAACATTTCAACACTGCATATAACATATAACAGTCAGACAGCAGGGCCTGTGCACAGAGGTATCATTTGGTAGTCATGTAAAAACCTGCTTGCTTATAGAAATGAAAAAAAAAAATGTTGGCTTTTCAGATTGAGAAAGTTATATATAGCTGAGTCCTGTACATGTTTAGTCCACACAGGCTTTTCCAAACAAGATTGCAGTGAAAGGGTCACGGCTCGCACAGAGATTGAGGTTGCAAAGTGATTGTTAGTGCTGCAGAATCGCCTTATTTTCACCAGGCACAGTAGACAACAGAATCCTTCTGCCTCCTTCTCTGTCTGTCTCGCTTTTAATGTTCAGTCCTTATTGAAGCAGAAAGGCTGCAAAACACTTTACAATGTGCGTATGTTTAACTCAAGTTATATGGGATCAAATTAGGGTCAAATAAAATTTGTACCCGTAAAATGATTTGTGCATGTGTAACCCAGATGCGTGCATGTATTTGTACCTGTAAAATGATTTGTGCGTGTGTAAACCAGATTTGTACTTGTAATACACTTTGTGTGTCTGTAAAAAGATTTGAACTTGTAGATTTAACAAGAGTTTTACCAATATTCACACACACAAATCAAGCCTCTAAGTTACGCACAAAATGTGACCCTAAATTTACAAGTACAAAACAGTGACTCTGATTTGACGCTTGAATTTGATTGGCTAATGAAACCCAATCACCAAGCAGGCTGTCGCAGTCCTTTAGCGAAGCACTACTGGTCCTGAAAGGTGAAGACACAGCGATAAGCGGCGAGCGCCAATAAACCCAGAGAGTAATTATATTTAATGACGAGACAGACTTGACAGTGACTTACCTGCAAGGCTTTTATTCACGTAGGTAAACTTATGCGGCCTGATGAAAAACTATCACGTTGAGTCTCGGCGGTGAAGGACAACGTGCTAACCGCGGCTTCACACTGCACAGATAACATGCTAATAGCCTGACCGCTAACATGCTACTTTAACATCCAATAAAACCACCATTGCTAATGTGGCAGAGTCAGCAAGTTATTTCCCTTTACGTAACCCAAGCAGGTCTGCCAACGTAAAACGCAAGGATAGCACCAGAGAGCAGAGTTTGTGGCTTATAACATTTATTTTAATGACACTTTCAAATTAAAAAAGGCGATTTCCTGTTTAAAAACATGCAACAATGTTCATGAGTAAACCAATGCAAACAAAATAAAACAAACCACCATGCTTGGGTTAATTCAAAGCAAATAAACAGGAAAAATAAACCAAACCAATGTCAATTCAGTTAAAAGATCTACTAAACGCGATAAACAAGATCCGGTCCACATCAGGACAACGAAGCAGGGACCGTCTCGCGGCCCCAAGTCGTCAGATGTGCCTTAAATCCGAATCAGAGTCTGAGGCAGAACCAGAACAGCGGTCGTCAGAACCGCAGCGGTGAGGGAAAAGCCGATTCGTGGCCGCTCTTCCCAGGCCAGAGTGCAGCCCCACAGTGGTGGAGCCAGAGCAGCAGAGCTTTGCAGCTAAGGGACCTGCTGCAGTCTCTTCAGCAGAGGATCCTCCCTCCACTCGCTGCATAAATTACATAAAACATGGTTAAACAGGTGGAATGCGACCAGGAATTCTATAAAACCATGCGTGATACCTGGACATCAGCTGCCACAGCCCGGGCCAACACCAGATCAGCTGATCGCTACTAAAAGCTCGGCTCCGTAAGGAGACGTCGCCCCTGAGCTCTGTGCATATAAAAACGGGTAATGCGCTAAAACGTTACCTACCAGCAGCGACTTCCCTGCATGTGCAACACACGGACTCTACGGAGTCTCCCTCAGCTTGATTCGGGGCCGAACAGAGTCACCCATGCCCTTAAAAACACCTGCCAGACTCACCTGGGCCTGATGGAACAATAGGCTCCGGTGAGCACCAACACCCGAGCAGGCTCTCTGTTCAGTGGGAGGAGAAACCTCCACTCTGCCACTAACACCAGTTTACCTTTACCAGCTGATACATCACCTTAGCATATCACAAGAGTACATCATATCATACATATAGACATTAAATATAATTACTCTCTGGGTTTATTGGCGCTCGCCGCTTATCGCTGTGTCTTCACCTTTCAGGACCGGTAGTGCTTCGCCAAAGGACTGCGACAGCCTGCTTGGTGATTGGGTTTCATTAGCCAATCAAATTCAAGCGTCAAATCAGAGTCACCGTTTTGTACTTGTAAATTTAGGGTCACATTTTGTGCGTAACTTAGAGGCTTGATTTGTGTGTGTGAATATTGGTAAAACTCTTGTTAAATCTACAAGTTCAAATCTTTTTACAGACACACAAAGTGTATTACAAGTACAAATCTGGTTTACACACGTACAAATCATTTTACAGGTACAAATACATGCACGCATCTGGGTTACACACGCACAAATCATTTTACGGGTACAAATTTTATTTGACCCTAATTTGATCCCATAAAGTTAAGCTTTAGTAAACTAACACGGAGCCTCTTTCACAACTGTTCTTCATGTTCAACTTTTTCTGCAGCTTCTCAAATGTGAAACGAACATTTCATATTGAGATGTGAATTCCCAGCACCTCGGCAGCTCAGCCCGCTGGCCGCTCACGACTCCCTTTTCACTGCAAAGTATCAAAATGTGCAGATCTTCATCAGAGTCGGCTGAAAAATTACTGTGGCTCTGTTTTGTGTAGACAGGATCCAAAGATTGTGTTGCCTTTTTAGAGGCGCAGTTGAGTGTGTCATTTTGCTGCCAGTAATTCCTGCTGAGTGCTGGGCTTTGCGCCGAGCTCCTCTATTAAGTCTGATAATTGTGGGTGAATAGACATCATATTTGTTTTGTTTTTCCCTTTTTCGGCCCATTAGAGACAGAACCATAAAGGCAAGAAACAATTAACATAATGTCTCTTCTTGCTTGATGTCTTTCACAGTGATGTCAAAAGTTTATTGTTACTTATGACATAGTCATTGTTTTATTCCATATATACATGTATATTTCAGTAACAGAAACAGAGTATGCAGGTACAGTAAACGTGAAAACACAAATGCACAGGTGATAAATAATGTAAACGTATCCATCACTGACTTTTCAAACACGATAGATGAAATTTCATGTGAAATATTGATCACCCAAAGTTTCAGTTTCTGCAGTAGCTGAATTTTAAACCAGTTGTGGACTTTAGGGCTAGAATATCTTCTTCTGACGCTCGCTGGGTTAAAGTCAACAAATTATAATGTACGGTAGAATTCATTGGTTCCTGGGAATCAACACTCAGCATCTCCAGAGGAAACAACAACATAAATATCAACGTGCATGGGCTCATACTAGAAACAACAACTATTAGCTTAAGATAGAAAACATTTTATCTAAAGTTATATGTATGTTGGTCTGGACGACAGCTTTGTGCCTATTTTCTGTTAGTTGCTCATTCAAGTATATCAAATATGAATGAAATATCCCAGTTAATAAAGCTCCACAGATTTATTTCCCAAATAGCAGCTTACTGCTCATATTTATGAGGTTTTAGGTGATTTCTGTAAGCGATAATACCCATTCTTGAATGTAATCCATTTTGCAGGGTCGAAGAACTTTTATCCTGCTTATTCCACAGCCGCTTGTCAACAGAAATGCCACATGTAAGCGAATATAAAAAAAAAGATTTTGACGGTGACATACATTGGACTGAGCTGCAGCAATCTTGAGTTTTAAAATCCGAACACGTTCTGAAATAACTGGGAAAGAGAAACGTCCTGCACTCAGAACCTGAATTAATCAGTTCAGAGAATGCCGAACATTCTGCCGACATCTCTTTATATTGCAGCCTCATTTTCAAAAATCTTAAGCCAAATGTGTGGAATCAGACAGAGTCATTGTCCCTTTCAAGGATTTTACTGTACATATGAAGTTCAGTCATCGTATCATTGCATTGGCCTACAGCACTGTAGTATAAAGCTCTTAGATTTGTACTTATGTTAGATGCAGTGGCTTTAAGACGTTCAGATAGAAAGTAAAAGTCATTTTCATAAACCATACACTATCACTCTATAGATACTATATTGCAATTAAACAGGAACTGCCTGAACAGGAACTGACCACCTCAACTTCAGCAGCGTAGTCTGAGTGGACGCGTTGCCTTAATCTGTCCAGTCTCCAGCTCTTGTGTTTTTCCTGTTGCATTAGTGTGGAAACCGCCCACGCGATGTGGTTTTGTTTGGTTGTTGTGTGAGTGACCTTTACATCCTGCATGACTCCCATTGATTTGCTCTTCTGAGGAATTTAAAACCTTTATTTTTATTTATTTCTATTTCCCCTCCATTCACCTCAGTGTTTCCAGCTGAGGTGGTACTGAATGTATCAGACATTTATGTGCAACACGTTCAGCGTGTTTAAACAAATATATATTCACTGACAAAAGACTTCTGGGACCTAATGCTCCTGAATGTCTTTGTGGTGTCATATTCCAGTTATGACAACATTGTTTATTTGGTGTCACTTGGGTTAGTTTGGTTCTTTCTGTGCAACATTTGCTTCCAGTGGATGATTTTATGTCTCATTATGATCTACATGACTATTTACATGTTTCCTCCAAAGGGGCTCAAACCGATGGACCACAATGGACTGTCAGACCCCTACGTCAAGTTGCACCTACTGCCTGGCGCCAGTAAGGTATGTATGATTTTAATGGGTGGGTTTTTTTGCTTTTCTTGTGACTTCCACCTAAACTGTGAGCTATGTGTTCATACTGGTTTACTCAGGGTTTTAAAAAACAAATCTGATAATAATTGAGTTATCAGAAAAGGGTGCAACAGTCATCCAGTGCTGAGGAATGTTAACAGACCGACCTATTACATCCACTTACCAAAGCTGTGGCTCAAGACCTCGCCTCCTTTACTGTGACCCAGCTTTAGCTCATTGTTTTAAGTCAGTAACTTCTCTGTTGTATAAGAGCTACTGAAGCTCGTTCCTGGTAATATGACCACAAAATATACATATGAGAAAAAGACGGAAGGTCATCACACAGAGTGATTCACTGGTTGTTTTATGTGAGGAAGGGACGTCTTCAGCTCGCATGTGTCTGACAGAAGGCCTTGAGGTTGATTCAATCCTTTCATTAAAGTTCTGTGAATGAGCACATTCCACAAAAGGAGCTTACTGAAAGCTAAAGCGACGTGATTATCCATCTACCCGGCTCACATCTTCTTTTCAAACTGATCTGATTTGTTCTTTTGATCTGAACTTTGTAATTGTTTAAAACCCGCACTCCCCAGCATCAGCTTCGGCTTCGGGCTACTTTTACGCATGTGGTTCCATCTGATAAGTATCTGAAGGCTGAACCACCAGAAATGTAATCCTTTGTTTTATTTACTGTGGGTCGATCTCCTATACTTTAATATTATTTGACCTATTAAAAATACTTTTTGTTAACACCGTGAGTAATACACAGCCGCCCAAAGGCTGAGAAGGAAAGGAAATGTCTAAAATAACTTGCACCACCAAGTACAAAAGGGTTCTATTAGTGACAATGTACAAAGGGAGATACAATAAACATGTGCAGGTTTCATACTGTACCAACACCCCCTGTCAATCATCTGAATGCCTTATGTCATATATGACATATGGGATGAGTATCATGCAAACTCTAATGTTGTAATGAGAAGATAAGCAGGAATGCTCACACTGTCAACATGCCAGTCTGCCACTCTGGTCTGAAACAAGACTCGCTGCATAGCAACGCAACGGCTTCATGGCAACAAGGTTTCCGAGTGACGATGCCAGGGCTGGAGCAAGCCAATGGAAAGATTCTTCTACCTCTATTCGACGCATTTGCAACTGTGTTGTTGACTGAAACCGCAACAAGCTATTGTTGTGAAGTTTGGTTTGGAAACGCTCCTCCTCCATAATCTCGCCTCCATCAGCACAAGCAAGAGCCTTCAGCTGTTTGCTGCTCTTACAAAGGTCAGCACAGCCCTGGTCAAAGTTCAGCACATGGTGACATACACACAACGAAGGAGAAGCAGGGTGTCAGATATGCATAAGTCACCCTTTATTAACTTTGCTCACTGTTTTCCTCAGACAGACAATGCACTGTTGATTTAATTGCAAAAACAACCCTCAGTGTTAATAACAATTTCATTTTCTCAATATCGGACTAGAATAAATTGCCAGTTGCTGCTTGTGTAGACACACGTGATGTTGCTTTGCTGTGATGCCTTAAATCTACAAATAGACTAATTAGAGGCGACACAGAGAAAGATGAGTTGTGATTGTTAACATGAGAATATGTAATTAGCCATTTAGTAAATGAGAAAGCCTAAAGTCTGAGGACTGGAATGAAACAGTAGGGTAATAACTGTCACACAACACATGGACTTTAGGTCTATAAAATAAATCAACACGCTGCTACTGCTGGTGTGATCCGCACAGCTTCTCCCGTATAATCCCATCAGTTAAAGGTGAAATGTGTCATCTGTCCACATCATCTGTCGTCATATCTATCCACCAGATTCGCTGTAGTGCAGAATAGCTCGGGAGCTACGGTAGCAAGCAGACTGGAGTGTTTATTCTGGGAACAATTCAAATAATTTGTTCCTTTCAGTGAAGTAAGTGTATTTTTATTGAACGCCTGCCATTTAGACAGTAAACACAGGCCCCAGCCTACTGCAGCCCGAGCGGTATCTGCCTTTGGTAATTTAGAGAAATGTTTGCACACTCTTCAATCTGCAGAGAAAATAATTTGTTTGTGAATATCATGAACTTACAGACGTGGTTCTGGTTGGAGCCCAAAAAATAGCGTATAAAACTAGATTATTCGTTATTCATTATACCATTAAGTGTTCATTCCATTCTTTACATGTTCTGGTATGCTGGATTATTATCTCTGGTATTACTCAGCTTTTTTTTATTAGCTTATTTGACTGGTAGTTGAATTATAACCCACCTTGAATCCGTGTGGTTTCTAGAGACGTGACTCTGGTCTCAGTAGGTGAACACACAGAGATCCCTGCTAGTAGAGCAAGATGCCGTCACCTTCTCACTGCTCTGATATTCTCTCAGCTTGATCTCAAAATAATCATTTGGCTCGGTCTAAGAGCCTCATTAAGGCCCACTAAAGAGGTCATAAGTTCTGCTTGCACTCTAATCAGAAGTGAAGTTTCACGCTCTGCTGCAAAGCCAGATCACACTTTCATCTCCTTTGAGACCACAATCAAACACAAAGCGATGTCTCTAATCATAACAGATTAAACTGCTGTAAAATGATGATGTTTTCATAAGGTCACAAGGTGACAGTGACGTGCTTGGTAGACAGCGGCTGCTGTACGGCAGCAGACGATACCATTCAGCCATTGGGCCTAATGATAATGTTATTGTATTGCTCAACTGATATTCAGAGGTTCCCGCTGGTAAAAATGGCTTCAGAGTGAGGCCAGTGCAGCTGAAGTGACACCAGTTGCCCACTGGTTGCTCTGCTCTCCATCGATGAGCAGGTGATGGTCGTGAATTATTTCTCTTTAATGTATATTGATCACAAAGGAACAGAGCGAGTTCACTCTACCAATTAAATCCACTGCTTTCAACACAGTTGTCAAAACCAGTCATTTCAAAACCATTCAAGTGGTTTTTAATGCTTCTGCCTGTTGTATCAAACCTTCACTCCAAGCGGCTTCATTGGGATTTATTGACATTCCTGCCCACCTCTAGGTTTTTGCCATCCTGCCAACAATCCACTTAGTTACAAACAACACGTTGACCTTCACGGTGGATGAGAACATAGCTTTAGACAATGATGAAGTAGTTGAATGAATTAGTACAATACCTCATATTGACTTATTTGTGGGGGAATTACATTACAAACACTGTGCTCTCTGCTCATATATGACAAACTCCTTTTTAATATTCATCACAGCAGC
Organism: Macropodus opercularis; assembly: GCA_030770545.1. Classification (NCBI taxonomy): domain Eukaryota; kingdom Metazoa; phylum Chordata; class Actinopteri; order Anabantiformes; family Osphronemidae; genus Macropodus; species Macropodus opercularis. Next base: position 6,512,458 of record CM061102.1, on the reverse strand, counting down.
AATGTTTGGAAATTGGCTTGTGTGGTGATGTACTTTTCTTTTGTGCGTAGAGTATTATGCATATGTGTCTAGGCTGGAGTGAAATATTGCTTCACCGGAGATGTAATTGGTCTGAGAAGGAGCTCTGCAATTACACAGAAATTACGCAGGGTGGGTTCTCACAGCTAATTCTGAAGTCACTCCATACATCTTTTAAGGTAAAATACCAATTTAAAATATAATTAATTTCTCCATTTGGAGATTTCTACCATATATTCTGGCCTGATAATCAGACTAAATTACGGTACCATTTTGTTTTATTAACGCCGTTTTGTCAGGGTCACATTTTTAATGAGCAGAGAAGCTGCCGGAGCTGTTGCTATAGGAACATATAAATTATGTGAATCTAAAATTGCTCACCTCATATGATGATCAGGTGATGGTCAAGGTGAAGACACATAAAACATTATATCTGCTGCATGTGCTACATGATAAAACAATTGTACTATTATTTCTAATACTAGAAGTATTTTTTTATTTATTTGTATTATTTTTATATAATTTTCAACCCGAAAGCTTTTAATTCTGCTGAACCCTCTGAATTCTTGATTCTGTGTAGCCAGTTGTTTTGTCCTGAGTGAAACACTGGTGCATGAGCAGAAAATTAGGCTTAGTTAAATTGTTGCTCAAATTAATCTGAGATGTGGATTCACTGGTCTGAAACTATGCAGAAAAAAACAAATCTGCTGAAATGCAATTAAACAACTAAATTAATCAGTACGTAAACGCTGCAACCTGCCAGACTTGATTCATTCACTCCACAGAGTCATAGTTGGTATTTCTTCATTTGTTTGTATTATAGTAACCACCTGAAGACCCAACGTGGACGAATTACAATTCAACTTATTAAGCTGCTATACAGAGCTTGTCCATTAACTCGAAACCATTGAAATGCAGTTTGACGCTTTATTCTGGGAAGACTGAAAAAGAGAAACACATTTATTTTGGGAAAGAAACATGGGAGAAAGGAATAATCAACAGAAAAGCATGCAATATTCAATTTTAATCATTTAAATAAATTACAGAATGAAATTGTTATTTCCATTTTTAAATAAATGTGGTTATCAGCCGTTAAATCATCATCACTTTGAATGCTCCACGTGTGTGTGCACGTTCAGCACACTTCCTGTGGGAATCAACAACTGATTGAGGAAGAAACAATCAGCGAGAGGCTCACTGCATGGATCCCTGCCATTAGACTTGCAAATCCTCACACCTGCTAATTGACTGAACCCAACAGAATCGCACGTCCTCACCCATAAGTCGAAACGCAGCATCATCATCCTCATCTTGTCATGTTCGGCGCCATCCTCTGACGAGATCTACCAGTAGAGTTGTGTCGTTTCCTCACACAACCGATGTCGTCAGTAAGGAACTGAACTTCCCTTTTTGTCTGTTATACAAACCTAACAGATTGTATAATTGTATATCATTTCTGATTCAAATGTTATATTCAGTAACCGTTTTTCTTTTTTTCAGTCTTACACTGTCTTGTTGTTGTTGTTGTTGTTTTTTTCAGGAAATAGATTGACACTCCCCAGGTGTGATAAGAGGTGATCAATATCAATCTCACTCCTGCGAGATAAGCACAGAGTTGGTTGTCAGGATGTGTTTAAGCAAGCTTAGCATCAAGACTGGAATCCGGCCAATCCCTGTTCAAACCTAATACAATGATACAACAACACAAACGAGGAACTAGATGTGTGCGAGCAGCATGCGGCAGCTATTTCATGATGAATAGTGGCCCATCTCCCTGGATCCTTCTCCCTGTGCAGAAACTGAGCCCACGACCTGTGCTCACTGACTGTATCTGACAACCTGGCGTTTAGCCAGACATAGATGTTGCACAGAAACACTGGGTTAATAGTCTATTGCTCTGCAGAAAACCATTTCAGCACATACTGTAACTCTCTGTCTTTGATGTGATTCCTGTTCTGTTCCATTTTTGTTGCAGCTTGGCCCAAGAATAAAGATGCAGGGTTTCTTTTTCATATTGTGAATGTAATACCTGGCAGAGGTCTGTGACTGGAACATTGCATTGTCTTAAACGGGCTGTTGACACAAACAGAAACAGGTTCTGTGACTATCTTTTAACTTCAGTGCTCACTGGACCTGCATTGCTTTGATTATCCCTGTCAATGGCGTTTGCTGTTTGCATTTCCTGAGCAGTGTTCAGTGTGTAATAATGAGCAACAAATATTCACCAGGGCAAACAGGAATTGTACATATTTCCATGGAAGTGACATCTGTAGGACGATCTCTCCAGTTAGACAGTCCTGATGTTAAGGTCTGCTCAATAACCACTTTCTCCATTTGTCTTTCAGGCCAATAAACTTAGAACCAAGACACTGCACAACACACTTAACCCTGTCTGGAGCGAGACCCTGACCTACTATGGCATCACGGATGAGGATATGGTCCGAAAAACACTCAGGTACCATTAATTTTATGTCTCTAAGTGCGTCTAGAATGACAATGACCTGAAAGGAAAAAATGGGAGTTAAAGGATAATGGGAAAAGTAGGAAGGCTGATGAAAGAAGGAAGAAAGTGAAGAAAAGTGAACAGATAAAAGTAAAATAAGCAGAGGAGAAGAAATTGAGGTTCCACCCTTCTTGTTACATGTATTTTCATAATGCAATGAAAGAAGAATAGTGTAAGACAGTGGAAGGTTATGGGCAAGATATAAAATGGAATGAAAAAGAACAAAGAAACTGGGCAAACATTTCAAATGTGACTCCCTTTGTTTTGGCAAATTCTAGCCTGGGCTGTGGAGATCTGTTTGAAATGGTTTATAACGACATTTTCAGGCAGCGGTGATCTTCGACATTTTCTTTTCTTCCTGGGTTCTGTGGTAAATCACTGCATCACCGCCTCTGTTTGAAGGAAGTGGCAGATGCGCTTATTCAGCTCGTGTTTCACTCTGAACTGCAATTTAATACCTTTGTGTTAATTATTAGTTTTCTGTTGACCATACAAGTATGTGTTATGCAATGGAAGCCTTACTTCACTGCTCGTTGCTCATGTATTTTTACCAAAGTGTTAACACGGTGCAAATCAAGTGGTGAAAGTACTGTAGGTTATGTAATCATGTGCACAATCGTTTTGCCAACAACAGCATATCCCAGTGAAGTGATGGTTGGGTTGTACGGAGTCGAGCATAGAGGTCAGCTCGGTGATCTTTCTGTTGTTGTCCCCGGATTTTTCCTTTCCAGCTTCAGACACTGATACCAGTGTTTGACAGATGTAATACTTTCAATCATTATTATATGTGTCTCTCTTCACTTGGTGAAGTCACTTTTAAATTAATTATATTCGCTGTGAACCTTATCAATGCTCCGCAAGTATGTCGTGATTATTTTGTGCTGCAGTGCAGTGGCAGAAATTGCGGTATTGTTACTGCATTCGACGGAATAATGAAGGTCTGTACTATCAGCAAATTCTCAGAGGTGTGATCTGATGGACACTTGTCTACGCACTAGACCAAACAAACCCATTCCCATAACAGTGTCTTCATTACCCATTTCCAAGAAACAATAGGCAGTGAGACAGGCCTGCACATTTCCAAGCATCACCACTCATCTCTTTGTGTAAATTGAAATTTGAATTCAGCACCACCTGTCCATGTAGCAGATCAGTTATTCTGCTGAGTTTCATTATTCTGATTATGCAGCGTCCCTACAAACTACAGTGCTAATAAATGTTACTTGTGCCATGCAGTGCGCAAAGGCTTCGCGTTTCCATCCATGCGGTGGCCGATCATGGGAGAGAAGCACTTGTAACAAAGTGCATTCCACCGCGTGAGCCCGATGTAGTCGTGAATGTGAGTCGTGTCACGTCAGGGCTGAGAACACTTACACTGAGCCGGCTCTGCATTTACTGAAGACAAAGGTCTGCTGAGAGCAGCGTTGACCTACACCAATAATTGATTTTCATTTTAAATGTAATGAAATGGCGCAGAGGAAAATAGATCTCCACTCTGAAAAGCTCAGTGTATTCTGTGTGAGACTCTGTAGAAGTAAGAGCTTGTCAATATCCAGTTATCTTGTGTAATATTGTGAATGATTTTTAATGCTTTTAGGAAACCTGCCAGTTTCCGGCAAACTGATTAGAAAGGCAGCGTAAAGATTTTTGGTGAGAACTGAATCCCTGTGGTGGTGTAGAAAGGAAAATGACTGGCTTTACTGTTCAAACCTCCTCTCAGCAACAAAACCTTCCCCTGAGTATCTCTTAATTCATGTTCTCTCATGGTCTGTTCTTCTCCTCTCAGGATTTCAGTGTGTGATGAGGACAAATTCCGCCACAATGAGTTCATCGGGGAAACTCGAATCCCCCTCAAGAAGCTGAAACCCAACCAACTCAAGAACTTCAACAACTGCCTGGAGAAACAGTTACCTGTGAGTCTGCTGCACAGCACACATGCAGGACTAGTACGTCTGGGTGTTACTGCAAAGACCTGTCATTGGATTGTGACACACAGTAGAGTGATTCATTTATTTAAGTATCATTCTGTATCTGCCACACACAGTATGTAGCTGCCTACCAGTGTGTTTCGCATTAATTGTAACAATCGTAAAAACAATTGTAAATACAGTGATTAGTATTTCACACAGCGACGTGAGTATTAATATCGTGTGCTGTATTCCATATTCAGAAAATATCCTATTTGTGTTGGCTAATTAACCTAATTACAGTCTAGCGTGTGTTTACACTTAAACTGCATCAAAAACTGACAATCAGGAAATCAGTGGAAGGCAAAGCGGAACAATAGAGCAACTACCTGAGCATGTGGGAGGTCTACTGTAGGCCAACAGCTCCGTCAGTGCTCTATGCTGTACGTTTCATTAATGTATCCCAACCTCATTCCTTTAAGATCATGTGAAGATGTGGACCAACATGGTTTAAGTCACGGATCATAGTCTCCCAAGAGATTTTTTTAAATTTTTGATCTCTTGGGGAAACAACCTGTGTCCCTCTACTTAAATACTTTCCGCCTGCCTGCTGATCAAATAGCCAACTAACACAATATGTATTATATGTTATATAATATATTCCTATATTTTCTCAAGCAATATTCTTCAGTAATTCCTGAGGGGGACATGTGGCACACAGCTATATGTTAAAGCCTTATTACAGTCTTGGTTAGAGAGTGCGTGAGCACAGAACAACAGAGAAACTATGCACAAAGGATTGACCGTGTCCATAAGGATTCAGTTTAGAACACATGACGGGTTAGAGCGCTGGGTTTTGAGCACATGATTGTGGTGCGGGAGTGGATTATGTGTTATGAGAGCATGAGAGTGGAGTGGAGTGTCGTTGAACTGTGACTGAATATCCTTCTCCAATTGCCTACACAGTTGATAGTTTAAACAGAATAATGCAGTGTAATTCTGGGCCGTCCATATTTGGAGTATAGAGCGCTGCCTTGTGCTTGGAGAGACGAATCTTGTTGCTCCTCTCATATGCTTTGTTGTCTATGTGGGAGTGTGAAATAGCATCCAAAAATACAAAATATGTTTGTGCAAAACTGGTATCAAGTGGCCACGGTGCATTCAACATAGTAGGTCCTGATTTTGTCAAGGTTTATTTAATGCAAGTACATGCTATGCTTTCAAAATAACCATATTTCCAATGTGTACGGTGGATATTATTTGTCATTCAACGATTACAGCGTAACAATGCCAGCAGAAATCACTGACGCAGTGTTGGTGTTAAAAAGCTGCCTTTTCTTGCGCATGAAATCATGACTAGAGGGTAAAGCTGTGCAGTTTACAATTCGCAACATTACTCTCTTAATATTTAAAATAAGACTCTTTCATAGACTCCACCATGGAAAACACGTGATGACACTGGATTAGAAGATGTGTGGAGCTAGAGCTATACCTTCACTGTGACTCTACATGACTTGATACCACAGCCTGCAGCAACGGGTGTGAATGTGTTTGGACTCTGTACGGTTTTAAATCTTAATTGACTTTTACTTCAAGGAAAAAGGTTTCAGTCTATTTCCAGAGCAGGTGTTTTTTTTTTTTTTAACCTAAAGTTGTTTTTCGGGAACCATCCATTCTCCCTTAGTTTAGCTGTCTTGCTATTTTGGACGACCCCGTCATAAATCTCACCCACCGAGAGTATGAAGCGCAGTTTGGCTATTTCACAAAGAAATGCTTCAAGGCAAAATGAGGCAGTAACCGCTGCAGGGTGCAGAGAGCTCAAGGCAGCTTTCTGCTCTGTTTGCTCTTGACGTGGCGGATAAGGACTTCTGTGTGAAGTCAGGATCTTGTTGGCTGTACTGGGGGGAATAGCACCAGCCATTTAATCATCTCATCCAGGAGCCATCAGTGCCTGTCTTATTGATGGTTTTGTCCAGATCAGTCGCCAGCAAAACCTGTGGAATGGACCCATTGCAAGGAAGAAATATAGGCACTGATATGAGAGGTAGTGTTACAATAAAATGTCTACGCATACTAAAGCAAAGGCCTTTTTCTGTGCTTGCGGATGTTTTCCCCCGTTGGATTCCTTGCAAACTTTGAGACCAATCAGCCTGTTTCTCTCAAATGGGTGAGCTGCCAGCCTTGACTCTGAATCTGCCCCGAGCACTGGCGCCGCAGCAAGAGAGCCTGAAAAGTGTAAGAGCCACCAGCAGCCTAATCTGGCAACGAACCCTGTATCCGTGTCTCTATGTGATACATTTATCCATTCCCTCAGCTCAGCTGGACAATGAATAGCTGAAGTGTAAGAGATTACCGGGAATGTGTTGCTCACCCTGTTGCCATTTTCAAAAATGGCAGGTCGTAATTATTGTTTTGGACAGAGCTTGTCTCATTAATATGTATGTAAAGCAGTGTTTAAAAGTTGTTTTCTCTGCAGAGAGTCAAAGCTATTCCAACCATTATTATATCCAATTGCATATTTATGACTAATTATATGATAAATCATCAGCTCGCATTTTGAACCACAGTGATTTCATCTCAACATGAAAAAGTCTGCTGTGAAATGTACTGATTCTATTGATGCTATCATGCAGACGGACTTGATTCCATTTGAACTTCACTCTCGATCCTGTGCGACGCTCAAACAGTCATGGCCATATTTACATGTATTACTATGAAACTGCTGGGGAACAAAAAACAAACTCACCTAATTTCCCTCCTCTGTTACGTGCATGGTGTTTTCTATTCTCTCTGTATGGGATATGTTTGTGTACAAATGAACCACAGCTTCTTCTCTAGCATCAGCACAATAGGCAGAACCCCACTGTTCTCTGAGAGGTGTTGATCTGAGGGATCCTACCAGGACATTGGCAGGAGGAGCATTTTGGCCTCGCTTCCTGCTTACACACATTCACAGGCTGCCCACGCATGGTTTCACAGAAGTGCAGTCATGACATGTGGAACAGGACCTGTGCTCCTTCAAGCATGTCGCTATTTCCAAACAAAGACGGAGGCTGTGAGTCAATGACGTTTCTTCTTGTTGAACTTTAATACCTGTGTTCGGCTGCAACCTCCGGGCTGCCTCACTGCCAATGAATGGAGTTCATGAAACAATGACGCAGGTAGAGAGAGTGATGTACGACTGTCTTAGTTAGCAGCTCCATTCATTATAAATGATGTTTAGACAGTCACATCAGAGGTGTCCGGTTGTACTGTGCCTTAAATTCAATTAATGGATATCCTCTAGCCAATCTTAATTCAGTTTTCCCACAGGCAATGGCACAATTAGCTGGTAAATAAATAAATAAACACTACTGTGCAGCAGCTTGTTTATGTAAGTTGATTTTATGTTTGAGCAGGCTGATGGAAAGAGGAAGAGCACATTCGCAAAAGCAAGGAAATAGAGCAGACTTCAGTCTGTGGGAGCGGAGGCAGCGCAGCCGACTGATGTGTCTTTATTCTTAATGATGATGTTGAGTTTTAATCAGTTGGGTCAGGTTTAAATTTGTTGGTATATATTATTTATATATGAGCTGTCGGAGCAGGAGGGCTAACCAAAGCTTAATGGATGGTGTGGAGGTATAAAACAGAACAGAAGGCACTGAAGGCTATAAAGATGTCTGCACCTGTCAGGGACGCCAACCTTGATACCATCCGAGCAGCCTCTGTTCGGGCTTCCACTCTCCCTTTCTTAGGATGCTCTTGTATTCCTGACAGCCCCTCGGCTTGTCACACGCTCCCCAGAGTGCATCTTGTTAATATGAGACACAAAGGCTGACATGACCCAAAGGATCCCCCAAAAAATGTATAAGCAGGCGAAGAGGAGACAGTAATAAGGGGATTTGACAGTAAACTGAGGCAGTGGCTGAAGCATGTTAGCGAGATAAAACGGACGGATGGTCCACAACTCCAGCTAGATGTCTTATAACAGACGCCTGTGATTCATGTGGAGAGAATCAGTTCCTGGAGATATCTGATTAGTATCCTGCTGTGGACGCGGCTGGACAGCACTGTCTCCTACGCCGAGGAGGAGACAAAGTCTGTCTGCAGACACTTTTGTGCCTGTTTTTCCTCTATATTGTTTGAATATTTGTGTGTAGCTGTGAATTTTTGACAAAGCACCTTTCAGCGCATCAAGTCATAGATGCTCACTATCTTTTGTGATAAAGCATCTTTATAAAGGTGATAATCCAATGCTTTTTAAAACCTTGAATGTTTTGGTTGTGAAAAACCTTCTGCATCACAGTTATCCCAGTAGAGGCCAATAAAACCCAGACAGGTGTATGCATCACCTCTATTTCCCTATAAATGACGTTTGGTTTCTAAAACCACATATGTTAAGAGGGAAGTCAGCTTTATAGAGCAAAATCAGTTTTCGTGTATGAAGCTTTTAGTAGCTCCAGAGAGAGCTACACTAAATCTGATAAACTCCTGAAAGTTCTGGCAGAAGACTACAAGTTCAGAAATGAGACAGAAAAACTAATGAATGTCAATTTGAAGTAGCACAAACTGAATAGAAAAAACCCACACGTTCACAGGGCTTATATTTCCAGAGGCCTGCGCACTTTCAAGTGGCTCTTGATAAGCTTGAGGTTGTTAAGACCCTGTGCATTTTCCCTGCTGATATGAATGATAGGTGTCCTACTCTATATGAGGCTGTAATAAACGCTGAGTTATGGGAAAGTGCAGCGCACATTCACGCAATCAGCAACTGTGGGACTGTTGCTGGTAAATTGCATTTCGAAGTCACAGCAGGCCAAAGCAGAAAAAACAAAGCTCAGGAAACTCTGTAGACGCCTGGGCTGCATTTCTATAAAAACTCCAGTGTAGCGCTGGGCACCGACATAATGTGAGTGACATGACACGATGAGCACGACTGCAGGGGCGAACAACAACTTATCCATTATTATTAAGCTGAAATTTGGTCCTCTGACTTATTGGTTTAGGGCAAGAATATGAGTTTAAACTTTTAAGATGGAGTTTAAACTACAGAATGTTTAAAATACCACTACATTACTCTAGAGTCACAGCTGACTTCCAGTGCTGAGGTACATGAGGTTAGGCTTGGACAAAGCGGTACTTTGGTTAGGGTTAGAGAAACATTGGGACGTTGTGTCCGAGGTGATTGATGCATCTTTCCAGCGCATCAATCTTTCACTGACATCCCAGTGGTACAAGTACAGTAGAAGTTAAAAGCAGGATGTCTGTTACGGTGGACTAATACTGTGGTTACTGCGATGTTTATGTACTTTGTGTCATCTACGGTGGGAAATTTTAACTCTGTAACTATTTAGAGCTATTTACTGTGTTTGCACGCCGTGCTTTACGTGATGTTATCTGGGTTTCAGGCTTATCTTCATTTAAGAGGCCAAAGCTGTGCCATCTGTGGCCTGAGGTGACTGGTACAGGTGTTAGTGGGGCCTTGAGGTTATCTGGACTGACTGATGCAGGGATACACACATCAAGGAGGTGTCAGGGGATTTTTCCCTTTGGGTCTATATTGGGCCGCATCACGTTTGATACCAAACCATCCAAAATGTTTGAATTGATTTCATGTCATGACCTGAGTGGTTTGGTTCTCCGGTAGAAGTTCTACTCAGCAGTCAGAAGGTGATGTGTGGTGATTGGAATGAAATCAGGCACAGGCATCATGTGTCAGTTCAGATGTTTATCTTGTCTCTAAAGAACATGGCCAATTAATTTTGATGAGGCAATTAACTCAACATCTACGACGGAGATGGCATCAATGAGCCAATCAATGTTTGGCTGATTTTCAAGACACGTCACAGTCAAGAAGGAGCAGGGTTTAACAACTCGACTTACTTTGTCAAAATCATGTTTTCACAAAAGAAATTATAAAAACTCTTTTTTGTTGTTGTTGAGTTAATTAAATCTGTGGTAGAGAAAGTGATAACAGTGATCAAAGAATATGATGAGCAGCGTTTCAGAAATGAAAGCTTTATATTATCACAGTCATCATTTGGATTATTTGTCAAATCAATGATGATGGTGCCAGAAATGAGAAACATCATCTGGGCATGAGGGGAGGCCTGACTGCCAGCTTTTGCAGCAGTGGCAGTTTTGTCAATGAAACACACCTTGATAAAATAGACAAAACGGATTCTGTGGTTTTGCTGCAGCAGACAGTCCAGCGCACACAACCTGTGAGCGTCCTAAGTTAAGCCTCTCTGTGTCCGTGCGTCTTTCTCAGCGTTTGCACAGGACTACAGGTCTAAAATTAAAGTTGATTAGATAAGAAAAATGACTAAAATGTGACTGAGACAAACTAGAGTTTAACTGCAGGGAAATGACTAAATGACTAAAGATTAAGTCTCGTCTTTTCTACCGCTGCAGGTCAACAAAACCGAAGACAAATCCCTCGAGGAGCGAGGGCGAATCATGATTTCTCTGAAGTACAACACCCAGAAGTCTTGCCTGGTGGTGGGCATCATCCGCTGTGCTCACCTCGCCGCCATGGACGCCAATGGCTTCTCGGACCCCTACGTCAAAACGTCAGTACTGTCTCTTAATGGAACTAGTAAACATCTATGGCTACAGGCTTGGTTTGATATGACACTGACATCCCGCTCATTCAGACCAAAACAACACATGGCCACAAATGACGTACATGGCTTTTGTTGCTATGTTATTATCTGTTCTGGTTTGGCAAACTTCTCTGAAATCAAAACACTATTTCAAAATTTAAATTAAGTTGGAAATAAATAGAAATAACCTGTCATTAGCTTTGTTATTATGAAAAGTGGGTAGATTAAATCAGATCAGATTCCATTATGAAGATGAACTCAAGGCATTATTTCTCAATTCGGTGGTTACAGGCAAAAACGAGACTATAATGTTTAAAATTACAGAATTGACAAACATTTCTTCTCTAAACACTAGATGCTCATCATAATTGTGTTATTTTTATTGACTGTACAACACACTGTAGAAATGCTGAAATGGATTATCTGGCAGTGCTGCTGTGGCAGAAGCACAGGTAGCATAACCGTGATCAGCATGAAAGACATGCAGCACGAGAGGCCATCGGCAGGGCTGCAATTTGAAGGAGAGTCGTATTTATCCCATCTGAACATTTCCCCAAGTCTTTCATCTGGCTCAGCAATGAAAGTGCAATTAATTTCCGACTCCGCTGTGCACACATTGAGAACAAAAGTGCAACTCGTTTCGGGGGAGAGGGGCTGGCAACAATTTTACAACAGTTGGAGGCTGAGAAAATTTTCCTGACGCTTGAAGGACAGATAATGGGTTTACTGACTCACGTGAGAGAGAATAGAAGAAGAGTATGCTCAGTCAGATGGTTTCCTCTTCTACAACCAGCTGATTGGTAACAAGATTCAATCTGGTGCATCACAGCACCAATAATTCAAGTATGCCGTGTCCACTTCCATTGCTTGCGTCCTGTTTGACGTTTTTCACTCTTAGCTTGCTTTGCCTGAGGGTCAGTAGTCCTATTACACGGTAACAATTAGACTCGCTGCAATGTCCTCATCAACAACAATTTCAGTGCCAATGCCCCCTGGGGTAAGTTTGTGAGCAATAACCCACTTAGCCTCCCTTTAAGTATCTGTGTTACCTTGGGAAATTGAAGTCTGCGTGGGTCTAGTGAGCACGAGGGAGGTGGCGAGCTACTGTAATTGCTTCGTGCATTGAAATATACCACATCATGAGTTATTACTCAAAACTGCTATGTGCCAAATGGATAGAGGTACTAAACAGCACCCAGCATGAAGGGGCTGAAAGAAGTACAGCCAGCTGTTTGCATCATTCATGAAGGTAACACAGAAACAATGGTCCAGCCTGCAAATGCACATGCGCAGACTCAACAGCCATAAAAAAAAAAAGAAAGTGTTTTTGCCATGGACTCAAACTGGAAACTCAAATACAAAGAACCACAATCAGTCAAAAATGTGTTTACTGCATATTGCATATTTTACAGCACACATTCAGTTGACAGTCTTTTGATGAAGCTACATAAAGTTAATAAAGTAAGTCTTCAATATGATTTTCTACTGTTGAGCTGCATTATGCTGAGAGATGTTCCTCCTATTTTATCAATCCTATTTCAACTTGAATAAACTCTACAAGTACAAACCCATAAAACCTCATATTCAGAAAACTGGCGACATAGGTTTTATATAAGAGATCTGCACTGCTGTGAAGTAGTGGGAGTAGCTGAATGAGAATCCACTATTACTATGAAGCAAGGTGTCTTCAACTCTGTGAGCTCATCAAAAAGACACTAAAATGAAATTACGCTGTTGAACTTGCATTGTATTGGACATCAGTCTGGGATGAGAAGAAGAGGTGATGACAGTACAACGTCTATCAGTTGGAAAAATGAAAGCATGCGAAAGTCAGTAGGGACTGAACGTAGGGCAGTACCACAGCACCCTCTAGAGGACAGAACAAATATCACCTGACAAATGTATAAAGTGTGAAGTCTTTGCATTATGAGGTAATCATGCCGTTTATGTAATGTATCAATTTTCCTTTTATACTTTTCTCTATTCACTAAAATAGGCAGGGTTGGAAATGTTGAGCTTTCATTACCGTTCTGTAACAAGCCTTCCTGCCTTTGTCTGCTGCTCTGTGCTCCTACAGGTACCTGAAGCCTGATGAGAACAAAAAGTCAAAGCACAAGACTGCTGTGAAAAAGAAGACGCTAAATCCTGAGTTTAACGAGGTATGAACCACCGCTACTGCAATTTCTTTTCATTTTCTTTCCCTCCGAGTTGTTTATCCAGATAAACACCGGGCAACACGTAGACCAACAACAGCCAAAGCACATTTTTCCTTTTTCATCTCAAGATGGTTTATTGAAAGAAAAGAGAGAATGTGCTGTGATATGTCACAAAAATGTTTGTCAGTGAAGACAAACTGTACCTCAGGTGTCTGAACCACATCTTCCTCTGTCATCCCCTGGAAATCTTTGATGTATTCCACCAAAACCTGAGCCACATTGATTTAATAGATTTGAAACCTGACTGTGGGAGAATGAAACCTCCAGTGGTTCCGCTGCTGTTCATAATTTCGTTAATGGCGTCAGTGTTTCTCACTGAGTTGAGATCAATCAGACACATAAGTCACAACAGCTTGGATTATTGTTGTTGTTGTTTTGTACAGATCCCTGTACCTTAACATGTGTTGTCGTTTCAGAGCCTCTTTGCTTTGATAAATGAATAGAGACTAGTTGAGTCGCCGTATTTTCCTGTTACATAACCAAAAGGATTGTTTTTAAATAAAGACCCTGCTGTGTTTAGCGTGGCTGCCCAACGTGGTCTCCCAGTACTTCATGGCACAGGTTAGCTCGGCTCGGAAGTATCCCTGGCCAAGCACTCACAGGCCAGCGACTTGACATTTTCTCTGACATTTTTTGTGCCCATATTCTTCCATCACCTCTTGGCCTTTCTGTCAGACGCAGGCAGCCAGGGTCTTCATCCGTATCAAGGCCCCGATTTCATTAAGGTGGAGCAACAACCTTGATTGAACCACAGATTGAAATGCAGGATGAATGCTCTCATTTTGTGGGGTGACAATATCTGAAATAAGAGCACTTTTCACATTTTATTACCTCTGTGCTTACACTGGCATACTGACATTTTTAGCATAATAAACTGGTCCAGTTAAGCGACCTGAGCTAATAGGACGGACTGGCTGTTGCACACTTTATGTGATGAATGACTTCCTGGGAGTGAGAAAAGAAAAATCCTGCACCAGCACTAAACTGCTAATTATTTTCAGCCCTAACAAAAAAATAAAACTCATTGAGGCGCACACATTTATGTGAATCAATTTCACCCCGAAATGAAACAAATGTCAATTGCATTTTGCTTCCATAATGATAATTAAGTAAACCCAGCACCGTGCAAAAGAGTGTTTTGTTGGGAAGTAATCTGAAAAAAGTGTGATGTGTACTTTAATTGTGTGTGATTACACTGGAGCGAAGAACTGCTGGAGCTCTCATTTTCTGCTGCTCTGCTCTCTGCAGGAGTTCTCTTATGATATCAAATATGCAGACCTCACTAAAAAGACACTGGAGGTCACCGTGTGGGACTACGACATTGGGAAGTCCAACGATTTCATAGGTAAGCTCAGGTGGGCTGTGCTACGCCAGCTCCGCTTTCATCAGGGATGACAAGAATGTAGGAGAGATTCATCAGCATCAGCAGCACTGCTGGACGTCTGTCCAGCTGAGTCTGCCATCTGTCCTGCCCTTTCTTAATCTCAAGGCTGAGAAACAAACAAGTACTGAGTCATGCTACGAACCAGCTCGTGTATTCTTGTGATCCCCAAGCTTTGAAGTACATCGTAAAAAAACAAACCTTTTAAGTACAGTAATAAAGTCTCAAAACCAAACTCATTATGAAACAAAAATCTAAATATAACTGGAAAGAAATGATTCAGCACGAGGATTATTGCTCTGAGACCCTGTCTGGTCATTTTTATTTTCAAATTAAAATTGTGTCATTTAATACATTCATCCCAGATCCGTGTAGATGTGGGGTGATTAATGTTTGGTGAGGATAATCTGATTAGCTTTGCCCACACCAGTCAGTGGCTATTAATGTGTGTGTTCCATCAACGTCGTTAGAGTCGCCACAGCCTTGGTGGCATTTGCTAAAATCCGTTCTGGCTGTGGAGCTTTTAGGTCCATGTCATGTTGTCTGGAAATTGAGCCATGGCATCTCAACACGTTACTCCATCCTTATTTCCAATAAGAAGAAAAAAGTTATAATAATAACACAAATATTACGTATAGTCCAGTAGTAGCTTGTACACCTGTTATGAAGTGACTGCCTGTCTTTATTCTCGTTAGACTTTTAACCCGTGGCATCTATTTGCTTCCTTACAGGCGGCGTTTCTCTGGGAATCAATGCAAATGGAGAAAGGCTCAAGCACTGGTTTGACTGCCTCAAAAATAAGGACAAGAAAATTGAGCGTTGGCACACGTTGACCAACGAATTACCTGGTTCGTTAAACGACTGAAACCCATATCCTGTCATTTTCCATCCTGTCGGACCTTGTTCTTCCCCGGCTGCACCACACAGGACCCTTCATTTTCCACCTGGCTTCTGGATTTTTCCTCATGTGGGCCACAGTGACTTGTGACACCTCTCTTTGGGAATATATTTCCTCTCAAGAGTTTCTCAACTGAAGCATCCAAAACGTTTGTGTTCATTAATGGAAGTTGCAAAACTGCTTCTTTATTTTCTTGGATTTATGATTTAAAATTCTCCTTCAAGTTCAACCACGATAATAGGAGCCGTCTAATCAATTAGATGTTTTACAGCAGGTATATTTTTACTAATAATCCCCAAAACATGACTAATAAAGCCTAGATACTGAGACAACAACAGACCTGAAGGAGACGTGGTTAAACGAGCAGAGAACCAAACTACATGTAGCAGAATTTGATTTGATTTTCTGAAACAGTTCTTATGTTTTTAAGCAGTATTTACTGTCAAGGTATAGGGAAACAACAGTAGTAAATTAATCAGCCACATATTTAGAGATGATGTCTGTTACCATTGTTCACCTCTCTGGTGTGGCTGCCACACAACAGGCCAACAGCAGAGCGGATCTGAGTGTTTATCATTTTGTTTTACTCACATGTCACAGATGCACAGAACATCCCTTAAAGATTGTACAAATTAACATCTCCGTATATCATATCAGTTCATATATATGATATCAGGCGTTTTAGGCTGTATCACACTGAGTTCACGCTGAGTAGAACTGAAATTACTCCACATGAAAACCCAGCCCAGTGTTCTTCGCGTAGTGTCTCTGTAGCGTGGAGCTCTGCAATTTAGAAGAGGCACACGTCCGCTGAGGGAGTAGTTCTGCTGTAACCTGTTACCACAGCAGGTGAACCGACAAGCAAACAGTCTGAAGTATACTTAGGCCTTCAGTGCTCTTCCAAGTAAAGCGGTAAAAAAAAAAAGCTCCTATAACCAGGCAACACATAAAATCAAAATGCAAGGTTTCATGGGTGAATGACGATGAATGCTGGCTGTCCCATGGGATCCGCTTAAAGGATGGCTCGTGCATGCTGAAAGGACCACGGGTTACCTACAAGTATGAGCAAAGTAAATACACCGATGCAAAAACTTGCAACTTTATCCAACCTTGTCCTACTTACAGCGACTATTTATGACATAGCCAACAATGATGCCTTGTGTGTTTCAATGCTAGGTGTCACGGTGCCACGACTTGGCTCACACGTATTTTCAGTGTAACCTTTAACCTGTGGAGCTGTCTGGTTTTGTGGTAATCCTCGCGTATAGGTGCAAGTGTTCCAGTCATCTCGTCCTTTGTCCAGTGCAACGGCGACGCATGCGATCCAATATGCAAGCAAAACCGAGGAATGGCCGATGGGTCTGTGTCACTGTTTTTACTGCCTTGCCTGCTCGCCGCTGGTCAGAAGCGATTTTTCAGGTTTGTTAAGTGAAAGCTTGAAGCACAGCAAGACTCTAAGGGCAAGATGTAATTTCCTCGTGAGAGCCATGCAGGGTGTTGGCAGAAGTGCCAGTGAGTCAAATTTGAGCAGACAGCGAGTTGAATACGAGCAATCTGCTGGGAGAGTGCGGCTAGGAGCTGCAGGTGGTTATGGACGTAAAAGCAGATCTTATACGCACCTGATAATTCGGATGATCTGTGGGCAATTTCATCACAGAGGCGCAAACATGCACAGTCACTGTACACAGCAATCACACAGCGCTCCTTCACAGTGTGGAAGGTGGAGAGCAGCTGTAATCAGCAGCAAAATGCAGTTCAGTGTGTGACCCGCCTGATGAAAATCGTCAAACCACAATACCACCTGACTGGGCAGCTCTGTGGCGTGTTTGTGAGTGTGTGTGTGTGTGTGTGCAGCTTATTGTTTACACTACAGAAGATGAGTTTCCATGAAAACTTGCTGACAACATTATCAGCAGTAATGTGGATGAAAACGTACCTGCTGCGTGTCAAAAGGGCAGAACTTTAAAAAAAGCAACACAGAAAGTTTACGTCACATGTTCAAAAAACAACGGTAAACGCATGTATTGTTTACAACAGCCTATTCTTGCTGAAATCCCAGTTTGCTGCGCAGAGGGCAAACGTGCGCTTGCTCGAGTCGCCGCGATTCTTCAGTCGTGCAATGCAAGCTTTGCTAAGATGGACCAGGCAGAGAAGGGCAGAATTTTTATTATACTAGCAGTGTATATATATACATATATATATATTGTTACTATGTTGTTGCACATGTTGAATTTTTTTATTTAATGTAAGCTGCTCCGGTATAAGTATCAAACAGAATGTATGTTTTAACCCTTTCTATTCCACAGTGAAACCTGTGAGGATGTGAACCTCTGTGTTGATATTGTTCATAAGTCACATCTACACATCTACCGGGGGTCATATATGGAGATGTCTAATATTTAGTTTGAATTTTCTCCTTAATATTTGATCTTAAAGTTTATTACCCCAGGATCCTGTGCAGACCTGAAACAGGACTGAAATCGGCCAGATTGAGTTTCCCCTGTGGCTCAGCACACTGGCATGCGTCTCATGTCCATGTCATTTTGCGTTTGATTCTGCTGAGTGACCTTTTCTGCATGCGCGCACACCCACGTTCCTGGTAAGTTTCTACCGTGCGCTGACTAGTACCAAGGAAATGGGATTCAAATGGTCCTCACGTAATTCCGACATCGGGAACCCTGTCAGGTTTGCAGGTCAGCTGACACCTTCCATCCTCCGGTCAGGCATGCTGACTGTTTTATAACCACATCCTTTCAACTCACCGATCACAGCCGGTAGCGTTTTATTGTATGTTAAATCTTTAGAAATCATGAAAACTACATCAGTTAATCTAGTGGGTTCCTCCACAAACTGCTTCACAATGTTTGATGCGTCGTATCAGACTTCCTTACGTGTTAACAGCCTCTTCAGGCGCATTGATTTGTGAGATTCAAACTGGCTGCGGAACCCTGTTAGCATCTCAATATACTCCTCGAAACAACAGCGATCGCTCTTTCTCTGATAAACATGTACTGAATACAACTGATGTGATTTGATTTTGTAATCTGTCTGCCTTTGTATGCAAGCTGAATATTATGGAAAAAACACATACAACTGCATGCATATGTTCTTGGTTTTGTCATGAGATGACTTTGCCTAATGTTTGATACTGTTTTCTGTATAAAAAAAAACAAAATACACACTTAACTGTGGATGCGCTAAGATTATGCTACAAGTCAGTCTTTCTTCTGGACGACATTTTGTACCTTTGAACACTATTGCATTGCCTGTTTGGCTGCTGTATTGAGTATCTGGAAGCGTGACTTGATGTGAATTAAAATCTCTCCTTTGTTGTTTTGTTTCCTTTTCAAGACTCAGGCACTCGTTTGCATTATTCTGGTTTGTCGAATGTATGATTGTAAATGCATTGTCCAAAATTATATTTTAGTCCACTGCTAAATGGAAACGTTATTGTGTTGTCCTTATTTCTCATGCTCATGATTTTTGAAAGGTCAGTTATCGCTACACGTGCTTCCAGTTGCTACTGCTATGAGACATAGCAAAGTGTTTATAGCTGAAATCTATCTGCATTATAATTCCTGTAGCAGCAGCAGGCGGCTCCGGTCCGTTCAGTGACACCAGTGTTTTTGTGTTGTTTTGACGGAGAAGCAGCAGGAAGCTAAATTACTGCTGCGTTTCCTGCCAGGACAAGGCCACTGTGATCACGCAAGTTCAAGTCTCTGTACAAGCTCTACGGTGCCATCCTCCATGTCAGTTCATTTGGTGACTGTAGAGGTAATAAAAACTATAGGAAAAATCAGGGAATCAGCAGAGTCAGCAGAAGTGAGTTTTCCAGTGCTCATAATTTGACTGTGGAACAAAGCAACATTACCGTCCCTTTAACCACTGGGTCCTAGCCTTATATTATGCCATAGCCTGTTACACCGACTCCTCTCTAAACACTGAATAATGCTCCTTGTGTATAGCTTTATGAAATATATCTGAAAAATTGCTGAAGAGTCCTTTTTAAACCACTTGGCAAGAGTGATTAGTCACAATTATCCTTGTGAAAATAAACATTTTATCCAGATGAATGACGCTGCCTTAAAAATTTATGTTTCGTGTTACAGAGCCCTCAGCTCCTCACGGCAGGTTCTGCTTTAGTGCTCTAACTTTATTTTGTGCTTCAGTTCTTCCTATTTACGCCTCTGTTCATTGTAAAACAGATCCAGATCTCCTGTTTTGTTCCCTTTGGCAGGTTCCTCCAGCAGATAAGCTCTGCAGTGAACACAGGAAAATCAATTAGCATTTGGCATTATTTTTTCTGCCCTCATCCTCAAACATCACTCGCTATCATTAGAGTGTGGACTTTGCGTCCGCCTTATGAACAATGACTGGCTGCTTGGGGCAACGTGAAACAGGTTATGGACAAGCATATGTAAAAATGATGTTGGCTACATTCTTCACCGGCAACATTAAAACAATCGTTTTTGCGTGTGTTTTGTGGAGAGCTGCTTTTAGATTCTGGGCCAACAATGTTTTCTTTTCTTTCCAGTCGAAATGTTTGTTTGCTGCCTTACCATGGAAATCTCACGCCTCCTACATGACAGAGAACAATTCCACGAGTCTGACGTAGTAGACAATTGTTTACCACTTACTCCTAATTCAATCACAGTAAATAAAGACTGATGTTGACCTGTGCTGCGTTCTGGCACTTTGCCCTGCTGCATTCAGAAAATTAAGCACAGCATAAGGTAGCTTTATCAAAATCAATCATATTTGTTAATGAACAGACCAGTCTGCCGGGGTCTGCCTCCACAATAATGACTTTGTTTAAAGCTGATTTAAACCCATCTATGGATCTTTGAGTGTTTTTAATTAGGTTACATTGTTATTTCTCTGCACGTATTTCTCTATTGTTAATAAAATATCACTAAAACGTCAACAGTGCACACGTTCTTTAAGCAACAAGAGAACAGAGAACTATTCTTGAAGGATACGTAGAGGATGCCCATTTTCAGTCAGGAGTTTGTTTTTAGGACATTTTGGACTTATGGTCTATGTATTTGAGCACACCAGAAAATGAGGACATTTGAGCTTTCAGCCATCTATCAAACCAATGGAAAATGCATGAAACGATGGACGAGTGGCTCTGGTGGCTCCTTGAGTCATGCAGCTAAACTATCCAGAATTTGTCTCTGCGGGTAAAAAGAAAAACAAGACATTACAGCTTGCCACAAGGTGGAATAATCCAAAGCAAGAGGGAATTTGAAACTAGGGTTAATTAACAAGATCATCCTGCTAGTGGAAGGTAAGCAATGAGTGATGTTTAAACACTGAGTGACCATTATATCGGCAGAGATCTGTTTTAAGAGGTGTTCTATTTATGCGTTTGTTGTCTTGATGAAGTTGAGCGTGATCGTGTTTGTGTTCTTAGAAGCGTACAAAGTCCATTCTGCTACGAAGACCGAACACTGCTGAGTGGGCTGGTGGAGGGAGGTACTTCTAAGATGTGGTCTGAGCTGTGCCAACACTGAGCTTGTTTTCACGACAGGTCACAGGGAAGAGATTACAGCTTTCCCTAAGCTCAGTGATCAATGGTGTTATTTGCTTAATTAAGAATTTTATACCTTCAGTGCAAAAAGATTGTATGGTGCAAACAGCCCACCTCTATAAATTATATTCACATTGTGTGGATTGCAGGTTGTGTACATTGCCAAGATTCAGTGCAAACCAGGAAGTGTGTTCATTATGAGGGAAGGGGGTAGAAAGTAAAGCCTTGATCGTACTCCAGGCCGGATGCAGATGTGACCAGCTGTGGACGTGCACAAGAGAGTGACCTGTACGTACAGATACACTAACAAAACATTGTTTACAGACATGTTCCCCATATAGAAAGCGCTAAAAAAAACACGGTGGCGACCTCCTGGCAGCAAGAAGAAGAGCTCCTTTGTTTGTTGTATTTGGCAGAACAACATGGAATGAAAAAGCACGAAACCATTAAACCATGTCTGCAACAAGCAGATAAACAAGGTAAACACAACACAAGCCTTTGTACTGTAGCTTTGTTGGGGCATTTTCTGAGATGTGGCTATTCTTTTTAGTCACATCTGTTTTGTAACCATTGGTTTGT
The DNA here is from genome assembly GCA_030770545.1 of Macropodus opercularis. NCBI lineage: Eukaryota > Metazoa > Chordata > Actinopteri > Anabantiformes > Osphronemidae > Macropodus > Macropodus opercularis. The sequence continues at coordinate 6,490,839 of CM061102.1, read as the reverse complement.
AATTTAGTAAATATTAATATTTAGTATCTCAGTTTACCATAGAACAAGTCATCCACTGAGTTGTTCAGTCGGCCGTGTCGTTATCCCAAAGGGGCCGTTCAGAGGCAAGCTGTCTTTCCTGACAAAGATATTTCACCTCTCATCTGAAATGCTCCCTCAGCTCTGACTGGTTGACAACGTCTGTGAAGTTGTTAAGTCATCACCGAGGACAGATGTGGATTGTTTTCACATCCAAGCATCACATGCGTTATTGGAGTCATGTGTCAAAGTGTGAACGTGTGTTACATGAGGCGATACCAAGCCTGCGTTGTACAAAGTGGACCAGTTGGTCTATGATACCACTTATCACCCACTGACGGCTGAAGCGATGGTTGGGGTTCACATACGTGTCCTACTTTACTGTCTTGTCTTGTCTTCTCTGGTCAGAACTAAATGTTATTGGAACTCAGGAATATTTAATGAGTATATTATTATCATTACTATTCAAGGGGGACATCACAAATAAATGAATCACCAGTTAATAGCTGTCACCAAAAATATAAATGCTAACCACAATGGGACATTATTATTTTGTTCCTTTTAGGACCTGATTCAAGACAGTAAATGTTGAATGTCCCTTTGTTATTGTTGCTGTATTTATTTGCAGAGGGACGTGGTTTTGCTTTTAAATTCCCCTCAGCAGATTAGCAGTGCAATGTTTGCCTGTCACTGTGGAAATACTGTTTTCCGCTACAAATATGTTGACACTGATCTCATTTACGTCTCTGCTGGCGCCATAGATCTCCCGGCTTTGTTTGCCTAATTAATAGTATTTTGTGGGCTGTTACGAATAATTGTTCTCACAATTACAGTGCAGCACAGGTCTTCACACTGAGACAATGAAAACAATACAGTGCTTCTGGGATTTATTAGACAAAATTAAGCTTGTCAGGGAAGTCATTTGAGGAACAGTAGTTTTTTTTGTGTGGAAGTATATGAGCTATAATAAAAACTGAAATTCAGCACATTAACATTATCTTGGTTTAATTAAGGTCAGTGTTCAAAACATTGTCCTGTAGCCTAAAATAAAATAGCTGCACAGACCAATTGGGTAGAAGACCACATTTCCCACAACGCCTTGCGCCACTGCACACCCGCCCCCTTAGTTTGAATGGCAAGTTGTTTGTTTCACTCCGACCAGCTGCTAACTATTCCAGTCGGAAAGCCAACATGGGGACCAGCGGTCCTCTGCCTTCCCATTTACAGAGCCAACAAGTTACGGGAGGCTGGTCAGAAGACGACTTCCGCTTCGATATGCTTCTTCAAAATAAAATACTCGAAACGACCTTCATTCGCTCACCCAACATTCATCCAATTCAACGTGACGGGACACTGATGTCATAGCTTCACCGTGAATACAGCCTCATTTTATTTGTTTGGTGACTGTTAAATTCAATTAAAGTTTTATATGAACTAACAGTCTAAATTGGTATAGTCACGTTTTCAAGCTCTGAGGTTAGTAAATACAAGTGCAGCTGTCTTAGCAAGAGTGATTTTGTAAGTAAGTATTACATTTATTGCGTTTTGTTTTTGAAATCTAACAGAAGTCATAATTTGACAGTGCATCGGTGGCATTAATCCAGCAACATCTAAAAGCTGAATAAGTAAGTAGATGAGTAATGGGTCGTGTTGTTATATCACACACCTTCTTCAAACTAGGCCTGTTTACGTGCGCCCGTAGCGCTTTGTGCTGAACGCCTCCATTTTGAAAAGCTCCAAGCGGAAGTGCGCGCGTCCTGTAATGCGGCGTTGACACAGGTCCGTTTTTACCTCTTTGCTTTCTTTATTCCACCCTGCCTCCTCTTTCTTTCTCTGTTTATTGCGCCTTAGCCTGCCGCATGTGTGTATTTATTTATTTATGCATCTTACCGTAGTTGAAAGTGTTTAGGTTTTACATTTTAGCCGTTCCTCAAATGAGAAGACGTAAAAAATGGAGCTTCATATTTTAGAGCACAGCTTGAAAGTGGCGAGTATAGAAAAGGAGGGGATCCAGATCTGCACGCACGGATTAATAAAACTCGCCTTCTTGGCCTCCAAAACCAGGTGAGTAACTTGTAAATAGACGGTGTCACGTACATGCGCTACGTGTTTACTGCGAGGCTGCTGCTGTTGTTAACATTATTGCAAACTAATGCCGGGGGCTGCGTGGACTGGCGCTGCGTGCATTCGGGCTCTGGCTAGTTCCTGTAGTTGTGTTGATGCTTCAAATGCAGCTTTGTGTGTTGTTTTAGAAGCAGTCGAGTGCGGGTTTCCAGTTTCCAGGCCTATCCCTGTGCACTAGTGTCATTTTGTAGCTTTGTGCCATCTGTAGCTGGCTGGACGCCAGCTGGTGTGTGTGTGTTTGTGTGTATTAGTGTGTGTATGTTGTTCCTTGTATCAGGGAAATTATAACGTGTTTACATCCAGACATCCAAGCATTAGGGGGCATTTACTGTGTCCCGTCTAATTAAATGACCCTAATACTGTCCCTCACTTGTGCAGTTTTTATTGCCTCCACTTATTATTATTATTATTATTATTATTATTATTATTATTATTATTATTATTATTATTATTATTATTATTATTATATTTTAGCAGGCTGACTTTGTTAAAAGTCAGTCAGCAGTCTGATACTCTCCCTCTGTTGCCGCTGATAAAATACAATCCACTCACATTACTGATTACCTGATGAGATCAGAATTAAGGTGATCAAACGTTTCTTTTAATTACTGATTAACCTGCATTATGGCTGTTGGTAATTAATAACACATTCTGTCATATAGCAGCCGTGGCCACCATCAGCATCAGTAATTATTACTTCATACGGCAGATAAGCTTATGGAGCTACATGTAGTTACATCCAGCATCTTGCTGTGTGGTCATAGACTGCATGTGTGATATTGAATCTTAAATTGTGTACACTCCAACACAATATTCGTGTCAACATCATAATTAAGACTGGGAATGTCTCTGTTGTGTATTTAATTTGGTGCTTGTTAATACCAGAGTGACTGGAAAACAATATTGCAAATGCCTCACGTCAGCCAAAGTCCATCATTCACTGTGTCTATGTCAGTGTCTTTACACAAGACACAAGTGTGCAGCCAACATCCAACTGGGAGAAATCTTTGTCTAAGCTGAGAATATGTTACCACTGTCTGTCACATATCATCAATGCACTTTGGGAAACCACCAATGTTGCTTCCCTAATTGGTGGATCATCCCAGTTCGCTAACACAATACATTTCTAAAAAGACTATGACTTAATTCTGGATTTTTGAGGCAGTTCCCATTGTTAATTGAGGGTTTTGGGAAAAAAATCTGACACAGTGTGAAACCAAAGAGGCTTGACAAATAAATGTCGATGAGGAAGTAAACGTGTGACAGTGTGGTTTTGCCTTTTAAACCTACGCGTCTGTCCTTGCATGTTACTGAAGGTTCAGTGCTGTCTCAAACCTTTGTGGTGTTAATCACTGAAACTACATTTACATATTTTTATTATTCTCAAATACTCTGATAAACCTAACGACCCGCCGGACAGATCTAAAGAACCAGATACTAACACTGAGGGGTTGGTGGAGACCAAATCAGAGCTCACAAGGAGTTAGTATGGGTGTTACATTTGTCAGGTGCTCGTCGTCTCCGCTCGATGTGCAAATTAACTGTGGCCTGTTCTTGGTTCTCTAAATGAGAGATATGAGGAACCTTATAACTGTATAGATGTAATGATTATTGGTCAAGGATCTGTTTCATCTGCGTTCGTAGGTGCAAACTTGTTTGTTATTTTTCTCTGCCTCTCACAGGCCGTGATTGGTTGGCAGCGTGTTGCAGTACACCCATTTAAAGACTCTCTGTGGCATTTGTTGCGTGCGTTCAGAATGTGAGCAGAGCGGTCTAAGTGTTCAGTGATCTCCCCCCGCTGAAGGGTAACACAATGAATCTCTGTAGTGATTTGTTATTTAGCTGTTGATCCAGATAAAACACTGTCAAAGAACAATGCGAGTCATTAAGGAGCGTTCATATTGACAAGGTCATGATTAGAGGAGTTTTATCAACCCAGGCACAGACAACAGCTCCCATTCATCATATTATTCTAGCTCTACAAAACCACACACTCCAAGTCAAAGAAAATGACACTTGACAGCTCATTTAATTCTGTGAGGAAATTCACTCTTCCCGTCGACAGCATTGCTGAGTCTTTCTGTTATGTCTCTGTCATTATTCACGCATTTCAGCCGAGTGCAAGCATTCAGTTGCTGGCCTGTAAAGAATGTGATTATCACCGTGGTGGGGTTTTTTTTGTGTAGTGTTTTTAACAATATCCTTAAGCTCCTAAGCACAATTTTGGTTTGTTGAGTTGAACCTTTGCAATTGACTGTCAGACCAAAAATAGTTGTGACATTAAGCACTTTGGAACACGGTGATGTAAAAGGTAACAAAATGACCATTTGATAAAATCGCTGGAAAGGGGAACACAAACCCACGGGTGTTGGAGGTTATTCAACACTTTTGCCATAGTGAAGCCTCTGTTTTCTTCTCTCATACTTGAACAGGGCTCTGTTATGTTTGTTGATTTCTGTAGTTTTGTCTCTGTGTTTGTGTTTCGAACTGCACGTCTTTCTCCTCACTAGGTGTTGAGGAGGTTTATGACGGCAGTAAAGCAGCTCTGCTTCACCGATGACTCGGTTATGAGCCTAATATTCAATATAAAATGACACAGAAGACATTTACAGGCAACTTTATGCAATTTCTTGTGCTTTCATTTTTCAGTGTTGCAGGTTATTATGTGAAAATGTTTCATTAATGCCTCGAATATAACTTTTAATGTGCATCTTTCTTCTGTTTTTCTTTTTTCCTTTCAGATGCAAGTTTTTCAGTTTGACAGAGACTCCGGAGGACTACACCATTATTGTTGATGAGGAAGGCTTTAAAGGTGGGTCTGCTCACACTGTAGGTCTTTACGGCCACTGTGGGAACCATAGATCAGAAGCAGTGGGACAAGATCACATTGTGCAATCCCTGATTTTGTCCAGTGTCACGTATGTTTGAGCAGACTGTCATTATGGATGTGAGGCCAAGCTGCTGCTCGCTGTGGTTTGTGGTTAGCTGAGTGAGTAAATCCATGTCATTACACCTCGTCCTCCAGCGTGACCCTCCTTGTTGCCCTGGAGACCACTGGCTGTTTGTTGTAGAACTGGCTCAGGTAATTTTTACTGGTGACTGGCTCAGAGTTTGCAAGTCTTTGTTCTGTGTTGAACTGAGCCACATCCAACACAATGTGTTTGTATGGTTTGGGTGATGAACAGATACTTTGTTGGCCCTCCCATCACTTTGATCCATGTTAATTTTCGTCTGTGTGGATCCATTCTGTGTGTCTGTGCAACCTCCAACCTGACTCTGACTCTGATTGCTGATAAAAGCTTTGCACCTAGTGGTGTCTGTTCATGATATTATTGTTCCTCCACTTCTCCATGGAGGCTGTTGGTGATGTGACAGATGTTTTGGGTTTTTGTCACATTGTCGATGACATCATTATGTGTGTATTGCTGTATTGCCATAAGTGGATATGTGTGTTGGACAGCGTTAAAAACTGAAATGGTAAACTTTGGTCTCATACGCATCGTTTGAGATTAAATATTACTGAGATTAAAGATTACTTTTAGATAAGTCTATATTTTATTGCTATGTGCTATGTTATTAATTATTTTTAGCTGTGAAAAGAAAATTGAAATAAACTAAAATAAAAATCTGGAACAGTCATTACTCGTTACCTTAACCACTTTGGGTTTTTTTGTAGCGGAATTGTAAACATGTTTCCACTTTTGTGTTTCCCAGAGCTCCCCCAGTCAGAGCACATCAGTGTTGCTGATTCCACATGGCTGGCTCTTAACGTGGTTTCAGGGGGCGGCAACGCCTCCAATTCACAGCCCATCGGAGTCACCAAAATCGCCAAATCAGTGATTGCACCACTGGCCGACCATAACATCTCTGTTTTTATGCTGTCGACATATCAGACAGACTTCATTCTGGTGAGTGCTTGTAGTGTTGCTGTACTAGTTTTACGGTAACCTATACACAAGCAGTGACATGCTTTTGTCATAAATGTTCCATAGTTTGGGAAATGACATTTCACATTACAGGTTCTATACAGCGTGCAGTCCTTTGGTTGAGTGAACTGTGGAACAGGCAGTGTAAATAATTAGCAACAACCTATTTCTGCGTAACTGCTTGTTTCAATATAATTGCGTAAAACTCAGCTTAGTAAACACCTGAATACAGACAACAGCTGTAATAACTGCTACACCTGGGACACACCAATCTCCCATTTCAGCAAAGAAGTTAGTTATTAACTGGCCATCGCTATCATTGTGACAAGCTGTAAATAGCTCTCCACACAAAAGCGTGGCACGCGAAAAGCTACGAGTCATTACCTTCCTGAGGAGTTGGAGTTGTGCAACCTGTCCCCCAAACACCTCGTCTAGCATCTCCCCCGGCCTCTCTCTCCTATCCCGTTGCTCAATGCAACGTTTTAAACGGATTTGCTGTCAGTGTGGCCATTTTTTGCCTCATATTTTATACTGTACGATACACAAGTAACTGGAGAGCAATTTAAAATGCATTGCACTTGACTGAAATAAATCCTACAGAATGATAGCTTATACAAAAATGGTAATCAGAAATGACTGAAATGCTTAGTGTCCAGTTGGCCATTGAAAGCTCTTGGGAAAACTCATCCCATGTGCTTAAGAGCCAAACCATTGTCAAATGCACAGCATGTTTAACAAGGTTATTATTTGCTCATTATGTAACCACTGGCCAGTTCTTATTTAAAAAAGAAAAAGCAATAACCTTGGATACAGTGAACCTTTTACAGACCTACTTCCTTTGATTTAAGGAAGAAATCCTCTTTCCTGCTGAAGCCTTTCTGGCCACAGGGAGTCTTTTTATATTGCCTTGCTTTAGTGGAAAAACAAGGTCTGCTTGAACAACTCGGGCATGTTTATGAATATGAAAGAAAAAACTGTATCGATGTTGGTAATCTGTTACATAAAGGGGATCAGCAGCTCAGCCTCTTGCTGGAATTCCAGGTATCGCACTCGGGCCTGCTTCCTGTCTTCATGCTGGCTGCTCCTGCCCTCAATTGGTGCATCGGATGAAAAAAAAAAAATACCCCTGCTGCGTTTACCCTTTCACCCACACCCATCTTCTCTCGCCGTCCTTGTCTCACACTGTGTCTGTGTTACAGAATCTCTGAGCAGGCCAGAAGACAGGCCAGCTTAAGATGTGTGGGTTTTTTACCGCTGTTAGGATCTTTTGTGTTACATAAAGTGGTAAAGCCTGACCCAAATGTTAATGACACTCATTTAGACAGAGTCATAAGTTTCTTGCCTGAGGTAACCTGCTTAATGCAGCTACATACCAGCTTCTCACAAGCAAGGTTACCATTGACTCACACACACTGAGAAATTCAATTAAAGTTATAGCTGTCACCCTGGATAAATGTGTCATTCCCAGATGTACTTTACTCTAAAGGTCATCTCTGCATCACACTCTGGGACGCATAATGGCTTCAAATCTTTATTTTATAAAAATACTAACAAATTTAAAAGTGTCAGTAAAAGCTACATGGTAACAACCAGAGCCGACTTCTATTCATTTAATTTTTTGATTGCAAACACTGAACATCCTGAAACTTAATTATCGGGTCACCCGAGACCTGACTTTTTCAGCACTGCTGACACCACTTGGCTGCAAAATTAATTATGTTCATGCTACACACGCATACTGCACCACGTGATACAGAAAGCTTTCAATTTAATCATAGCATGACAACATATTTTGATTATATTCATTTCAAACACTCGCTGCATTTGGCCACAATCGCATCTGATTTAAAAGCTTTCACTTTATTAAAAAAAGTTGTTGATATTCTTTTGGGTATTGTTCTGTTTCCTGCCTTCGGCTCAGAATTCTTGCTTGCTGCACTGAAATGTCTGTGAATATACTGTATGTGAACATCACATATACAATATCTTTGAATGCTGTTATCAAACACAGAGGCAACGTCTGCAGAGATTCAGTCTGTTTGATCACATTTGCTGTTCTTTCAGTCCACCTCATTGTAGTTTATCCTATGCTTTATGTCAGGTTCGAGAGAGAGACCTGCCCATGGTCACACACACCCTGTCTTCCGAATTCACGTTGCTGCGAGTGGTCAATGGAGAGACTGTGGCGGCTCACAATCTGGGAGTCACCAATGGATTTGTCAAGCCAAAACTTGGTAGGTGTAAACACGCATGTAACGATATGTGCTCTTAAAATTGATTTGGTTCCACAATCTGAATGTGAAATCACCATCCGTTCACCTTTTAAAAGCGACAATGTTCAAACAAACAAACTACTCATGTAGTTCATTGTTGTTGTTTTCAGTGCCCCGTCCCATCATTCATCCCTTATCTAGCCCCAGCAACTTGTTCTGTGTGACCAGCCTGGACCCAGACACACTGCCCTCTGTAGCCACCCTGCTCATGGATGTCATGTTTTACTCTGGAGGGTAAGAACCATCTCGTATCAGTCAAAATGCAGCTGTTGGATGTTACGGTACCTTTATTATGCATTTCAACAGAGAGACAATAGATACTAACAAAAGGCCTTCATTCATGTTTTGGTCAATAATGATGCAACAGCAAGATAATGAAAACCATGTTTATGATGTTTAAACTGGGATTAAACTATGGTTCAAGCATAAACACAAGTTATTGTTAGTAGGTGAGTAAACTGCACCACGGTCACACGTCACCACCATTTGCTTATTGTGATCTAGCAAATGACCATGACTTGAGTCACCACTAGAGTCATGTACACGTAGGCCAGTATAAGCACATTAAGGAGTGTGTCTCTGCGTTAGATGTGCTGATCTCATTTAGCTGTTAACCGCACATTTTAAGGGACGTAGTACACATTTATAAAAGTTCCCTTCAGTAATGTGATTGATTGAGATTGTTCTCATCTTATCACCTTATTCCAACTCACGCAGACCTCGTGCACTTTGTGCGGTGCCGCCAACATGAGCCAAAGTAGCGGGCCTGCAGATGCCCACACAGTCTGTGCGCCTTCTCACCGTTTTGCACGTCTTGAACCTGCACTTCATGCTGGCATTTGTCTTGCAAATTGTCAGTTTTGTAATTTGAGGAGAGGCAAAGTTTGCTCGCATTTGTGAAGTGAACTCCTTTTTACTGTATGGGTCATTTTGTTTGAATGCAGGTGTGAAGCACTTTGAGTTACCTTGGCATATGGAAAAATTGATTTTCACAATTCGTTCCCAGCAAAAACTAGTCAGAGACATGAGGGATGAAATGTGATTGTAGTCAAGTTCAGCAGCACTGTGTTGTATTCTCCTTTCCAGACCCAAAGAGCCCGGAGCATCCAGCGAGGACTCGAGCCACATTCGCTTCTTCTCCTTCTCCCTGATAGAAGGCTATATCTCTCTAGTCATGGACGAACAGACAGCTCAAAGGTTCAAGGCCTCAAAACACTTGTCACACAAAAATTCTACCACACTTTTCTATGTTCTGCCTTCCTTCACAAATTTATGATTGTTTGAGGAATGATCAGAATGTTGCTAAGCAATAGTGGAGCAGCTGGGTATATACACAATATACTTCAGTCACAGGTGGTTCCATTTATTCTACACTGCGCCTGCTCTTTTTCACAGTAGACTAATTAATCAGAAAGGTCACAAGCAAAGCTCAGCAGCTGCAGATCCCATGTGGTTGCTCCTATTACCTGTCATACGCTGTCCACTCTTAAACGGGGTGTCCCTTAAATGGGTCACTAATGGCTTAAAGCCATATAGTGGTAAAATAGTAATTAGACCAAACCTTTATATTTTGTCAGTGCTGTATTTAGGCCAGTTTATCCTCGCGGCAGTTATGTGACAGTCAGCCAGACACGAGGCCAGCGTGGGAGAGGCCAATGCTAGAAGTCTGCTGTTAGTAGTAAGAACAAGTTGGTCTAGAAAGGACCATTTTGGAATCAATTTACCACCAGAACTGTGGTGCTGATAACATAAAAGTCTGGAAAAGCGCCTAGAGGCAGGTAAATCATACGACTGCATTTGCATGGCGTCATTATTAATTATGTGTTTAGAAATTATTGATGAGTATTAGTTTTAAAAAAAAAAGATTAATTGATGCCACACTTCTGTCAAGGTTGTTAAATCAAAGCTAAAAGTCTTAACTTGACTCCTCAGTTCTCTGTTGTACCTTCATCGTTGTCAACATCCCAGTCGTCCTGTCATTTCACCTTCCATCCAAAAAGCTTCATCAGTTCCGACTGACTGACAGCAATATTCATACCTGGAATATTCTTTGTTTGATTGATTGCTTTGCTCTTTTCCAGGTTTCCAAACAATGTCCTATTTACCAGCGCTTCTGGTGAGCTTTGGAAAATGGTTCGTATTGGAGGACAACCCTTAGGATTTGGTAAGCAACTGTTTTTTCCTAAAGGTCAAGTGTGACTAACTGCAAAGTGACTCACATCATGGTAAATTCACTGTTCTCATTATCAACCAGTCAATCAACTATGGCTGCATGATACAAATAACGAAAGTAGGCTTCATTTGCAATCTCCAAGTCAATACACTCCTGGAAGTTTGCCAGCATGGTATAAACCATTAGCAACAAATAAAAAAAAAACTGTAATGTTATAACTTGGTAAAAAAAACAAATAAAGAATGAAAGTTTTTCTTTTCGTGCAGATGAGTGTGGTATCGTGGCTCAGATATCAGAACCCTTGGCAACGGCTGACATTCCAGCTTACTACATTAGCACCTTCAAGTTTGACCATGCTCTGGTAAGACGGAAGGAAATACTGTGCACATGGAATAGAACTGGAGCTGTGAGAGCTGAGAATCTGCAGCTTTAATTTTAATGTTTGGGTTGTCTTGAGTAATGACTGATGTTTTATAGATGGTTTAAAGACAGAGCATTCAAAGTGTATCTTTTCTAGGTTCCCGAAGAAAACATCCAGAGTGTGATTGGAGCTCTGCGGACTGAGAGCACGGCACAGTGACGAAAACCATGGGAACGACCATTTACAAAATGACTTCATTCAAACGTTTATCATGTCCAAAAAGTGCCAAAAGCTTATTAGCTGGACTGCTGTGGATTGGCTCTGAAAGGAAAAGATGTAACCGCAGAGTGTGGGTGGCGTTCAGGGAGGAGAGTCAGTGTTTTAGGGAAGTCTTTGTTACTCGCTTGTTTTTTTTTCCCTCACCCCTTCTTGCTTCCTCAGCACTCGAGACCTCTCCACTGCGTGTTCTGGTGGTTGTTGCTTTCGTTTACCATACTGAATGTTTCTTCTCCTCTTTAAAGCTGCCTCTTCCCACTCCCTGACCCTGAGCAGCACCATACTGTATTAGTTATATAATTCCTTTCATGGAAGGATGACGAATGTTTTTCCGCAGGTCGTGTTCCTCAGTGCCATGATGGCTGAATGCCTAAACTGATGCCTTTGTCAAAATACTATATATGTGCAATTGAAGGAGACAATTTCGGAGGCAGCCAGCAATGAAAGACCACCTGACTGAGCAATATGGTGTTTTTCTCTTTTCTTAATATCTGTTGAACGTATTTTAAATTACAGCAGTGATCTGACTGTTATCAAGTCCCTTCAGACTTGGAGCTTAAATTCAAATGCCTAGTCTGGTGGAATTAATTCAATCTTGATAATGAATTCATGTTTTACTGTTTTGAGAAGATGGAAACATTCACACTGTGAGCAACCTGGTCGGTGGGTCATTCACACTCGGCTACATTGGCACATTTGAGCTGTGTACTGGACTAAAATTCATTTTTTATTTATTTGTTAGCTACTAAGCACAATTAATGTAAAATAAATGTCCTAGTTGCGCAGTTTTGATATGATTTGGTGATATGAAGGAAACATTTTGCCTGTATGCGAATACAGGTGTTTTTGTACGTTTTGACGTTGCTAGTTGGATTGGCAAAACATTATATAGATAACGCACCCTACAATTCATATAGCACCATCAGACAAAAATATTTAATTGCCCAATATTGTTGTTTAAGTGCACCTCAATTAGATGTAACATCAGAATAAATTTGATATGAAATTTTTTAGGTTGGGGTAAAATTGGCTTTGACTTAATCTTGATCTATGATAGTATTAAGCTGTTACTTTACAATAAAAGAAACTGGGAGAAAAACATCAGTAACATGTATAAAAAGGCTTTAAAATGTATCTAATTTGACATTGTTATGCAACACTAATCCCAAACTAACTTGCTAAGCCAACTGTTAACAGACACAAACCAACTCTTCCTCTCTACCGCGTTGATCGCTGACTTTATCGTGTTGCTCACAGTGTGAACGTGGAGAAAGGCCTGTGTATAAATACAAGCATAAAAATGTTTGCTTTTACAGTGGTAATAACTTACTGAGCCTCTGACATTAATCATAATAATGATAGTGCTAAACATAAGCTAAGGTTCACGCAGGGCAAGGAACATTTCCCTCCAAGCCCTGGTGTCCATTTAGGTCTTGAAGCTGCCCCTCCCCTGTCTCCAGTCTGCACTTTAATGCAGGTTCCACCCTTACAGGCCTGCTGTACTGATGTGAAAATGGGGAGGACTATTTACTTTAGAGAGATCCTGCCCAGATGGGGAGACTTCTGTTGGTCTTAAGCATTTGGTGATAATGTTCCTCTTTCACAACACTTTGCACCTAACATTTCTTCTGATCAGACATGATTAGCAGAACCCCTGTATTTATCAGTGTTAAAAACATGATGAAGGTGACATTTATTCTGATTCTGTTTAAAGAAAATATTACAAGCTTTTCATTTGGAGCTTCTTGTGTGGAAAAAATAAACAATCTTTTTTGAGCTTGTTGCGCATTCGGTTTTCACCCATGTGTCTTCACTTGCCCACTCAGTTGTTTTGTCCTGTCTCTTTCAAACAATAATATGGTTCCATCTACCTGATTTGATATTCAAAGGCTCCAGATTCCTGGTAAATGAAATTAGGCATTTTGACATAGAAATTTCACAATAAAGCACAGAAGATGTCATGAAATATAACCAGTTTAAGCTTAAACAGAGTTAATATTGTCCAGTAACAAGGGGCTTATCCAGCCTCAGCCTTAGTCTTTTATTTGTTACAGTAGGGTTTACAATAATAACTACTACTGAACTGTACATACATAAGGGGGCAAAATAATACAAAAGACTGAGAAAATGAGCACAATGCAAGTGAAATAAGTCACCTGGTGCTTATAATGTAACCTGTTACCACAGCGTTTACTGACAATTACATCAGTTCTTGTTTTACACAAGTGAAGCCCTCCAAGGTGTGATTTTTCTGAGCCAAAAGTATGAAATTATAATATTTTTCTACCCTGATAATAAAGAAAACAGTCCCACTATTTTGATTGTTATTCAGATTATTCTCAAAAGCCACAATTTCTGTCCATATAAGAAATATGATCATCTAAATACATCCACTGGCTTTTCACTAGCTCCACTCAAAGGCACGGTGTCACACGTCCTGCTATGTCATTACAGGCAGATGCTCACAGCTTTTTACAGCATTAGCCTCCATGACTGCGGTGTAGGGTTGAGGCAGAAACCTATCTGGCGCCAGGCTTACGTAAAGAGAAAACAACTTCACATTAAAATAGTAATTCCTAATTTAAATGCTACAAAATTGCCGATTTCATGGAGAGTGGACACTTTGCAAGCAATGGGAAACGTTAGCGTTGCTTCATGGTGTTTGTGTCATTAAAACGTGCCCTTTTGTCAGCGTCTCCATCACTGGACGATGTTTGCAGCAAATGGATGATAGCAGGGGAAGACTGCAAGCGTATCAGCTGCCTGTATCCTCTGGCCTGAGTAAACAAAGTAGAGAACAGCCAGGCCCTTGCAAGTGCCTTTTCTCTGCATCAGCTCTCTTCAGGACACAGATGGGGGCAGGGTTAAAGAAGTACACCCATCATGAGCATCACTCTTGTTACATAATGCCTCCGCGGTTCAGCTTTGCTGCTCACCGAAGGCTTCTGTTTACCTTTCAGTTCCCACCTAATACTAATTAGAAACGCGGAGCGAAGCTTCAAACAGAAGAGCGTCTCATCACTGCAAACTGAAATGTGTCACGTCATAAAGTAAAATTCAGTTGCGCACCTTTCTGGGTTGTTACGCCCAAATGCTAGCAAATGATCATTTCTTCACAAAGCTCTTTCACCTTTGTCACATAGTCATCAGACAATCTAGTTTCCATGACAACTAAACAAACGCCAGCTGATGGGGACAGTAGCCAAGTTTAAAAAGCACCAGTTTTATTTCTTGCTGCTATTTTAATCTTAGCTTTGCTGGACAGTTTAGTTATATAAATATGAACATTCTTCTATGTTTCCTAACAATTTTAACACCCTAACCCTAATTTAAAGTTTATGACAGAATGGAAACACAAAATGCAACTAGAAAAAGCATTTCCATAAGAAAATGCACTGTGAATGCTTTATGCTGAATGTATTCCCAATAACTGCTGACTGTAGCTCGAGATTTTAAAAAGTTCTTAAAAGTAGTTCAAGAAAAATAGAAGTGGATAGAATAGGCTTGTACAGGTCCAGAACAAGTTAAAAGTCTTAAATTTCAAAATAAAGCATAATGAAAAAATATTAAGTAAGTATTAATAATTCAACAATTTAATAAAAGTATAGATAACCCCTAAAGATATGTTGATTGAATTTTGCAAGACTTTCCTGACATTGCTGAAGCTTTACAAGCTTTGTTACAACAAGCAGAACATCCAGATTCAATGTGCTCGTAACAAACATCAGTCTGAAGACAGTTGCATCGGCTGGGGTTCGAACCGAGGTCTCCCGCTTTGCAGTGCAGCAGATCAACCGCTTGGCCATTTAAATAGCTGAAATCGGCCGCGCCCGAAGGTGTATTAGACCCTCAGCTTGGTAACAAACATCAGTCTAAAAACACTTGTCTCGACCGGGGATTGAACTCATGGCCTCTGACTCTGGAGCTCACCGCACTAACCACTGGGCCACTGGGCTGCTTGAATACCAGTTCGCAAAGGTCTATAAGAGGCTGACAGCAGCAGCAGCTGTGGCTATGAAACGATAGAAACGAAGCCCGCTAAACGGGTTCGTAGCGGCGAAACCGTAACAGTAATCACAACAACCACCACATCAAATGAAAGCAGAGACTTTAATCTACAACCTGTGTGAGTTTCATGTCGAAAGGCTGACAATTGTTGAATTTATAGCGAGTTCAAAACGTTCAGATGTGTCTTTTCTGTCTCGCGAGCCAGGCGAATTAATGGCGGCCGCTACGAGACAAATACGGCGAAATGTGTCGGTCTTTCGAGTTTGTCATGTGCCCAGTTAGCAAGTAGACAAGTGTGTCTACATCTGAGTGAAAGAATCTTTTAAAAAGAGCGAAAATTGCGGCCGTAGCGACATTTTACAAGTGACAGTTTCAAGCTTGTGGCAAAAAAGACGATGAAAACGAAGCCCGCTAAACGGGTTCGTAGCGGCGAAACCGTAACAGTAATCACAAAAACCACCACATCAAATGAAAGCCAATACTTTAATCTATAACCTGTGTGAGTTTCGTGTCGAAAGACTGACAATTGTTGAATTTATATCGAGTTCAAAACGATCAGATCTGCTCGCGAATCAGGCAAATTAATGACGCAAAAGCGGCCGCTGCCGCTGCTACGAGACAAATACGGCGAAATGTGTCGGTCGTTCGGTTTTGCCATGTGCCCAGTTAGCAAGTAGACAAGTGTGTCTACATCTGAGTGAAAGAATCTTTTAAAAAGAGCGAAAATTGCGGCCGTGGCGACAATTTACAAGTGAACGTTTATACACCTATAATGCAATTCTTAGGAACAACCAGAGGACGGCGCTGTAAGTACAAGAAGCTTTCAAAGCATTGTTACAACAAGCAGAACATAGATGCCTTGAGCGGGATTTGAACAGGGGTCTCCCGCGGGTGAGTCCAGTTGCCCTATACAGATTCCCATTCATTTTCAATGGGGCAAAAAATGTGAAAATAGCTTAATATTTCAAAAAGTATAATATATATCAAAAAGTTGTATAGAAGCAGTCGATTCCTAGAATAGCTGCACATTTTGATATTTGAATGGTTCCTATAGCTCAAATAGTGCAAGTAGAGTTAGATGCCAAAAAACGGATGGAATAATAAATATAATAATAACTAGAAAAAGCATTTCCATAAGAAAATGCACTGTGAATGCTTTATGCTGAATGTATTCCCAATAACTGCTGACTGTAGCTCGAGAGTTTAAAACGTTCTTAAAAGTAGTTTAAGAAAAATAGAAGTGGATAGAATAGGCTTGTACAGGTCCAGAACAAGTTAAAAGTCTTACATTTCAAAATAAAGCATAATGAAAAAATATTAAGTAAGTATTAATAATTCAATAATTTAATAAAACACAGGTGAGTTGATCAACACAGTAAAAGTATAGATAACCCCTAAGATATGTTGATTGAATTTTGCAAGGTTTTCCTGACATCGCTGAAGCTTTAAAAGCTTTGTTACAACAAGCAGAACATCCAAATTCAATGTGCTGGTAACAAACATCAGTATGAAGACAGTTGCCTGGACTGGGGTTCGAACCGGGATCTCCCGCTTCGCAGTGCAGCAGATTAACCGCTCGGCCATTTAAGAAGCTGAAATTGGCCGCGTCCGAAGGTGTATTAGACCCTCAGCTTGGTACCAAACATCAGTCTAAAATTAGTTAACTCGACCGGGGATTGAACCCGTGGCCTCTGGATCCGGAGCTCACCACACTATCCACTCAGCCACAAAGCTGCTTAAAATTTTGTACGCGAAGGTCTATAAGAGGATGCAGCAGCTGTGGCTATGGAACGATAGAAACGAAGCCCGCTAAACGGGTTCGTAGCGGCGAAACAGTAACAGTAATCACAAAGACCACCACATCAAATGAAAGCCGAGACTTTAATCTACAATCTTTCATGTCGAAAGATTGACAATTGTTGAATTTACAGCGAGTTCAAAACGATCAATCTGCCTGCTAATCAGGCGGGCAGACGACGCAGAGGCGGCCGCTACGAGACAAATACGGCGAAATTTGTCGGTCGTTCGGTTTTGCCATGTGCCCAGTTAGCAAGTACACAAGTGTCTCTACATTAGAGTGAAAGAATCTTTTAAAAAGAGCGAAAATTGCGGCCGTGGCGACAATTTACAAGTGAAAGTTTATAGAGAAATCGCGGTTTATATGTACTTCATTCTACAACCTGAGTGAGTTTTATGTCGGAAAACTCACAATTGTTGAATCGTCAGCGAATTCAAACCGCTGTAACTGTCAACATACACTGTTTACGGGATCAACGCCAAACAGCTTAACAGGGTTGAATTTTAAAACACCTATAATGCAATTCTTAGGAACAACCAGAAAACGGCGCTGTAAGTACACGAAGCTTTCAAAGCATTGTTACAACAAGCAGAACATAGATGCCTTGAGCGGGATTTGAACAGGGGTCTCCTGCGGGTGAGTCCAGTTGCCCTATACAGATTCCCATTCATTTTCAATGGGGCAAAAAATGTGAAAATAGCTTAATATTTCAAAAAGTATAATATATATCAAAAAGTTGTATAGAAGCAGTCGATTCCTAGAATAGCTGCACATTTTGATATTTGAATGGTTCCTATAGCTCAAATAGTGCAAGTAGAGTTAGATGCCAAAAAACGGATGGAATAATAAATATAACTAGAAAAAGCATTTCCATAAGAAAATGCACTGTGAATGCTTTATGCTGAATGTATTCCCAATAACTGCTGACTGTAGCTCGAGAGTTTAAAACGTTCTTAAAAGTAGTTTAAGAAAAATAGAAGTGGATAGAATAGGCTTGTACAGGTCCAGAACAAGTTAAAAGTCTTAAATTTCAAAATAAAGCATAATGAAAAAATATTAAGTAAGTATTAATAATTCAATAATTTAATAAAACACAGGTGAGTTGATCTACACAGTAAAAGTATAGATAACCCCTAAGATATGTTGATTGAATTTTGCAAGATTTTCCTGACATTGC
This sequence comes from Macropodus opercularis, assembly GCA_030770545.1. Lineage (NCBI taxonomy): Eukaryota > Metazoa > Chordata > Actinopteri > Anabantiformes > Osphronemidae > Macropodus > Macropodus opercularis. The sequence goes on along the minus strand of CM061102.1, from coordinate 6,472,705 downwards.
TGAAGCTTAAAAAGCTTTGTTACAACAAGCAGAACATCCAGGTTCAATGTGCTGGTAATAAACATCAGTCTGAAGACAGTTGCCTGGACTGGGGTTCGAACCGGGATCTCCCGCTTCGCAGCGCAGCAGATTAACCGCTTGGCCATTTAAGAAGCTGAAATCGGCCGCGTCCGAAGGTGTATTAGACCCTCAGCTTGGTAACAAACATCAGTGTAAAATTAGTTGACACGACCGGGGATTGAACCCGTGGCCTCTGGGTCCAGAACTCACCACACTATCCACTAGGCCAACAGGCAGCTTGAACCAGCAGCTCGCGAAGGTCTATAAGAGGCTGACAGCAGCAGCGGCTGCGGCTACGAAACGATAGAAACGAAGCCCGCTAAACGGGTTCGTAGCGGCGAAACCGTAACAGTAATCACGACAACCACCATATCAAATGAAAGCCGAGAGTTTAATCTTCAACCTGTGTGAGTGTCATGTCGAAAAACTGACAATTGTTGAATTACAGCGAGTTCAAAACGATCAATCTGCCTGCTAATGAGGCGGGCAGATGACACAGAGGCAGCCGCTACGAGACAAATACGACAAAATGTGTCGGTCTTTCGGTTTTGCCATGTGCCCAGTTAGCAAGTAGACAAGTGTGTCTACATCTGAGTGAAAGAATCGTTTGAAAACAGCGAAAATTGCGGCCGTGGCGACAATTTACAAGTGAAAGTTTTAAGCTTGTGACAAAAAGACGATTAAAACAAAGCCCGCTAAACGGGTTCGTTGCGGCGAAACCGTAACAGTAATCACAAAAACCACCACATCAAATTAGAGCCAAGACTGATATCTACAACCTGTGTGAGTTTCATGTCGGAAGATTGACAATTGTTGAATTTACAGCGAGTTCAAAACGCTCAAATCTGCTCGCGAATAAGGCAAATTAGTTAGCAAGTAGACAAGTGCCTCTACATTAGAGTGAAAGAATCTTTTAAAAAGAGCGAAAATTGCGACCGTGGTGACATTTTACAAGTGAAAGTTTATATAGAAACCGCGGTTTGAATGTACTTCGTTCTACAACCTGAGTGAGTTTCATGTCGGAAAACTCACAATTGTTGAATCGTCAGCGATTTCAAACCGCTGTAACTGTCAACACACACTGTTTAAGGCATCAAAGCTTGGAAGCAGAACATAGATGCCTTGAGCGGGATTTGAACTGGGGTCTCTTGCGGGAGTGTCCAGTTGCCCTATACAGCTTCCCATTCATTTTCAATGGGGAAAAAAAAGTGAAAATAGCTTAATATTTCAAAAAGTATAAAAGATATCAAAAAGTTGTATAGAAGCACTCGATTCCCGGAAAAGCTGCACATTTTAATATTTGAATGGTTCCAATAGCTCAAACGGTGCGGCACTAGTTAGATGCCAAAAAACGTACGGAAGAACTATAATAATAAAAAAGATTAGGAAAACAATACTGTGAATGCTTTAAAGCATTCACAGTGATAATAATAAAGATTAGGAAAACAATACTGTGAATGCTTTAAAGCATTCACAGTGATAAAGATTCAGAAAACAATACTGTGAATGCTTTAAAGCATTCACAGTGATAAGGATATGAAGTTTAGATATAATTTAGCCTTGGACTATTAAATATAGTATAATATTGAATAACTGAGTCACTAAAAAGTATACTGCTCAAAAAAAAAAGGGAACACTAAAATGACACATCCTAGAACTGAATGAATGAAATAATTGCCTATAATTTCCACCTGTTGTCTATTCCATCTGCACAACAGCACGTGAAAGTGATTGTCAATCAGTGTTGCAGTTTTATTTTACAGAAGTGTGATTGATTTGGATTTGGACTTATTTTTTTGAGCAGTGCATATGAATGACACGTTTAAGTTCAATTCAATAAAAAATCATTAAAAGAACTGTGTGAAATTTGAGACGTTTAGTTCATTACGGCTGAACAAAGTCCAGTATGATAGACTTTACTCTGTAACAGAGTCAAGCCAAAATATTAGTAATAGATTTCTGATAAAGTGACAGAGGACGTGGGGAAAAAGTTTACTTTGTGCTTTTCACACTTCCTGCAGAATAATCACAGGTGGTAAGTGTTATGCTCACTCAGTAGTGTGGTCATAAAAGCATTTCCATACTCTCCCCAAGCTCCTGAGCTGTCACAAAGATGAATGTCCCAAAATACAAAGGTTCACCAAGACAACACAGCCGTAGAAAACAGTGCAGTTTCACTCGTCACTGCAAAAATTAAAGTTCTATTCAAGGTAGAAGAAAAATACAATAAATTACGTGACAGGTTGGCCTAATAAAGTTGTGTATTTTGATACCAATCAGAGCAAAAGTAGTACAGTAAAGTTGTGTCTGTTAGCCAAGTTTAAAATCAGGTGAATTCCACTGGACCTCGTACTACAACTATCTCCACTCCACTTACTGGACAACATATTCACCGAAAATGACCAGAAGCCACACAAAGAGCTGTCCCTGCTAATGCTAAACACTGAGGACACGTAAAAGAAGACCTTCATAAACAAGGCATACAGTGGTTAAAATATGATTTATTAGTTTTTGTTTTTCACATCTTTTTGTGGGACAGCATCTTTTCATCATGTTTTTTGGCGTAGTGCCTTCACCTCTATTTGCAGGGAGGTAATCATTTTTTGTGCATTGTTTTGCTGTCACTGGCTTTTCGGAGGGTACAATGTTGTACAAACATTTCATAGGCCTGCAGAGATTTGAATTGCCGCAACATATTGTTTACAATAATCCCAAACCACAAGAGTCTGTTGATTCCACACAGAAAACATGCTTGTGTTGTGGCAATTTCACAACGTGCCAGATGGAAAAACAACATAATTTTACAATATTAACTGAAAGCTGACTGTGTGGTCTGTTTATTTATCACAAATGTTTCTTATTTTCAGTCTTCATTTCAGGCAGTAAATTGTACTCACAATTTGAAAATTCCTAATAGTTCCTAGATCTTAGCAAATACGCTGGGGGTTACTACATTACTTTAACAAATGCAGTATATCAATTATTCAAGTGCTTGAGTAATTGATGATTTAATCAGCTCTTAAAGCTAAACTGCACTTAGATGCAGCTCAGGGTAAACTGAGCTGTGTCAGTGTGTCAGAACCGACTGCCCCGCTCACCGCTTGACGTCACCGCAGGACGGAGGGACAGGAAGGTCCGTCGCCTGTGGAGAGCAGCTGGCTTCAAGACTTGAGAAAAACCCAGATCCGCTTGCTGAGGTGACTAAGGGTCAGCGGGTGGTGGAGGGGGTTGGTCGGCCAAACTTTCAGCCTTTCATCCACCGCTGGCAAAAACAAGAGCTCACAAGAGGGACTTCACGAGCGCCACCATGTGGTCAACCCCACATGCTACATCCACCACTTGACCTGGCACAGTCACCTGACAGATGATCATACAGAAATTGAGCTTACAAAAGGAAAGAACGGCTAATGTAACTAAAGCTTTTTGTCACCTTCTTTGTTTCGACAGTGTTTAGAAGTGACCAACGATTTCACACTATGCCACGCTGAGAAGCAGCACCCCCTTTAAAACCCTGCTGCCCTGTGAGCACAGGCATCTAAAAGCCACACAGGACATCTCACAGATGGAGAGTTCATCAGAAGTATCGCGCAGATTTGTGCACATAAAATGTTCCTTTTTTTCTAAAACATTTGATCATATTAAAAAATATTTGTATGGGGACTGGTTTGCTTTTTCCGTCACACAGTAGGCCAGCTACATGTCTGACTCTCTGTTTGTATGACTAATATTGAATCAGTGTCGTCTTACCCGCCATGGGAAATACTGGTCATCCCTCTTCCCGATGCCTAAGCAACCTCTCACATTCTTCCCCCAAACGAAGAGTTCCCCTCGATCTGCAATACAACCATATCCAACATGAACACGCTGCGGCCCCGAGCACCTGCTGAGCCTCAGGACAAAGCAGCTGTAGTCTATAACAAGTTCTAACTTCTACCAGGATGCTCTTTGAGACTGGAAGGCAGTGTTAACAAGAAAATGGCTAATTTGTGATTAGCTCATCAGCAACTCAGAAAAATGGCTTTAATAACAGATACTGTATTATAAGTTTCCTTCATTCATGGTTTCAATGTTCATAAAACAATCAGCTTTTCATTTGGAGGAAGATCACCTGGTACAGTAACAGAATAAAAATCTTTCTGACATGAGTTTTAGTATCATTGGCCATTTTTTAAATTTGAGTCTCACAAATACAAACTAGCTGAAGGATATTTAGTTTATGTCATCCACTAAAAGAGAAGAGCATTCATTCAGTCTTTTCATGCTTTAGAGGTAAAAACAGGCTTTTTGTTTAGTCAGTAAATGACCTGAGTCAACAGTAAAGTGTTTCCCTGGATATCCGTATCTCGCTTTCAGTACTTAAAACTGGATCGAACAAAATGGCTTTGCCGTTCAATTTTGTGTTTTCTTGTGGGAAAAAGTCTCAAGAGGACAAAGATATTCAAAAGCATTAGTGAATCCACTGCACGGAAATGTGCAACACTAAAACCTCTAAAACTGTTCTTACCTGTTACAGCAGCAAAATGGTTGAGGCCACACCTGATGCTGGTGACGACGACTGATGGGCTGAACTCTGAGCGTCCGAACAGTGTGGTAGGAATCTTCTCCGGCACCGAAGATTCTGATAAGTCTGGACCCTTTCCGAGAATGCCATAGCCCCAAACAAACACCTCCCCATTTTCTGAAAAGATGCCAACACACAGACAAAATCTCATATGCTAAAGCAAATTTCTATAATATCAATAATAGCAAAATATAATTAATAAAATGTAATAAAATTCTGTGGAATTAAGTCATCTGTGATGCCACCAAGAGGCAGGATGTGAAATCACTGCTCTGACGCCAAACTGGACACAGAACTTCACCTCACCTCAACTTGTGTCCTGCTACACTATTAGAGTAGAAGGTTTGTTTTAAGAGCCTGTTAATGTAGCCATTAAATGCAACTGTATAAACTGACCGCTGAGAACTGCCACCTGTGCGCCTCCACACGCTGCCTGAACCACCTTTCCACAGTCTTTTAGTGGGAGACGTCGAGGAGTGTTTATCTGAAAGACGAAGAAAATGTAAACATTTGTCGAAGAGTGGAAAAGTGTGGATGGATTTCAGTTGTTCACACCAGACAAATCTTTGTTTATTTAACTAAAATAAGCCTAAATGTTTAAACAATGTAGAACGATTGGTCGCATATGGAGCAAGTCCGGCAACATGAGACCCACTGAATCTGAACACTTCATTCCTCCTTTTTCAGCCACCCCCAGCATATCCATCTGGTGGGTGACAGGTTAGTTTCCCTCACCTGTGTGGCCTCAGTGACTGAAGACAGCTGCAGGTATTCAGAGTTGCCCCATCCATACAGCTGTCCATCCCTGGACACAGCCAGGCTACAGTCTCCATACGTACAGATCTGCTGCACCTCCACGCCTGACAGGTCCCCTCCTACTTCCACTGGACTGGAGCAGATGTTATGATGCCCCAGACCTAAGAAACAAAAACATAGCAAAACTAAACACCACCGCTTAAAATCAGATCTTCAGTAGATTAATGCATGTACTGATTCATTGGTCCAATATCTAAACCTAGGATCTAGTTGCTACAAAGCCCTCACAACACAGCATATGTAGTAAACTGTTGTGAAAAATCACTGTAGTACAGCATAGCAGAAAACCAGTCACATGCTTTCAGGGCAAACTTCACTTCTGGGTAGTGCACCAACCTGTCTGTCCATCTGCACCCCATCCACATGCAAACACCTTTCCTGCCTCAGTGAGAAAGAGACTGTGATCCTGCCCACAGGCCACCTGGAAAATAAAATAGCAAAAGCAAAATAGATCTGGGAGTGACTCCAACCCAAGGTGCAGAGTATGAGTTGTGCTACATAGCCATCTGTCATCTCTGCTCAAAAAAGACAGCCCTCACCTGGACGACCCTGCTGTTGAGGCCTTCTATCTTGTGAATGATGTGACTGCCACTGTTTGAACATGAGACAGAGAAACAACTGATCCATCACCCAATGACGGCAGCATTTCCAACAGAGGTCACATCCTTCTCTTTCAGCCTTCTGTTAAGTACTCACTTGCATTTGTTAGAGCATAAATCACAGATCAACACTATATCATTCAGAGTGACAATAAGCTGAATTATACTGTTTGGGTCAAACTTTGAGAACAACTAAGTAAAGGTGAGTCAACCTTGGGTTTAGAGTTCTCATCATGTTTGTGTGTCCATAAAGTCAACAAAGAACCATCCTTTGTATTTATATATAAAGTCACTGCTGACAAGTGAAAACATGAACAATAAGATGTCTGGTTTTATATAGTTGAAGACTTTTAAAGTTTGACACACTCAGGGCAGAAAGTAATATGATTAAAAGTTCTAGTAAAAGCTGTAAATAGAATAAAATACTTGTGACGCAGTTGACTAAACAGCAGCATCACTGTCTTGTGTGGCCCCACCTGTAGACTTCATCTTCAACTATTCGCCTTCCACACTGGCCGTACGCATTGTTGCCCATACTGAAAACTTGGAAGAGAAAAAGAGAATAATCATTGATCTCTACTGTTATAGTTACATTAGTGTGATGATTAGTTTATAGATGGGACTATCTTTCAAATATCACAAACTGTGACAGAGAACACGCTACCATTACAAAAGCCTTCAGTAATTTATAACAAAGTTTATCCCGGTTTTCCTTCCACAATAAGTGAACAGCTCTGCTGCAGTTCATCATGTGCGAGTCTATTACCTCCCTCTTGATCAGTGAGGACCAGGGAATGGGCCCGACCACATGCTACCTGTACCACTCTGGTCTGCTGTGGCTCAGCAAGCGGCAGGGCAACAGGGGATGGTTCCAAAACGAAGTCATAACTCTGATCTAAAGAAATGTCAGGGAGACAGCAAACCAAGGAACAGCAAATGCTTTACACCACGCTGATGTCTGTATCTACAATTCATGTTAAGACGTTATACATAGTTAAGATAGATCATCAGTGATTAGTGAACAAAGTTATTTCTCCTAATGAATGCGTTACTGCTTCCATGCTACATTTCACAATAACTGAAAGTAACCTGTTCATCAAGCTTCTTTAAAGGCATCCAAAACACTTTACTGTAAAATTTGCTTGGCTGTTTATGAACTCGACAAAGAGAACAAATTTTAGTTTAAAAAACAAATGTATATTAGAAAGGACAATTAACAGTTAGGCCAATTGGAGGCAGTTAAGAGACTGAAATCAAACTGTAAATAATGTAATAAAGTGAAGCATATTTCACTCTCCTTCTACCATTTACTTTGTTCTGGACAAATTTTGCTCTATAAAAAGTAAGTAGCGACTTTTGCTTACGGCGGTTGTGTTGGGTGCGTTGGAAGCCTAGCTGGGAGTCCTTGTTCAGACCCATGCCCCACAGCTTGGACACATCTTTGGTTGATGAGGCAATGAGAGTAAAACCATAACCACAAGCTGCAGAAGTGATCTACAACAGTGGACGAGTTGAACTTCACAATTCCAATCGGTTTCCAAAGTTACACATCCTTATATAAATTGATTTTCCATGTTATTTTACTTGCTGTGCCGTCTCCAAGCGATAAGGAGTGAGCTGGTATTTGCGAGGCTTCTTCCATCCACTGTCAGGCAGCACAAAGCTGGGGATACCCAGGGCTCCAGTGAAGCTAAAGCCCCATACAAACACTTTGTGGTTGGGCTTTTTGTGTTGGCCAACATATTGAAAAACTGGACCACTGCTGCTCTTCTCTTGAGGTCTGGATGCATAACCACAGGCTTGAAGCCTTCTGCTCACATGTCGAGAGCAGAGGTGAAGACGTGGAAAAGCCATGCTGCAGAAACACACAGGGCAAAACAACTGGTTCAGTATTAAACATCAGAGGATATACTGTGCCAAAAAAAAAATCCCCATAAACACTTTAATGCTAAAAAAAAATATTAAAAAAATCGTTTGTAGTCAGATGTGATGTCAGATTACATTCAGTCATCAGTCAAATTAAATAGTCTATTTATAAAATACTGACACCTTCATAATAAATGTATGATACCTGAGGATGTACTGACAATATAATCAGTGTCGCTGCTCCTTTCAGGATCAGCCAAGTGACCTTAGCTTCGCTCACTGTGACCCCGCATGATCAAATATGTTCCACAGGCTGATGAACTAAGTTGAAATAACAAACACTTGCTCCACTGTCACGTTAGCGTTTGTTTTCTTTGATGACCTCTACACCCGGAAGAAAACAGCGCTTCCGGTCCATCTCTTCTTCTTCTATGATGGACTCCTGTGGCTGTATTAGCATAGCGCCACCTGCTGTCCGCCAACAGTTTCCAAACTTGCAGTTGCACCTTCATGTGATGCTGCATTTACACACATCAGTGCATAACATTTCCTGAAGAACATTAATGTGGTTATTCATGTAGTAATTTTTTATATTTTATGTTAACCGTTTCCGTTTCATTTTGCTAAAATGAGCATTTCCACAATTAATATTTTCTAAATTATGTGCAATACATAAACAGATGCATGACACAATATTTTATCAGTGCTTGCCTCCATTGTGCATCAGTGGCCAATAATCTACTGGCATCAGATTAGGGCCCTGGAAGTGGGTTAATGCTGCAGTGCTGTCAGGTGAGTCCCTGACCTCAGCTTCACGTTATCGCAGTAAAGGAGAGTAAATTAGTCTGTGCTAAACAAGGGAGGACTTTAAAGGGAATTATCATCATATCAGAGTACAGTACAGTTAATTAAAGCGGTGTCACACATTTGCCTTGACTAAACGTCTCTTATCATGACTTTATCAGTTTTATCATGAATTGAATTTGTGGTGTCACAGAAACCGAAACCAAATGTGCATTATTTTGCTTTTATAGTTGACAGTTTTCAATATTTACCTGTAGAAAACACAGCCACATGCAAAAATCGCAGTTTATATAAATCAGCATAACTAAGGTTATTAAGGTAATAGTTAACCAGGGCTGCGTATCTGCAGTCATATCACCCGTCCTGTCTGAAAGCAGGTATCTGCAGAGAAGTCGAGCCCGTAATCCTTTAAGAGGATCAAGTCTGAGATCCAGGGGGGAGGGATATAGGCTCCAGTAACAGTAGGCTCCACATGGCATTTCTGTCAGGGAACATGTTATTGATGATTATTTAAAAGCTGCTGAAATTTGGGCACGTTTTTGCATTTTAAGGAACATACAGTGATGGAGGGCAGGACTGTGTGTGACAGCTGGAGCCATTTTCCACATGTATGTTGAAGTTGGGGACGACGCAGAGGAAGAGGAATCCAGGGACGCAAGTATGAATGGAGTCACACCACACTTGTAATAATGTCACTTAAATTAAGGGATCAAGTTAGAATTTTGACAAGACAACCAAGTGCCTGTGTGTAGAAAACAGTCAATGGGAATGTTTGTGAGGCAGTACTTGCATTATGCATAACAATAAAATAATTTGAACCCTGTAATAACAATATGAGCTCATTCAACTATTCCACAGCCATGGCTGCACTGGAGGTGATCTGCAGCCTAATTGGCTGGTTCTGTCTCTACTTGCTGTTCTGTACGTTCACTCACCGGGGGCCTGAGTGGAGCTGTCGGCTGGTCACGTTGTCCCACGGGGTCCTCATAGTGCTGCTGACAGCATATGTCATCTTCATAGATGGCCCCTGGCCCCTCACGCATGCGGGTCAGTGATGTGATTGCAGCTTGTTGCACTGCCTCAGGGTGGTTTAAAATAATCCAACAACACTGCTTTAAGGCAGCATTTTGGTTGATCATGAACATCTCTGTGTGTCCGTTCTAGGAACAGAGAACACCAGTCTCCAGATCTTCGCTCTGGCCGTCTGCCTTGGCTACTTCTTCTTTGATATCAGCTGGTGTGTCTGGTACCGCACAGAGGGCCCCGTCATGCTGGCCCACCACGCTGCCAGCATCTTGGGCATCCTGCTGGCGTTGCTCCTGGGAGAATCAGGCTGTGAGACTTGTGCAGTTATCTTCGGCAGTGAGATCACCAATCCCCTGCTGCAGACTCGCTGGTTCCTCCGCCGGTTGCACCTTTATGACAGCCTGCTGGGTGACGCAGTAGACCTGCTCTTCATTCTGCTGTTTGCCACCGTGCGAGTGGGGGTCGGCACACTGATGTTTTACTGTGAGCTCACCTCTCCCAGGACCTCGGTGATAATGAAGCTTGGTGGTGTGGTTATGTATGGACTCGCTTGGGTGTTCATGGTGGACATTGCCAGATTTGGCTACAAGAAAAGTATGACCAAATATAAAAGATGGACAGAGAAACACAAGCCGCAAAACTAGACAACTGAGACTGACTGAATTCAACCTCAACTTGTGTTTTCAGAGTGTGTGTACTGTGTCCGTGTGGTTTCTACAGCTTTAACGGTGCCATGCTACATATTTTCATTATCTACCAGTCTGATATCACATTACTTGACATCATGCCAATGATAATTGGATAAGAAAATATTTTACAACTAACATTTAAATGGTAATTTCTGTTAATTTCCTGACCTGCAGGCAGGTTTATTAAAATTGACGATTAATTTCAGAATGGCTGCGTATGGATGTGTCTAACTGCTTCGATTGAGACGACGCTCCCAACCCTGTGATGCCTCTTTAACAACACAACAACTTTTGGCCTCCTCTCTGAAATCAGGCATTTTGTCTCCGCTACATATTAATAGAGATTAAAGAGAATAGGCTTTGGGGGAGAATAGGCTTTCATTGCCCAGAATTACTACAACCATTTTTAAAATACAGGAGAAAAACACAGATGTATCACGCAAGTGCAAGTAAAAAAACAACACACAGCCAACTGATACAGTCCGTATTCACTATATTCCTTTACATTTTTTATTACACGTTTGTTTTTTCTATTGTTTATAATAAGCCATAATATCATTTGTGCTAGACTTGTGATCAGTGGATACTTCTTTTCAGTTCATCCATGAAGAGTGAAGTGCAGAGTTCGCAGAGTAAAACATTGCATCTTGTATTAAAACTGCACTCAGGTTAGTCAGAAACCTCACTGCGTACACAAGAAGATTTCAAATGTATTAAGCTTCCATACAACCTGAAACGTTGATTTGTCTATTACGTTGTGTAATGTATTGGTGTCCACAGTCCTTGTGTTGCAGCTATCCCTGCCCTACCTCCTGCCAATTACACAGACCAGGTGTCAGATGAGGATAAATGATGGTTCGCAGACAGAGCAAGACAAGACTTTGCGGTGATCTAGGCTTTTCAGGTTACATATTTTCCATTTGTATTTCATATAATGCTACATTCAAGTGCTTAGGAAGTCAAAAGTCAGGGACAAGGGCACAAGGAGTAGTGACTGTTGCTGTCAGAGGTTGTAGAATAGCAACTACAACACTCATTAACCAATAAACCGCATAATGAGAAATGTGGAATTTTGACTAATTTGATGCAAATTTAGACAATTTGCTTTCTTCTGACTTTACGTTGGTTTTTGTATCATGACCTTCTTATGTTATGAAAGTAGCCATAGACAGATAATCACAGATCTATCAGTAAGCATATTAAACCATGCAGCGGACTGGGATATGTTCATATTTGAGCTCACATTGCCAATATTTACTGTACATCAAGCCTACAGCAGTGCACTGGTACCTGAACATGTCAATGCACTGTGATCTTCAGAGAAACATTCAGGCCACTGCCCGTCTTCGCTTCTCATTGTTTCCTGAATGCATCTCTGCCGTTCATCAGTGAGACATCAGGTCCTTCCTTTTCATTATAAAATCCAGTGTTTAGCATAATTTATGCATACGGATATTATTATAGCAAAACGTGATTGTAATATCCTCAGGTGATCCCACTGTGTCTCCTGTGAGGAGTGGATCTGCTCCTGCTTATGATTATAACATCATTCATAAATGTGCCTGAAGTGAGGGATCAGACGTCCAGGGTTCAGCAGATCAGTTTTGGCTCGTACAGCTGAGAGAGCAGGAAGTTTATCATCACTAAGTTGCATCTGAAAAATATATCAGCGACAAGGTGAAAGCAATGTGGTACGTGTCCACCAGATTAGTGTTGATGCAGGTAGTTATGTTAAGGCATGACACACACCATTGTTGTCATCTGAGTCAGTAGCCACATCACTGTGCGTTTGTCGCAGCTCATTGTATTTCATCTCCACCTCCTGGAAACACATCATAAAAAAAATACTAATAAGGTCTGCACGACACGTAGGTTTTATGAATATCCATAACTAATTTCTTCAACTTAAAGCCAACCAAGAACGAAGACCGTCCTTGGCATGTAAAATACCTTTAGATACTGCAGGTCAGCCTGTAAGAGGCGCAGGTGGGTCATCAGCTGCCGACTGAGGTTTGGGCCACCGCCCCCTGGCTGCGAGGAGGAGGATAGCAGTTTCCTCATATCAATTCCTAGGTCACATCCTACTCCCCCATCGTCATCAGCGCTGCTCTCTTCCGAGCCCACGCTGAAATCCAGAACCACAAACCCACCTGGAAGAGATGCAGAGCAGGAGCAATGGTCCAACACTGACTCACACTGACTCACTACTCAGTATAACAGGTAAAAGTTCACCTCACCATTGGGTTCAGTTGTGTCCGACAGGCCTGTGTCTCCTGAAAGTTGCTGGTTGTCGTTTTGTAAACTTGCAGATGCTTGGCTCTCTTCATTAGCAGGAGAAAGCCCCTCCAGGCTCTCAGGCGAAGTGGCACTCAGCTGACATGCACGAGCAGCAGTCTGCTTGTTCTCTTCTGTCTCATCTTTGTCCTCTTCTGACTCTCTGCTCATCATGTGGTTGAAAAGAACTTGTTTCAACATTGCCACTAGAAAAGACAAAAACGTGTTCACGTATTATCGTCTCACAGGTTTCTACATTGCCAAGAATACAAATGAGACAGGTACCTGAAAAGCCTGCCTGCACGGCTACATACCAACGTTAGAAAAACGTCTCTAAAATTTGTGCCAACTGACCCTTTATCTTGGAAACTTACGTATTCGCAGAGCATCTTCAGCTTTGGAAGCGGGGACGCTGAATGCATTGTGCTCTTGACTGTCAATCGCAATACCCCGGCGTGATCCTTCCTGCTGCAGGAAGGGGTGTCTCTCTGCCAGCTGCCCATCCAGGAAGGCTTCTAGTTCAGCTTCATCCACCTCTTCATTCTCCAACTCTTCCTCCTGTGTGTCTGCCTCCGCCAGCTCCTCTTCCTCGTCCTCTGACTTCATGCCATCAAAGGAGCTGATGCTTGATGGTGTATCCTGAATGTCTGGTGACGAGGGGGCATCCTTACCTGGGATGCATAGAATTTACAAAACGAATAGTGATAATGTTTGACTCACTTCTGTAAACATACACTATATTGCCTATGGTATTGGCTCACCTGCCCTGACTCGCATGTGAACTTAGTGACATCTCATTCCTAATCCATAGGGTTCAATATGACACCTGTCCACCCTTTGTAGCTAGAACAGCTTCAACCCTTCTGGGAAGGCTGTCCACAAGGTTTAGGAGTGTGTTTATGGGAAGCGTATTTGTGAGGTCACACACTGATGTTGGACCAGAAGGCCTGGCTCTCAGTCTCTAATTCCTCCCAAAGGTGATCTATCGAGTTGAGGTTCATCCACACCAGACTCTGTCACCCATGTCTTTATGGACCTTGCTGTGTGCACTGATTCCCATTATTTGGATGGGACACCTTTGGCAATATAGTGTAATTTAACTCTAAATGTTCAAGGACTGTGATTCTGCTGAGGCTTATGGGATAAAGTGTTCACTTGTTCAAGATGAGCCATTCTTATTAATAATAATTATCACAGCTACCTGTAGAGTTGACAACTCCATTTGAAGTCTCACAAGGCTCTTTGGTCGTCCCAGACATTCCACAGTTGATGATCTCAATGGCATCCTGCTCAGAACTGAGACAAACTCACATTAGAAACAATTTCTAGGTGAAACAACAATATGTGAGTGAGCTTAGCCGAGTTAGACTCACTCAGACTGAGCTGTGTTGTTGTGAGGTTTGGCCTTCTTGGCCTCGGCAGATTGTGTGATCAAACACTGCCAACTGGAAAAACAGAGGTGATACAGCAGAATGAGATGGATGGAGGACAACGGACGCGATGCTGCCGTGTTTGTGTTGCACGACTCACATTCTCCGGTCCGACACCGTCTGGGCCGTCAACTCATAGATCTGAGCCCCATTTTCTGACATGGACAGTACGAAGAAAGACTTGTTGTCTGATGAGGACAAAATTGCATTAAAGACATGTATGTACAGGAAAGTATTGGATGAATTAACCAAAACTGTTTTGACCAAATAGTAGCGATCAGGTCCAGTCATGAGCAAAACATACTGCAAGCGAATTACACACAGAAATTCCAGTGGAAAATGCTAAATACAACATGAAAAAAAAGATTCTGGAGTTGTGTCTCTCACCAGTTGCCACTGGACGAACCAAGACAGTGTTGAGTTTAATGATGGGGCTGAAGATGTTCTTGGTGTCAGTAGCGCTGACTGGACTTTTGCCATGGAACCTGAGGATCAGACGCTCGTCCTGTTTCTGCAGTAAAACCAGGATGTCCTCCAGGAGGATTGTGTACAGCTCTGGAAGGAAGGCAGTGGTCACTAAGCATGTGCACATGTTAGACCTGAGCTGTGCTGTTAATGTTTGTGTGTACACACCAATCGTTTTTTCTTTGTTGATTTTCCAGGAGAGCGGTCCCTCGTGAATCATCTTCCTCTTAGTCAGATCCAGGTTCTGCATGAAAAAACGAAAATACAAAAATAACACAGCTTCATTAATATCCACACTGTGCAAGAGGATCACACCCTGTGTCTGATTCCACAGAGGATCAGGGATGAAAAGTAGCTTCTCACCTTCAGCTCCAGGATCATCGGGTTTTCACTCTGTTTGAGCGATGACAGGTCCAACCTCCTCTGATAGTCTTCCAGCCTCTGTTCAGACGGAACATCCTTCATTAAACATCTCATCTAACCCTAACTGAGACATTTTCTCCCATATTATACCTGTTTATTCTCAGCTTCCTTGACAGCCTGGTTGACATGGTTAAGGATCTTTTTGCAACATTCTCCAGCTTTGGTCACCTTTTTCCTCTCGTCAGCATCCTCTGTGGAAAAGAAACCACTGCTTGTCAGTATGTAGCTACTTGATTACTAACTTAAGGACTAAAACGTTGCTCAGCCATGTTTATACCTGTGTACTTAGCAATATTATCCAGTAAGAGGGGATATTTGGTCACTCTCTGCATTTCTACAGGTATGATGTCTTTGAGCTGAAGCCTGCGACACAGCCGGTTGCTCTCAGCTTCCTGAAGAGAGACGATTTCACATTGTTATTATGTCTTTGCAATAGCCAGATATCCTCATAATAGTAAAATTAACTTTGCCCTTTGTTGCTAACCTGCAAGAATAAGTGGAACCTCTGGTCTTTCTTCTGCCTGGTCTTGATGAGCTCCAGTGCAGAGGGCTGGTTGCTGCAGAAAGTTCCCACACGTATTTTAATCTTCTCTTCCTCCTCCTCGCTGAACTGGAATAAAAAGAAATATTTTTGTCCAGAGTAACATAAAATCTTCCTACATGTGTGTATGATGGATTCACCTTCACTATCAACGCAAGACAAACAAGTTATATCATTAGCATCTGACATTTGTTTTTATTCATTTTAATACAGCTTTGGAAACAATTTTAACTATAAGTACAATGATTTGAAATTAACTAATTAACTTCAGTAACTGAAATATGACGTGTTTCAGGTGTGTCTTCTGAACTGAAACATCTTTTACCCATGACAGGAGATCATCTCCAATCTGACCAATCACAGATGTCTCGTTCCTCTTCCTGACTGTGGTCATTTGCTCTGTTATAAAAACTGCGAATCACAATGAACAGATATTCATCATTTCATATAGGTCCAATACATTATTACATTAGAACTCATCTGAAGGGGCAGATCATTTCCACTTCTTCCACAGATCTGGTCTCTATGGACACACCTGTAACAGGACAAGGCAGCGGAGTGTTTAAACGAAGTTACCATGAAGCTGAATGATTTCCTCCAGGTTAACGAAGATGTGTTTGATGTCCTCTGGTGGAAGGATAGCATCTCTGTTCAGCCTCTGGTTGAACACACTATCCAACACCTTAAGCATTCGCAAGTGGGCGCGCTCCGTGTAGAACAGCTCTGAGGGATGGACGCACATATTCCAGTTGTTGCACATTTACTTAACTGAACTTCACATTTGGGAACGTGTCGAGTGTGACCTCACCATTGATGACCTCCTGCCGCTTGATCTCCTGTGGCGTCAGGCTTGCCAGGACACCTCGACTGACCAAACTCTGCCAGTTCAGAGGGTCTTCTTCACACTCCACCTCACCTCCCTGGTCGTCCTCACTCTGGAGGTCCGCTGAACTCACCCCACACTGCATGTCCATCCTATTTACAGAAAGAGGGAGGGGGGTTTTAAAAAGGTCACTGTGGTTCAAATGTGTCTGCTGTGTCTGTGTGCGACAACACCTGTTGTCGTCAAATATACGTATACTATAAAAGTGTTATAAATTGCATGGCATAATATTTCCTACTGTGATCTGTCCTGTGCATCTGAAATTCTAACATTCAGGTTCTAACATTGGCATAATTCAACATTTACACTTTAAACCAATGCAACCTGTAGTTACCTAAATGTCTCTGAGTCTTCCTCCTGTAACTGCTCCAGGCTGCAGTGGCTAAAGTCGAACTGAGTGCTGGTGGGAGAGAAAACACTGTCCTGGTGGTCACCAGGCTGCAGACCCTCACCCAGTTTGGGCTGGATGGAGAATGGAGACACATCTGTGAAGTTAAAAGGAGAACAGTACAATGAGATTCTGGCAGTTATGTCGAACACAGCAAGTAAAAGTTAAAAATAGGTGTCATACTATCCTGAAATTAGGCAAAAGTCAATTACATACTTCTGGAGGTAAATGCATTTGTTCCTGTTTTGTAAAATATAAGCTAGATCCCTAAATGTGGAGATAAACATAAACAGCTTTATACTGGAGTCTGATTCTTGCCCACTGGCATCTGAGGCCGGACCGATGTGGGAGCTCTGAGCCGGGGATGAAGCGGAAGGCAAAGTGCTGCCACTGGTGTCTGATCCCTCACTCAGCTGGCTTCCACGGATCCGTCCACAACTGAAGACAGGAGAGTCGGGCTCCACAACGATGCCGGACGCTGTCTGAGGGAGCTGCTTTGGCGATCGCTGTTTGTTCAGCTCAACAGCCTTACCAACTGCACAAACATTTGTAAACACCACATTATACTGTACGTGATGTATTATATGACATTTATAGAAGTGCATTAGTGCAGTAAAGGTAATCAGAGGTGTAATAAACTAAGGTTTAATTGCAGTTGTATGCTCACCTGAAGTTGAATCGACTCTGCTCAGGCGCCGAGGAGGGACCAGAATGTTGGGAAACCGAGGCTTTTTGACCTTCTCCTCCCCCTCCTTCTCAGACTTGATCGTCTTCTGTTTAATGAAACCAATCATGTGTTTGAAATTTCAAACTGGTTGTATGCTGACCATGATGAGCATTTGATTAGTGACATGACACGCTGTGCAGTCCCTATGGTAAAAATAGCTAGCTAGACACTAGATAGACAGATAACGGGATGAAACCTTTATCTTGGGGAGGAAATTCCTTCGCAAACGTTTATGCTCGAGGCCACGAGGCTCCTTTACTTTTACCCCGAGATGCTTCATGTAAGTGACAATCACACACTGCATCATTTGGCTGCAACAACAAAACACACATACAGAAAAAAAATATGACTAAATACAACAAATCAAATACAAAAAATTAAAACAATTTTAAGTTGTATTATGCCACTACTAATAATACACAAACAAACCATGTTCATGTTATAAAAACATTACTCAGCGCACATAGGACCTAAACTGTTGCCACGCTCATTGCAGTTATTTCCATGCAACTCGGTTTATTTTATTTCTGCACACTGGACAAATGCTCTTATCCTTAAATGGATGCAATCAAATGCACGAACTGAAACTTAAATACTTCTCCAAAAAGGGATCTCACAGTGACCTCACTGTGGATTAATGACGTATGGATGTGAAAAGCACCCATTTCTTACCACTTCTCCTCTTCAGAGGGCTGTGACGTCAACCTGCAACAAGCAACTCAGAGTCACTTCAAAGAAAAGACCTGAGCACAGCTTTGTATTGATGAGTGTGTTGTGTGACTTACAGGATATCCTCTATCTTAGAGAGGACATGTTCAGCACACGAGCATTCCTTCTCTAGAGCCTGTTGGTCTTTTCCACGCTCAATGTCCAGCTTACACAGCTCGTCGTCAGCCAGAGTGAGACCCATACTTCGCTTTTGTCTGGATACATGAACGCAACATTCAGTACATCACATACTGTACAGACAACATTATATCCTGACATAGTTAAGTGAGTTTAAACAGCATTAGAATAGTTACACCCTTACCTGAAGTCTTCTAGGTTCCTGTTCACGTCGGGCAGAAGTGAATCCTGTAGCATTTGTGTGTACTGTTTGCAGAGCTCCTCTGGGATTAACTCCAGCCTCCGCTTCTCTGTGTTGACAAAGCCAAAATTAACACTCTAGTAGCAACATATTATAATTTTAGGCATTAAATTGAATAAATTCTCATATTTATGAAACTTGGAACTAGGAAAAAGCTAAATAAAACTGTACATATCATCCCATATCATACCCATCAGTCTGGAATAATATCTACAGTAGCTGGTGACTCCAAATCAGCTCAATCAACTAGTCTGACCATCTGTGACAGTTGAGGAATCAGTTATTAAATATATCACAAAATATCTGAAAAGGCAGCATTTATCATACCCAGTTCAGCCAAAATGGTCTCCGGCACTTGGACTTTAAGATTCTGAAAAAAGCAAAAAGCATTTTGGAGAATGACGTACATCTCTCAACCAGTCAATAACATCGGAAGTTTGATTTCATATGCAGTAAAAAACAAACTCACTGCTGCTCGATCTACAAAGAGCGAGTGGAACTCTATGAAGAAGCGCCGGCTTTCTTTGGAGCTGGTTTGCTTGTGCATGTCAGCGTAGAGATAACAGAGCTGAGCAGAGAAAAAAAGACACAAAGAGTGCAGTTAATAACGTTTGTTATTTTATTTCATACACTGAAACAATAAAGCTACATAATTAAACTTATGACACGTGACCCACTGTGCATAGACCAAGTTATTATTTACTTTAGCTCACATTACGTTTGTGTGTGCGGGTGGGTGTGAGTGTGTGAGTGTTTGTGCGTGTACCAGAGGTGCAGGATCGAACTGCGATACAACATGATGAATGAAGACTGCGAGATGAGCTGGCCGAGACTTCAGCAAGTCTATACTCTGGAAATAGCTACACTCTCCATTAATCTGACAGAAGGAGAAAGAATCCAGACACATTATAAACCATTCATGAACCATTTTATTAGTTAATGTGAATGTAATTGTAATTGTTAATATTACATAAATGTTACATAAGCTTTTGTTGACATGACTCACTTTCTGGGTCAGACTCCAAAAATCTACAGCAGCTGAATAAAATTCATTCAACAAACACACATGAATGAATAATTGAGCATAGCTTCTTAACATACCTGCTCCTGCTGAAAGTCAAAGTAGTAATCTTCTGCTCCAATGATGTCGTTGTTGAAGTGGTATGGAGGGCTACCCACAACGCAATGGGCACTCAAGTCCTGAGTGACATATTCGGGTTTAAATACATAGAGGTGAACAAACATGCAGCTCCTTTCTTTTATTGTTTTTAATATGCATGTGTGTCTGTGAGAGCTTGTCTTACACTGTCAGTTGTGTCCTCGGTGTCGGGAGACGGGCAGAATCCGAGTCCATCTCGTCGGATGATGTTCGGGCTCTGACAGGGCGTCTCTCTTTTGCCACAGTGATCTAGGACAGGGCTGCTGTGCATCTAACAGCCACCCAGACAGAAACACACACACACAACATACAATTAATACACGCTCTCAGCACTTAAGCCAAATTGATTGTTTAGTCTGGTGCTGAACACTGGAAAATCCCCAGAGATTGGAAAATAGGACCATTACATTGCTATTTAAAGCGGTTGCGATAAAAAGCTTATTTGTTATTACAAAGAAGCTTGTGAGAGCTCTATTATCAGAGCAGCTTCCTGTTGTTTTTAACATCAGAGTGTGCATACAATACATTATTGAATAAGAAATTACATCACAAAGACACACACACTACACTAACAGAGGATAAAAAGCCTCTGTGTAACATGATTCACACACTGATGTGATCTGTCGTTATACCCACAGCGTTATTGTTGCTCAAGGGCCCGTCATTACTAGTGTCACCCTCCAAAGACGAGGCCTCCTGGATCGCAGGAGAGCCACCGTCCCCGCCCTCAGCATTCCTGGAAACAGCAGCTCCATCCTGAAACACACACACACGTATCTGATGATGGTCTTATCATCTTATGTCTTATCAGTTACAAAGGTCACGTAGGCTAAAAAAGGCCTGCACTGACCTGTGTTAGCCTGACAGAGGAGCTGAAGCTTCCTTTATACTTCAAAGCCCCTTATTGATTTATAAATCTTATACGAATCATTGTCTGTATATAGAAAGTATAAAAATGTCTTCTCTTTGAAAAAAATCCGGACTTTTCCGAAACACTGAAGTAACACTGTGAGCTCTATTTTTGTGCAGAATCAGATCCCAGCAGCTGCAACCACAAGGCATCTGAGCTCACGGTTGCTGTAGCAACGAGGCCTCAGCTAATAAGTTTTGTGGAAAAAAGGGAAATAAATTGCTTGTGCAGCGTGTGTGTGTGTGTCTGTGTGTTTCTATAGCACCTGTACTACTGTTGCTTTGCTGAGCTGCTCCTGCAGCTGTGAAATGTGCTTCTTGGTCTCCTGGATCTCTTTCAGTAGTTTAGGTTGTGGGTTTCTGCTGTACTCCTCCTCCTTCCACTTAATAAATGTCCATGAAACCGACAGAGAATAAATAAACCACACATGAAAAGGTCTAACAAATCAGGAGGAGTCCCAACACAACAGACACATACCTGTAGCTCCTGATCCTGTTTGGTTAGCATCTTTTTCAGGTTCTCTGCCTTCTGGCTGTGGATGAGTTTGTTTTCATCCTAAAAGACAAGACAACGTGCAAACATCAACTAAAACGGAGAAAACATTATTAAAAGCATAATGCTGCAACAAGCGATCAACATGACTAATGCCAAAAACCTTTGAAGGCCGTTATGTGCATGGAAAGGGAAGTGATATTAATCTGTCTGAAAGTGAAAATATGAAGAAGATGGGAGGCTCAACACGACAGCAGTCGTACAGTTAAAGCACAATGGGCAAGGAGAACAGCTCATTTACCAGTATACAAGTTCATTGCAGTTTCATAGTAGTAACCACAGGTTTCAACCAAATCATCTAAGAGGCTACAAACCTTAACCACAAATCAGATGTTCTCACACATACAAATGAATAGTACGTCAAACATCTACTGCTACTATTAGTAAGACGTAAATGTTGGTTATGAGTGCACATGCATATTAAATGCCTGTTTCTTCTTCTATACCTCATCGGGCAGGGGGGAGGAGGTGATGTTCTCCTGGAGTGGCAGAGCAGGTAATTGGGGCACTGGAAGAGATGGCGGCAGTTTCACCTTTCCCCCTTCCCCCTTTTCTTCCTCGTCTTCCTCCAGGGGGATCTGAAGAAGACCCGGAGGCCTCCCCAGCACTGTCAGAGCTACATAGGATCCGGCTGCCAGAGAGGAGTCATGAGGAGGGAATAAAAGATGAAAAGGAAAAACATGAATAGAAGTACCATGAAGAAGAGTTTAGCAAAACCCATGAGGAGAGACACAGACACTTTAAAATTGAATGTCAAAATTATTTTTATAACAGGAATAGAATGACTCAATCAACAAAGCCTCACTTCTGCTTAAATGTGGATTTTTATGGGGCAACATGTGATCTACAGCTCAACCTGGCTGTCCTGTGGAATTCAGGCATTTAAAGTTGAGATCAGAAATGCAGACTTACATTTTATTAGCTTTACCACCTCGATGTGGTTTGAACGTGTAACCAACGTCCCATTAACCTGTCAGAAAAGACAGAGAAGGATTGGTTTCCTATTTTCAGTATACACCTAAATAACATACAAGACGTCATTACTCAATAAGAGTATTTCAATGTAAAGGTACTGGAAGGTCTTCAGAGCTGGCATAGACAATTAAGAACAATTATCAATTCAAGTTGACTCTGTACAAGAACCTGACATCCTTCATAATCATCACAATAATTATAATATCACAGTAATTCCTGACAGAATCAGACAAGATGTTGAATCACAAAATGATGCAGGACAACCTTGATGATCCTATCTCCTGTCTGGACCCCAGCTCGCATAGCAGCTCCATCTATGATACACAACACAGAAGAACAGAGTCAGACATGTTGCTGCAACCAGAGAGAGAGAGAGAGAGAACGAGCGTGAGAGAGAGAGAGAGGGAGAGAGGGAGAGAGAGAGAGAGAGAGTCACCTTCTTTGACCAGCTGCACAAACACAGGGTTGTCTCCGCTTACTGTCAGTCCAAAACCATTTTCATCTCTCTGGATTATTACACAACGTTGGACGAGTCCTGTAATTTTCACACACATACACACACACAGACATTCATGATGAAGCACACTATTGATTAGACAAAGATTATCTTCATCTGTTCATGGTATCTGTTCGTGTTGTTGTGGTGTTTTTGGCCATGAGAGCCTTAGTAAAGTAAACATGATTAGCTACAGCACATGCACATGTCCTATACACAAATATTGTGCAAAAAGTAGTAAAAAGGTAATGAACTTCTCCCTCTTACTTTTTATTATATGCCTTATACATCAGGCAAAGTCTGTGGACTCACTTGTGGGAAACATTCTCGACACAGGAAATGGCAAATGTGGAGACTGAGACAGAAAATCTCTTTAAATAGCTGACTGCTGTTTTTTCAACAAAAACTGAAGCTGCCAATAGCAGATCCTTTCCCTTTTGTCCCTTTTAATATAGATAATTCTCTGCATAAATCCTACACATAGCCTTAAAACACCCCCTCCCATGACACTGGAGGTCCCTCACCTGCACAGGTTGTTAAGGAAGGCTGACACTGTAAATGGCCGACTATACAACACGCCTCTGAATCAGTGCTCATTCAATGAATCAATCTAACTCAAAGTCCAAGCAAGTGTAATGCAGCAACTTCAGGCCTGTAGCTCAACTACGTCACTGAACGTGTTGAAAGTCTTGACCAGTCAGACAAAATTATGACAATATCCCAAGCGACATCTACTCTAGTTACTGTATCTACTAAAATGATAAATATATGCAAGGGGCAAAACTTAAAAATCCCATGACCATGTGCTAAAAGTAGAGCTCCTGTAACCGCAGCTATTCAGTCCTTATGATTCTGTGAAATCATTTTCTCTGTAAAGACCAAAACTGAGTCATGTTATAGTTCTGACTGATTCTGACTTCGCCCTGAACAATGTGCCTGAAGCTCTATTAGGGATGTTCTTCCATTTATATCATCAACCTCTTCCCTCTGAAAGTTGAGATAATTGGACATATTCTAGCCAATGTGAAGGGGCCTCGAGACTCCAGGGTGAAGAAAAGTGCAGGAAAGAATAATGTTAACTCTGCAACCTTAAGAACAACAAGAGCACTGTCTGCCCCCCCAGCAGCCTCCGTGGTAACGGACTGTGGGACAATTAAACCTACAGATCACATACATGGTAGACAAACACTGATCAGCAACAACATTCGTATGATGATGATGCAAAGACTCAGTAAATCTACTGACACCTCATTGGCCTCAAGTCACTTGTCCCACTTGTACTTGTAATTAACCTTCTCAATGAAGAAAAGGTTCCTGATGGAATAGACACAGAGGCTGAAGATACAAGCATGGTGCTAAAAACGAAGCAGATGAAGAGCTGCGTTACCTGTCGGGTCAAACTCGTGTTTGAGGGACACAGATGACTTGTCATTCTTAGGTTTCTTGTCGGTGGGGTCCTTGTTGAGAATATCGGGGGTCCTACAGAAACACGAGGAAAAATGACAACACGCATTAACAAAACCGCAAAAAATTCAAATATATTATATATAAATACATATTCAAAATTTATCCACACTACCTGATATACATACTGCAATCAATATCTATATACTGTATATGTAATATAGATTACTATGATAATATTCACCATGATATGTTATTGAAAATGTCAAAAAAGATCTAACTAATATTGAAAACCAAATTTGCCATTAAATAAAACCTGCCCTCCCCCAGGCGCAGTATTCTCATTCCATCTTTTCCCAATATAGTGGCCTCAGCAATCTATATGTTGTGGTTTAATTCCTTTTATATAAATTTCCCTCCTGGCAGCTCAGCTGGATGGTGGGAGTATATATATTAATAGCAGAAGATTCTTTTGCTCGTCCCCCTCCAGCTCCTCCTACTCGTTCCACAAGAGGGGGTTTTGTTTGTGCTGCTGTTCCTCCCTTGGACAATGGGGGCCCTGGGCTTTTAACAATGGCTCCCACGTCAGAGCCAACTAACTATACTGTGGCTTTGTGGGACAGATTCCCGGAAGCGGAGACTGGGGTTTTTTGGCTCTGCTCCAGTTTCCTGAATGTGGGAGAAGGCTGGGAAAGAAACAGCGAGGGGGACGTCAAGGAGGAGGCACACAAGTGTCTTTGAGGGAGGACAGAAGACTGGGCGCAGGAAACTTCACCATAGCTCCCAAAGTGTGTGTGTGCCTGCACTATGCCGCCTAAACCGTCCCCACAGAGCAGAGAGAAGATGGAATATATCAAATCCAACAACGTCAAGCTCCCAATGCAAACTGAAACAGACTCCACAGGGGAAAACCTGCTTCAACTCTTATAGACACAACAACACAGCCACGATTACAGACAAGAAGGATATGTGAGAATATTAGGGTTCTGTTTTCCTGAGATCAGAAAGCCCCTGCAAGACGCTGTGGTGAGATTAGTGGTTGATAAGACAGGACAGATTGCATCCTGCTCAGTGGGTGGTAGCTAAGCAAGTTCTGCAGGATAAGAGTTAGGAATTCAGCTCCAGCTATTTAGTGGGTTTTTAATTCTGCTGGTGGCTCATCTCACTCTACTTATCGTTTAAACTGAAAGTTCGTTTACTTAAACAGGTCGCTAATAAGCAGTTTCCAAAATGAATAATTTCATACGTGTTTCTATAATCAATCATTGTTCATTCGCATCTGATACCATTTGGTTCCCACCAAAATAAAGCCACAAGCATCCAGTTTCAATTAACTCGTGAACTCTAAGGAATTATGTAATCAAGTGGCTCCATGTACGCAGACAAACATGTGAACCTTGAAACACGGCACAGAGGCTGTGCTGTGAAGGATCCAGCTCAGAGTTTATGATGAAAACTATCAGGGCGACGCTATTTACTATCCTCCTTCTCTTCACGTCTTTAAACGCCGTCAGTCGGCTGAAGGCACTTTGTTCCTCAACACTCTCTGCAGAGTAAATGACATGTTAGCTGTCAAGTCAAGACTGACGCTCCTCTACTTGCTGCCAGTTTTCATCAGTTCCATGCTCCTGAGGTTGTTCACGAAACCAGTCAGACTCCTGCTCCAGCCACAGCCTCACATGTCGACTCTACACTATCTCGTCTACATACCACCGCTATCAGTGTTTGCTCTCAGTCGGGGGATATTCCAGTTCGCACCACAGACTCCTCTCATTTGTATGGTGCACACTGTGGCAATGAATTGCATTCACACACGTTTTAACTTAAAATGAATGAGCCTCTCCTGCATGGATGGAACATATTGTAGCACCAAATTGTGCAAAACAAAAATAGAAGCCAAATCTAGATGCTACTCTATCATCATCGTAACAACTAAAGCAACTTACCAATACTAATATAATAAAAATACATGAACTGCCAGTGGAAAGAATGGAATTGTCCTTATCCTTTAGACACTGTGATGCATTTAGGGAGTGTGTTGCATTTAAGGAGTAGACAGCATCATTTCATGTACAGGGTAAACCACCATTACTGTGTGCAAGTGTTCTTGTGTGTAATAAAATGACAGTGGGCTCCGTCTGGATGGAAGCTCTGATACCAGCAGCCCTGTCAGTCTGTCAGGAAGGGCTGGTGGGCCTGACAGACATTGTTTAACCGTGATGTCACCACTTCCCGTCAGAGCCCAGTAGGGTGGAGAGGGGAGGTAGGGGGACGACAGGCAGGAAAACACACACATCAGCAAAACTGTGCGACAAAGAGGAAAACAGCGTGTCCACCGCATTAGTGCATTCATTATACTGGACAGGGTGAATCTGAATGTCACCATTACACACCTTTTAAACAGGCTGAGGCAAGGTGGAGATAGTTGCATGTAAAATAAGGACTGATTAATAAATACAGTATGGGTTAACATGTTGACTCTGCTCCATTGCCTTGTGCTCCAAATGCTGGGACTACTACAAATAGGGCAGAGTGCAAAGATTTATATACATGGAAATGGAGGGAAGCTATTTGACTGAAGTGAAAAATAAAAGAGGAAACATAAAGATTGTTTATTTTTAAATATTTGCAGACACATAGCCAAGTGCTGTGCAAAGTCGGTGGGACTGTCTGCGGCTGTTTGTGAAAGTACACAAACCTGTTGGAAAGGCTGGAACCACGTTATTGGTCACGCGTCAATAAGGAAGCTGTCTAAAAGTAACTGCATCATATAAACCACTTTATATAAACATGACACTGAAAGTAATTGTACCTGAAATGTTGCTAATAAGTTCTTAATCACAGCGGTACATAAAAATCAGCTGATCATGTGGCCGCGTGTTTCCTTCCCCAAATGATCTAATTTTAGTAATATTACTTACAAAAGCACTGTGACGTCTACTGAGCTTTTTCTCTCTTGACGCCACGCAGACAGCAGAACATGTCCCACGCTGGGAGATGTCACATCCACACAGTAAAATATCCCACGTCAAGGGAAGCCTACGCTAGCAGGCAGCTCAAGCCGAATTCTTGTCACTGAGAAACCCCTAAACAACATCCAAGAAGTGACCTAACCACTGCTGGCGTTGGCACAAACGTCGCCAGGCAACCGAATCCTATTATTTTTTTTGCAGTACAGGCTTCAGCAGTAGCCTTCAAACCCCACAGAGAAGTGTGCTGTGTAGATAATGAAACAAAATCACCTTGACACAAAAAAGCAGAAGCGTGATGGACCAGAGAGGTGAACGGATGCAAAAGTATGCAAACGGCCCAGTGAGTGATTACTGGAAGGGTGCAGAATAAATGTTGTTTGGGTAGCTTTTAAGAGGCTGGGATAGCTGTTCTCCCCAGTTTCCTGTCGTTACAATAAGCTAGATTTGTAAGCTTGATGGTGATTGTGTTAACAGGCTGCTACAGCACATACAGCTGTGAAATCCCTTTTAGAACTGATTTTCCATTTAGCCCTGTGCCTTGGTGTGTCATGCTTTCCCCTTTCCACAGGAAGGATTTTCACCTGCTGTAGTCTTTATTTACAAAGGCAGAAGACTGTGAGGCCCATTGTTGCAAAAGGCATCAGGACACATGAAGACTCGAGCTTTTCTTCAGGCTGAAGGTCGAGAAATGACTTTATTTGACTTTCAGAGGCAATCATGCGTGCCTTTATTCTGGCCCTTCCTCAGAGGAAACTCCTGATCGCTGAGTGTAAAAATATACACGAGTTATGTGGGATGGAATCCGAAGAACCAAATGTCAACCCATAAAGTTTCTACAACCGTTCAGTACGACTGCTCTTTTCTTTGGAGTGGTGACAACAAACTACAAGACATTAACAGCATTTCAAGGAAAAAAGCTCTGAGTTGTGATATAAGGTTCACATTGGTATAGAAAGATAGGTGTGGAGGAGTCATTAACATGTGCCACAGCCTGGATGAGTCAAAGGGCTTCCACCTCTTCAAACTAAAAAGCTCTGTTTGCTATGACTCCATGCTCAAGATTGTTGTCTGGCTGAGCGATGAACTGTCATCCAGCGAGCAGTCACGTCTTTGCCTATCCGAGCGGTTTTCCATTCTTATGTCTCCTTAACCAGGACTCTGCTGAGGTCCTACGCAATGAGTTGTACGAATAAATGTACTAATAGTGATGTTGTTGTTTTAAAATGGCACATTCCACTTTATCTACCATCAGTGACAGCAAGGACATTAACACAGAGTTTGGGTTCTTAAAACTAGATCCTTGGTTGTGGAAGGCAAACTTCCACAAATGCAAAATGATTTACTTTGCAATTAAAAGGTGTCAGATAATGACAAACAGCCAAAACCAGTCACATTCCCAGATGACCAGGGTAGAATCAAGCTGACGCTGCAGACACAAATGTGCTCATGAAGTTAAAATGTACTTACTTTTGGATATATTGATGATTAAAAGCTTTACATTTAGTTTGTGAATTACCAGAAGATTAAGTTGTGTAACAGCATGTTATATAATCACATTGTTTAATTTTTTTTTTTTACTTTACTTTTCCAACAAGCAACACGCTCCTAAGCTATTGTTCCTCTTAATGGTGTTGTGTCTGATGCCGTTAATTGTCTTTCCGTTGATAAACTGGACAGACCTTTGATTTGCTAAAGCATGGGCAGAGAGGGGGAAGGAGTGGAGCCTACCTGTCAGTGAGCGTTGACTGTGTGCCGCTCATTGGGCTTTCCTTGCGGGTTTCCACGGGCTTCACCCAAATAACATTGTCATGATAACGACTAAGGCTTATTTATTAAATCGGCTTCTTTACTGTGCCTCCTCTGTGTCCACCCATGTCAGAAACTGCCGATGGAGTAGATCCAGCACGAGGAGTCAAAAATCCCTTTATCCTACTAGAAAGGCTCGCTGAGATCCCGAACGGAGCGAGAAACGTGATTATTTACAAATTAATGAGGTCGGACACTTAAGACCCGGCGCTGCTTCTGTTTTCTTCGCTCTTGTCTTTTTAGAGGCAGCCGCTGTCAGAGAAGCGTGAAAACCAGCTCAGCTTGTTGTAAATGTTCTTCCCCAACTTCTACTTTCCTCACATTTCCCTCAAGTCCAAGATGAGAAGAGCTGTTTTCCTAAGGAAATACGTCCATGGTGATAGTCCAGCCGTCCGGGGAGAATTACGTCAAACCTCGGCTGCAAACCCCAAATTGAACTTTATCCTCTTATTTCCGCAAACAGCGTGATGATTCGGAACCGTCGCAGTTTCTGTAGCATCCTCTTTCGGGTCTGTCCACTGTAGTTTGCATTACTTGTGCAGCAGCCGCGGGGTTCGCACTCATACAAATGGAAAAAGGAAACGCTCCCCCCGAAAAACGCAAAAGAGGAAAAAAAAAAAAAAAAAAAGAACAAAAACCACCTTCCATCCCGTTGCGTTCAGGAGCCCCTCGTAACTCGCTAAACTTTGCAACAGCGTAAAAAGAAGTGTGTGAAAGCCAAAAGTACTATGCTTCTTATTTATACAAATAAACTGCAAGCGAGTTGTGGAAAGGATTATAAATATGAAGCACAGCGTGAGCAAAGGACAGTGCAGCTTGTGCCCGCGTATAAACTACTACTGTGATAACTACAGTACTGTAATTAGTACAGTACCACCTGCAGGGCTCAGCTCAGTGGGCAAGTAAAGGAAACTACGTACATCTACAACATTTCAAGTTTAGCTGTGACTGGATGAAGCTGCTGTCATGGCAACACATTGGAACGCTTGAAGCCTAAACACGTGGCTGATATGTGGAGCAAAGGAAACATGTGCTAAAATCGATATAACACTGTACGTGTGCAAACGCAGTTTTGGTGAAGTCTGGAGATTCTCAGTCTGCCTTCACAGATCTCGTTTTGTTCACATCACATCAGCAGATTCTGCCTCCTGCCTCTAATCCACTCCTCAAATCTCATCTCACTGGCTACAGTAGACTGAAGGATTATTAACCCCAGACTCCAATTAGCTTTTGTTCATGTCATTAGTCTAAAGCTTTTGTCTAATCTCACCCTGAACTGTGAATATTGTGATGTATTTGCTATGGACAGGAAACATTTTATTTATTTTTATATAAACTGTGATGTCCTTCCTTCTACTTAAGTCTCACTCACTCTTTTGTTGTCTTGGTATCTTGTCCTTGCTCTTCTTCCAGCTATTTGAGTAAATTCATGTATGGAGTGAAAAGGTTTCATTTTGATGCTCGCCACCGCCGCTTGGTGGCGATAATGCGCCAGTTGGTTGTTTGCTGTCAACACCAGAAGAGGAAGCGGGAGAGAAGAAGAAATAGGCCGGCAGCATCTTGTTAGCAGACAACATAAACATTGGTTCCTTTTTGTGTAGTTTGAACTATTGACGCGGTTTAGCTTTCCTTTTCTTATTCGATAGTAATTACAAGATGCGGTAGTATGGATATATGCCTCACGATCAGCCATGGTTGCTTGGATGACGGATATACAAAGACCTTCATGTTGCCCTACTAACGGATGGTAAAACACTGATTTGGCCCATAGAAATAGTTAGCTAGCTAGCTAAGCTAACAGCATCCATTTAAAAGGTTTTCAGTGCCGTTAGACCAGAACATGTTCATACTCTTTTGGGGGACCGTTTCGTCTTGCAGGCGATATTTCGTTATTGCATTTAACTGTTATATGTATATGTATATGTATGTGTATGTTTTATAAGACGGCGGTGATGAATGTGGACACCCAGCAGTACGTGTCGTTCTCCGATATATTTATCAGATTTGACCCTATTATATAAAACGTATATGCTTATTAGCTTGACAGCAGATGTCACAGCGTGGCTACAACACACACCGATAACGGTATTCGGGCAACATATAGATTTTAATCTGAGCAACATATGAGCTAAACAGAGTCTCAATAGTTGTGCTGTGGCCTTGTCCTGCAGTGTTTTGTACTTTTGTACTAGTACAAAGATAAAACTGATCAAAGGTGTGCAACCACTGCATTATAACGAGTATGTTGAGCAGATCTGCAACCAAGCTGCTTGGATCATTTAGCCACACAAATTAATTAAATTGCTAGTTCTAGCAGTGTGGTTGTGACTCTTATTTGAAGTTTGCTCTCAACCAGTTATCATGTAAAGTCCAGCTTGATACTAATTAATTGTTTTATCTAACAAGTATTGTCTGTGCTGCTTAAGTGCCAGTTTAAATTAAAACTGTAATTTGGTCTTAAACTGTGTTATTGTCGACTGTCTGTTTAGCCCATGATTCAGCTGGAGAAACCAGTGCCAACTGGTACCATGCCAGTCGTGTGGCCAACCATCCTTGACCTGGGCAGGGATGAGTGCAAAAGAATTCTCCGTAAACTGGGTGAGTTCATGCAGTACAAAGTCGTTCATGGAGGAGAAGCATCGACATTTGTACTGTAAACTGGGGCAAAAAATGCTTCATTTGACCTGACTGAACTCAAATCTCAGTGGTGTGCTACTCGCAGCCTCTGAGGCTGGGATTGACAATTCTTGATCTGGATACTGGGTAGGGTGAGCGGGAGTTGGCCTTAAGGACTAGGTTTTGAAACCTGTGCTAAATCATAACCATAAAACACCATGAAATAAAATCAACACACTAGATGCTCTATAACTGCTTCACCTTCGCATTACAATGCTGTTATATCTGGATTTGATTTGTCTCCCAGAGCTCGAGGCTTATGCTGGTGTTATTAGTGCCCTCAGAGCCCAGGGAGACCTGACAAAGGACAAGAAGGATCTTCTGGGAGAACTCACTAAAATCCTTGGGTAATTGTTTAGTAATAGCACATTCCCCTACTCTGTACACAAATGATATTTAAAGATGTGCAAACCCTTTTGATCACCCAAACTCCTCTTCCTCCCTCCAGTATTTCAACAGAGCGCCATCGTGCAGAAGTCCGCAGGGCGGTTAATGATGAACGCCTCACCACCATTGCATATCAGTAAGTGCACTAACTGTCCACTCCACAGTCATTTCAGTTCAGCATATTACATATATTACAGAATCTTGTGCTGCCTCTTCCCAGTGTTTCAGTCACTCCTAGATTTTTTCGGCATATTTAACACTAAAACTAATTTTTTTTCTGTCCTGTCTAACAGACTCCCTCATTTTGTGTAAATGCATTGCAATAACAACCTTTGCAACAAAAAATCGACAGAAGCAAGTTCAGAAAAGAATTCATTGCTAAGTTTTGGGGAAATGTTGTCTCTTTTGTGAAAGGTTTAATACTATAAGTGAAAGGTTTAATACTATAAACCTTTCATAAGGTTTAGTACTTATTTATAAAAAATGTGATAAAACACTATTAAAACGTATTTATTTTGTGAAGACTTTCTCTCACTGTCAAAGTTTGTTGTCATCTAATCTAAAGTGCTTACATCTGGATTAGGATTTTTAAAACCTGTGACCGATGTATTGAACCTCATTTCCAGTATGTCAGGACCCAACAGTTCGTCCGAATGGTCGATTGAAGGACGGCGACTCGTTCCACTGATGCCGAGGTTGGTCCCTCAGACAGCTTTTACCATGACTGCTAATGCTGTTGCCAGTGCTACAGCCAATCAGAATGCCTCACTTCTGTTGCCAGCTGAAACAGGAAACAAAGAAGGTAGGAAAAAACGCTTCCGTAGCTAAAGCTGTATTTAGAGCGAGTAGTTCTTTAATGATACGTTCAATTTCCTCCCTGCAGTGGTTGTATGTTACTCGTATACCAGCACCACCTGCACCTCCACCAGTGCTACAGCAACCAGTGGCACCATAGGAGCAACAGTGAAATCACCACGACCCCCCAGCCCTACATCCAACGTGGTGGTGCTGCCCAGCGGTAGCACTGTTTATGTGAAAAGTGAGTGTAAAATCTTTTTTTCCTTTTTTCTTTAATTTTAGTGTTTCTGTGAGAATTTTCCCCAGTTTTCCATATCCTTAATAAATGTCCTCCTAACAGGTGTGAGTTGTTCAGATGAAGACGAGAAACCCCGCAAGCGGAGACGAACAAACTCATCCAGCTCGTCGCCTGTGATGCTGAAGGAGGTTTCGAAGGTTTCCCCGCCAGTATCCAAGAACATCACAGTTCCTATGAGTGGCAGCCCAAAGATGAGCAACATCATGCAAAGCATCGCCAACTCGCTGCCTCCCCACCTTTCCCCAGTCAAGATCACCTTCACCAAGCCCACCATCCAGACTACTAGCACCACCACGCAAAAGGTTAGTGACATTTAATTTGCTTTTTTGCTTCCTTGACAACTCTCTTTACACACAAGAACAAATTTTAAATGCATTTTCTTCCCTTAGGTCATAATTGTGACAACTTCTCCCAGTGCCAACTTTGTCCCCAACATTCTGTCCAAGTCTCATGCCCACCACAACACGACTGTGTCCAAGCTGGGCTCCACCTCTGTGCTGAGCACACCCACTCAGAAGCAGACAGTTGTGTTTCCTGCCAGTTCCAGCCCTGGCTCTAATCCCACCACTATTGCTGTGACCACAGTGGTCTCCTCTACTCCTTCGGTGGTCATGTCAACTGTCACACCATGTAGGTCCACTATAAGTTATGTGTATAAGTTTTTATAAACATCTATTTAATATGTGCAACTTACAGTAATGAGCGGCCACCTGAGTAGTAGAGACAAAGGAGAGTCAGCCCTTTGAGGTCTCACTGTCTGTTCATTGTTGTAGGTGCCTCTTCAGCTGGAGTGAAGGTCGCTACAGCCAGGCTTCCTTCACCTAAGACCCTGGTGGGGTCACCTACTCAGATTTTGGCCCAGTTTCCCAAACAGCAGTCTCCCAAACAGCTGCAACAGAGCTCAGCTTTAGGGGCTTCTAGTGTTGGCCAGACCCAAACTAGTACCACCTCACCTGGAGCTAAACCCACGATTCAGATCAAACAAGAGTCTGGTAAGTCCACCCAATGATACTGTATTTGTAGTATTATTATGTGTTTCAAAATGAAGGCCCCACCTTTACAAAATGTATATAACATCACACATTCTCTATTAAACTGAAAGAAATGAGCTTCATCAGACTACATTGCAGGGTGTTAACACTTTGCACCAAATAAATATATTGTTTGTGTATGTAGGTGTGAAGATAATCACTCAGCAACTTCAACCCAGCAAAATTCTGCCCAAGCCATCGTCAGTGGCTCTGTCCAGTAGCAGCTCCTCTCCCATCATGGTTGTTAGTAGCAACGGAGCCATAATGACCACTAAACTGGTCACTCAGCCAACAGGTTGGTGGGCACCTTAACATTGTGAAACTGAGTATAATGAATAATACTATGTTGTGATTCTTTCTACATTATTGTGTACAGTCAGAGAGTAAGTAAATAAACAGGTGGTTATGGTTATGGAATGCTAACACAATACCTTTTGCTGTAGCTACCCAGGCAACATATACCAGACCCACTGTTAGCCCGAGCATTGGTGCCAGAATATCAGCCTCCAGTGGTGGAACCACCTATGTCAAGACCACAAGTGGCAGCATCATCACTGTAGTGCCCAAATCTCTGGCCACTCTGGGTGGGAAAATCATCAGCAGCAACATTGTGTCTGGTGAGTGAACAGCAGCATGTAGCACGTCCTCACCCGTCTCTGTCAGGCAGGAGAGGGCACGTCATTTTAAAGAGCGCAGTTTCTTGCAAAACCAATTACACTTGAATGAAATATTGTCTTCTGTTTGCCACAGGCACAACAACCAAGATAACCACTATCCCTATGACATCCAAGCCAAATGTCATTGTTGTTCAGAAAACAACAGGAAAAGGAGCAACCATCCAAGGACTGCCAGGAAAGAATGTGGTCACCACTCTTTTAAATGCTGGGGTCAGTCAATGAGCACAACGTTATTTCTTTGTTTGAACATAGGTTAAGATGGTTGTAAACCGTCTGTTCATATTTATATAGACGTTAAAGCTGTTCTAGAATATTTTTGAAGAGAACCTTTTAATCATTTTGATTATTTGTTTAAGTAATTCCCAAGCGCAAAAGGGAACATCAGTATTTATCAATTTGGTGAGTTTTTGCTGCTTACTCAGTAAATTGAGAAAATAAGCAGCTTCCTTAACTACCACTACCACTTGGTGTCACCAAAGACAGAAATATGTAAATCTAGCATAGAGGTCCTTTTGAATGTTTTACTTTGTTTCCTGAATTCAGCGAATTAAAATGTATTAAATACTGCCACATGTAGACTTTGTTCAACATTATTTACTTTATAGCAGTTGAATGAGAAGGTAGAGAGCACCCTCACACCTCTCTATTAATATGAAGCTTTGTTCTTATTTGCTGTAGTAAAATGTGTGATGTTGTTTCTCAGGGGGAGAAGAGTCTGCAGGCTGTCCAAGGGACCAAACCAGCAATCATCACGGCCTCCAGACCCATCACCAAGATGATTGTCACCCAGCCCAAAGGTTTGAGCACTGGATCCCAGTCCACCGCCACCAAGATCATCCCAACCAAGATTGTCTACGGCCAACAAGGCAAGACACAGGTAAGACCCGTTACCCTCTAGCTAATCCAATGTTTATTTTTATTTGATGATATTTTTTTTTATACAGAGTATAATAAAGTGTTTCGTGAATAATAAAGTCGTTAAAATCGTTAGATCCTGGTTAACCTCAGGTCACCAAGCTTGTCTTGTGACTATTCTTGTACGTTCATATGACCTTTTTAGTGCCAAGTAAATACAAAGGGCTGTTTCTCTCAGTAAAGGTCTGTGTTAAGTCCTGAAGAGATAAGGCAATGTTTTCTCTGAAAAGAAGGACAAATTTGTCGCATTTTAGCCTTCTCTAGAAGGACCTCTTCTGTCTTCTGAGTTACGCATTCAGTCATTAATCTGGTGACACCTGATGTTTTCTGGAGAAGTGAGAGTTGACGATTCAATGCACCAGTTTAAACAGAAGAGAAAGTTCTCACTTCTGTAGTCATTCATTTACAGTGTATGGGGGCCTTAACGTTGAATTCTGGTCTTCCTCCCTTTACTTCCTTTAGTTGGAGTCAAACTCTAAATCTGGACAGACTGACAATGATGATGATGCTGCTGCTGTTTTTCTGTCTATCACCCACATCTGCAGACATCATGGTAGAACAAGCCATGGATAGATAATGTCAATAGGGTGATCCATTTGGCAAGCACACCTAGCCATGGAATGGAGCAGCTTTGGATACATTTTCAGTTGTGTTTCAGGTCACTTGAAGTTATGTAAAGGTGTTCAAATTCAAATAATATAGTTTTATTATCAGGCAACTTAATAAAACTTTCAGTGTTGATCGGCCGCATGCCTGCTTGATAATATTGTAGAAAAGTTTTTTACCTTTTTTTAACCTAAGACTGACACAGTTACTACACTACAGTTTTTTGCAGTTCTCCTTAAAGTAAAATATGTCTCTACTTCTTGCAAAAGAAGTGTAGTTATTCTGGATTATTCCATGTGGGTGCAGCACCAAACTCTCACTTTATCTTAACCTACAGTAAAATGAGATCATTACTGGAACATTGTCTTGTGATACTGAGATACTCCAAAATCAGGTTTGACTGGTTTATATATATTCTACTTTTGTCAATTAGTGTCTGGTGTTATCCCCTGTCACAAGGCATACTTGGCTTTTTACAAAGAAACCAACCACCAGACACTGTAGGTGTGTTTTGGGGGTTTTCTTAATTCTGTTTTTGCAACCTGCAAAATGTCTATTTGCACCCTCTATATTTGTGACGCACACCACAAATGTCTAATTTTGAAAGTATTTCCAATCATTTTCAAAGAATCTTCCACTGAAAGTGATGATTAAGTTGGCTACCCCAGTCTTCCCCAATATTGCTTCCTGAATCTTTTGAGGAATTAAAATTAAACACACAGGCGTTAGTTAGTTTGGGTGAATTCCTAGTTTGTTGTTACTTTTATTGACTTGAAGCAGTGTCAATCAAATATTGTTGCACCCTTAGAAAGCTCAGAATGAGTGTCTTGCCGTGATAAAAAAAATATATTACGGTCGTCACTCGAAGCACTCAAAATTGTCTCAATGTCGTCATGATCATCCGCAAAGAAATATGTCATAGTTTCAATTCAGTCACACTTGTCTGAATTTAACATGAATCTAGTTTCAATTTAGGTCACATAGGCAAAATTAAAGGCAGTGAGTCAGTTAACTTTGCAGTATACTGTCTGTCATTCTGTCTGTAGCACCCACAGTGATGGCGTAGGTTGTGCAGTCAAAACTGCAACAGCGATCTGATAATAACCAAATTTGATGTAAGTACTATCTTTTTAACACTGATGACAATGGCAAAATCTTTTCTCCGTTTGCTATTTGTTCAAATAATTTTAATTGATACATGTATGTTGACTTTACAGTGGTGACCTACTTACTAAATATGCAAACAGGTTAGGAGGAGTTGGTGAGGCAGCAAAGCAAATACAAATATGACTCGGTTGTTTTAAACATAATAACCTTAGCCAGCTATTCAGTCTCAGCAGTGGTTACAAACAAGGTCAGCTGTATTTTAAAAATCTAAAATGTATGATTCTTCCCCACTTTCTGGGTCTGAGGCTGTACATTGTTTCATTTCTTCATTCACACACTACATGTTGGGGCATTACCTGGTGAGGTTACTGAGGTTACCATATTGTTTGTGTTTGAAACTGAACTAATCATCTAACAGTGCTGCCACTGTTACTGGTCACTATGTTGCTTTAGGTCTACATGTTTCTTTGGTTTCCTCCAGGTTCTCATTAAGCCTAAGCCTGTTTACCAGACTGCCGTGGTCAGTGAACAGACCAGGCAGCTGGTCACTGAGACGCTGCAGCAAGTGACCCGCTCTGCTGACATCGCTCAGGGACAGAGCTCAGGTCCAGAGGGGACTACAAAGGAAGAGGTTGCCAACTTCATGGAGGCCAGCAGCTTAACTGGAGAGGCCTCCCATGGTAGCGCCCAAGGTGATTATCATTTTCCAACCCAGCAGTGAAGTTCTGGCAAAATGAGAGCACTGAGTTTAATGCAACAGTTAATTTATGTAAGTTACAAGTGTGGCCCATACTATTTCGCTTTTCAGAACCGCAGCCTGTAGTGCATGTGATCTCCTCCAGGGAGCAGAATTGGACTGAACAGGAAGTAGCTGTGGAGTCCAGCCCAACTATTATCTATCAGGAGGTAACTAGCGGGGAATCCCAGTCTGCCACGTCTACCATCAAGGCCCTGCTGGGGTTACAGCAGACAACAGGTGAGCCATGTATTGAAAAGGCTGCAGGCGTAAACCACAAAGGGAGGGGTGGGTAGAAAGTTGAGGTGGGGGAATTATCACCTGTACAAAGCAGCGCTGTCAGGTCAAGCACAACACTATAAGGAAATCTGCTCATCACAAACCGTATCTGTCAAAAACACCACGATGGATCACCTTTTGTTTGACATTGTCAGCACAGCAGAGTTAAACATTTAATGAAAACCTTCATATACACAAGATATAAAAGCCATTTTGGGAAGTGATGAAACTTCCCAAAAAGGCTTTCAGCACATTAATTATGCGTTTTACCTTAGGCTGCAAACCTGTGGAACTGGGCTGATGACTGAGGAGCAGAAAAGTATTTGAAACCGAGGATAATATTCACACTTAGACGGCAGCTTAGGATGCGTAAAGTACCAACTGCAGTACCCAGCGGCGTTCACTGATCTCTGATTGGAAATTCCCTAAAACAGTACTGGCCACTACTAATTTATTATTAACCATATGACCCATATTTATAAGTCTTTTATAATTATTTTATCTATTCCAGTTCTGTTCCTTTTGTTTTATCCCTTATTTATTTTTTACTTAATCAAACATCCAGTAAAATATTTGTCCATAGAGCAACATATAATGTGAACGTTTTCACTTTACCAGCATCACAGAAGTTGTTGGACTTATTTGGTCAAATTTAAGTTATAATAAAAACCGTGTGACAGGTCTAAATTGTTACATTATGCTGAATTGTGATTGTCCTTTCCAGTCCAGTCCAAACTGAGGCAGCACACCATCGACCTGAGCCAGATGGCTGTGCCCATCCAGCTGGCCCAGGAGAAGAAACCCAGCACGGAGCCGCCCAGGCCCTCTACCTCAGAGGCCGAACCGAGCACCGAGTATGTCACAGCAGGTACGTCACTCCAGTCTGCCTCACAGAGATTTCCACACTGTGCACTTCCTTTTTGGTAGGCAGTGCACAGTTTCAGTGGAAGTAAGTGAAATTCCAACTAAAACCGGAAACTAAGTCTGCTGTCAGTCTGCCAATGTACCATGATAATACAGCATCACTGTGATTCCCCGCAGGTAAAGTCAGCAGAGTGGGAGCGTCCACAGAGGACGATGACGTCATGTCCTCTAGTCAGCAGCTGGCAAAGCCTTACAAAACCACCAGCCAGGTTACTATGGTAACCAAACCTGCAGCTGCCACCTCTACAGCTTCACACGCCAGTCACATGGTGAGGAAACCTGACACAAAGAGGTCAGGCTAACGCTCCTGTAAACACAGATATTGTTGTGTTTATGTTTCTTATATTCCTTTTGTAAATGGCAGTTGTCAGACAAACACTGCAGCGTACACAGCGTATTACAAAACTGCACACAATAAACAATACTAAAACACCCTGTGTGGATAACCGTGGTTCCCAGGAGCCACAGCTCAACTTGTTTTCCCATCATCCCTGCGCTTGTGGCTTTTGATCGGGTGGATACGCCTGATCCAGGTAATCGACAGTGGATTGGCCCTAAATTTGGTTTGTTTTATTTGCCTTTGGCAGTGTTGCTTAAATGTTCAGAAAACCCTAACAACAAACATGTCTGTACACCTGCTTTGGTGTTTTATCTTATTTCCCCTGAGTTGTTTTCATCAGGGTCCCTCAGCAGTCTTCTTTGTTGTTTATTTCAGCCCACTGACAGCCGTGGTAAAACTGAGACCATGTTAGAGGCCGGGGAGCTGGAAGGTGACACCTTGGACCCGCAGACAGGCTTGTTTTATCGTTCTACCCAACCAGCGTCAGATCCCATGAAGCAAACCGCCCACTTGGCCGGCGCCCAGCCACCATCCTTGAGCCAAGCTGAGTCTGAGCTGACCCGGCTCAGCTCCGCAGCTAACCAGCCTACACCGCCACCACCACCACAACTGCAGAGCAAACCTCAGATCAGCCAGCCTCCCTCTTCTTCCACCGCTGTTCCCTCTACTCCTCCTCTAACTAAGAAACTTCCTAAACTACGAGAGCAGAGTCTGCCCAAACCCAAGACTTTAACCCAGAGCCCCAAAGATAGGTCCCCGACTACACCAGCCCAGGCTGGGGCAAAGATTCCAACCCCGACCACACCAACCAAGCCCCTAACGCCACAGCTCCCAAAGCTCCAGCAAGCACCTACATCTCACCACAGGCCCCTGCACACATCTATGTCCCACCCCCCTCCGCTGCAGGCGCACCATCCTGTCAGCACTGAAAAGACTGCATCCAGCCAGGTGAGTGGTTTCACAACTACACAAGCAACTTAGAGCAATAGTTTCTTTGGTTTTAAGACAGGTGCCTTGTGAACATGACTAGTTTATTAATAATGACACCATAGTTTGTGTCACTGATTCAAACGAGTTTCTCTAGAGGCGCCTGATGAAACCAGTACGTATGAATGTACTGGGGTTTCCCTACTTCCTTATGTGCCAAATGCAACAAATTATTCAATGTTTACCCACCAACACATAAGTACTAAATAGATTACATCACATCTGATGAATGTCTGCTTATCTTATGTTATGCTTACACTTGGATTAGAGACCTGAGACATTTTAGTCTCTAGGATTAGTTTATTTTTGTAATACCTGATAGACTGTGATACAGGTCTGGGATATGGCTCTAGAGCCAAGATTCCTGCTGCTGGATCTAACATGCAGACATGTTAGCACAACAACCCGCTGCATGTTAAGTGTATAAATATCTTGTAACTGTCTTTGTTCAGCTCCACTGCTAACATGCTGTCTGCCAAAGCTTTGTAATCTGCAGTTCGAGCTGCTTTCCTTTGTCTTTGTTTACCTGGAGCTTCAATCAGTCAGACATGGCTGCTTCTGAGAGCCAAAATATTTATATTGTCTAGCAATAAAAATGTTAACTGCGAAAAAGATATAGGCCTTCATTTAGACTGCAGCAGAGGATGATCGTATGGGTAGTCTAAGTTCTTGCATTTTAAAACTTCCCCACAGCAGCCGATTATCACACAGAACGCCACCCTCACCAAGATCACCTTCGGCAGTTCCCACCAGTCGCCAGTTTTCAGCAGCGGCGAGGCCACTGCCAAACTAATTCCAGAGTCCAGCTCCAGTTCGCCTGGAGACAAGCCCTCGGTGTCAGACATCCTGAAGATCTCCATGATGGAAGCTGAGATCGATCCAAGCACAGAACCCATGGTGGTAGATTCTTCCAGTGACTGTGGCCCGCTGGGTAAAGCCCTGGAGGTCCAGGCTGTGTCAGGCCAGTTCATCAGCAGCTCCGGGGCCTCCATGCACCATTCCCACACAAAATCCCAGCAGTTCAGCTGCATGCAGGGCCTCACTGCACAGAGGAGCAAAGAAGACCTGGATGTCATAGAGGTTAAATGTTTTATTACAAAATATGAATGCATTACAGTACATCAGAAACTAACACTGTAAAACAAATGTAGCCTACCACTAGGCTAATGTCTGCCCTACTGAAAAATAAGCTGAAGCCTCACCGTGACTCTTGCAGGTGATTCCTCAGTACTCCATCCTGCCAGACTCCAGCCAGTCCAACGTGGTGGTGGAGCCCAGTGGCTTCCTGGAGATCACCAACTACACCAGCCAGCAGCTGGAGGAGGACAGCCCCATGGAGCAGGAGGTGGACAGCAGCAACGATGAGGCCACAGCAGCCAGTCCGCCTGGCCAGCCATAGCTGGAGATAATAATGGGAGCAAAGCAGAGGATGAGGCCTCAGACCCAGTGAACTAAGACTTAAGGGTTCTTTTCTGTTGTGTAAAATAGTATTTTGTTCATAAATAAGCCTAGTATGTTTTTTCTCCTCATGGCTAAGGACACATGGTTTTATTGCCTGAGAGGAGCTCTCTGTTTAAAATGGGAGAGAGCGAGCTGAAAGGATTAGTTGTAGTTGGTCGCAGACAGCTGGACAGCTGCCTCTCCAAACATACCTAATTGTTTCCGTACGTTTACATTTTTACCTGCAGGACTTTTCAAGACAACCAGACATTCATGAAATTGATGGTTAGGAATTTGGCTCTGTGCCCTGCGTCGCTATACATCATTTCAAAAACATTCTCTTTTAATAAGCTTGCGTTTATGTTGACGGTTGTCCAGAAGGATTCAAATACATGTTACCCAGTGACGTCACTCGCAGATTCCTGTTCTGGAGGTTTTTGTCTTTAAATTTGAACAGTTTTCTTTAGACTGAGCTTGTACTGAGCTTATGGGATTTACATTTTCAAAAGAGAAGACAAAGCTGGAGCAGATTGAATTGCAGTGTGGAACATACGTAAAGCAGAACCAGAGGAGATTGCTGAAGGAAAGAGGAAGCCCAACACATGTGTTACTGCTCATAGTAACTATAATGGGGGGAAAAAAAACTTTGCTGTGAGAAATTCACCAAGTATGCATTTGCATAATATGTGTAAACTATGCCTCTGTTTTATACTTTTTCAAACTAGGTGACTAGTTGAGAGAAATCATTTAATCTGCACAATAAATAAAAAAGAAACAAATCGGCTCGGAAACATGTTTATCTTGTTTTATTTGTTACAACTAAAAAGCTTTTACAGAACCTCGTTTTTTCAGGTGCTTAAATTATGAAGCAGGAAAGATTTATTTCAACAAATGCCATCTCTGTACTTTCCGACATCACTGCCTGGACTGTGACACATGAGCGTGTGCCTGTCATGAAGACGTGAACAGCAGCAGGTTAAATGCACGTTTCTTGCTCGAGTGAGTATTTCCTGAAGGAAGAGCGAGCGCTCAATGGGGACTTAGCAAAAATAAACAACCGCGTGCACATGTGTTTGCATTGTTTGTTCATCCTCATGCTAATCATTGAATATGTTACCTTGTGTGGCTCAGCGATTTGTTTTTGACGGTTGGACATCAACGCAGCTCAGTACGCAGGAAGAAAATGAGTCGAGCTTCAGCTAAACAGGTAAAACTTGATTTTAGTCTTTTCACAAATTTGCTTGAGTAAAACAAAACCCTCCAGACTCACCTTATGAACATATATAATCAAGCATCAATAATAAATGAGTGAATTACATGAGCTGCGTTCAAAGTGATATTTAGACACTAGCCTTGAGTTGCGTTACTGGAGCTAGAGCGTATTGTGTCTGTGGTTTTATACGGCGTTCTGAGTCATTTCTGGCCATGTACAGCCTCTATACATCTACTTACACTTGGCCTAAAATCAACTGCGGCAGCCAAAAACATTTCTGGAATCTTAGCTGGCTCCTGTAGCAAATTTAAAAACCGATTTGCTGAATTGTAATGACCATCTGATCCAGGTTTTGTTTTTATTGGACACTGTGCGATGGTGGAGATTTTTTTCTGTTGACTCTACAGGCTTGTAAAAGCCTTCGCACACGGTCTCTGATAGAGTCAAAGTCCACATTGGCGCTTTTCCCTTCTCCTGTTGAAAGTGAGCCATTAGGCTCCTGGGGACTCACGCACGCTGCGCAGTCTGATTGGTTGGCCTCAGCCTAGATACATGTGGCTCTGTTTAGCCGCATGCTGACTTACCGTTCCTCTGCCCTGCACCCTCACTTGGATAATGGAGCCAGACTCCCACAGGATAACGCAGCTTACCCTGCTCTGCTTACTCACCTAACTGAGAAACTGCTACAAAGAGCAGTTTACAGCGGCTCATTGACAATTATTTCATTCATTTGGCAGACGCTTTATGCAAAATGCGTCTTTTTACCATCAGAGGTGAAAATTTGGGAGCTCGCTGTTTGTTTTAATTTAATATCCTTTGTCAAACCATGAGAAACATGACAAATGACTTTGCGTAGGTGTTTTGGATGCGATAACTGGGGGTTTTTAAGCCTCTCAGTGATCTCATTAAGTGGCTTCTTGAGTTTAGTTTTGAAACTTTGAAACAACGCAGCTGCTCTTTACATGGAGAACAGCAGGGCATCTTTCTAAGGATGCTGGAATAGGAAACTGTCTGCTCACAGTTTCCTGTAGGACAGATAATGAATGTGATAAACATGTCCCGTACAGTCACTGTTGTACAGCAGCATTGTTTGACTTTCAGTTTACTTGTCTGCGTATTTCTTGGCCATTCGCGAACAAACCAAATGCAAAAAACATTTTAAA
Organism: Macropodus opercularis; assembly: GCA_030770545.1. Classification (NCBI taxonomy): domain Eukaryota; kingdom Metazoa; phylum Chordata; class Actinopteri; order Anabantiformes; family Osphronemidae; genus Macropodus; species Macropodus opercularis. Next base: position 6,428,215 of record CM061102.1, on the reverse strand, counting down.
TAAATCTCTGTACCAGGAACAATTAGGAAGAAAATGTCTTGTTTGATCAGTAAATGTTCAAATTACCTTATAAGACTGACTTTCAAGCCTTGTTGAACTCTGCCAATAAAAGCTTTTTCCCTCTCGCCTTGATCTCACATCAATAAACCCTTCGTCATGCCCACAGACAATAAAATGAGTAAACCTGGCATGATGTTGTGTTTATCTCACAGCCATAAGCCCACAATCTTATCTTATCATAATATAAACATCTGGACTTTAAAACAATACATTTCCCTCCAACACAGGCCTCAAAGCAGCTAAGTAAAAATAAGTGCCTGTTGTTTCTTCCACGCAGCAGATACAGACAGTCTGAGTGAGTGTCCTGACGAATAGTGGCTGCTGCTTTCCTCATTGTTGTTTATCAGCCTTAAAGTATTGCAGCTGTTCAGTGGCGCAATATGTGAATAATCTGTCTGCTTCAGCTCATCTCCCACAGGAGAAATGAAATAAATCTACACAAGTGATACAAACTATCATACAATTAAACTAAAACTCACAACAATATACAACTAAATCTATTAAATGTTAGCCCACATAGAAAATAAACAGAATAACATGAAGCTCATGAATGGAAAATAAACAGTCACCTTTGACCTTTCCCATGATCCTTGGTAATAAATTGGGAAAGCAAGCGCTGTTTGACAGTGCTGGGATTACTGCGGATGAATGATAGGATGCTGACTGTTTGCCCGTCTGGAGCTCGTGGAGCAAGGCACGAATAATCACACACAAACACAGGGAGGTCAGCATGCACATCCATCTCCACTGAGATACTCCCATAGATGGTTTCTGCACTTAAAACAGACATATTTACATTAGCATTGTCTGGTATGATTTAGGAACGCAGCCCAGATCATGCTGGAGAAAAATGGAGAGCTTGTTTCAGCGAGGTGAGTCTGCCACATATTAAACCAGCCACATGGGCCAAGAGGAACATGGCAACAGTTGTCTAAGGATTGTTTAGGCGTAAACTGATTCATGCCTGACCCTTCACTTGGAGATTTGTTTACAGCACATGTTTGTTTTCCACATTCTTCTCACTTTCTGTTCCAAATTGTTCTGATTTCTTTCATCGCAAACCAAGCCCTCCAGCAACATGGCGTTTCAACATGAGTAAACAATGATGAATTCAGGTTAATGTGCATGTGTGACTCAAAGAGAAGAAACATATGGTCTGCTTCTAATTAGGGAACCACAAATATTTCCCGTAAGCCTCTGCTGATTCTATCTCTGCTTGTCTTGTAAACAAGAAAAAATGAGGTGGAATTTGTGGAAGGAGAACGGGAAAGGGCTTTAAAAGGAAATGATGCCGTTCTTCCAGGTGGTGCAGCTGTGAGTGCTGGCAGGGGTCCACGTTGTTTTATCTTTGAGTTAAAAAGGTGAAGCTACAATCTGGTGCATACATAGACCTCGAGAAAGCAGCACCAGTTTAAAACCTGAGCAACTGTGACCCGTCCTCTTCCTCAAGAAGAGAAGCTTCCAGTGTTGGTGATGTGAGCTGTGAATTATTTTCCTGAAATCATAATATGATGTATGTATTTAAACAGTCATGACTTGTCAGTCTTTAAAGGAGTTACTGACCCATAACATCATGTCTCAGATAAAGTAGGAGTACACATGACCCAAAGTGCTGCAGACAAGGTTTTCAGAAAAGGAAGCCAAAGTTTGACGTTTTATAGGGTCACTCATCCAGACTCCTCGTCTGATAAACGTGATGTTGGCTTCCAGTAACCGAAAACTCAAATAATCATAATTAGATTTTTATTTGCTCCAGCCTAAACTGTACATGCTATTAAAATATATTAACAAACAAAAAAATATACATCTCTCAGCGCGGAGGAGTTTCTTGAAAACTCAAATAAAACAGCTTTGTCTTTTACCTTTGTTTAACAGTGCAATGCTTGATCGTCTAGACAAAAGCTTGTTTCTATGCGAAGGTTTCTCCAGGCATCTGTAAGACTCCTGTTGCTGTTACGACAGTGATAAAGAGGATTTTTCTCCTTTGATGTAAAACCGGACCCTCGTCAGCTTCCTGTACCACCCTGGACAGTAAATAAGGGGAAGGGGATCTGAGTCACAGAGGGCTGACAGTGAAGGCTTCTCATGCTCAGCAGAACCTTCTGGACATTAAAGCTTTGATCCAAACATAAACAGGAGAAAGGCAGACGGTGAGAGCTAATGCAGAAAGGCAAGAGAAAGGTCAAAGCTATCAAATTCAAAGCTGCAGCTCTGGGTGACAAAGCCTCATTTAATGGTAACGTGAACTTTGAAAAAACCCTGATGGATGGGTCGTCTGTCTGCTCTAGTAATTTTGCTAATCTTGATGACAACTGGCCCTTTAATGAATGAATATTTTGACTCAGCTCATAAGACCGTTTCCTCATGCTCTAGGCTCATTTGCACATGAGTTAGGGGAAGTTATATTATTATCTTTAAGCTTGTCGATAACCGCGTTGATGATTTTAAACTGAAAGCTAACAATTAACAGTGGAATTCACCACTTTGTCCACTGCTGAGAGCATCTTAACAGCGGTAAGCTTAGAAATTTCCCACGTCATGAGGGCCACTCAAGTGCACAGAGACAAAGTGAAACTGCAATACGAGATGTCAAGGTACATTTCATTTAAACCTCCAGGTTGGTGTATTTATGCTGTACTTCTATTCTGAGTTACACAACCCCATTCAACTGGCTCCCACAGGGACACGCTGTACTTTTTATTGTATTGTCTGAGCTCCTTTCAAAAGTCCTTTGTGCATTAATCAGCTAGACTGTCATCAGATGACTGGATTGTTCTGTGTACACTGGAAACATACCACAATAATAAAATTGTGAGTGTTTTTATTATAAAAATAGTGACACGCTATGTGTGTAGCGAATGGCCTTCATTTGGTACAAACATTGCTTTGCATTGCATTAAACATTGTTTTACAAAACAAGATGAGAACAGATACAAACTGTATGACTTGACCTTTTAATAATTATTAACAGGTCAATAAAAATGTAAATGTGATCATCGTCATGTGAAGCTGTGAATACCAGTGTAGCTCACTACATAACAATGTGAATTCATATCGTATTTATGAATATAATTTATCACAGTTATTCATTTCGTTGCTTTCAACTTCCTGTTGCCCTCTTTTAAATACCACTGCTGAGTATGTCAACATTTCATAATAAATGAATGAATATATCGGGGGAAGCACCGAAATTACCATAAAAGACACAGACGTGTGTTCTGCCCAGAAAATGAATATATTAGTGTTAACAGTCAAACACACGGCGCAACCACACAGATAAGACGAAATCTAAAGTGCAAACTACATAAGGGGCGAAGGCACAGCTTGGATTACTTCCATAATAAATAGCTCTTTTGGAGTCATCTCAGATGGCTCCGAGCCACATGTACTTCATCAAATCATACTTCATCACCCATAAATAAACAGCGTTTTGTTTCATGACCTGCTGTAGTGTTGTCCTTTTTATTTTTAGCTTAAAGGAAAGTTCCACTCTCAGATCATCTTTCCCTATTCGTTCTCTGAACAAATGTTGACCCTGTCCTTTTCTGTCCTATATTCATCAGCCTCTATTTTGTTTCTATTTCATTTTAATATGTAGCTTTGTTAATGCATGTGCTCAAGATGATTGATGATGATTTTGCTTAGTTTTGTGTTTCAGAGGATTGAACAAATAGTAATTAATAAATCTGATCTTTTCTCGTCTCCAATGTGGTTTCAAGAAGTTGAATTAAACATTTCATTCAGGGTAAAAACTGTTCTCAGGTCAACCTTTCCTTCTACATTCAATAAGTAATACAAAATCCTGCACTTTTAAAAACGTGTGTGTGTGTTTAGACACAAAGCAACTTTCTGGCCCGTGACACCTTCGCCTGTTTGTCCACACACATCAACACGTCCCCTCTGAGCTCTGCCTTGCTCTAAGTCCGAACACGCTGAGGCTGTAAAGCTGCAGGTGCTCCAGTAGCCACCAGATGCAAGAAGCAACATTTGGGAGTCTGTTCAGAAAGGCCAGACTTCTCTTTGGGAGAAACCAGACTAAGCCACATGAGGTTATTATTATTTGTGTCAGTTCTTCATTTATGAGCTCTTCTTGCTCCACTGCACCAAAATCTGGATTAAAAATCCAAAGTACCCAAAGTCTGGGTGTCCATCATAGTAGGCGAGTCAGTTCATGTCATGCTCTATAGCCTCTGTTGCGCTTCCGTTTTCTCGAGCGGCAGCATTTTACCAGCAGCGCCACCACAATCATCACAGCGATCAACGTCAGTATAGCCACTATAATGTAACTTTGGCTGTTCGCTGTGTGACACATGTCCTCAGTCACTTTCTCAATGTTTACTGGTGCTGAAAAGTCGTCATGAACGCACGTCACAGTCTCGATGTCGGGAACGTCCAAAGCTGAGCTCTGGACCATGTGTATGAAGCCGAGGTTCTTGCAGCAGCTCAGTGGATTGGAGCCCATGTAGAGGGTTTTCAGGGAGCGCTTCAGACTGAGCATGTTGCTGTCCTCTAGCGTGACCAGGTTGTTGTTTTGCAGGTTTAGTGACTCGATGAAAGACTCTTTGTTCCACAGAGGCAAAGAGGTCAACTGGTTTCCTGACAGGACCACGTGTTTGAGACTCCTCAGTGCAGACAGGTGTGTGTTTAGACTGGAAATGTTGTTTTCCCTCACGAGGAGGTGAACCAGGGAATGATCAAGGCCAGAGAGGGAATCTTTGTCCATGTCCAAGCCTGGGTTCAGAGACAAGTCCAGAAACCTCAGAGGCGTGTGAGCAAATGCGTTCACAGGCAAAGTCAGCAGGTTGTTTTCAGACATGTCCAGGAACTGCAAGTTTTGAATATAGGAAAAAGACACACAGCTGGGAGCATCCGCGTGCTCGTGGCCCGTCTGTGGCTTGTACCGCCTTTTCTCTGAGGCACAGATTTTCAGGTTGTTCTTCTGGAGGTGCAGGTATCTGAGGTTTGGGAGTCTCTGAAATACTCCATGATCTAGGGTGGTGAGGCCATTCCCTTGTAAGTCGAGCGTTTTCAGGGATTGCAGAGCGTTTTCTCCAACTGTCAGACTCTGCAGTGAATTATAGCTGAGGTTGATAATCTTGACGCTCTGTAGGACACTTGTGACAGAAAAAGAGCCAATGCAGTTATTACTCACATTCAGAACCTCCAGTGATTTCATAAGGGCGAAAAAAGGCTCTGATAAGTCTGTAAGTTGATTGTAGCTCAAGTCCAGGTAAATCAGGTTATTTAAAGAAGCTCTACCAGGACGATCTGAGACGTTACTGATGTGGTTTCGTGAAACGTCCAAGTATTCAAGCACATTAGATGTAGGCAGAGCAGGGAAGTGAGACATTTTGTTTTCGCTCAGATCGAGAGTTTGGAGCTCGTAGTTGCCTGAGTTCACGCTTTCGAACAGCTCCATGCTGTTCTTACTGAGATTGAACACTTTTAAATGATGGAGATTGAAGTCCTTGATGCATGTGATTGAGTTCTTGGACAAATCGAGTTCGCTCAGGTTAGTCAAAGACTCGAAAGCTCCGTCTTCAATCTCCAAGATGACGTTATTGTGGAGGCTGATTTTCTTCAAGGACAACGATCCAGTGAAAGTGTCTCGTTCTATTTTGGTGATGCTATTGCTGTTTAGAGAAAGGTTTGTCAGTGATGGGGAATCAGCTAGGAAGTAGTCTGACATCCCTGTGTACAGCCCGTTGCTTGACAGATCAAGAGATTCCACGGCTGCGAGAGGCCCAATGTTGATTTTAGAGAGGGCAAAAACATTCAGATGGTTCTTGGACAGATTTAAGACTTTTAGGTCTCTCATGTTTTGGAAGAGTCCCGGCTGGATGAAGTGGATCTTGTTAGAGTGAAGATTCAGCTGGTGGAAGCTGGTGCGATTTGCTAGAGTTTCTTGGGACAGGTTTTGCACCTGGTTAAGAGAAAGGTCCAACGTGTGGACTCTGTGAGGAAGGTTGTCTGGTGCACTCCTGAGGCTCAGATCACGGCAGATCACATCCATCTGGACCTACGAACAAAGACAAACACATCCATCTGATTATGTCGGCGTTGTGCCAGGTTTGCCTGACTGTGACACAGCACAGACTAAATGAATAAACTGTAGAGTCTACAGCATGTTCTGGGCAACAGGACCGTGCTCTGCAGTATAATCACGATGAGTTGTTCTAATAAAAAAGAGTTTTTACAACAGCTGTTCTCTCTTCAAGTCGATAGTGTAACTGCAACACTCTCACTCTCAAGAAAATCTTCTTTAAGTAAGATAAAACTTGCACATTAGTTGCCGTCATATTCTCCCCTTTTTCCCTTAATAGGGTCAAATATTCTAAGTGTAGCTTCTTATTGGAACCTTATGGCCACGAGACCCCCCCCGTTCAAAACAACTCATAAAACTGTCTCCTCTGTTTTCTCTCGGACACTGAGTACATTTAGCTTCTTGGCATGTTTGTGGCTGTTCTGAAAGTGGCGTTCCTTTTCGCTTAGTCGGCCGTGAACAAACGCAACGACTGACTTATCACTGCAACACATCTGGTATTTGTTAGCAACAACACATAATATATACATGCTTACGTTCCTTTGTGTGCATGCTGTGAATCATTTACAGCACAATAATACACACAACCACTATTTCCAGTAGGATTTGTTACTTGTGTCCTCTGCTCCATGTCTGTGTTGCGTCTCAGTCCACCGTCATTGTTTCCTTCATTTTTTTTTATATTTCAGACACAGAAACCTACTTGTTCATAAATCAGTTCGTCATTCGTGATGTGACTTGAGCTATTAATACTTCGTAAAGAACTTAAAAAAAAGAAAAAGAACTTAGTTTGGGTTGCAGAAGGCATTAATACACAGAAAAGCCTTTCCCATGGGTACATTAACCACCGAGGCCCAAGCTCAGGCCCATTTTTCTCATAATTAAATTTCTTCTCTCATAATTTTCTCCATGCAACCATGTATGTGAGCATCATGTTAAAACCTTTTCGTGCTCATGCATCTTCAAATACACCTGCTTTGTACACATAATACATTTTGTACAAAGATCCGTTCGATGCATCTTGATTTTCTAAATATAAAAACAGGATGAGGCTCCTGCTCTCAAAAGATCTGAACATTGAAACTTTGAGTTCTGTTTGGATATTTATAGAAACTCTAAGTACTAAATTTAGCCAAAGTGACGTACTTTTAGTTTCAATCTGAAGCTATTTTTAGAAAAGCTGACATGAAACACAGGGATGCACTGTGTCATGCAACAGTTCACATCTTTAATCATCCTGTGACATGTCATGTGTTGTTGTTTTTTTGCTGGGTATCACATTTAAAGTCAGTTACATAATTAAAACAAGAATAAAAACTACTACAGGCAATATGCATGTGACGATAAAACTAAAACTACTAAACTAAACAAAAACAAAAACACAATAACTGAGAAACTCTAAATAAAATATTTTACTGGCTTGACTGACGATGATGCCCTGGTGTCACAGTCAAAGAATGAAAACACTTACAGTTGATAAATAACTTGTCCTGTTTTCAAATTAACGGTCTGTATCTAATCTGAAAATACAGTAAGCGCCTGAGGAATAATGTTCCTCATCTCAGCAACTATAGGTATGGTTACTTACAATATGGCATGAAGAGAGCTGGCGGGAGGGACGTGCGGACGCCACCACGCAGCTGACCAACAGCAGGAAGAGCAGCTGGAAGGTGGCCATGGTGCTGTATCACAGAGAAAGTCCAGGTCACACAAGTCAGACACACATGAACGCAGGAAACATGTTGTGTGGCGATATGAGCCGTTAGGGGAAGGAAGAGGGAAATAGCCCTACCTACTGACCTATGACAGAGCTATTTCTGCACTAAAATACACAACAAGAGCCAGGTTTTTTTTCTAGTACATGCATTTCTGCTTTACACCATGCACAGAGCTGGTAGAAAAGATGACTAAGCACACAAACTAAAGGGTTTCCATCCTTAGTAAATGTGATCGATTCTGTTCTGTAGGTTACTGTTTGGAAACAGAAAAGGGCAAAGCCTGTTTTGCCACCGTTTAGTGACTCATCTTTGACGAGACAGTAGATATGTTATTTTGCGGAAACTTAAACTTAAGTATTTCCTGATATGTTCCTCTGAGCAAAAGAAAACAACATGTAAGACTGGAGGGTAGACTGTGTGGGAGTAATTAGTATCATAGTAATGGTAAGCACCCATGTCAATGACAGGCACATGGAAAGGCTCTGCTAACCACAGAGCAAAACAATATGTTGTAATTAGAGCCGCGACGGCACAAGATGTCAACATCCACCTATTGTTCGTCTCTGAACTAAAATGGGTTTTAGCTCATGTAGGAATGTTTTTCAGACCCAACGACCGACTTCTCCCGAGGTTCTGGGCAAAAGCTGGTGCAGTTTATTATTCTAGCCTTTAGCGTCCACAGCATGATTGTAATGGATACTGTATGTTCACCTTAACACAACTATTTACGCTCAAAGAACTGCATGTATTGAAACAGCTCTAGCTCACCACAGTTCGTCAGCTTGTTTCACTACAATCCATTAAAACAGATGAAAACAAATATGTCAACATTACTTTGTGTATTAGTAATTAATACACAAATTAATGAATCACCTCCAAACTCATGTTACTTAGCCTGGGTCACTAACTAAACCTTTTTCTGTCTTGTTCAGTTAATCTCAGTACAAACGTAGTAAATAAACATTTATTTGAGCTGGAATTCAGAACTGACAACATTTACATATCTACGTACTTCTGTCATATACACAACACCACACTGACATATCTTCACTTAAAGCTGCACATTTACCTCACGTTGAGCTGATGACTAGTCGTCCACTGCCTCCTGACTATCATGATTTCACATCCTCACACACCCACTCACAGATCAATAGTAACCAAACGCACCACAAACCAAAACCTCCTCTCAGCTGACTCTTCCCTCTAGATTGCGGGGCTCCGGCTGCTGGCCAGCCATTACATCCTGTGAGAATATCCTGCATCGCACGGCCCACTTCCACCCTCCCATCGCTTACGGGGAAATACCTTATAAGGGGGTCGGGAAGTCCAGTTTTATGCGCCTCTTCAAGAAGACACAACCCCCACAGCTCCCCACATGCCCTCCATTAGTCTTAAAGCTTAGTCTGGATGTTCTCACGTACCAGTCTCCATTTGGAATGTGGGGAATTTTATAGTTTGTTAAGGAAAGTTAAAAGTTTAAAGTTGTCTTTGGCTGTATTATCCTGGACTGTGAGAGTTTTCAGAAGCAACCGTTTTGGGTATTGTGTTCATGGGAGAAGATTTGGATGCTTCATATCTCCACCCAGTGAAACCCAAATGTCAGCATCACTTCTTGATGGAATTTGAACAAAGATGTCCGCCCTTCAGTGGCGTGTGGGTGTATTGAAAACTCATGTCCTTTTTGAGACCGTGGGAGTGATTCATAGTTATGTGGCTTTGCTCTGGTTTAACATATTATAAACAAACCTCATCACAACGGTAATGAGTAAAACCAGTTAACACACACAGACAGTTATTTTAAAATGACTGTACATTGTCTGCATGTCTCGACTGGTGGGAAAGAGAATGAGTAAAATTCTTCCTCATCCGTGACAGCCGTGCTCTTGAGCAAGGCACTGACTGCTTCAGTGAAGTGTTCACAGTGGAGGTCCAGCCGTGGAGGGAATCGTCATTTCTCTTGTGTTAAATAAGTTCAGTTAAATTAGTTACGTTTTGGCAACTTATCTTTTTTGTTTTTGTTTTGTTTCCATCTAAAAATAATCGACACAATGCAAAGACTTTAAATCTCATAAACCACATTTCTGTCCGAGTAAATCACAGAAACACATCAAATGGGTGAAAATCGGGGCACTTGGAGAACCCTCGACACACGGGGGAGAGAAAGCACCTGGCCCAACGGTGGAGCAAACCCCACTGATGAGAATGGTGTGAAGCAGTGTGATGCTGCATAAAGGGAGCTTGCAATTATTTAAAATTACTTGAGGCTTGATAATGAACGTGGATGCTGATCTTATATCGTTTAATTTAACCTACAATATTTTACGTTTTGAATATTAGTTACGTGTAGTAAAAAAGTAGCATGTTTGTAAAATTAAGTGCAGGAAATCGCAACTCGAAGCAGCACTTAAATACCAGACTCTTCCTTTCACCATAGATGTTGTGCAAATTGGTACAAGTAACAACAACAATATAATAAAGAAGACCTTACCTGGTATGTTGTCTCTAGTGTTTAGTAAGGTTTGGTTTCACATTCACCATCTTTTCATCCTTCATTATCACGTGTTCACCCCCCACACACACAGCCTTACCTCTCACACAGGGACACTTTTTGTTTCCTTTTTCCGTGACCGTCAACATCACCATGATGGAGAGATTATGTTTTCTCCCCACTTTAATCAAATTCAGGGAGGGAGTCGGTGGAATCACTGGGATGGTTCTCCAACACAAACACTAATTCAGGGAAGGATCTGGGGAAAAAAATGCTAAAGTTTAGTTCTGCTACTGAAGTCAGACAAGGATCTAGATCAACTCTGCCTCCTGCTGCTCAGACTCAGGCAGTACAGTGTCTGTACTACAGCCATTTGGCTTGGCTTTTATCTTATATAACCTGTACAATATTTGTATAACTTCCCAATATTAGATATGTGCAGTAGTGGGAAGTACTGAACTATTGTTTTTGAGGTACATGTACTGCACTAAAGTTCAAAGGGAAATATTGCAGATTTCCCCGTCATTGACACCTGAAGTACTACATCTGTAGGCTTTAGAAACTTGCGCAGAGAAGACACAGCTTATGAATTGTCTAACATGCAAAATCACATTTGAATCTATTAGTGTACTGAAATAATGTTTAGGAAAATTTACAGAAAATACCAAAAATATCCATAGTTCCAGTATTGCTGCCTTTTCATTACATTAACTTAATGGAAATAAAACAGAAAAATATTTTAGGCAGACAACACATTGTGATATGTCACTTTGATCGGTGCTCGATTTGAAATTTCCACGCAGGGCTAAAAAGTAATTAAACAAGAAAATAATCAACACACAGAAAACATCGATCACAGATCTACATAGTATAAATATATGTATAACCTAAAACTGAGTCTGGTTACATTAAACAACAATAAAGACTCACAAATACAGATGTATGGCCAGGAATTAGTTTATATAAAATTTAAACAATGGATACAGAGCCGATATGAGTATCAAAAAATACATACAATAAAAGTAAAATAAATGAATGTCTTTTCTTTTCTATTTGGAGCAGATGTTCAAGTTAGCTAATAAAATGTAAAAGGCACTAAATGTACAAGATTCCAGTTTTAAGGGCATTAAACAGAGGCCAAGGTCGTTCCAAGATGAAGGAAAACAAAAAAAACAATAAATCACAGGCTATTTGTTGTCTTTCATATGCAAGACATAGTGCAGGTTTTACAACATAACACAAAATAATTTTCAAATAACAACTATTTACCATCACAAAACACTAAGCACACACTGTAGGACTCGCCATGAGCTGGAGTGGACAGATGTCAAACACTGCGTGCTACCGAACTGGAAATCTATCATAATTTATAGTTTACATCACAATTTCTACAACAGCACTAAACACGCTAACGAGTTACAATAAGGGGCAAAGCAACAAGCAGTAAAGGTCTGTTGGTATCGTACAGGTTGTTTTCTTTTTCTTTTCAGTGAAGACATTGAAATTTATGCCAAGCATTAACAGAACATAACTTCAAAACATACACTCACCGGCCACTTTAGTAGGTACACTTGTCCAACTGCTCGTTAACACTAATTTCTAATCAGCCAATCAAGTGGCAGCAACTCAACGCATTTAGGCAGGTAGACAAGGTCAAGACGATCTGCTGCAGTTCAAACCGAGCATCAGAATAGGGAAGAAAGGTGATTTAAGTGACTTTGAACGTGGCATGGTTGTTGGTGCCAGGCGGGCTGGACTGAGCGCAAATGCCTTGTTGATGCCAGAGGAGAATGTCCAGACTGGTTCGATAGAAAGGCAAATGTAACTCAAGTAACCGCTCGTTACAACCGAGGTATGCAGGAGAGCATCTCTGAACGCATAACACGTCCAGCCTTGAGGCGGATGGGCTACAGCAGCAGAAGACCACACCGGGTGCCACTCCTGTCAGCTAAGAACAGGAAACTGAGGCTACAATTCGCTCAGGTTCACCAAAATAAAAGATTGGAAAACCATTCCCTGGTCTGAGGAGTCTCGATTTCTGCTCCGACATTCGGATGGTAGGGTCAGAATTTGGCGTCAACAACATGAAAGCATGGATCCATCCTGTTCAACGGTTCAGCCTGGTGGTGGTGGTGTAATGGTGTGGGGGATATTTTCTTCACACTTTGGGCTCATTAGTACCAATTGAGCACCGTATCGCCACAGGCTACCTGAGTATTGTTGCTAACCATGTCCGTCCCTTTAGGACCACAGTGTACCCATCTCCTGATGACTACTTCCAGCAGGATAACGCACCATGTCATAAAGCGCGAATCATCTAAGACTGACAATGACAAACATGACAAAGAGTTCACTGTACTCAAATGGCCTCCACAGTCACCAAATCTCAATCCAATAAAGCACCTTTGGGATGTGGTGGAACGGAAGATTCACATCATGGATGTGCTGCCGACCAATCTGCAGCAACTGCGTGATGTTATCATGTCAATATGGACCAAAACCTCTGAGGAACGTTTCCAGTGCCTTGTTGAACCTATGCCGAAGGATTTAAGGCAGTTCTGAAGGCAAAAGGGGGTCAAACCCGGGACTAGTAAGGTGAACCTAATAAAGTGGCCAGTGTGTGTATTTGGAAGATTATACAATGTCTGGAGTGGTGTCAAAGCAAAAGTCAAGTCAAAATGGACTAAATTTAAATTTTCTTCAGCCAGAAGTTTATAGCATAATAGCGATTGTTAGAGTGAGTGTATGCGAGTGTGTACTTTAATGTACCTTTTGTACTGCTGGTTATGCAGTGTCAAGAGTGTGTTTCATTTAAGAATCTAAACCCGCAAAAACTAACTTAGAGTTATTGTAAAGAAGTGATGAGTAAAATGCAAAGTAACATGTAATGAAAACCGTCAATAAGTACAATGGCATAGTACTCATGTACCCCTACAGTACTTGTAAATGTACTGTGCCAGTACCTGTGTAATTTAGTGTTATACTATACACAGCTGTGACTAAAGGAAGTTTGAATCAAAACATTGTGGCCTAACAGGCTCCACACGCTGCAGGCACTGCTCATATTAGTCTCCAGTGAAAAATAATTAAGACTAAAAAGAGAAAACATTAAGTATGTTACCAACTTTCTAGAGCTCTACAGCAAACTACTTCCTCTCTGAAAAGCCATCCACGACCATACCGCTAGCACTATATCTTACATGAGCAGGAAATATATACAAATATTGGTCAACATGGATATTTACTGCATTCTGAATTACAAGATGAAGACAACGGCATCTAAACTGGCAACACAAATATAATTCTTGTATGTAGCCAAACTATTAACAGGCAAAATAAAACATTTGGCATTTAAATGGTGGAAACAAAACACAGTTATTCTAATTTGGAATGTATTTAAAGCGAAAAAGCATCTGACTGGTGATAGTAGATATTTGGCCCATTATTACATAAAAAAGCTTTACATAATACACACCTAAAAAGGATGGATAGTTTCATAAATGAGTGCTGTTAGTAATGCATTTATCGTTTCCTTTATCAAACAAACCAGAGATCCCATGGTTTCATACGATGTTTCCCCTCAGTTAAACATTTTATTTTAACATGCATACTTTAAAACTAAGCTGAAAAAAGACTGCCAACAAAAGCATACCTCACTGGGCTGGACTGCCCACGAGCTTATAAGCAAGTTTGCAATAATGAACAAAATGTAGGCACATAAAGAAAATGGTTAAAGAAAGTGTTGAACTGAGGCGAAAGCAAAAGGAAGGCAGTGTATTTAGAGTTAGAACAGCATGCCAGAGCTTTACAAAGAACTGAAGCATTCACAGTAACAACGTCAGACGGTTTCTTCTGTCTCACAATTACTTAACAAGTACAAAACTGTGTTTGTAAATGTTATTACAACTGCATGCAAAGTCACTGACATTAATGCAAGATCTCTACACTTAGCACAAAACCAAAATCACTGTGGAAATGCCTGACGGTGGAGGTGAAATGTGGCTGTAGCAGATTGTTGCACTAGTGACTAAGAAGGAATGTAAATAAACACAACTAAGGAGCCAGGCAATATATTTATAGAAAAAAAATCATGATAAAAAGTTAATTTAACGTATAACTTAAAATGTCCAACTTTTATATTCAGACGCAATTTGTCTGAGTCATGATGGACAATTAAAACACTCAATCAATCAAAAAAAAAAAAGTTTACAGTTCATATGCTAGTTCAGAACAAATAGTTTGTGAGAACAAATTACTTCCCTACATTTCTCACACCATGTCATCAACTCATTATCCAACTGGTGCAACAGTCTGCAGATCTGCCATGTTGATTTTGCTCAGGAGAAACAAGCCACAATGATTACACTACAGGACTTTTGATTTGGAATGATATCTATGAAGGCATTCTTGTTTTTACATTCTGCGTTGGGAGGACAGTTTAAAGGCTGATGTGATGGAATGATGCAGTGTTCACTAGGTTCTTAGTTGCTTATTTATCTTTACAATAAAGCACAGGGAGTCAGTATCTTATGGTGTCATGCAACACATACAGAAACAGATAAAGGAAAAACTGCACTGATTATGTCCTTGTTGAAATAATCCCACCCTTCCCTAGAGCAGCTGATTCAGAGGTCTGATACTTATTTTATTTTTGGTCCCCAGTTCCTCGTCAGTTTTTACGAATGTCAGCGTAGACCACTGGCTCCATCTTGTGGAATGAGTTTTTGCTGCCTGAATGATCCAACTGGGCGTATATCACCGGGCCCTGAAATGCAGAAGAGCAGAACAGAAAGAGTCAGTAGGAAGACATTTAAATCATAAAGACAAGACAATCTACAGAAGAAATGGGTCATTTACAGTACTAAGACTTAATAATTGTTTTTTTTAGTAGACTTTGATTTTGTTCTTACCAGCGTTAACTTTACTTGACTTACTACTTAGCACATGTAATGCAAAGCAAAGCCAAAACAATTAGTAATATTATAAGATTGTTAATTAGTTAATCAGCAAATTGTTTATATGAGGCAAGTTACTGCACATGATGGGTTCATCTCAATTCTTATTACATCCGAGAAAGAAAATGGCAAATTTCAATGTAATAAATATCCTAGAAAAAAATGATTATAAGCATAAATGCCAAAAATAGTTTTCAGTTTCTACATTAATTCTATTTTTTTAAATCATTAACCAATGCTCGTTCAGATCAGTATATATATTTTTTTACATAAAAGGTTAAGATCTTCCTTTTAATACATTACTTATATATTTTTTACGTCTTACCAGCAGATACAGTTATTTGGTTTGTCATTTAGACACACAACCCATGACTTCTAACGACAATGTGTTGAAGGTTGTTTTCAGTACATACACGGAGACAAAAACATGACCTCTTGATCTGAATGCATTTCAAATACCAATGAACACACAGCTAGAATAAAAGCGACTTGCTGAAAAATCCAGACAAACTGCTGCTGAATTTCATAGTCTGTCCTTAATGGAAGGTACAAATTAAGTTAAAACATAAACACAAGCTTCCTAGAAAAGCGTATCATCTCTACATTTCCCCAGTGACTTGGTGGCAGCCAGTGGATTCCTTGTCCAGCTCCTACCTGTAGTGGACCCGAGGGAATGGTAGACTTGGAGCCCTCCAAGCCAGACTCCACCTTCTTTCGTGGTTGTGGAGCCTGAGAGCTCACACTTTCCAAGGATGTACATCTAGTTTAGGTTTATCATTTGCCATGGTGTCGAGTAATCATTGGTGCACAGTCACATGGAGACAAACACAAATAATGGGACATACGACAAAGATAAAATAATGAGAGATGCGCACATTAAACACTGGATGCATGACAGCTCCCAGTGACAGTGGGAGAAGACTAGAGGTGCACTGATCATATTAGATATCTACCGATGCAATAAATGTCCTAAATCGTAAAATAAGGTTAATGTAAGTGCTCAAGCAATAGCGGTGAATCTCTCTCTGTATATACAGATGCTGCTAATGAGACAGTCAAATGTCGAGTATTATGTTTGGAGTCATGGGTTAGAGTTAAGTGAGCTTCAAGAAACACTCTTCTATTAGTAATTTTACTTTATATAGATTACATGATAACATATTTTACATTGACGGCCTTCCTCACAACACATGGAGGGTTCAGTGTTTCCATCCAGTGACACTTCAACATATGGCCGAAGCTGCTGAACCCAAACTTAATGGATTAACCATATTATTTTATATGTTGAGATGATTAGCTAATTAATTCATTGATAAAAATATATATTCTTCCTACAGTTTTACTTGGCCTGAGATTCAGTCTCGCTAGTCTATTCTGCAAATTATTCAAATATACAATTTGTATAACAAAGAAATCATCAATGCACCACTAGGCAAAGTCACTTGACATCAGTATGAACAGCAGAACTCAACATGTCACAATTTCCACACATCACAAATCTAGGGTGACTCACCCCTAAACATGTTTTGCTTGGCATTTTATGACTCAACAGCAATAAAACAAACAAAAGTCATACAAGACATCAGACAGAAAGAAAGGAAAACATGCTGGACATGCAGATGAAAGTCAATGATGTGATATAATTGAAACAGAAATTAGGTGTTAAAAACAGTATTGGAGAAAAGTGACTGGCACCAAGAGCAACCCAAGAGATCAGGCTCAAACACCAAGCAGCAAAACAGGAGCTGCAGTTTCTACTACTACGGTTACTTCAGCTACGTATTACTCACATTCAATATTCTACATTGTTATCAGATTGTGAGGAGCAAAGTGACTGAGCATGCAAAACGGACACAGCCAAACATTTTAGCAAAGAAACAATAACTACGTTTATGACAGAATCGTAATGCCAAAAACATTCATGATTAGCATCAACGCCTGACAGCCCCAAAACACGCGAAACACCTTTATCCATAGGTAAAAACAGACAGCGTGAACCCTACTCCCATGCAGAGAGAATTATGGAGGTTACAGCTTGATTATTTAATCTGGGATGAAGTAACTGACTGGAAAAACAAAGATTTGGGAAACATTCTCAACAAAAAGCATAGAAAAAAATCTCTGGAACTTACCTCACATTTCAAACACTCTCTTTGCTATTTGATTTAATTCACACACTATGTGACACAACAGCCCTTTATAGCATTGTAACATTTGCATTTTACTCTGGATTGTAAGCTAAATGCTGTAGAAAAGTATTTTATTGTGCTAGTGCATTATTTTTCAGTAAGTTCATTTATTGCAAGGGTGGAGGAAGTCATGCTACCATCCAGTAGAATGAGCAGAGATTAAGGGTGTTAGCAATAAAAAAGTCCTTTGACTTCCATTGAATTTATTTTAAAGGATTAGATCCAGTTGCGGTGCGGTGTAGTTACAACTTACCCTTCATAATCATGCCGGGTGCGATGTCTCATTACAAAGCAGGCAGTTAAAGCAATGAGGACGAGCAGACCTAAAGCACCGCAAACTGCTCCAATTATGAGGGTAGCGTTGCTCTGAGGAAGAAACTCTGCACATAACAAAGACAGAACAACATAAAAGGTTGGTTGTGAAATATGAAACAGGCATTTTAACAACAGGAATGACTACTACTAAACTAACTGCATGTATGCGTCTAAAACTCAAAACACAACTGGTGCAATTTACAGCAATGGAAATCAGAGAATAAACACAATTACTATTACTAATACAAGGCTGCCAAACCCAAATACTAAATAAATTCTTCATGAGAGCTTTGGTTTCGTTTCTTCAAAGGCCTAATATAAAATTAACTCCCACCAGCAACCACTGGTGAGATAGAAGGGTGACAAGCTACCACACGCACATGTGGGCTTCATATAACTGCACATAACAGGAATAACCTGCCTGACCACTGAGCTGCGGTTTATACTTTAGGTGTGAATGACTGTTATTACACTGCAAGTGTTGGTAGTAAAAGTGAGCAACAATACCACCCGGAGCTAGAACGGGCTGCACAGCCGTGAAAGAGGGCCAGTTATCTATAGATGAAGACGACGACTCTCCAAATGTGTACCCAGCTAAAACCACTCCAAAAGGCACAACGCACAATGTTCAACGAGGTGAAGACTAACCCTGCATCACTGGTAGTAACAGCAGTACACACATCACTGAAGAGGCCTGGTAGTGAATTGTGGAAGGACACCACAAAGGAAGCAATCGCTCTCCTAACAAAACACTGCAGCACGTCTAAAAATTGCCAAAGACCACTTGAACACGCCGCAGGACTACTGGGAAAATGTCCTCTGAACAGATGAATCAATTGTTTGTGAAGAACACACATGTTTTACATACAGCGTAAAAAGAGAATCGCATACCAATGTAAAAGCGTCATCACAGAAGTGAAGTACGGCTGAGGGAACATTCTGATTTAGCGCTGCTGTGCAGCTGCTAGATTGGCAGAGCCTGCAACCATGCTGGGGAATGATGCGAGGGTGGCTGTCTGCATGCTGAAGCTCAGCACCTGGCTGATAGTGCGCAACAATGGCCCTAAACATCAAACTGAATCAAGCTTTCGGCCCCGTCAGAGCCCAGACTTCAACCCAACAGACATGGCGTACTGATAAAACGATAAACAGGAAGCTCTTGACTGAGGTCATCAGTACATTTTTAAAAGACACATTAGCATTGGCACACACTGCCTAAAACCTGATATTCTTCCTAAAAATATTCTATTACAGACACATTTGATGTTTGCAGTGTTTTTCAGAAGAAATCTGAACATTCACCTCTTCGCACCACCCTGAGGTCTATTCGGGCCATTGTTCCAGTTACATCTGGTGGGTTCCTCACGTCACAGAAGAAGGTACCGTTGTCACTGAACTGCACCGGACTCAGCTGTATGGAGACGTCCCTCTTGTTGATGTCACCAATAAACTGAATTCTTTCTTTGAACTCAACTGGTCCAGGGAAACCTTTCCCAGAACTAAAGTAGTAAATCTAAAAAAGGAAGCAAAGACATGTTTAAGTTGTATGTATGGTATATTTATCAGGGTCACATCTGATTTGAATGATCAAACATAACTAAGAAAACATTAGTTAACAACCATTACACACACACACACAGCAACACAGGGCAACTTAAAACATTCACAAATAGTAATAGAAATACGTCGTTAAGAGAGTGTCTAACGTTGATCTGCAGCTCATTCAAGGTGCACAGTGGTTATCAGGCTTTAATCTCTGATGGAGTAGATCATGAACCATTGGATGTTTACACTCAAATGTTCCGCAGTGGTTGCTCATTTGAGCATGCTCATTAAGTCTGAGGTCTTTATTATCTCAGCAGGGAATACTAGAGAAGACTTCAACTTTACTTGAGCAGTAAGATGACGCTCGGTCACAGACGTTGTGACTTGTCACAGTGGAAATGGCAATGTAATGGCCTGTGGTTCTATTCAATCTATGCAAATTCAAGTTCCGCAAAACAATTTAATCATCATTCCTTTTATTACTTCCTCCTGTGTAAGGCAGTTGATGTGTCATAGTGCAAAAGCAAAGGGTATAGCAGCGTGGCACAACCATATGCAGCTGAAACCAAAACCACTTAATCATAAGAAAAATCAAGCACATTTGTGTATTTGGTGTTTTCCCTGTTTCCTCTGAAACATTTGCAGAATTGTTGTACAGTTACCTCATTTACAAAACTGAAGTGAAGAACTTTCAAGAAAAAGCGTCCTGACATTTGAGCAGGCTGTTTTCATGATTGCATACCCAGTACTAAAAAAAACATTTAAGCATTTAAAGTATAATCAGCACTAGTCTGGCTTTGGTTCATATATGGACACAGAAGCCAGAGTTTTTGTGAAGTCATGGCTTTGTTACTCGAAGCAGTGTCAGCTGTGTAAACACAAGGACAAGTCATTTCTACTGCAGTGAACTGTCTCTCATATTGTAGGGAGTAGCCATGCGCCTGATGCTATACTCAAGTGTCACATATCTGTATGTTTTAAAGACAGGCCAGCGCTGATTTATCTTGATGATTATGGCATCCAAAATGCCGTGTTTAAATTGGCATATTTAAAATGACATGCTTTGAGAGAAAACGAGCTGCAACTGCACATTTACAGGGTGTTTTTGTAGAGACCACAGTAAAATGTCAACAGCATAAAAAAAAACTAACAAAAAAATTTTAAAAACAACAGGCAAAGCTGCTGATCTTTGTCTTTACAAAACTCATCATGGCAAGCATCTGGTAAGGTGTGGGACAGTGTGGCTGGTCAGTCGACAAAAGCAACACAAAACATTTTCACTGACAATGAGCAGCCTTGTGTGATCGGCTATAGAGCTCCTGATCCTCCGTGGGCAGTTTTTCTTTGTGAAATCTTATTGTTCTCTGCACAAACTTAAAGATGTCGCATTTTTTAAATACATACTCTAGGAAATGTGGTGGAAAAATGTTGTTTTTGAGCAAGTCTTTATCACAGGACAGAGTGAAAAACACAAGTGTTTACAAAATTAACAAAATTATCATGGGTGTGTATGTTCTGGCATAGCTACTTTGCAGATTAAAACCCCTAGGGCTAAGTTATCATGTTTGATCTATAAACAAAAGGGGAGTATGTTTTGTGTAGGGAAATGAACCACGGTGTTCTTCACCTTAAAAACCTTCTGGATTCAATACAGCACATTTTGCTCTTAGAAAAACCTATTTACATTTGCTTAACGTCTAACACAATGAAATCCTTAAATGTGGTCTGCAACTCAGCTAAACACCAATTGTTTAGATCCCAGTTTTTATAAAGAGCTATGTCAGTGTGTAACAAGAATAAGAAATAATGCGACCCTTTCAAAAATAAATTGTAACATCCTTAAACTATAAACAAGTGAAGTCAGTTCATTGTGTGTCTGTGCGGATGCAACGATTACAGGAAAACATCCTGCAGCTGTGGGAAATCGTCGCAGAGTGGATGCAGCTAGTGAGGACTCACCACATATGGAGAACTGGAGAACTTATTGTTGGGTTCACTTGACTGAAAACTCCAGGTCACTGATGTGGAGCTGCTGACTACTTCATGGGACTTAAAAGTGCATCGAAGAATTCCCGTAGTGCCATTCTGTACCACCATCTCAGGTTCAGCATATGTGTCGACTGCCAATGTAGGCTTTGGGACTGTAAATAAAAATTAAAAAAAAGGAAAATCATTAAGAGATATACAGTTAGTGCTCTACATAGACAAATGATTTGAGCTTATACTTTGTGGCAGTTAGCCTTTAATAGATTGTCAGGGGTGAGGCAAACAGAAAACATGAACAGGGAGTGTGTGAAAAGTTCCCCAGTCAGTATTAAACTTGGGAACTTGTGGTTATAGGGCATGTGCGGTAACCATTAGGCTACAAGTGGACCCGGTATCCTTGAATTATTAATGTCCATTCACTAAGCCATGCACTCAAGTTACCCAATTCATAGCCTAAAATGAATTATTTAGTTTCCCGTGGCTGTAACTTAACAGCTGTGGAGGTGTCACACGTTTTATTTCACCGGCTTCACCGTTCTTATGCACCTGTGGAAGCACGTATTACTTACTTCCACTGGGCAGCTGTTCTTTCAATATGTAGAAATTGTGAAATTCCTGATACCCGATAGTATTTTTATTCCACCTTAGTTGCAACACTAACTATTTCAGCTACCAACCAACTGCCTGCAGTTTTGTTAAGTTATGTTGAAAGTGATACTGGTTTAACTTAAACTGCATGTAGTCACAATAATGGGTAAGCAGCAGGATTACTACCTAATCATTTTTACACCGCAACCTAATAAAGGTGCTGTGTTATAAACAAAACTACGCCTGAGCTGAAGAAACAAGGACTTGTACAGGTCTGAGCTGCAGCTGAGGGAAGCACTTATGTTGGATGACTGCGCCCAAAAGAGGTTAAACCAGTCATCAAATCCAAAGGTTTGCCCACACTTTCCACTGGCACCGAACCTTCAAGGCCTGTGTTTAATTAGACATGAATTATTTGTGGAAGCTCAGCCCGTTTTTCTGGGGAAACGTCGAGCTACAGAGCTGATGCGCTGGCCCCGTGTGGACGGCACAGCCACGAAACGCGGCCAGTGCTGGTTAACCTGCCGCTGCGACAGCCTGGTCCGCTGCTCGGCTCAGTACACGGAGTGAAACCAACAGTCTCACGCCCAACGACCCCGCCGTTGGGAGATCCGGCAACTTAACGGGGCCTTGTTCTATATACAAGCTACCTGCTCGGTAGTGGCCACTGGAAACGATGCTTATAGCGCCTTAAAATACTCTCCCAGTCGGCAGCAAATCAAACAACCCTCGCCTCAACAAAACACTACCACGGAGCCGCTAACCTAGTCGCCGCACGTTGGGTCCTTCACCTATTACTCAACACCCAGGGCGGTAGCCGCGGCTCTGCACCAAAACCACTATGGTTTTCCTACGTTTAACTATTCCTCTTCCATATGAAACGTCACGTCGACGCCTGTGAACCGAGGCTCTTGCTAATGACGCCCCAGAAGGACACGAATGCTGTCGGTAGTGTTAAATATCACCCGTAGCTCGGAAGAGGAACAAAGGTGGGTTAATTAGCAGGGTTGTGAGCGGAGGTTAGGGGTGTAGTGAGGTTCCTGCCGTACGACACACGACATGCAGCACAACACCGCTAGCAAGCTAATCCCAATCTCCCACCTAAAACAAGGAGCTAAAACACAAACATTCGTTAATTGAAGTTCAAACAAACTTAGACATCACCACTCACCCAATGCAACACATATCGTAAATCCAGTTAATAATGCACGTATGAAGGCGGCGTTTGGCCATTTTTGCTCCATTATGTTGTTGTAAACAGGACTAGTTGCTTTTTTTTTCCCACCCTGTCTCTCCTGTTTAGTCGCGTCTTCTTCGTGGAGGCTACGTAGTGTCCGGTGCACGTGTCGCCCCCTACAGGCCAAACATATTTTATTTTATTATTCTATCTGTTATTTTAATTTTTAAGTATTATTCTATATGGTTGTTTAATTTGGCATTGTGGAAACAATAATGATAAACAACGTACAAAAGTTTTCGAAAGTAAAACTCAAGAATTTTAATACTAAACATTAAGAAGTGAAACACACAGTGGGAGCCTTGAGACCATTGTGCATCTTTCACATATTTATTTCCAGTCTGAACATAAATTTACTCATTTTATCGTGTGTTCCAATCACTTGTGGGTCTCAACATAAATTTTGCATTAAACCAGAAATAATAGAAATTATGGATATACCACAATAAATAGTGAATGCCTGTGATTACTGCAAACTATCTTTACAAAGGAAATGTATTAATGCCACATGGGCCACAAGTAAAATTTGTTACTGTAATAGACAAGACTTTATATTAGAGACAATAAATGTCTCAAAAACAAAATGCACCAGTCGATTCAATAAGGCCTTCAAAGAAAACAACTTTATGATTACCAGTTTTCAAAAAACAAAAACTCAGGCTCGTTCGCACACACACCCACACTGCATTAGCACGCTGCAATAATCTGGAATAAATACCAACTTTAGGTATCTACAGTATAGACATATGCAACTTAAAGAAAATGTGAAAAAATGCTGGTAAACCACACAGTGCTGCTGTATACATGTGTATCTACTGTCTACTGTTCAAACTGCAATGCAAAGAGAATTATTTCCACTTCTGGAACGTTTTTTTTTAAAACAGGAGAAAATTCATACAGCCTCATATTTTCCATAAAAGCATATTTGCAGTCTTTTCAAAAACGTGCAAAACACTGAGTCACAAGCTTTATTCAAAGCAGGCCATGACAGCCAATGATTCACAGACTTGGAAGTTGGAAAGCACTGAAACTATTAAGTTGGTTTCTCAAATCAAATATCTTCCCAATCTGCGCAATAAAAAGCAGCAAAGTAAAATGTTGCACAATGTGTGACGAGTGGTTTCCATTCTTAAGTGGAACAGCATCGAGCACTGAGACGTAGCGGCTGTGTGAACATAACGGTGGATGTGTAGTGGCTCAACATGTACCTACTGATATTTTCTAGAAGCCTGAATTGGTCAAATATATAATTAAACTTGTCGCAGTGCATGCAGCCACACATTCGGCCTGACTGAGAACTATGCCTCCATTATCCTGCCTCTCTCTGACATGCTGCGATTCAAATCCTACTTTAACTACTTGAACAAAATGTGAATCATTTAATAAGACCTTGTTACTTTTAAATCCATCTAGCATTTACTAGGGAATAGTTTGACACTAATAGGTGAACATTAAAGGTGGGTAATGCTTGAAAAGAGATCTGTAATACTGTTTATGCTCATTCTTACCAAGTGGTAACAGTAAGGTGGCGTGGAAAGCTGCCCCTCAGAGAGCAGGCATGTGATTACAGAACACCATGAATGTCTTCAAAGCCAGATGATCTCAACATTTTCACTGTCCTACTCATTTGGCAGAAGTATTTTATGTACAGTAATAAAAGAAGTCTGGAAGATTTATGCAGTTTTGGAAAACCTCTACGTACAACCTGCACAGCTTAGTGTTGAGAAAATATGCTTCAACTCTTATTACCTATTGTCCTCTTACATTATAAGCTGACACATCTCTTTTCAAACACTGAGTTTAACACAATTCTTGTTTTCAAGGGGAAACTTTCTCAAATCTTAAACAATATATTAATCCCCCTTTCCTCTGCTTGCCGGTTATTCATGGTTTCATGCAAGGCTTATATTATAAATCCTGACCCTGACACTTGAAGGTTATTTAAATCAAATCCACCAGTATATCAGAATTTCTAGCAGCGGTGAATGAACCGTTTCATTACTTGTAAACACGCTATTGAAATGAAACGTCATTACCACCCACTGAATTTCCCATTTCAACTGTGTTTGCATAGAATCCATTTTCCCCTTTCAGTTTGTAGCAGGGCTTTGTTTTCCAAACCTCCCACCCTCCTCAAGTGCCCTCAAGCAAAGCATTCCTCTGCCAGCTACTTCCTCTCTAATTGAATGGGAACTCTGATCTCCTGGTTACTGGTTACACTGGTGACTGCCAGTGTTATGATGGTTTGTTGGTGGTTTAAATGCTATTGTAACTTAATATTTCAAAAGGTTCCATTGGTTTCAATTTACACCTTTTCTTCCCCACGTTTCGACACGTCATCCTTTGTTCTCTTCACATAATCCCCCTTGACATCAGCTGGTATTAGTAGTGTCTTCAGTGTATAGTTGAAAAATAAGCCACAACTCTGAACATTACTATAGTTTCTTCACTGTATTTCTGAAGCTTAACAAAAGGCTTCTGTCAGACGTTAAGCAGAAAAGGAAGATACAGTGGAGGATGTGTTAAAAATGGAAGGTATTGCTTGCATCGCATCATTTTCCACTTTTTATCCAACTGAAGTTATGTGCAAGTATTTTCCATCCTTCATTGTGTCTATATAATCAGGTGATCAGGGAGAAATTGGCAGAACAAAAACTAGCAAGAAATGAACACATGAACACAGAGTAGGACCAAGCAAGTGAAACAATGAAGCGATTATCAACCACTCTGAGAACAGAAAGAGAGAAATTACACATCCAATTGCTTTCTATTTACCTGGAAAGATAAGTTGGCGATGAAAAGTGCTGTAAAAGATGACAAACATTTTTTTTGGTTGAGCTAATACAGACAGTCCTATCTACAGTAGAAACAAGACAGTGACAGAACCACAGGAAGATGGACTTCCACTCCCTTATATAGACATAGACATTAGTTATTTACATTTTTAGTAGTGTTCTTCTTCATTACACTATCTGAGGTGTGTTCCAAGAAATTCAATATGCAGAAGACCAAGACCTCCTCATGCTCCATCTGTCCTTGTCCTTCCAAAGTCTTCCACTGTGGTTATGGGGAGCAGGAAGGGTCAGATCAATAATGTTACTGTGCCAGCGAAAAAGAGAGGAATAGAAGTGATAGCAGGTTTCCCTCAGTGGTATCATGTCTCTGGGAGTTGGTTGATGTCAGTCAAGTTGGTGTCATTGAGGATTGCTCTGATGCGATCCAAGGAGTCTGCCTGTCGTATTCGCTCCAGCTGTACCTGAAGACGTGGACAGACAGTGATGTGAATTTCCACTTTCGAAAACTCTGTTGCTGTTTTTTTTTTAAAGCAATTTGTGAACAAAGTAAGAATTGTTTCTTACCTGAAGAGTCTGAGAAAGTTTAACAAAGTCCTTCTGCACCTGTTCACTAACATCCAGCTCTGTTTGCAGCCGCTGAGCTTTGTCTTTCTCGTCAAGGACCTGAGTCTCTAGTGCACTCTGCAGTACAGAGATAAAGTCCATTTAAAGCTAAATGTAGCCAATTCAACATAAATACATCCATGAATTATTTAAAAAAATAACATAAGTCGCGCATTACTGGATATATGAATGATTTATTGCTTCCACTGCAATTCCTAAGAGTGTCTGGACTTTATAAAATGAAAACATGAAAACTACTAATTCTAAAATATTATCCACGGATCATCTTACAACATTTAGAAATAATTCTTGCAATGCTTGTTAGAGCCTGACCATGACAAGGGGACAATAAAAAGTCTACATGTTTAGTGAGCATGTTAATCAAACACGTGTAGGGTTTGGTGTGGCGTGTCCATTAAGCTGACCTTTGCAGTCGTGAGCTCTTTGAGCTGCTGCTCCAGGCTATTCCTCAGGCCCCGGATGTTTGCCAGTGTCTCAGTCTTCTCTGATAGACTGCTCTCCAACTGCACAAACAAATCGACACATACTGATATTGAACCGTACTACAAAAAATGACATTATGAACCAGAGGAAAGGGCTGGGATGAGCTGATTTGTAGCATGAGAATTTATTGTCTTGTCTGTTTTATTTACACCATTTGAACATCAAAACAAAACAGCACATTTGCTGAAGATAAAACCAAAGCAAAACTACAAATCTTTGCAGATCTGTCAAGGAGTGAGAATAGGACGACATCAGAAAGTAAGTACCTGCTCTTTTTCTGCTCTTAGTCGCTCCAGCTCTGTCTTTAAACTGGAGAAAGAAGCTGTGGGAAATAGACATGGTTAGAAATCAAACAATGCTCATCTGAATCCTGAAACCTCTATACTGTTAGAGAATAAAAACATAGTCCTATGAGAATAACCTGAGAGTTCATGAATATTGCAAAGGTGCTGCACCTTCAGTGGTGGAAAGCTTGTTTTTGCTTTGCTGTGATGCAAACAGTAAGTGCTCTAAAGACAAAGTCTGAAGACTAAAAGGCTGGGTTTCAAACCAGTGTCCAACAAAAAGACAAACACCACTAGCAAACAATGAAACAATGGTCACTTTAAAAGACATCAGAAGTGGTACCAAAGCCATGAGTAGATCTGTCAGGTGTGAATGTTAATGTTGTAACACAAAGTATTAGATAACAGTATTTAATATTTAGTATTAAATAATAGCCAGAACAAATTAGAAATTAATGTATGATGTCAAAACTTAAATATTTCAGTGGCTGTCAATTTAAATATAGTTGAAATTATAGTTTAAACATCAGCCACATATAAGCAGCACAGGACAATACAATCAACATTGTCCATAGTACAGTCAGCGGTCTGAAAAAAACTCTCTGCATCCTTTCCCTGGGATGGCCCACACCTACCTGCATTAAGACGAATGATGTGCTGTAATATCTGACTTCATATCTAAACATGTCATGATTAATCTACGAGGTGAGACAACATACAGCAAGGTTTAGTCATTCCAATACCTATGTGAGGCAAAGCACTATGCTGCAGTCCCACTACATCTACTACGTCATTAGTCTGCTAGCTATGCCAAAAATAAACACGTATCAAGCAGTTAAAGTGAGCTTGTTCAAAGTGTTTCTCATACCTTCCAAGATGTCTGAATGACAGTGACAATGGAGAAGAAATAGAGGGAGAAACAGAAAAAATGTAAAGAAATGACCTGAAAACAATAATATGTATCGCGGCTACATCCCCACATGCATTTTGATGTTTATTTTACAGGTGATCCATGGTTGGTCAGTGATCTAACAGCACAGGTTTAGGTCTTAGTCTCACCTATCTCTTCCTTATAGCCCTCAATCTCCAGCTGCAGGGTGTCCTCCAGGTTTTCCTTCAGACACTGCTCCGCCTGAATCTGCTCCTTCAGAAACAGAATCTCAGCTTTCAGCTTCTCCTCCATGTGGTCAGCAGACGTGCGTAGTGCCACCATGTCTTCACGTAACACCAACACCAAGCCCTGTAGCTCCTGAAAAGAAAGACATAGTTTACATGAATGTGTGTAAACTGATAAGATAATTGTTGTTAAGAATATTATTTTAACACGACCAAGATTAGAACAAGTTTAGGATACATAATAAGATGAGGTTCCATGCTCGGATTTTCTCCTCTCAATATAAAGTCTGAATAAATTGAAAAACATATTTTTTCATGTGCTGTATGTTTCCTAAACACGACTACTGTACATAATACCTCCATTCACTAGCATGTACTTTTATTAGAGCCACTGGACCCTTAAACCATTTCTTGGTGAAGGTTACTTCCCAGATTGGTGATGCTCCAGTAATTTCCTGTTTACACTTAAATGCTTCTCACTGGATGGTTCTACAGATGTTTTCTATTACCAAGGCCTTCATTTACTAAATCACTTAAAGTATGTAGTAGTTAGTAAGAAATTAGTAAGGACTTAATACAGAGTGAAGGCTAACATTATCTAGACAATTGTGTGACTATTTCATCTTCACTAAATTTGAGCCCACTCTTTTTTTTTATCTGCCATAGACTCTTGATATGAGTAACAGTGTGGGAAGAGGTCTTTGTGTACGTGTTTGAGAGAAACCTGCCAACAGTGAGAACGGCAGTTGTGAAAACCACAGTATTTTCATCTTGACAGTTGAGCACTAATCTGCAGCAATGCGCTGATGGAGTCACATATAAATTAATAGTTACATGTTCACCTGTCACAGATTGTACCCAAACGGCATCTCCTGATATGAAACTATTTTAACGTCTTGTGAATTACAAAGCAAAAAAAAACCCTCAACAAAGCTGAAGCAGCAGCTGAAATCCTACATCTGGTGAGAACAGGAGAGCAATTGATCTTTTATTGATGTATTAAAAAACGCTAGAAAAATGATACAAGTAGTCATGATACAGATTTTCTGATGTTTAGTTTTGAGTGAAATGTAGTGAAACTGGTAACTATACTACTGGCACAGTTTCCTCATGGCTCAATACCCACCCCTGCTTCTGATGTTAATCGAATCAGAATTATGATTTGGGTTTCACATACTTGTATAGTACTGGGCATCTGAAAGTCCTCCTGCAGTTGTAGTTCTACGTGCAGCCTGTGTTTTCCCTGCAGACTCTCGTTGTCTCTCTGTAGTCGGCTTAGTTCATCTGCCACCTGCTCCCTCGACTTCACCAGCACCACCTGAAACAAAAACGAAATCCATCAGTCCTTCTCATTCGGTGTCAGAATCAGAATCTGGCCCACATACTTAAAACAAGTGCACTTACATTACTCAGCAATATGTGATGCATATATGTAATTACACAAATATAATTTTCTCTTTAAGTGTTTGAACGGAGCTTTATGGAAGAAGAGCTTTCTTTATATTAAACGTGAGTGGAAAACTACGTTGGGATTGAAACAATTAAATCACTGTGACAAAGGCAGAGGGAAGTAAATTAATCAGCTTGGATGAAACAGCCGGTTGTCAATATGACAAAACTGATAGGATGAATTCTCGCCAGCATTAACAGATTCTGTGACCTCAGAAGAATCGAGACAGGGAAACACAGCTGCCACGCACAAGCAACAGAGGGCCAACAGAAGAATATTCTGCTCACCATCTGTTCCTGCGTGTTCCTCTTAGCGTCACTGAAGGCCTGTTGTAGTGTGCTGAGCAGTGTTTCTGACTCCTGGACCCTCTGCATGAGGGCAGACACCTACAGAAAGGCAAATTACAGGACAAAACGTCATTTACATAAAGAGCTTTGGCACTGTGGCTGCTGTATTCCACACACACCACGTGTTGAATTGTAGTGAACTGACAAACCATGTTTTGTGGTTTATATGTGACGCAGAAGGTTCGGTGTTGTAACTGGATAAGAGTCTCTTATGTTGTTACAACACAGAACCAAAATACTGCCCTGCAGCCACTGTGCACAAGCTTTGCAGATTTTTATCAGATCGTAAAACATAATGAGGAACTGCTCATTTCCTCATCCCTGACACTTAGATTGCTGCCTCGCGGTACAAGTAGTTAAAGTCTAGAAAACTGCTTTCTGGGCAAAAACTTTTCATTTTCATTATTTGAGTACTGTGCATTTAACCCGGCTACTACTACATGTCTAAAATGGATACTAGAATTTTTACTGCTGTTCTGCCTCCACGTTCATAGCTGAAATTGTTAGTTGACTGATGGAAATGTAATTAGTAAGTGGAAGTGTTTTACCATTATTCTGCAACTTCAACCTTTTTTCTTTTCTTTGCTCATAAATTAATGTAAGTTGGATCTATGAGTTCTGGACTGGTGGTCAGAAAAATGGTCTCGGCAGTGGGAAATGTGAAAGCGTTCAATGCAGGGACTGCAGGGACAAAAAAAGCCCTGTCAGGCTGGTTCAAGTGGGTGAACGGTGGAATGCACCCAACACTGAATCTGGTCAGCAACAAATTGCATTTCACTGCTCCGATGCCAGTTAAAGTCCCTCCTACACACCCCTCCTCCTACTTCAACAACTTACCAGAATACCAAACCAATGCAAGGGAGAAATAAACCCACTGTAACTCTGCTGATGCAAAACTGTACTGTACGCAATGTCTAACACCTTTAATCAGGAAGGCAGCACTTTCACTATTGTTAGAAATATTGTTACTTTAATGTACTGAACTGCTCCCCTCCCCTCTCTGAGTCACTGCACTAGACAAGGACAAACATATACTTTGTGCAAACCTTAGCAGCGGTTTCCTCGTTGCCTGATTTGACAGAATCTTCCAAATTCTGCTTCTCAGTCATCGTCCTCTCCAGCTGGTCATTGGCCTGTCGTAGCATCACCTGCAGTTTCTTCACCTAACAGAATGCACAAAAAAGTCAACTAATAAACTACTTTAGTCAAATTATTTCTCTACAAAACAAATACTGATTATTTTAATGAGCAAAGTTTGAAGATGTAGGTAGTGGCAACACACATTTACAGTATACATGCATGTAATAAAAAAGTGAAAACCTGATCTCGTGTCTCAGCCTCCTGTCCTTGGATGGCCTGCAGCTGCTTCTCGTAGTTGGAGCACATATCACAACGACGGCCGAGCTTCCTGCCAGCATTTTTCACCTGATGCAGACACAGGAACACAATGATAAACTTTTATATTGACTAGTTGCTAATATACAGAACACAGAATAATTATGTTTAACAAAACTTATAAGACAGTTGAGAAAGACAATATAAACCAGTTGAATTGTATGTAAAATAAAATACATTTTATTTTATTCTTTACTTTCAACAGTTAATCTGTTTATTGTAAGTGTGCTTAAATTATATTATTATATTTTAATTTAATTCAATTAATGTACTTTTCTACAGAAATAAATGTTTTTCAGAAATGTTTTCTAAATGTTATTGTCAACATGTGGACTGGTGTGGTTCTGTAATAAGAAATATTTTTAAGCAGAATCACGTACAATCATTAAAGCTGCTAGTGTAATAAAAGCTTCGTAGGCTTCATGTCAATAATAGTTCACATGAAATTGTACATGTTCAAAGGAAGTACTAATGTCTGCTGCTGCTATAACCAATATAGAGCTGGAACCATATTTACTGTAACTCTAAGAGTGCATCCAAACTAGCAACACTTCTGCCAAAAAGCCCTGATGATACACCTCTTGCTGCAGGAGGTTCCACTCGCTGTCGCTGACCAGTCGGTAGCCTGCAGGTGGTAAATAGGCTGTGTCTGGAGCATGGGAGATGCTGGACAGCAGTGATGCCGTCTCCTCCTGCTCAGGTGTCATGGCTTTGATCGCCTTCTCCTGGTCTTTAGTCAGCAGAAAGTGACTTGCTGTCAGCTTAATGGAGCTGATGGATGACGTTTCCCCAAAACTAGTGTCTATGACTCCACAGTCAGCTCCAACCAAGGGACCAAAGTCTGTCTCGTCCAAGTGGCTAGCTGACTTTGCTTTGTGGTTTTGGCCTCCAAGGCCCTGCTGGGCAGATACAGAGGAGCCAAGGCTGTCTGTTGACTGAACTCTCCGCAGGTTATCCTTGTACGGATCCATGGGGCTCCCCGCCACTCCCTCAGTATCTAACGAGAGCATAGAGCCATGTGCACTGTGGTTGGCATGAGGCTGCAAGAGAAATAATAAAATAGTTACAAGTTTTGTTTGCATTTTCTTTGCACATGACTGAAGACAAACATGCAGGGAGCTAACACGATGCACATTACTGTAATTTGTAATAATACTCCACTGATCCACAGGTGGCAGCAACACATCAATGTATGAACAAAAGCATAAAATCCCAAATCATGTAAACATTGCAAATGTAACACTGGCTATGTAGATATAGCAAACCAAAACAATCAAGACTTCTTCCAGATATCCAGAATAGATGCTCCTACTCTGGGAGCATTATCCTAAACATTAACATAACTTCAACTTGTGACCACAGTGGGGCAGTGACACTGAATGCAGTTTATCCACTAATCATTCATATTAATATGCACCAGACAACTGTGCTTTGACAGTGCTGAGAAAACAATACATAGCATGCAAACTGTCAAATGAATGAAAAGAAAATGTGCAGCCATGTTTGTGTCAAATGCAGATGTTATGGCTGTCACACCGTAACACACTTATGTTTTATACATACAACACACAAGTAAAAGGGCATTGAAATTTGACAAATACACATTTTGTTTGGCATAAGAGTAAAAGTCATAATGACAAGGTTTTTCTATTTAATTTAACAAGAATAGTTTCGAAATCAAAATACGAAAAGGACAAATGTGATTGTGCCATTTTGCATGTTTGAATACCACATTACCCAGATGAATAAAGCTGTAATATGACGTAATGCACTAAAAGCCTGCTCTGTTCTCTGGGGGAGTCGTCAGATTACATGGCGCACATACCTCCTCAACGCTCAGGCCGAGGAAATCCTCCAGGGGCTCAGTGTTGTCTCCCACATCCTCCTCATGCAGCTCCTTCACTTGGCTCAGCCTCGCTTTTTCATCCTCCTCCTTGGAGGAAGAGAGAAGGGTCATTCACACATTTACACTTTGTGATGCATACAGTGAGTGTGGCAATATTAAATACATTATTAAGACGTTAGTATTTTTGCACACCCATCCACAAGATGAGTATCTTGTTGTAGCCTTAATGTATGATACTGAGACAATAGTGTGTGTATGGGCACCTGGTCTTTCTTCTTCATCTCCTCCACTTGGCGGAGCTGTTCAGATGAAAGCACACTCTCTATCCTCTGCATGTCCCTCATGAGGAGGCGTTGAGACTCCAAGAACTGGTCGTTGGCTCGCTGCCAGGTGTGTTTCAGCTGGTTATGCTGCTGTCGCTCCAACTCCAGCTTGTGACAGACTGAGACACCAGACAGCAAAGAGAGAAATAAAGACTCACTAAAAGATCATTTCACATCTACAACCACAACTGTAATGATGATGATGTAACCTTGATTGGTTTGATTTATAAGAGGGCAAAAGCATAATACAGTACCATCATGTAGTTCTTTCCGTAGTTTCTCTGCATCTTCTTGCAGGACAGACTTCTGAGTGTTCAACACGGCCACGTACATCTCCAGGTCTGTTCGACATGACTTCTCTGCCTCAAGTACATGATTGAGCTCTTTGACCTAAAAATGAAAATTGTAAACATACAACTCTGGTTAATTCTCTTAATTTTCTTTCTTAAAGTTCATCTCTGAACTAAAACTTTGTGCAATCATCTGTCAAATATTATTTTATGCTTTTCTCTTAGCTCCACTCTTTGGTGTTCTCTAGAAAAAAACTGTCCCGTGTTGTGGCAGGAAACAAGGCTGTGAGCAAAGAGGTTAAATTAAGACAATGGAAAATAGCAACAAAAAATATACATCTTGTATATTTGTGTTTAGAAGAAATGCCTGCCTGCTATGCTCAGAACCTTGATGTTTTCCTGTAGAGACTACAACTTAGAATTCATAATTCCATCAATGGTGGCAAGTGGCCTAGTCCTATAACATTGATGCTGACATCACCATGTTCACAACTCTACATTATACTATTTATACTCAAATCAAATACTTGTGTAAGCAGAGGTGACCTTTTCATTACTTCACGGACAATTAGTTCTAGACTTCCAGCGATTTATTAACTGATCTAGTTAAAAATTAAAATATATATGAAATAAGACACATTAAAGGTCCACATAACAATTTGTTTAAAATAATCACAGAAATGCCAACAAATGTTCCGTCATGAAACAAACTTATTAAGTTGACAATTATATACATATATTTTGTATAACCTTTGAACATGTATAGTAAACCAGAAAATGCAAAATCTCTGCTTTCAGAGCAATTGAAGCAGAAAACTAAAAACTACTTTCCATCAGCACTTCCAGCATTTTAGAGAAGAAGGCTTTCTGCTTTTAATATAATGAACCATTTCAAATTCCATTTGCCTAAGGAAAGCAGCTGCATATCTCTAGTTAAATGTTAAGTATCATCTAAGCCATTCATTTTTCACACTGAAGCATTGATTTAGAGCTGACTGACCTTAGAAGCTTCCAGCTCTTTCACCCGCTCTTCGGCTGTGGTCAGCTTGGTTTTCAGGGCTGCAATTTCCTGCTCCATAGGCATCACTACCGAGCGCAGCTTCTCCGCATCCTCCTGGGCCTTTAAAGCATTTTACACTTCCTCATTAAAACGTTATGCCAACAAATGATACACTATGACAATGTTACCAAAATAAATACAGAATTTCAGTCTGTAAACATCCAGATTTGTACAGGTTAGATTAAAGTACAGTGAAACTAATTACAATTACAAAGCAGGTTTGATATCCACCAAAATATGAAAAAGACTAAACTTAATTTAACCTAATCTAACTTAATACCTTAAGCTGTAACAGACAACCCATCCTGTAAAACATTTTCACATTGTCACACACTAGAACAGTCTATGTAAACTGTGATTGGAGTGACTAGGTGCCCCATCCATCCATTAACAAGGACTGTCTAGGTGGGTGTTTAATCAGTACAAGCTTTCTGAAGTACGTGGCTGTCAATTGTTTGATTAACCTTTCCATCAACCTCCTTCTGATCTACTAACAACAGTGAGAGAAGCAGACAGGAAGCTAACAATCTTCTACAACTCAGCCTGACTCTGTAACTACTAAGCTTAATCAACATTTGAATGATCCAATCACATGACAAGCATTTAATTCAAATCCCTCTTACACACATACTGTGTTCACACATTCAGCTTCTGAAATGCTAAATTATAAATTATGAAGAAACCCTTATTCAAAATTGGTTAACATCTAGTGAGTAGTCCAGCTGGCTTAAGAATCTGGCACATGGCAAGATGCTGTCTGGCATTCATAACACAAGGTCTTGAGACTCCCTAACAGCATGAAATCCCAGCTCTTCAGCTTTGAAACAGCTCAACGAAAACATAGATGACTAATGCCAGAGAATAAAAGTGGAGAACTGCTTTAGACACAAACACAGTTAAAAACAGAATACCTACTTTTTTCATTTCATCCTCTAGGTTTTCCTCTTCCTGGCCCTCAGTGAGACGTCGTCTCAGGTCTCCCAGTGCCCTCTCCATTGCTTCCCGGTACTGGCTCCACTGGGCTCGCTCCTGCTCCAAGCGCTGATGGAACTGGACTTCGTACTCACAGACCGTATCTGACAAATGGCAAAAAGAAAGCATTTATAACACAGACAGCATATAATATACACATAACAAATGAATTGTGCTTTTTTCATACTCACAAATAAAAGACTATTAATACATTTTGCACAGCAACATTCATGCTTTAATATATAATGACCATAAAAAAAGCTTTGGATAGAAAAGAGGTTAGTTAGGTCTTGAAATAGGGGGAACAAAGTCTTAACTTTCAATATGAGTAACAACTGTTCAGTTTCTGCTTTGACAAGTGAAAATGTCTGCAGTCACACAGAGGTGTGTGTGTCACAACCGCTCCCCTAAAATATTCAGACCCCGATTGAAACAGAATTACGCCTGTCTTCTAATACTACTTAGGGCTATAATAAGATCCTGTTAGAGACAATTGCGCAGTGCTTGTGAGAGCAGATCAGTTTACCTTTCATGATGGCCTGCAGCGAAGCCACCTCCTCCTGCCATTGGCTGCGGACCTGATCAATTGCTTCCTGTTTGGTGTTTTCCGACACAGTAGCCACCGCTTTGATAGTCTCTATTTCGGCCCGGGCCTGAGCCAACTGGGCCTGGATGGAGGTCAGCTCGGTCTGGGCACCCTCCAGCACAGCATTCTGTCTCTTCAGCTCCTCTGGACAGCAGTGAGACGTATCAAAGATGAATAATGGAGAGGAGGAATAGAGAAGGTGGGAAATAATCGAAAGCAAGGGAATACAAAAGAAAAATACATGGAGAACATCTATAAAAGTAGGCACACAATGCTGGTGTCTCATTTTTATCCGAACCTTCTTTGGACATGTAGAGGTCTTTGAACTTGGCTCGCTTCTGGTTAAACTCGACCTCCAGCTGCTGCTTCAGTTTGATGAATTCTGCCCTCTCCTGCTCCAGAGCTGCCACCCGTTGCTGGAGCACTTCTAAATTATTGAAACAATAAACAAAACAAACTACAATGATTAACTATTCATTATAGATTAAAAAAACTATTATATACTACCTAATCCTGCAGGCAAACTTCTTAATAATTTCACATCCGCCGAGATCTACCTACAGTATAACCGCCATTCAGCTCCATTAAACTGCACTCGCTCAGTTAAGGTAAAACCTCGTTCCTGCTTGGCATAGAACTAATATAACAGTGTAACAAATACATAACATTGTAAACATTTCCTTCAACATCCACATCCCACCAAAGAACCATAGTAAAATTGGTTTACAACTCAAGTACAATTATTTTAAACTGTATATTTTCATTATATTAATCCAATCCTTAAACAGCTAATGCTTGTGTTGCCTCTTAACCATATAAGTTTATTTTTTTAAAGCAATGAACAGATAAGAAGAAAATCTGAAGCAGATAAAGGAAATATTTATGAGTGTGAGCAGCACCGTAGTCATGTGACAGCTGAACAGACTGTAAAACAGAAATTCCATCACAACACAGGCTCAGCACATACACAGGGTTTATGGTGCATTTTAGCAAACAACACGTTCAACTCTTTTGACATATCACAACTTACTATTGTTCTAAATGGCAGCTACTCATAATCACAATATTGTATGTCACACTCTCACCCTGCCTTAGTATGATAATCAGTTTATGGACACACTAGGAGCACAGAAATCAAGACATTCTGTATTTGGACACAGATTCACCAAAAATCAAAATGATTTCCAATCACTCCATTTTCCACACAATGACACGTGCTGAATAAATAACTTGCCAATGCAACTGCAACTCTAAACACCCTAGTTAACAAATAAGAGGCTTTGGAGATTATTACAGACCTATACATTTAAACAGGGCCAGTGTAAATACTTTGCTGACTGAGACACTGCTTTCATTTGTTTTAACTGAGAAAACTAGTTATCTTAATTTAAGTCACTGAAGCAATACCTATTCCTCACGTACTACTGTGCATTCAGGTCACAAAGGTAAAGATGCCAATCTGTTCTCCAGCTTGTGACTTGGTTTTCTATCAAACTATTTTTCAGTCCAGCAGGGAATGTACTTGAAAATCCCCAAATGTTATTATTTATTTATAATTAAGTGATCTTATTACTTTATTACTCAGATATGTAAATTAGACTGCAACTGAGATACACACAATATGTATTATTATTGGCTGTGACTGTATTTTAAAATCAATTCCTACACGACTGCATTTGCACTCGCTTGAGATGGGAGCGCAGGTTGTCTGTAGGACCCCAGGTTGGTCCCTGGGCCCGTGTTTGAGAACCAGAGGCAGAACCTCCTGCAGGGTCAACCTCCTGTATTGTGGTCCAGCCCACGTGACAGTGTGCGTGCAGGTCATACACAGACACAATGACTGACTGATACGACTAATATGATGCATGCTGAAGACTGACCAGGCCGGGCCGGGCTAACAGAGGCCAGATCCGACCTTTGGATCAAATTAGTCAGACGAGCTGCAGCTACGAGCTAACAGCTAGGTTACAGTACGGGTGCAGAGGAGACAACGTTGCTTTGGTTAACTGAATATGAATTAACACACAGCTCAGAGGCTTGTGGTTTAATAATAACGTAGCAAGAGCTTGTTTGCAAGTGCTGCCGCTGCGCAGAGTTAAATGGCCAACATGAGCCAGGGACAGTGACACGTCGCCCTGATGATGCTAACTAGCTAATGTTGTCAAGGATGCAGAGGCCGCTGACTTCGGTGCCGCCAGCCCTCAACACCCCCCCGCAAAACGCACACGCACGGGTAATTTACCGTCATGTTGGGACGACGGAGGGGATCCCGGGGCCTGCTCGGCCATGGTTTCCTAAGGGGGCTTGAAGCAATTAGCAGAGCCGCTGGATAAGAGCTAGGAGTGTCCAAGAAAACAGGCTAACATCACAACTACAATTAAGCTAGCAAAAGGAAACAACGGTTCCGGTTATACTTTCAAAATAAAGTTCGTACAGTTAACCGTTCGGGAACGTTTTGAGTCATTTTTGATGGATGATTAGTTTATTAGCGGCTCGGAAAAAATGACAGAGATGAACCAAAAATCTAATGCAAAACAAAAAACAACAACAACAAAAAAAGAAATGCAGAATAACAGAAAGAGACTCAAACAGGCCACAGACACTTACTGTGGACACATATTACTACTGTTTCAAAACCTATTAGTAGCCATTAACGTACAAACAGAGTTATTGTTGGGTCATAACAAAACTATATACAGCTATTATACCTTTTTTCAACAATCACAATTATTAATTTAAAGGCAACCTTCATTCTTGCTGCAACGCTAAATATGCAATAATTAGAAACAACCGGTATTCCCCTTCAAAATAAAACCACAATGCTCTGAGCCCTTCACAGAAATAGAAAGTATCAGATTAATTCAAATGTTACTTAACGTTTTGTTCAAAGAACAAAAATATAAATGAGTCAGATGTAGATAAGCTGAAGTTTTTATTAACATAAAGTATGAAACCATTAATTGCCTTTTACAAATACTTTGGATAATTCTATAAAAACGCTACAAAAACATTTTTGGAAGTGAAAGTTGATCAAGATTAGGAAATCTGTGTTTTTTTCCAATGAAGTTTTGACATAAAGTGTCACGAAGACGAAGTCACTGAAGCGAGGCAGGGGGGTGGGGGGGTGTGGGTGCCGCCTCAGCCATCAGGTTTCTTTCCTCAGAAACCATGTTACCATGCAAATGTTGTACATGGTGACACTGCTCAGCTCATACAGCAACTCAACATCCACGCTCATCATCTATTTGTTCTTTGCTTTGGGCTAAACTGTGTCTGTGAGCTGTTTTCTGCGAAGGTAAGGCATACTCTGAAGTTCACAAATAATTATTTAATAACACGTTAGACGTCATTGCTAATGACAATCCTCTTTTTTTAAGTAAATAGATTTGCAATATTAGTTACTGTAAGGGTTGTGTGTTTTACAGTCACATGGTAGAAATTAAAATTATTTGACTATTTTAAATGCATGGACATATAAAAACAGCACCAAGAGTGTGAAGACACACTCTTTGTCACACTTGTCTTTTTTGGGTCACTATTAGTTGGAAACATCATAGGAAACTGTTACAAAAACAGGATATGGGACATACAGATAAACAAAAAAAGCATATATATGACTCTGCTCAAAGAGATAAGGAGACTCAAATAAATATGTTGTACTCGCTCCCATTATTAACTTGAACATCTCAACCCAGAGCAAAATGACCTCATATTTTATTTATTGTTGATCATATTAACAGCTGTATGTTGCATCTTTACAAGAACATTTGTCTCTAGAGATTAACAAGTAGCTCTTACGATTCTGAGAATGGTAATGTAAATACCGAACTAAAATAAACGCAAGACTTAGTCAACAGACAAGAAAGGGGAAGTGGTGAGTGTCTGCCTTTCCGACGCACAGTGTTGTACTGCAGACTGAAAAGCAGCCTCTCCGATGTTTTCTGATTGCAAATCCTTTCTATTTTTTTTAACAGATTTGTTACCTTTGTAATGGAACCCGTGAACATTTTACGTCAATATTTATGGTTATGGGTCATATTAGGGATGATTTTTGTGACCGTGGTCATCACCGTCATCTTCCTTCTAATCAACAAGTGCTTATCTAAAAGAGGTAGGTTTAATCTCCAACACATCTGTCAGCAGCTGCCAGTTA
Source organism: Macropodus opercularis (assembly GCA_030770545.1). Classification (NCBI taxonomy): domain Eukaryota; kingdom Metazoa; phylum Chordata; class Actinopteri; order Anabantiformes; family Osphronemidae; genus Macropodus; species Macropodus opercularis. Next base: position 6,387,367 of record CM061102.1, on the reverse strand, counting down.
GGCCGCCATTTCCATGTAACAACAAATTTCTAAGTATAAGAGAGTTAAAGTATAAGATAAGAGACGAAATGTTATATCATTTATTTTTAGTTTTTTTGTTACTCATATAATATCAGAAGCAAAGATAAAACATCACACTATTGTGCAAAAACCAATAAAAAGGATGATAAAAAATAGTGAAACAAATATAAGTATTTTCTTTAGTGCATTGTTATTTACTCTTTAACTTCTCTTTCTCTTAGAGCCAAACTCACATCCACTACAATCATTTCACAGATTTAGTTGTTAGTGACTGTTAGTGAACAGCAGATCATATATGTTGTACTGTAGATAAAGTAGCTCAGTAGTATATGAAGGTTTCTTAAACCAGTTTCTGTTTTGGCGTAATAAAAATAATACATCATATAATCGGTTGCACTGGAACATACACAGGCCTTGCAGTGTCTATTTTTTGTAGGTACTACTGACAAATACTAATTGCACTCGCTTTGAATATTAGCTTGGTATAAGCATTGAAAACATAGTAAATCATTATACATTAATAATCTTTTTTTTTTAAATATAGCAGTTACCAGTTAAGCACCGGCACAACAGCGGTCGTATGAAAGCAAAACCAGTAACATCAGTAACTACCTCATTAACTGAAAAAGCAAAATACACTTACTTACTGTCAGAGCAGGAAGGGAAACCATATCATGGCCAACTGTCATTGCAAGTGTGAAAACATTACTCTGGGGGTCATTTCAAAGCAGAAGGAAAACTATTATAATTGTATGAATTGCTATTATTAGGGGAACCTTCTAGAGCTGATCAGCTTAGATGAAAAATTAATGCTCCCTGTGGGGAAAGCGGGCGCAGCTGCAGATACAGGAGATGAGAGAATACAAAAGGAACAAAGTAAAACACAAGTCATAGTCACAGGTAGCAGCAAATGTGGAGATTTAACCACAGATTGCAAATATAAACATGTAAAATGTCCATATATACACATGCACATACATAACTCATTTGTGTAATAACATATATTGCAAGTACTAAGCTCCAGTGTGCAACGCTTACTTGCGAGTGCTCTCATAGTCGTGTCCTATTTCCTAGAGCTGTGATTAATTAATTAACATTACATATTTTTTGATTACATAGTCTTAAATAATCCTGCTGTCTTGATTACTTTGACTTAATTTGTAACAACCTTATCCTAGACTAGTGCTGCTGGTAATTCACTAACAACAACAAAAACCCAGTTAAAGATTTAGACTTCAGAGAAATCCTCCAAAAAATTAAAGATTTGTAATTTTCCAGTAACTTGTATTTTACTGAATGACCTTCTGTTTTTCTACAGGCAAACACAAAATCGAGCAACTTCAAAAAAGACCTGTCCACTCTCTCGAGTAATAAATACAATTTTATTTTATTTTAATATTGTTTACATGTATATTCAATCACTTTATAAAGTTTCATGTGTAGAGAACATAAGTTAATTTTTCTGGACTGCAGTTACCAGCCAAAATTCCCCTTGTAAATACTGTATGTTGTTATTGAATAAATAAATAATGGTTTATTTAACAATGAGATATTTCTTTACATTGGAAATAATAAATGTTCTAAAGAGAGTTTAGTCTAGTCTGTGATGTTATACAACACACAGGAATTAGTCTGGTATTAATCACAGAGTCTAAATTGTTAAACAGTTCCTTTAAATCAGACTTTCTCGGCTTAACTACAAAACATTCACTTCAGTGTTTTTCTTCATCTTTCAGAAGCAACAAATACCAGGAGACAAACCTTGTGAATGCTTTCTACTCCAGCACTCCTCCCCTGCCTCCACGGACACAGTTTCTAACATCAGGCAAGACTACTTGATCAGATCACAACTGTTTCATAAGACTGAAATATGACATCACCCTGTCTGCAATTAAGCAATTAAAGTCTTCTGAAATGAACTGTGGATGTTTTAGGCACAGCTTTAAGGTCTGCGTTGTGCTTTTTTAAATCTCTTAAAACAACAGTCTGGTCCCAAATGTACTTTGAGCATATCCTTCGAAATATTTCCAGAAAGCACATGAGGCTTGAGCTTTCCAAATTAGTCACATTAAGTGACATTTTCCAGAGCCGCAGCCTTTTTAGAAAAAATTCCCTCTTTCTGTTGCCATCCTTCCACAGCAGCTGGGGAGGGAGCACTTTGCAAACACAAAGAGGAGATTTGACACTAGAAAAACTGAAGATATCAACACAATGTGATTAACTGAGACTACTGAAGCCCCATGCTAGCTTCAAATACTCGCTGGATTTATTTCCTTGTCACGTCGGAGATCTATTTATAAGCAGGATGAACAGGAGGAATGATTACGCTAAGCAAGACCTGTTTCAGGGTCCGTGTAACCACTAGGCTATTGTTATAAGACAAATTTGGAAATTGCACTAACGCTGACGCATCATAACATGACAACACTTAAATACAAGAACCTGTTTTTTTGGCTCTTTTTTCTGTACTATAAAGTATTAGACTTATAGTTCGAGCTGAGGTCTCTGAGTTCATCCTTCAGTCAGACGAAGTTAGAAGAGAGAAGCTGTGAGCAACAAATACAGGATTCACACACAACGTTAAGGCAGATCAAACGTGTGTTTGTATTTTATAAGGTTCACGAAGGCACATAAGTTTTGTTTTGCAACTGTGACTCAAGCTTTTTCCCGCAACCTGTGGAAGATGCTTCTGCAGTTGTATGTGTCTATACCCACAACAATCAACTCAAGTGGCTGTCATCAGACACAGCTTCGCTTTTCTCCACAACACTATAGTAAACTTACTGCCTGTGTATGAAATTTATTTTTTCAGCGGCCCAAAGCTATGAGAACCTGGCTGAGACTCCTGGATATCAGCCGGCACTGTCTGAAGACAAACTGGACAACTACGAGCAGCCAGTGTCCGACCCAGAACAGGACGAGCATGACTACGAGGAGGCTGAGCCCAACTTTCAACAAGACCTCGACAACTACGAGCAGCCAGCGCCCGACCCAGAAGAGGACGAGCATGACTACGAGGAGGCTGAGCCCAACTGTGAACAAGACCTTGACAACTACGAGCAGCCAATTCCTGACTATGAACAGGACGACCATGACTACGAGGAGTCTGAGCCCAACTATCAACAAGACCTTGACAACTACAGGCAGCCAATTCCTGACTATGAACAGGACGACCATGACTACGAGGAGGAGGCTCAGTCTGACTATGAAGAGGTCACAGAAGAGCAGCCTGACTATGTGAAGGTGGAGCCCAATGAAGAGGATTTTCCTCCTCCGCCACCTCCAAATCCAGCAGAGGACGGTGACTCCTCAGAGGACTATGACGACATTGGAGGAGAAGATGAGGACGAAGAAGAGGACTACGATGATGTGGGATAAAACATTTACATTTCTGACTGACTGATTAAGATCCTACTGCACAGAGCAACAATCATTTATATTTTTTTGTAAGAATTACAGAGACAAATGTCTATATTTAATGTGCGACAGAAAGACGTGCAAAGAACAGTAGTGCAGAGGTTGAACTCTGCTGTGGGGGTGCAGACGTTTGACTCTGCTCAGAAAAGTATTTTGTTGAGTGTTAAAGGAGCAGTGTGTCCGATTCTGTGAGCTGGCAGACTGGTTTCAACCACAATGAGTGAGGCTGTTGCTTTTCAGATATATTCTTATAAACAGAATTTAGTTAAGCCAGTGGGCTACTGGAGAAACACGGCAGCCACTATGAAAGGGAGCTGCTCCATCTACAAGAGGATAAACTAAAGAAAAGTCCATTCTCTAATTTCATAAAAAAGCATTATATACTCAACTGTAATGTATTCACTGGAAACCTAATAATCGACGGTTTAACGTAACTTTGTTAACATTACTGATGTTCTGTGAACGTTATTTAAATTCATTAACAATTTAGAGAATTTAGGACGTATTTTACAACTTCACAATTTGAAACTTTCAATCTGGATAGTTTTAGTCCTTGAAACTGTATTTGAAGTAGCAGTAGCTCAGATCCAGACCAGGAGCAGGCTTTGGGACATCATCAGTCTGTGTCCCTTTCAAGCTCCCAAATTATGATCTATGCTTCTGTGGATTATTATAAGTCTACTATTGACTTTATCAGGAGACCAAGATAATGACTACAGTCCAGGGTGCCTGTCTTACATGCACTGTGTGAAGAAGAAGTGTTACTAATGGTGTAAAGATAAAATAATGGTGTATTTACTGTAACCCCCCCACAGTCAATTTAGTAACAGCTCCTCCAGTTGCAATAAAGGAAATGCTTCTAAAGATGTCTTCACTTCTCATGTGCTGAAAAGTCTTGTGTTTGGAAAGGTTTGGTAATTTTGTAAAGAGCAGAGTCTGTAGAGATTTTTTGGGAAATGTCCATCCAGGATTTAGCTGCAACCACATTTCCTTCAGAGGCTGGAGCTGCTCCCAGCTGACACTGGGCACAGCAGGCGTTAAGGCGACATAGTGGCCCTTCGGTCTGCATTAGTGGGGTCTGCTTAGAATAAACTCACATTGCAGGAACATTTCGGTGAGTTGTTTGATGACTGTGTCACTTGAGGATACTGTGTACTTTGAAGGATAAGGTGATGTATATTCTATTTTCATTTGTTAAATGAAGGATAAGGCACTGGATTAATCATCTGACCTTGCTGGCAAGAGTTAACTGTGTCTTAATTCTCATTACTCTAACAATGCTCTAATTTTCTAACAGTCCAGAGTCTCCCAAATATTTTTTCTAAAGCAACTTCCAAAGCCATAACACTACTGCCATAACATTGTTCATTGAAGTACAGTGAAACTTTTTTTGCTTTGCTTTCAGCATTGCTCTCCAGCCTGTAGCAGCCTTTTCATGTGCAGAACTTCTCATGTATTTAGCTTCATTTGGTTTACGGTAAATATGGTGAACGTACTCATCAGTTTGTTTATTAAAGCTATTATCCTGTGAAAAACAGTATCTTTTCTCAAGTTATTAATGATATCATAAGCAAACAAACAGCAATTTTACACGAAGGCCTGCTGTAAAACGTTTCAATGTCTAGTGGTGAATAATCCCTGTCATGTGTATTGGCTATGTTATGGTTCAAGGGACAACCATAAAGCAGCTCAACAATAAAAATATATTCACAGATGAATAAAAGCCATGTCTGCTACAATGAAAGAAAGGAGAGGAGTCACTGAGCGTCTCTTCAAACAATGATTCATATATTCTGGGTGTTTGTGCAGCACTTAGCAACAAAAACACATTGTTCCTCTCAGAAAGGCAATACTTTCTGTTCACGGATGACTTGTCCTCAGCACATTTCCACAATCCACAAAAAAGAACAAGTGCCTTGTCCGCCATAACCAGAGTTTATACGCATAACCGCTGTTTGGCAGCAGCTGCAGCAACAGTCAGCAGAAGTGGTGATGTGGGTCTCTCATGGCCAAACGTACAATCAGAAACCAGGCCCGAGTTTATTTCCCAACTGCCCAGAAGTCAAAGGCGCAGTCAAATGCAGTCACAGTGAAAGTGACAGGGTATAAGATAAGTGGTGTCAAGGGCCCGGCATTCAAATTCCCATTAAAGTTGATGTATTACTACTATAACTACCTCATATACAGTTCAGAGTGGTGCAGTGGTTCCCAGCCCAGCACAACTGAGCACTGAGATGATTAATGTTGGAGGAAAAAAGAAAAATAAATCTTGCAACTCCTAACTTCAGAAAATGCCTCAGACAACTGTGTTACAAATATTAATGGTGGAATGTTCTTGTGTTATGCAGTCACACATATATTGCAGTTTCTAAAAGGATTTGGCTCCAAGAAATAGTTCTGGACAGTTGTTGGATTTTTCTAGAAACCATAAGCCTCAAACCTTTAGCCATTACATTTTTAATCACCAAAGATGTAAAATGCAGTCAGCTAAGATAAATATTGATTGTTTGGTAACTCATTTTGTGAAATACTGGGTAATCGTATCTCTGTGTGTGTTAAATATTTATTTAAATCAAACCATCTGAGTTTAAAGGAGAATGTGTCACAGTGTGTGTACAGAGCACAGGCAGGGAGGACCCAAGTGAAGACACAAAGGCAAGATGAAAAGGCTTCAATGAAACAATGATCTAAGTTTCAGGAAAACAGACATGAAGGTACAGGAAAAGGAACAAAACGGGTGACAGGCAGGTGAAGAGGAACCAACAACATGGAAGATGCTCCAGAATCAGGAAGAAAGCAGGTGGGACAAGTCATGTTACCCAGGGAGGAGGGAAGGTCCGAGGGCATCTGCTGGACGCCTCAAGAATGACATCGAAAAAAGGTTCAATGTCACTGAACAGGTCTCAGGAGACGGCTTTCATGAGAAAGAACTTCTAATAACTCATACACATCCAGAACACGGCAAGGGGTCTGAACCTGGTGCAATAAAGCACAGCAGAAGAACGGAGGTGGAAATAATCATGCTGAACACAATAGCACTTTAGTCACTGCAAAAAAAAATAGAAAGATTTACAACTACAAAGCACGTGGAAAAAGTTCAGTGCCATTCAGTGTTCGCGTCCGCTTTCAGGGCCTCTTGTTTAAAGCTGATGTGAGTTATTTTAACCTCTGTGCCTTTACTTTCATTTTCACACTGCTTAGTATGTTGCTCCCCTGGTGGCTGTAAAAACCTCTCAATCATTATCTGCCCCAAAGGCTTCTACCTCAGGTCAGCTATGCTGCAAATATGAGACTGAAGGCATGGAGGAAATATACAAAAATCATTATTGAGCTAATAGTTTGGTGACCTACATACATCCAATCATCTCTCACACAGACCACATAATAATACTGTGTCAGGCTTCAGCGGCTGCTTCAGTTACATTTAATGGATATAAGTGGGGTTGGATGCAGGGAGTTTGCCACAGTTTAGGGTTTGGTGAACTGAACGGCTCTCCAGAGAGATGACACAGGCCATAAAATATACAAAAAACAGGTAAAACGCTTGGGACATTTGTGCAAAAAAAGAAAACATTTGGCCACTGTCCAGGACATGTACGTAATAGAAAGACACATTCAAAAGCAGAGTTATTGATAGGTTTTATCTCAGCACCTAAACTTGCAGTAAAGAAAGAAATATTTCCTCCTCAAGACTTTAATTTTGAAATACTTTTAAAGGAAATTGAGATAAGAGATAAGACAATAATCCATCATCTTTACCAGGTAGTATGAAGAAATGCAGAGACACATTTCTTAGCAATTACAAACTTAAAAGGTTGATTAATGCGTAGAGCGTTTCAATTTGTGTATAATGTATGTATGTGTATAATGTTAATGTAGCCTTCCAACAACAGAATCACATAAATAGGTTGAAATTTCAATAACGTTAAGCAGAATATAAAAATAAAGGTTCATGGAGCAACAGAATTATTTGCTCTCTAATACATTTAACAAGCCTTTAATTTCTCTCTGTACATACAACATAAACCTAAGACGTCTCATCTGTTCTCACTGGGCTCAGTTCAACTTGTCTTGTCATTACTGTGTGCAAGTCCCTTAGTTTGGATGCAGATTATTCATAATTCCATTGGGCTGACATAAAAGCTAGATGTTTAGTATGCAACCTGAAGCCTTGTGCACATATTATATAATATTTTGTGAGAATATTTACAATAATTGCTTGAATACTTCAAAGGCTGTTATGGGAAAGACCATTAAAGAAAAGAAATGCAAAAACACGGCTTAAAGAGGCACAAGAGGCACTTGGGAATTTTCTACAGCAAACCCACATCATAGCATTTAATCTGGTTATTATGAAAAAAGTGTTAAAGATGAGCCATGATATAAAATGCTGCTATGCTGTGTAGTGTCTCAATGCATCTTTCATTGTACACATTTCTGATTAAAGTAGGTAAACAACTACATTAACAAATAAAATAAACAAAACACACTTAATATGCAAAAGGGTACTCGTTCAATATTCAACATTTTCTGTCACAAGTCTGTGAAAATAGAGCCGTAATTTAAATCTTTATTTGTGGTTTTCTTGTCGGCTGCCTTGTTGCTTGAATAGGCTCCACAGTGAGCCTGGTGAGTTCAGTATGTGAGCTCTGCCACTAATAGACCGGTCGTTAAATGTCTGGAATGATAAGGTGGTATGTTTCATGTACACATGTACGTGAGGGAATGTAAGGACTGACGAGAGCTGGGGGCTTAGTGCTAACGTTTAGAAGGTGATAATACTATGACCTATGATGACGAGAGCCAGTGAACAGAGGACGACTGGGTTCAAGTCAATTTATGTGGGCGACGTGAAATTAAAGAGAAAGACGAAATCTACATTTGGGATGTATCGAGGGAGATAACCAAGCATTTTTTGTTGAATCTGTATTTAAATCAGTATGTCATCTGCATATGCATGAACATTAAGCCGTAATTCACAAACTATTTGTGTGGGAAAAATCACAATGAAACAATCACAAGAAAAGCTAAAGCAGGAACAAGCTATCAGAAGAATATACAGGAGCTTCTTTGAAATATGCTTTTCAGTTAACCCTTTATTGAAAAGAGACGCTTTATCTACATCTTGCGCTCAAAAGATCCTTTATGTATGTATGACATCAACCATGTTAGTACATTATCCTCATGTTCTAAATCACGTGTTTTCTTTGATACTACCGTATCAAAGAAAATTATATTTAGAGTAAAATGTGGTATTACGGTATAAAGCGTGTGCGACTGCCTGGAGGTAAAGAGAAGTGTTTTATTTTGAAAATGGCGACCGGATCCGCGACGGCTAAACGTGTCCCTCTTGACGGTGCATGCGGCCAGATCGCATCGCATTCCGATGTGAGCGAGATGTAACCGCTGTGCGGACTGTGTGTCTCCAAACCGTCCTCAGCCGCAATTAGACGGGATAAAATGTCCAAGTTGAAGGAGACCAACACTTGTCCTGACGGCTACAGGGCTTTAAGCACCGGCGAGCTGCAGGAGCTTTTACAAAACGACGACAAAATGGACCAAATCGTTCGACTCAATGAGAAGGTGGGTGTCCTCTGTCCCCCAAAGTGCCCTGGGCATTTAGTGCTGGTTTAACGCTTTGCGGAACCTTGTGTTTCATTGCGCCGTTTACACTCTGTTGGGTTTATTTGGCTGAAAATGAGCGTTTAAGTGATTTAGTCCTCGGTTTTCGTGCGCAGCGTGCAACGCAAATCCGCTTTACATGGCTCATCGATTGTCTGCGTGGCGAGTGGTCGCGTCCTCACAAATCCCAGTCCCCTAATATTTGCGGTTAATGATTAGTTACTCAAGCAAAGGGCCAATGGAGGACGTGGTTGTTTTATGCTTCGGCCGGGCTCCGCGTGGTGGATCCTCATTGTGGGCTTGAAGCCCCCGAAACGCGCCCGTTCCTCGGTTCGAGTCCTCGCACCGAACTCCGTTTAATTATCCGGCGATATCTGGTTTCTCCGTCTGCCTGGTGTCCAGTACGCGAGCGAGAGGGCGACTTGAACAAACACCACGATCTCTGTGGCTCACTCTTCAAATCGGCATTACTTTAGTGTATACAGCGATGCATTTTTAAATAGTATTTCAACTTGCAACTACTCGTCCACAACCTCCTTCGCGTAGAAGATGCAGTCAGCGGATCAGAACCCAAAGCAAAAGCGTAGTCGTTTTGCAATAAGTCGTGTTTTGTTTGATTGCGTTTGTGCCGAATTGAAAAGCGAGCTGTGACCTTTAGGGAACATCTGGCGTCGGCTTGTTTTGTTTTTATAGGTCTGCGTGTAAAGCTGGCAAACGGAACCCGTCCTGTTTTTAAAAGGGGGAATCGACGCACTTTTGGAGTGGTGCGTTTCAGGGCTTCGTGACCTTCCCAGTCTGAGCGCCAGGCTCACGCACAAGGTTTTCCCCAAACAAACTCAAAGGTTTACAGGTTTTCACTGGAGCTGCTCAAACAGACAAGACCCAGCGCTCACAGTCATGGGTGGGAACAGCAGTGCAGGGAAACATAAGCTGGGTGGGCTCCTGGCCACTATGTGTTCTAATGATATCTGTGCCACCCTGGGAGGTAGTCATTAAGAACCCCCCCCATTCCACTGTTTAACATCAGTAAAATCCACTTCATTAATCTCTTTGGGGCAGCTTTTGTGGACAGGCAGTGGTTATAAGGCTTCAGGGTTCAGCGTCTTGGCCAGAGATGACACAACGTGCGGTTGAGGACCAGGAACTCAACCCACCGTTGTTGAATGCGTGGACAACTGCCTCATCAAATGAGTCACTTCCTCCCAGTAACTGGTCCCCACTGCTAAACTGGATCGTTGTGTTGCTATTTTTACCACATTCTTCTTCCTTGATTTATGAAGATGAAAAACACAGAATCTCGTGTGCATTGTCCATATCTTCATATAAGCGCCAGCAGCAGACGCCTCATTAATCTCATGCTGACGAGAGAGGTAGAGTAAACCGCAGTGTTCATGGTGATTCCTTGGTAGACGGTTGGCCTTACTCTCATTAATAACTAACCACACGTGGTATTTCGTATGCGGCTCTAGTGCAGTGATCTGAAACGTCAGGTAACATCAGGTTTTGTTGTCAGTGTTGCGGGATCATACAGTGTATTGGATCATATCAGACTGGTACATAAAGAGCTTCCTCTGTGGAGCTGGCTATCAAACCTCTGAATGCCTTCAGTTGAGATCTCAAAGCGCCTGCAGCAAATATCTAAAACTGTCAAGTGCTCAAAGCTGACATTGAATTCTTTTCTTCATTTTTATAGTATTTACTTCTGCTTTGATCACATAGCTCTTATGTAACTTTTAGCAAACATTTGAGAATGTTTAGGTTTTTTTTGTTCATTTAAAAAAAAAAACTTTTTTCCAAGTGGTTATTTCTGAGGCCATATTTATTTGGTATTGATCCTGTTGAGTCTTTGCAACTGAACTTCTGTTCTGTCTGTTCAAAGCATTTTACCACTTACCTTCTTCAGCTAGTTTATCGATGATCGATTAACAATTTCTTAAGTCTGTATACATAGAAGATTCAGATTTTCGTTGTTGTGTGGATTTGTGTACTAGTCTTCATGTGTAGAGGGAAACCAGTTACTTTGGTTTAACACCTTGATACGGTGTTAAATCTACTCATCTGTAGCTAATTATTATTCTGTGAGTTCAGTTAGCAAAATAATATCAGACCAACTGTTGCCTGGTTAATAATGTACTTTCTCGATGACGTCATCTTCACTCCTGGAACCAACCAAAAATTTGCACATCAAAGATCCAAATCACTCAAGCTGTGAGGTTTGAAGAATTCGCAGTGGGTTGTGTTTTACTATTTAAATCACCAGCAGCGTGATGGATGGATAGCGCGCAGGTAGCTCAGGCGCTTTCAGGTGTAAGAGAGGAAACCGCATGAAATCATATTGCAAAACATTTGTTGTCAGGTTTTACATTAAAACCCCAGAGACCTACTAAAACTCAATTTTGGTTTAAGCAGTAATTAAACCAGTAACAACGTGCACATCTTGATAGCAGTATTTGTTTGGTCTTCACTGTATTTTGATTGTTGTAGCCTTTCTGTGTCTTGTCTGTGGCGGAGCTATTCATTTATTGAGGTGTGAACCAAACTGGGTATTTGGGAAAATGTTTACACTCCTGAGAGACAACAGATGTAGGTTGTTCAAATCGAAACAGTGAGCATGCATTTACAAAGACAGTTAAAAAGTTTGCAGCACATATTCCTTCACTTCAGGATTGCATGGTGTCATGTGTTCCTTTCATAGAAAAGACTTTGCATCCTGTCAGTCTCACTGCAGAATGACTGTTAAATTGATGACTTTGGTGTGCAGGAGCCTCTTTAGGTGTAAGATGAAAGAGCAACACCTATTTACTGCATATCATGTGGTCGGACACGTTGAACCACAGAAAACAACAGCGCTGCACCTCGTCTTCTCTCGTAATTTGTCAGGGATGGTAAACACTGTCAGACTCGCTTTACAGCCTATGCGTCAAAATACAAAGAATAACGCTCACTCCCAAAAGGCTACAGCGGTTGTTTTTTAGTCAAAGCAGGAAACTGAGTGTTTGCTTTGATTCCTGTTTAGGGAAAACGGGCTAGATGACGGTGCTCTAAAGCTGGAAGTGTTGCCTTTATTCTTGTGAATGAACAACCGATCCGTAGTGACTTTTTCTTCATTTGACTGCAGGGCACATTCTGCAAATTCCTGTGAACTTGGGACTTCACACATCCTTTTAGGTGACCCGTAAAATGTGAGACAGATGCACCGTACAACACTGGACTCAATGAAATAGTATTCAGAACCCAATGTGACCAACCGCTGAAAGAAAGCAATTGAGCAAGAAAAGTATCCGACTGGGCAGAATCACAGGAATGCTGAGGCTGATGGAGCAGTCAAAGAGAATTCCGATTTTTGCAGCGTGAAGCGCACAGAGTGGCATTGTGTCAGAGTACGAGACGCCAGCCGGTTCTTTACAGCCACCCTTTCAGCATTGTTTGGCAGGACATAAAGGGAGTGGCTTTCATTTTAATAATTTATAGTATCGTAAAGTGCCTGACAGTGTGACATTCCCACCCCTCCTCCATACGCTCGTTTTTTTTCTTCAAACATTGAAATATTTATGATTTGATTCAAAAGCGTGCGTTGTTCTACGTTACTCGCATAGTAATAATAAACTGAAAGAGTTCCATCAATAAGTTGACTTAAATAATGGCCAGTTGTTAAAGTCCATTATGCTATTGTTATATTGCATTGTCCCATTTTATACGAACATATTATACAGTATGTGGCATTTAAAAAAAAGAAATTTTCTATCAATTTATTTTCTAATTGTTGCAACCTTAGAGTTGTCATACACCCTATAAAGTCGCAGACTAATGAATATGTATGGAACTGAAACGTGTAGGATAAGTCTGTCGACACTGACCACGACTTTTTAAAACTCCGTTTCAGTTGCAGGACCTTCAAGTGGACAGGGAGACACTGCTGACCTCCAACCGGAGCTTGGCTGAGGAAAGCCTCGCCCGACAACCTCGTCTTAATAACGGCAAACTCCAGCTGGCGGACAAGTACCGGGAGCTGTCCAACTTGGCAAAAAGGTGCTGGGAAAAACAGAGTCATCTTGGTGAGTTTACCTCTCAACTGATGAGGCTTCCGCTTGTCTGTAGATCGGATGCCAGTGATCAATCATGGGAGTGTGGTTCCATTTGAGGAATTGGAGGCGTAAATATGACCTGAAGTGAAAGTAAAGTCCAACAAAAATGTTTTTTCTGATGACGGAACTTCTCTCTACACAACCCAAAAAAAGCTGACTATCAGTGAGTCCTCATACTCTTAGATGACCACAGAGCTTCCAGAAAATTTCATGTTGACTTCAGAGAAAACAACCCCCCCTCAAAAAAAGCCAAGCCAAAGAAAAGATTGTGTCCTAACCGTTAAAACTAATTGTGCATGATTGCCCACTGTGGCTCCACATTGTCTTCTCTTGTAATTGCAGTAAGACACATGGCCTTTACAACGAGACATAGAGAGCAGAAACACATCTAAATCGCTTTTGACTAACTGTGGCACTCGCACTAGCTCAGAAAATGAGGGAAATTTCACATCACAGTGCAGAAAAAGCTTGAGAGTGTCAGTGAGCCGAGCCTTCAACGGCACAGCTAAAGCCTCGGCGTGACTGGAGTTTGGTCATGGGAACGAAATGAGCATATCAAATGCCAGCAGGACGCTTGCAGCGGTTGTCAAGGAATTTGCAGGGTGAAAAGGGCCTTGTCTTTGTTTGGGCGAGTCATGTTTTTGACGGGGCAGCTATAGGCCAGTACCCGAGGATGTCTTCTAAGCCTCTGCCCTAAATTTTTTTTAAGCCTTAAGGGCGAGCTTTAGAAATCCCTCATGCTGTAGGAGCCGAGGCGAGAGCAGGTGATAACATAAATCCCACTGCATTCACGTCCAGAGGTAACGTCAACTGCTACTTATTTATTACGTTCAGGCTTCAGTGGAGCAGGCCCAGTGCGAGTTTACCCTCGTGAACAGGCATTGCTGGATTTCTCCGTCAGCTGCCGGCCAGTGATGGAAGTTTAGAGGAATGTTAAACTTCCTGTTAATGTGTGCGCTTTACACAGATGCTATCCCACCTCCCCAGCAGAGCAGGATGGGCGGGGGTCCATCCTTCCTCTGCACGACATCTGATTCTCGTTTGGTGCAACAAGGGAGAAGGAGGAAAAAAAAAAAGAGATGAATGAGGATAGTTTTCTTGAGGCGGCTAATCGTAGTGAAGATGAACTGTGGAGTGGATCAAGGCAGGCGGCTGTATTGTTCCATGTATCCTGCTGTTGAGTGGACAGAACCAGTGACCAGAAAAAGTTGGACGAGCGCTTGGGTCCCCAGATGGAGTCGAAACCTCAAGTGTTTCTTAATGTCTGCTCCAGATTGTGATTTCCAGCTATAATTGAGGTCTGTTTTCCTGTGCTTCCATCTGCTGCTACATTAATCAAGGAGATCAGCAGCATTTTTCACATGGGATGACCTGATCTGACTGCTATGATGAATGCTGAGCACAGCTGACGATGCTCTGTTGTCCTTGCAGATTTTGTGCGATGAGCAACAATATTACTTTCATGGGTTCTCAGAATTACATTAACATTACGCATTCACAAGAAGCACTGTATCCACAATGGCTTTATGCATCGCCACAAAACCCAGTTTACCTATGTGAGTCATGGTCAGATTATATAGTGGGAAGTTTTTTCAACTAGTTCGTCTTTTTGACCCTGTGTGTGGTTTGTGACAAACAAACAGCTTTGGTTAAGCACGAAATGTGGTTGAAGCTTTTAAAGCCCAACCAGGAAGTTACCTTTTGCAGAAACATGCACTTCAATGGTGCTGATGAAAACCTGCTGAGAAAACCCTTAAATTGCTGAGACGTTTTGCATTTTAACGGGTGCCAAATATTGACACGGACACTGTTTCAACTGAGCTATTTAAGAGCTTAAGCCGGCTGCAACTCTGTTCTGTGACTTTTCCAGACTCTGTTCTGTAATTGTATTAATTTTACAGTTGGAGATCCATAAACTATTTAATGTGACAGCAGCTTTATTCGAGCAGAATGTACTGCAGCCTACAGTAACTGTGAGCCGTTCTGAGTTGCAGCGTCTGTGTGCGCATTACGAGCGGCCAGTCGACTGTATTTACACGCTCATGTGGCTGCTTTTCGTGATGGGTGCTGTAAAACATTCTGGTACACTTCACTGAAGCCACTGCTGAGGCAGACAAAGTTCTGACAGAGTTGACTCTTTGATTCATTTGGGGAGGCAAAAATGTACATTTAGTCATTTTCTAAACTCTGAAACAGACTAATTTTCACCCCTGAATGGGCTCATTGCTGTTTAAACCAAGCAGCCACACGCTTGTGTCACAGGTTAACTACAGCAAACAGTCTCCAAGCTCACTTTCCTCTGAACTGTTGAATCCTGAAATAGAAGGGTGGAAATTGTTACCGCTGTTGGTTTGTAAATGTCATGGACTCACTTTTGCACCTTCAATTAAACTCTCTCTGTAAACTGTTCTGTTATAGTTATGATTTGAACTGTTTACTTTTCATATTTAGTGTTGCTTTTACCTCTGGATCCATAATGTGTGACATTGAACAAAACTCCCTGAACCTAATCCCTTAATTCTATCTGTGACATGTTCTTTGTTGTTCCTCAGCGCGACTTCAAACGTTGTGGTGCTTTTCCTGTACGCTTCCGTTCTTTTGAGGTACTGCAATGATTACTGAGGCTGGATCGTGATACGGTTTGTTTTAGTTGTGTAGTGATTATTTTTTACTTTGTTGTACTGTCGGAGTCTGACTGACTGGTGGTTTAGAAGCCAGAAATCACACTGGTGGCTTACAAATTGATCAGACACAGGCAGAGAGACACGTCTGAATGATAGAAAACGATGATGAATGATGAATTGCCTTTTCAAAAATGAGTTCATGTTTGACATTGACATGTTTCTCATTAGTGTCTGAAACCAGTTAGTTATGAGTTACTTAAGAAATCAAAATGTTTTCATCCACAGCAACTGCAGTATAAACCCAAGATTACAGCCTCATTTGTCAGCTTTGTAAACAGGACAGCCTCATGTTTGGCTGCTGGCACCAGTTTAGTCAAACCATTGTAGGTAGACTGTGGCGGATTATTACATGTTATTGAATGTGTTCAGCTGCAGCTTGCTGACAACGGCTGCACTGCACCTTTTGTTCATTACAGTTGTGCTTTAATCTTCTATAATCCATGTGCCAAACCATGTTTCACATTAATTGGACGTGAAAGTGCAGAAATTGTGTTACTGTGACAATGCTAATTACAAACAAACGTGAGATGTGCGGCCTTAGCCTGCTGACCTCTCACTGCATTCTCTTCACAGCCACTAGATAAGTGCAAACGTGGGTCCATCCCTCAACGTCCGGTGACAGGCCTGCACTTGCTGTGCCTTGTGTATTATGCTGTATTTGTACTGTTGGGTGTGGTCGTAAATATGGGATTATGCTGCCATTCCAACAGATCTACATCAATGAGGGCTATTCACTTCCTCTGAGGTTGTTTTTAACCGGCACCTCTTAAGATGAAGAACAAAGTGCATATGGTGTCTATAACTACGCTTTTCTTTGGGGGGCTTTCCGTTTTCATATTCGAATAAAAGGATTACGTGCTTTGACTCAGTCAACGTGTCACCTGGCGGCTTTAAGGTTTGAAGTATATGCATATTCTTTGTTTTTCATTGTGTGATAGGAACAGTCTGCTGTAGACTTAGACATTTATGAAGCATTTTTCTGTCATAGATTCACAGTTTGAATCTGAAGCTCATTGTCTGGCATTGACATGTGAAACACATGGCGTCAGGAGACAAGCATTTGTACATTTTTTCAGGGTTAGCTTTTAGGTTGGAGTAAATCTAGGCAACATTTACACGTGGGTACAAGTTTATTTCCTCTCAAAGACACATACAAGCATTCTCTCATGTTTACCGTGGATCAACTATCCCAGGACTTAATCATTTACTGAACTAATTAGGGAATAAAAGGTGTCATTTATCTCCCCAACCACTGTAACAAAAGGTGGTTTACTGCCGGACTGTTCTTAATACTAAAGCCTAGGTACTTTCCCTGGGATAAAGGTCCCATAAGGGAACCGTAATTAATATTATCACAGCAGGCCCAAAGCCCAGGGAAGATTAAGCAAAGTAGCACATTAACGTATTAAATGTGCGACAGAGGGTCACTTCTCACTTTTTAAGATCACTAGCAGTGAAGCACTTATTTTAAAAAAGGGGTCTTTTTCCAAAGTGCAATAAAATCTGCAATGTTTTGACGTCTCTGCCTGTTTCTCTTGTCCTGGACTAATCATGAAGAATCACCTACACCTGTACTAGAGTTTTTAAATGGTTCGTTCCTGTAAAATACGAGGCTGGTTAGTTCATTTGTTTCTTTCTATTGAGCTACTTTGTACTTTGTTCCTGAAATTACAATGATGCAGAAAGTGGAGTATTAAAATGGAAAAGAAACTAGTAAAATCCTTGAGATATTGATTACTTGCTTTCTAAAGTCATTATTGATTTAACGACTGAACAGTCCTCAAACAACAAAAACTCAAAGCAACAGGATGTCTGAGGAAACAAAATGTCATGATGCAGATCACAGTGTTTGATTTACAGGGTTCACCACAGCCACAAGTCTGTGAAATGGGGACAGACAAGCTGACATGTCTATTTCAGATGTCTCATTCTGCAGAACGCTGTGCATGAGGTTTCCAAATCAACCTAAAATCTCCAACATGCAGGCTTTGATTCAGGCGTTCATTATGTGTGAAAAATACCGATGCATGAAAAGCTGAACCACAGCCAAGTCTTTCTCTGTGAACCCGCTACGTTTTGCCAGAGCCTGCTGTGTGTAACACACACATGCATTTATGAACATGTAGTATAACTCTGTCAGAACATTGTACAACTTCACAAAGAGCTTTTTTTAAGCTTTGCGTAACAGGAAGGAAGCCATTGTCTCATGAGGATGAGGAGTTAGTTGTACTTGTTGTGGGTGAGGGATGTTACTTGTGCAACAACCAGTTTCCATAAAAACTATAATTGTTGTCATATGTGACTGTAGATTATTTAACAATGAGTATTTGTGTGTGTGAATTCCAGTCCACAACATGCCTTGATCGTGTGCCCGTCCACACAAAACCGGTTCATTGTTGCCTAATAACAGTGTGTGTCTGTAGCACATACGGGGGTAAACATGTAACAGAGTTTTGCAGGTGATTGCATAAACAAGCCAGGTGTTGATGCAGTCTGTTTACTGTGAAGGTGCTGTCTTAGTTTAAAGGGTGGTGTGAGTTGACTGTGCCGTGATGCTGGAGGAGTCACAGCTGCACTCAGCCGGCTGACCTTTGAATGTCAGGACACGGAGGTCGGCTCCGGTGGGTTCCTGCCCAATTTAAGCGCTGGATGTAACATAAAGGCTGCGAGGTTGCCAAGTTCTGACATTGTGTCAGTGGACACGCGAGCGCGTGTAGCTGCAGGGGTGTAATTCGCTGCTGACTCGTTGGCTCTTTTTCAAGCTTTTCCATAGGCCCCATCTCTAAAACCAAGGTCTGCTCGTGTATAATCAGCAGCAGATACAAGCGACGTCATGCCTCACTTATTTCTCAATCTACGTCCTGATGCGTTTTGTCAGACCTCTCTGTCTTTGCTTATTTATGTTTATTAGATTTGTATTGAACCCCTCACTTTGGCATTTCATTTAATAATTAATGACTTTCTGCTTTCTAAATTGATTATATTTGGGAAAGGCATTTTATTAAAAACAGGCAAAAGCAAACCTAATAGAGGTATGTTTTACCAGCACAGACTGGATGTTTATGAGGGAGATGCTGGGCCACAGTAGCTCATTAGTCCTGAGCTTCATATTCTCCTTTGACAGAATCAAAGAGTTTCGTATTTAATTCTGGAAATGCTTTATACACATGTGCTTCCTCTTATATCACACCACCACTACTAATATGAAAGAAATGCACTGTCCTAGCTAAATATGAACCACATCATCTGCCCATAGCTGCAGATTGTTGGTGTCACTCCACCGTCCAGACATCATTTCCTGGAGACATCTGTTTTTTTCATTCCCCATTGTGTGTCAGAGTAGAAAGAGCCCCTAAAACGTTCCCCAGGGGTCTTAGAGTTATTAGAGTTATTACTGTGACCTTTATTTGCCTCTCATTGTCTACTGAACCCAGTCTGACTTGTGGGGGTGAGCGTGGCTGTCACAGAAGCTCTTGGAGGGACAAGACACACTTTGCAGTCAGCTGGGTCAAGCCTGCCCATGATGATGACCGACTGCTATCCCCAGGAGGCGAACTCCGGCTGTGCATGTGTTGGAGCACTGCACTGCATAAATATTTATCAGGCAGCATGTGCCCGTTTCTGTTGGTTGCTGTTCAGACGTGGTAGACTTTCAGGATGTGAACAAGTGAATTAATCCCATTAGCAGAAGATGATAATATCTACATTTAATGTATAGAATTTTAACCATCCAACAATGGATGAATGGAAAAGTCCACTACAGCCAGCCTCCATTGAATGTTTTGGACCTTTGGCCTGTGTATTCATCAGATCAGTCCACATCCTGACATGCACCTGCCCAGAAATCTAATGAAACGTTGCAGGAAAAGAAAGCCCAAATAAAAAGTTTGGCACCGAACTCTGTGCCAACTAGTGGTTTGATGGTGTCATTTCAGAGCCACACAGTGTAAATGATCACTGTTCGCTTGCAATTTGGGGATCCTGCAACGATGAATTAACTGTAGAAAACATAAATTAAGCTTTAGACTCAACAAAACCCTCAAGTTTGAACCAGAGCCTTTTTTGTTTCAGATCGTCAGAGCCTTAAAAAATTGAATTACATTTAGAACTAATTCCCCGTATTCAGCTTTCCTCAATGTCTGTAATGTCTTGTGAGTCATGAGGTTGCAGCTTGTTGCAGAAACAATGAAAAAATTGGTTTGAAATGTTTGTGACACATTTAATTGGATTTTCTGGTTTTGTGAGCTGCTGCCATCTTTGTTTTTTAAGGCTTCACACATGTCAAATCTGGTTCACAAACCTCTCACACAATCATGTTGAGGTCAAAGAAGTGTAGAAGGTTTTATCTTTATTGATATTTTGTTTAATGACTGAGAAAAGCTAGATGGCGAACAACAGAAAGTAATATAAGGACATGGCAAAAAATGGGAGAGCTTTCAGTTTCGTGGTCAAACCGAACTAGGACCAGCTTCCCAAAATAGCGCTGTTGAATATTTACAACCCATTTTCCCTTTTTTCTAGCCAACAACTGTCCGACCCATCGCCAGCGTCTCCTCGTCAGCACATACCCTGAAGCTCTTTGTGATTTGGAAAATTATTTTCTGAGCTGTGGTTTCTTGGTTACTGGATTTTACTTCCAACTCCAGTAAAGTCGTACCTAATCTCCTCTGCATGCGTCAGTGATGTTTCTTTTGTTATTGCAGAGACTCGTGTCCAGAGGCACAGCCTGCAGACGGCGCAGAACCTCCTGCAGGAAGAGGTGGCACGTGCTGAGGAGCATTCAGAGGTAAAAGAGACACACACACACACACACAAAATCACGTTGGCATCAAAGTGGATGATTCCTGAAAAGCCTGCAGTGTAGCTGACAGCCCACCCACTTCAGTGCAAACTGATCTTTACAGACTAGAGGCAGTAAAAGACAATGAGCAGTCCACCAGCATCTGAGAGACTGCACCCACATCCACCACAGCAGCTCTGTAAAGATGCCTGTGCATACTGTACTCTCTGGCTATACTGCATTCACATGGTACATTTAAAGGATTTAGCAGAAGAAAGAAAATCTGCTTCCTTGCTAAATTTAGATTCCTCTGCTGTAATGCTTGATGGCAAAGACAGGGCTTAGACATGTTATTGTCTGACTGAAAGAACCTTGAATAGGAAAACACTGGGGGGAAAGTGACTGCGTTTTAGGTGGCGATTAGTCCATAGAGTAGCTCCGTCACTGCCAAGAGAACATAAGAATCACGATTAAGCGCGTGGAAAACTAGTGGGGAATTTGAATATTAATGACACGCTTAACGACAATCAGCAGCTGCTTCGCTTTGTTTAGCATAAAATATCACATTGTAGATGCAGTAGCTGTGCTTTCGTTGTGTTTTATGGTTTCTTTGTAGGAAAAGCTAAAATTGTGTAAATTTCACAGTATTGGAAACTGATATTATCTAACAGCGACAGGCTTTTTGAGAAACATTCCAGCCCTGTCTTGGTAGCTTTCCAGTGAAATTCCTTAAAAAACTAATCCAACTAACTGTTTGTTTGTATGTGTTTAGAGATGTTAAAACCACGGTGTATGGATAATTATGATGAATTCATTATTGTTTATTGCAGCTGTGCTCTATTGCTTTACAACAGAGTGTACAGTAACTGACTCTGCTCAATCTTCTGATGGTGGACTGTAGGTGGATTTTTCACAGATTGTTTGGTAGCTTTTAAATATCTTCATTTATGATGTTATTCAGTAAATAGCATTATATGTATAAAGAAATTTATTATCATAGAAACATTAACTTAGAGCAGTAAATATTTCATTTTGGCCAGAAAATAATGAGAAAAGATGCAGATGCATTTATTTTGTCGCTTGTTCAGAAACTGGGGCCCAACACAAACATCCACTAATGAAAACTGCACTGCTAAGGTCAGGTTGGAGCTCTGTGTATCTTTAGATACAGTAGCTCTAATATTGGTATTATAATAGCAATATATTAAAAAACAGCAGAAGAAGACAACTTGGTCAACTTAAGTTTAAATTGCACAATGAAAATCTGATGTCTTTATGCATTTCTCAAAACACAAATATGCCGATTTCTCATCAGTATGTCTGGAACTGGATGTTCAGTTTGCACATAATTGTGTTGTTTCCTGTCAGACTGTGCCACTGAAAATGCAGACTTTCATGGAGAGAGATAACAAATGCATGAAAGTAAAGGCAGTGTCTGTGGAGTGAATGATGGCATATGATCGCAGCTTTAAACTGCTCACAAATGTACATGTGCAGCCGTCGACATCTGTCTGGATGGGTCCATAGCAGCGGTGGTTTACATTGTGTCTCCGTGATCCTTTTGGCTCAGTGGGTAATCAATACAGCGCCCCACCCCGTCAGAGGCTTGCAAGCTGAAGGACCGATTCTCCTGAGGCATTTTTTTTTCTTTCCTTAATGGACTAAACTGCTTTTGGCTGCAAAATGGAAGAAATATTTGGGTCCAGTTAGGCTTCAAGTGCATATGCTACATTGTGTGATTTGATTAGCCCTGCGTGAGCTTTGGTGCAGACGCAGTGTTCAGCCCTGCTGTGAGTATCAGGTCCTAAATCTGCTGGGCTACACCACAGACAGCAGATCTCTGTAGCCATAACCAGCATCTATCTTAAAACTGCTGCTTTCACCTTCTGCCCTCGCCCAAGCAAAGCGTAAACACTGTGCAGCCTCGTATCTCTGTGCATCAGCTTAGACTAAGCCGCTGTGTCTGCCCTCGCTGCTTTATCTGAATGCAGGCTCTGTTTTCCTCACACAGTGCACATCCTCACATCTTTCTGTTATGCTCTATTTACAGAGCGCTTCAGCCACGATCATCCAATAATTCTTATATATTATTCACCTCTGTGAACGTGACACATTATTAAGTGGTCTTGTTTAAATCCTGCGTGTTCCTTTGGCATTGATCAGGGCCCTGATGAGGGAGTCTTGTTCACACATGAAGCCCACACTGCTCCTCCAGGCTGGGATTGATCAGTGTAGCACACCTCCCCCACCTCACATTGCTCCAAACAATACCTCCATTACTCATTCATTGGAGCGGCTGCCCACTGATTGATTAGGCAACACACAGCGCAAGCCAAACAACCATGCTGGATAAATGCTGAGAAGGCCTCACTACACAGTCGATGCATCATTTAAATTTCTTACCGATTATATTTATTGTTTAAAATACTCCTGTGCATCGAAGACGGGCATATTTGCTCTTTTGTGTTTTTAACTGGTGTAAAATTCGCTGTGTGTGGTTGAATGAACGCCATGAATTTAAAGACCTGAAGCAACAAAAAGACATCTCTCTGAAGTCTCCGTGTTCTGTGGCTGTCTCCTCTGATTTTTCCAGATTGAACCTTCACAACTGGTTCAGTGGAAAAAACATTTTCGTGGTATTTCTACATATGTCTGAATTCAAGTGCAGCCGCTTCCAAAACATTATTTTCAAATTCCCTCTTCGGCACAGAGACGGTGAAGATCTGGAAAAGCGTGGTACTTTTTTCCCTCCGTGTCAGAGGGAGATCCTTGGCCAACAGCTTATTCTGCTGTAGCCTCAAGTCAGACAAGCTTCCTGATTCGGAGGATTCCTCGTCAGGTATCAACATGAACCAACTTATCTGATGTAGGAAACAAAACTTGTCTTGTGTCTACAAATCAATCACAGCGCGGTTGCTGTCAGACGGAGCTTGTTTGGCTTTATCGTGAAGATGATCTACGGGCAAACATGGGCCTTGGTTTCCACTCATTTCAAGGACCTGCTGCCTTTGTGTCACTGGTGTGATTTTTTTTTTTTTTTCTTTTTTCTTATTTCTAATACAACTTGTCTTTAACTTTTCACTATGAAGTTCTTGAGTGTAAAAATTAGCCAGTGCAAAAATGTGCAACATCATTCCTGATTTTAATTTATTGTGCTCCCATTGTGATGCCCAGCTTTTGACTCTGAGTGAAGCCTTTTGAAACAACCATAAACACTTTTTTGTTTCCAGTCATACAGAGCAGTTCTTCCAGCTCTGCTCAGCAAAGTTGTAATGAGCCTGTTGCACCACCAAACCTTCAAACTGCGCCTTATTTTACCTCAGCACCACACGGATGGAGCCAGGCTCATGTCAAAACACTAAAGAGGCCCCGTGAAGTCCAGTCAAGCAGAATGACCTAAACTCCACTGAAATTTTATTGCAGAATATAATGTTTATACCCCAGATGAAAATAAATGAGCCTTTGCCTGTAGCAGCTGTTGCATATTGGCAGCAACGCCACGACATTCACAGCAACCTGAGTTCTTTTAATGGCGTGTGTGCCAGATGGAGAAGCTCACAATTCACAGTGGGAGTAGAGGTAGTAAACCAGAGGCTCCACCATTCGCATGACACGGTTGACCAATGGCAAGCGAGACGTAATGTTTAACTTAATGTCTGACTGCATAGAAAAATTGGAGATATTCTGAGTTCAGTTTTTGTACGAGGACCATTAAAACAACATCATGATGTGTTGTTTTAACGTCATTAACTCACACTTTGTAGTTTATTTTGGGTGAGATTCACATTTCTTCTTCTGTAAATGTGTGGTGTGGTGGCCAGAGACTATTTGGAACTGTCAGCACAAGTAAAGAAGCTGGATAGTGCTTAAAGATATAATATATAAAACACCAGAACTCAGCTTCTGGCTCGTTTTAATATCTTAATCCACCTACTTCATGTGGATCAAGGTCATTTTTAATTTATTGTTTTGGGAAATATTGATAGAAATCCGTAATTGCAGGTCTCTGCTGCTTTTCATCCTTCTGTGACCAGTATGACCGTGAAGAATATTAAATACCTTTATGCGTGTAACCTCTATGTAGTTTGGCTGAAGTTTGAAGCTTTTTGCCCATATCAACATGCACAATTCAGTAGAATGACCAAAACGTCGGTAAATCTGTTTTAGTTCCAGGCCTGTGTAAAACTGAAGCCGTCACTGTGGTTTATGCAGTGATCATTTCACAAATATAAATTCCGCCCTCAGTGTTCAGCTCAACCATACGAGGCTGAAGCTAAGCTCCACACATCCTGGGAACACTCGCGCACACCCACACACAGATCATTTTCAAGCTGTGTGGAATTTAACAGTTGTTGCACACGGACAATTGTTAGTTGTGCAGATGTATTTACAGTGAAATGTTGTAGCCGACAAACTGTGCCGGAGTTCAGTGGTAAACATCCCTGAGCTGGGTAAATCCTCGTTATTTATAAAGGAGTTTGTTCGAACGACTCCCTGGAGTTGGACCTCCCTTTGTCTGTGGTCCCGTCTGCTGATTCTGGTTTGTTTGCCCTGTCCTGCTTCACAGGAGCTGCTGGAGAAGTTCATGGAGGGGAACGTAAGCCTGGATGAGTTCTTGGACTCCTTCCAAAGCTCCAGGAAGACGTATCATATACGCCGAGCACAGGCGGAGAAGATGCAGGAGATCGTTCAAGCCAAGCGACCGTTGGAAAAAGCCAAGGGAGCAGAGGAGAGCAAAGCCCCGCAGGCGAAGAAGGACTCAGAGCAGCCTCACGAGCCTCAGCGACCAAACGGCTTCGTAGCACAGGGACCTCTCAGAGTGTTCCAGGTACGCTACGGCCTGACGCCTGCAATCCTGCTGCCTCATTACCCAGTTTCTCCGCCTGCTTCAGCACCAGTCCATCAAAGTAACACCCCCCCACCTGAGCCTCAGCTGGGACAAACCCACATCCTCAGCCCTAGCACCCCGCTTGCAGGACACGGCCAGCCAGTTGGACTCAGGGTCATTGGACAGCTACCGGGGGGCTGGCCGGCTAACGGGCGACCTGTGAGAGTGCAGAAGCTATACAGGCCAAACCCTCAGCCTGAGCCGCCGTACCGATAATCTGGTGGAAGGGGAGGAGGGTGAAAAGCTGGTATGAGACGTCTTCCAAGACACGGAACCAAACAGTGGCTGTCATAGTAATGTAAGACTGATGCAGAGACAGGCAGCACTGCAAAAGTCCATTTCTGTTCTCCACCCATGACATTCAGTGAGCAAAGATAGTGAGGCAGCAGAGGATAGACACGGGAAGGGCTAGGGATGGGTTCTGATAACAGCTTCCATTTGGATTCAGTGAAAAAACAGATTAATTCAGCTCATAGGCAAAATTTCTTATTTTAGTCTCTTCTTGTAAGTTGTAAGCTTGTTGTGAGCTGCAGACAACAGGAAACCCCAGAAAAGATCTTGGGGCTTTGAAAAACTTGATGTTCACTTTATGTAATGACTTTTATATGTTATAAAGGCCTTCGTCTCATCGATTCAGGAGATCCTTGACAGATTTATCAAAATAAAAGTACTGTACTTGAGGTGCCACAGCAGTAAATATGAGATGAGATGAAGGGTTTAAAAAGTCTTAAAGAAGAATTGGAAACATGCTATTGAATCCCATCCCTATGAAAGGACCTTTATTGTTATTTCAAATTTTATTATATTTGTTACATTTGACATAGACGGATGTGAAGCACATGGTTGTCAAGCACATTTAAAGAGCTGAAAAAAAAAATAAAGCAGAGTTCTTTGTTTATTCATCATAGTGAGGACAGAGAGAGGCTTTGTTAGAGTCCAGGGGTCATCAAAGCGAATGACGACATCAGTAAATGACATTTAGTGTAAACTCATTGTTTTCATGCATTAAACGAGGCAGCGATCCCTGGAGCCCGTGTGGAGATAATGAACACTGACATTACGTCACCGCAGAGCGAACTACGGCGAAAGATCTACTGTTGAGCTGAGCAGGTGGTATTTATTAATAATTCTCAGACTATAACCCGTCAATATCATTTGTCGTGCCGCGTGTTAGCATCACAGACGATTACTCAAAGCCTTCTGCCTTCTTGTGCTATTCACGAACAGTGTTGCAGCTCGCACATCAGCGAGCGATTTATTTATTCATGTAAATCCTATTTTAAATGGCTGACTTCAAAGCTTCTTGTTTACCGTGATAAATGAAGAGCTGCTTCTCCTTTCAAAGCAGCCAGTGTTTTATTTCTCCCTGAAACCGAGATGCAGAGTGAGGGGAATTAATCTCTGTGAGAATACCAGCGCTCTGCAAGCCCACAGTCGAATGGAAGGAGGTTTGGGAGGTTTGCTGCTCGCTTCACTCTGTTTTTTTCTCATTATCCTTCTTTTAGCATTTAAAGGGAAACACATTGGATTGTAGGATATGATGGTTCTGCTTTTGAACATTTCTCATTAATAACTCATAAGTGCATGCTTACTATGGCTTGACAGAGCTCATGAATATGCCTTTCGCAGGACAGTGCCCAGTTGCAGAAAGCAATTATAAAAATGTTTTTTTTTTTTGAAAGTGTAACTGCATTGTCTCAGTAATTGCCTCTGCGTAAGCAGCAGCCCATTCAAAGCCACTTTTTCCCGACTCCAACCTAAACCAACCAGCTGCGGGCTGTCGCTTCAGATTTAAATTGTAGAAATTAATTAAACTTTAGATGTAACTGGGCACTGGCCTCAACCAAACATGCAGTTCTGTCTCCACTCAGGGTCTTTAGAGGAAAAGGAAATGCTGCTTCTAAACCTGTAGCGCAGATGGACCCAGGGTCCTTGTACCCGTGGAGCTCATGTCGTCATCCCCATTCAGCCTGAAGCCCACCCCTAAGACGCAGCCACAAAACCTCTGCTTCCTGTTTGTGTATCGCTCATTAACATCACTCCTCTTCCTGCTTTGGTCTCCAGTTCTATTCGATTGAACTTTGACCAGTGAAGTTGTTGTCCATTGTTCAGCTACCTGTCCATTGTTCAGCTACCTGTTCACCACTGGTCCGGTGGTGAACAGGTAATAAAATGCTGAGCTCTGGCTGTACAGCCTCGGAACAGCTGGAGCGCACACGCTAACCTCTGTCCTCTACAACAACACAACCCCCAGATTTTGTTATTGTTGCTTCTGATCAAATCATCCCACACGTTGCAGCGAGAGTTGACCAAGTGAAGGTTGTGACGTTACTGTCACAGCACAGGTGTGAACAGTTTATTATCCTAAACCTGTATTTCCTCCTAATTTACCAGAAACCTTTTTCATAATTTTTAAAAAAAGAACTTGCCTGCATGTGTTTATGGGTTAATCGAATTATTAGTACTACTGAAAAAAATCAAAACATCTGTCATTCGTTTTAATGTTTAGAAATGATAAATGGAAAAAATCTTCAAAGAATTTAGAGCGACAAACTCTATGTATGATGTTTATACATCTATACATGCAGAAGCATAACGTTTAAGTAAAGCTAGTGTGTTTCTACCTCGTATACTGACACCGGCCTATAAATTAAAGCCGGTAAAGCACCTTTTCTGTTTGTTGTATTTACACTGAGTTTATAAACTATTTTCATTCACTTATCAGAAAATTTCATCAATATTGTGAGAAAGGTTAACAGGACGTTAGTTGGAAAATACAGGACCCATGACATAAAATATTGCCTGATTTTTATTTTTTTAACAGCAATGTCTGAATACACTGCTAACATAAGTGGTGTTTTGTTCAGACCAGATGTTCCCTGTAAAATTTTACATTTATGTGCTTGTTTCTGCAACTGTGGCTTTGTTTGTCCAGTTGATTATATTGTGTCTTTTTTTTTTTTTACCAGGGACTTATCCCAGCAGCCTTCTTAAAAAACTATTCGGTAATAAAACAGATAAATTAATTTCGCTTTCAGAATTTGAATTTCAATTAAATGCGGACATTCATTGAGTCAAACGCCCTCAATTCATATTATTTGCATCACAGTGTCTCAGAAGAAGGAGCTGTGGCTCCAGGCATTCTACTAGATGATTATGAGCGACGTCAAAGCTGATCAGTGTTGAAGTGAGTGAAGACGAGCTAATAATATCCAAGTCAACCGATTTCTGCCTCTGTGCAGCTCATGTGTTCAGCAGCTGCAGCGCAGGACACGCATACACAGAATCTTACAGAATACGAAGAGTTAACGAGAATACACATCAGCCTAAAAACGAGTTTTAATCTATGACCTGATTACAGCTCACATGCGCATCCATGTCATGTAAGTGCCTGGTTCCCTCTGTTTTTAATCAACTACTCAAACTGAAATGACTGCCAGGGCCTCTTATAAACTTGGATGATGTCCTGCTGTTAAAATGTGAGTTATGAAGCTCCCTATAATAAGTAGGTCAGAAATACACAGGAGAAGTCAAATAAACTGCAGAACTGAACCTGCAAAAAGTTAAATGCAAAACAAATAAACTAAAATTAAAATCAACATTATAATCCTCTGTTCAAATTAAATTAAGTGTTAAATAAACTCCAGGGGCCACACGTAATCTGTTTCTGGACGTGGAACAAAAATTATAATTAAATGGTTGAATTTCTCATGCTAAATGATTTGCATGTCAAAGAGGTTGTCAGTTCACACAAAATGGCACAGTTGGGGATTGAAATGCTTGTTTTTCATGCAGTAACTCATTAATTCATGTTAAAGGGCAAATTGGCAGAAAGACTTTCGAGTGTTGGGGAACAAACGCTCATCTCTGCTGTTTGCACAAGGATGACAAAGACAAGTTTGTTTGTTTTTTTGTCTTTAAATATGTGGAGTGTGTGTATTTCATTGTGCAGAAAACATCAGCAAACACGATCTGGAAAACAATTGTCACTTGAGTTTGATATCTACAGAACATGGTGTAGCTATGGCCACATTGGATCCAAAATAATAGTGCAAAATTTTCGAAAGACACAGGAAACAGCTTGATATTTTCCACACTCTTCCAGAAGCCCACGATGAAGCCTTGGAGTCCAAGTGCCTTATTAAAAAGTAAAGGTTTCTGTTCAGAGATGCATAAAATGAATAAAGCCTAGTTAACAGTATACAGTAATACAACGCTTGTGTTAATACAGTGGCCACATTTACAAACAAATAAGAAAAACACAGTTAAGTTCTGGAAATAAATCCTCATTTATATGCTGGAGAACTATCGACATGTGAGTTGTAAAGTGTGTCACAATAAGATAAGTAGGTTATAAATACACAGGAGGAGTCAAATATACCTCCGAGCTGCATGGAGGAGGCAGCAAAAGATAAGAAACACAAACACTTTAAAGCTTAGTAAGTAAAAGTTAGTAAAGCAACACATGGATCAGAGCCAAGAAGTTGTCAGAGGAGTATTTGTGGAGGCATAATTACATTGATGTGTCACACATCAATATTTAACAGAGGTGTTAAGAAGAACTGCAGCCTGTGTGAAACAAAGTGGTTCTGATCCTTTGTGGAGGCTGAAGAGTCGGTTGGCTGTAAAGTTTAATTCACTCTGTCTGCCCGAAGCTGGAAGCTGCAGGTGCATTATGGGTAATGTAGATGCCTTATATTTTAAAAAGTGTAGAATAACAACCACAGTAAATGTGGTTCTGCTGCATTTCAACTTCTCTGCGTGTCCACTCACACTAGGCGAGTCTGACAAATGAGCACAGAGATAAAACTAATAAAACGCTCCATCAAACCCAGAGAGACAAACGACCAGCGACCCCCCAGGTGATTAGTAACTGATTGAACTTTTCACCACTTCTGAAAAGTCTTCATTTGTGTTTCATCAGCTGCGCATATACTGTATTTAATGATGGTCAGTTCTATACGTGCAGCAATGTGCATACATAATTAAAATTATTAGCAAAATTGCAAAATATTTGCAAAAATATACAAATATATCATTAAAAAGAAACCTCTTTACTTGGTCCCATCGAGCTACCAAACACTGCTACACAACGAAGAAAATCAATATTTAACCGAGGAATTTAAGAGGACATTCACGTAGGCCTTAATATTTTTTATGAATCTTAATGTAATAGTTCGGATTCAGATAGGAAAAAAACATTTGATAGAGAAAAGAATAGAAACACTTGTGTCAACGACAGCAGGTGTTTAACAGCCAGTGGTTGCCCATCTATTATTAAAAAGTCCAAAACCAATAGTGTTATTTTTTGTTTTTCACTGATTTGGGCTCTGTGAGTCATGTTGTAAAATGTACCCACCTTTAATCTTTTCTGGTCTTTAATCTGGTCTGTGAAGAACAGCTGAACAACAATCGCATGAAATATTAAAATCGTTCCCATCAGCCCATATTCAGCATCTCTGCGTTTGAGAAATATTTGTACTGGCAGCTGACCAGCTGGTCGAGTGCGAATGTGAGATTTATGGTAACACAATGAGCAGCAGTGCTGTCCGTATGTTGTGAGCGTTCTTCTGTTAAGTAGAGCTACAGTTTCAAGAACAAAGAACTAATGTTTGTTGATCACCTGACTCTGTAGCACCAAACTGAGGTTGGCAGTTGAAATTTCTCAGCCCCTGCTGTGCAGTTTGGTAGCTACGTCTAACCCCCCCCACTGATCAAATTTGCTTTCTCCAGTAAATTTGTCATGCAAAATTATTTTCCCCAAGTTGGTGAACTTTATAAACATCCTGCATCATTTTCAGCTGACATTAGCATTTATCTCAATAGTGTTTGATCAGCACTAAAAACTGCTTTGGGTGACTAGAGTTGGTCTGCGTTGTCATCTTTCATCCGGTGACATAAACCCAAAAAAGACAGACCATGCAGCTTTAATAGTCTGTGTCCACGGCAGTTTCTGTGTGTGAAAGTGTGATATCAACACCCCAGGGTATAAACACTACTCACCTATAAGGCCTCTGCCGTGTTAAATATCACTGATCTGATAGATGTGATGGACACGCATGAAATGTCACGCTGCGAGGAAGATGTCACATTTTCTCTGACTCCAATCAATCTGTTTGGCTGCTGGGACAGTTCTCACGCATTCTCAGCTTCACAAACGCGACCTGCTAATATGATCGTGGTGATTGCTGGTTTCACCGTTCTGCTGTTAAAGGTGGTTTGCATCTCTGAGGTCATCACACACACAGCAGTCCAATTATTTCTGAATCTTTGAAGTTTGAGCACCATGTGTTCAAAGGGCTATATTTCCAACACAAACCTGCTCAAATGGAAACAGAGGCTGGTACTTTAATTTGATGTCCATTATGTTGTGTCAAAGTGAATGTGGTGAAGCACAGAGCTGAAGGAAGAAAAATGATGTAGCTGTCCAAACGCTTGCGGTCTGACCTGTAAATTTCCTCTGTTTCCACCGCGTGAGTGTTTATCAGTGAACCAGCTCTTGACTCTGTCAGAGTCATAAACAGGTCTGTGTTTTCCACTCAACCTCCTCATATCTATCTGCCTGTTTTTGTGTTTTTTAAGCTGCTTCAGACTCACTGTGCCAATCCCCCTCAACCGTTCCTTTTATTGTTATGCAGATGAAGCCCAGTTAACTCTCCTCTGTAAATCCAAATGGGATGAAAGCCATTTCAGAAGTCTCTGCCTCACTGAAAATACTGGAGCCAGTCTTAAATGAGCCAACCTGACTCCCTGCTGCCATAACAAGGTCCATCACTCCAACAAGAAAGAGCAGATGACTGCTATCAGATGCTGTTTTATTGCTGCTGTCTGCTGCCATCAGTAAACTGAGGGGCACTGGGGAAAAGCGGGAACATCAGGAGTTTGTAGGCTGAACCTTTTCAAACATTGCTGTAAGAAAGTCTCCTGGCAGAACTGGGACAGTTTTAAAAAACACATTATTACTGGGAAGTTATTTTAGCATTTTTATTTTAATAACGCGACAACATAGCAGCTCTCTCATGCTCTCAAGCGGCCAGAGCAGCTGTCGCCGTCTTCTTAATGCATTTAAGGGCATGTGCGGAATGCTTTATCAGAGACTTACTAAATAGGTTTATTTCCGTTTACTCTAAAAGATAATCCAATGCTGTCAAAATAAAGTCTTTATCAAGTAAAAGTAATAATACAGTATTGTCGTCAGCTTTCGTTTCCTGCTTCAGACTTTTATTTTTGAAATCTGGCTTCCTGCGTAACCTCCCCCTTAATGACTCTCCCATGTAGTTTTCTGCTTCCCACATCATGTGCTGCTCATTGACTCTTTCCCAGCTGAATTAGCTCCAGTGAGTTCACCTGCCCACAGACTATATAGGATGACTCTGCCTTCTAAGTGGCCAGATTGTTGCTTCGTGTCAACTCTAGCTCCCTTGCTGTCCTTCTTCATCAACTCCTCTCCTCTAAGTCAGCTCTTATCAAGGCACCCAGATCCAAACTACCATCTAATGTTACCACCTGTGATGTAGCAAAAGGAACTGTTGGCCGCCAAACTCTCCCTTGACGATTGCTGGCACTGGCTGCAGACCATGAGGTGATGGTTTGCTGTGAGGCTGCAGGTTTATTTCTTTTGTAGGTGATGAATAATGTGCACATTATTCATTGCGGTGAATACTAAAAGCTATCAAATAAAAACAGTGAGATGATTTATTTTGGAAAAATGGTTTATTCCAATTAAAGATGTTACTTTCCCTGAGATGTTACACAGTATAAGCTACAAAATGTGAACTGATAACAATTTAAATCACTGCATTTTGCAGCTATGTTCACAGTTTGCTAATTATCAAGGCATATAAGATGTCATCGTGACAAAAAACAGTACACAGTTAGTGTTTTAGTAGGAATAATGAGACAACTTAAAAGGCTTGTCCTACTTCTTATTTGCTCCCACAGCCTTTTATAGCACACAGTGTTTTCATTATAACAGGCTCAGGACCTAATCTTCTCAAGAAGTACCCACTGTGCCATCCAGTATTTTACCCCTTTCATTTACTACATGTCAAAACTTCACTCCCTCTCCCTCCAGCTTCCACACATTAACTAGACTAAGTCCCAACAGTGATTTGATGGAAATGAGGAGCTTAGCTGCAGCTCATGTCTCTTCCACAACTTGGCAAATGAGATGATGATAATTGTACTATTCACTGAACCAATATTTCTT
Organism: Macropodus opercularis; assembly: GCA_030770545.1. Taxonomy (NCBI): domain Eukaryota; kingdom Metazoa; phylum Chordata; class Actinopteri; order Anabantiformes; family Osphronemidae; genus Macropodus; species Macropodus opercularis. Next base: position 6,353,661 of record CM061102.1, on the reverse strand, counting down.
CAGACAGTACAGGTCTGACACTGACATTCTGCTCAAAGATAAGTGAGACTTTGCTTTTTACACGTCCCACATCCTGGCGAACTCTGCTTTAGTTGCAGTCAGAACAGGTGGCTTTACTGTCAGCTCACATTTTAGTGATGTCCACAGAGTCGTGAATGTCAATCGTGTGAAAGCCCAGGTTGTCAATCCCCACCTTCTGTTGGCTGTGGCTGTTGTGGTTTCTCTGGTCTGCATCGGTCTCAAAGCAGTTGGCACAGTGTGGCGTGGTGACCCGGACGCTTTTGGAAAAGTTTGAGAAGTCCACATGATACTTTCCCATCTTAGTGCGGGAGATGATGGGCAAAAAGCTGTACCCCCACTGGATCTCCTGTGGGATGTAGGAGGTTCGGACCTGACAGGACGAGCTGGTGGACTCATCTGTCCCATCCAAGAAGACCACCAACTCAAAGTCCTGCTGGGGGAGGGTGTCGGCCGACAGCTCATAGAAAGGACTTGATCTGTTAATCACATGGTAGAGGGTCAGCGGGCAAACAAAAAACAAGTTGTCCTTGCCCGCGTCCACCAAGAAGTCAATGTCTACCTGGTCCAGGATGATGGTTTCTCCATCTGGTTTGTTTGTCGTCCTGAGCAGTTTGCCATAGATCTGGCTTCCGATCAATAGCGTCTTTCGAAGGTTGGCAACCCTGATCAGCAGACACAGACGTCCTTTTTTCAAGCAGATCACAGCCGTGTTGCTGAAGGTGACGGTCTTTGCTCGTTTTTTGGGTAAGGAGATCTTGGCTAAAATCACACCACACATGAAACAGTTGATGAAAACGCCCACTAGAGACTGGACGATTATTAAAGCCACTGTGCCAGCACAGTGTCCAGTCAGTGCCCGGCCACCATACCCGATGGTAGTCTGGGTTTCTAAGGAGTAGAGAAAAGCCGTTGTGAGGCTGTTAACGTTGTCTATGCAGTGGATGTGTCCATCTCGTTGATTCTGTCCACTCAGGTCCCCATTGCTCTTTGCAATCCAGTACCACAGCAGGCTGAAGATGAACCAGCTGCCTGTGAATGAAGCCACAAATAGAAGCAGAACAAAGCGCCAGCGGATCTCCACAAAGGTGGTCCAGAGGTCCAGCAGATAGGCAAAGTGGTTGCCATATTCAATGTTTCCAAACTCAATGTTGCAATGCCCGTCTTTGGTAACCAGGCGATTCTTGCGGCTGCGGTGCCCACCTGGCTGGATGTGACCCTGGAGCACCTGGAACATCCTGGAGCTGAAGGAACAAAGCTGAGAGTAAAAGAGGCCAGGAAGCCGTCTCATAGTAGTTAAACTGAGCCATCATCTTCTTACCCCTCCTATCCTATTATAATTTCATCGCTTTGATGACCACACAACTGAGTTGAGTTTGTCTGTAGACTTAACCCTTGTGTAGCCTTCGAGGGGTCAAAACGACCTCACTGTAAACTAGGGGGCGCTCAAAGCACAAGAACACACACAAGGGTTGGAATAAACAGCCTTCGTGAGTGTTACATCCAAGCAACGAACACGTGTGGGTCTATGATGAACAAGTTCATCCAACCGTTCATCTAGGTAAAGCGTGTTGTGATTTATCGTCTGTCTGCGGCTGTTTTATCCAACCCTTGTGTGGTTTTTGGCTGCGCGAGGGTTGAGGAGGTGTGTGCTCATATCAAAATTGGCAGAATTGTCAGAAACCACCATGAAAATCAACAATAAATCGATTCTATCCAGAACTGGTGTTAAGCTCCACAGTTGTTATAAACTATTAAACACCCATCAATTCTACATGCTGCAATCCCATCTGCTGCTGAAAACACACACTATTGTGTTACATTTGTATCAAGCCACAACTGAAAACTGAAAAGTAGGTTCGGTTTATTTGTTTTATCAATAGTTTAAAAATGACAGCATCCACAGATTAGGTTTAAGAATAATGTGGGACTTCGCATTGGTCCGAGGGTGTAGCCATTCATAATCTGTGTCCAGTACAGACCTACAAAGGTGTAGTGCAGGTCCATCAGAGGCACAACTGCATTATTTATTTACACTGGTGTAGTACTGTGGGATGCGCCACGTCATCCGCTGTCGGTTGCTCAAATAACAGACACTGAGTCACCTCAGCATTAAGATTGAAGGCGACGTAAAAAGATCACATGCATTTATACTGAGTATTCAGGTATCAAGTAGGTCTTTGGTAGCTTCACACAAACACTAACTAATCCTAATCCTCACTGCATACATATTTGAGTCTCTGTCTGAACGTGTAGTTGTTGGATGAACTGACTGTGCTTTTGTTTAAATTATTGAGCTTTTACTGGAGTTTTCTGGCACAACGTCAACATTCTACTTGTTGCTGTGTGTTTCTCTGTTACATAATTGGCAAAGCCACTTCTTTCTGTCAGACAGGACAATGGAGAAAATAGAGGAAGTAAGTTCAAACAGTTCTATGCAATCTCTAAATTATCAAAATGTGGCAACAGTTACTGTGAGTACAAATCTGGCCTGTCTGCAAACTTATGAACATTATTAGTCTGAAAAAAGTGTCTCAAACCCCAAATATTCGCTCACAATCCATTAATTAAATATTTGCCCCTTTTCCGCCTGAAAACAGAGAAAGTTGTCTTTCACCGTACCTGCTTAGTGAGACCATGGGCCCTGTCTGCTCACTGGAATTATGCTGCAGCGTCAAACTCCTTTCGTTCAGCAAGTGGCCATGGAGGCGTTGGAAAGATTTTAATCCACAGTAAAATTTCCTAATCCCAGCCACATGCCACCGTGTACTCTGGCTTCATGCAGAAAGGAGAGGAGCCAGCCCTCGCGGTGACAGAGCAGCTCCGCTGATCACGAACTGTGACTCCACCGACACGGGGTTTGTGATGGCTGCAGGTTGTGGCAGTGTACTGTACATGTCTGACCAGCACAAGATGGGGGATGCTCTGAAGGAGAGGAAGTCCTCAGTGCTTTTGTGAGGCAGAAGGTGCATCTACTGAAGGGGCCAATGTGGCCGAAGCGGCACCCATGCTGTTTTTGTTTTCAGCCCTGAGAACATTTGGGATTTGAGTTGGGGCCTCACAAAGAAATCCCTCAACTGCGTTCCTCCTGGTCCCCCTCCCCCTCCTTGAACCTGGAAGGCTGCCTCACATTTACATGAAAATGAGGGAGCTACAGGGACAACGTGTCTTTGCCCAAATTCCGCGAGCTGCAAAGGGACAATTTTCATATCTGCCGAGCACATTTCCATGTTGTGTTATAATGCGAGAGAGAGGCCTTGAACTGATGAGATGCCCCTCAGCAATGACACAGATGCCATTAGCTGATGAAAAGATGGGATGACTCAAGATGCTGATAGTCTTCCCGCTTTATTGATTCAAGTGCAGAGGCAGTGCGACAGCCTGTCAGGCTACTATGATAACTTTAATAACGAATCCTCCTGATATAGAGTCATCATTACTATTACAGGAAAAAATTTGCATTTAAGAAAATATTCCTGCATAATTCTTTGTCTTTCCAAGAGTTACATGAGGGACTTGATACCAGCCTAGTGTTACTACAGTACATATTAAGGGACAGCTCACAGTCCATACACACATATCTTAGATGACAGAATCAACTGAGTGTGCATATATGTTGGGAGACACATATCACAGCATAGTCAGTTAATGTACTCCTTATAGAGCGGCCTATGAAAAGATTCAACTATTTAGTGCACAACTAAAATATGAATCTTATCACATCTGTGAACTTAATACATAAACAAATTTTGCAAATCTCTGCACTTTTTGATTTGAGCAGATTGTCTTTTGCTGGACTCAAGTGGCGTTAATTTTAGTCTGATGTTGTGGTGAATGATTGTCCTCACAGAGGAGCTTCTCAAGGTTCTACTCTCGCGTTTACCTTTATTCTAGTACCTGTTAGTACTGTGTGGTTTTCTGGTTTCTGCTGGTGCACTGCATATTGCTGCAGGAAGTCTAGCTCTGAAGGATGTGGAGGAGGCTTCTCACTACGCCTGATCTGTGGAGGGGGGCTTCCGAAATGTGTATTTAAAAGCAAGAGGAAAACCAGGTTGTGTCATCATGCACGGCCAACGCAGGTTTGGATTCATAAGCAGAATCCTACATAAGAATTATGTCTGACACTCACGAGGTCATTCACATTATATTCTTCATACCTTTGTGTTATAATACTAAACATTGTAGTTATATTGCTACATCTTCTACCACAGCGTAGCTTGTGAACGTAATCTACTCTTTGACATCATTACACTGGCCTGTAAAAACAGACTCGTCAATGAAGCTTGTCAAAGTTAATTTGAGATAAATATTAATAATTAACCTGATGCAAAACACACTAGAGATCAATAAGCATGCACCTCAAAATGAATTAATATTATCAGAGCAGCAGAATTAGGAGCTTAAATTTCCCAGACTCTTTCTTGGCTTAGAGTCATCAGCTTTCAGGTTTATTCTACACATGCAGTGCTTTGATGTTCAGGTTTAAAAGGCTGGTCAACAAATTCATTCCCACGTTGTTTAAATAAAACTGTCAGTGACTTAAAATCCCTTCATTTGGATTTTCAAATCACTTTGTGTCTGTGCAATTTGAAAAGCAACTAGATGCTCTGTGCTCCTAAGGTATCGTACATGAAATTTAATCAACACGGAAATGGCTCCATCTGGTGCACAATTCTTACACAACACATCCTCATTCATCTTACATCTTACTTAAATCAGGTTATCATGCTCCAGCAGAAATCTGCAGAAGGCATTTAAAATTTGTCATGTCAGACAAAAACAGACCAGATACCTAAAATATAATATCCTGAGCAGAGTCACTGCATAACATTTTAATAGAAACAATTTGACACATCAATTCCAAGCCGTTAAAAATAGCCCCAACCCTCCTCATACTAACTATTATGAGTAATGATGGCAGAACCTGAAGTTGAAACAAAGGTTGGTGTTGCAGCAAAGGTAAAATTTGTGATAAAGCACAAGTTCTGTAAAGACCTTCTAGGCAGCAGAGATTGCAGGACGCCAGGACACTTCCAATAAATGACATGACGCAAGACAAACGAACACAACGTACAGCTGAACTGCAATGTTAAATGAATTCAAACTGAAAACTGGACTGTAAAGTATATTTTGTGTGAATGAAGAAATTGTTATTTGTCTGTCAGACCACAAATCAGATTTTTGTAATGATTTGATTCTGAAAGAAAAACAACAAACAACAACAATTCAATGATGGACACTGTTGATTAATGATCAAATGTATATGAGTCCACTGCAGTGATTCAAAACTGATTCAGGAATAAATCATAAAATTGCATAGTGACGCAATAAGAAATGCATAATTAACTGTAAAATGTGCGAGGATATGAAAACGTTACATTCTTATAATGTAGGTCAATACATTTGCGAGGTTTGATCAAAAACATAACATTACTTGCACTGGATTCCACTATTCTGTAATAAAATATATATTAAATTTTTGTAGTATCCTGTAGTAATATGAAATGTAAAAAGCAGAGTTGGAGCTTTGGTCATTGTTACAGTTTATCTGTATCAGAGTTTATCAGTTCCCTGAAAATGAAAAAAATCAAGAAAGCAGTTCGAATATTTTTTAAGATGTGTTCTACTGGTTACTTCCAAGGCAACGATTTGCTCATCTTAATTTCTCTACGCACATCATGTGTTACCCGTCTGCATTGGCAGTAGTGGGAATGATCCAGGTCTAGTTCTTGCTCTTCTACACGATGTTCCTCTCCAGCATGGGCTCTTGAGCCAAGATCCGTCTGAAACCGAGTTCACGCAAATCCAGAGTTTTAAAATTTCCATCTAGGATCAGTTCTGCAACGGCACGACCCACTGCCGGGGAGTGTTGAAGCCCGTGGCCACTGAAGCCCGTGGCAAAGTACATGTTGTTGATGAGAGGGTGCACACCGATGATGCCGTTCTGGTCGAAGGTGTTGTAGTCGTAGTAGCCTGCCCACGCACCGGTCACCTGCAAGCAGCAACGAGACAACAAAAGCAACAAAAGCTAAAATCGTGTTCATGTCCAACTGTTTAGTTCGAAATTATTAGCTTAAAAATCATGAGTGATTCCAAGCTGCTGTAGTGTTTCTGACCTAAACTAGTGCTTTAACTGCTGGAAATACAACCTTCAGCATCAGCTAGTTACAGAGCAGAGTATCCCAAACTGCACCTTTAGCTTCTCAAAAACAGGAGCACGATGGGCCAAGCTGGGCCAAACTTTGTCCTCAAAAAACTGGTGGTCCACCTCTAGATTACTGGTGTCTGGCTCCTCTGCCTGAGGACAGAAAAATAGAAAAAGATATAATGCAATGTCATAATCTATCAGTCTGATTAGTCTCATTAAAAAACAAACAAACCTCCTCTGGTGATGTCCCAGTGATGTAGTTGCCTCCTAACCCTTCTCTCCTGAAGTAAACTCCAGAGTAGTCGATCAGCAGCGGACTGTCCAGACCTGGTCCATCGGGACAGTGGACGACATACACGTACCTGGGAGAGTGGAGGGGAGATCTTACATACAGTATAATCAAACAGTGTGTCAACTGATGATGTCTGCTCCTGGAGCAGTCAATGTATTTCAGCATGGAAAAGCTAAAGATGTTTTAGTGCAAGTTAGGACAAACGACCACCAGACATGGGTTGATGGGTGTTTCGCTTTACCTCAACACACTGACTTATCAATCTAGTAACAGCATTAAAGAGCATCAGGCATTTTGGAAACACTTGGCTTGCTTTTGTTGAACCTACCTTTTCCGAGGCTCAACAGGCAAAGGAATTTCAGCGATGGTGCCTTTGGGTCCGGAGCCTATCCCCAGCATCGCTGACAGCTTAGCAGAAAAGGCTCCTGCTGCATTTACAACAATGGCACATTCCACTGGCTGGTACTCCAGGCTGTTTGGCATCTGCACCTGCTCGACACGAGACATAATCCCAACAAGCACAACACTAGAATGCTGTAAATTGACCAAATTAACTATAAATACGTTAATCTAACACTGCATAAAAGAAAACTGGATTATTCAATCATAATCAAAGTAACACCGCTACAGTACGTAACATTACTCACTTTGACAGATTTTATTCTTCTGCAGTCCAGATGTTCTCCATCAGCTGTTGTCACCAAGTTTACGGTATATTTAAAATCTGTGGAAGAATAAAACCAGAACCTGTATAGACATTATAACATGCAGCACAGGGAAAGCAGGCAGCTTTAGTGTTAGCGTGTTAAAGCAACTTCTTGACACAGTGTCGAACACTGATGATGACAAACTATAAGAATGTAGCTGCTTTGTAACAGCAGCAGAGTTCACCTTAGTTAACCAACCTGTAACTTCTCCAAAGCACTGAATGACTCCCATAGAGATGGCCTTCCTCCTGAAGGCGTTCAGTAGGCTCCAAGGGTCAAACCAGCCCTCGTTCTCCAAACCTGAAATCAAATACCGAAATTTTCTGCTAGATTTCACCGGTTCTTATGCACTTTGTGCTTTATACCCAACTCATTACCAGGTTATATTTTATTTGCACTCACCATATGAAGCGAGCACCACGCCGTCTGTGTTTACCCAAGGAAATTTCTCCTTTAATTGTGCAGCAGACAGAAGCGACACTTTGGCTCCTGCACAACTGGAAATAGAGGATTAGATAACATTAGATACATAGCAACTCCCTAATGCAGCCAGCTGCAAGTTCAAATCAATTTCCTTCAGCTGACTGCAATTTCCACAGGATTTCTACTGATCTGATAGGACTGATAGATGAAAAAAAGAGCACACACCTCTGGGTTTTGTAGTTCTCTTCCATGATGTGGGCCACATTTTCACTGGCCAGGAACAGGTATCCTGAGTGGTTAAACTGCAGGTCCACTGGGTCTTCATTCAGTACGCCAAGGTGTACCTGACAGGGCACAGAGGTGAAAACTATCTCGTACTGACTGTCATAATGGTTGCATAAACAAAGACCATACACTGACTGTACACAATATTTATGCCATTTAAAGCCTGCATTAGAAACTGGTCAAACCTAAGCTGACGTACGTGATGCCCTGATTCTCGTATTAATTTATTGTAATATCGTATTATTAAGCTCTGAGCATGTTTCCTGTCATGTTTACATTTTTTAAAAGCGTGTGGTGTGGAGCCAGATACCACCAGTGGCTTGAGTGTGACCTACATTGATGTTTCTCATGAACTCTGCAGAGGCCAGGGAGAGGTGGATGTTCTCAGGCAGGGAGAACTGCTGTCGAATTCCCCCCACAGAGAGCACCGTGGACGCCTTGGAGTACTGGACAGAATCACATGCAGTAAAAGGAATATATATAAGGAGACTGAAGGAAGAAGAGTTTCAAATTAAATGACACAATGCCACACACTGGGCTGAATAAATCCTTTCCCCTCACCGTAGGGTCCCTCTCCACCACAACAACCTTCACTCCTTCTCGCACCATCTCTTTCTCTTTCAGCCAGTAGGCGATGGACCAGCCCACCACGCCGCCACCCACGATCACTATATCTGCCCGCTCCGGGGGAAGGTTGGGGTTGATCTCCAAGGGACTCCAGCTGCTCCCTGGCAAAGCGTCTGTAGCCTTCTTACGCATGGCTGCCAGCTGGGCCTCCAGATCTGAAGCACATAAGCACAAATGTTACCTTTCTTCATCATTATGTTACAGGTGATGACTCGCACGTTACAACTCAAGTTACTAAACAATTATTTCATTGTCGCTCTATAATTCGGCGAATGTAGCAAATCATATTTGTTAAGGCAATTAAGAACGAGTTTGGCTTAAATAAATAAATGAAAGACTGAAAAACTGCTGTCGTAAAGGGATCCAGGAACTGCATGAAAGGTTTGTGCATACATCCCGATTTGTAGAGGAACCTGTGAACAGCTGATCGTACAGTTTCAGCTGTGACATGCACGATACAAATGTTTGTAGTGAAACTAAAAGTAGACAATGATCGACATTCTGGACGTCGTATCGATGTGTTGCTGCGTAATGGAGGCTTGTCAAACATTTGCTCACCTTTGAAAAACTCATTTCTGAGCGGTCTGCCTGTACTTAGACTCCGGCTTAAAGCTAAATGTCCACAGGGCCATGTGAGCCGCTCAGTCACTCGTCTGGAGGCAAGGAATCCTGGAGCCTTGCTCACCCCCACATGCAGCCTTCGCCACGCAGACATCGCTGGGCTACCTGAGCTACCTAGTCGGCTATGTGCGAGAACGGCCCTGTGCAAACCCAGACAACAACGCTACTGCTCTTGCATGTCTCCACCTGTTACTGGTGTAGCTAAACGTGGACTTTGGCGGTGAGGTCAAACGAATGAAGCACGTAAACAGCACGCGCAAGACCGGTAGTACGGTATTTTCTTCAAAATAAAGGTAAGTGTAGCGGTGACAACTACATGTAGATGTGTTTGGATGTTTATAAAGCTTTAAAATGTCAAATTTAGCTCTTGGGGGCAGAAAATTACAATGTTCTGTGTAGTTCAGTCTAATTATTGACGCAACAGCTTACTCTGTTAATGTTTTTGTTTTATTTTGAAAACCAATCAGAGAGTGTCAATAAAATGAACTTGACGTTGGTCGAACGCAAAGGCAGTGGTTTGTCATGTGACCACGTAGGACCAATCAGAGTCGAGGACCAGAACAGTTTTCCGCCCTGATGTATTGCTGAAAAAAAAAAATAATTTATAGTTATCGTCCACCATTCGTGTTTTATGTGCACGGGAGCAAATCACGAACATCCACGAATAAATTTCAAACTAAATCAGGCCACCATGCTGTATTATAGACGCTAACCGAGCTAACTCAAGCCTAAAGGTAATTCTAAACTTGACTGTAAAAAAGTAGTTGCAGTTTTTTGTCTCTGCCACCTGTCGCCGCCACTTCCACAGTTTTTCTCAAACGAGCCTAATGGATGGTTAGACACACAAGCTGCTGTTTTAACGTGTTACATTTTACTCGAGCTGCAGTTTAAATGATCAAATGAAACCGATCTAATGACTTAATTTGCCTTTCTAATTTGAATTGCATTCAAATGTGTTATTCTCAACCTGAGCTACACATGTCTAAGAGATGTTTACTATGTTTTGTTCCCCTCATATATAAATTAATTTGCTTAAATATACCCCTTAATATAATAAACTGCAATAAGTGACAAACAATACAAGGTTTAGTAAATTATTAACTACTTAAAAATATAAACGTTGACAACTGTAATATCCATGAACGAACGCACTTTAAGTTAATTCTCGAAAATAAATCACGCCGCTCTTATTTTGAATATGGCAAACGGATGCGTTTTATTTTGAAAAGCTTGGCGTGTTTTTGCGTTGCGGTCGTTGGGCACTTCGCGTAGCGTTTTCTCTTCCCAGGGGCCACAGTGTTTTCAACGGGACTCGACTTACTGAACCGCTGGACTCGCCATGGCGGCTTGACCCAGTCCGAAGTACTCGTCCTCTGTTATTATTGCGCCGAGACACTTGCACAAACTTTTCCAAATAAACTTTCGTCTTTTGTCTAGTTTTTATGTCAAGAAACAAGGATGCAACCCCCTCCGAGAAAGGTAAGTTTTCCCGTCGTAGCTTCCTGTGCTAACGCTGCTGGTCTGAAAAGCTGGTGCATATTTAATGGTTGAAAATGTTCGCTTTGTTGCTAGTGGGCTGCTTTAAACGACAAACGCAGCGCTTTATTGTGCACAAGTGAACTCATTTGTCGCCTTGCGGCTTTAATTTGCGTCTGCCCTCGTCTTTAAACAGCAGCAAAAGAAGAAAACCTCTTAATAAGTCGCATGTGCAACCATTGTTGGGGTGAATAACATTAGCCCCGTTAACGTCCCCCGTTCCCTCTCGCAGGGAAGGTGGTCCGACCACATTATACAAACCCGACGCGATGAAACTTTCCTGCGTCGGTCAAATGCGTCCACGTTACAAACAGCGTCGCATATTTTAACAAATGTGTGTTGTTTCACGTGAAATCACTTGGGGTCGAGTTGCCAAAAATCACTTTGGTTCGCACTGGTCCTAATGTTTGAGCCTTCCGCGGTTCAAACAGCTTGTTGACTGGAGCGAAGTTGCAGAAGTAGGATGCAGCTAAAACTTGGGTTTTACTTTAGAATGACTCTACTTTTCTTATACAAATGCAAAATTAACACCTCACCAGTCATAACAGTTTCTTTGATCCTTAATAACACCTAATAGATTTTTATATTTAGTTTGGTAATTGTTTTTTTCTCTCAACTGAAAGTTGATGGGATGCGAAAGAAGCCAAAATTAATCCTTCAGAATGTTACTTGTATTATAATAGTTCACCACCATAGGATCACATTATAGTTATAAGCAGTTTACAATAACAAATAAAATTAAAAAGTACAGATCTCATCAGGTTCTGTGTTTGTGAGTGTCATGTTTCAGTACAATAGCATAGTTCTACGATGCAGTTAAATGTAGTTTTATGTTGTATTATTGTGTTTAATTTGAAATTAACACAGAATCAGTGTTTTATGGTCATGGAAGAATAATCCATAATGTTGCATTGATTGTTTCAAGAGGGTATCATGTAGGTAAACGGACTCTCCTGTCTCTAGTTTGTTACATGATTACAGCAGCAGGGATTTAAGAGGCCTAAAGTTTGAAATATGATTACAGTGAATTATATGAAAAAAAAATACACGTAAGTAATATGTAGCCCTGCTGACCGATTACAAATGCATGTCTTGACTAAAATGATGAACATGTAGGCATGTTACCTTTTCTTGTATCCTAGCATCATTTTTACACATTGAAATCCCACTATAGCACAAGTCACTGCTTTCCGTAGCTTCATCTTCATTTTACTTGTGAATGATGATAATGAATCAATAATCAATTCTAATTGAACTCTAATTTGGCTCATAAAATAAATCGGGAAGAAAGATGTGTTTCCTGTTGACAGCAGGAACTAGGAACATCAGTTACTGCTTATGAGGCCTTGCCACTGCCCTTTATCATTTTTCTTCCAGTCAATAAAAACCCAAAGGAACTTTTATCTGACTGGAAGTTTTGCTTGCTGCCTACATTGTGGGCAATAAAAGATCAGTTTTACATTAACTTTTGTTACTGATAGGAAATACATAGTACATGGAATATGCAAACAGTATTAAAAATCACAAAATTATTAGGACAGCCTGCTTCTTTAGGCTAATGGGGCAAATATTGAGTTTGACGTCTGTAGAAGAATCTGGATGGGACTGGAAGACCCAAAATTTGATCTAGTGAGAATGTCTTCTTTGCAAGGTCCTTGTTTTCAGTAATGAGACTCGGCCACTGTACTTTATAATTTATTGGCCAATTAGAAACTCAGAGAAATGGACTCTCACCCAATGTTCTACCCCGTGAGAGTGAGAGGAAAACATTTTCACTAATACCAGCTGTGCGGTCTTATGTAAAACACTTGCATACAAAATTTCTTGTCAATACCTGTGGTGTTTTAATGGATCTTATATTAAATAAATCCGTCCCTGGTTTACTGTGTCAGCTGAAGGCAAACAGGAGCAGTCCACCAGTTTTAAAAAGAGTCTTCTTCCCTCTCCAGGTCCGGGTCACCCAGGGACTGAAACAAACACATGCAGAGCAGATGAACAGATTGCAAATCAAACACCAAGCTGAATGTGACCTCCTGGAAGACTTGAGGTGAGCAGTCAAAGGGCAAGTTGTAGACAAGGTGGACATAGCGTGGCCCTTCCACACACCTGTAAACTGTAAATCAGTCAGATGCTCCCTCTCCTTTTGTTACGCTAAACATTTCAGAACAGTTTGCTCTAAAGCTTATTTGTGTTTTGTAGCTGCTCATCATACCTTTGAGTCACATCAGAAATGAAGAAATTGAGTTACCGTGATGATACATTTAATAATGTAAAACACTGAGGTTTTTGTATACAATGTCTATATCAAGTCTTATTTTTATTTGTGTAGTTGCTGTGTTAATTGTCTAGTGGGAGCAGATGATTTAATTCAGATTTTACATCTAAAACTGGTTATAAAGTGGATGCTTGTGTGTGATTAGAGCGTCTTGTACGATTCTTGTACTGTACTAACGTGCTAAACTTGTAGATTGTCTCTAAGCTAGAAAAGGATTTCTGGTGTTTTTTTATCCATATCTCCTAGCTCTACAGAAAATGTTTTTTGTCTATTGGAGTTTATTTCCTTTGTCGACGGAAGCTGCTAGGTAATTAACAGGGACTTCAGGAAGTTACTTGTATAAGGACCAATCTGGCACATAACCCACACCACCATTCCTGTAAAATGGCAATTGTTGTACAAACTAAACAGGATACACCATGTCCGAGCTTTAAGGGTGTTTGTTTTCCAGTTTCATTACTTTAGGATGGAGTCGCTTTCCATCACCTAAACTAACTGGCTGTTGGCTGTAGCTTAGTTTATAGATGTGAATCCTCATCTAAAGACATTTTCACACATATGATCAGTGTTGGAGGAATCCGGTCTGAATGTAGTGTGGAGTTGTGCCTTCATAGTGGGACTTGTTCTCGCACGGGGAGAAAACCTGTGCATGTACATGCAGGAGGCAAGACACGACACAGCAGAAGTCACATTCCTACAGTATCTGGATATTGTACATAGGTTCATATAAAATGTGGGCCATCTGACCCAGACACGAGGGAGGATTATTCACTAAGCTGTGAGGATCAGAATTCTCACAGGTTGTGAAGATACACAGCTTCAGCTCTGTACTCAGATCTGCAGGCATTTTAAAGGACACAAAGCCAAAGGTTGTGGTTGTGTTTTCAGTCTTAGTGTTGGGTTGAACTGACAGCCTATTGGCTCCCCACGTCCTGTCTGTGGTTGGTTTCAGAGCTCTGAACCTCCAAACAGCTGGAAGTTGAAGTCAGAGAGAGCTGCCAGATGTTCTGATTACCTAGAATCGTTCACTGTGGGAGGCTCTGTTAACATTACTCCACCAGAAACAGTGAGAAACTCAACTGGGTCAAAATTCCTAAAGGTCATTCCTTGATCTTACACGAGAAATGATTCAGCAAAAAACTGGAAATTGCATCTGGTTCTCCGTAAAAACTGTTACGTAAGAACAAAGGAAAGGAAAGTGGGAGGGGGCAGTTTAAGAGAGGGATCCTTGAAAACGAAGGGAGAAGAGGAAGGGAGCGGAGAGGGAAGCTCCCAGGAAGTACGCCAGATTGTTTAGAGGCAGGGTGGAGCATGGCAGTCAAGTCCCGACATGTTTAATGACTTAATGATGATTTGGCTGTAGTCAGGTTTTCCCAGGGCACTGACCTCTCTAATTTTCTTAGTCTTTTGTATAGATCTATGCAATTTAGCGTGTTCCTGTTATAAATCAAGTTTTGGCCAGTTAAAGATGTATCCAAACAATATCAGCTCATATATTATACATTTCCTTTGAAAACGTATTTTACAAACCATCAATTTTCAGCTTTTTAAAACAACTGGAGTAATATTTTGTTAGTCCATTCCAATTAAATGTTATTCAAAAATGCACCACTGAGCATGCAGAGGGCAAGGGATTAAAAGAGTTACACCAGCCAAAGTAGCTTCTTTAAAACCAGACAAGACTAAATGTTGGGCTAATAGTAAAAAAAACTACTTTTTTATATCTTTGGATTAACAGCGGACTATACAACACACCGGGGTTGCATGTTTGGGAAAGTTACAGTACTAAGATAAGATTCTTATATAAATTAATAATTCTTTATTGATCCCATAATGGGTCAATTCCATTGTTACAAACGATCAGTAAGTTGTGAAAGAATTAAAGTGGAGCGTGTGCAAAAGATACATTGTACAATTTACAATTTTTACAAATAAAAGATAGTGTACTGCTTGTGTACTGTTTCAGCAATCATGTGTATTGAGTAAGCATTTGCTTTAGGATTGAAGCATATATCCAACAAGTCAAAAAGTGGTAAATGCAAAAGTATCGATAAACGTCTTCTTCTCTTTAGGAGCTTCAGCCAAAAGCGAGCCGCTGTAGAGAGAGACTACGCCCAGGTACGTATAAAACAACTTTTTGCGGTCTTATTTCTTTCCTAATTTCTACGGATGCTTGTTTATCATCACTGCTTCTCTGTCATTTGTGTATAAGTATATGACAGCAAAATGCTTGTGACAAGTGAACCATAGACTTGTTTCCTCTTCGCTGCTCTCCACAGCTTCCTGGAGACATCAGTCAACTGTCTTAGAGTTGCTGCTCTCTGTGTTTAGACATTTTTCAGGTTTTACAGTCCTGTGAGAAATGTCCACCACCACTGTGAAAAGAAGAGGCACGTCTGTAGTTATCCAGTTAACATAACTGTATCTGTTTGGCCATTTTGTTTCTGGTCAAGAGGGGTGTTTCCTAAAAGATGCTTAAAAACGACTAATGCTAATAACTCTTGGTTAGTTTTTGAGAAGGCCAACTCAGAGCTAGATATTACCAGTCAAAGGCTGATAAACACATTATAAATAGTAAATCTAATTATAATATATTGGGCATTACCATAAACTGTGTTCATTTTTTATGTGCAGGGTATAGGTAAACACGGATTCCACCTTGTTTGGGTTTCAAAACTGCAAAACATTTCAGGTTCGTAGCTCAGCAGTAAAGAGGAACTGATGAAGGGGAACTTAACAGTATTTCATTAAGGCAGGTGAAGAACTGACTCTGGTTAAGTCTGTGGCA
Source organism: Macropodus opercularis (assembly GCA_030770545.1). Taxonomy (NCBI): domain Eukaryota; kingdom Metazoa; phylum Chordata; class Actinopteri; order Anabantiformes; family Osphronemidae; genus Macropodus; species Macropodus opercularis. Next base: position 6,337,941 of record CM061102.1, on the reverse strand, counting down.
ATGCTGAGTTTGAGAACAGGAGTTGATAACATTTGAGTTCACTTCTCAAAAGTATCTAAAGGTTAGGATTTGAAAATCCATTGAAATGTCACTGAATTAGTTGAAAAGCAACAAATACTGAAATGAATGATATTGTGACATTACACACTGGGTAATAGGTGTAATCAGAGTAATGTCTACCTTGAGAAATACAGAATCAAAGTTTTCTCTAATTCATAATTTAATTAAATATGTTAAAATGCAATTTTAACAATTCCAAGTATACAACATTTCATTTGAAAACGAGCTTAGTGTTCTTTATGAAACGCCCCTCTGCGCCGGTCATCCTAAACACATTATGTTACAATAGTGGACAGATGTGGGTCAGGAGCTAGAGAGGTTGTCTAACAGTCATGTTTCAGGGGTTTGATCCCTTGTGGGGCAACAACATCAAATGTCATCAGTGTGTGTGTGTGTGTGTGTGTGTGTGTGTGTGTATGTGGAGGTGACAACAGATTTGCTACGGTTTCCATTGAAACAGCATGTATAAAATGGCTCAGAGGTGTAATCATAAATGATAGTTTAATTACATTCAGTTAAACTCTTCAAGAAAGACACACTAACGCTTTGCACTAGGTTCTTTCATACAAGAAAAACTACTGTGGAAATTGTTTGCCCTGTCTCTGATAACCTTTTGCCACATTATTTATCGTGCTTGACTGGGTCCATGTGACATAGACAATTTGCGCAAAACATTTATAATGTCTCAGAAAAAAGAAATAAAGTAAAAGTAGGCGGAAGTACTATTTTTTCACTGTCATAAGGATATGATCCAGCCAAGAACATCAGTCAGTACAGCAAGGTAATCAGGTTATCAGTTAAATCTATAAGTAAAGTAGAGTGTGTACAGTGTACAACAGTGCTGTTGTCTACTAGTGGGTCTAGATCAGCTGCAGACCAACATTGATAGTCATACCCAGGTTTTCCAAATACTGTAAAAGACAGATTTCATCAGATCTGAATAAGTAGAAATGAATCTATCATCACCAGCTTTCACATAAGTTGTGAGTCTCCTGTGTGTCATGGCTGTGCTGCCTGCCTCTTGTGTGATCAATTAGACACCCGCTGCCAATGCTCGAATCAAAGTGGGTCAGAGTGTCTCTGAACACTTTGTTCCCTTTAGTTAAACCCTGCTCTTTCTTTTTTAATTTCCTCTCTACATGCCTTTTTGGGGTCTCTTACACCTGCAAGCTCTTTTAGCCATTAGCCGATTGCTATTCAAATCACACAGTTTGATTAAAATGTCGTCCTCTGTCTTACTCTTCCTTTGCTGTCGCATCCCTCCTCCTAGTTCCCATCACTCTATTCAGGCCTGTCCGCTAGCCTAACTCAGTCTGATTCTCTCTCCCTCTCTGAAACAGTACAATGCCTGGGTTTGTGGCACTTTTGAAACTTTGGCACCAAGACCAATGAGTTCAGAGCCACAGCCTAGCTGTCCTCAGGACCAGCTAACAGGGTCTTCTTTTCACAGTGGACAGAAGAAGGATAGAGGGACTCATTTCCTTAATGGGCACTTGTTATGGGCACAATAATGTATAAAACTTTTAAAAAGTGCTGTGTTAATAATAATTGTACTGTAAATGAAAATAAGCAGCCATTTCAGCCATTAATAAGTCTTCCTGTAGCTCAGATTAAACTGCATATGAAGCATATTCTCAGAATAGCCTGAGGTGGGGCAACTTAATATGTGTAAATGACTGTAAACAAGTATTTCTAAGCAAAATAGATTTTAACATTAGTTATATTGTTACATTACTTATGCTTTTGTTCTTGAAGATAAGAATTTAAGGTGTCCTCTTTTTCTGTCTGTGTGCTCTGACAGGTTTATAGGAGGTCAGGGGGGGGTTCATGGACTTCTAAGCAAGTCCATGTGATTATTAGACACAGGAAATATGTTTTGGTGTCATGGGTGAAAGGTCATAATCTCTTTTTGTTTCCATTCGTTTCCAGGCCCTCCAGAAGTTGGCAAATCAGTTTCTAAAGAGGGAATGGCCAGACAGCCTAACTGATGAACAAACAGACTACAGGTAATGTCCTTTCACCCGAGGGAGGATTATTTTACTGTTGTAAAGATGTGATTTGCGAGTTGTTTAAAGCAACTTGCGTGTATTCCTGTTTACATTTGATTCAGGAACATGTACTGTGTGTGGAGGGCCTATCTGGAGGGCACCATCCACGTCACCCAGTCCAGAATTAGTGCCTGTGATAACTACAAAGTCCAGGTAGCTGATCCGGCCAAAACAGCCAGACTACAGAAGGAGCAGCAGCTGAGAAAGGTAACGTAGACCTTCAGCGGTGCTCAGGTTTCAGTCGCTTACACACAAGGTTTGCACAGCTCCACTGATGTAGTAATTTGATGAAATCACATCTATGTAGGTTTTGATGCTCCTCTCATGCTACTGGAATTTTTTGGACTACAGCCAAATTTAACGGTTTCAGATTTAATGTTTTATGTACACAGACTTCAACTCGCATACACACATTGATAGGCACCGTATTTATGCATAATGAACTTGTATGGGCCTGTGCAACAGATTGACTACAAACCAGAATGCTAATAAATCTTAATTAAACCATTGTAATGGGTGCAGAAGTCTCATTGATGACAAGCTTAGTGTTGGTAATTTGGAGTCTGTTCCCGCATAAGGTCTTGCTAAGTTCAGAAACGTAAAGGCCCTGCTCTCTGCCGGTTTATTATTATTCATGTGAATTTCTTTTTCTTATTTAATTTTGTAATAAAATAATTTGCAGAAATGTAGTGTTTTGTTCCTGTGTCTCACTATGGCCAACAGTGTATTGAACAGCTGACAGTGGTTCAAGCTGAGCTGCAGGAGTCGGTGAAGGAGCTGACCAAGAGCAGGAAAAACTACCTGGAGGCTGAGACGATGGCGCAGGCTGTCAGAGAGAAGGCAGAACTGGATGCCAAGTATGAGCATATTTTCTATTACATTTTTAATTCATGGAGGATTTGTTTTACGTTGGTTCTTTCTGCGTGAGAAAACCCTAATGGTTCAGTTTTTTGTCTGAAAATGTGTTGCTTCTCTTTGTCAGAAATTGAACGGCTGTTATATACCATCCCTGTAAGATTACGTGTCATTTAAGATGGAAAACATCAGCAGACTAATCAACAGTGAAACATTCAGGCTGTTGCTGTGTGAGAGCTGTTTCTCTTCTGTCTCTCACTCTCAATGCTTGCACAACATGAACAGCTGGCACTTTAACTCACCACATTGCAGACATTTTTCTGCTCATCAGGAAAGTTTATTGTAGAGCCAAGGCACAGCTCAGTGAAGTTTTGCTGTTTGTTATGTTTGCTGTGTAGGTTGGCACTTATTCTAATACGACGTTTGAGTTGTAATGACTTAATATTTGTTTACATAAACACAACTTTTGTGTTCACAATTTCAATTCTTTGTTGGCACTGATGTTGCAAGCTGTGAATTTAGATTCACTTTTGTCCCAACTACTTTTCCGTCTTTCAACAGAGCTGCTTTTGTCTCCCATTATCACCTAGGCTTCCTGCTTTTTTCCCTCGTCAGTTGACTTTTTCTTTAATGCCTTACATTTCTGTGCCTGCTTTTCTGTTCAGGTCCAAGCTAAGCCTCTTTCAGTCCAGGTCCAGTCTTCAGAGAGCAACTGTTAAGGTATGAGGTCTGACATCCAAAGACCTGATCAAGATATTCTGACATTCTGGAACCACAGTCAGTCAGCAGTGTGATTTTTGCATTTCAGATTAAAGCCAAGAGAAGTGAGTGTAACTCCAAAGCCACCCACGCCAGGAATGACTACCTTCTCACACTAGCAGCTGCTAATGCTCATCAGCAGCGCTATTACAACACTGACCTGATGGACTGCATGAAAGTAAGGAACCTATATCATTGGGCTGGTGAATAGAGCAAAATGGACAGGTAACATAACATAATGTTATTCTGTGTGTTTTTGCAGATTTTAGATGGCAGAATATATGAGCAGGTAAAAGATTATCTGGTCTCGCTATGTCAGACTGAGCTGGAAACCCACGAGACCGTTCACAACACATTCAACCAGCTTTTGCACAGCTCCAACGGGGTAAGTCTACAAGCTGCTTTGTTAACTGATTGATTGCATGCATTGTTTTTTAACATCTTTCAATATGACAGGACAAAGGAAAAATATAAAGCTGCATGTGAATGTTTTGTCCAGGGCTGTTTGCCAATAGAAGGCGTGATGAAAGATTCATTAGCAGCCTAACAATGGCAAAACACATTAAAAACTGATCTGGATGTATTTAAGATAATATACTAACTCTAACGTCTCTAATCCATCAGTGTCTTAGTGAGTGTTGGAGGAGCTGGGTTCTTCTGTATTCATTACTGCTAATTAATTAAAATGGTTTGAGTTACCTCTCTGTTATTCTGTTACATACTCTTGAGATGCTCTTGGCCTTCAGGTCACCTTTCTGTCAGAATATGAACAAATCATTGTTTGAAAAAGTGCGTATAGTTTTTTTTTTTCTTTCATAATTTTTCTTTAACAATCTTATGTGTATGTGCAGGGCTGTGATCATTTGATGTTTTAACTGTGTTTCAAAATCTGTTTCACCTTACTGTTACAAAAACATCTATTTTCAGACAGAACGCAAACTGACATAGTGTTACATAATGATACTGAAAGAGAAAATACATTAGATAAATACTAGAATTTATCATAGAAGGATAGATAATGTTCTTTTTGTGTTTCTCAGATTTATGCATTATACATGTTGCTGCTTATCTACAAAGCCTCTGGGCACAATATGACACAGATTAGCACTCTGTGGATGAGCTGTAACAGAATGTTTGTTGCTGCATGATGGAATCATATAAATATTTAGAATGATGGAATATCATCTCTAGTACTGGGTGTTAAAATCTACACTAGCGAAGTATCCAGTTGTACACAACGAACTGTTATGCTGCTTCATAATTCTTTCACTCCACATGTAATCCTGCTGAATAATGAAATGCATCTGTTGCTGGCAATGTATTGGGCATAGTAAGCGCAAATTTCTCTTTAAGGTTAAGGTTATTTATTTTCCTCTTGTCATTTCTTTCTCAGCTTTTTGTTTGCATCTGGAAACAAATATTTGTTTGTGTGACAAAAGGTGTGCGAATAAAAATACACTAATATGTGGGACATATGGCTGCCACCACGTTGCCCCAGAAATAAAGACCTTTGGCTTTTACGGAAAAAGAAATCAAGAACCACAACATGACACAATAACGGCAAATGTTGCGTTACAAAAACACTAATAGATAATGTTAATTATTTATTGTTTTTGTTATTTATTGTTTATGTAATGCTGTAGCATAGTGGGGGGGATACTTCATAATTTCTTAAAATATGTCCCTCGTCTTTTCCCTTAATACACATGTAGGTGCTGCAGGAGTTTCACCAGCAGCTGTTTGTACAGAAGAACCCGATGTTTCAGCAAGCTCCAGACTTCCTGTATCAGCCCATCGACTCAGATACGGTAACCCTGATGTTTCTGTTTATACATGTGAATAGTGCAACACTCTGCGTCTGCTTTAGAGACGCTTCTTTTCTCATCTGGTCTGGATATACTGTAGTATTTTTAAACGTGGATTTGGACTCACGTCTATATTTTTGGCATTTATCACAGTTGGTCTGCTCAAAAAGGCAACACACTACAAAAGTCTGCATTCACACAAATGTACACCTTTTGGCTGCAAATTTGCACTAAAGTGTCAGCTTTGTACCAGCTTTGCTTTGGCACAATGTTGATTTTATAAAGAAGGCAAAAATTCCATATGTCATAGTTTTTATATTTTTGCTAGTATTTTGCTTGAACGTAAAAAAACATTTATTCTGAAGGTGTGTCCCACTTTTGAGCTGGGACTGAATGTGGGCTTTTAGAATGAATGTATGTCCTTGTTTGTGTTCAAACATTATCTGAAGTCACAGTTGTTTCCAGCAGAGAGACCTTTAAACAAGCAGCGTCACAGGCATCTCAGAGCAAATGACGTTATGCACAGCACGACTTGAACTTTGACCAGTTTGCAAACATTCAGTATTTGCTTTCATTTGAATTACTATCTGAAAGAGCTGACTACATTACGTTATATTCGTGGCTAATATGCAGTCAAGCTATGTCCAGATCAACATTAGTGAAGCTGCACAGTAGTTAGTAGTATAGGTAGTAATATATTCACAGTATTACAAGTTATGAAATTATTCTGCTGGTCATGTTACAACACAGCTGGTGAAACTATGGTAATGTGTAACTTGCTAACGTGTTTAAATCCTTTTTTATTGCATTACAGCTTAGAGCTTCTTGCCAACTGATACGTCATTGAATTTGTTGCTCCTTTTCATTACCGGGTTGTGTTTTATTGTTTCTCGGCAGTACCTGCAAAATGAGGCCAGCTGAATTAAGCTGTAAAAGTTGCATCACAGGGCAGGCCAAGACACTGCATCAAGTTCAGTGGGTCTGCACTTCACCCTTGAACACCTGTTCAAAGTTCTTAGTGTTTCTCCAGGAACTGGAATCTGTTTCGACCCACACTGGTCATTTATTGCATTTTTGCCATCTCTAAACTGAGGCTAAAAAAAGCTGTATTATTGTCAGCATCAATTACAGAACTCCCCCTGGTATTCATATCTGCCTGCGATTTATTGCTGACTTCTGCTATAGATATAATGTTATCTAATGAGGTCCACGTATCACATACATCCTTCTGAGTCATTCTAGACCATTGCCCAAATCCGCAGGTCCCTTTCTCCTCTCCTCCTCCTCTGCCCTCTGCTCTTATGGACAACACTGGACAATTTGTTCAAACTAAAAATGCTGGTGTTGTTTTCATTGGAAGTCAAACAAGCAGCACCCTGTTCCTAAAGAAAACATTAGTGGTGGAGAGCCTAGCTTCCCTCCCTCCTCTAACTCTCTCCCTCCAATACCACTTGCACCAGACAGAGGGATCCGGTAAGGAATGAAGCTGAACTGGGAGGGAGGGGCAGGAGGTAGGTCGGGGCCTGTGAACGGCCCATCTGTGAAAAGGAGGCATTGTGAGCGGGCCTCATCAGAGTGCACTGACCCTTCCCACCCCTGCCTTTCCCTCCATACACACAGACACAAATGCACACACAGCTGTTGTCATGTGGAAAACTCTTAACTCATTTGGACATATAGCATTTATTTGGCTTGAAACATTAGTCGAGTAAAGTTTTTGTACGTTTGTTGATGTATCTGTATGCAGTTATTTTGCAGGGATCTTCACCATATTAAGATTATAAGGAAACAGTATAGGTGACAAAACTCAATAAATGCAGAATAATGCATAAATATTTCTGGGAAAATCCTACAACCCCTGTGCCTGTGTTAGCTAAGAACTGGAACGCACACTGACGCCACTGTTTTTGCATTAGGTGGTTAAAAGTTTATTTGTCCAAATATTAAAATATTTTTATAGTGCTGATGCTGAGATACATGGTGTATTCAGTTTTTGTCTTGTAATCCACTTTTTGCTTGGCCCTTGAAGCCACACTGACGTTAACTGGTAAAAATGCAAGACACCGACTTACTGACATTTGGAGAATCTTTACAGGGGCAGGCCTTTTGAAAACAGTTTTAGTGGGTCGTATTATTGATCCCAAAATTCTATTTAATGCCTTCCCACAGAAGATTGTCGTTTATGAGGTGATTCAGAATGAAAGGTGCCACTTTTTGTCTGGACAACTGGTCATCAATTGCCAATTAAAAAATCGCTTTCAATAAACGATATTAAAGAGGCTATAAAATTTGTTTACAGCTTAGTATCTCTGCCTTTTCTGTGTTTTTTAGGTGATACAGCTGCAGAGAGAGAGCGGAACAGCGGAAGAGCACAGCCTGGACAAGGAGGCGAGGAAATGGGCTAGCCGTGTCGCACGAGAGTACAAGAGCATCATCCACACGCAGAGGGTAAGCAACCAGGGAAAGTGGTAAAGCAGTGGAGTTGTAGACAGGACAGTCGTCCTTGGGGCCTGTACTTTTCATATAGATTCCATAGAAATAACAGTGTGAAATCAACATGTCTTGCTTTGTGTGGTGTATTTATGTTAAGGTAATGATGGGCATTATGTCATTACAAATCCTGAGTCAGTTGAGCTGAGAGAAGAGTAGATAGATAAAGATAGAGACAATGTTATTTTATGCAAGTAATGACGAATAGTGAGATTTTTCCATCATTGCAGAATGAGTTTGTTTCCAGCAAACAGGAAATGAGTCACAGTCTCTTCAGTGATGCTCAGTGAAATGTCTTTAATTAAGGGATTTGTTGTTCAACACATTCTGGTCAGTGTTGTTTTTATGAATTCTGAAACCTGCTTTAAATTGTAAGTTGCCGTTTTATTTCTTCCCTCTGTGTTTTTAGGCACTGGAGGAATATGGAACCCAGGAGCTGTCAGAACAAAACAACAGTGATCTGGAAACCAAGATGGAGGTGGCCAGGCAGAGCCTTCGGAGGGCAGAGGTTGTGTGTCTGCATGTGTCTGTCCTGCTATTGAGTGAGCTCTAGTGCTCCACCTACTGGTTAAAAAGCTGAGATGGCACATTAGGATTTCTGGAGTACATTTATTTAGTGCAGAGCTACAAAGCTGTTTGGTAGTTAGAACCAAGAAATCGTTGATCTGTACCTGTTATTTAATTAATGTATTCGTTTGTCTTCCTTGTCTATATATTTGAAAGATTTGAGCATGTGAGCATTTGCTTTTTTTTCTCTGATGGCAGACAGTAAAGGTGAAAGCAGAGGCCCGTCTAGATCTGCTCAGACAGGCAGGGGTTGCTGTGGAAACATGGATGAAGAGTGCCATGAACCAGGTGATGGAGGAGCTGGAGAATGAACGCTGGAACAACCTCAGTACCCATGATCCTTCACTTTCTGTAAGACTCACAAAGCACAAACTTTTAAACACAGAAATAAGCTGTATTGTTAATTGTGTTAATAAAAAAGTTTTAATTGTGACATTACAGATTTAAGTCCTTTATAATATATATTCACTAAAGTATTTTGCTAGTGTTACTTTAATTTTTATTGATTGTTCAATTTTAGGGCACTGCAGATCTGGAGAGAGAGGATGAGGAGGAGATGGAGGACAGCGGAGAGGTGTTGGATGACAGCAGCTCCAGCCCATCCAGTACCTTGAGAAACTATCCTCTCATCTGCAAAGTGCTCTACTCCTACAAGGTACCAACAACATCTTTTGTGTCTGTGCATGTTTTTAGTGTTCAGTGTTCATTTGCCAGTCTATCTATACTGGTACTGTTCCTGTAATAGTTCACAAATGTGAAGCATAACTCATTGAAAAACAGAATTGGTGATGCTGACATGGTGAATGTGGATGTTTAAGCTCCTTTTATTATGCATTGACCTGTTTTCAGGCCTCTCAGCCAGATGAACTCACTATTGAAGAGCAAGAAATCTTGGAGGTTATTGATGATGGGGACATGGAGGACTGGGTCAAGGTACACTACACCTAAAGATTTGACCTGTCCTGTTTAATTAATATTTTCATTTGTTATGGCTTTTCCACCCTGTTATCGGTCAATCTCTTTTTTTTTCTGCATTTCCAGGCCAGAAACCGCAGCGGTCAGGTTGGGTACGTTCCAGAAAAATACTTGCAGCTACCTTCCTCTAACAGCCTGCTGAGTATGCTGCAGTCTTTGGCCGCGCTGGACGCCCGTTCCCATTCTTCAAGTAACTCCACTGAACCTGAAACTGAACTACCAACTGGTTCTGTCAACGGAGACTCCAGTGGTGAGGGCCAGCTCTATTAAATGAATGCTTATCTGATTTGTGGCCATCTCTATGCATCTTACGTTGGTTTTTGTAGAAGTAGCAAATACAGCCACTGGTATGCAAAGGCTTTGAACCCCATACTCAGTCATCTCAAGAGCTTACCTAGTAAGCATACTTAAGGTAACATTTAGATTGAGTTTAACACTGTGTACAACACCAATCAATAATCAATAATTCGATGCTTATGATGAGAACAAATAAAATACCATGAGAAGTTCAGGCTAACTCTGGCTGGAAATGTGCCTAAACTCCTTTCTTTGTTCTCAGTATCATTTGCGAAGGCCCTGTATGACTATGCAGGGCAAACGGATGAAGAGCTGTCATTTCCAGAAGGTGCCATCATCCGCATCCTGAGTAGAGAGACTCACGAGGACGACGGCTTCTGGGAAGGAGAGTTTAACGGTGTCGTTGGCGTCTTCCCTGCAGTTCTTGTGGAGGATCTCACCAGTGCCAGTGAGAATGGAGATGGGCAAAAGGATGGTAGTGCCCAGGTATTAACATATGTATTGTGACCAGTTAGTGATTCCTGATGTTGCTGCTTTTGGTTTTGTCCATTCACAGTCTTGTCACGTTTCAAATTCAGAATTTGCCACAGTTTAAATTCATCAGTCATGTCTGCTGTTTTCAAGGCTTCACCTTCCACATTCGCTCAGTGTGACCGATCCCCTCGTAGTCCCTTCCAGCCAGGACCTCTTCACAGCAGCCCGCTTCAGACACCCACCATGTCCTCTCCGCAATCAAGTCCTCGCAGCGCTACAGCCTCTCCCATCGGCCTGCCACCCTCCTATCACAATGGACATCACAGGCCACCTCCAGCTCCACATAAAAGTCCCTTTCAGAGTAAGATTGACTAGTTGTCTGCGAGTGTGATATCAAAAATGTAATAACAGCTGTGGTGAATTAGTTACAGAATGAAAAGGGATCTGAACGGTTGTTAGTTATGATCATGTGTCCTCTCCAGGTCCAGTTCAAGGCTCCCCTCAACCTCCAAAATACCCAGAGAGTGGATCTGGTACCATTCGGCCTGTGAGTAAATACATTTCTTTTGTTTGGTGGCCTGTATTAAACCTGTCACACATCACAGTGACGGTGAACCTCATATATGAAAAACTAACTTATGTTAGGTTTGTTCATACGTAAGTTAAATGATCTAATGGGAACCACTTGTAGCTATATTTAATTTAGCTATTGTTATTTCCAGGTTCGCGCTGCTCCTCCACCCCCAAAGCAGCATCCTCGTGGGCAGGTGAAGCGGAGGGAGGAGGTAGAGATCACGCTGGTGTGAAGGTGACACCCTGGTGGTGGCGGCGACAGCAGCTCTGTTGAAACATGCTGGGACTTTGTGAATTTGTGCCTCTAAACACACACTCCCAACGGAAACCCCTACAGGGTTGGGAGAGACCCTGCATCCTAACCTCTCATCCACTTACACGACTGGTAGGGTTAAAATGCTGTGGGGCGGAAAATTGTGCCTTTCTCATAATATACTATATTTCCTGAACTCCCTTATCTCACATTTATCATTTATTTGACTTAAACCAATAAATACTTTAATTTTTATTAAAATTTAAAATTCCCTACTCTACATTTTCCACGTACCTAAATGTGAATCTTGTTCAGCCCTGACAGACATTGAATATTGACTGTTTCCTGAAAAAAAAGGTGATAGCTGGAGGATGAACACTATATATTATAGATATTAGGTAGCTACTAGGTACATGTAGTTCACTGCAGTGCAACAACCCACCAGTTATGTCACTAACATTTAGTGTGCGACCCTTTAACTCTAGTATCAAGCTGTCCAGTCTTAACAATTCGATTCATTCTATGCAACAGAGTTAGATTTGTCAGGACATCACAGCATGTTGTGAACATGTTGACACAAACCAAAAGTCTCCACACTCGGTCAACAGCAACAGGTGAGGCTGGTCCTCTCCTCGACCACGTCCTGTAACTGCACACAGTTACATGAACAAGGGAAAGTGGCAATTTTAGTTAGAGACTCTTATATCAGTAGGGAGAATCTCCTGCAAAGGTCTGATCAGAATAATTGCTCTGTTTATAATTAGCTTTAGACCCTGTTAGTTAGTTTTCTTTGCAACAAATGCTGAGAAATTGCAGAACATTTAAGGGGCAAAGGTAGTTCGTACAAGCATAGTCTAACATTATGTCTTTCATATTTTGTAAAGATTAGAAATCTTATGACACCAGAAATGTTTGCTGGTGAGAGGATTGATTTGCTGAGGAGAAGGATGCAGTTTACACTGAGGTCATGTGCAGTCTAAACATGCCTTTGTTTTGAAAGAGGAAACCATCCTGAGCTGCTAGCTGTCCAATTTAATATCTATACTGTCTTAGTGAAGCACTTTTTGATGTCTTCTTATTCCTTTACAGTATTGTGGATGCTACATTGTTTAATATTTTGTTTGATGTTTTGCTTATCAGATATATTGGTATAAATACGTTTATCAGCTCTTGCATTATTTAGGCTTAAATAGTCATTGTAGTGTCTTTGAAATTTGACCTTTTCATCATTGATTGTTTTTGAAATATTAATAGTTTACAGAGAGCATGGAGATGAATATCTGTAAAAATAATAGCACGTTTTTTTAGAATTAAGATTAAAAACCTATTAAACCATAGTTAAATTCGATCAGAGGAAAGAGATATCTGTCAGCCATGTTGCTGTGCTTTCGTTGATCTCCTTGAGATCTGAATGACCTCAAACTTATTTTTGAAGTTTGCATTTACCCAGCTGTATTAAAAAGACCGTTGTCAAACCTATGGTTCTTTTGCGAAACAAAGTTTCTGTTGCTACTGGTTCTGTGGTAATTCTGAATCTGAAATTCAGCCACAACCTGCCCATGTTTTACAGTGTAAGCTCTGCAGACCCTGTTGAGCATTATATTTACACGCCATTGGATGTATTTATTGTGTACAAATAAATGTGAAATAAAGATAGCTTACATGAAACAGACAATACTTGGTTTTAATTTTGACACAGTTGAGACTTTTGTACTGACTATACACACACGTATACGGTACTGTGCAAAGGTTTTAGGCAGATGTGAAAAATGCTGTAAACAGAATGCTTTCAGAAATATAAATAATATAATTAATAAATAATAATAATATCAATAATAATTGTTTATTTTTGTGAATTTACAAAAAGAAAAATCTAAATCAAATCAATATTTGGTGTCACTACGTCAGTACTGGAAGTGATGGCGTGGCCTCCACAGAGCCCTGATCTCAACATCATGGAGTGTGTCTGGCATCACATTAAGAGACAGAATGATGTGAGAAACCCTACATCCACAGAAGATCTGTGGTTGGTTCTCCAAGATGTTTGGAGCAACCTACCAGCTGAGTTCCTTCAAACACTGTGCAAGTGTAGGCAGAAGAACTGCTGCTGTTTTGAAGGCAAAGAGTGGCGACACCAAATATTGATATGATTTAGATTTCTCTTTTGTTCATTCACTGCATTTTGTTCATTTATGAAAGTAAATGTTTAACACTTCCATTGTTTCCATCAGCATTTTTTCACACCTGCCTAAAACGTTTGCACAGTACTGTACATATAAAATATTAGATTATTTTGGATTATTATTAGTTTTACATGATTGTCGCGCTGTATTTGCTGTGTTCGCTCTCATCAACTGTGTCGGATGTTGTCAAAAAATCCTTTTGCAAATCAAAGAAAAAACAAAACTCTCTGTAACAGAGTGAAGTTTTGCCAGAGACTAATCGAGTGGTGGCTAATTAATAAAAACATGACTAGAACACTCTATGTTACTTCTTTCGTTGTTCAAGTTGAATCTGAATATCAGATATTACAGTAGGCAGAGAGCAGAGATGTTTTAAGACGAGAACTCTCATTACTGACCTCTGCTGGTGTGAAATTCTCTCATCATGAGGTTAAACTCTTCTGACTTTGATTACTGAACCAGCCTGCAGGGTTTCAGCTCCGGGGGTCAGAGGCTCTTGTTTCAGTCAAGGTTTTAGGTTTTTTGATTCCATTTTGAAGAACACATAACACCAATACCTACGATTGAATGGTTACCTGCAGTTGTGGTACATTATTTTAGGTTTTTGTTTGACTACTCATGAGTAGACATGTTTCACTGGTATATTTGTAAACATACAGGTACAGACATCAATTTAATATGGACGACTGTCAACTCCCACAGAACATCTGACTTTCCCTACCTTTTACATAATCACATAAGAATTCAATATATCTAACCCCAGAGGACATTTTCACAGTCTGTATTAATTGAAACTATAACTTTTGTTATCAGTGTACACACTGGATGCATCGACAAATTGATCATTTTCAACAACAAGTATGTCGAGTATGTTGCATTATTTATACATTTAATAAGTAAAAGTAAATCAAACCTTGAATGTGTGTCTTTTACCAAATGACAGAATGTCTACACTACAATAACTAAAACTTTCTCAATCTTATCAAATTATCAAGTGACTTACTCAGAAAAACATCAGAACATAATCGTGTACCAGACATTACTAAAAAAAAACTTTTTTCTTTCTGTAAGACCCTATCAGTAAATTTTAATCTTCAAATGTAAATTTGAACACAGGTTTTTACTTTTATCTTTTATTTTCACCATCTCCTTCCGCCTCTTAGGAAAATCTAATTGCATCGAGAACTAATGCTTTTGCCTGTTTTATTTTGGCAACACCGGAAGTACTTGCTTTGATTCCGACTGGCTTGACACTGGTGTGGAAAAGATGGCTGCTTCGGCGGCAACGGCGAGTTCTTCCCCCGGTTTGTGTCCAAATTACGCCGTGATTTGCTCTTTCCTGGAGCGGTACGGAGCGTTGTTGGACTTACCGGAGCTCACTTTTCCTCAGCTGGAGAGATATTTGCAGGACACATCCTCAGGTAGGGCGGAAAAGCACCCAGCTGCTTACGGGGAGGAGGAGAGACTTCACCGTTGCATTAATGATAATGGTACCGTGCTAACAGGCTAGCAGCTATGTTAGCTAGTTGTGTGTTATTGTGTGGTTTTCTAGCCGTCTTGTTTACTCAAATACAAGTTTACGGCATCTTCGAGCTGTTGTTATAATAGAAAACGTGTCTGTGCGTAATGTAGTGAATATCCAGGTCCAAGCTGGCCGAATTTGTCGAGGCTTTTTCTCACTTTTTAGCTTTTGAATTGGGCTTAATTTTTTCCAAGCTGCCTTTATCTGCCGTTGTAATGTACTCGTAACACAACATAGACACAAATAATGTGCGTCGATAACAATGTTTGCGAGGCAGCGAAGGTGGCGAGAGTTCATGCAACATGTCGTAGACTTTGGTGGCTTGTCGGTAAAAGTGTCATTGTGCGAGACAGACACGAAAGTGTGCACTTTTATATACAGTTAAAATATTTTGTCATGTAGTGGTCGCTCAGTTATCGTCAAGCCACCGGCAACAAAAAGCACATCCGGTCCAACGTTTCAAAGTAACACAGCTGTTTCTTAAAACGCAGTCCATTTAGCGAATCATATACTGATGTGGTCTCGCTGTGAATGTGTGTTACTGTTATAAGACTATAGCCGTTATTCTAAATTGTTATTACTTGACTAGTTTTACTTCAAATGGGCATCGAGTTGTATGCGCTCCACTTCCGTTTGCGCTGCTAACGCTGGTGAACTTGACAGTCGTTACCCAGTTGCGTTGCTTTACGCAGGCGAGTGTCAACAATGTTCGCCTCATGCTGGCGCCTGCTCCGTTCAGATGAACTTGCAGGTAATAACAGCAGAGGCGTTCGAAGCATAAAATCGCGCTACTAAGAGGTTTTGATGTGATCTGGACGGTTACAGCGTCTGTAATCTAGACCTGATCTGATGGGGTCTAGCGCTGGGTTTAGTGTTAAATAAACTACATGCTCCTTAAAACTTTAAAGTGTAGGCTGATATGGTTGCAGGTGGTCACATATTGGGGATCACCAGATATTGAAGATGCTTTTCATCTTAATTCATTGCTTTTAGATATAAATGATAGCTCACGTTACACGATGACACCTGAGCCTGTTTCATTCAGTCACTGAAGATCTTCGAGTGCATACATCTTTTTCTCAGTGCGTATTGTTTTAACACATGTTGAGGAAAATAACAGGTGAATTAAAAGAGGGTAGTCTTGTGTTTCCATATATATGAAATAGAACTGTGTTATTACGACTGCAGAAATACAAACATTTGAGTTACGTGGAAATCAGACACCCAGTTTTAGATTTATTGAGTATCCGGTTTATTTATATCAACTGTCATATCATGGTTTCTGAAATTCCAGTTTAAATTCAGCCTTTCAGGAGGTATACACGTTTATATATGTGCACATTTGATTTACTTCTAGTCAGTTAATTTTGATCGTGGACAGTGTAGCTTCCTGATGTGTCTTGCAAACTATGTTTCTGTCTGAAATATTTTTTGTAATCTTTTCTCAGTCCCAAAGCTACTGGTTGATCTTCACGTCAAGTTGCTGAGGAAGATTGGCAAGTCAGTGTCAGCAGACAGATGGGAGAAGTATCTAGTAAAGGTAACCACTCATTTTACTAGTTTCTAATTTTATTTGACAAGAAACAATAATTTAGTCAATATTGATAACAAATGTTTCCACTGTGGAGGATTTGGTTTTAATAATAACATGACACTAACTGTTAGAAATGTGGTGATCTGACAAGCGCTAAACGAGGTGAGCTTTAAAAATAAATACGGTACTAGACTAAGATAGTCACTTGTTTCCATTGCACCAGCTGTAACTGTACTTGCATTTTATTTATTGATTTAGTTACCACTTGATTGACACAAAATAATGATTACACTGTAAGGTACAGATTTATAAATCAGCTGAGCTTTGAGGCGTACTCAGGATTGGTGTGACAGTGGAGAATAAATGTGCATGATAAATAAAGGAATGAATTCTGAATCCATTCGTTTGGTGTTTAAAGTTGTAATTTTTGGGAATTCCTTGCAGGCATGCCAAGATTTCAACACAACATGGGCATGGGAACTCGAAGAAAAAGGATACAAGGAACTGACAGTGGAGCGCAAGACGGGGATACTTAAAGTAGGTTCAGGTTTTAAACATTTTGGCTTCTACGTTTTAGTAGTTTGAATTTAAGGCACCTTTAGAATATGATAGCAGAGAATGAAGTGGCCGCTTGCTGAGTAGACAATCCGTCACGTAAAAGGTACAAATGTTTCTGACGTTAAATAGGTGCTTCTATTTACTATTAACTATATAGTCCACTGCCTTTTTATTCAGTGTCTGATTTTGGGGCATGGAACTTCTGCACTATTATAAGGCCATCAGAATATTGACAATAGAACAAAAAACTGTGTTCATACTCACTACATTCTCTTACTACAATCCTGTGGTGCAGTGTGCCACATTTTAAAAGAAAGAATTCACAGTTGTGTAACCAAGATCAGCATGTAATGTTACAAGAATGAGCAAGTGTGAAATAAAATTACTTTGGTCCTTACTATTGAATAAATGGTTTAATATAAGACATTTATACTACTGTGATAGCTTTCAGTAATGTGTGAAACATTCTATTGTTTCTCCAGTATTTGTGTGAGTGTCAGTTTGATGATAATGTGAAGTTCAAAACTGCCATCAATGAGGAGGACCCAGATAAAATGCGCCTGCAACCGATTGGCCGAGACAAAGATGGTCAGATGTACTGGTTTCAGCTGGACCAAGAAAATAATGTGCGCGTTTATGTGGAGGAGCAGGATGATTTAGATGGGTCATCGTGGAAGTGCATCGTCAGGTAAACACACAAATCTTGTGTTAATGAAAACATATGCTGCAGGCATTGGGAAATTAAATTTCCATGCTAATGATCTCTACAAACGCAAGTACACTGGTATTTACTCTGCAAATGGAGCAGTTACATTCATCAACACCTTTTCCCTGCAGAGATAGAAACGAGTTGGCTGAGGTTGTGGCACTGTTGAAAACACAAATTGACCCTGAGCTGTTGAAACGGGATGAGCTAAAACAACAAAGCAAAGTGGACAATGAAGGTAAAGGTTCTTCTAAACCGCCTAACAGGTTTTCATTAATATCAATTTTCTTTCATAGTTTGTGATAACTTTCTTAATTTTTCATGGTCACTGTGCTTCATAAAACAATTACTTAAGATATTTTGACACCTTCTCTTTTATTTCTGAGCATTTTTCACTGTCTTAAAACATAATGGCTGAAGCGGTGAGACAATTAAATACAACGACAAACTAATTATTAGAAACCTAATCTCTGTTATGATCCAGTGACATTCAATTCGAGAAATGTTGTGGAAGTGGATTTTATGGTATGTAAGAGCATATTCACAAGTCAATGTTTATGTACAATTTATACCATTATTATTAACAATCTTTTTATTATTATATCTCAGGTGAAGTTCGAAGGTCAGATGACACATCAGATGAAGACAGCAAGGACTCCAGCAAGGCTGCCAGCACACTTTTGCCAAAGAAAGAGGACAATGGAAACGAATCACAGAAAGACGACTTGAAATCAGAAACATCAGTGAATGGGATCATTGATGGCAAAACTGAATCAGAACTTCATTCAGAAAATACCACAAAAGCTCATAACATTAAAGAAGAGCCGGTGGAGGTGTTGGACATAAAACCAAGCACAGCAACATTTGAATCATCGTCTGAGAGTCTGAGTTCATCAGTAAAGTCAGGAAGAAATGAGGAGGTGAAGAGGAACAGTGCGGAAGAGATCCAACAGACTCTTAAGAATGACCAGCAGGCCAAAATCCCTTTGAAAAAGAGAGGAATGAAGTTTAGTGAAGACTTTGAAAAAAGTAGCAGCATTACAGTGCAAATTCCATCTGTTACTCAGGTTAAGGAAACTTTTAATTCGGAAACGGCTCCTGACCAGACAAAGACTGCACTAAATGACCATGTTAATGGTGAAATCCCGCCTACATTAGAAAAAGATCTCCACGATCGGTTAAGCGAACCGTTAAAAGACACCACCAGCTACAAACAGCAGAATACGGAAACAGAAACGGGTAAATCTGCAGTGGGTCCAGAAAAAGAATCACCATCCACCGACCAGGAAGGGATGCAAGATAAAAAAGACAGAGATGAGAGCACAGAGACGGTCCCATCATATCAGGCTGACCTGGACTTGAAAGGCACACAAGCAGAAAAGGAGACCACAGTACCAGAAAAGAGGGAAGCACACGATTCTGCTTCATCACCAAAAGCAGAGTCAACACTTTTACTCAAAGATGTTAATAATGCAGAGACACTGAAGTCTTCTAATCATGAAACGTATGAAACAGGCACAGAGAAACCAGCAGACACAGAGAAGACTTGTATTGAAGACAAGACAACTTCATCAAAGGAAACTGATAAAACATTAATGATCGATGAGTCAGATGGCTCACAATTAAATCATGAAGCTATACCCAAAGAAACAGAAACAAAGGACTCAGAGGAAAAACCAGACTGTGTAGACATGGATACATCAGAGTCAGTTCAGATGGAAGAAACTCAGACATCATCTTTATCAGACATAAAGCAAGCAGACCTGAGTGAAACAGATGCAAAACATATGGAAATATCTGAGATCAATGTAGAGAAATCAGATAACTCACAAGAGAAGGAAGTAGACGTTAAAACAGAAACTGAATCTGTAGTCACAGACCCTGAGAAGAAAACCGATGACTCTGAAAACACTGCATTACCACCTGTGGCTAAAATGACAGACGATGACGATAACACAGACACCCAGAAAGTTACTCAATGTTCTACTGTTAATACAAATGCAGATGACCCAATAATCACTGATGAATCAAAGGAACTTTCCAACACTAAGGAGGCTATGGAGCTTTCTCCTACTGAAGAGGGAAATAAATCAGAGTTGTGTAAACCTGCGGAGAAGCAATGTAACATCAAAGATGAAGAGCTCACTCCAAAGAGAAACGGTGAGCCCTCTGAGAGTGATACTGAAAAGATAGGAAATACTGAGAGGACAGAAAAGCCTGGAGACACAAAGACGTCTGTCAACTGCGAAGACAGCACAATACATAATGTTACCAAGATGAGTGACTCTGTGCCTAGGCCGTCAGAGGTAGAGGCAGTGACCGTTAAACAGGATCTGACAAAGCCACAAGAGGATGACAAAATTGAGATGAACTATGTTGCACATGAAACGGCAGAAGAAACATCTAAAGGGAAAGATAAACCATCTACTCCTGTTGAAAAGACTGAGGTCTCAGAAGAAAACGACCAAAAGTCTAACGAAGAAGTAAAGATGTCAGAAGAACAGCAAGAGAATAGCAAGCAGCCTGAGCATACGTCATCAGAAAGTAAAACGGATGATGACGAGGTAAGTAAAAAAGACACAGATAATGAAAAACTTCAAAAAGTGAATGAGGAACAGTTATGTGAGGAAAAAAGCGTTTCTGAAGATTCCATAACAGATAAACCCTCAGTTACTGATCAAACAAAGGAAGAGGAACATAAAAATACAGAAGCCTCCATGGAAATGGATGAATCTGGTCATGAAAATGTGAGCAAGGAACCCGATGCCAAGTCCTCGGGTGAAACTGAAAAACAAGACCATCCAAGTAATGAACCAAAGACTGATAAGAGCACTGATGAGGAAAGTAAAAGCAAAAGTGGCAAACAGGAATCTGCAACAGAAAAAGAGGTGACAAATGGGGATGAAGCTCGGTCAGACGTTCGGGTTCTTGGCAGTCGTCAGAAAATTAAGACCCCTGTCCATCGAAGGAAAGCTGAACTTCAGAGAGAGGAGAGACAAGGGGATTCAGAGTCTGATACGAACGCAGGGAGATCTCTCCGAAGGTCACCAAGGATTTCAAGACCGACACCAAAGGCGGTAGAGATCCAGGACAAGAAGAGTGAGAAACCACAGGCTGCTCCACCAGTTGAGAAGCACGAGAAAGACAAAGATGAGAAGGATGACGGCGACGAAGAGGAGGTGCTGGTGAAGGCTGTCCAAAAGAAACCAAGAGAGAAAAAGCCAGATCAAGAAGGCCAGCCCAAAGCCAAGGTAAGGCTGCCAACTCTCAGTAGAACTGTGAAACACTGTGACTGTTACACCATCTTTGATCATTTCCTTCTCCTAAAGACGAGAGCAGTGGTTGATAAATGATTCTGTTCTGTTTAAGGGGAGAAAGAGACGGAAGACTCGGTGGTCCAACACACGAACGCGCCGTAAAAAGAAAAGCTCAGAAGACGAAGACGACAACAGCGACGAGGAGTCCAGTGATGAGGAGGAGAGTGAGGACGAGGATGACAGCGATGAAGACTACAAGGTTGAGCGGAGCAGGAAGAGGCGGAACTGGAACAGAGAAAGACGAAGCTCGGAATCTTCAGATGATGACCTACCTCCAAATGATGACCCCTGCAAACACTGTGGTCTTCCAAATCATCCTGAGCTGGTGAGTATGAGGGATCACGTATCACTAAGCTATATGTCATTCGAGAACATAAAGTGAGAATTTGCATTCTAGACACCACTCATTTAAAATATTTGCTGTCCTGCTGCCAGCAGCTTCTCTAACTTTACAATGTTGTTTAATTTAGATGTGTGAAGAGCTCTGCGTTCATTTCCAGTGTTGGAGTTAACATCTGTCTACGGCTTTTTTTCAGATCTTACTGTGTGATTCGTGTGACAGCGGATACCACACAGCCTGTCTGAGGCCTCCCCTCATGATCATTCCTGATGGAGAATGGTTCTGTCCACCCTGTCAACACGTACGTACCAGCTAGAGGACCAGAACTGATGTCAAAACTATATACATCTTTAATATTTCTTTCCCTTTGTAGAAGCAGCTCTGTGACAAACTAGAAGAGCAGCTACAGAACCTCGATGCTGCTCTGAAAAAGAAAGAGCGAGCTGAGAGGAGGTGAGAGATTCTCCACTTCTGCCGTTGATTAAAAATGTTGTCACAAGGGCCGCATTTCAGGAAAAACTGTTAGTGACGACTTAGCAGCAAATGATCAGACGGTGTTGTTGTTTGAGCTACATGTTCTTAATATTATCAAATTCTATTGTGTATTATTTTCTCCAGAAAAGAGCGTCTCATTTACGTTGGCATCAGTCTTGAAAACATCATCACGCCCACTGTAAGTACACAATGTGCTTGAGTCCAGTGTTGACCAGGTATTACAACTATAGTACTGTTATAAATGTACAGCTGCCACTGTTACTACATCCATACAGGTGGAAGTAGAGGAAGAAAAGCCTGAGATCATAATCAAAGAGAAGAAAGAAGTAAAGCGGAGTAAAAGCTGGGGTCGAAGGTCAACAAGAGCAAAGAAAACCATCAGCTACAGGTTTGAACATGTGCTAATTTTCGATTGAATTCAAAACATAATTTTATAAAATTGATATGTAAAAATATTAATTTGGGAATTAACTAGAAAAAAGATCAATAAAAGATTACACTACAGAGGAAAGTACAGGTGCCTCCATGTCTTCTGAAAACAGCAGCAAGTTCTGTTTAATGAATTGCTGTAGTAACCAGTGCTTGTAAAAATATCTCTTTCCACTTGGAACTGATTCAACTACAGTTACTTTTGACAGAGTCGATTTTTGGTGCAGGTGGCACAAAAATTGAGCAAAAACTTGATGAACTCAAGTTCAAGTACAATATCACACAAAACGAGTGTCGTCTGTGCTGTACGTTTGCAGATTTGATGAATTTGATGAGGCAATCGAAGAGGCCATTGAGGAAGACATCAAGGAAGCAGAGGGTGGTGGTAGGAATACAAGTTCTTTAAAACTAAAAACTGTCATCATAACTTTATATTTAAAGTATAAAACGTGGGAGTATCAGTCTTGTATCATATTGTTTACAGGAGCTGGTCGGGGTAAGGACATGGCCAACATCACAGGCCACAGAGGAAAGGATATATCCACCATCCTTCAAGCAGAGGAGGGGAAGGAGAACGGCCGCCCTGCACGGCCTAGTGCCTGTCAGCGCAGAAAAAAACGCAGGCGACTCAATGACCTGGACAGCGACAGCACTGTGGACGAGGAGGAAAGTGAAGAAGAGTTTCGCCTTAGTGAAAGGTAAGAATGAATGCAACTGTAATTACTAAGCGAGTTCAACATTTAAAGGTCGATTTACCTTTTATGCCTTTTGTTTTCCCACGGCTCCAGCTCAGAGGAAGAATTTGTTGTGTCAGACAATGAATCGGAGGCTGAAATTGAGGCGGACTCCAACGACAGCGACTTTGGCAGCAACAGCAGCAGTAGGCGTCATGCTTCTTCACGGAGCCGAAAACCACTACAGCATCGACGAAGCTCCAGAAAGCGACGAAGACCAAGAGGATACTCAGATGATGAAGAAGAAGAGACGGATGAGGACGACGAAGAAGATGAGATAGGTACTTAGATTATAATATTGGTCTTTTGTCCTCACTGTTTCAACTTTAGCTGTTAAACCATGATTAATTTTGACTAAATGACTAAATACTAACCACAACAATAATTTACAATTTACTGTGACAAAGTTACAAAGAAAGTTTGTCTCAGCGACGAGAAATGATTGGGATTGTCTGACGGAAAGAAGCTAATCTTCACTGAAAGCACTAAAGATTGCGCCTTTTGCACAGATCCATCTGTGCAAAGTGCACATCTTCCCTGTACTCATGGCTCTTATCTTTCATTTGAGTCCAGTTTAGCTAAGCCGTACCCGAAAGGGGATAATTGTGGGTTCAACACAAAACCAAGAGTCACATAATATTTTGTGCTAACTCTAGTCAGCATTAACTCTGTCTGGTGGTTTTAATGTTGGAGTGGACTGGCAGCTGTCTGTGATGTACTGGTACTACATGGTGTCCAAATCTATTTATTTTGGAGCTTACAGACAACTTAGCAGAAGATTATAACAAACTGTAAAGCCACCTATTAGAAATAATTTAACTGATCCCATTAAATAACAGGACACTGTCATATTTATGACCCGGTATTATTTCGTGTCTGTGTGTGTCCAGTGACTGAAGGCTCCAGTGAGTTCAGCGACAGTGATCTTGATATGAGCCGACGACGGTCTCGACGCAGTCAAAAGAAGAAGGTGAACTACTGTGAGACGTCTGAGTCTGAAGGATCTCAGGCAGAAACCAACCGACCCAAAATAAAACACAGACGTCGCCAGGAAAGCTCAGACAGTGAAGGTCAGTCAGAAACTGCTTTATCAAATTTATCATGCATGCACCCAGCTGTACTTTTCAGGTTTGCCATTAATGCCACCATTTGTCATTAGAAGGGTACTGTAGATTGTGCGTATCTTTCACACGTACATACTTTTAATTGGAAATCCAGATTTACAGGAAACCAACAGTGTTTTTTTTTTTCTTTATCTAGCGAGTTTCTCAAGAGACTCTGAAGAGGAGTTGAGAATAAAGAAGAGAGCCGATTCCTCAGAAGAAGACTCGCACCAACGTCGCAGACGGCTCGCACTAAAACGCAGAAGAGCATCTGAAGATGATGACTCAGATGACGACTCGGATGAATCGTCGTCGGAAGAGGACCGTCCCATCCGTAAAAGGGTGAATCGCATTGACTCAGACGATGATGATGAGGAGGAGGAGGAGGAGGAAGAGCAAAACCCCAAGGACAAGAAAGCAGAGGAGGAGTCAAAGGGAACAAACCCATTGGACTGCAATCTGGTGGAGCTGCCACCCACCAACGGACAGAACCCTATAAAAAGCCTTGAGGGCCTCATCACCCGCCCAACGGCCAACACTCCAGGCTTCATCCCACATCTGGAGCCATCCAAAAACGTCACAACAACACCAGCCACTGCTATAGCACCAAATGGTCTGGTGGGCCAGGAAATGGCAGCACAGGATGATGACGAAGATGACTTGTTAGGAGTCACAGACCTAGTGGACTACGTCTGCAATAACGAACAATTGTAAAAACAAAGGTGTACTGTTTCATTTTTTGTTGTATTTTTATATTGCTTAACTTTATTATTTCCTCCTCTACAAACACTTCTTCGTTGTGCGTTTTTACTTGTGTCATCAGGAGCTTGATACTGAACGGTCTCCGCTACAGCAAGAACTGGACCTCAGTCTGTAGCCGTCCCTGTGGGACTGTAAAACAATGAATAAGGGCACCAACCGATCAAGCCTCCGTTTGATAATAATCATTTCACCTGCAGACCACCCACATCATCCAGATCGACTGCCAAAACTGTCTTTTTCTTTCAAGTTGTGTCACTCATTACTCCTGTTGCCCTTTTGCAAACAATCTAATCAGAAATACTTAAAGTGTTTTGTTCTGGTACTCATCTACATGGAGGGGGATTTGGCACTGAAATCATTTACTGTGTAGAAAATAGTCGAATACTTGGTTTAAGGCTAAATCACTGGGACCATAATTGACTTAAATTGCAGGCCATCAAAAGTCAAACTAAGGCAAAATAATAGACGTTTTGGTAAATACGGAGTTGAATGAGAAGATACAACTCTCATGCCCATCACAAGTGTGAAGCTACCATAAGCAGCTTAGCTTAGCACAAAGAATGATTTAGTATACTGACATACGATATCTATGCTGCTCAAACTGAGCAACCGGATGGTTATAACTTGTCGGTCAGCTGTGTGTTGCTTTTCCCCTTAAAGCTAAGTAGACAAGTGTCTGGACAAAATCTTTTCGTTAGGCACCCGTGGTGGCAGCAATCTAACTGTCGGAGAGAAAATTCTCCAAAATGCCAAACTTGTACTTTTAAGCAGAAAGCGTCACGTCTGGTACATTTGAATCACGTATTTGATAAGCTAACCCACACACACCACAGGTGGGACACTGTGCTGTGTTGTAGGTCATTCGCCGTTTTCACCCTCAATGTCACACATATAAATTCAGCCCCTGACGTCCTATGAAGGTGTGAATGTATATATGTGATGAACTAGTTGACCAAGCTTCATTTGTCAGCCCCTCCCCTTGAAGTTTTGTTAAATGATAGATTAGCCTTTTATATATTGTATACATATATTATTACCTTATCTGCATTTGCTGCCATCAGTATCGGTAATGAATTCCCAGTTTTTGTCTGTTTGGGGAAACAAATTCCGAAGTAAAACTTGCTTGTCCCTCCTAATTGTGAGATCTAGTGTAGATGCCTCATATAACATTTATAATACATTTTGTGATTTTTTTTTTTAATGAGTATTTTTTTTTTGTATATCTAAATATTTGTTGTCGTCTCTATAAGTGAATTGTAAAGTGTCTTTTCTTTGTACATTGCTCTTCATAGAAGGTTCAAAAACCTGCAGACCTAAGGTTTTTAACTAAAATAACACTTAGCTCTGAAACATCCCTATTTTCATCTTCGGTTTTTTATTTCCTCCCCTGGATCTTCCTGCATTAAACAAATCAATTTCATTTTTATCATTCTCCATTTTTAAGATCCTGAGTTGTCGTTTGGGTCAGGTTGCAATAAAGTACCAACCTTTAAGACCTCGTCGCAGATTGTGAAAGATAAACTTCATATTTGAATATTTTGTGTCAGGATACAGTTGAAGCAGGGGAATGGACAGAATGAGTAAAACGAACCAATGACTTCACTGACCTCTGCTGGAATCAGTCTGTGTATATCTGTAGTTTTTGCTGTAATATATTTAGAGGCATTTTTTTAATCATTGAAAAATATATTGGGCAATTCTTTTGGGATTGCATGAGTTTCTAATAATTT
The DNA here is from genome assembly GCA_030770545.1 of Macropodus opercularis. NCBI lineage: Eukaryota > Metazoa > Chordata > Actinopteri > Anabantiformes > Osphronemidae > Macropodus > Macropodus opercularis. The sequence goes on along the minus strand of CM061102.1, from coordinate 6,311,372 downwards.
TCTTTTCTAGGGAAGTAATATTGGCACAACAATTTGTTTTGTACCCAAACCAGAAAACTTGTTTTAACCGGGCATGTTTTAAGGATGTTATCTCCTGACCTGTTGTGAGGTAGATACCAGGACATTTCATCATTTGCAGTGAGATTGTGTAGGTAAGCACTAGCTGACTTACTAACGGCATGTTACACAAGCTCTGGGAGAAGGGCACGTTATTGTAGGAAATCATATAGGACAGCTGTATCTGGTGAAGAGAAGAAGTGAGGCCTGTTTGTAAGATATTTTGTAAATTAGTCTCAGCATGGTCTTCAGAGGATAAACCACTATTTATCATACTGTTTTGATACTGACAATGGCCAAAACATGACTTCCAAGACAAAACCTGTATGTGCTGCTTGCAGTGCACACAACACAGGCTTCTATACACAATATTTAGCTATTAGATTAGTTGGACAGAATATAGAAAATCAAATTCTACAAATGTAATAGAAGTGTGTGTTCTGGTGGGTTGAGTCAGTACAGGAATGTTGATGTCTGTGTGTTGTATGTAACGTTGTTTTATATTCTCTTCAGAGATAAGGAGAATGTACTAATATGTATCTCGCGGTTATGAAATAACCAGTAGCAAGAAACGCAAAGGAGTAGAGACAAACACGCAAAGGGGCAAATTATTGGGGGGATGAGGGAGGACGTCGGTGCCAATGACTGAAGTGTTAACAGAGTTTCCTATTTACCTCACGATAAATCTAGGAGGGAAGACACCCTGTCCACTGTGTACAGATGCTAGTAGACTGGTTGTCAGTGTTAATGTCTGCTCCTTGCTTTTGTTAACTTCACTGTTATTTCTTATAAATCTGATCTTGTACATTTGTCATAATAAAATTGGTTTTAAGCCTCATGTCTCCACAACTTTATTGTCCAATGTTTTGGACAATAAACAAGCTATAGAAGATAGAGATCTGTTCCTATTAATTACAAAGCGTAACTTTTCAGTTCCCAAAAGCTAAATAATTAGTACATTTAAAGATATGTGTTTTTTATTTACTTAAATAAACTACTTGGATCATGACCTAGTTTGACTGTTTAGGTGTGTGGCTCCCTGGATGAATAATTGTTGGTTTAGACAATAATTAAAATATTTTGCACTTCCTAGATTATCCTGATGTATTTATACTTCATTTTTGTTAAAGCTGTCCAGCCAGAACATTTAGATAATCCCAAAAGAAAACACTCTTGCATTACACAACGTGACCTTTGTGCCCTTTGCTCCCCCTTCCTATGCTGCATGACTCAGCCATATAGTAAACAACAGCCCCACTGTCCATCCTGCAGCAACATACTAACACATGAACATATGACCAACACGAGAAGCTTCATCAGTTATTTTAATCAAAATATTTTGAATGTTAATGTAAATTACAACACTAAACCAAAATGATCCTGTACATTTCACTGTACAACCGGCATGTGCCTTAAAAAACAGTACATTCAGGTATAATCCACCCTAAAAACCAGTTCTCATCAGCTTGTGAGAGACATTTAAAGATGTAAATGATTGCGTTTCCCGTGTTAGTTTGTTTACACACCTCGCTGGTAGACATTTATTGAAACGTGAAGCTTGTAGTTCTACTAAACAGAAGAATAATATTGGCCTGCTTATCTGTATAGAGCAAAAAGTAACGTAGTTTCTACTGTTGTGCATCTAACAGAGCTCATACAAATATTTGGCAGTTTAAGAAAAGGCCTTTAGTAAAACCTAAAAACTATAAAGGTCATATCTGAAAGTCAAATTATTAAAAGCAGTATATAAATATATGTTTCCTTTAAATTTGTCCACCCATTTTATTTATATGAAATGTCTTTAAAATGTTTAAAAAGTCTTTTTTCACAGCTTGGACAAAGCAGCTGAGGTGCAGCACAGGTCAACCTCTTTTTTTACATTTATAGGTAATTATGATTATAAATGTAATTTATTATGTAAATCTGCCCGGTCGCAATTACAATCTTTATATTTGAAAGTAAACATTGATGTGTACGGTTTGGTGTCGCTACATAGAGTTTAAGGTTTTGGTCGTTGTGCTCATGCACATCAGTACTGTGTGTACTTCCTGAGTTTACGTTTACAGATGACTGGTCAGTCTTAGGGTTTGTGCTCGTCACAGTTGGTTCAGTTGTTTCATGGCACGTGTACAAGTCACACCTGTTCTGACTGTTGACTTACTGCGCAGTGTTACTGATTAAAGTTAATTATACTGGTGTTATTGACATGACATGGAATCATCTGCTTAGGAACATCAACAAACCAACTTCAGGCGATTCGACCTGTCCTCGGGTCACCGCTACTGGGTTTTCCGTTTCTGGGCGGTGGGGACTTCCAAGCCAATGGTGCTTTTTCCAGACAGGAAAGGGATGATCTTCTCAAACAGCAGAATACAGCTCACTGCACCTAGAACACATGGTTGACACGAGACGTTACTGTGAGGGACGCGTAGCATCATCTAGCAGTAGTGGAAAAACCCAAACCCTTATAGCGTCACAATAAGATTTTCCACATTTTCTAAGAAACTAGGTGGAAAACGAGACTGGACGTGCTGTCTCTCAGCTGATTCTATGTTTCTGGTCTTCTGTTATTCCAGCGATACTGGGCTGTGCTGTCGCTACAGTCTCACAGGGGGGATGTGGTCTAGTTTGTTCTGGTTCTCAGACGACTGAAATAACTTAGCGTCTTTAAATACAGGTATATTTTAAATGATGGATCCTTCAAACCATACCTTTGGGCCGGTACATTGGACAGCGCTGGTTCAACTTAGCTCGAATAAATCCACAAACGCTTTTAAGGACTTCAAGGCTACTCGCCCTGTGGCAGTTAAGTGCACACACGAATAGGTGAATGAACGCTTGCTTGTTGAGAAGGGTATATAATCTGCGCCCTCGGCTCCTCACCTAGAACTGGTCCGAGCCAGTATACGAAGCAGTACTCCATGTACGTGTGGCCGCTGCAGGGGAACTGGATGGAGAAGGCCAGGACGGGGTTGAAAACCGCTCCGGAAATACTTCCACCTGCACACAGAGAAAAACAGGATCAGACAGATTACGCATTCAAATGTGGTGTAACTCTAAACTCGGTAGCTGTCCCACAACATGGTTTCAGGAGAACAGGGCCTGTGCTCAGTGCCCACTGATTCTAGTATCAAAGACCAGGTGATGTACAGTAAATGAGCAGCATCATGCCCCCAGAGCAACCTCCCTATCACAGGTAGATAACCCAGCCATCTATGCAGGCTATCAGATCTCTGATAATCACTGGCGTCTGGCCATTCGGACCTTTTTGATTACGTCACTTCAATCACGCCACTCACCAGAGTCAAAAGGTGCTGACCATGAACCCTAGCGTCCCCCAGTCACCCCCGGCCACAACAGGGCACCTCTAATGAATGGTCCAAAGAACTGTACGCGGTCATATTATAAAAAAGTAAATCACTGTCAGCAGAACTTCGAAGAAACATGTGTAAACTACAAACTCAGAAAGGGGGGAGATGATGAATTTACTAAACACCATCAGTGACAAACTTCACCCTGACTAAAAGCTTCTGCTTTGTCACTGGTCTCCAAACGTGTCATCTTGTCAGTGTGAGCTCTAGAACCTAGAGAATCTGAGAATCCGTCATTATTTTCTGAATTGTATCAAATAATGACGAGTTTGATCCTTATTTGTGCCACGTGCCATTTATTTTTTTTACCTCACATCATAATAAATCTGTTTTCATGGCGTGTGTGACTGCATAAAGTCGTTTTAACTCAGGTGACACTACTTCATTAACTCACCTGCGTAGACCAGAGCAGCGACGAGGGCAGCGAGGCAGTGGACGCGGAGTTTCGGCTCCACTTTGTGGATGTGCAGGACCGCAGCCTGGAAGGCGAAGGCGCAGGCCAGCTCCACGGCCGCGGCCTCCAGCACGGTCCCGCCGAGGGGGTCGAAGCATCTGAACCCGAACCTCTGGTGCCGCTGGTGGACGTCGGACAGAGCCAGCGACCACGCGGAGGTCGCGAAGACCCGCGCGGCAACCGCAGCTCCGAACTGGCAGGCTATGACCCCCACCGCCGCCTTGAGCGTGCTGCTCCCGCGGAAAACGCTCTCCACGGCTCCGCTGGGATTACACGTCGCCTCGCGGAAGGTTGAGAGGTGGACGACCGTCATGGTGTAGGTGAGGGTCAGGCTGGCGGCCAGCTCCAGCCGCGCGGTGCCGCCCAGTAGTTTGAGTTCGTGCGTGCACGCGCAGAGCTGGAAGGTGGACGCCGCTTCCAGCAGGTAAATCCCACGAGCTCCGGGGAAAAGACGCGCTGCCGTGCGGCGGATTACCTCGCTGAGCAGCACGGCGGCTCCCAGCACCCCCAGGGAGACCCACAGGTCCGTCATCTCCGGTTTCTACCAGCGAGCTCGGCTCAGCCTCGACGCACTAAGCGATCCTCCAGAGGGAGGAGACTTTAAAGTTTGCCAGTTTACTTTGCTGCCACGCTGCCGCTGCTCTGCCGCAGCCTCGTCAAAACACGCAGCAGGAAACAAGAAGCCTTCAAAATAAGAGAGCTAGAAGTTCGTATGAAAATAAATATGAGCACAGTTAAGACCAACAACATTTGCTGTTTATTCGTTAGTGGTATTAAGATATTGAGTTTATATCTGATTATGCTTTAAGGCTAAACCTGGCCACGGATGAGGCTGACTAAATTGTGCGTGTAATCATGACATGACAGTTTCCATTTGGGCTACACACCTTCTTTGTTGTCAAGGTTAATTGATAAAGCATCTATTGCCCTGAAGGACAACTGGTTTTATTAAGAGGAACAGGACTGAAATTAATTGGACTGGATCTCATATATATCGTCTGGTCATATATTTTTAATGAGTGCAATAGTCACAATACAATAAATGCGCTGTTTGTTTTATTTATGGCAGTTTATTGATGTGACTATCATAAAACAAAGAGTCAGATAACAGGCCGTTGCTACTGAACAACTGGATGATTTACTTATTGTTGGGCAGACTTTTCTTTTTGACAAAGCCAAAATACGTTTTTAAGGCCTTTTAGAGTTTAACTTTGAGATAAATAACTTCTAGCTGTAGCCAGTTGCACATCTAATCTCTGATCAAGAAACAAAAGCATTGCAAAATATAAGATACCAGATTTTATTTTGAAGGTTGTAACAGGAAATGGGGCCTTTATTTTGAATCGCTTGACGGTTGAACTAGTTTAGGGGCAGCCTTCACAGTGTGACAGGCCCAGAGATTCACAACAGGACAAATCCCTGTAGTTGGTCAGCGAGTTTCCTTAGAGTCTCCAGCAGGAGGCGCTGCACGAACCTCATCAGATTAAGCACAGCAATAGCTGCAGGTGGCCTTGTTGGTTGCAGTGACACATGCTGAGTTTTATTGTAATCTGATGATAATAATAATAATAATAATAATAATAATAATAATAATAATAATAATAATAATAGTAATAATGTATCTGATAACTAAAATTAAAACGATTTACCTGCTGATTTAAAATAGGACAGATGAGCAAAGGCCATGTTTGTGCACTGTGGTATCATTCGGTGTAAAAGCCCTTCAATCAAGCCTTTCTTACTTTTTCTTGCCAACGACCTGAAAAGATAATTATGACTTGTGCAGAACTACAACAACTGCTACAAGCGAGTGAACTGCTACAAGTAAATAATCCACCATTCAGATAAACGTTTGCGTGTGTAATGATATTTGCTTTACATGCTCGCTTGTCTTTGCCAAAGCGACCGATTGATGCTGCCCTTTATAGTCGGTTTATTAAAAAGAAATGAAAGGGAAAATCCCTCTGGATAAAAAATAATGAAATGATAATCTTCACCCAGATCGACACAAATGAATGTAAAGAGGACTACGCTTAAACCCGCCCCATACTTTTCAAAATAAAAGGTTTAATGCCACGTTACTTTAAATTTCACGTGTTGAAATGCTGTTTTGTTTTCGCATGGTGTGCCACAGTTCGGCTGAATATTAATGGCGCCGTTTATTCATTTCGTCGAACGTGGATTTTCAGCATCATATTTTGGAAAACGCGAGGCTTCCGCAACAAAACTCAACGGAAGCGCAACAGCTGAAACGCCGCGTCCATCATCTCCGGTGCCTGGTTTATTTATTATCCCTCCTATTTTTAACACAAGTGGTACATCTGCTCACGTCTGGTTAGCTTGACTCTAATTCTCGCCAAAGGCCATCTTGCTGTGGAGGCTTGTGAGCTGCCGTCAACGGGGAAACGGAACCGGGCTGGAGGTAGGACATCAACATGCTGATGCTAAGGAAGACGCAGTGATGATGCTGAAGATGCTTTGACCGCGACGATGCGCTTCGTGGCTTAGAGCAGTCACCAAAGTGAACGGGAAGAGAAGTCGTTGTTGATTATTGGTACGTGTTTACGCACCGTTGTCTGCTTTTCTGTTCGCCTTACGCACAGCACGAATAGGTGCGAACTCTGGAGTGGATCCATATAGTGAGTAAAACCAGACTTGATGCAACTAAGGCCAGAGTTCAGTCGAAGGTAAACTGTTTCTGGTCTAATGCATATACTGCATAGTAGGGAAGAGCTGAGCTTTTGAACTGCAGCAGGAGTATTTCATTATTGGACAAGCTGCATCAAATTAAAACCCAGGCTCCTACACTTAAGCCTTAACTTCATCACAGTAAGTATAACGTGTGTTGGCCCCTGAGTCCCTGTAGGCCCTTTATGCATGCTGCAGATGGACACACTCGTGTTGCAGCCATCAGATTGTTTACCACGGAGTCTTCTGGCTGCTCCACATGTGAAGAGAACTGGGCACTGATGGCAGCACTGGAAACGTGGTTGGGCCTCTTGCTTCTACTCCTCGTTGAGCAGATGCTGGTTCTGCTGCGGGGTCATTGTCCTGTTCAGATCCTATCATGTGCCATCTTTGAGTGACTGCTGTGTCGTCTTCTTTGGACATGTTATTACTGACATTTGCAATCAAGCCTGTGAAGTCGATTCACAATCACTTCTTTATGTTGATGTGTTCCCTTAAATTTCTTTGGTGCAAACACTTCTAGACATCTGCAATGTAGTTTTCGTTTCATGTTTGAACAGTGCAGTAGGAGTATAATTGTAAACTGTCAGCCTTTTGATCTGTGTACTTGGATTGCGAGGCTGTGTTTGTATCCATTTCATTGTGTGACAGGATGGCGGGTGTGTCACGGTGTGTATGAACCATGGAGTCCCCGCTGTCCCGGCTGAGTTACCTCCGCGCTACGCTGCTGCAGCGATACGAGCACCAGCCTTTGGTGTCGTGTCTGGCCGGTCTGTACGGCTGCCAGTGGAGACGCTACAACAGGAAGTGCAGTCAGCCAGGAGACTGCTGCTGCAACAAGGTCAGACAGCAACCAGCAAGATTCACACTGGCCACAGCTGGTCAGTCCTGGATTATCCTCCTGAAGGGCCCCAGCAAAAATGAGTTAATCTCCTAATGTAGCATATACAGTTTATCAGTTATGCTCTTGTTCTAGGCCATCAACTCACCGTTAAATGCAGCGAACAAACTTCATGGGTGAAGTGATAGCTTTTTGTTTGTTTTAAGGTCAGAGATTAATTTCAACTGTGCAGTAAGTGAATGAAAGACGTGTTGTCTCTGCTGACAGCTGGAAGGCGCCAGTTTTGCTCTGCTCGTGGTAGCTTTCTGCTTAACGCTGGTGTTTCTCTACTTCTGGGGACAAGCAGAGAACGACTACAATGACTTTGACTGGTGGGTTGTGATGCCTGCACATGTGCAATCATTAACCGTACTGATCCCATGGAGCGCTGCCGCTCCCTGTAGTGTGCATGGCCGACTGCCTCTGCTAAAATACTACTTGGCTTTGGGATTCACCATTTTTCCAGCACGTCCTGTTTGCACACATATATTCTTTTTCTGTCCACACGTCTGGATTTTAGGCCTGTTTTGTTTTGGTGCCCTCTCTAATAGTCTTCCTGTCGCTAACCCTGTGCCTGATGTCGCTCTGGGTGTGAAGGTTTAGCTTTGGGAGTTTGGGATTCTGGTTTCCCTGGTCTGTGGTGCTTCTGGTGGTGGCAGCAGGCTTCTTCACGTACGTCACTGTCCTCATGGTGAGACACAAACACGACACCTCATTTTTAAAAGGATGGTATCAGATAACAAACGTTCTGTTGCTATTGTCAAGTCTTGGTATGGGAGACGTTTTCACAGCATCACTGATCAGATGTAGCTCGTCTGTGTTTGCTCTGTGCAGCTGCTGGCTGTGTGTCTGCTGTCCGAGGGCCAGAAGCTGTATTTACACTGGAGTCACAAGGTAGCGCTGCTCTGCCTCACTTTTGATTACGTGTATGCCTCAAGTTTTAGTTGGTAAAAATGTATTGTTACATTTCTGTATGGTGTTTAAATGGTGTCTGTAATCTCTTAATGGCCTATGAACTGGGGTTATTGCTTGTAGATAGATGCTTTGTTTTCCCTGTCTGTTAGATTGGGATCCTGTTGAGCTTGACTTTCTCCATCGTGGCCACTGCCGTCCTCTCGGACCTCTGGAGCAATGAGTGGACAACTTTGCTGCTTTCCTTCCAGGTGACTCTCTTTCTCTTCTCCCATCAGGTCACACTTTTTCTGTTTCCCACTCACGATTTAGTTTTGCGCTCTCGCCAGGTAACAGCGCCGTACTTACACGTGGGCGGGGTCTTAATGATGACGATGCTGGCTTGGCCAATAGCTTTGCATTTCTTTCGAATGAAGAGCAGAGGTCAGGTGCACAGCTGATCATATTTTTCATGTACATCGAAGATGTGGTTTTGTGTTAATTAATCAGTTGGATCAACACAAGTCTGACTTTTCTGTCGTGTTTCAGTAATGCGTGGCCTGATCTTGGGCGTGTACCTGACCATGCTCTTCACTCTTTACATGTTGCCTCTTGGATTGTTTTCTCCTTGTATTAAAGAGAGGGGGGCGCTGGGCCCTGCACCCGCCCTCATTGGCCATAGAGGAGCCCCCATGGTAAGCAGGAACTAACAACCTACACCACACAGTTAATACCATAATCATCTTTACTAATGAAGTTTTCTTTTCCCATTGAGTCTGAAAAACCTCAAACAATCCAGTATGAAGCAGCATAGTCAGACTGTTTGGGATGTGACTATTGTTTAGTAGCAGGAACACTGCTTTCGGTCGCACCCTTCCTGTCGTGACTGTTTGGCAGCTGCACGCTGACTCTAAATGTTTAGACATTTATTTCTACTGTACATGCTCAGTAGAAATGCACCTATTGTGTGCTAACAATCTTTGGGTTGTTGGATAGATCTTGTGTGTGTGTGTGTGTGTATTTACAGCTGGCTCCAGAAAACACACTGATGTCATTTGAGAAGGCAGTGGAAGCTGGAAGTGAGGGTCTGGAGACAGACGTCACTATTAGGTTGGTTATTGTCAGACTATATGTACGGCCCTTGAATATGCTGTATACTGCGGAGATGGTGATGTCTTGTCTTGCCGTGTTTGTAGTTTGGATGGGGTTCCCTTCCTGATGCATGACCACACACTGCGACGGACCACCAACGTTCAGGATGTTTTCCCCAACCGGTCCAACACCCCAGCTGCCATGTTCACCTGGGCTGAACTGGAGAGCCTGAACGCTGGGTCCTGGTTCCTGTCTGTGAGTCTCATTAGCTAGTCTTACATGCTAAATAGCATCCTAGGCTGCGTTCTACAAGGAATCGAAGGAATCCTCTTTCTGTCCTGTATTAAAATAGTCTATTTAATTTTGTATTCCAACTATAGTTTGGCACAATCCCAACATATGCTCCAGTGTGATTTGTTGTTTTTTTTGTATGTATATATGATACATTTCAAGTTAATGTGTTGATCCATGTAAACCATCTAAACAACAGATGCAAGGAGTAAAAGTGATGTAACATAATCATGTGGCTGAAGCACACGTCAGCCTCTGTATTATGTCACAGTATTAAGTATTGATGGTTGCCTCTTTTAGAACAATCCCTTTGGTACGGTTGGCTCTCTGGGAGCAGAGGACCAGCAGCAGGCAGGAAACCAGTCCATCTGCAGCCTGCAGGCCTACCTCCAGCTGGCAGGCCGCACAGGGAAACTGGTGATCTTTGACCTCTACCGTCCGCCCATCGGACACCCGTACAGAAACGATTACATCCGACGCACGCTGAAGGTCATCCACAATGAGTATTCTATTAACTCCTCACAGGTGAGACTCCTTGGTCCAGTTCCTACAGCGTATCCTCAATTTTCTTTATGAAAAACAAAATCAAACAAATCTAGTTGACTACAAAATGGAATGTTTTTTGTCTTTGAATACTTGTTTTTTGGGTCACACCAAAATTGCTGTGGCAGGTGCTTTGGCTGCCATCAGATCTGAGGCACGAGGTGCATCGCGTTGATCCCGAGCTCCAGCAGACATCAGGAAGTCGACTCCCTCTAGACGAGCTCCATAGTAACCACGTCGTGAAACTGAACCTCCACTACAGCTACATGTCACCTGAGCTCATTAGGTGTGTGTGTCGGTCGAAGGTGGCCCTCGTGTTCAGTCACCCAGTATGACTTTGTCCTCACTTGTGTTCAGTGACTATGCTGCAGGGAACATCACCACCAACCTGTATGTGATCAGCCAGCGGTGGCTCTACTCCCTGGCCTGGTGTAACGGAGTCCACTCCGTCACCACCAACGCTCCTCAGCTGCTCAGCACCATCACTGCCCCACTTTTCCTCATGGTACGTTTCGCTACAGGCTGAGCTCTGGATACACGCAGGCCTAATTTAATTTAGGCACTTTATGTAAGATGCGTGTGCAAGCGTTACCGTTTCAAACATACGTTTTTATGTTCTCTCTCTATCAGAGTCCAGATGAGTATAACCTGATGTGGATTATCACTGATCTGCTGTCCTTCCTTCTGATCTTTGTCATCTTCACCTTTCACTGGTAAATCTCTCTCACAGGGGCAACAACACGACGTCATAGTCAGACATAGTCCTAATCTGTACATCTGAATTATTTTATTATTTTTAAGTATTTTTATTAAAGAGCATTGTGTGTGTCCACTGTTTCTTGAAGGTGGCGAGAGAGAAGACTGGCCTTCTGTTCAGGCAACAACATTACAGCAGACAACGGCACTTACAGCAAGTTCAAAACAGGTACAGCATTCTGTTTTACAGAGAGCTGCTTATACTACTTCAGCAAACGCAGTTACTGAAACAAATTCTATTTGACTTCTTCACTCTTTAACGTGGTCTCTCCGGACCTGACCTCATCTTTACAGAGATGAGTGACATATGGTCAGTCTCCAGTACAAACTCCCGGGCCGAGATGATGCCCAACCTGGCAACCGTGACGAGCACTGCTGACCTGGCAACACAGAGCCCGCTATGAAACCATGCTGCCAATCTGTAAGATCTTACAGTATACACAGGAAAATGTTTAATTTAAATAAAGTGAAACATGCCTTTACTTTATGAACTGCTGGATGGTATTTACTGTATGTCATTAACAAAAAAGTGTCAAAAATGCTGAAAAAAATTTAATTAAAAGGAAACTGAACATTACAGTCTGTTCTTCTTCTTCACGTTTTACGGGTATGACTATCTCAGACAATTTGATATATAAGTTGCGGACACGTCTTTGTATCAAGTTGTGTCAAAATCAAGATGGTAAAATGTGCAGCACTGTGAAGAGCATGAAACATCTAAAATCCCAATCAAGAGAAGCAACCTCATTCTTCTCTTCTGGAAAACGTCATTTATTAATATCTACAACAGAATATGCGGTAATTACATCATAGATGAAGCAGGTCCTCCTTAATAAACCAATCAAAAACCGACACTAACAGCTCATACATTTAGAAACAAATGATAAATGAGCGCAAGATCTTTAACATATGGACATGCTCTAAAAAAAAACAACAAAAAAACAATACTAGGTGTGAACTTTGTGGCACATACCACGAAAATAAACCAACTCCGATTCCTCCATAGTGCAGCTAGTTTAACACTTCACAACACCAGAGTTTGTTCTTATTGTCCAGGTTTGTGTATATATTGGCAAACTGAGGGGGAGACTAATAAAATGAAAGGGTCATTTTTGAAAACCGAGTTACCTTTGGTGTCATTTACGTTGTCAAATTATCTACATATTTAGTCTAAAACACTTAAGTTACTACAAGTTAGCACAAAACAACTGAGCATAAATTACAAATGCAGTTGAAAATAATGTGGGATTTGGTCACGGGTGTTTGCTGATCAGTGCTTGTACCTTTAATCCTCTTTTGGGCACTAGGACTTGGATTTAAATCACTTAAAGTAATAAACAATGTTGATGACCTTGTTCATATTACCAGCTAAAATACCGTCTAACCCTGCTGAGATGAATACACACCACTATCTCTTTCTATGTTTGTAAATACATATACCAACCACATTCTAACACGGAGAACACATTGTGGCGTTTAACGTGTCTCAAACATCATCAGAAGTAAAACTAAAACAACCCCAGTTGGTAAGATTTAAGATTCTCAGAGCTAAAAAGGAGACGTTCAAAAACGGATCCATGTTACGTGTGGTATGTGGGAAAGGTTTCATTTAAAGGCAACAGGTGAGTTTTAAGACGGGGCATAATAAATGAAAACACTGGCATCACAGTGTCTCAGTGAACACAGTCGTCTGCCTTAATAATCACGTGGTGGGACAATTCACGTTGGTTTGTCCAAGTGTCTAATGGCTTCTCACTTGCTGTTTCCCCTGGAGGTTCGCTGCTTGGTCATGGTCGTCAGCATCTGGCTGATGTAAGACGTAAGGAGGTCGTCCATTTTGTAGCCCTGAAGGGTGAAGGTCAAAGGTCACACTGTGCTAAAGTTCTTTTGTTTCTTAATCTTTAAATAATATTTGACTCACCAAAGAAGTCTCACACAGCAGTTTGCTGCCTCGGACCAGGTTTCCAATAGTGATGTGGAAGTATGTGTTACCGCTGCTCCAGTTGGAGATTTTAGTGAAGGGATGAGTGGTGACGATATCCTACAGGAAAAAAGTTAAAGTATCGTCCTACTGTACCATTTACTACACAACCGGCGACTCCTATTACTACTGCAAAACAAGCTGGACAGTTAAGAGTAAAGTATCACATTCAGTTCTGTTTCTAACCATCAATAAGTAAACGCAGCTCTCCTTCACTCTAGACGTTACTTAGCAAATACCAACAAATGAAAACATTGTAGCACATATTTGTGTCATAGCAAACTAAAATATTGTCTATAATTGTAAATACTGTAACACAGTAATATACTGTACACTGCATATATTTAGTGGCACAACTGTAAATTTTGACCTACCTTAGACTTAGGATCTATCAGACTGACTCCGTGCTTGTTGATTGCTATCAGGAGGGTTTCTGGGTAATTTGGATCAGTAGTTTGCTACAGAAAAAGAGCAGCGTGATTAAAGACAGTTCTTCACCTTTCACTCTGTGTGTTGATTCAATTTTAAGTATTACGTTTTAAGTAAGATGGCAAAAACGTGATCAATGTTTACGAACTATAATTCCTGTGTTTCTACCTTAACTTCAAAAAAGGCCGAACCAAACGTGGGCCACTTGTAAATGATTTTGAGGAAGGAAAGTTTTGCTTCTTCACGAGTTTTCCCTGAGTGTTTGTTGAACAGCGAAATGATCGCCTGAAAAGAAAACAAAGGTCAGAAACACTTATGAACATAATTTTGCCATAACTACGTGGAACCTAATTCTGCATTCTACAGACGGTGTCACGCCATGTATTCTCCTCCATATTTCAGCTTTGGCTGCTTTCAAGTGTTGGCTCACCCTCTTCCAGTCGTCCATAGACAGGTGCCGGATCTGATCCTGGGGGACGAGGTCCTTCAGGATCTTGGAAATATTGTGAAAATGTGATTTGTCATCTTCGAATTTCACCCTGTAGATTAGCGCTGCCAACTGATGCACTTCCTCCTTTGAACACCTGTGGTAGCCTCGTAGATACTTAGGCAGCTCCTGCAGGGAAATTATAAAATACACACAAGTCTGGAAATGACTCCTCTGTCACTTATGTGTCTTTGTAACTCGATTTAATTGAACACCATCCTTTTAAAGCATTTCTACATTGTGGTTGTGCTACTTTCATTTGACTGAGAAACTGCTCTTCTGCATTTCTTAGAGGCCACTCACTTGGTAATAGTGGAAGATGGAGTCAGCCATGGAATCCTTTCCTGGCACAGTGTTTGTCCACAGCTTCTTCATGAAAAACACCTGATAGGTCAGTGAAGGCACTACACCTACACACACAAGACAGAAGTGGCATAATAAGAACTATTAAAGCCCAATAAATCGATTAGAAGATACTAAAAACGTGAGCTTTAAAAGTCAAAACATTTTACCATCTTTTACGTGTCTGGCTTTTTTAATCCAGTCTGTCAGGTGCCTTACAAAGTCGAAGAAGAAGTCGCCGTCAGGCACGCTGATAACCTGAGAAACCGATCATGAATATTAAATGTGGGAATCACTGTAGCTACATCTGCCAACGAATCTGGATGATGGGCTTCTCTTTTGGAAGTCAGAGTGTCTGCTCACCTTGTCAGTGATCTTGACAAACAGACTGAAGCCCTCAGAGGATTTGAGCATAAGACGGCCAGAGATGTTGTAGCAGAAATCTTTGGCTTTGGTGCTCGACTCCACCTCGAACACCTGTGGACACAAAGACAATGAACTGAGACAGAAGAAAATCCATTTTCAGTTCAAGTGAGTTTAAATATATCTGCTTGTTCCATATTTATTATTTGTTACTGAAGCTTGAAAAAGTGTAACTAACCATACAACAATTCTGTTCAGCTGTTATATTGGCTCAGAGGTAGAGCTGTTGGCCACCAATCGTAGGATTGGTGGTTCGATTCCTGGTTTCCCCAGTCATGTGTCGAAGTGTCCTTGGGCAAGACACTAAACCCAAGTTGCTCCCAGTTCTCAGCTGTAAATGTGTGTAAATGTATGTGTGTTTGTGTGTGCGAACGGGTGAATGCACTTTGAGTACCAGTAGGTAGAAAAGCGCTATAAAAGTGCAGACCATTTACCATTAACCATTTATTAGTTGTCACTGACCTCGTCTGAGTCATCAGGGAAGTAAACCTTGTGGAAGATCTGCGTGGTCTTGTGCTGAATGGCCTCCACCTCCACCAGGTGAGGAGGGTACTTCCTTGATCCATTTCTATGATTTATAAGAGTAATGAGATGAAATGATACAAACTTAATGGAGAGGTTATGTGAGAAACAAAGAGCTGGTGTTACCGTAAGGCTTTCTGCAGCCGCTGCATGCAGTCTGGTGCCAGCGGATAATGTTTCTTGGCCTGGAGGAACTTCTGGACGTGAGGCAGCAGGATGTTACTGGGAGGAAACAAACCAGTGCAGAGCCACAGCAGCTCCCATCCCTTCTCCTCACTGTACCTACACGCACGAAGTTAAAGTTAAAGCTGCCTTCCAGTGTTGGGGTGTGTTGTTCCAGTGTCCCCCATTTTTTAATGACTTAATGCGTCCACTAAAAGTGCATGCTGTGATTCACACTTACTTGATGTGATTATCTGTGAGTTGTTTGAGAATCTGACAGAAGATCTCGTCTTTGAGCGGCTCGGCCTTCAGAGCCCCTTCAAAGATCTGATCGGTGAGTTCGTTGACAGAGCGAACTCGTTTGGACGGATAATCGCCCATATACTTCATCACAGGTGCAGCCTGAGTTAAGGACAGGAAAGCACTCTCATAACAACAGGCTTGCTGGGTTTTGTTCCCAACTATAATATTAAACATCCACCAAGAGTTAATATTTCAATTAGAGAACTAAAAAGATCTGAAAAGCATAATAACATTGAAACACTTCATACACACACAGTATTAAAACAACCGTCATGAAAGGATATCGATGAAGGCCAGACAGGCCTCCTGAGCGAGCTCTTCGTGAGCCAGGACTTTCTTGAGCAGAGGCTGTTTGAGAGGCTCCCGGGTGCAGCTCCACAGGCGCTCTTTCCCTCTGGTTTTAGAGATCATCACCCTACTCAGCGTGCTCTTCGGTGGAGGCCTGGAAACATGAAGGTGGAGACAGAAGAAGACTCAATATGTAGAATCAGCCCCAGTACGACTAAAGCACTGAATGAAACTGACTGTCGGACGGTACCTGAAGTAGTCGTAGGAGAACTCCTCCAGTGTGTAGGCCTTTGTTTTGTCCTCGTCTAAAAGATTCATCTGTGATAAACCGATCGATTCGCGCCTCTGATCCGGAGTCATGCTCACCAGAGCCTGAGAAATGTAGGTTATATTGTTTATTTTTATGTTCTACGGTCAAGTCATTATGTCTTTTAGAGTAAACCACTCACCACTAGGTCATACTGCGGTCTGGTGACGGTGGGCAGCACATAGACACAGTCAGCAGGGAAGTTTCCCCTCTGTTTGGTCCTGTCGTTGATGCCGTGAGCCCAGCCTGAGTTCATCACATGCTCGCCGTCGTGTTCATCCAGGATGATCAGATCCCCTTTTGAGAAACTCAGGAAGGTGGAATCCGCCCCCACTTCAACATAAACAACACACATACATACACTTATAGTTGGTACCCAGAGAGAATTACAGCTGAAATGCACAAAAGCCTGATATCACTCAAATGACTGTGAAACTAACTGCACACAGATATTTAACTTAATGATAATGGTTCATGCTGAGGCCTTTGCAGCAGTTTTACCAGTTAAACCATCCATCTCCCATGAGCGATTCACTCAAAGCCACTATCTCACCGGGGTTGGGACAGTCCAGCAGTCCCACCACATACTTCGACCTCTTCCTTAGACCCTCGAGGAAGCTGACCACCAGGTCGCGGATGTCCTCTGCGTTGTTGGACGTGAACGTGTATTCGTCTCCTTTGATGGTGGCCAAGGTAAAACTCTGTCCCTGAAGTTTACCACCTCTGGAAGATGAAGTTTATTTCAACTGCATGCACTTCAGTTCATAGTCATGCACACCTCTTTTCACGCACAGTGGTATCATACCTACTACTGGACACAGCAGTGATCTCTGGGAAAGAGAGTTCCAGAAGGACCTGCTCCTGCTCATCCACGAAGTAAACCCCCGTCCAGTTCACTGCCACGATCACATCGTTCTTGGGCAGACTTGGCCCTGTAGACAGACAAATACAATAATGACCCCTGTGGGAGCTAACGTGGAGACGCACAAAGTGCTTTCTGTTACCAACCTGAGAATTTGAAGGCCTCATAAAAACGTGAAAAGAGTAAAGGCCACTTTAAACGAGCGAAATCCACCACATCTTCCTTTACCCTCTGTGTGTTCAGCCTCCTCTTCGTGTGTAATCCCTGCACAGTTAGCTGCAGTTAGTAACAATAGCAGAGTTGCATGTTGCTAAAAAGTTCATAAAAGCGGGAGACACCTTTTTGTGGGCGCTGATTATCAGCTGAACCCACTTCTCCGCCGTCTTAGTTGAGGTGATTTCTCTGTCTGGGATGTAGGAGGGGATGAGACTGAGCAGCCGGTCCTGGAGCATCTCAGAGCCATAATCCACATAGTACTGCTGGGAGGCCAGCTCTGCTAAGTCCTCTTCCTTCAACCAAAGAAAATGCCAAGAAAACAAAAATACCCAGTGAAGGGATGAACAGAGTTTCAGTTTGAACATAATCACACCTGAAATCCATGTAAAATTTGGTGTGTGTAAAAGTTCCATAAATATGGTGCATATCTACTCTCGTACTCACCCTCTCACAGCGATACTCTCCAAACTTCACTCCCCGGACGATCTGCTGGTAAATGAGGTTTGTGGAGACGTAGTCCTCTGCAGGGTTGTGCCAGGGTGTGAAGATCTCCTTCCGGAAGAACAGCCTCCAGGGGGCGTTCCTCTCCTGGGCGCCCTGCTCCTTTGCATACTGCTCACACTGGGAGACCGCGTCCATGACGTGGTCGCTGCCGCTTCCCAGAGACGACACCTGAGAAAAGCAGGTTATTCAACAAAATCCACACAGAGATGGTGGACAGGGGCCTCGATGAAGATTCCCTTCACATGCCTCTGCTGTTCGTGTGTTTAACCCTAGTATGTATGGATGGACTCGATGTGCTGTAGTGGTGGAGGAATGTTTGTGTCCTACCTTGTCAAACAGGGCGATGTACAATGAGAAGCCAAATTGATCTTTCAGGTTGATCTTGTCTGCCAGGGCGTTGCACAGCTCGCTGGCGGTAGTGGCCGAGTCTGCCAGGAGGGTCTTGGTGGTGCCATCCATAAATGTTACTGGCAGCATGATGGGTTTCTTAGATTTTGTAGCCTGGGGATAAAAGAGGATAAAACAATGTGCTGAACAAAATGTTCCTCAACCATAAAACATGTCCTACGCAAAAAGAATGTTTGGTACCTGTAGTTCCAACCAAGATGGTGGCTGTGTTCGTGTGCGATTGACAAATGTCCTCCTCAACCTTTCCTCACAATATGGAGCATAACCCGGAGGACCGTTGTTCAAAAATGTTCGTAAATACTGCAAACAGAAGGTAAAAAAGCTTTTACACCACCAACGCTGAGATGTATATATGATGGCATATATTAAAACTAATAGGAGGTGCTTTACTTTAACAAACTTTTCAGAGGGAGCGAAGCAGCCAACGCAGAGCGAGAGCAGGATCCATCCTCGCGCGTGGCTGCTCTTGGAGGGATTCTGAGTGAGCTGTTTGCAGATCTGACAATAGATCTCATCCCTGAGACACAGAACAACAGCTGAACAAAGCCATCTAGCGAAGCAGTACATTAACAAATCCAAGTCTGGATTCGGGGGAAAGCATTTCAACACTACAACCAAAGGTGTCAGCGGGTCACCTGAGGGCCGGCCGCAGGATGCCGTTGCCAATGATGAAGTGAAGTTTCTCCAAGTTAGATGTGGGACGGTCCTCCAGCATGCTGTTCCCTTGGAGGCCGTAGTCTCCGTCCGTCAGCCGCCTGGTGACCTGCCGCAGACGTTAAAGGTAAAGACACTCAGCAAACACCGCGAGTCATGGTTGAACACTGACAAAGCTGCTTTAAGGCTCCCACAGCTGTTGCTGGTGCAAATCTCACCTCCTCTGTGATCTTGGATTTCCTCTTCAGCGTGAGAGACACAAGTTTGTGTCTGACGCTGTTCCTCTTCTGGTTGTCTGTCGAGCTGTTCTGTAGGCAGAGGCCAAGGGTCATAATGAACAGCTGTGCACTTGGTGACCATGACTGAAATGATCATCATCATGTAAACAGCATCTTTCCATTCATCCTTTCTCACCTCTCCTTCCACTTGTAGCTCCTGCAGCTCCCTCTTGTAGGTCCTCTTGCCGAGAGTTTCATAAATCTTGGTCATAACGGGGATCTTCTCGCTGCCGTCATTAATAACCAGCTGGCACTTGGGCTCAGGGAGGTCTCCCATGAATCTTAACACTGTGATCCACACAGCCAACGCAGCCTGGAGGACGAGGCAGGACGTTCGTCACAGAAAGTAAATGTGCGAGAGCAATGAAAGGTGCTGTGGGTTTGAGATCCAAGGTCAGTCTCACCAGCTGATCTCCTTCGTCCTCATGAAAAAGCAGAGGTTGCTTCAGTGGTCGTCGGATGTAGGTGTGAGTGGAAACACCCTGAAAATACGTGGCGGCAAACTTTGAGAATTTGTACTCTGACAAATCCTCCTCCTCCTCGTCAGGTAAGGGCAGCGCTTCATTCAGCAGCTCCTCTTCAGCTTCCTCACCGCAAGGAGTGTTCTCCAAGTCCTAAGTGAAGCAAAATCTATCAGTATAAACAAGAAACTACTCAAAAATCAAGCCTAAAGCCTAATTAAGCCTACAAAATAAATATAAAAACATTTTATCCCCCAAATCTTTAATGGCATATAAAAGAAAAAAACAATTCATATAAACAGGACATACCTCAAACCCAGCTGGTGCTTGTCCATCCTGGTTGGGCAACGGCCCAGCGTTCCCCAGAAAGCCAAACACGCGGTCGACCATGTCAGAGTGGTCCACGGGCTGCTCCTTCTCCCATTCCATCTGCTCCAGCAGCTCCTTCTTCCTCCTGGCCTCCTCCTTCTCCTCCCTGTCACGCTCCTCCTGTTGCTGGGCCATTTGGACCAGCCGCTCCTGGTGTTTCCTCTCGGCCTCTGCCTTGGCCCGTCGAGCCGTCATCTGGTTTCGCAGCTGCTCCTCCTCGGCCAGACGCTGGTGCTCGGCTTCCAGGCGATGCTGCAGCTGTGAGGGGAGGTGAACAAGGAAAGTGAGGGACAGAGGTTCACAGAGGCAGGTGGGGTGTGACTGGCGTTGTCTGCTTTTGATTACTGATTACTGTTTGAAGCTATCTGAGGAGAAATGTTTCAGATATTGAAAAAAGACTATTGCTCATTCTTAAAGACAGAAACAGTATTAAGTACTATTTACATGCAGTGGTGACACATGACTAAGACTTACAAAGGTATTTAAGTGCAATTTGATGTTCTTGTATATTATGTTACCTTAAATTTCTCTACTACCATTTAAAGAAAACTACTGAAATGTTTTATTCCATTACTTGATGGCTTTACATACCAGGTACTTTAAAGTTTAAATACAAATATGATCACCTTGTAATAAAATATAACAAAATAACATTTACAACAATATTTCTACTTTGTGGTATTGCTACGTCTACTTAAGTAGAACTCTGAGTTCTTCTTACACCGCTGCTTACAGGGGCTCACAGTAAGAGCTACGGCAGATAAATCTAAACTTCTACACACTAAACATGACAAGCAACCAATTATTAAGTGGTGCAGAAGTGAAAGTCATGACGACGACACAAATAAATGAACATTGACGACATGTAACAGCAGCCGTCTCTGGTCTGTTCTGCAGCTCACCCAGTTGACTCCTTCATTGTTCACTGGAACTGCAGACTTGCTCAGAAAAATTATTTACAAGCTCTCCGAAGGCTATTTATGACTGATTAATTTAAAAACAAACCCAGATTAAACAAACATTCACAAAATGAAACATTTATTCGGCTTTGTCTTGGAGAACAGGGAATGAAACGTGGAACAATGTCAGATAAAATGGCATTTCTACTGAAAAGACAAACATTCTTAAAAACAACAATGCAGAAATTCAAGACATTAGGTTTAAGCACGATAATGTATTAGTAAAGGTTTTACGGTGACATGTATTAGGCCTTATTTTAGGAAATCTCAAAGACTGATATGAAATGAAAACTAAACAAATCAAAAATTATAAAATCACCCAAATAAAGTATGTGAAAATATAATAACTTAATAAAGTTAGAACAATGTATTTAAAAGAATTTCAGAAACTAGTAAAGGCACGATAACGTTACATAGATAAAGATGGTGAAGAAGTTTTTCTTGTTCCTCTTATTTAAGTTTATAAAGATGTCTTGTGCAGTTTGTGCAAGACATATCCAACAGATTTTAGGCGTTGCATAAGAAATTCCTCCTTCAGTGTCGTGTCATGGCATCACATGGACAAAAGAAGGCTTCACAGTTTCTTTCAGCACATTAACAAATAGCTTTAGCACCATTGTTCTTCACTTTCTGGCACGTTTACCACATCACTTAAGTAGCAGTAGTAAATATAGTAACATTTTACCTCAGCCCTTAGCCTCTGATAGAGGCGCCTGGCTATCATGCCCCTGGTGTAGGCCTGGATGGTCAACACGGCACGGAGGCGCCGGCAAAATGTCTGCCGGATGAGGAAGCCGCGGCAGCGCGCTTGGAGGAGAGTGACGCGAAGGCGAGCCCTGCGGTAGCTTTTGTAGTACTTTCTTGACCTGTAGACAGCCTGAAGGCGCAGGAAGCCGGACTGCATCTGAAGGACAGGGGACAAAAGTGAGTGATTATCAGGAAAGTGGTTGCACATCATACAATTTAGTTTATTTAGTTGTTAGTGAAAAGACTCACAATTTGGTAATTTTTCCGGCATCGATAACCTCTCCACACTTTCTGGATAAAAGTCACAGCACTCCTTAGCCTGAGAAACTTAGTCCTAAGAGGGATGATGAAGGACACCGAAGTTACAAACTATACATTAAACCTATATAGATTTGTAGATGTGGTCTGACAAAGCTCCCGACCTCTCTTTATGTCCCCGCACAGCCTTCTGGATGAGGATGACCTTGTCGGTTATGGCCTTGTCTCTCTCGATCTCCAGCTGCATATCGTGATGGTCCTAAAAAAAATAGAAAAATCAGGGCACAGCGGCCAATAAAAGACAAATGTCATACAGTTTCGCTCCAGTAATTGAAGATCATGACGCCATAAAATCCTTTATGTCAAATCCATGATGTGCAACCTTTAGGAAGATCTTGGTCTTTCCAATTTGCCAGTCGTCATGTTTTCCCAGACGAGCCAGGACTATCTGCTGGCAGGTCCCCCGCAGATCCTCCTGGGAGGAAGAACACAGCAAAAAGGTTCCAGCAGCTCTAATTCTAAATGACATGTCAAATCTCGGTAATGATAATAAATAACTACATCTTCTGGTAAACAGCAGCTAAGTACAGTGACAGTGTGCTCCTTTCTGGAGTTTAGTTCTCATTGTTGGATTAGCTCTTATTTCCATTGTAGTACTGGTGCAAATATACTTAAATTAAGTGTGTTTTTTTTCTAGCTAGCTGAATTGACAGTACGGAACAAGATGCGGTTGTTGACCTGTATGTGGGCAGGTTTGATGCCCGGCATGAGGACTCTGTAACGATCCACAAACTCAGCAAAGGTGTATCTGATGGGGTAACCGGCTCGCCTAATCCGGATGGTCTCCATCATGCCGGAGTAGCGCAGCTGACGGATGCACAGCTCTCTGTCGAATAACTATGAGAATACACAAAATACGATATTAGAGGTGAAACTGAATAAACACAGACGTCAGTATGTTAGATCCACTGTTGATAAGATTTACGGACTGCGTGTTTCATGTTCGTCAGTGGACAATGGCCAGATGACCTGAGAGGCTTCACTGACAGGATAAGGTGAGTACTGTCCTCAAAAGGCTTCATCATGTAGCTCATATTGCATTACGCGTAAACAAATGTTAATATGCAGGACTCCCAACACAAACACACTGGACTCACCATAGGCTTTTTCAGCTCATTGGGTTTTATACAGCGAACAAAGAACGGCTGACACACGCTGAGCGTCCTCATCAGCATCTCGAGGGAACGTTTGAACTGGCTGCTCAGAGTTGGAGAACGCTTCCTCGTCTCAACGCCCTGACAACACACCAACGTCCACGTTATTACAGTAGCACCTTTATCACTACACAGGACATTTGTTTGTCACAGGCACCACACAGCTGGAAATCCTTCACAAGAGATGTGGGTCCACACTGCCTCTGTTCAATCCACTGAAGCAGAGATGTAACTAACATTTTCAATTACACAAACTAAGAAACTAGAGAAAAGCAAATAAATACCCAATAAAGATTAATAATTGTATAACTTGATTAAATTTCATATTTACTGTATATTATCTTTACGATTACTGTCATGACCTGATTAAAGTGTTCTGACACAGCAGTCAAAACGTTTTGCCACCTGTTTCACGAACTAAATACGACTCTTTGCACATTACAATCACAGGGTGAATACAGATTATTACTACTGCACATTGCAGACAATATGAAACCTCTGTCAGCAAAACGGGAATGACGGCAGGTTTTCACATTTCTCTGAAAGGCTCCATTTCTTTATAACCTTCACTTTTCTTTCTAAATTAACAAAGGTTTTCTTCTGGTTTCTGCTACAGCATCAGCAAAAACCGGTTAGGTAAGAAGAGCTGGAGCAGGGGTGGACTGCTGCTGAAGGAGATGTGCAACATATTACTGGTTTTAGGCAAACACACAAACAAGGTTTGAGCGACCACGTGTTGCTAAAGGCCATTGATTACCTTGGGAGCAGGGGTGCTGGGCTGCTGATAGCCACACAGAAACTGAAGTAAGAAGAGAAGACAGAGAAGACAGAGGAGACAGAAGAGACAGCACAATGAGAAAAAGACTGCGGCATTAGCAAAAGCCAACAATGAGAGGAGAAGCTAAAGGGTTACCACTGGAATTATCACCTGAAGAAGGCAGTGTTATTAAAATGAGAGTAAAGAGCTAAAACATTTCAGCTCACCGTTACGCGAGAGAAACTAAATGTGGAGGTGTTATATGTGTGACAGTATGGACTCGCTTCCCCACCAGGGGGAGCTATTTTGGACTTTGAGTTTGTTCCTTGTTTGTTCCCATACTGGTCCCCATACACACCTGTTTGTCATTATCATCACCCGGTCTTCATATACTCCCCTCAGTCTGTCATTTGTCGCTGGTGTGTCATTCCTGTTTGCCTCGTTCGTTTGTTCTCCCTCTTCCCCGACCTCTAGCTCTACTCAACTTGCGTAAGTCAGTCAGTCAGTGTTCGTAGCCTGTTCTTGTTCCTGCTTTGCAGTGTTTTGTTTGGTAGTGTTAACTTTGTTTGTTTTCCCGCTTGCGGTGACTTTGTTTTGTAGACAGTCAGTTAGGTTCGTTAGAATAAGTTTTGTATTATCCCGCTTGCGGTGAATTTTGGTTTTGTAGGATTTTCATAATTAGTGCATAGTGTTGAATTTGATCCACTATTGTTTTGAGTTCTTTGTTTTTGCCAAATTGTAGTTTTCTCCAGCTCTGCTGTGATTTTCTGTTTGTCCTTATTTAATAAATTCTTGTCTTGCGGAAATTCAACCTACTGGGTTCTTTTGCACCTGGGTCCGACCTCACCTCGTGTCTGGCTCGTAACAGTACACACCAGCCAACATGGACCCAGCATCTGAGCCCGGGGTTGAACTTTCAGCAGCCACGTCTGGCCCGCCTCAGGTTTCACAGCCAGAGCTGAGTAGATCAGAGCTCGAGGTGGTCAGAGAGACGGCTGAACAGGCTCTCCGACTGAGCCGCCATTTTCAGTCGGAGGTTAGGTTGGCACTACCAACCCGGTTCAGCGGCGAAGTGCGAGACCTTTTTGTCCTCGCTTCGGCTCAAGTTTGAGCTCGAACCCCTAACTTTTTTCACTGAAAGGAGCAAAGTCACATTCACCCTGTCTCAGCTTGAGGGGCGCGCGCTGGAATGGGGAATGGCTGAGTGGAACCGTGATGCTCAGTGTTGTAACAGCTTCAAGAAGTTCGCAGAGGAACTTTCCCTCATTTTTAATCCAGCCTCTAGCCGCCGCGTCACCGCTGCCACCATGTTTCGGCTCTCCCAGAGTGGGAGATCGGTGTACGAAT